>CM046999.1:36838128-38103384 GCA_025698465.1 Gossypium longicalyx | reverse complement strand
CAAATATAGAGAGGCTTGGTCAAAATTTTATGTCATATCGGGGCCTAAACTTGAACAAGTATAAAGTGTGTTAATATAATGTTTAAGCTTAGCCTAAACTCAACCCAGCCCATAAACACCTCTAGTGAAGATTAAATTGTAATTTTTTAACAGTATGATGACTAAAATACAATTTGATCATAAAAGAAAAATGGTAGAGAAGCAATTAATTATTTTATGTAAAAATAAGTTTTAGAATATATTGATATTTAAATCTAAAATATTAAGATATTTAAAGTGTAATTTTACTATTAAAAAATAAAATAAAATGGAAATTATACTATAAATACATGATATCAACATAAGTAAACAATTAAGTGATGGAAATCGGTGGCATGACAATTAATATAAATATAGATAAAATTTAGTATCTTTAAATAAGGTTATATTTATGGTGTGCTTCATTAAATTGACCTCATTTACAAATGTCATTCTTCATAAACCACTTATTACTATTAGTATATATTTTCCATGTTAGCCATGGATTTTGAAACAAGCCAAAACAAAAAACGAAGAATTGGCCAAACTATTAGCTCTAATAAAACATCGTACTTCCTTGATCATACAATCCAGTTCAGGCAATGCCCCCAAGTCTGTGTCAAATCATCCAAATCTTGCCTTCATTGGGTTTTTAGTTTAATGAATAGCAGATTAAAGCCGAGGCCCATCTATGCAGCGTCACGGCCGAGATGGTGAGCAAAACAAACTCAATCATCTTTGTCATCGTCCTCGTCATAATTGAACGGCAACGGTACGGACTTGAATGCTCGGTACTTCCCAACATTGTTCAAATGCTCATTTTCCAACCTGATGCAGTCGAATTCGTATAAAGGAAGCGTCATAAAAGATTAATTCAACTACTTTTAAATGGATATATATGGCTCAGATTTTTATTTTGGTATATTTACTATGCAATAATTTAAATTTCAAGCTGACATAATTTGATCTTTCTCGGTAAAAATATTATGAAACTCTCCGTACTAAGAATTAGATTACACTTTGCTCTCTCAACACAAAAATTGAGCAAATTAGTCCCTTATATTATTTTAAAGAGAAAATTAATCATTTCTATTATAAATTTTATCCATTTGTACTGTTAAAAATTGATGTGATTGGCGGAATAATAAGACAATGGCATGCAACGTGCCACGTGTACCTCATGCTGGTATACAAAAACTAATTTTTAATAGCAAAAATGGATGAAATTTTTAATTGAATGACCAATTTGCTCTTCAAATTAATGTATACGGATTAATTTGCTTATTTCTTTTGGTAAAGGGATAAAATGTAATCTAACTCATAATACAGGAGCCTCCATGATACTTTTACCAATCTCTCTCCTTTTAACTGAAATTGATAATTGTGTTTATAATAATATTATTATTATGAGAGTTGGAGGGTGAAATTATGCTAAATTATAGGGACTGAAATCTTAATTTTAGCATAGTAGAGGTACACAATCATAATACGAGCATTATATAGTATGGATTACCTGAAGAAATTCCATACGCCACGACGAATGATCTCAAGACCGGCGACAAGAGTAGCCAGCGTTTCTCGATGCAAATCAAACTTGAAATTCAACACAGTTTGGAGCCACGCAAATCTCAGCACCACATTCAAACCCTGAAATTCAAGTAATTTGTGAAGAGCTGATTAGCTATTCGTGGTGGGATGATGACCATATCCTATGTTACTCAGACAAACTAATGTATGTTAGCTCGGATAAACTCACCATGGCTCCAAAATATATATACTTGTGAGGAACAAGGAGTTTGTCTCTCAACCAAGGGTTCTTGGATTGTCGGTTTAGTAGTCCCCAGTCATACACGAAGTCCCAGTACGTACAAAATATTGCTGCAATGGCCGACACTATCCCAACTATTACTCTCCATCCAATCCCCGTGTTAACGTAGTAAGCCGTTCTCAGGCAAACGGCTACGATGGTGAGGAAATATTTGAGTCCGTTGTATCCTTGGACCGGATCTCTCTCCTCGAACAGGCGGCGTAGGCACTGGAGGAGGCGAGCCATGTAGGGAAGCACCGCCACGATGAAGTAGAAAGTCGCAAACACATTACTGTCTCTGCACTTGTTTTCCCTGTGTTTAAAATCTCCCCATCCGTAGTAGCAAACATAGAACTCCAAGCTCCTAATGGCTTGTACCTGGCTAGTTAATTGATCAGCTAAGAAGAAATCAGGCAGTGTGACCTTGTATAGTGGAGCACAGATACTGTGAAACAAGCATGTAAGGAAGAAGAAACGATTCGTTCGATACAAGATTTTGAATGGCAAGAAAAGGATGATAAGTACAACCTGCAAAAACATACGGTGTTGCTTGATGATCAATGGGACCAAAATGTTGAGTGTATATATATTGATTATCGAGTGATTTTTTTTTTTTAATTACCAGGACCAAGAGTAGGGGAAGAAGCTCGGTGAAAGCTTTATAGTCTTTTGTTTTGGGATCCATCTCCATGTCAAGGTTGCAGAGAACAGCAGCTAATGCTAATGTTCCAAGGCCGAAGCTCAGAAGAAGAACTTCTCGGTAGCCTAATTCGGTTCCCGGCTTGAAACCGAATATGAAGGCGTAATTCACTCGGTACTTTCTCCAGTAGAAAATGTCGATTGCATACATCAGCATGTGTAGAACAATGAATCCGAACAAACTGTAACCCGGATAATCACAACTTGTTAATTTCTTCAAGTATTTGTTTTTAACATGTATGTATTTTGATAAGAAGAAAGAGTTGAAGTACCTATAAAGGGGAAACATGGTTTCCATATATATAGTCCTCCCTCTACTATCCATGATTCTACGGAGCCGAATGATCATTATAAGGGCTAGAAGAAGAGAGGCCATGCAACCAGCCAGAAAACCTGAATTTTTTTAGAAAGACGTAATCAGGGAATATATTAACACAGGATTCTGTCAATATCCTGTAAACTTTTTTTAAATTGCATCCAGTTGAGTGTGTAAAATTATATATTATTAGTAGTACACTAAAATTTCTTTCCAAAAAAGTTTTATTTAGGATTTGGCTCTTGAACTTTACTTGTTTTTCAAATTGATATTTAAACTCTTTTTTTGTTTCATTTTGATACTTAAATTATTGTTTCATTATATTTTTTTTTTTTGCCTCTAAAACTAATAGTGTTTGAAAAACCTTCAATCAATCAAAACGTATCATGTATCAACCATTGACCGTTGATCTATTTTGATCAGATAAAAAATTATTAAAAATTATAAAAAATTTTAAAATTTATTACAAAAATCGTGAAAATTAAGAAAGACTTAAAAGATTCTTAAAATTGTAAAATTATTTAAAATGTTGGGAAAAATCCATTTTTTTATACTTTCTAAGTATCGCTATTGTCAATATATATTTTTTAAAAATACTTATATTTTCACGTATATATACCATAAGAAAAAAAAATATATATATATATATATATATATATATATTTAGATGAGTGTTTAAAAAATATCTCACTTATTTTTGAGACTGTCATTTACTTCTCCTTTGACATTATACACTATCATTTACATACATGGTGATTTTTGACATACACTTGTTTTTCAATTTGACAGGACAAGAGATAAGTGGGGGGGATAAAACCCCTTTCCTGCTTTAAAAGACTTGCAACAAGTTCCTTTTTTTATCTTTAGCTGTTTGTTTTCGTTGTTGACTTTTTTTTTTTTTTTAATTCAAAAGGGTGTTTTCTTATAAATTTTTATTTAAATTTTTTAATGAAAATACAAATATTTTAAAAGATGTACTTTTTTATGCTGTCTGACATAGTAGCAGCATTAATAAAAAAAAATTGTAATGATTGACTGAAAAATTGAGATGTGCTGTGCTGCAAGTGTGTTATGCAACACAAAAAAAAAATTGTAAGTAATTTTCTCGCTTTTTTATTTAAATAACTTAAAAATTTTAATTAATTATTAAAATGATCTATTTTCTTTAGTTAAATATTAAAATGACTTAAAATCTATAGTAAAAATTAGTAGAGTCAAATGATTTAGCGCCACTAACATATCACGTCAACTTCCATGAAAAATAATTAATTTTTTGTAGAACCATGTAGAATAGTGTCACCTATATTAAAAACAAAAAAATATTATAATTTCTAAAAATATGCGATACTTTAAAAAAAATCTATTATTTTTTGGTAGAGCCAATTAATTTGACGCCACCAGCTTGACAGCTATTTTTTTTTTCACTTTTTTTACTTTTGTCATTTTTTTTACTTTTTTTACTTGTCTTTTTTTTTTACTTTTTATTTTTATCTTTATTTATTTTATTTTATTTTATTTATTTATTATTAATTTTAAAAAACTTAAATTGTATATTTGAAATGTTTTATAATATATATTTTTTAAATTTTAAATATATATTTTTAAATTATTTTTCTAAATTTTAAATATTATTTTGAAATTATTTTTTAAAATTTTAAATATTATTTTTAAATATTAAATATATTTTTAATAATATAAAATATTTAAATATTTTAAAGATACGAGCTTAAAAATTTATTATTAGTTTTATAATATTTTAAATGTATATTTTAATTTGTTTTATAATTTTTTAATTATGATTTTTAAATTATTTTTAAAGATATTGAAACTTCTTTTTAAATTCTAATTAAAAGTTAAAAATAATATTTTATTTAAAAATTGAAATTTTAATTAATTAGAAAAAATAAAAAATATTTGTTAAAAAAGATTTATTTTTTAAAACGTTACAAATATTTTTTCAAAAAAAAAAAGGTAAGTTACTTAAAAATTGTATTTTAAATAAATTCATTTTTTTAAAATATTTTTTACAATTTTTTTAATTAATACAATTTTCACTTTATTAAATAAAATATTATCTTTTAACTTTTAATTAAAATTTAAAAAAATTCAATATCTTTAAAATAATTTAAAAATCATATTTAAAAAAATTATAAAACAAATTAAAATATACATTTAAAATATTATAAAACTAATAACAAATTTAAAAGGTTATATCTTTAAAATATTTAAATATTTTATATTATTAAAAATATATTTAATATTTAAAATTAAAAAAATAATTTTAAAATAATATTTAAAATTCAGAAAAATAATTTCAAAAATATATTTTTAAAATTTAAAAAATATATATTATAAAACATTTCAAATATACATTTCAAATTTTTTAAAATTAATAATAAATAAAATAAATAAATAAAGATAAAGACAAAAATTAAGAAAAGTAAAAAAAATGACAAAAGTAAAAAAAGTAACAATTGCTGTCAGGCTGGTGGCGCCAAATTAATTACCTCCACCAGAAAATGATAATTTTTTTTTAAAATCTCTCATATTTTTAAAAATTATAATATTTTACTAGTATTTATACAGGTGGTGTCATTCTATATAGCTCCACTAAAAAAATAATTTTTTTCATAGAAGCTGACGTGGCATGTTGGTGGCACCAAATTATTTGGCTCCACCAACTTTAACTATAGATTTCAAATCATTTTAGTGTTTAATTAAAAAAATAAGTCATTTAATAATTAATTAGATTTTTTAAATTTTTTAAATAAAAAAGCCTAATTTTCTCCCACCCCATTTTTATAATTAATTAATTTTTTATATTATTTTTATTAATAAAAAAAACCCACTTTCAACAACAGAAATCTTACCAGTTGAAAAAGTTACCCTATGCCTGTCTCTTTTGGCTTTGGGTCTTAAGATATTCATCCCTTTAGTAC
Organism: Gossypium longicalyx; assembly: GCA_025698465.1. Taxonomy (NCBI): domain Eukaryota; kingdom Viridiplantae; phylum Streptophyta; class Magnoliopsida; order Malvales; family Malvaceae; genus Gossypium; species Gossypium longicalyx. Next base: position 38,097,605 of record CM046999.1, on the reverse strand, counting down.
GATTGGCATTGGAAAAATGCTTGATGAATGTAGCTTCAACTCTCTCCATCAGCTTTGTAACATCATCAGAGCTACCAAGGTTGGAGTTATCCACCATTTTCATGTAAGATCTCGATGCACTTCTCGATGTGATCTTATCATACTTCTTCATGATTTTGGAGAATGCCAAGGTATTCAAAAAGCTGTTGAGTTCCCGGAAAAACAAAAACTGAGTAATAAGACCTAACGATGAAATAAACTAAGCCTGGCCAGTTATGTACCTGTAACTTTTAAGCAGGCGAAGCTTTTGGTAAAATTCAACGAAAGCCCGCTTGAGTTGATCTTCAACTTTTCTTAGATTTTCCCTACTGAAACTCATCTCCGCCTGTTTTGGAACCTGCAGAACACCTTTAATGGTGGAACGAGGAGTTTCGAGAGTGTTGTTCATCTTCACCCGATCTAGTACTTCTAGCGGTGCAGGCTTCACCCCCTTGATTTTGGGTTTCGGCGGTTTTGGCTCCTGAACTGGAGTTTCCATCTCTTTCTCATCATCTTTATCATCATCAGATTTTCCATGGGTGCTTTCTTCAATGGCTTCCAAGTGAGCAGCTCTTTCTGCACATCAAACAGGTTGAAGTTGAATTAATTATTTTTACGATAACTCTTGATATAAATATAATTGTAAGTTGCAACTTACTGCTCTTTGATCTACCCCCAGATGGAGTAGTAGGAACCGACAGTGATGCAGTGGAAACAGCAATGTCGGAAGCAAGACGAGTCATCTCGACGGACCTATCGAAATTCACCGGGGGATTCTCAACTTTGATCCTAAAAGCAATCAAAGCATCCATTTGTTTGTTCAAAACATTTGCTTCTTTCATCACTTCCTCCACCTTATCCTTATAAAATTTGTTCACTTTGTTCAGTTCATCATCAAGCCTTCTAAAGTAAACCAGCTCATACTCTCCCCCCTCATCCGACGACATAAGGAACGTGGTTTCGTAACTTTCAGAACCGTTCCGTTCGACGGAGTTTACCAGAATGGGTTGGCTTTCGATATCGGTTGATGCAGACGAAGGACTGGTGGTGTTGTGGTGGTTCTTCTGCGTTAGCCCACTGAAAGCTCTATAAAGTGTAAGTTTTCGTTTTAAGCCAGTAGACGGTGGCTTCGTCCTATGCTTGAAACGTTGGATTTCTTTTAAAAGAGTCTTCAAGTATTCGTAATCCATGTACGCATTTTGCCATTCCGGCACCATCTGCGACGCGAATTCCTTCCCGAACTTCATCTTCACCTTGTCAATAAAGATAAAACACTGTAATGGTAACAGCTTTTGTAAGCCTCTTAGAAACCCCCAGAGCAAGTTAAGTTAAGAATTAAAGGGCCAAGTTGATGAGGGGAGCAGCGTCCATTAGGTATAAAGCTTAAATAATATGGTAATTGTGGGAAGGGAAACGAAAGGGACGGGTCGAAAATATCCAATATATTGGAGGAAAAGGTGTGAATACCCTTTCGCCATGCATGTTTTTGAGTGGTAGTGTGAGCCATAGTAATACTTATAAAAGCGACAAAGCTGTCGATATCAGAAGAATTAAAGTCCGATGCGGCAGTTGAAATAAAAACACCACTTGCAAGAAGCCACACCAAGCAATAGTCATTGACACTTTCCCTTGGTATAATTTTCTTAACATTAGTTATAATGTAAAGCAGTTTGGCGGTGACTATGTCGAGGAAATAGGTGTGCGATCGTTGCCGCCTTGTGAGAATGCTAAGACATTCATCAAATTTATCTCTACATTTCGTTTTATTTGAATTCTATGTCGTGTAAACAGGTGTTTAAAAAAATGGTGGAATTAGTTTATGGAATGTTGAACTGGTCTTACTCGTCGTTTTGGGAATTTCTTTTTTCAACCCTGTTGAGAATCTAATTCTCGTCAACAAGAAAAACTAATGTAATTTGGTATAGTATATATTATAATTAAGATAGATAAGGTCGGCTGGCAATGTCTTGGCCAATGCTTATTCAATTTCTATTTCATATTCCAACAAAGTATAGCCATTTTTACCAAAGGAACATAAATATTGCAATCATTAATTTCACAATTGTTTGGTTTAAGCTCCTAAACAAGAGAAAGACTTTTTTTCACAAATATTTTCTCTCTTTACCATATGAATGAATTGGTAAAAGTCGCATAATCTAAATGAGTATTAGACAAAATAAGTATTTATGACCAATGTTAGCTAAATAAGGTATGATTTTTCTTCATATATCCAACTTTGATTTCGTGTTAAATAAGAAGGCTTCTCAGCAACCGCGGGGTTGTGCTTATTAATTGTTCTCAACTGTCTTTATTTTTATATAAATTTTAATATATTAATATAAACTTTTTTTCCTATCATATTTTAATTATGGTGGATATGAAGGCTGACAGGTGCGAGTCTCCCTGAAATGAAATTTTTTTTATTTAAATTCTTTATAATTTATAAAATTTTAAATTAGTAATGATAAAATTTCACTTATACCCTTCAAAAATGATACAATTTTAATTTAATTATCTAAAAATTATAGAACTATAAACTATTCAAATAATAAAATTATATTTTTATTATTATAAAAATATATAATTTAATTTTAACTCTCAAAAATAAATTTTCACTTCACTCCCACTCTTTAAATTATATTTCTGAATCCATGACTACTTATCCATATTATATTTATTTTGAAAGATATCCATATTAACTTCAAAATGGTATAGTGGTGTCATTTTTCGTTCATTAATGTTGGTTGAAGATCATATCAACGTGTCTTCGGTTCTTTCTTCCTGCGTTTCCAATGAAACAATGACTTTAAGTACTAAAAAATTTCGTAAAATTTATATTTATATTTATTTTTTATCAACCTCTATAAAAAAATTAATAAAATATCTTTCTAGTTATATTATTATAAAAATATAATTTTTTTATGTTTTTATATAAAATATTTTTAATATATAAAGTAAATACCACAGTGTTGTTGTCTTTTTTTAAAAAAATAATAAAATTAATAAAAATTTAATCATAAAAACAATGACACATCAATTTTTAAACATTAAATTTTATCATCTTAAATGAAGATTATTTAATTTTCACATAAACTTTTAATAAATATATTTATTACCTATTTCTTTACCCATATGAATTTTTCATAATATAGTATTTATTATATTTTTACTTTTTTTAGTCAAGAAAATGATTATAATTATCGTGATATAATTCTAGTTTATTATCCACTAAATTCGATGGTGCTGTTATCATAGTAAAAGCTTATTTGAAGAAATTCTTGAATAGTCCTAGAGTTGATAGTTGTTTAGAACATTTCTCATCCATTAATTAAAGATTAAAATATGATTATACTAATGAAGCCTTAGTTTAATAGATAAAGATAAAAATTTTAGGTTTTGAATATCTAAATTTGAGATATGTATCATGTGCGATTATTATAAATATGACTTAATCTAATTAGTATGATCAATTTATTAATAATTGAATATTTATGATTACTTAAAAATATATTTATATTTTGATTATGTTATACTTGAAAAAAAATCTGTATTTTTATAAGATACTTTGTTTAAAAAAAATCATAAAAGCAGTTTTCCTCATGGAAGAAAGAATATATATTTGGTTGAAAAGGTATTCTAAGTTGGCGTTCCAAGTAGGTGATGTTTATGCAATGCGCATTCAATGCGTTAGCTCTAACATTAATGTATAATTTTTTTCCCCCTGCAACTTGTCTGCAACATTAATGCCGCTCCTTTCTTTCCTTTATCATTCTTTTTATATAATAAATAACCAGTTTTAAAATAAGCTGAAACCATAAATGTATTACCATTTTACATTATAAAAAAAGTTTTAAAATATTTAAAAGTAATACATCATTTTTACTCCATTTTTATAAGATATATATTTTTTTTTAATAAGATATATTAATATTAAGGGGTTGAGTCAAAAAAAAAATTGAGGGGCTGAAATAAAGTTATATATTTTTATGATAACAAAAGTAAAATTTTATCATTTTAATCATTTATATCTTTATAATTTTTAAAGGATTAAATCAATTTTTTCTTATTCTTGAAGAGGTCAAAGTGTAATTTTACTATATACTATTTTAAAATTTTTAAAATTATAAAATGACTAAAAGTAAAAATTTCTATTTTAGAGGGGACCGGGGCCCCTACCAATCCCCCCTTAGCTCTGCCCCTGTTAATATTGTTAATGGAGTATCGTCTCCTTACATCTATATTTTTAAGGGTAAACTATCAAAATAGTCACTTTCATTTGCCTCAAGTTACATTTTAGTCACTTATGTTTAAAATTTTACGTTTTAGTCACTTACGTCATGTTGTAACATTTTAGTTACTGAGCCATTAATTGTCGTTAACGATGTAATGGTAAGTTGACATGGCACATTAAATCATCATTTCAAACGAAAATTTTAGGTTAAATTCTACAATTAATCTCTCTATTTTTTTTTGAGCAATTTATTTTTTTTCTCTTATGTTATTTTAACTTTCCTTTTTTTTTCTATTCTCTTCTGTTTCTCCCTCTGATTTCCTCCCTTATTCATTTCTTTTAACGTAGTTTTTCTATATTTTCCATTTGTTAAAACTAGTCCACAAGCTCACTTCACTCAAAAAAATTAAATTGTTCAAAAAAAAGTATAGGGACTAGTTTTAACAAATGAAACGCATAAAAAAACTACATTAAAATAAATGGAGAAGAGAGGAAAGTAGAAGCAGAAGAGAATGAAAAATAAAGATAAAAAAGGGAAGTTGAAAAACATAAAAGAAAAAATTAAATTCCTCAAAACAAAAAAATATGGGGATTGATTGTATAAATTAACCTAAAAATTTTGTTTGAAACAATGGTTTAACGTGCCACGTCAACTTACTGTTACACCGTTAATGGCAATTAACGACTCAGTGACTAAAATGTTACAATACGATAAAGTAAGTGACCAAAACGTAACATTTCAAATATAAGTGACTAAAATATAACTTGAGATAAATAAATTTTTTAAAAATTATTTTGCTAAATTAGATTAAATCTAAAAATGAAAACAAAAATAATGATACAAGTAGTCGACGTAGGCTACCTTTGGTTCACCGTTTAACGCCAGTAAGGTGCAGTTCAGCTACCAACCTCACTGGCAACCTGTTTGGTTGAGCATTTCAGTGCAACCAAAATCAATTTTCACTACATTGATATCCCAAAAACCAACTAGAGCTGAAAGCAGCAGTAAGTTCACTGGTGCAGTAAAGGTATTACTTTTATTTATTAATTTACCATTTTATCCTTGAAAGTTTCTTTATCAATCTTATTTTTTTTCAGATTTGGCAGCCAAATTCTGCTGATAACGGGGAAAAAATACCTCTGCTGCAAGCTGTGTCAACTCCTCCTCAATCGACGACCGATAAACCTGTGATTGTAAGCGTTAAGCTCAAATTTATCCCTTTGGTTTCTTCTTGATGCTTTCTGTGTGTCATTTCTTTACCCTTTTTTATGTTTTTATTTCTACTGGAATGTTGGGGGTCTATACCTAACATTGAGATTTCTACTTGTATGGGTTGCAAGTTGAGATTTCTACTTGTATGGGTCTGTACTTAACATTGAGATTTCTACTTGTATAGGTACCAAACCCCCCTTGTCTCCCAATATGCTTTCCCCCTATGGCTTATGCCTTTAAGTAAAAATCCCTTATTTTTTCCATTCTTAAGACAGACTTCATTCATTGACCCAACTTTATCATCTTTCTTTGACCATGGCATTGGTTAGTTCTTCTTTTCTTTTCCTTTCTTTTTTTAATTGATTTCTCCATTTGCAATATGGTTTTTGTTCATAATTTCTTTTCTGCTGTTTCTTTTGTTCCAAACTTTGGGTTTTCTTCATTTCTTTGTTGATTCAACAATTTGTGTAACTTTCTGCTTATTCTAAGGCTGAGGTTAATTCCAAAGAATAGATTTCATGTTCATTCCTGGACTTTATGCTAAGTGTCTAGCTTAAAGTTGATGTTGAAACAAAAATAGACTCCAAGTATATAATGTGATTAAGCCCATGTGCATCGGATCATTACAAGCAATAAGTTATAAGCATGAATAACTAGAGTTTCGAACCCCATCTCTTGGCCTAGGCACTGTGTTCACCCCAAAAACCCATTTCGTGGTGAATCACAGGGACAATAGTCATGTTTGTAGTGTGTGAGTTGGTAGTGGTTTACTTACTGGTATCACTATTTCTTCATAACTACATCTTTCTACTGATGATATATTTTCTAAAGTTTATGTCATACTTGGCTTATATCTTATAATCCATCAATACATCAACATGTTCCTTGGGCTAGTTTGGAGCTAAATGAACTCAGGTAACTAGATTGGTGAGATTTCTATTAATGGACTTTGTTAGTTACTTTTCTTAAAACATAATGCAAAAGGAATATCAATAGAGGGGACAGAGTGAGGAACTAAACTTGATTCTTATTTTACCTAGAGCTATTAATTTAGAGTTTGCACTGTGATTTACTTGTAGCCCTGCATAAATTTTAGGTATCATCCTTCTAAGGTTTTGCTATCATTAAAGAAAAAGCTTCTTTTAGGAATTTTATGGCTCTTGATCAAGACTACCAGAAAAATAAAAGAGGGGGGCGGGGGAGACTATAACATTCAAAGAGAAAGCAATGGGCAGATAAAACAAGATGGCTATAATTAATGGTCATATTGAGAATCCAAATCCTGAGTTGATTCCGGTGACGCGAGCCAGCCAGCAAATGGCTACAATTAAAGGGAATATAAAAAATCTAGATCCTAATTTTATCACTACAGAATGATGATCAGAGGTGAGACCTTAAAATCTAATCGAAGTAGCTGATAGGAATAGATAGGAAGTTGTTCAGTTTTTTATTTAAGAACATCAGAAATCAACCTCTGCTACATGAAAATTGAATTAAATATGAAATCAAAATTGATTGCAGAGATTTTAGATAAACATCTAATCTAATTTAATCTAATCTAATTATTGTAGCTTAAGAATTGAATTGAATATTCCAGGTTTCAATTACTAAACAATCCCAGCATTGTATCTTCCTATGCTAAATGATCAAGAAAATAATAAAGGGATCAAGAAAATAATCTATTTACCATGGAATATTCCATGAAAATAATAAACAATCCCAGCATTGTACTTAAACCATCTTTCTTTTGATACAATATAATTTTTTTTCATTACAATTTATATTAAATATAGAGTGTTGAAATAAATTTATAAACAATAGTTATATTAGCCCATGAAAATATAGTTGCATCACCAACTATAATTGCAACTATAATCATAATTAACATGCTAATAATAAATTATTAGAGTAAATGTAATAATTTTAATTTTAATGTATGACCTCTATTGTTTCATTATTAAAAAAAAAAGAGATTTATATTTTTTATTATACTTCTATTTTATTTGGTAAAAAAAATAAAGACTAAACTAATTAAAATAATGAAAACAAAAAATTAAATCGATCCAAAATTTAAGATTACTCAAAGAATGAGTTAATTGCACTAGAAATCTTTAGACCATGACATTTATTCTAAGTTGGTCCTCAAATTTTAAAATATTCTAATTACATGTTTAAATTATTTATATTATATAAATCAAATCTTTTCATTACTAAAATTAAATGTGACATAATTTAAAATAAAAGCTTTAAAGAAGATTGATATTGTTTGAAACCCTCCTGTATCTAGTAAATTGAATCAAGTTGAACCTTTAAACGAGATAAATATTTTTTTCTACAGTCTCTACGTATCTCCCAAATACCAATCATCCATTAAATAATAAATTCAATTATCAGCTCAATAGCAATTGACACTTAAAACATAGCCGTCAAATAGATTATAGGTCATAGCTCATAATCAGTTATCTGTTGGTCATCACAGTTGTTTCAAGAAAAGAAATCAAGACTTTATCTTTGGTTATAGTTTTATCACATTGATGTATTGGACAAAGCAATTCTTGATGACTAGTGTTGCTAAGAAAAACATAAGGAATGAAGTTTGCTTACACTTTTGAAAAGATAGTCATAATCAATTATCCTTTCTATATCCTCGTTATTGTTTACCATGGATCTTTGAGAATTTTTTCTTTAGTGTTCATCTTATGGCTTTCATCTTTTTGTGATGTGTTGTTCTTAATTTTTTATGAAACTATATTATTTTATCTAATTATATATTTATGGTTTTATGTCAGTTGACATTTAAAATCAAAATAATAATAGATGGTAAAGACACAAAAATTTGTGGAGGGATATAGTACCTTAGCAACAAAAGTTGTTTGGGATGATGAGCTGACGTTGATATTTTGTGAACTTTGCGTGAATGAAGTCAATGCTGGTAATAGACCGACAACTTATCTAAACTCAAAAGGATGGGAAAATGTCGTTGCTCTTTTTCAAGCAAAAACACAAAAAAAATTATGGAAAACCTCAATTGAAAAACAAGTGGGACACATTAAAAAAGGAATGGAGGTTATGGAGGGAGTTGCTTAAGGAATCTACAGGTATTGGATGGTGTCCATCTAAAAAGACGGTCGATGCTACCGAAGAATGGTGGGCTGAAAACATACAGGTTAGTGTTAACCTTATCATTATTTTAATACATAAAGTTTATTGAAATTAATAATTTACAAATATAAAAATCTGAGTATAGCATTTAACATTTAACATGTTTTGTAGGAAAATCCTGATTTTAAAGGATTTAAGAAGAAAGGAATTGAACCACGATTGAATGATTTAATGTGGCAGATGTTTGGTGGCATTGTAACCACTGGAGAGAATGCATGGCCACCTTCGTTTGGTGTTCTTCCAAGTGGGGTTCCTATGGGAGATGATATACCTAATGAGGGATTTGGTGATTCAAATGAAAATAGTAATGAGAATGAAGGTGTCCCTCCTAATGAGGTACCATCAAAACCTTCTCATGAAACTCCTAATCGAAGAATGGAAACACTTGGGGTTGTACACGGTAAAGGAAAAAAATCAAGTTCAAGTAGAAAATCATCAAGAAATTCATTAGCTACTCATATTGAGAAATTGTGTGAGAGTATGGCTAGTCCAAGGAAGTCAGTGAATGAAATTATTTTTCCTCACTCTCAATATACTATTTCAAATGCAATGGATGCTTTGCGTGATTTGGGAGATGAAATTCATCTTTTTTTTGGAATTTCCAAATACCGGTGAAACGAGAAGTGTTTTTGAACTTAGATCCAGATGTTAGGGTTTGGTGGCTTCGACGTGAGTATGCTGAACAAAATCCAATTGCATCATTTTCATCCTTGGTAGCAACATCCTCATTTCCCTTCCAACCGTACCATCCACCACCTCCACCATAAGCTCCTTAGAATTATTATTGTAATATAACTATACTACTTTTTTATATGTAAAACTAATGTATGATCTACTTTTTTATATGCAAAACTAATGTATGATCAACTTTTTTATATGTAAACCTAATGTATGATCTACTTTTTTATACGTAAAACTAATGTATGATATTTTTTATGTTTGGTATTTTTACGCTATGCTTTTATTCAATTTTTTGTGTTGTATAGAATGTCACAAGTTATTAATTTATTTTCATTTGATTACTTTTTCAGGTTATGGATGAATTTAACAATATGTATAATAGTTTTTATATGAATTATGACACCCTTGAATTAAGTGAAGAAGCTCAACGAAGAATAGCCACAATTGTTATACAAGTTAAGCACAACAATTACCATGAAAAGGAAGAACAAGTGTTAAGCAGTGTATTGGTACACCATGAAACTTATTTCACTATGCAACCGTGTATGGATTCAAATTATATAGGTCAAATGTGGGTGGACAAAGTATTAAATGGGCATGATGATCGTTGCATGAATAGTTTTAGGATGTCAAAAAATATATTTCATAGATTGTTGCATGATTTGCAAACAAATTATGGCTTAAAGCATGGGAAGGTATCTGCGATGGAGAAGTTAGCATTATTATTGTATATTCTTGGAAATAGAGAATTAAATTCAAATGCAGCAGAGCGATTTCAACGATCTGGGGAAACTGTTAGTCGAATTTTTACTGATATGTTGCATATATTTGCTCGAATGGGAATAGACACGATTAAACCCACTAAAGGTCAATTCGAGGAAGTACCGAACCATATTCGACATGATACAAGATATTGGTCTCACTCTAAGGTAAAATTTACACAATCTTTATATTTTTAAAATATAAATTATTTCTAACTTTTATCTCATTAGTTGTATTTATTTTAAAGGATTGTATTGGGGCCATAGATGGAACACACATAAAAGCATGCATTTTGCCTTCTTGTCAAATACCTTATATCGGATAGAAAGGTGAACCAACTCAAAATATTATGGCAGTTTGTGACTTCAACATGTGCTTTATTTTTGCATTTCCTGGTTGGGAAGGAACAACACATGACAGTAGAATTTTTTTACAAGCACTTAGAAAACAAGAGTTAAAGTTTCCACACCCTCCACCAAGTTGAACTTTAATTTTTTAATTAATCTTTACATAAAAAAATATTAAAATTTTTAATTTATTTTTAAACTTGATATTATGTTTTACTTTTTTGTAGGAAAATATTATCTTGTGGATTCAGGATATCCACAAATGGCAGGTTTTCTAGGTCCATATAGGGGGGAACGATATTATTTACCTGACTTTCGTCGAGGTAATCATCGAGCATTTGAAAAAAAAAAAGAAATCTTTAATCATGCACATTCTTTGTTACGCTCTGTGATTGAACGAACATTTGGAGTGTGGAAAAAAAATGGCCAATATTAAGAGACATTCCAAACTATTCATTCGACAAGCAAGTTTTAATAGTTATTGCAACAATGGTTTTGCATAATTACATTCGAAGACATGCTTGGTCAAATGATGAAGATTTTTTATAATTTGAGAATATACCCGACATGCCAATCTCTTCAGGCCATTTTGATAGAGGTGAATCGAGTTCTTCTAACAGTGAAAGTGACCTTGAAATTGCAATGTTAAGGGAAACCATTGTAAATAGTTTAATGAATCAATATTTGTAAAAACAATTTTGTATCATAACCTAATTTCTAGTAATAATGAAACTTGTTATGTCTTATGTTACTATATTTTTTTTATTAAAAATCATTCGTTTAGATACTTTAAAATTTGATCCAAGTATAATGTTACTATTTGCAAAAATAATATTTATCATTGTTATAAAAGAATATTTAACTATAAAAAATTAAAAATAATTATCATTTTATCTAATAAATAATTTAAATTGATTATATAATTCATTAAAATATTTATAATAAAATATTAGAAGATAAATTTTAATATTTTATTAAATGAATTTATAAATTCACATATTTTAATAATTTTATATAAGTAAAATAATTTAAAAACTTCTATTATATATCAATTCTAATTTGATGTCCTTTATAATCATTTTTTTATTTTCACCTCACCGCTACAGCTACGTTTGAATCCAAACACACACTCCACCATTGTTTCTAATCTCACCGCTACAGTATCTAATCTCACCGCTACAGTAACTAATCTTACCGCCACCGCTATTTTTAACCTCACCAGAAATAAATACACCGCCCATCCAAACTAAGCCATAATCAACTGCACACTTGCGTTGCTTCTAAGATAGGATACCATCATGAAATTAGAATAAATTTTGAGAGAATATACACGTGATTTAAGAATGAATTAGAACAACTTTAGATTGACTTTTACTCTAATTATAATATAGTACTATATATATATAACTATTGAGTTCAAAAGTTGTACTTGTATTTATGAAATTAAAATTTTAATAAAAAATTTATTATATTAAATTTTAATATATTTTTATTTAAAAAATTCATGAATAATTAATTTCTAATAATGCAATGAAGAATTCTCACTTTAAACCCTTCCATCAAAAGAAAAGTTTAATCCACCATTTGAATTCTAAAACATATATGTTTTGTTTAAATGAAAATTCATTAATTCATTCACAGAATGAGATCATGCAATTTGGTAGAAAAACTAATAAACACTGCTGTACGCGCTTAAGGACAAGCTCCATCAACACAACAAAAACTTCAGCTTTAGCATCAATAGAATATTACGACACGTTGACAATTAGCTCTGTCACAACTCAAGCATATATATCAGGAGCGATTCCAAACACTTAATACAATAAAGAAATCAGCCTCGGATGGTTCAAAGCGACGAGCATAAATCGGCAAAAGAACTGAGCATCCACCAAACTAGAGAGGACAGCGACAAAACCAACCCTAAAATCACTCGCAAAAGCAAGACTACATGCATGAGTAAGACTATAAAAAGCCTACTACAATAGTAGACAAAAACTTCTAAAAGTGAAGGCTTATTAAATAAAAAAATAAAAAACATATAAAACTTAAGGTAGCACGAGTCAAACCGACTAATGAAACAGATTAAAAAGTCAACGAAGAGCTACTTACTCTTTAAAAAAAACTATCGGTGGTCGGTGGTGTTTCAACGATAATAGGCACCGTCATCTGTCCACCATAATTTTTGAAGACAACAAAGATATCACAAAATAGATCTGCAAACTTAAAAAAGAGAAGACGCATGGAGTGAATGAGAAAAAGAAGAAAAAAAAAAGATTGATGGGTAGAAGAAAAAGGTGGGCAGGAGCTAGCCCGGAACCTAACACCGCAACTAGGTAAAAATAAAAAGATAAGAAGCAAAAGACTTAGAGAAAATTTTTTTTAAGGTTTTGAAAAAAAAATTACTTTAATATTTTTTTTAATCCAATTTAAACTCACATGACATTATTTTTATAAACAAGTATACGTTTTATTTTATAAATATATATATAAAACTTAAAAATATTATTAAAATTATAATAAACATATCCAAATTTAGAAAATATATGTAATCTAAAACTATAGATTATAAAAATGAAAAAAATTATAAAATTATATAAAAACTCTAAGTATATATATGAAATAATTAAATAAAAAAACTAAGAAATATATCATTAGAGAGGAAGAGTGAGGGCAAATTACCAATAAAAGCCCCTTTTTTTTTAAATTTACCGAAATGGGCCAGATCAGAAATTATTTACCGGAATGGGCCAGTTTTTACAAAACGCGTCCACGTCGTAGCGTTGTCGGGAAAAAGAGAGCGCTTCCTCAGGAGGCGCTTTGCCTCACGTGGGACAAAAACGCCTTCTTGAGGACGCGCTTTCTGTCCACGTAGGCAAAGCGCTTCCTTGAGGAAGCGTTTTCCCCGTGTTTGAACAGTAGCAACGGCTATTTTTTTGACCGTTGGTAACCCCCAACGGTCTAAAAAAAAAACTATAAAACCCCACCCTTTCATTTTTTTCACACTTTAATCCTTTCAATCTTCAATCTTTCAATATTCTCTCAAATTTCTCTCAAATCTCTCAAATTTCTCTTAAATTCCTCTCAAAACTCTCGTTAATTTTTTCAAAAAAGCTCTAATTTTATTTTTTTCTAAATTTATTTTTTAAAATAAAAAAAATTTGATCGTGTTAGCAATGGCCGGAGAATTAATTCGCTTCGATGATAAACACATATCCGTCGAACAAATGCAAATTGTAAGTGTTAAATTTAATATTTAAATATTATTTAAGATTTTTGTCATTTATGCAAATTTAAATAATTTTTATCTTATTATTTCTTATAAAAGTCTGTAGATCGGATATTGCAATGCTATATCCGTAACATGACTGGTCCTACTGTTGATAGAGGATTACCTACGGGAAGCGGGTTTTTGGCACGTGGCGATGATAGGCCGAGGGTGCAAGTTGGACCTGAAACTTATTAGTGCGTTGATAGAAAGGTAGAGACCCGAGACGCACACATTTCATCTTCCATGTGGAGAGTGCACTATCACTTTGAAAGACGTGCATTTGCAATTAGGATTGCCGGTGGACGGGGACGCAGTCACTGGGTCCGTTCATTCTGCTGATTGGGGAGCGGTATGCTACGAGCTTTTGGGTGCTATTCCAGATAATATTAACGGAGGTCGAATCGAGATGGGCTGGTTACGAGACACATTTCCGGAGCCGGATGATGATTCTACTGAACTAGAAAAAATTCAATATGCTCGAGCATACATTCCTCAGATAATTGGAGGTTATCTGATGCCGAACTTATCACGAAACCTTGTACATCTGAGATGGCTGCTGAAACTCGTTGATTTTAGAGCAGCTGGTGAATTTAGTTGGGGGTTTGCCGTGTTGGCAACACTATACCGGGAGATGTGCGGGGCTACACGATCGAATAAACCGAAAATCGGAGGTTGTCTATCACTACTACAATCATGGGCATGGTTTCACTTTCTATTTTTACGTTCTCGAGTGGACCACCCATATACATTCCCACTCATAACAAGGTAAATTTTATATTAGATTTTACAATTATTACGTAGATTTAAAATATAATCGTATGCTAAAAATTTATTTAATTAGGTGGAACCATTCGGCGAGTTATGCTCGATTACCTACCTGTCTTGAAGATATACAGCTTCTATTAGAGCAACGGTCAGAAGCACAAGTAAGTATTAAAAATATATATACATACATAATAAAATAGTGGATTCGTATTTAGTATTTAGTATTTAGTATTTAGTATTTTTTATTTAACTAATATTTCCATCATTTTTATATAGTTTCAATGGACACCATACGAGGATCCGGCAATTCGGGTAGTAATTCCGGATGAATACTTGCAAAATCCAAACGCTTGGCACGTGAAGGTCCCATTGGTCAACTTTGCTATTGTGGGGATGCACCAATCAGATAGAGTATTACGGCAATTTGGATTCCGACAATCAATTCCTGTGGCACCTGAGGTGTTGGATGATCATCACAAAATCGACTTACGGCAATTGCATACTGTGTGCATAGTGTTCGCCCATGCCTTCGCCTTGTTAATTTCTTGCAATACCTTTGCGCACCATACATGGCCTCCCTGCATTTGGCCTGCATAACTTGCTACTTGTTTCGGAAATAATGCCGCTAAACGAAAATATGTCTCTCGCACAACTAATGTTATCGGTAAATGACGTGTTCCTTTCAGAACATAATTTATACATTCGGCCAGGTTTGAGGTCATGTGACCATATCGTAAGCCGCCGTCGTATGCTTGTGTCCACTGTTCGAAAGGTATATTATATAGATAGTCATAGCCCTCTTCGTTAACTGAATGGAAAACTGCCAACATCTCATGAAAACGGTCCTTACTTATCTCATACCCTGCCAATATAAGTTGATAGCGAAAATTACATACCACTTTTCCATTTAAAATAAATTCAATATTCCAAACGAAATTATATAAATAGAGATAAAGTTAAATACCCATGTTGGCCACTTGCCGTCTTTCACTTTTAGATGGATATTGCCTGTAGTAGTTGGAAGCAATGTGCCTTAGGCAATACCGATGGTGTGTGCGATGCCATAGGCTTCCCTGTCGCTCAATTGCAGCTAGTATCCCGGTGCCTCGATCCGATATAACGCATATATCAGGTTGGGGGCAAACATGCATCCTTAACCTAGAAAGAAAGAAATCCCAATCATCAGCTGACTCCTCCAGTGTTATTGCAAACGCAATTGGAAGGATTCTTCCACTACCATCCTGTGCGACTGCTAGTAATAGCCGATGGGTATATCTACCGTACATAAAGGTACCGTCAATTTGTACCAATAGCTTACAATATGCAAATGCGTCTCGGCATTGCTTAAAGCTCCAGAAGAGACGCTTAAATACTTGGCATCCACGGAGCAATCGGTCGTTGTAGTATGTAGGTTCTGTTTGAAGGTCTGTTATGCAACCTGGGACGTATCTCTCTAGCACTTGACACCACTGCCATATTTCATTATATGAAGCGTCCCACCCATTATGCATCTTCTCCAAAGCCTTTTGCTTAGCTAACCAAGTCTTGCGGTAAGAGGGCGTGTACCCCATTTGGTTACGAATATTGGCAATTAAGACTGGCATTGAAGTCCTAGGATCTGCCTTCACCGTGGGTAGTATTAAGCTAGCTAACATAGCTGAATCTATCTTGGGATGATCTTGTGAAATACCTGTCAACGAAGTACGTTAAATAATGTAACATTACATAATAACAGTATTATTCAAAAACCTTAAATACTGTACCTGCAGCACATGTATGTGGACCTTTATACTTTTTTATCTCCCACAACCCTGTCCTTTTCCTCAACAAGGCGTAGATTTTCCATGAACAACTTCCGTCTTGCACTGCATACTTCGCCTCAAACTTATCGGATTCAGATTTAACCACGTAGTAGTTAACACCGTTATTGATGCTATGTTGTTCCAATGCACCAAGAAAACTATCCTTATTGGAAAACTCCTTACCAACTTCAAATTCACTCGAATCCAATAACAAACTTGTATGATCACGCGTTCTGTGTGGTAGATCTGGAAACTCCAATGCATCATCTGCAGATAGATCAACATTATGCATGTGGGCTGGAGGCGAGTATGCCTTGAATCGTGGATCTTCTTCTTCATCTGAACCCCCTTCAACATCTTCAGGTTCAGTTGGAATAGGCTCCGGTTCAGAAAATAATCCAACTTCTGTACCATCGCGGCCGGGCTCTCGAGGTGGATCCACATCGGACTCATCATCTAACCCACCATCATCTGCGACGTATGAGGTCCCCTCACCGGTGGACATCATGGGGAGTACATCATCCCTTCTTTTGGGCATTTCATAACGTCTCCAATTGGATGTAGATTGCCAAGCACTATAAGTTGATGTCGTTCCTCAGTACGTATTTCCAGCATCAAACATCGACCCAGCTAGGTGCATGTCCCATCCACTAACAGAGTGTCGTGCAGGGGTTGTGTATTCCATACTGCTACCAAAAATCGGCGGTTCCGTGTTATGTAACCCACTAACGGAGTGTCGGGCAGGGGTCGTGTATTCCTCTCGAACAGCAGCCGCAAATGTATTATTTGGCGATGTAAATTGTACATATAACTCAATATATGGTGCTCCACTAGCAAAATGAGTCTGCACCATTGCCTCCAAGCTACGAGCACCTTTGATGTCGAACGAGTCATATGTTACTGGATCAATAGAAGTATAAAATCGATACCTAATAGACAAAACTTTCATTGGCGTCGTTCCGAATATTTTACACCTAATTCTTTTACGAAGTTCTGTCAAATCTATGTTCTGGTTAAAAACCAGTCGTATTGTATTCTCCGAAAAAAACAACACCGTTCTCGGTGTGACGAACCTCACCATCATAGTAAATAACAGCACTAATGCGTTCACTCATCTTTAATTTTTATCCTTCTTAGCCTCTCTATTTTTTTATTTTTTATTTGCTGTAAGTTATGCAACCTGAAAATAAAATTTGGCTCATTTATAGCCCAAGTTATTTTGAAACCATCAGAGCTAAAAGAGCGCCCACGTGGGAGCTTTTCGAGATTTTTGCTGAAAATGCATCCTACTTGAAGCGTTTTTGACACTATTTATGTAGACACGTCTTCTCAAAATTATTTTTTCAGAGACCACTGTAGCAAAATAGCATCCACGTGGGAGCTTCTTCCAGTATTTTGCTGAAAATGCATCCTGCTTGAAGCGTTTTTACCACTATTTGCGCAGACACGTCTTCTCAAAATTATTTTTTCAGAGACTACTGTAGCAAAAGAGCGTCCACGTGGAAGCTTCTTTCATTACTTTTGCTGACAATGCATCCTGCTTGAAGCGTTTTTTACACTATTTGCACAGACACGTCTTCTCAAAATTATTTTTTCAGATACTCATCAGAGAGCAAAAAGAGCGCCCACGTGGGAGCTTCTTTCAGATTTTTTTGATAATGCATCCTGCTTGAAGCGTTTTTGACACTATTTGCATAGACACGTCTTCTCAAATTTATTTTTTCAGAGACTACTGTAGCAAAAGAGCGTCCACGTAGAAGCTTTTTTAGATTAACAAATAATTTAATTAAGTTACCCTAAACCCCAAACCCTAATTTATTTGATTTTTTTTTCTTAAATACTCTAATACTCTAATACCCTAAAACCTAAAATCCTAATCTAATTTTTTTTAAATTTATAATTAATTTACTCAAGTAACCCTAAACCCTAATTTATTTGATTTTTTCCTTAAAAACCATAAACACTAAACCATAATCTAATTTTTTAAAATTAGTAATTAATTTAATTAACAAACACTAAACCCTAATTTATTTAATTTTTTCCTTAAAACCCTAAAATTTAAAAACCCAAAATTCCTAAAACCCTAACCTTAATTGCAGAAAACCCTAATAAAAACACGGGGAAAACGCTTCCTCAAGGAAGCGTTTTCCTGCTTTTTCCCTGACAAGGCGCTGACGTGAACGCGTTTTGTAAAAACTGGCTCATTTCGGTAAATAATTTCTGACCTGGCCCATTTCGATAAATTTAAAAAAAAAGGGTTTTATTGATAATTTGCCCGAAGAGTGAGTTGATGAAATGGGTGAGAAAATATGAACAAAAGGCACGCGTGGTCCACGTCTATCGTTTTCCATGACAAAAATAACATAGGGTTGGTCTCCTCAATATTATCTTTATATTTATAGATTGGAAAAATTGTTTGACATGTGTTTTATAAACCATAATTTACACAAGGAAAAAAAAAGAAGAAGGTAGATAATACAAATTTCTAACATTGTAAAAGCCAAGATGGGTTAGCACATTCGTATTTATGGGTTTGAATGAGAAATTTTAAAATTTTTAAGATTTTTTAAATGCTAACATTTTAGAATTTAAATGTTAGAATTTGTAATTAAATAATTGGTTTAGAAAAAAATTATCTTATTGATATTTTAAAAATTATAAAGTAAGAATAATTATTTTTTTAAAATAATATAAAAAATTCAATATGGATATTATTATATTTTTAAAAGAAATTATAAATGGTTTTAATAAAAATAAATAAAAATGATTTTTTTATTTTAATTTCTTTTATCTTATAGTGAGATTATATGTATTAAATTAAACAAAATAATGAGGAATTTTGAAAACCCACCCATATAAATCAAATTTGAAAAAAAAAAAATTGTGCTATTGAAATCCCTTTCTTGAAATTACTCACAAAATTTGAAATTTCATTTTTAAATTTTTTAAAATATTCATGCAAATAACTTTCTTTTTACAAATTTCTCACTCACTCAAACATATCTTATGTACTTTTCGGTCTTTGTTAATGTGTATTCCCATAAACGCATTTTGTTGGATAAGAAATATTTTTGGGGTTAGGATCTGTGTGCTGCGGGTTTTACATAAAAGATATGAGTGTTTCAAATGGAAAATTATTGGAAAAATTTTATGGGTTTATTCAAATTTTCATACGAATATTTAAGTTTTTATTATTATTTTATTTTAAGAATATCGGTTTATGCTGGCTTAAGGAATCAACTTTAAATTTGAGAAGTTTCAATCATTTTTGGGTCATGTGAGTTCTAAGATTTTGTTCTAAAATTTCAAGTGATCAATTTTTGTTCGTTTTTACTAGGTTTTTGTTGGGTTTCCACTAGAGGTGTGCATGGGCCGGGCCGGGCCTAACTAAAAATTTAGGCCCATTTGTTAGGTCTGAACCCGGCCCGACCCAAAAAATAGGCTTAAAATTTTGTCCTAGCCTGGCCCGAATAAAAATGTTAAAACTCGGGCCCGACCCGGCCCGCCCATATTAATTTTTATATTATTTTTATATAATTTTAAAATATATATAAACCATCAAAAATACTAAAAACATCAAAATAAATATTTCTCAATAAATTGAAAATAAATTTTAAAAAAATATGTATACTTAAATAACACTAAAATAGATGTAACTTAACAAGCAAATGCCTCTAAAATAATAACAAAATTAACAAATGTCTTTAAAATAATAAAAAATTTAATAATAAAATAAGTTTTATACAATATCCAAACAATAGCAACAAAATAGTAGCAACATAATAGTAAAATAGTAGCAAAATAAGAAAAAAAAATAAGAAAATAATATTAAAAAATAGATTTTTTTATCATTTAGTGAATTCAAAATGCCTTACCCGAGGCCCAGCCCGTTTAAAGCCTATTTTTCGAACTTATATTTTTGCCCAAACCCTCTCACATTTCGGGCGGGCCTGACCCGGCCCATGCACACCTCTAGTTTCAACGAGATGTAGCTACATCCATACCAAGGATAGAAATAGGTTAAAGTTTCAAAGAATTGAGAAATTAGTATTTTCCTATTACAACATGAAATTTAAGATGAGATGTCATAAAAGAACAAGCATTGATGAGATAAAATGACAGTTTTAATTCTATTAGCATTGGTCATATCTTCAAAGATGATGATCTACTATCTAAATGATTGTAAGAGAAAAAAAAATCCATCAAAGCAACTTATGAGAAAGAGAAATGAACATAGAGATCCATCCAAAGGAAAACAAAATAAGCATACTTTTGAAGGTTATTCTTCTTATAGGAGATCAACTTTTAGTAATATTGGGTATAATGATTCATTTGCTAGTACTTAAGGTGAGCAACCTCTATTTTTTCAACCTCCTCATGGTTACTTATATCCACATAACTATTATTTGCCATTTCCTAGTAACAATATGCTTTATCCACCTCAAATGTATCATCACTCACGTGTACCGCATATGTAAAACATAAAAAATCTATTGAATTGAAAATTGGATGGACCAATAAAAAAGTGGGGGAATCAATTTTTGCAACTAGCCCACTGCTATTATTGTTTCCTTGTTGCCGCTGGCTAGCTACCATCTTAGTGTGGGTTTGCAGTGTAGTGCAATGCGTTTAGCTTACCTTTTGTCTCACATTACAATATCATCATAGTATTTAATCTCATCGTCACTGCTATTTTTACACTAACCACAGGTAAACACATCACTTATCCAAAATCACCGGTCAGTGCTTTCAGGATATCGTACAAAAGCACCCAAGGAGAAAATTGGAGATAAAAACAGTGAATTTTGCTCCATATTTTGTGTTTAATATGAGAAAAAAAGGGAAAACATAATCATATTTTTTTTATTTGTCAAATAGCAGTATATCACAAAACAGCAAATGGTAGGGATGAGAATCGTGAGATAAATATGAACTTAAAAGAGGAAAAAAAGAGATGAAAAGACGAGAGAAAGAGTAGGCGGTAGAAATTTTGGTTTTAATTTATTGCTCTTGATAAATATTTTTAAAAAGTATTGTGAAAAAGTGTTTATTAGTAGTGATTTTGAAAAGTTTGGTTTTAGATGTAAGTATTTAGAATTAGTTTAACATTACTTTTGAAAAGTGGTTTTAAAAAGTGATTTTGAGAAATACTTTTGAAAAGTTTGATTTAAGATTCACACCACATTTGGTTGGGGGTAGACCTACTCATGGGCTGGGCCACTCGGCCCGACTCGAAGGCCTACTCGAAAAGTGAGAGGGTTTAGGCAGAAATATAGGCCCAATTAATGAGCTTGGGCAAAAAAATAAGGTCTGTTTAAAAATGGGCCGAGCCTCGGGTAAGACATTTTTAGACCGAGCCCGGCCCAATCCAAATTCACTAAATGCCAAAAAAAATCTGCTATTTTTTTATTTGAATGATATTTTCTTGTTATTTTATCCCTATTTTGCTACCATTTCACTATTATATTGCTACTATTTTATTGTTATTATTTGGATATTGTATAACCCTTGTTTTATTGTTAATTTTGTTATTATTTTAGAGACATTTTCTTGTTAAGTTGCATCTATCTTAATATTATTTAAGTATACATATTTTTTAAAATTTATTTTCAATTTGTTAGGAAATATTTATTTTAATTTTTTTAGTATTTTTGATATATTATATATATTTAAAAATAATGTAAAAAATAATATAATATAAAAAAGTTTTAATATAGGTGGGCCGGGTCATGCTCAAGTTTTAGCCTTTTTATTTGGGCCGGGCTTGGGCAAATTTTAGGTCATTTTTAAGCTGGGTCGGGCTTGGGCCTAGCAAATGGACCTTAATTTTTACTTGGGTTCGGCCCGACCCATGATCACCTCTAGTTGGAGGAATAGAATAGGGTTGTAATGGAATAAAGTTATAATAGAATAGAGCTGTAATTAGTAATTCAATTGTTTGGTTGAATGGAATGGAATGGAATGGAATAGAGCTATAATAATATTATTGTGTTTTTTTTTTAATGGAATAGATGTTGTAATAGTATAAGGAATAAGACTTAAATGACCAAAGTACCCTTAGTAGAAATTTTTTTAGATAGATGATTATTGTGATTATTATTAAATTTTAATAAGATTATTATTAAATATAATTTAATAAAATAATATATATAATTTAATAACATTCTTAATATAATTATTATTAAAATATGAATTAATAAAAATCATAATATATAATATTATAAAAATAATATATAATCTACTTTATTATTTTTAAATTGCAATGCACTTTTTTGTTAATGTGCTAAAATATCTATATTTATAAACATTGGCAGTATTAGTTGTTCATACAACAACACCAATTTTATTTCATGTCATATTTTAAATTTGGCAAGCAACAATCAAGAACATGTTTATTCAAAAAATGGTTCATGTAATATTGAAATTTACAAATTGGGTCATAAGGGATTAAAATTAGACAAGAATATCAGGAAAGCAACTTGATATAACTTTGATTAATGTAAGGTGCCAAGTTTAGTAGTCAAGGACTTGACCAGAGGGCTAATAGACCAAATAAGGAGAAAGCTAATATACTAATAAAATAGAAAGTCATTATTAAAAGCTCAATCAATATCTCCTTCTGCTCACTCGGAGAAGATTCTCAACTTAAATATTTCCTCACATTGGCAGTTTTAGCTGTTTATACAGGAAAACCAAATTTTGCTTCATGACAAAATATTTTAAATTTGACAAGCAGCAATCAAGAACATATTTATTCACAAAATGTTTCATGTAGCATTGAAATTTGCAAAATAGGTGTAATTTCATAAGGGATTAAAATCAGGCAAGAATATCAAGAAAGCAACCTAATAGATATCTAGCATTCTACTAAAACGAATTCTTAAAACAAATTTGTTAACTAGGTACCTAGAAACAAATTCTTAAAAAGAAATTTTTTTTTCTTTTCACACATGTAAATGTCATTCAATTTGATAGTACTAAAGAGATATCACACAATTCATTGTTGTAGAAGAGGAGGATTAGATCCTTCTGCCAACAATAGCCACCATCAATTTAAACAAATAAAGCTTTGAATGATCAAATATGAGAAGCAAAGAAAAATAACTAATTCATTATTTTGATTGTATCTTTTCTACATTTCGGCTGCAGCCTTTCTTACAAGTCTTAAAACTTCAATTCTCAAAGTGCCAAACTTAGCCAAGCCTTAATCAAATCCCAAACCAAGCTAAATGAATTTGTACTTGTTTTAACCATTCAAATCATTTCTTTAGACTTGACTTTAGAGGGTATTTTCTAAGTTATCCGTATTGTAAATCCGTTCATTTACATGACAAATTATATTGCAAAAAAGTTATTTTCTTTCTATAGTTTTCCATGTTTGTAATATATTTGAAGTTCTTTTGCAACACAAAATAATTGGTATGCAATTG
Organism: Gossypium longicalyx; assembly: GCA_025698465.1. NCBI lineage: Eukaryota > Viridiplantae > Streptophyta > Magnoliopsida > Malvales > Malvaceae > Gossypium > Gossypium longicalyx. Next base: position 38,073,926 of record CM046999.1, on the reverse strand, counting down.
GTAACTACATTGAACTAAAGTATGGAAATTCCTCTGGTCACGATCAAAGCCAACTTCATCTATACACAACATAACAATATATATTCAATTCCTAATCACCTTCATAAAGAAATCAAACAACATTAAAAAACTAAACCTAATCGATAAACACGAATTTACATGGGGTGGTAATCCTATATTTTGTCTTTCGTTTTTTTTTTTGTGAAGTGTAACCCTTAATCCCCATAGTGCTTGGTATGTATTTTTATGTTGGTTTGATTCACAAGTTGACCCTATGTAAACAAACTCTTATTTCAGGTATATACTACAAATCTCATCCAAACAGTTCTATCCTCTAAATCTAACGACAACACAAGATGTCATCTTTATTGTCTCTTTTAACCCCTTCCACAATTAGTTGTTTCAAAGCCTTCTATTAGTCTTTAAACTTTTTTGCAATATCAACGGCCTCTTGATTACTCATCACCTGGATTAAGCATATGCAAAAGGAGAAATAAATCCTATAAAACTATTTCCAGCTCAATAAGGAGACATCAAAGTAAAGTGTGTTTTACCTTCCAAAGACCATCACTTGTAAGAATTAAAATATTTATATTGTTATCTATGTTGGTTCATTGAATGTCTGGATTTGATTGTAGATGCGATTTAAGGTTCTTGTCATCAAAAGCACGTGAAACTACTAGTTGTCCATTAACTCTAGCAACATCTCCTAATAGCATGCACAAACAACAAATTTAACAATCTCATCATATTAGCAAATTATGTAACAACCCGTTTTCTATGAAATCACAAGAGTGGTTTCGGGACCACAAATATGAGGTCAGAAGAAAATTTATTTTAATATTATTTTATGGTCTATAGTATGATAGAAATATCGTATGAAAGTTTCGTTAAGAAATTTTATCGTTTACATGTCTAATTTGATGAAAAGGACCAAATTGCATAAAGTGCAAAAGTTAAATTGTAGTTGCTCAAGGTACCATATAGCTATGAAATTTAAAATTAGAGGCCCTTATATGGCAAATAGACCATTTAGTGTAGTTAGTAGATAAGAATGATTATTCATCATTGGAATTTAGTAAATTAGTAAGATTAATTTTGGAAAGTGAATGATAAAATGATGATAAATGAATTGAATTATTAAATTATTATCATTTTCATCATCTTTCCTAAAATAAAAACATGAAAACCCTAGCCATGGAAGCTTGAAGATAGACAATCCTATTTTGCTTAATTAGGTCAGTATTTTTGTCCCGTTTTAATGATTTTTATGTTTCCTAGATCATAATAGCTTAATCTAGCTATCTCAGGGATTATTTTGTAAAACTGTTAAAGTGTTAGGGTTTTTCTATGGATGAGTATAGTTGAATTATGATGTTTTATGGTAGAAAATGAAAGGTTGTTGATAGATAAACAACTTTTGTAAAAAAAAATTTGATGAAATTATGATTTAGAGACTAAATTAAAAAGATAAAAAATTTATGGAAAAATTCTAAATTTTGTGAAATACATGGGCTGCTATGGATATGTATGAAAATTGATTAGGCTTGAAATAAGGATTAAATTGTATGAATTTCATTTTCCAAGCTTAGGGACAAAATCATAATTAATTAAAAGTATAAGGGTAAAAAAGTAATTTTTCTAAAGATGTGTATTGGACTGAATTGAATATGAATTATATTAAATTAAGTTAAATTCATTCGTATAGATCCAGATAGACCTAATACGGAGTTAGATCGAGGAAAAGAGAAAGTATTCGGATTAGTAGCCTATGAATTTATGTACACTTGTCGAGGTAAGTTCGTGTAACTAAATTGTATATTTATATGTTTTAAATTGAATATTATTGTGTGTGACTTGTATAATATTCCATGTATAATTTTGACCACATATCCGGAAAGTATCGAGTCCCATTTGAACCTTAAAATTTTGAAGGATACAAATGATATGTCATTAGGGTTCCCGAATTGGTTGTGATCCTGCATGTATTGCAGACACACCACAGCTCTTATAAGCATCCCGATACTTGGCTCTCACGAGCTTCCTGTTATTTAGCTCTCATGAGCTTCCTGATTAATGGCTCTCTTGAGCTTCCCGATATTTGGCTCGCAAGAGCTTCCTGTTATACAGCTCACATTAGCTTCCCATTATATGGCTCGGAAGAGCTTCCCATTTACATGTTTGTATAAACATACATGTACATGAATTGATGGATTACAGTTTTTTACACTTCGTGTGTACTATCCATGTATCTAATGATATTTTAAATGGTTCAATGGGAAAAATTCTTATATGAGATAATATGAGTTCGAAACGAACTATTACCCATATATACATGAAGTACATGGAAATGATATTACTTGATATACTGATGCTTGAATTGGTTGTTACTGGAATTTGGAACTTGCTTGATGACTTTGTTCATCCATGATTAAGGGCTATTATATGTGATTACTTGGCTAACATGATGAAGATATGTGTTTAGGCTTTTGGCCAAGTTGGTTTGGATAATTCTTGTATGCTTACCTTATATGTGAAATAATGGTAAGTTAAATTCCATGTTATACGAACTTGCTAAGCTTAAATGCTTACTCTGTTTTGTTTTCCCTATTTTAAAGTAATTCAGAAGCTTGATTTGGTTGGAAGCTGGTCGGAGTTACTTCACACTATCCATCGGCCCATTTCAGTATGTATAGTAAATCAATTTTGGTTATAATGGCATGTATAGGTTAATTTGGCCAAATATTGGCATGTAAATGTTTTGTTGTTATTACCATTTGAATGGCTTGTGCTTGATATATTTTGATATATATGTGGCTTATCATGTTTGATGTGTGTTTGATATGTTTGAGTGATGGTGAACTTATAAGTATATTGATGATTGGTTTGAATTTGTATATTTGGCATAATTATGCATATATGTGGTTGGATCAATAGGTGATTGTGGATGTTGATTGACATGTTATAAGATGTTATTTGAGGTGCCTAAAGGTGTATTGGTTGTATGTTGTGATAACTCATGTTTTGGACATGACTCTAGCTTGATTAAATGTCTTGTTATGGCTTGGTGATGTGCAAATTAATGTGTATAGGTTGATGTCAATTTGGGTGAGAAATGTGGCTTGAAAAATAACTTTTTTTTGTCCACGCGGGCAGAGACACGGGCTTGTGTCTCAGCCGTGTGTGAACACGACCAGATGACACGGCCATGTGTCCCTTGTATCTTTTAAATTGCAAAACAGAATGCTTACATGGCCTAGCACACAGGCTTGTGGCTTGGCCGTGTGACCCAAGTCAGAGAGCTCATAAGTTTGGACACGGGCTGGGATACGACTGTGTGTCCCTATTTCGAATGCCCTCACGGCCTGAGACACGGGCGTGTCTCTTGACAGTGTGAGACACAAAGCTTGGCCACACGGGCGTGTGTCCTCTGCACCTTTGAAAATTTTTAATATTTTTCGAAAAATTCTTTGAGTACCCGGTTTAAAATAACTTGTATTATTTTTTTATAAAATGTAATTTGAATATATAAATCATATTAGATATTAACATAACATAGAAAAAATAAGCCTAACAAATTCAAATATTCTATATATTTGAATTAAGTTTCAAAAAGGTGTAATAATTGTATACCCAATATAAATATTAAAAATTTTGCATTAGCATTTGTAATTTAAAGTGAATTCATTAAACTACAAGCTATGGCATCTCTTGTTAATTCCATTTTATAACCACTTAAATTGTTTGATTCACCATCATCATAATCATCACTTTCTCCATCATGCACATCTTTTGGATCAACAATACTATCATATGCCTTGTCAATATTTTCGTATTCCATAAAATCTACATCATTTCAACCGACATGTTTCGGATAAAATTGTGTATCACCATTGCAACAACAACGATCATCATTTACTTTCCAAAACTATAACTTGACATATCTCTTAAAATGATCCATTTTTTTTCAAGACACCAAAAGTTTGTTCAATCACACTATATAATGATGAATATGAATGATTGAATATCTCTTCCTTACCAGATATAGGTCTACCTCTGCGAAAGTTAGGTAAATGATTTCGTTATCCTTTATATGGTCGAAGATAACCTGTAACACCCCAAACCCACCTTAGACATTATGGCTAAATTAGGTGACGTAACAAGGAATAGGTTTTGAAAACTGACTTGGTAAACCATCTTTATTTAAGTTTTACTAAAATCGTGATTTAGTCAATTTCTTTACCAAACTTATTATAGCGGAAGCCTTAATCATTATAGTTTGAAAACGCTGTTGTGTTTTTAGGAAAACCGTTGTTTACTTAAAAAAACTGTCATTTTAATAAAATAATTTTAGCAAAGCAGTCAAATTGAAAAACAATCTAAAAATTAACAATTAAGAACCAAACAGTCTAGAGAGTCCCAAAAATTACAACTCTCAAATAAATCCAAAATTAAAATAACCCAAGAGGACTAAGTTGAACTGTTTACAATATCGTGGTCACACTGTGTCTCCGCCGCACCGGTCCGCCTAAGCCTGAGGATTACCTGACAGAACAGACAAACAGACGTGAGTTTACGTAAACTCAGTGTGTAACCCAGGAGAATTAGACATGCAAACATACAGAAACATTTCAGACAATTAGATACAGAATCGAGCTTATGCCCATCTCAGATACAGATACAAAAATAGATGTACAGATCAGATAAGCAAAGTCCTACCGCCGTCCTCTACACACCAACTCCAACCATCCCATCACACCATGTGGGGTTAAAGACACCCACCCATCCCTACTCACTACATTGTTTCGTTACGACACGTATCAGACATAGTGCAGCCAAGCTGCCAGAATATAGGCGATGATCGCCATACAGAACACTTCCTCCGTAATATATAAAACCCACCCCAAGATAGATGCAGATATCAAGTACAGATTTATCAGACTGAACATGCTCAACATGCTTATATATATAACAGATACACATATATCAGTATAATCAAGCATACATTAGTATCCTAATCAGATCAGTCTAGCATACAGATAGGGGTTTAATTAGCCCTTACCGACCCTATGGTAGGTCCACAGTCGAACGGAACGGCCCGCGCGACCCTAGAGAACATTTCAAAATTATGGGCCCACATGCCCATGTGGGCCCACAAGCTCATTTGGCCCATATGCCCAGATTGGCATTTGCCTGTGTAGCCCACGCGGCCTGGCCTAAAATCCACATGCCCGTGTGGCCCACACGGCCATACTCGAGCCATCACACGACCGTGTGCTGTGCACGACCCTGCCTTCATTGACCACACGATAGTGTCTCGCACATGACCATCCACACGGGTGACCACATACCCGTGTGGGGTCGATAAATTCATTTTTTGGCTTCCGTCGAAGCCTCATTTCCTGTGTTTCGGGTACACACCTGGTATTGTTTCAATAAAAAAACACTCCCAAGCCTTCCAAAACCTAAAAACAGAGTACCCAACCATAAATAAGTGGATTAATTACTGAATTCAAGAAAAGCTTTAACATCGTACCGACTTACCACCGTCGATAGACAACCCCTTTTCGCAGTCTATGTCATTGGAGTGCAATTCCCTGCTCTACGCTCTGTTCCTAAGCACCAACTACCACCACTTGGACACTACAGATTGCCATTACAAATATCCCAACCAAAAGCTAAAGGTACGACGAACATACTTACCAAACGATCAAAGAACCGACAAAACCAAAGACACGATAGGACGAAAGATTCACCAATAGAATTGAAGAATAAGAACAAAACAAGGACTTTCCGAAAAAGGAATAAGAGATATCAAGAATAACAGTAAAAGCTTGAAGAACGTCAAAGACTTTTTTTTGGAAGAAAGAGAAAATATTTTTATCGAAAATATTTTTAACAAAAGATAAAAAAAATTAAATAAGATAATTCAAAGAGGATATCCTACAAATCCCTCAATTATCTCCACTAACTCACTACTCAGAATTCTTATTCCATCAAAACTCTCTCACAAAACCGAACAAAAATAAATACCCATGCTTGTGCATGGATTCGAACACAGGACCTCCCCCTTATCACTTGAACCAGCAGACTCATTCTAATATGACATTACAAGAAATTAGATATAAGCCCACAGAACAAAGGTAGGGCTTAACTCCAAAAATAACAAAATTTGGTAAAGCTAAGGCTTGAACCCAAGACCTCTTAAACACACCTAGAACACTTAACCACTGAAGTAGATACAGATTTTTGTTAGATATTTATAGAGACAAGGTTATACATATCAGGGCGTTACATAACCTTTCATTTGAGGATATCCAAAATCAATAAGATAATATTTTTCTAGATGTCATAGTATGATAAACAATTAATTCAAGAGTTGTTTTTTTAAATTATCAAATAAAGAACTTATACTTTATTAATTCAACGACCGAAGTACTTTTCATCTATTATATAAATATATATGATCACATATAAAAAATTGAAAATCAATGTTACAAAAAATTCTTAAAATATAAATAATAATCTTTAAATGTAGTTTGTATATATCAATCATCCCCTGCATACAATAATACTATTTACGTCTGTTCATGAATTTCAAAAAAAAAATTTAGATAAGTATTTTACAAGTTAAACATCATGTATATGGACACATATCTAAAAGCATACAAGTGAGAGTTTAGTTGGACGCGTGCTTTTGGTGGACGTGCTTCTTTAGCCAGTGAAACAAACAAACAAATCATAAAAATTTGACAAGGAATTCTCAAATAGCTCAGGTGAATTCACTACTGATATTCATTTATAGATATAGTAAAGTCAAGCATTCGACGAGGAATTTGACAGGGAATCATCAACAAATTATTGTACATTACACTATCAATAAACACAAATAAATTTTATACAATTTGTCAAGAGTTAAGAACAACAAAGTTAATAGAATGGGACCAAACAAAACTCCTTTTTAAATGAAGACCAAAACCATTTACCTCTCATAGAGAAATTAGAAAAGGAAAAATAAAATAAAAAAGCATACCTTGAAGGAAACACAAAAACAAATCTTATACAGTTTGTCAATAGTTAAAAACAACAAAGTGAATAGAATAAGACCAAACAAAACCCATTTTTGGATGGAGACCAAAGCCATTTACCTCTCACGGTGAAAGTAGAAAAGGGAAAAGAAAATAAAAACGCATACCTTGAAAGAACAAAGATAAAAAAATGTATCTTTAAAGAAGAAGGGCAAGTCCTCTTCCACTGCTACTTCACAAATCAAACTTGTTTTCAAAGAAAATAAAAAGAAGGAAAAGTAGTTCAAAGAACTATTGTAAAAGTTGAAGAACCAGAGAAAAGGAAAGTAGGAAAAGTAGTTCAAAGAACTGCTGTAAAAGTTGAAAGAACCAGAGAAAAGTGATTTTGGTTGGTGTATTACTTATCTTATTTGTCACATTATTTAGGAATGTTATAATTTGACCCATTTATATGTACTAAATGTTCGGGGATTGTAGACATTTTTAATTTTTTTTAGGCTTTGGTAGCCTTAAGGGAACTTTTTTATTAATGTTGTAGATTATTGTTGGATCATTAGTTGTCTGATGAACAGTCTATCCATAATATAGATGATAGTGTTACATGAAGAAAACCATTAGATTAAAACTTCCAGAAATAAAGTCTTCTAAGATGGTTTTGGGCAGTTCCATTTTGATTTTTATTGGATTAAAACCATTAGATTAAAACTGCTCTCTATAATTTAACTTTTATTGATTTTTATTAGATTTCAGTTTCACGTATTTGAACAACTTAACTAAAACTAGCAACCAAAGTTGACATTAATATAAAAATATTCCCTCACAAAACAAAAATCTAATACACTTGCCAATTTCATGTTCACTATTTTCATATGTGGGGCTTCACTAATTTCATGTTAAAAAAGCTACTATAGCAATAATGGTATACATATTTCAACAAATCATTTCAAAAAACAAAAAAAAATGTTATACTAACAAAATGATCCTTTAATAGTAAGATGTTAACCAACCATTTCAACAAATCATTTCAAAAAAAAAATGTTATGCTAACAAAATGATCCTATAGTAATAAGATGTTAACTAACCATTTCAACGAATCATTTCAAAAAATGAACAAAATATGTTAACCATCTCAATTCATTTTTTCATCTTCTTTATTGTAGTGGATTCTTGTATGCTAATAGGTTCTTGATATGCCATTCTTTTTTGGCTTCTAGTTTTCATACTTGTACCAGATTGAGAACAAAAATCAAAACCCCAAATTAGATTTAATTAATTTGGAATTAACATTAAAAAAAGTGTTTACGATATACTTGTGATCCAGTTATGTTAGGCTGAATGCATGGTGTTCTATTGTTCTTTTTTTGGTTTTTAGTTTGTGTACTCGTACCAGACTAAGACCAAAAAAACCAGAAACCCAAATTAGATTAAAATATTTTTGAATTGACATTAAAATAGTTATACGATATACCTGTGATCCAGTTGTATTAGTTTGAATGCATGATGTTATGTTGTTATTTTTTGGGCTTCTAGTTCTTGTACTCATACCAGACTAAGATAAAAAAAATTCAGAACCCAAATTAGATTTTAATATTTTGGAATTGATAATGAAAAAGTGTTTACAATATACCTGTGTTCCTATTGTGTTAGGTTGAATGCATGATCTTTTGTTGTGACCCAAACCACCACATTTCCTGCATCTTATAATTAGACCAGCCCTACTGAGTTGTTCAGACTTCACTTTTTTCGATTCATTTTTGTCTTCCTTCTATTTTTATTTGGCCTATCAGGCATTATTTTCTTAACTAGTGGAAGCATGGGCTCAATACCGGATTTAGTCTATTCATGTGACACATTTATGGTTTGAAAAACATATTCATATGCTTTCAAATATGTGTCCTTGTGGTAGTACCTATGTAAATAGTCATCAGGATCTTGTTCAAGATGCCATATAGCATAGCAGGCATGGGGACAAGGGATCCTAAATAATTGCCAACTTAGACAACTACAAGTTTTATGCTCTACATTTACTACATACTATTTTCTACCTTTCTTAATTTCACACCTATTTTCCCCATTCCAGATCATCTTCCAATCAACACCTTCCTTCTTGTTGTCATTAAATTTCTTCTTTATTAGTGGACCATAATTATATTTCCATGAATTGCATTGCTTCCTCTTAGCCACTATTCTGGTCATCATATTAACTCTAATTTTCTCCAACATAGTTATTATGCTCTTAAATCTAGACTTCACTTTGCTGGAGTTAAATGCTTCACAAAGGTTGTTGTCTACAATATCTGACGCCGAGTGTAACCTCTAGAAGGCCTTGGTCCAAGCTTTTAAATTCTTAGAGAACAACTCCTTTCTAACACCTTCATCAAGCTTATACAAGTCTTCTTTCTTTTCCCCCTACTCATTCTCTATTGTAGACTTCACAACTTTTCAAAAAACAAATTCGAATATCTTTTTTTTCTTCCTACCAGACTAGTTTGATAAGACATGCCTAGCACAATTTTTATGTTCTACTCTTGGCAGAATGTCATTAATGGCTATCTCGAGACCTTGTAAATTAATTTACAAAACATAAGTAAATCATTAGTAATAATTAATAGTATTAGTAATAAATAAATGCAAAATAAATAGTTTACCTTTTGTTGGTCACTGATGATGATATACCCCAAATCATCTTCCATTCCTAAGTCTACTGTCAATAGACTAAGAAACCATGCCCAAGAATCAATGCATTCCCCCTCAACAATAGCCCAGGCAACTAGGTACATCTGATTGTTTCCATTTCTCCCAACAATAGCCAATATCTTACCCTTAAATAGACCTTTTAAAAAGCAACCATCCAAACCTAGTATAGGTCTGCACCCTTCTTTCCAACCTTTTTTCAGTGCTTCAAAACAGACATAAAACCTCTTGAAATGTGGTGGAGATTTAGGTGTGACTCTATTCACTGACATCTTTATGGTACTTCTAGGATTCTTTAATCTCAACTCATCAACATAATCCCACAGCATAGCAAATTCTTGTATGAAGTTCCCTGCCAAGTTATCTTTCGCCATTTTCTTGACCCTTCTACACCTTATCATATTAACATTAACATGTATTTCTGAAGCTACATTTCTTTGTATCTCCCTTAGTTTCATTTTTGGGTGGTCTCCAATATTATCTTCAAAATTTTCTACAATAACTTTTGTTTCTAAAACTAACACAATAGTTATGCTCATCATGAAAACTTTTCACCTGCATACATCTGGCTATGTTACTGTAACTCGCAAATATTCCCCATTTACACTTTTTTTATACAATGCATTTAACTCTAACCCTATTTGATTCATTACTGATTATCTGAAGTTCCCTTCTACAATACATTAAGTACTTACAAATTGCAAATTTGAATTGCTCACCATATTTAAACAGCATCCTAGTACAGAAATGTAGACTTGCTAAGTTTGGATTGTATGTGGGAAACCTACTTCTTCTTCTACAAACATCAATATTGTCATCATCTTCTGATCCAAGTATGCTCCCATGATCATCACTATCAAAATATTCAGTCTCATTTCCATCTTATTCCCTACCAACACTATAATTTAGTCTTTCACCATCAACTTCTTCAGAGACCTTAACCTCAAACTACTTTCTAGAGCTTTTACTTTCAATCTCATCAAGTACTGTTTCCTTACATTTCCCATTGGTTTTCCCCTCCACTTCTTCCACCTTTTGCATAGCTTATTGAAGCTCCTCATCATCACCACCATCTAATAAGTACATAACCTTCATCAAATAAGCATTCTCATCCTCTAAATCACCATCACTTTCATCCCTAACCCCCTTCTCACCACCTCTATCATTCTCACCACCTTCATTGAAAGCAATATCATCACCCTTCCCACCTAAACCTTCAGCAACCTCACCACCCTCGCCAACACCCTGACCCTCAACACCCTCACCACATTTACTACCAACAACCTCACTATCCTCTCCCTCACCCTTACCATATTTATTGCCAGCAACCTCACCACCCTCTCCTTCACCCTCATCGCATTTACTGCTAACAACCTCACCACTCTCACCCCCACAACATTTACTGCCAACAACCTCACCACCCTCACCACCTTCATTACCATCACCACCAAATTGCAAACATGCTACAGCTAACATTGATTCATCATTGACAAAAACAACAATGTCAATCTCATGCTCTACATATAAGTCTATCTCCTTATGCTTAACCCAATAGTTTATCATATCAATAGTGCTACTATCATTCCACACAACCCTAAGGTTATCCTACAAAGTCCTACTGCCAAGTATATGAAAATAAATTAGTTGTACTATATTAAACCCTAACCCATCTTTAATTATTTTACACAACTCAAAGTACGATATTGTATCTGGATCCTCTTTAAGCCTCACCATTTCACCACCTAAATACCTAACATGGGGATCACGTATAAATTTACCCCCAACATGCAAGTTGATGTAGTATTCCTCCTCTATAGACATCTGTAGTTTAAAGAATAAAAAAAACATAAGTATAATGACAAACAATGTGTAGCCAAAAAAGGTATATACAAACAAATTATTGAATAATATAAATCATAAACAATTTATATAAAGTTAAATGATTTAATAATTATATATATGTTATAACAACACAACAATAAAACATGGAATGACCACTTCTAATCCTCGTGTAGTGAAAAATCTAAAATTATTGCCCCCACCAAAGTTATCAGCAACAGCAAATAGAAACAACAACCAACAAACATATTAAACATAAAGCTTCTTCTTCGAAAAGGACATGTTGAAGGCTACATACTGGAGGTTATGGTTTATAACAGTGCTCTTGAACTTAGAGTTACAAAGAATGGTAGGGAAATAATTGGTGAAGGAATAAGACATATTTGCCAAATACATTAGCAAAGTCATTGGAAAATTGTCTATACCAAGGATGCAAAACTTAATGAAACTACAAGTTAACATTGCAAGTACTGAACCTGCAAAAGATGGGATCTCTGGTTTGGCAAAGCAAACAGAAAAACTTCTTAGCAAAAGGAATTGCATATAGAATTCAATTTAAATTTAAAAAATACAAATTATTTACTAGACATAAAAAAATATTCTTAAACCAAACACGAAGTAGTAGTCTTTTTTATTAGCTCAACAAAACTATAGTTATATTAGTAAAGTAAGTATAAATTGACAGCAATTGTGAAGGCTCTAGTACTCTTCAATTAATTACCTCTCCAAATTTGTAGTAATAATAGGAAAAAGAAACACGATATAATATAGTATCTTAAATTATTAAAATTATTGGAGAAACTTTTACATGGTTAAGCTATTCAATTATATACCATTATAATAACTAAATTTTAGAATAATATAATAATTCAACTCCTCCAATTGTTAGTTAATGATAATTAAAACCATGGAAAGACAGATAATATTTAAACAAATAAAGAAACTAATACAGTACTAGGTTTTCATTATTTAATTTTTCCCAGGATATTAGGCCATTCCCCAATGGATCTATCCTTAAAGCTCTGCCAAGAGTGCAGACAAACCTACCTTTATCCACCAAGCTCAGGCCGCACTACTTAAACATGGAGAGGCCTATAATTTAAGCTCAATTTAAATTCCCAAAATCTTTTCAATTAATAAATAAAATTGTTTTTAGTGATATTACTTTTACATTCCATGAAAATTTCAACCAGCAACACAAAGCAAAATGATGGAATTCAAAATCTAGCAAATAGGATACATCTATGTTCAAACCTAAAGGCTTAAAAAAATTTCAAGCTTCAAATTTTTATTGCTTATCCTTCTCCCTCTCTCTTACTTCAAAGATGTTTTATTGTTTCATATTAAACATATTAGCTCGAGGGGAATCTTCCTTTAGCCAGTCCTCAATGTACAAAAAGACAAGACACAGTCAAGTTTATTGGGGAAGGGAAAGCTTACATAAACTAATTTATCGAGGGAATCTTCCTTTAGACGGATTTATTTAACTCTAAATACATGAAAAAGTTGTAGTAAAGTAAAAAATAAAAGCAAATCCCAACAAATACAAAAAGAAACAATCATACAAAACAAAACATTAAAATGAAGAACAATTTGTTTGTTTGTACATTTTCTTCTATGTGATTTGGAGCATGAACCTTCACTAATCTTCACTGCAAAAGAGCCAAGAGAAAACACGTTATAAATGAACCCTAAACCCGAAATTCCCCAAAATCAACAATCCCATAACCCGAAAATCCCTAAAAATCCCCCAAAACCCAAAACCCAATAACCCTAAACATTAACTGAAATAACATATATAATAGTTTGAAAGTGAAAATTATAAAAACATACCCCAATTTTTTCATTTCTCGAGTTAGGCTTCTACTATTTTGTTTTGATTAACTGATTCAAAAGTTAGGGTTCAATTTTTTGTTGTGATCGATCAGGCTTCTCTTTTCTGGTTAGTGTTTAACTTGTTTTAATTTTTTTAATTGTTTTAATTGTGGGTAAACCCCAAAAATTTTCTAAATGTTTTTTAAATTTTAATTATTTTTTAAGTTGAAATTCATTTGCTGATGTGTAATTATTTTTATCTTATATGTCACGTTAGCATCTAAATATGTGTGGTGCCTAGGGGGGAAAAAAAATTTCACGTTAGCGCTATTAGTCCCTTAACGGCCACGTTAGTAAGACCATTAAAAAATGACTAATTTGACCAAAAAACAAAGGTTATATATGAAAGTGCTCTAAAAAAAACCATAATGGCCAAAATGAACAAACACCCACACGTTAGGGGCTAATTTTGTCATTATGACTTTTATATATTATATTTTTTTAATATAAATTAAATAAGAATAATAGTAAATTAATTATAAAGTGATTAAATGAGAGGGGCAAGAATAAAATAAATAAAAAATAGTTTATATAATAATGTTTTAATTTTTATATAAATATTTTATATTATTATTGTAGTAAGCCCAATTTGTCCAGGCCCAGACAAAAACCAAACAAAAAAATAATAAATAAAAATAACAAAAGTCCAAAATCCATCAAGCCCATTTACAATATTAGACCCAATTGCCCAAACTAAAAAACCCTAATACCCAATTATAGGCCCAACAACCTAAACTTTTTTTTTCTCAAAAAATAGCCACCCTAGCCTCTGCCGCCACCTGCCCCACCAACTGCTTGGCTATCATCGTTGACTTCAGAGCCACCTGCAAGAAAAGAGTGAAATGACACCAAACAATGCAGCAACAAACAGTGATAAATAGTAGCCAAGCAGAAATAAAAGAAGAAAAAGGAGAAATATTGTAATCTGAAAACGGCTATAAAGCCGAATCTTTGTAAGATGAAAGGAGTTTTTTTTTTTTGAATAAAAAAAATAGAGAAAGATATAAAAAGAGCAATAAAAAAATAGCAAGAAAATTTCTGAAAAGGTAGTCTTTTTATATTTCTTTGTTAAAATATTTCATTATTTAAAAAAAAAAAAAAAGAACACAAAATAAGGCAAAGTCGAAAACTCACCGGACTTTTCGCATTCCGTCGCGTGAGTGGTTGAGGATTGCCATCTCCAATGAAAGATTGGCACCTTTCAGACTCGGGGAGTCAAAAAGCAAAAAAAAAAATATTTTTGTTTTCTCCGGCCACCACAGATAGTGGTGCAATTGCCAGTGATCGGCGGCCACCACGGTGACCGATGGCCGGAGCAAAGGCCGACCAAAGGGGCTAGAGAGAAAAAAATAAAAAGGGTTGAGTTTTTTTTTTGAAATAGGGTTAAAATGATTTTTTTTGGAAATTTTTGGCATTTATAGGGATATAAAACGACGCAGTTTTGGGCTTGACTCTCAGATGTCAAAACAACTTCGTTTTGGCCAAACCCAAAATCCAACCAGACCTACCTTAGGATTCGCGTGTTTTTTATGCAGGGGTCTACTTGCTACTTTGGTCCTTCTGCTTTTATGGCTTGTTTCAATTTAGTCCTATTATCTTTTAATTTTTTCTGTAATTTTAGTTTACTTACAAATTAGTCCCTTTGACTCAGCGCTGACCCTAAGGAATGACGCGTGTCCAAATTTTTTGGTTAATTCCTATTTAATCCCTGTTTCTTTTCGCGCATTTTATTTTAGTCCTTATTAGTCTATTTTTTTATTTTTTTAATTTATGCCCTTAATTTCATTTAAATTTTGATTTAGTCCCTTATTTTTTTAACTGTTTTCTTTTATATTTATTTACTTATTTCTTTATTATTTCTTTATTCTTCCACATGCATTTAAAAAATTGTTGTTTATATTCGTTTTACTTGTGTATATTGTTATCATTATATTTTTTTATTTTTTTAGTATATTTCTAATGTACTAAAATTTAATATTATTTATTTTATTTCTTTCTTTCTTTCTTTATTCTTTTACTTTTTTTAAATACTCAAATTTAATATTATTTGTTTTGCCTAATTATTTATTTATTTTTATATTTAAATTTGATATGACTTATATTTCCCTTTCATTTTATTTTTTATTTGTTTACTTTAAATTACTTTATCTTATTTTTTTATTGCATTCTATTTTTGTTAACGCCATGAATTAATAATCCTATTATTGCCATATTTACATTATTATTATTATAGCATTTATTCATGTTTATATTATGCCCGAATAAGTAAAACGCATATCGTTTTAAAAATGATATTTGTTATTATTCAAGAAAAGAAAAAATCTTCAAAATAAGGCAATGTTCTGTATTTGGAAATTCGAGAAGTCTTTCCCTAACTTACGGGGTTTCGATTTTTCTCATTGGATCTAATTAACCTAATATCCTTTTAAAATTAAAACACATGAGATTTCAAATAAAAAAAAGGCAAACTTATTCTCAAGGATTTGAAGTGTCGTGTCCTAACTTACAGGATGTGAAATTTTGTTGCCTCGAGATGAGAGGGTCTTCAACATACTTTTCGATTTATTCAAACAATTTTTAAGTAAAATTAACATTAATACAAAGAGGGATCGTATTTTAAACTATTTTCAAGTTTTCAACTTTCGACATTAAGACATTGATTAATCAACTAGATACTAATTTTGGGCGTTATGAGGGTTCTAATCCTTCCTCGTGCGTAACCAACTCCCGAATCCATTTTTGGATTTCTATAGACCGAAAAACATTGTTTTAGTAAATCAAACCTTTTATTAAAATGATTGAATTACGAGGTGATCTAATCACACCTCATAAAAAGGATTAGTGGTGACTCTCATTTTCGTTTTTTTATATAAAAGTCGAATTTCAAAAAAATGGTTTCGACAGCTTGGCGACTCTGCTGGGGACAAAATAAGAGACTCAAGCCGCGAGTTGATTACTTTTGATCTTTTTGTCGAAAATTGATAATTTGGTTTATATTTACGATCCCTTCGATGCATTTCATCCTTCATTTTTGCGGTGTAACATAATGATATATTTGCTTTTTTTGGTTCAAGTCTCTTGGGATATATTTTTATACTGCATTTGCATAACCGTTTGATTTTGCCCTTCTTAAGTGGGAGTGAGAAACTATTCCTTCGTGAGGTCTTCACCTCCGTATAGGATAGCGAATTGCTTCTGGGATACATCCGTACCTATGTCTTCGTGAGATTTTCATCTCTGTATAGCCATAGGGAAATATATTCCTTTGAATCGAACTCGGTCCGTATGAGCCTATAATGGGTGAGGGTTAAGGAATCTGTTGGTTCAGGTACCTTTACTTTAGAACCGAACCACATATAGTGAGCCTTAAGAGCCTACCCTAGGTAGAACCGCACCGAACCCCTAGTGGTCACCCAATTATTTCTTACCATCTTTAAATTTTAGCTTTGTATAAAATGTACTGACTTGTTTTGTTTTGCTTTGACTATGATTGCATGACATTTTCATCATAAAAAAAGGTGTTGATTCACATTCAGTTACTAAATAGAGACCTTACCCTAGAGAATGGATTTCTTGATAAAGTGGAAGATAATGCGGCTGTCCGAATATGGTCCGAGAAAACGCAATTAGAAAAGGGTGATAGTCTAACAGATGGGTATGTGTTAGAATTGTGGGATTTCACTCGTATCAGCGTGACTCAGAATAGCCTCCAAGAGTTGAAAGAAATATGGGACCGATGGGAAGATGAAATCAAGCAGCTATTTTACTATAATTATGGTGATTTGCCCTATCTACTTGATATCAAAGTGGATAAGCACTTGTTTCGAGCTCTGTCTCAATTTTGGAATCTCGCCTACAGCTGCTTTACCTTTGGGAAGGTAGATTTTGTACCTATGTGGAGGAGTATACAACTTTGCTTCGATGCCCAAAGATTCAAACTGACGAAGCTTACTCTAGAATTGTTAATGTCCCAAATTTTTTAAAGAAACTAATAAGCATCATAGGGATGAGTGAGCAATGGGTCGCGACCCAGATCAAGTAAAAAGGGGATAGTAAATGTATCCCTTGGAAAAGTTTGCGAGATTTGATCTTGGCACACCCAGATATGAAGAAAAGGGTTGATGTCTTCGCTTTGAGTATTTACGGGTTGATTGTTTTCCCTAAAACACTAGGGCACGTAGATGAAGCAATTTTAGACTTGTTTGATCGGCTTGATAAAAGGGTCACACCAGTCTCGGTAATTTTGGCTGAAACATTCAGATCTTTGAATGCATGCCAGAGAGCGGGTGAAGGAAGATTTATCAGATGTGCGCAACTCTTGCTAGCTTGGTTTCACAGCCACTTTTGGAAACTAGAAAAAGTTTCTTATCGAGTATTCTCTGAGAACTACTCTCAATTGAAAGAATTAGTGGCTACACCGAGGCGGGACAACATTTCGGAGGATGTCGAATGGAGATCCCCTTGGATGATCCCCGATTAGATTTTGTACTGGTGTGGGGACTTTGACTGCGTTCCTCTACTTGGGATTTGGGGAGCTGTCGGATATGCTCATTTGCTCGTATTGAGATAGTATATATCGAGGCAGTTCATACCAGCAATGTAAGGGTTGGCTTAATGTGAGTTTTGTATAAGGGTGATAACTACAAGAAAAAGGTTCGAGAAATGTCTAATGCTTGGAACCCAACCCGCCGAATGAAAAGATTTGCTGCAGGCCCAATGAGGATCCTCGAATGTAATGGATGGTGGGGTAAAAGAGTCAATGACAACATCCTTGGGCTAAGTCAAGAAAGCACTTGACCAATGGAGGAATACCTGCAAGTGATCCCATCTGAGCTAGAGATCGTAAGGCAGGATTTTGAAAAAAGAAATTCAGAGCTAGGAAAGAAGGTAGAGCAATTGGAAGAGGAAAAGATGCAATTAGGACTAGATGTTGACGTTCAGAAGTTAGAGGCCGATAAACTGAGAAAAGGAAAGAACAAGGCCGAGGAAGATCTGGATAGTTTAAAAATAGATTACAATAAGCTACGCTTGTCGATGAGAACTGCTAGGCTAGTAAAAACATCAGAATACTGGCGACAAGAGATCAAAGAAGAAAAGAATAGAGCCGATCAATGGGAAAAAAAATTCCAAGATGCTCGAGTTCGAGAAAATGCTCTAGAAAGAGACCTATTGGAATGCCAAAATGAAAAGGTCAGATTAAAAGCCAGGGTAGCAGAACTAGAAAAGTCACTTCATCAGTATCGTAGTCGTAACTCTACAATTGAGGTAAAAATGAGCTTAAACAATATTGAAGAGCTGAAAAGGAAAATAGAAGAGCTTGAGACCGCATTACAAAATTGTGAACTTTGAGTTAAACTCCTTGAAGCAAACAATGACTATTGGAAAGAGCGACTCCACCGTTCTCAAGGTCAGGTCAGGTGTAGGGACCATATCATGGGTGAAGCTGTGGCTCAAATACGAGAGGTGGCTGATCATTTGCAAACCCTAGCAGTTCAGGCTAACTTATTAAGCTTGAAATATGAATCAGAATCGGATCGGGGTTAGGAGTTAACTTGGCTTCTTAGGAAGGTCAAGGCTTTAAGTATAAGGGCAAAGTCGTATATATAATCCGTTTCATGTAAAGAAATTTGTTTTCAAGTAAAATTGTTCTAATTGAATTGAATCAGAATCAATGCCTCTTTTTGTATTCATTTCATACATTTGCATTACATTGCATCATATGCATTAAATTTCACAAAAAGACCATAATTAAACGAAATTATTTCAATTAATTTGGAAACCAACAAGAGCCAACCAACCGAACATCGTTACAATACTAGCGCCAAAACCAAAGTAATGGACCAAAGATTGGAATGGCTAGACCAAATTCAAAAAGATATGCAAGATCAATTGCAAATGCAACTGCAAGAACAGTTAACAAAAGTACAACAAGACATGAGGGATCAGATACAGGAATCCTAAAGAAGTATGATAAGCCAATTGACGCAGTTGATGGCTGGAGGACTTGAAAAGGGGAAGAGCATTGCGATCAACTCAGGGGATGATAATGATGATCCTATTTACCCCTCGGGTTTTACCCCGATAAATGTCCAGGTACAACCGAGGCATACCCACGAAGGGTACCCGTTACTATCATACCCTAACAGTATCAAGCTGGTGCCCCATCCCCAACGAATAACCCGACGGGTTCAGACTCCAATCTGGGGGATAATCCAACTAATTCAGTTGTTCCTAATCTAGATGATATGACAGAAATGGAAAAAGCAAGAGTAGAACTGCCAAAGCAACTTTAGGATCGATGCAGATGGTTAGAAGAAAAATTTAAAGCAATGGAAAATGCTGACTACCACTACAGAGTTGATGCTAAGGATCTAAGTTTGGTCCCGATCTAGTGCTCCTACTGAAGTTCAAAACTATAATGGGACTAGTTGTCCTAAAGCTCACATCATTATGTTCTGTCGAAGGATGACAGGACACGTCAATAATGATCAACTATTAATCCACTGCTTTCAAGACAATCTGATTGGATCAGCAGCTAAATGGTACAACCAAATGAGTCGTGCCAAAATTAGTTCATGGAAAGACTTGGCACAAGCCTTTATGAAGTAATATAGTCATGTAACGGACATGACACCCGACAAAATCACGTTGCAGAATATGGAAAAAGAAGCAAAGTGAGAGCTTCAGGCAATATGCCCAAAGATGGAGAGAGGTAACAATGCAAGTCCAGCCACCTCTTCTAGAGAAAGAAACCACAATACTTTTCATCAAAACTTTAAAAGCCCCGTTCATTAACCATATGTTAGGAAGCGCTACTAGGAGCTTCTCGGATATGGTGATGTCTGGTGAAATGATTGAAAAAGTGGTGAGAAGTGGTAAGATAGACGCGAGGGAAAGCGCCAAAAAATTAGCCCTGAGGAAGAAGGAAAATGAAGTGAATAATGCAAGCATATATAACAAGGGTTATTCAAAACCAATCACTGTAGGCCCATCGAGGACAGTAGCTACTAGCTATCAGGACACCCCAAGGCAAGAATCTAACCCAAGGCCAAATACAGAAAGGCTCTAGTTTACACCCATCCCGATGACATATAGGGAGCTGCATTGGAGTCTGTTTGATGCACATGCAGTGTCTTACTTCTACTTGAAACCTATGCAACCTCTATTCCCCAAATGGTACGACGCAAATGCCCAATGCGAATACCACGCGGGAATCACGGGATACTCAATAGAGAACTGCACCACTTTTAAAAAGTTGATTGAAAGGTTCATCAAGATAGGCATTGTGAAGTTCGATGATCCATCGGGACCTAATGTTGCAGGAAATCCTTTACCCAATCATTCTGATAAAGGGGTAAACGTGATAATTGAGAATAGAGGGAATTGAACCAAGATGGATGTAGCGGAAGTAAAAACCCCATTGAGATGGGTTTGGAAGAAAATGGTAGAGGGAGGATTAATTAAACAAGATTTAGAGGAAAGACTCAAAGGGATGAGGAACTACTATGAGATTCATGCTAAAGAGGGTCATGACATCCAGGAATACGTTGAATTCAGGGCCTTAGTGCAAAATCTGATGGATAATAAGGAGCTAGAATTTTTTGAATATGCCAATGGCTCAGAAGAAGGAGATATATGCCCCACCTCATAGGAAATATAAACGAAAAAAGGTCCATAAGGTCAACCACCCTATAGTTATTATTTCACGACCTAGAAGCAATGAAGCTAGGGTACAAATTACACCAAGAGTCATAATCTAGAAACCTGTAGCCTTTTCCTTACAAGGATAGCAAGAAGGTTCCTTGGAATTATAACTGCAACGTGACGATCCCGGGAGAAGAGAACCCAATTAGTGCTTCAAAAGAAGGCCAGGATGTGGGTTTCTACATGCGTAGTGGAAGGCGCTATAATCCATCAAATGCAAGAGCTGAGCCTATAAAAGGAAAAGCATTAGCGATTGAACAAAAGAAAAAAAAATTGTTGATCGTGTTATTTTGTGACAGGCTTTAAATATTTATAATTAATCGTTCTTGAAACTAACTATTATCACCATGTAGGCAAGCGTACCTATCGAACAGTAGTATGGTTTTAGCAAGACCAGATTATCGAACCCAAATGAACTAAAAGTACTAGTAATGACTGTCTTTTTATTATCTAGCCTAAGAATAAGGGGGTTTGTTTTAACTAACTAATTAACTAAACTAAGAATTTACAGAAAATAGAATTGGGGGATTACTTTTGGAAACTGATTGAATTAAGACAATACTTAAGAAAGAATCCACCTAGACTTTACTTGTTATTCTGACTCCGAATCGGGTGATTTATTCATTTAACTTGTTCCATAGAGATCCCTAAGTTATATTATTATCTCTCTTGAGACTAACAACGTCTAACCCTAGGTTGAATAATTGAAATCTCTTTCTAATTAACTTCCTAGGGTTGCATTAACTCGATCTATGGATCTCCTTATTAGGTTTCACCCTAATCCGGTAAAATCTTGTCACCCTATCTCTAGGCACGCAATCAACTTCGCTTAATTATGACAAATGTACTCTTAGACAGGGTTTATTCCTCCTCTGCATAAGAGCGTAACTTGAATCAATATCCTGGAATATCAAAACAAGAATTAAGAACACATAATTAAGAACAAGTCAAATATTTATCATACAATTCAGAAAATAATAATAACAAGATCTGTCTTAGGTTTCATCCCCCTTAGGTATTTAAGGGATTTAGTTCATAACTAAAAGGGAAAACATCTCAGAAGAATAATGAATACAAAACATAAAGAAAACTCAAAACTCCTAAAGGGGAATTGAAGGGAGATCTTCAATCTTGAGGATGAATCTGGCTTCTGAGATGGATCAATCGGCTTTCCTTGAGCAATTCCTTACTTCCTCATCTGTGTGTCCTCTTTTCTCCTCCTTTAAGGTGTATTTATAGGCTTTAGAATGCCTAAAATCCCTCAAAATTAGCATTTTCTGAGTTGAACTCAACTTGGGCTCGGCAGGGACACTCCCGTGGGACACGCCCGTGTACGATTACTTTAGGTCGTGGTCAAGCCTGTTAGAATGGCATGGTCGTGTAGTCTACCCGTGTGAGTCGTGCTTCGATTCTGCCAAATTGACACGGCCGTGTGGTCTACCTGTGTGAGGAAGTCCAGTCGTGTTGATTTCGTACGTTGGCCCATTTTCTCCATTTTGGTCCGTTTCTCGTTCCTTTTACTCTTCTAAGCTCACCTAAGTATAAAACATGAAATTAAGGCATTAAGAGCATCGAATTCACCAATTCTAAGGAAAAATCATCCATAAAATGCATAAAGCATGGGGTAAAAATATGTATAAATGACGGTTTATCAAATATCCCCACACTTAAGCATTTGCTTATCCTTAAGAAAAATCCTCATCTCATAATCAAAACAAAATCTTCTCAACTTATAATTTTTATCGATAATACCTCAAAATAATCCATAGGTAATCAAACATTGAAAATTTGACTAAAAGAACATCAAAGTTTCAAATATTCTAAGTTGAGCATTTTATAATGAAAACATAGGTGTCTCCCCTCATCTAAGTAATTACCTTTGATTCAAAATATCACAGAGTTTCACATCCTCAATAAAGATTCACTCAAATCACTCGAGGTGTTTAAAGACAATAAATGAAGCACTCAATAGTCAATAATGAAAAGTCATTACCATAGGCTTGCATGAAAATCAAATCTGCACCACTATAAATTGAGATGAAACATCAATCAAAATGTCTTTAGAGGGTTGTAACGTGGCTTTGGTTAAAGGGTGTGGTCACAAGCTGGAAGAAATGGTTAGAATTGAGATTGAATTGAAAATTTTCCTAACTAGAAAAAATGACTACTCATTAGTTGCGTACAACAAAGCTTTTTTTCTCGAAATATGGAATTTAATTAATTTAGCTAAAAAGATCACTACTACCTATATGTATACATGTTTTTTTTTTTAAGAACAAGTTAAATAACTAACTATTTAGAACATGACATAGCTAAGCAATTTATTCAATTCAAATATCGACAAAAATATGGATCAATTTAATTGAGGGGATTTCAACAATAAGGGGTTAAGGGTTAGTATTGAGGGTAAATCAATGAATGGGTTGTTAGGCTCAAGGGGGTTCACTAAGGGTTAATTATGAAGGTAAGTTTTTATGGAGTGAGTGGGTTAAACCTAAGTGCCTTTATCATTTTGACATATCAAATCAAATGGTGTGGTCTTGACATGCATAATCAAGCAAGTTCTAGAATAATAGTTCAATATTGGTGCACTCATAATGAAAGTGAGCATGGAAGAAATAATAGATGCTCTTGAAAGCTCAAAATCTCACACAAATTATGGCTTTTTGATGTTTAAACTTGTGAATTTCAACTCAAGATAATACCTAGACTTAGAGAAACAACTTAGAAGTTTTTAATTTTTCAAAAATCAACTTATCATGTTTGATTCCCTAATGTCTTAAAGTTTAAAAAATCAATGCATAAATGCCTATGTTTTAATTTAAGACATATCAATAAAAATCATTAGTTAATTAAAATTCATTCTAATAGTGATATGAGTAGTTCACGTGAGAATAAGACATATTCTAATGGTGAACTAAAATACCCCCCACACTTAAGATGTACATTACCCTCAATGTACAAAGATAGATATATAGAAAAAGATAAATTTATGATCATAAGATAAGGAGAGAAGTGAAACTTCCTAAATGATGAATAAATTCCTTGAACTGGAATTTTTGGAGAATAAAAGGCGTGAGAGTGGAGGAGGATACTCCGGTGGTGGTAGAGGTTCATTAGTCCATAAGTCCTGTGACAAAAGAATATTATATCTGTTGGTTGCTATAGTCATGGTCGAGCAGGGCATGGCAGTCGTGGAGAACCTTTCCCGGTGGAGTTTTTAGTTCCTATGTGAGGATAAGCTTAGGAGCTCTTTTATAGCTGTGACAAAATCAGGAACTTTTTTTAAGAAATGTAAGGAAACAGAATTACTCATAATAGAATAGCTGAAGTTGGTCATTGTAAAATAAAAATTATAAAATCTAATAAAGATAGGCATAAGGAAAAATAAAAAGGAGTCTGAAGATAAAATAAAAGTAAAAACATAAAATAAAGTAATTAATGAAAGTTTTTAAACATCTTTACCACTAAATGGTTCGCGAGGTGGGGGTGGCGATGAGATGTAAAAATGCTGACAAATCTGATGTAGAGTCGCATCAATGTGATCAAATCGTTGAAAACATTGCTGCTCAAATCGTGTAAGGCGTTCAGAGATGTCAGCATATAAAGCCACCGCATGAACTGGACGAGAGGGGCGTGGTGGCTGAGACGATAGGTCCTCGTGCTGTGGAGGGACATCATAGTAATGTCCTTGGGGGCCTCCTTCTCGGTAGATTGGGCGAGACGATATTGAAGGGGGTAAGTTCCTTGGCGCTTTTTGACCATCCTCCTGCTTAGCATGCTCGAGATGCCTTGTGGAGACATCTGGCCAATGAGTGTCAAGGATGATTCTTGGGCTGCGGTGTTGAGGAGCCCGAAGTGTCGCGCCAGTCCCGTCACATAGGGCCCAATGGAGATGACCCCTTTCTGATGTCGCTCTGTCTGGTGGCGAATGGAAAGGGCGATAAAGTAGGTGAGGTTGAAGACATGCCCGTGCGACATGCACCATAAGTAGTAGACGTCGTTGGTGGTGACGACGCTGGTGCTCTCTCTCCGTCCTGTTAAGGTGTGAGATAGAATCGAATGTAAATACCTCAAGGATGGAGGGAGAGCTGATGCCTTGGAGCGACTGGGGTCGTAGGTGGTCGAATGTGGTATGAGTGTGCCCCAGCACCGTGAGGGAGAACGGTGGATGTGACGGTTGAGAGAATCTAAGTCATTTTCCTCCTTGAACTCCTCTGTATATAAGCCCAATGCAGTACCGAATTCTGGGACGTTTAGTTGGCGGACTAATCCGCTAAGGCGAAATTGGACTGTGCCGGGATCATCGTAATTTGTCATTACGGTCTGAAGATGAAACGTTGAGCATAATTCCATCATAAGCTCGAGATACGTTGGCTCGATGATCCTAAAGAAAAGCTCCCAAAGGTCGGTGGTTAGGAGGGCCCGAATCACATCAGCCAACTGAACTTGTTCTACTGCAGCCCAGTCGATGCAGCGGCCTGCAGTTAAAGGCCAGGCCCAGAGTATTTGGTAAAGTTCTTCTTGGGGTCCAATGGGGAACTGCAAAAAGGGTGGCAAATTTTCACGGTAGGACCCGAGAAAGATGACTCCCCCTTCCTTCTCTTCAAAGCGGGGATGGCAGTTTTCTTTCCTCGTAAAGACGACATTATACCTGCAATCAAAACCATTAATTCATCTTGAGGAATGGTCAAAGTAAAATGAAGATAAAAATTAAAATAAAATAAAAATCATAATTTCAGCCACAACTGCTAAGACTAACAACTTAACCAAAGCAATCAATTTTATGGCATAAGAATGGCAGAGAATTTCATGAAATGCAATCATACTTGACGGATAAAACATGTCAACACAAAAATGCATGAGTATGTCTGTTCTTCTAACCATGAATAATTACTTTAAACTAGTCAAATGGGGCAGGGAAATCATGTAATGAGTAAGAATTTCAATGAAAAAGATGATAACTACTCTAGATAATGAATTTTGAGTGATAGAAAGATAAAAATAACATATAAAATGCAGATTGCTATGATAACTAGCATGAAAAATGAGTGCAATTAAAGGGAAAAGAGTAAACAAATGCTAGAAAGGGGAGAATGAGTGTCAAAAATGGGGTTGGAAGTGGCGCACGGGCGTGGCGGGGCAGACTTGTGGACTTGTAGCGGCTAGGGTTAAGGATTTTAAGTGAAGAAGACAATGAATAGTGCAGCCTATTTATAAATTTTAAGGCACATAGCCAGGGAACACGTCCGTGTTCCCCAATTTCAGCCCGTGTGTTTTGCATTTTTGAATTTGGGTGCGTCTAGCATTCGGCCCATGCCCGTGTATTTTGAGCATGTGGGTGCATACGGCCCTGTCACACGGCCGTGCCTGTCTTCGTTCACTTCTCCCACCCCGTGTATGCAGCTCCACACCCGTGTTAATTTGACAGGTTCGACCACGGGTATAGGACACGGGCGTGTCGAACGCTCGTGTTATTTTCTCAGGTTCAACCACGGTTCTAAGGCACGGGCTTGTCGAATGCCTGTGTTATTTTGGCAGGCTCGCCCATGGTCATATCGCACGGTCGTGTCGTTTTATTATAGCCCGTGTTTGGGAAAAATCTCTGCCCTGTTTCCACATGGTCCTCAACACGCCCGTGTGCCTGGCCGTGTCTGTGTGAAAAACCTGTATTCAAGATCTCCGTTAGTAAGTTAGGTGTTAAATACTAAAATTTAAAGAAATTAATATTGTTAGTGCTCGGGTTACCTCCCAAGAAGAGTTTATTTATAGTCTAAGCTCGACTTACTTCTCCATTGAATGGTCATAGTGGTTCGAGGAGTTTATACTCCTCATTCCTGCTATCCATCTTATCAAAATAAGGTTTTAGACAGGTGTTGTTTACCTTAAAAGTGCTGAACTTGGGATGACTTACCTCGACTGTACCAAATGGGAAAATGCTAAGTACCGTAAGAGGGACTTCTTCATTCGGTTTGGTAGTGACGATGTGAGGATCTACTGCTTCTAATAAAATTTTATCTCCAACCTTAAGTTGATTTGGAAAGGTATTGAGTTCGTTCTGGCGTAGTTTTGGTTTATCGAGTGTTCTTGGTTTATGCGTCCGCCATTCATCTAGTTCCTCGATTTGTAGCCTTCGATCTTCATGAATAGGTTCTCTACTATTGCTTGGGAATGGCTTATGTACTTCTTTCAGACTCATTTCCTACAAAGTAGGTTGCACCATATTGTCAGTTTTAGTAGAATGGTTTAGATGATCACGTTCAATTTTCGATGTGTTGCCAGAATTGCGAGCTTGAAGGATGATTGTTTCGTCTCCCACACGAAGTGTGAGTTTACATGTGCCAACATCAATAATCGTTTTAGCAGTTGCTAAAAAGGGCCTTCCTAAAACCAAAGAAGTGTTGCTATCCTCCTCTATGTCTAGAACAATGAAGTCAACGGGAAATATAAATTTATCGATTTTAACTAGCACATCTTCAATAATACCCCTAGGAAATCTTATAGTTTTATCTACTAATTGTATGCTCATCCTAGTCTGTTTAGGTTTCGTAAGACCTAATTGTTTGAACATTTTGTAGGGCATGACGTTAATACTAGCCCCTAAATAAGCTAATGCATTATTAACATCTAAACTGCCAATTAAGTAAGGAATTGTAAAACTCCCTGGATCTTTTAATTTGTTGGGTAGCTTATTCTGTAGAATAGCTAAGCAAACTGCGTTTAGCTCCACATGCGACGCCTCGTCCAGCTTTCACTTATTTGCTAAAAGCTCTTTTAAAAATTTCATTGCGGTTGGCATCTGTGATAAAGCTTCAGTAAACGGTAAGTTAATGTGTAATTTTTTTAAGAGTTTAAGGAATTTACCAAATTGTTCATCTGAGCGATCTTTCCTTGTCGCATTAGGGTATGGCACACGAGGTTTGTATTCTGTACTTATTGGTTTCTGTTCTTTATGGTATACATCACCTTTACCTTTGCTTATCTCAGTATCTTGCCTTGGTTCTAGTTCAGGTGTGACTAACCTTTCCTCATCTTGACTAGTAATCGCGTTGAGTTGCTCTTTTGGATTAGATTCTGTGTTGCTTGGCAAGCTACCTTGTGGTCGTTCAGAAATCAACTTGGCAAGCTGTCCAATTTGAGTTTCGAGCCCTTGGATCGATGCTTGTTGATTCTTAAGTGCTGTCTCGGTATTCTAAAAATGAGTTTTTGACACCGATATAAACTTTGTGAACATCTCTTCAAGGTTCGGCTTCTTCTATTGTTGGTAGTGTGGTTGTTGGAAGCCTGGAGGGGGTCTTTGATTGCCTTGGCCTCCCCATGAGAAATTTGAGTGGTTCATCCAACCTGCATTGTAAGTGTTACTATAAGGATTATTTTGAGATCGAGGATTGTTACCCATGTAATTTAACTGCTCGTTGTCCATGTTGTGACCATATAACGGGTATTCTGAACTGCTCGATCCACCTCCATTTGCTTCGCACTACATTACTGGGTGAACCTATGAAGAACTAAGAAAACCATCAATTTTCTTATTCAAGAGTTCTACCTGATTAGAGAGCATGGTGACCGAGTCGACGTTATAAACACCGACTGTTTTCGTTGGTTTTGTCCTCATGACTTGCCACTGATAGTTATTCAGTGACATCTCCTCTATAAATTCATAGGCAGCTTCAGGTGTTTTATTGTTGATAGTTCCGCCAGTAGTTGCGTCAACCATTTGTCGATTCGAAAGATTCAGGCTATTATGAAAGGTTTGAACCTGTAGCCAGAGTGGTAACCCATGGTGAGGGCATCTTCGCAAAAGATCCTTGTATCTCTCCTATGCATCTCTCCCATGCATCGTAGAGTGTCTCTAAATCCATCTGCACAAAAGAAGAGATATCATTAAGTAATTTAGCCATTTTAGCCAGCGAAAAATATTTTAATAAGAACTTTTCAGTGATTTGTTCCCAAGTAGTAATTGACCCTCATGGTAACAAGCTCAACCACTGTTTAGCTTTGTTCCTCAATGAAAAAGGGAATAACTGAAGACGAATGACATCGTCAGAAATGCCATTAATTTTAAATGTATCGCAAAATTCCAGGAAATCTACCAAGTGAGTGTTTGGATCCTCATCCTGCAAAACATCAAAGTGAACAAATTGCTGTATCATCTGAATAGTGTTAGGTTTTAGTTCAAAATTATTCGCAGCAATAGCAGGTCTAACTATACTCGATTCAGTTCCTGTTAAAGAAGGTTCAGCATAATCATACATAGTGCGTGGAGCCGGATTCTGATTTACTAGATTAACAATAATCGCAGGAGGTATCAAGTTTTCTTGATTTTCAGCCATCTCCTCGGTTGTGGCTTGTATATCCTCTTCTTGCTCTTCCTCTATGTATCTTAGGCTTCGCCTTATTTCTCTTTGATTTCTACGAACTGTTCGATCGATTTCTTCGTCAAAAATTAGTGGTCCTGATGTGTTTCTTCTAGTCATAAACTATAAAAAACCTGCCAAGAGAAAGAAAAAGTAAATTAATAATAATAAAATAACTTGCAAGGAAAATAAATGGCTAAAGTAATAAAAATTGAGTGTTCCTAATATCTTAGTTCCCTGGCAACGGCGCCAAAAACTTGATCGTGTTATTTTGTGACAGGTTTTAAATATTTATAATTAATTGTTCTTAAAACTAACTATTATCACCATGTAGGCAAGTGTACCTATCGAACAGTAGTATAGTTTTAGCAAGACCGAATTGTTGAATCCAAAGGAACTAAAAGTACTAGCAATGACTGTCTTTTTATTATCTAGCCTAAGAATAAGGGGGTTTGTTTTAACTAACTAATTAACTAAACTAAGAATTCACAGAAAATAGAATTGGGGGATTACTTTTGGAAAACGATTGAATTAAGACATTACCTAAGAAAGAATCCACCTAGACTTTACTTGTTATTCTGACTCCGAATTGGATGATTTATTCATTTAACTTGTTCCATAGAGATCTCTAAGTTATATTATTATCTCTCTCGAGACTAACAACGTCTAACCCTAGGTTGAATAATTGAAATTTCTTTCTAATTAACTTTCTAGGGTTGCATTAACTCGATCTATGGATCCCCTTATTAGGTTTCACCCTAATCCGGCAAAATCTAGTCACCCTATCTCTAGGCGCGCAATCAACTCCGCTTAATTATGATAAATGTACTTTTAGATAGGGTCTATTCCTCCTATGCATAAGAGCGTAACTTGAATCAATATCCTGTAATATCAAAACAAGAATTAAGAATACATAATTAAGAACAAGTCAAATATTTATCATACAATTCAGAAAATAATAATAACAAGATCTGTCTTAGGTTTCACCCCCTTAGGTATTTAGGGGATTTAGTTCATAACTAAAAGGGAAAACATCTCAGAAGAATAATGAATACAAAACATAAAGAAAACCCAAAACTCCTGAAGAGGAATTGAAGGGAGATCTTCAGTCTTGAAGATGAATCCGGCTTCTGAGATGGATCAATCGGCTTTCCTTTAGCAATTCCTTACTTCCTCCTCTGTGTGTCCTCTTTTCTCCTCCTTTAAGGTGTATTTATAGGCTTTAGAATTCCTAAAAGCCCTCAAAATTAACCTTTTTCGAATTGGACTCAATTTGGGCTCGGCAGGGACATGCCCGTGTATGATTACTTCAGGCTGTGGTCAAGCCTGTTAGAATGGCACGGCCGTGTGGTCTACCCGTGTGAGTTATGCTTTGATTCTGCCAAATTGACACGACCGTGTGGTCTACCCGTGTAAGGAAGTCTAGGCCGTGTTGATTTCGTACGTTGGCCCATTTTCTCTATTTTTGGTCCGTTTCTCATTCTTTTTACTCTACTAAGCTCACCTAAGTATAAAACATTAAATTAAGGCATTAGGAGCATCGAATTCACCAATTCTAAGGAAAAATCATCCATAAAATGCATAAAGCATGGGGTAAAAAATGTATATATGACGGTTTATCAATGGTCAGACTTGAATCACCCGTTAATGAGCCGATAACTGAGAAAGGGGCTAAAGAATTCTTGAAATTCTTAAAGCATAGTGAGTATAGTATTGTAGAACAGCTACATAAACAACCAGCTCGCATATCAGTGCTAGTTTTACTCTTAAGTTCGGAGACACATTGTAGCGCGTTGATAAAAGTGCTAAATGAAACTTATGCCGCTAACAATATTTCTATAAACAAGCTGGACCGCCTAGTTAACAATATAAGTGCCGACAATTTCATCTTTTTTAATGATGACGAAATACAGCCAAGGGGCATAGAATCTACAAAGGCTCTGCACATCACTACCCGCTGTAAAAGGTATACATTACCAGGGGTGTTAATTGATAATGGATTTGTACTAAATGTCTTGCCCCTATCCACACTAAATAATTTACTTGTGGATAACTCTCATATAAAGACGTGTCAAAACACAGTGAGAGCATTCGATGTTACCAAAAGGAAGGTGATGGGAAGGATTGAGATACCCCTTTTGATTGGTCCAAACACGTTTAAAGTAGATTTTTTGGTGATGGATATCAAGCCTTCTTATAATTGCTTGTTGGGGAGGCCTTAGATTCACTCGGCTGAAGCAGTGATGTCATCATTGTATCAAAAGCTAAAGTTGGTAATTGAGGGTCGACTGGTAATGATAAACGCGTAAGAAGACATTATTATATCGATAACCAGTGACGCACAATACATAAGGGCAAATGATGAAGAGATAGAATGTTCCTTTCGATCGCTGGAATTTGTGAATGCAACCTTTATTGTCGAAGAGAACAAGATCCCGATGCCCAAAATCTCTAAAACAACAAGGATGGACCTACAATTAACTGTTGGGAAAGGAGCCTTACTGGGAAGAGGACTTGGAAAGTACCTTCAAGGGAGGGTCGAGACACCCATGCTCATGGACAAACTAGACCGCTTTGGCTTAGGATACAAGCCATATGCGAGGCAAAGGAAGAGAGAGCTAGAGAAAAAGTAAGAAAGGAGAAGAGCGTGACTGAGTTAGGAAGAGGTCAGGTAGGAACTGATGGCCTTTCCCCATATATCCAGGACTTTTGTGTCAGGAGGAACTATTCACCACGAACAGAAGATGTCAAGAAAAGAGACCGCAGAAGAAATGTTGGGAAATTTGAACATCAACGCCATATCCGCAAAAAGAATTGGAGGAAAAAATTTATCAGGCATCTGCCCTTATGTACCTGGAAGTGTTCTGAACAATTGAACTGCGGAAGAGATTTCTGTAGTTTTTAGAGCTAATTCAAAGTAATGTTCAAAACACGCTTATTGCTCTAAACCTAAGAGTAATAAGAATCCTTTTATGAAATAGGCTTATGTCCAACATCTTTATTTCAATAAAATGCATCTTTGTGTATCATCTTGAGCAAATATTCTTTTATTCTTTCCATTTCATTAATAATCATACCATACAGATAATTATTCTTAGATTCTTTTGTTCTTTGGATTTTTCTCTATCCCTATAATAGGTCTTCAGATATCAATGATATGAACAACGCTGTTACTGACTCAGAATCTCCTTTTAAGCAAGATATGTGTATGGAAGATTCTCAGGATTTTGAAGATGATCGAAACTGTAACCTATTTCCTGATTTGTTGAGGATGGTAGCACAAGATGATAAACAAATCCTACCTTGCAAAGATTCAGTAGAAATTGTGAGCTTAGGAGGGGAAAAAGAGGTAAAGATTGGAGCTTGCATTGTCGCATAGACAAATCGAGACCTTATTAAGTTACTCTAGGAATTCAAGGATGTCTTCGCATGGTCATATCAAGACATGCCTGGGTCAAGTACTAATATCGTGGTACACCGGCTCCCCATAAAGGAAGAGTGCAAGCCAGTTCAACAGAAGCTCCGAAGGATGAGGCCCGATGTTTTACTGAAAATAAAAGAAGAAGTTAAGAAGTAATTCGATGCTAGTTTCTTACAAGTGGTTAAATACTCAAGATGGGTAGCCAATATTGTCTTCATCTCTAAAAAAGATGGGAAAGTATGAATGTGCGTAGACTACAGAGATTTGAACAAAGCCAGACCAAAGGATAATTTCCCATTGCCTCATATTGACACTTTAGTAGACAACACGACAGGTTACTCACTGTTCTCTTTTATGGATAGTTTCTAGGGATACAACCAGATAAAGATGCATCCTGAAGACATGGAGAAGACCACATTCATAATCATGTGGGGAACATTTTGCTATAAGGTGATGTCATTTAGACTGAAAAATACGGGAACAACATATCAAAGAGCCATGGTAATCTTGTTTCATAACGTGATGCACAAAGAAATTGAAGTTTATGTCGACGACATGATTGCAAAATCCAAAACGAAAAAAGAGCATGTACAAGTCTTAAGAAAGTTGTTCTTAAGATTGAGAAAATTCCAACTAAAACTCAATCCAGCAAAATGTACCTTCGGGGATAGGTCGGGAAAATTGCTAGGATTTATAGTCAGTGAAAAGGGGATCGAGATCAACCTAGATAAAGTAAAGGCTATACAGGAGTTGTCTCCACCGCACACTCAAAAAGAAGTTTAAAGTTTCCTAAGAAGACTAAATTACATTGCCCAGTTCATTTCACAACTAACTGAGAAATGCGACCCCATATTCCGTCTCCTTAAAAAACATAATTCATGCGTTTGGGATGAGGAATGCTAGAAGACTTTCGACAAGGTCAAACATTACCTATCGAATGTCCTAGTGCTGATGCCTCCCAGCCTAGATAGGCCGTTGATACTATACTTGGTAGTATTCGAAAATTCTATGGAATGCGTACTTGGTCAACATGATGAGTCAGGAAGGAAGGAAAGAGCGATATACTATCTCAGTAAGAAATTCACTGAATGTAAAACAAGACATTCGTCAATCGAGAAGTTATATTGTGCCTTGATCTGGACAACCCGAAAACTGAGACAGTACATGTTGTACCATACAACTTGGCTCATCTCAAAACTGGACCTTCTAAAGTACATGATGGAGTCGACTGCTTTGAATGGAAGAATGGCTCGGTGGCAAATTCTACTTTTCGAATTTGATATAGTCTATATGAATCAGAAGGCTATAAAAGAGAGCACAATAGCTGATTTTCTGGCCAGTAGAGTTTTAGAAGATTATGAGCCTTTAAATTTTGATTTCTCAAATGAAAATCAATGTATGTTGCAACCACCGAAGAAGACTCTCAAGAAGGCCATCCTTGGAAACTAAACTTCGACAGAGCCTCAAAAGCTGTGGGTAATAGAATTAGGGCAGTATTGGTATCCCCAAATGGAGATCATTATCCATTCACTAGTAAATTGGATTTTGATTGCACGAATAATATGGTAGAATACAAAGCATGCATTATGGGTATCCGTGCAGCCATAAAACATAACATCAAAGTACTAGAGGTATACAAGGATTCTACATTAGTGATCTATCAACTCAAAGGTGAATGAGAGACGAGAAACCCTAAATTGATTAATTATTGTAGGCTGGTTCTGGAGCTAATTGAAGATTTTGATGACATCACCTTCTACTATCTCTCACGAGATGAAAATCAAATGGCTGATGCCCTGACTACCTTAGCTTCTATGGTCAAAATGAACAAACAAAAGGATGTAAAACCTATCCAGATAAGTATTTATTAGACTCTAGATCATTGTTACAACATCGAAAAAGAAGAAGAAAATGATGATCACCATTGGTACCACGATGTACTGCGATATGTGAAGAATTGTGAATACCCTAACCAAGTTACTGAGAATGACAAGAAGACTAGCCTGTGACTATGTTTTAGATGAGAGATCTTATACAAGAGAAGAAAGGATCAGGTGCTACTAAGATATGTGGACGCTATTGAGGCTAAGAAAATCTTGGAAAAAGTACATGAAGGTGTCTACGGAACGCATGCTAATGGTTTTACAATGGCCAGGCAAATCATAATATTTGGGTATTATTGGTCCACCATAAAAGGGGATTGTATTAATTATGCCAAGAGATATCATAATTGCCAAATTTATGGAGACAAAATTCATGTGCCTTCTTCACCTCTTCATTTCATGACTTTTCCATGGCCTTTCTCTATGTAGGGCATGGATGTCATTGGGCCGATATCATCAAAAGCTTCTAATGGGCATCGATTCATCTTTGTGGTCATCGATTACTTCACCAAGTGGGTAGAAGCCACTTCTTATGCCAATGTTACGCCAATGTCACAAAGTCGGCAGTTAGCAAATTCTTGAAAAAAGAAATCATATGTCGGTATGAAATGCCAGAAAGGATCATATCTAACAATACATTGAACTTGAACAATAGTATGATAGCGGAGGTCTATAGTCAATTCAAGATTAAACACCACAACTCGTCTCCATATCGGCCAAATATGAATGGTGCGGTGGAGGCAGCCAATAAGAATATCAAGAAAATCTGGGGAAAATGACTAAGACCTATAAAGAATGGCATGAGAAGTTATCATTTGATCTATATGCTTATCGAATGTCTATCATGACCTCTACCGGGGAAACGCCTTTCTCTTTGGTTTATGGAATGGAGGCATTTTTACCCATTGAAGTCGAGATTTATTCTTTTTGAGTTTTGACAGAATTGAAGTTGGATGAAGCAGAATGGATACAATCCCGATATGATCAACTAAACTTGATTGAAGAGAAAATGTTGAAAGTCATCCGTCATGGTCAGATGTACCAAAAATGAATGATACGAGCTTACAACAAAAAGGTTCGTCTCAGAAAATTCCATGAGGGGGACCTAGTATTGAAAAAGATCTTGTCCATGCAAAAGGATTTCAAAAGGAAATGGATGCCAAATTGGAAATGACCTTATGTGGTAAAGAAGGCCTTTTTTCTAGAAGAGCGTTAATTTTGACCGAGATGGATGGCAGAGATTTGCCCAACCTTGTGAATTCAGATTCAGTCAAAAGATACTTCACCTAAAAAAAATAAGAAAAAGGGAGAGACCGAGACGAAAACTCGCAAAGGGCGTCTTAAGACTAAAAGGGTTTTGAATTGAAAACCCAAGAAAAGGGTAACTCAAATTTTGATTAAAGATGGGGAATGTGGTAGTCTTGTTATCCCTGAATGAATAAGGAGGAGAGATGCTACGTCTTGGGGCATCAACAAAGTATTTTGGATCTCCGAAACACATATCAACTCCAAAAGGGTCCTCGAGAAGTTAGTGCGAAGAAGTTCATGCTGTGATATCTGGGGCACCTATTTTCATCTTATTCATTTTGTATTTTAGCAATGTTTGCTATATTTGATTAATTTATCCATTTCAAGCTTTGCTCTCAATAAAATCTCTTTTGTCCATTGTAATGATCTTTTTCAAGCATTTTTCATTGAAATAACAATTAATGGACTAGTAATATTCAAGTAAAAAGATTTCTTGCATATTGCTCTGGAAGTTTTCTAAATAGTACAAGAACTTAAAACAGGACCACTAGTCAAAACCAACAAAATCTAAGAGTTGGAAAGGTTGGGAAACGAATAGCCCAAATTATGACTAGTTCTTCGGGTGCTCTGTTAAAGATATCAGCTGAACAAGAGGGCAGGGTAATACATCAGTGATAGAACCTTGGTGAACAATGAGCAGTGTCAACCTAAGCATTAAAAGGGGAGCATTCTAAAAAAAATAACATTCTGCATTCATGCAAACATCATTCATACATATCTAGTTAGGAACATTTGATTTATTCTGATCATAACATTCTAATCACTAGGCATAAAGATAGGCCTATGAAATGGATTCTACAGGTTATGTTCCCTAGAGAGCGGTGTAACAGATCAGTGAAACCATAAATCTTATGCCCTTGAAGTTACAATGAGATGGATTGAAGTCATCGTGGTGAATCTTATCTCCCTGAAGTTGCAATGGAGCAGATTAAAACCACAAATCTTATCTCCCTAAAGTTGCAGTGGAATAGATTGAAGATACTAATATTATTTCCCTGAAGTCGCAGTGGAACAAATTAAAGCTACAAGCTACAAATCTTATCTCCCTGAAGTTGCAGTAGAGCAGATTGAAGATGCTAATCTTATTTCCTTGAAGTCACAGTGAAACAGATTAAAATTACAAGCTACAAATCTTATCTCCATGAAGTTGCAATGGAGCAGATTGAAGATGCTAATCTTATTTCCCTGAAGATGCTAATCTTATTTCCCTGAAGATGCAGTGGAGCAGGTTAAAAATAACAAATCTTATCTCTCTGAAGTTGCAGTGGAGTAGATTGAAGTTACAAATTCCATACCCCTGAAGTTGCAGTAGAGCAGATTGAAGCCACTAACCTTATCTCCCTGAAGTTGCAGTGGAGCAGGTTGAAGATAGCGAATCTCATTTCCCTGAAGTTGCAGTGAAACAGATTAAAGCTACAAATTACAAATCTTATATCCCTGAAGTTATAGTGAAGCAGATTAAAGATAACGAATCTTATCTCCCTGAAGTTGCAATGGAGCAGATTAAAGCCTATAATTTTATCTCCCTGAAGTTGCAGTGGAGTAGACTGAAGATAGCAAATCTCATCTCTCTAAAGTTGTAGTAGAATAGATTAAAGCTATAAATCTCATCTCACTGAAGTTGCAGTGGGACAAAATTGAAGCCATTAACCTTATCTCTCTGAAGTTACAGTTAGTTAGAACGATGCTATTTGAAGAAGATGAGCACCAAGAAGTCAAGATTCGGCGAGACCGGGCAAAATGAGTCCTTCTTAAAAGTCTTTTCTTCATTCTCGTTACACGACAACGAGTAAAGAATTATCTTTTTAATTAAACTAAATAACAATATATATTTTAGTTTCAGGATAAAATTATCATTTTAATATTTAATGCTTTTATTTTTTTAATATATTTATAAAAAAATAAAAACATAATTTAATTTATTAAATGGTATATTCATTATTTGAGTTTTTTTTTTTTTTTTACTATTACATATCTATTCTTCTATACTAAATATATCAATATTATTACAATACTTATTCCATTCTATCCAACTAAACTATTATTATTCCTATCCAATCCCTTTACAATCCTATTACATCTATGACTATTCCATTACGGTTTTTTGCTCTTAAGTTTTATTTTAAATTAAGGTTTTTATTTTAATAACAGTAAAACAGTCAGATCTGAGTTTTTAGGACAGAACAGCCCTAATCGTATTTAGCTTCAGTTACGTGTCTCCTCCAATTATATCTCACCACGTCGTCCAGTAATTTTCAGATTTTCTTTTTCCTAATTTCTTTCGTCTTCCACATCCTTGCGACTCGAACTGATTTACTTACAACAGCAAAAAAAAAAAAAAAAAAAAAAAACCAAGAATCTGTCTGTAACTGTCTTTTGCGTTTCTAGCAGTTGAATTGAAAGTTGAGTGGTCGACTATGATTCTCCGGTCGGTCATAATGGTGGTTGTGGTTGTGGGGACTTTATCCTCTGCGTCGCAAGCATTGCGATTCGAGCTGCAATCGGGACACACCAAGTGCATCTCCGAAGACATCAAAAGCAATTCCATGACGGTAGGAAAGTACCACGTTGTCAACCCAAACGAAGCTCACCCTTTGCCCGATTCTCTCAAGTTCGCTGTCAGGGTATTCTATTTTATTTTGGGTTTTTAAAATTATTTTATGATGAACTTTGCGAATAATAAGATTGATGCTTGCTTCGTTTTTTCCTTTGTTGGGGGGTTGGTTACTTGACTGAATGAATGAAGGTAACGTCGCCGCAAGGGAATAGTTTGCACACGGCGGAGAAAGTGGAGACAGGGCAGTTTGCGTTCACGGCGGCGGAGGAAGGAGATTACATGGCGTGCTTTTGGGCGGAGGATCATTCGCCGCAGATTATTATGACCGTTGATTTTGATTGGAGGAGTGGAGTTCAAGCAAAGGACTGGTCTAATGTTGCCAAGAAAGGCCAGGTCGATGTAAGTCTCTTCTGTTTTAGCTTATTATTAACTCCTACAATCAACATGATTGGCATGTCTCACAAAATAATAAAATATCAAACGGCTAGTGGTAGCTTGGATACATAGGGTTTTAACTATTTGAAGTTTAGGGCTAAGGGTTTATATTTGTTTTGCTAGTGGAAAGGGCCATACTCCTAAGTTTAGAATGCACAATATGTTTAAACGTTATTATGATCGAAACCTAGTTGAAATTTCAGTTCTGTTAAGACTTTGCTTGCTGTTGAGGGTTTACAACTTGTTGAAATTCATTGAATATCTTTCATTTCATCAGCTAAGAGTTAGGCAGAAGGTTTGCTATTATAGTTAAAGCGGTTGTCTTCCTCTTGTGCTACAAGTCCAAAAGGTTCTATGTTTCCTTCTTATATAGATGATTTGCTTCAAGTTTTGCTTTGCTTTACAATTTACACATTTGTGTTAGAAGAGAGGATAGCTCTTTCCTGTTGAGACAATGGATTAATGTATAGAAGGAACCTTAGGAAAAAATCTATATGCAGATCGAATTGTTATCTACCATATATTTTAAGAGAAAGAAAAAGGGTGGGAAAATGTGGATGAAGCGGCTTATACTTCCACTGGACTTGTTGATCAAAGTTTAAAATTAGATTTCTTTTCTTCTAATGATCAATAGAGTCGGTCTTGGTTATCAAAAGCTCTCCCTACTGCTGAGCTGAACTAAAGGGATTCATTCTTCTATTGGGATTTCTGCTTTTTCATCAGACTTGAGCTCTGTTATCTTCTTTCTTTTCAGCATATTTGCAGCCTTCATTTGTGGCATCAGATGCTGATCGCTTTGCCCTTTGGTTTCATAAGATTAATTGAATATAGGGATATTTATTTCCATCTTTGAACTACATACACTCCGAAACATAATTTATGTAGGCAAGATAAATGCTTTAGCTATGGTTCAAATTCTTGTATGAAAGCCACCAGAACAGGCAATCAGCACTAGGGTTGTTGCAGTCATTGCTGAATGAATCCTGCCGACCGAAATTGTCCCACTATTACTCTTGGGATAAAGATTAGGCTTGTTTCTATTGTTTAATTCTCTTTAGATATGCCTGGCCTCGGACTGTTTATATCCGGAAAGTCTCATGTTTTTTTGTTACTTTTACTGTAAATTCCAGGTGATGGAACTGGAACTGAAGAAGTTGTATGATACGGTTACCTCCATCCACGAGGAAATGTTTTATCTGCGAGAAAGGTAAGGAAGCATTGTTGTCGCTTAAACCCATCTAATGTATAACATTACCTGGTTTTTACCCCCTCGAGGGATCTTATTCCGTTCCGCTTTTGATTTTTTCTTTTAAACAGAGAAGAAGAAATGCAGGCGCTGAACCAAGCCACTACCTCCAAGATGTTCTGGTTGTCGTTCCTTTCTCTTTTTCTTTGCTTGTCAGTAGCTGGAATACAATTTTGGCACTTGAAGACCTTCTTTGAGAAAAAGAAGCTCATTTAAGCTTGTAAAACAAAAGAAGATCATAGTTGGACCCCAGAAAAACATATTTTATATTGGAGTTTTGACCATGCTTAATCTTTCCAATTCATGTTTGAATTTATATGAGAACAACAGTGGTTGTGTTTTGTCAACTCAGAGGTGGCATTTTCACATATTTGGGTCTAAATGTTGCAACAACATTTATGATCGTCTCAAACTT
The DNA here is from genome assembly GCA_025698465.1 of Gossypium longicalyx. Lineage (NCBI taxonomy): Eukaryota > Viridiplantae > Streptophyta > Magnoliopsida > Malvales > Malvaceae > Gossypium > Gossypium longicalyx. The sequence continues at coordinate 38,033,164 of CM046999.1, read as the reverse complement.
GCATCCAAAAACCAGAAAAGATAGGATTCACCGATTTAATCTCGTGTGGCTTGGGAAAAATGGAGATGTGCTTAAACAATTTTATTTTATGTTGCAATTAAAGAGGAAATCCAATTCAATTCTAACCAGATGATGGAAACAAGACAGGTATATATAGGAATTGCAGAAAAAGCAAAGAAGATTGAGTTGCATTTGGTGGTTCCTCCCCTTTAGCAAAATAATAATAAACTTATGTATATTAGCATGCGATGCATCATCAAATACTGACCGTGTCCCACACAAGAATCAAAATCTTGCGTCTTTTTAAGAGGTGGACATGGATTGCAGATTTCTTTGATAAAGATAGAAACAGTGAAGGCATACATTATCCTACAATAAGCCACAGTTCCAGCATCAATACCATACTGACTGCCTGTCACCACTGTTACCATTTCAGTTCTCTCCAAATCCTGCCTGTCTTAAAAGCTCCTCCTCCTCTTACACCACCTTCTACTGAGTACTAAAGTTGTACCATTAATTTAGGGTAATGATTGTTTTTTTTATCGTTTATTGACCTAACTCCTAACAATATGTATGATTTACAGACATTTCTTATGCATATAGTATAGTGTACTAATTATGTCTGCTTCCTTGTGTCCTCCTACATAATTGTACTAAACCAACATCTAGCTCATAAATAAACCCGCATAATTTGGTGCCTTTTGAGCCATTAAACATTTCCTTCAATTCTAACTATATTTGTATGTTCATTTTTATGATTTCTTTTTATAGGTCGGCTAATTGAATATTTCAAACTTTAAATCCAAATCTACTTGAATGTGTAATGTCAAGCAACATTGAACAAGAGTTACGGTGCTGTCCTGATATCACCATTGTATCAACACAAAGTAAAGATGGACATCAAGTTATGTCCCTGCAGCACAATTATCATTACTAGCTCATCTCCACCACATATGTATATATAGGTTTGAAATTGATATTTTAAATCTACACATTCAAAAAAATTGATCACGCCACCGTTAAATGGAAATAAAAAATTAATGGTGTATTTTCTAGTTATTCACTCTAAAATTAAGGTAAATTATCCTTCAGTCACTCTAAATAGGATTTGTTCTTTTTTTGGTCATCGTAAAATTTTTTCGTACAAAAGTACGGTTAATCTTCCATTACCATTAAATGGTCAATTTTTATTTGGAAAGATTAAATTAATAAAATGATAAAATGACCAAAATAAGAACAAACCCTAATAAGAGTGACTATAAGAGGGATTTACTTTTTAGGGGTAAGGCAATGACAAGTAGATGTAAAGGATGAGCATGGTAATTTTTAAATTTTGTTTTGTAAACTGCAAATATACTACCAAAAATATAAATATAAGAAAGGGCAACAATGCCATTGGATTCGGCCTCGAATACATAAACCACGTTAATGGGGTGGTAATTTCAAAGAAGCAAAAGAACAACATAAAAACCGCAAACCCACCCAACCCATCTCTCTTTCAAATTAAGCATTGAGAAAGGCATCTACTTCTTTTTCGGGTTGCTAATTATGCCCTAAGCAACCATTGTACCATATGATAGTTGCATTTAATTAATCAATACACTTGGATTATTGCATGCATTTTGGCTTTAGGTAATTATTAATATGTATGACTTGATCAATTTCAAGTATATAGTATAATGTATTATGTTTTGTTATATGTAACAACTTCATTTTAATTACCCAAGATTGGTCCAATTTACAATTAAGGAGCTAACTTATGTATATCTCATCCATATTTTGACCATCCTTAATTAACGCCTATTAATTTTGAGACCCTTTAACAAAATATTCATATATTGTATACATACTAAAGGGCACAAAATTTCAAAAAAAAAAAAAAAAAAACATTCATGATTTATCAACCTATAAAGAAACTGGTCATAGGCTCATAGCTTTATGAGCATAATTAATTAATGACCCACTTTATGAGTTAAGCTGTTCCCTATTACCTATAGATGGAGATGAATTTGAATCTAAGTTCATAATTGGACATAAGTTTCATTAAACAAATCAAAAGAAGTATCCAAGTAGTGTTGTAAAACATGACAACATCCGTATGTCTTAATTAATTTAAAAAAAAAAAACACACACACACACAAGTAGAAGAACAATGATTCTGTCTTAATTTTGGTCCAAAATCATGATTAAGATCTAACATCTGAAGAGTTTTTAGTCAAGATACGAACTCAATTTGGTCAAGATTCTCTTAATTTCAAGATTTCTTAGTCTTTTAATTTGCTAGCTTTATATAATTAGGATTTTAATAAAGATCATGAACCCCAATTTCTATAACACAATTATTCATGATTTTTCCTCTTTTCAGTGCAAATCTTCAAAAGAAGTTTACCCCAATTTCATGTTCCCCTTATCCACCGGTTAAAACATGTTTCTATTTACTTTTTATTATTTGCACTTTAATTACTTTATTGTTTTTCCGACCATCCAATTCCATTTTTCTCATTGTTTAATTATATATGTTTCTACATATGTAACTTGCTGCTATAATATAATATAATATTTTAGTCCCTTGAATTTTCAAATTTAGTGCCTCTATTTACCTAATTTGAAAATTAAAATCCAACTGAAAATAATATTAATAAATTATCATTGGATTTCAATTTTTTAAATCAAACAAGTAAAGAATAATTAAATTCCTTAAATAAATAAAAAAGAGATTAAATTTCAAATATAAAAAAATACAGGGACTGAAAGCATAATTAGACATATATATATATATGTTCTTGCTTGATCAAAGAGTAAATTGTTATATAATCGTGTTGTAACTTAAAAATTCATTTTGTAAATATGCACAATCGAGATGCATATCAAGATGTGTTTTTTCCATAATAGAGTAAGAAGATCACCCTAAAACTTTTTGTTCACTATTAAAAAGTAATAAAAAATTCGATTGAGTCTTAGTTCGATTAGTACTAGTATTGTCGTCAATGTAGAGTACGTGGGTTCAAATGTGTTGAAGCGTATTATTCTCATATTTATAAGTTGGAAGAGACTATAGATAACTTTAGGCATTATATAAAAAAACAAATATAATAAAAATATATAATAAAATTATTAAAAAATAAAATAAAATATAGTAGCATTTAGTTAACTGCTAAATCAGAAATAGTAAGTTTTACTGTCTTATAATAAAAAAATTTGTTGCTCTCAAAGCCGCAACTGCAAAGTTCAAATTTTATATTAAAAACAACTTAAATTTAATTATTAAATTTTAAAAGGGTCGATTATAAAAAAAATATTTATTTCAACAACCAACTTAAGTTAAATTATTAATTTATAAAGGATAAAATTATCCTCAAAATCATATTTATTGTTTTGTAAAAGGAATCGACATTTGATATTATTATTATTATTATTATGGATTTAATTAAATTACTATTATCCATCAACCATTCTTAATTTAGTTTCGAAATTAACAACTTATTGTTTTTATAAAGCAAGAAATCTCTATTATATTAAAGCCTATTCTTTTTATAAAGTAAATTTTATACACGATGCATATCAACCTTTTGATTTTATCTTTGCAATCAAAGTATCATTTCATTTTATATGAATTTTCAATAAGTATATATGTAGTATTATTTTAAAGGTATTTTTACTCTTTTTTGGTACTTTTATATAATATATAGAACATTAGATAAACATGATGGGATCAAATCCTTATTATTTTAATTTGGTTTTATTCATAATTTAATCTTTAAATTATACTCATTTTTCATATTGATACTTAATTTTTTTTGTCCCATGTTAATGTCTAAATTTATCTTTTGTTATATTTACGAGGTTAAATAAAAAAATTTTGAAACCCAATCATATTTCAACACATATACAATATTTTTCATGTACAAATAATAATTTCCATGTCATATTTCTTTGATACGAAAACTTAAATTCTATCAAATCCAATAGTTTTTCTTCGGGAGTTTTACCCAAAAATGTCCTTTAAATAATATAATTACGAAAATGGGCCGTTTATTGCATTATTTATCGGATTAGACCGTTTTCCACTAAAACACGTCCACGTAAGCGCGATTTTGGAGTACGTGTCAGCAAAGCGCTTCCCTGGGGAGCACCTTGTCAACATCAGCAAAAAACGCGTCCTTGAGGGAGCGCTTTGTTGACATGGACAAAGCGCTCCCCCAGGGAAGCGTTTTGTTTGCTTTTTTAGAGTTAGGATTTTATTATTTAATTGATTTAGGGTTAGGGTTTTTAGGGTTTAAGGTTAGTATTTTTAAGGGTTTAGGTTTTTTTGAGTTTTAAGGTTTAAGGGTTTTAAGAAAAAAATTAATTGAATTGGGGTATAAATTAACTATTAATTTTAAATACTAAATATTAAATTAAAGTTTAGGGTATTAGGGTTAATTGATTAAATTATGGATTGATTTAGGGTTTAGGGTTAATTGATTAAATTTAGGGTTAATTGATACATACACGAAAAAAAATCTCAAAGATAATATGATTGCAGCATATATACATACTGGCGCTATGTTAAGTTTAAGGTTTCGAGAAAAAATTAATTGAATTAGGATTTAGGGTTAATTCATTAAATTAACTATCAATTTTAAATACTAAATACTAAATTAGAGTGTATTAGGGTTAATTCATTAAATTAGGGATTAGGGTTTAGTTTTTTAAAATAAATTTGTGTTTAGGGTATTAGAAAAAACATATAAGCAATATAATTTTTTTTGTCATAGGTTTTAAGGTTTAGGGTTTCTGCAAGAATAATTCTGAGCAGACGTTTCAAGACAAATAGTGTCGGAAAATGCTTCAAGCAGGATGCACTGTTAGCAAAATTTCTGGAAAAAGCTCCCACATGGACGCTCTTTTGCTACAATATTTCGTAGAAAAATAATTCTGAGTAGACGTTTCTGAACAAACAATATCGAAAATGCTTCAAGCAGGATGCACTGTTAGTAAAATTTCTGGAAAAAGCTCCTACGTGAACGCTCTTTTGCTACAGTAGTTCGTAGAAAAATGAGGCTATAAATGAGCCAAATTTTATTCTCAGGTTATATAACTTACAACAAAAAAATTAGAAAGGCTAAGAAGAAAAGAAATTGAAGATGAGTGAACGTATTCGTGCTGTTATTTACTATGATAGTGAGGTCTGTAACACCGAGAACAGTGTTTTCTTTATCGGAGAATACAGTGAGACTGGATTTTAACCAGAACATAGATTTGACAGAACTTCGTAAAAGAATTAGACGTAAAATCTTTGGAACGACGCCAATGAAAGTTTTGTCTATTAAGTACCGATTTTGTGCTTCAGTTGATCCTGTGACATATGACTCATTCGACATCAAAGGCGCTCGTAGCTTGGAGGTAATGGTGCAAACTCATCTCGCTAGTGGATCACCCTATCTTGAGTTATATGTATAATTTCCATCGCCAAATGATGCATTTGCAACTTCAACATTTACTACTGGTCGAGAGGAATACACGACCCCTGCCTGACACTCTGTTAGTGGGTGACAAAACACCGAAGTGCCCGTGTTTAGTAGCAGTATAGAATACCCAACCCCTGCACGACACTCCGTTAGTGGATGGGACATGCACCTTAGTGGGTCAATGTTTGATGCTGGAAATACGTATTGGGGAATGACATCAACTTCTAGTGGTTGGCAATCCACGTCTGATTGGAGACGTTATGAAACGTCCATAAGGAGGGATGATGTATTCCCTACGACGTCCACCAGCGAGGGGATCTTTTACGTTGTACATGATGATGGGTTAGATAATGAGTCCGATGCGGATCCACCTCGAGAGGCCGGCCCTGATGGTGCAGAAGTTGCATTATTTTCTGAACCAGAGCCTGTTCTAACCATACCTGAATATGTTGAAGGGGGTTCAGATGATGAAGAAAAAGATCCACGATTCAGGGCGTACTCGCCTCCAGCCCACATGCATAATATCGATCTATTTCAAGATGATGCGTTGGAGTTTCTAGATCTACCACACAGAAGGCATGACCGTACAAGTTCCTCATTGGATTCAGGTGAATTGGAAGTTGGTAATGAGTTATCCAATAAAGATAGTTTTCTTGGTGCATTAAAATAACATAGCATAATGAACGGGGTTAACTACAACGTGGTTAAATCCAAATCCAATAAGTTTGAGGCTAAGTGTGCAGTGCAAGACGGTACATGTTCATGGAAAATCATGGCCTCGTTGAGGAAAAAGACAGGCTTGTAGGAGATAAAAAAGTACAAAGGTCCACATACATGTGCTGCCGGTACAGTATTACTAACCGTTTAGAGTTTTTTAATGGTACTGTTATTAACGGAACCTGCATACTACAACGACTGATTGCTCCGTGGATGCCAAGTATTTAAGCGTCTGTTCTGAACCTTTAAGCAATGCCAAGACGCATTTTTATATTGCAAGCCATTGCTACAAATTGACGGTACCTTTATGTACGGTAGATATACCCATCAGCTATTGCTAGCTGTGACACAGGATGGCAGTAGGAGAATCCTTTCACTTGCGTTTGCAATAACACCGGGGAAATCAACTGATGACTGAGAGTTCTTTCTTTATAGGTTAAGGAGGCATGTCTGCCCCTAACCTAATATATGCGTCATATCAGATCGGGGCACCGGAATACTAGCAGCAATTGAGCGACAGGAAAGCCTATGGCATCACACACACCATCAGTATTGCCTAAAGCATGTTGCGTCCAACTACTACGAGCAATTTTGATTTTCAAGTGAAAAACAACAAGTGACAAACATAGGTATTTAATATCTATTAATGTAATTTCGTTTGTAATATTGAATTTATTTTAAATGGAAAAGTGGTATGTAATTTTTGCTATCAATTTAAATTGGCAGGGTATGAGATAAGTAAGGACAGTTTTCATCAGATGTTGGCGGTTTTGCGTTCAGTTAACGAAGAAGGCACAGACTACCTCTGTAACATACCTTTCGAACAGTGGACACAAGCATACGACGGCGGCCTACGATATGGTCATATGACCTCAAACCTGACTGAGTGCATAAATTCTGTTCTAAAAGGAACACGTCATTTGCTGATAACATCGGTTGTTCGAGAGATATATTTTCATTTAACGGCACAATTTCTGAAGCGAGCAGCAAGTTATAAAGGCCAAATGCAAGGAGGCTGTGTATGGTGCGCAAAGGTATTGCAAGAAATTAACAAGGGGAAGGCGCAGGCGAACACCATGCACACAGTCTGTCACGATCAAGACAACCTATGGTTTCATGTGACGGAGTTTGACAGACCGCATGAAGGTATTATTGGCAGACAATATCGTGTACACTTGAGAAATAGGACTTGCGACTGTGGGAGGTTTGACGCACTTCGTTATCCATGCGCTCATGTAATTGCAGCTTGTCAGAATCTCCGTCTAGATCCCATGAGCTATGTCGAAGAAGTGTACAAACTAGAAACCATGTACAAAGTGTGGAGACACGTATTCCCACCTGTCCCAGATGAAAATAACTAGCCGCCTGTATCGTTTGCTCCATTTAAGCTGTTACCGGATAGAGAATTGCGTCGCAAACCAAAGGGTCGACCTTGCTCGACCAGAATACATACCAATATGGATATCCGAGAAACAACCAATAATCAGAAGTTATGCAGATGGTGTAGGAACCTAGGCCATACAAGTAGATCATGTCCAAATCGAAATAGTTGATAGTTGTCGTAAGAAACTATGTTGTATTATTTATATTTTATTAAATGAAACTATGATATATTACAATTGTCTTATTCAAAAGACCTTTTATTTTTATTAAATGAAACAATATAAAAAAGTTTGTACATATATATTAAAAAAATAATGTCCACGGCAGTCGAAATTAGTGCCACATGGGGGTCGTCGACGGGGCCGTGCTGGATTCCTCCATCGATCAGCTTCCGGCGGGGGTTGTGGTTCCTCCAGCAAGGGATCTGGTTGTGGCTATTGGGAGGGTGACCCACCTTGATAGAATAATGATTGCGGCGGTGTTTTGCGTCACCCATGGCGGAGGTGTTTGAATCTCGTAAAGTGATGGGGATTGGTAGAAAGAAGAGCTCCCTGATGGCGCGTTGTAACACCCCTAACCCGTATCTATCGCCGGACTACGGTTACGAGGCATTACTAAACAAAAACAAAAATTCCAAACATTCAGATATTCATACAAGTCATAGTCATAAATATATTAAGCACATGGCTAATTAAATATTAAACATACTTTATTTATCATATTGCATTTACAAATCATACCTCAAAATTCAACCGAATCTAAACCTTTCAAATAATCACATTTTCATTAACAAATATAAACATATGCATATACTTTCATTATATACCCAAACCATCATTCAAATTAACAATCAAAGTATATGTATATACGTACACATAATTATTAATTTTGCAAAAATGCATATAATGCTCATGGTGTACTATTACATAAAATCACTATTCAAATGGTCATTTATCAATGTCTCACTTATTAGCATTATTAAACAATATAATCTCAATAATTTACCATTAATAAGCTTATAACTAATTATAGTACTTATACATTTTTCCATGCAAATCGAACTAAACTAATCTTTACATATTCGAATATAGGCATGCCTCATATCATGCATTTCTAATATACATAAAACATGATAACACTTGAGCTCATATTTATAAATGAATAAACATACATCAAAATTAAATCATTAAACCATATTTATTTATATTTATACATATCAAAACCGAGTGACCAAACACAGTCAAATCCACCTATCATCATTTTCCTTTCAATTTTAATTCATCACAAACAAATATACATTCGCACATGAAAACATGTATAAACATCTTATAAGTTACATTTTCTAATCTCATTATCCAAATATATTTTTGTAACACTCCTAACCCGTATCCATTGCCGGAATAAGGTTATGAGGTATTACTTGACTGAACAAAACTTCTATAAGGTCAAAGATACTTACCAAACATAAATTATCAACAATGCAAACATGTCTCATTGATTTTCCATAAGAGCTCTTATAAATTTCCAAAATGACTCACTATCAAAACATAACCGAATATCTAATAACAATTTAACTACTATCAAGTTATAACTAAAACATTTCACCACATTAGTTCAATTATAAGGCTTCTCTAAACAAAATGAGCAAGCCATCTTTGCATGGCTATAATGTATACAAAGTCGAAATATCATTCTACCTATAGTCTATCCTATACATGCCTTAAACCATGATGATATACAATCTTCTCAACTCACATAATGACTCGATAGTGTGATGATATCTCCGGCCCTTCCAACTCGAGCTAAAGTATAAACCTGTAAAAAAAATGGAAAAGAGAACACGGAGTAAGCTTCAATGCTTAGTAAGTTTTAAGCAATGCAAACAATTAATTTACTTATAGATCGATTATTTCAAATTTTCAAGAAATCATTCCTAGATAATTGCCATTTTGGCCAAGTATCCATGAACATAATGCATATTTAGCAAATTCACGTCACTTGAATCTGAACTCAATTAAAACCAAATATTGAAATCACAAATAAGATCATGAAAACTCAAAAAAGCATCTCATTAACAAGTTTTAACCATGTTTGCAACAAAATCACAAATTCATTATAAGCTGTCTTCCTGAGCAACAGTCACTAAATTATTTATAACTGGAGCTAAGAAACTCCAAATCAAGTGCCGTTAATTTTCCCTGAAAACAGACTCATATATCTTCCATCAATCAAATTTTCAGAATTTTTTGTTTGACCAATCAATACCAGATTTTTATTGAATTTTCCCCTGTTTCACTGTTTGACTATTCTGACCACTCTTCACTACGAATCAAATTTCTCATTATAAAGAATTTGAAATATGTTATCGTTTATTTCATTTGAAACTAGACTCATTAAGGAGTCTAAGAATATAAATTTTATCTTATAACAATTTTTGTACCATTTATAATGATTTTCTGAAAACAGAACAGGGGACCTCGAAGTCATTTTGCTCTATTCCACGCCACTTCAAATATCTCATTATTGGAAATTCTTTTGCTCACACGGTTTCTTTTATAAGAAACTAGACTCATTAAGATTTCATAACATAATTTATTCAGCTTCTAACTCAACTCCCAGAATTTATGGTGATTTTCTGAAATCACATTACTGCTGCTGTCCCAAGCAGATTTATTACCCATTCTTGCATTCATATTATTTAACATGTATATCACCAAATCAAATCATATAACCTTTCACCATAACCGAATACACACATACACATATGAGATTTTCACATATACTTCTCATTTCACATTCATGATTCAATTCCGATCAATCTAACATATAAAAGTATATAATACATACCTGACCAACTTAATGTATTTGACATATTCAATGGTAGTTTACTACGAACATTCGAAATCATAATCTTACTCCAATCATCGGCATTAAGTCTGCTAGGTTTAAAACCCAAATCCAATTACCACCACAAAGCATGCGGGACTTTAAGCCCGGATATAATACCAGCACAAAGCATGCGGGACTTTAGCCCGGATATAACACCAGCACGAATGCCTTCGGGACTTAGCCCGGATATAACACCAGCACGAATGCCTTCGGGACTTAGCCCGGATATAACACCGGCACGAATGCCTTCGGGACTTAGCCCGGATATAACACCAGCACGAATGCCTTCGGAACTTAGCCCGGATATAATTCTCCATTATCATGCACATATATATATATCATAACACATTAGCATTTCATTTACATTACTTGAACACAAGCACAACGTGCTTATCAACCATTCCACTTTCGGCTCAATAGCCACATACAAAGAACACGATTTCGTTTCGCTATCCAACATGATTTCTATAACCATTCGGCTACAACATATGCACAAACTATTTATCCCACTACATAATTCAAGTAGAACCAATAGGTCACAATTTATTTATTATGCTTATATACCATGATTTTTTTCAAATCATAAGCTAAGTTTCAATACTCAAAGACTTACCTCGAATATATCTGAACAGTTATGGATAGACTACTCGATTGCTTTCTCTTTTTCCCTATCTGATTTCGACACTTTCTGCTCTTGAGCTTGATTTAAAACAAATAGATTTATTCAATTACTTATCAATTAAGCAATTTAATTTAATACATGTATATCATATATTTAAGGTACAAATGACCTTACTAACTAGCTATTTAAACATCATACATATGCCCTACTCATACAAAATCGAATATATTACTAGGCTACACTCAACAACTACATTTATCCCCATATAATAGATTAAAACTATCAAGGAACATTTTACTAACTTATTATCTTGCATATTCGAATTTCATAAACTAATTTACTAAATCAATGAATAATAAATTTTAACTTAACAATTTCATAACCACACATGATTATCATATCTACCAATTTGGCCGAATACTTATAAGGTTAGCATTTTGCAAGTTTTCAAATCACTTCAGAGCCAAATATCATTATAAATTAAAATATACTTTCACACATCTATACAAGTTTACAAAACCACATTTAACTTCATATACCATCATCACTTATTTAGTAGAATATGCAAGATCAAACATATCTTTACAAATATATATTTATTTATATATACATATGTGGTCGAAATTACAAGTTCAATTGGAACACTCCATAAATATTTACCTATATAACCGGATATACCAAATTCATTATATCATTACATAGGTACATATCTATAAGACCGAATATATAAGGCTCAATATATCATCACATATGGCCGAATATTACTAAACTCAAGCCACCATATTTTTACCCCTTAAGTCACACCCAAAAATCACATTCGGCACTTCTCATCCAAAATTTTCCAAGTCTTCAAATTCACTTACAAGCTCATTTATATAACATATGAAGCATTTAACAATTATTTTATCAATAAAATAGCATGACCAATTATCTATTTCTCTCCCTAAATCCAAATTCAGCATATTCAACAACCCAAATGCTAACCTATCCAAATTCGGCATATTCAACAACCCAAATGCTAACCTCAACGTTTAAGTTAAAATAACAAGTAACTTAACACATCCAACATAATTTTCCAAGCTAATGACATCAAAGCTTCAACTAAAATTTCAAGCTTTTTAGCCAAATTTCAAACTTCCAAATAGCCTAAATTTAATCCATGGAATAGGTAGAATTCAAACTAATCATCCAAATTATGCATACATTTCTAAAGGTGGCATTAAACATACCTTCTTCTAGCAATCACCATAGCCGAAACTCAAACAAAAAATTTTATTCTTTCTCCTTTCAAGTTTCGGCAATGGAGGAACAAGATGAATTACTTTGGTTTCTCCTCCCACTAACCAATATTCAACTATCTTTTATTCATTAAGTCATTTAGTAGAATAAAAAGGTTAATATAAAATATATATTATATATATTAACAATATCATGGCCGGCCACTATCCAATAATGGATAATTTGACATGCAAGTCCCCTTTTTTATTAATAGGCATTAATAGATCACTTTTAAAATTAGCCTATCACATTTCACAATTGTCTCACATAAGTCCTATTGAAATTTCACATGCAAATGACAAAATTAAAGCATGAAACTTTCACAATTGCATTTACACATGTAATCAGCACAAAATATAATGGTAAATTATTTTTATGACTCGGTTTTGTGGTCCCGAAACCACTTTCCGACTAGGGTCAAATTAGGGCTGTCACAATTTTACCCAAACCAAAAACCTAATCCGAAACAAATAATTATATCATAAAATTTATATATATATATATATATATATATATGATAATCATTACATCAATCCACTTTCAAATTTACTAACATCAACGAACCATTATCAAACATACCACATATATCACATACTTCATTCACTTATAATTTATAAAACATCAACTAAAAGTAAGCTCAAACCATATCCAAGTATAAATGAATCTATCATGGAAATTAAGCCATTTTCGCATGGCTAAAGTTATACATATTCAAGGTCGAACAAAATACGTATTAGCCTATATATGCCAAAAGTTTGAAAATAAACTTTTAAAAGTACCGAAAGTTGATGATAGTGTGGATGACTTCAAGAACAATCCCCGAGCTCATAACTTACAACCAAAATCTATAAAACAAAGTAACAAAAACACACAGAGTAAGCTAACTTAGCTTAGTAAGCCTTAAGCAAATTAAACAACTCAATGAATAATCAAAACATTTAAACTAAACAAATTGTATCAATAATATTATACTTTTACACAATAAGATACCTTGGCTAAATGTTCAATATCAAATACATATCACCACATAATTATTTCCTATATAACCGATTATACAACATCAAATATATTATCACATAGATACTTACATGTATGGCCGAATATAGAAGTTAAATAAAATATCACATGTAACCTATAATTCAACTTCAATAGAACATCACAATGGCCGAATATGCACATTCAAAATAACTTCACATAAAACCGAATATATAAGTTCAATATAATTCACATGTAATCGAATAATCAAGTTCAATATAAGCTTACGTATACTTACCTATGTGGCCGAACATATACAATGTCATTTAACTCAATTACACTTGCTCAATATCCACAATAACTTGAACTCTTATAATCATGGACTTGAAAGCAAATCACCAGTATAATACCTGCTAGGTATAAACCTGAATTTCACACCGGCACAAGGCCTGCTAGACTCAAAGTCTGATATTTATTCACCGACACTAAGCCTGCTAGGCACAAAGCCCGATGAAAATCACCAGCACAAGGCTTGCTAGGCTCAATGCCTGAATATCACAAACCTAAAATCATTCCACAACATTAAAATTAGGCTTTGACATTTTGGTTCAAACATCCTTAATTCAAACATCCTTAATACATCAAAATAATTAAATTCTTCCCATGGCACACTAAAACCAAATATGTCTTCTTCAAATATCAATTCTCATATTTCATTTATTTAACCATTTAACCCTCCTATTAAATAATTTTCACAAATTAATCTTAAACTCAAAATCACATAAAATCGTAACACAAAAAGGCATTCATCTAACACTTGATTTCTAATTTCTAACATCAAACTCAAATTTCTTAGCTTATCAACTCATGGCCGAACATCAATTATTCACCAAAACAAAAATTAACTCATGGGTTTTAGAGAAAATTAAGCAAGGAATTGAATGATACTAAAAATTAACAAAAACAACATGAATTTTACCTTGAATTTTTGCTTTCAAATGGCCGAAACTTCAAAGCCACAAATTTTATTTTCTTTCTCCTTTGTTCAGTCTCCAAGATGAACTACATGCATGTTCTCTTTTTTTTAATGCTTTATTTTATTAAAACTTAACTTAATAATAATTTACTAGTTTAAACTTTGAAAAAAAAATAACATAGCTTTATTTTTTTTATGTCCCATACTGTCCATATCAATTGTCTAAGGTTAAATATCATCACAAATACTCCAACTTACAAAAACAACTTCAATTTGGCCCTAAAGATACAAACATGCATGGCTTTCCATTTTATGTTTTATAATACTTATAAAAATAATTATCTCACAAATAATTTTCAAATAAACATATAAAGATATCATGCATTAAGCCATTAACGTCCATATATTTATTAATGATATAATTGCCATTCAAAACCTCAATATTCTAAAGACGTAACACTTTAACATTTTCATGATAGCATGCTTATTAATCAATTGATGCAATTTAATCCTTTTTAATAATCAAGCACTCAAATCATCGAATCTAAACACGAAAATTTAGCACACCTAAATTCATACATTCAAAACATATAAAATGATATTCAAATATTTTTCTGACTCGGATTCGTGGTCCCAAAACCACCGTTCCGATTAGGGTTAAATTCGGGTTGTTACACGCCTCGTGCGATCCCTCATGTGACGGTGGCCTATAGATCGGAGGTTGGCTCGTAGTAATCGGGAACGAAGATGAACCGGGCCATGGATTCCAACCTGCCATATGACTAGGAAAAGGAAACATATAAGGGTTAGGATACATATACGCACCTGGCATAATCTGAAAAGGCTGTGATTTGGGTGTCGTCGGTTGAACTGTTGAGCTTGATAATTGTGTGGGTGCTATTGATGGGCCTGCGTCGTTGCCCCTTCTTCTTGGATTTAAAGGGTCCTATCGTTCCCTTTGGGCACAAATTTTTAATCGACTCTCCTCTTCCGATAATAAATATGGCTTGCCATGGATCCTAAACCATGGCATGTATTCCGCTACGCACGCTAACTTTGGAACGATGATCGGTTCCCGAGTAGGTATATAATCATACTGATTTTCCCACATTTCAATATAGTGTGACCAAAATCTCGGCCAATCCGTATACAGTTGCCATAAGTTGACTTTGTGCTCATCATCAAACACCTCGGGTGCCACGGGAATCGGTTGCCAGAATTCAAATTTCCGCAATACTCTATCTGACTGGTGCATCTCCACGATAGCATAGTTCACCAATGGGACCTTCACATGCCAAACGTTTGGATTTTGAAGGAATTCATCCAGAATTACTGTCCGAATTGCCGGATCCTCGTATGGTGTCCATTGAAACTATATGAACATGATAAAAATATTACTTATATACATAACACATAATACTAAATACTAAATACGAAACGACTATTTTATTATGTATATATATTTTATTTAATACTTACTTCTACTTCCGATAGAAGCCGTATATCTTCGAGAGAGGTAGGTATTCTGACATAACTCGCCAAATGGTTCTACTTAATTAAATAAATTTTTAGCATACAATTATATTCTAAATCTACGTAATAATTGTAAAATCTAATATAAAACTTACCTCGTTATGAGTGGAAATGTATATGGGTGGTCAACTCGAGTACGTAAAAATAGAAAGCGAAACCGCGCCCATGATTGCAGTAGTGATAGGCAACCTCCTATATTGGCTTTGTTCAGTTGCGTCGCCCCGCACATTTCCTTGTACAATGTTGCCAACACTGCAGACCCCCAACTCAATTCGCCGACTGCTCTAAAATCTACGAGTTTCAGCAGCCATCTCAGATGTACGAGGTTTCTTGACAAGTCTGGCATCAAATAACCTCCAATCATCTTAAGAATATATGCCCGAGCATATCGTATTCTTTCAAGTTCAGTCGAATCATTATCAGGCTCCGGGAATGTGTCTCATAACCATCCCATCTCGATCCGACCTCCATTTATATTATCCAGCATAGCACCCAAAAGCTCGTAGCATACGGCTCCCCAATCAGTAGATGATGCGGACCCGGTGACTGCGTACCCATCCACTGGCAATCCCAATTGCAAATGCACGTCTTTCAGAGTGATAGTACACTCTCCGCATGGAAGATGAAAAGTGTGCGTCTCGATTCTGCACCTCTCTATCAATGCACTGATTAGTTTCGGGTCCAACTTGCACTTCTGGTCTATCGTGGCCACGTGCCAAAATCTCGCTTCTCGCAAGTAATTCTCGATCAACGGCGATAGAGGACCAAACATATTACGGATGCAGCATTGCAACACCCGATCTACAGACTATTATAAAAATTTATAAAACAAAAATTAATTAAAATTGCATAAATTAATTAATGCAAACATCATAAATGAAAAAAAAAATCAAGCAGTATTGAAATTGTAATTATAATTGCATAAATAAATAAAATATCAAATAGTATTGCAAATTTAATTAAATTTGCATAAATTAAAATAATATAGAATAGTATTGAAAATTTAAAATTATCACTTACCATTGTCATTTGATCAACAGAGATGTGCTTATTATCGAGACAGATTAATTCTCCGGCCATTGCTAGCACGATCGGATTTTTTAATTTAAAAAAATTAAATTCAAAAAATTTTAAACAAAGAATTTTGATAGAATTTTGAGAAAATTTCAATGAAATTTGATAGATTTTTTAAGGGAATATTGAAAGAATGTTGAGAATTATGAGAGAATTGTGTGAAAAATAATTAAAGGGAAAGGAATTTTGAGAGAATTGTAGAAATTTAAGAGATTTGTGTGAAAAAATGATTTGGGGGACACGGTCAAAAATTTGACCGTTACACGGGAAAAACGCTCCCCTGGGGGAGCGCTTTGTCTACGTCAGCAAAGTGCGCCCTCAAGGACGCATTTTTTGCTGACCTGGACAAAGCGCTCTCCTAGGGGAGCGTTTGGCTGACGTGGGCACGAAATTGAGCTCACGTGGACGCGTTTTCGTGGAAAACAGTCTAATTCGGTAAATAACGTAATAAACGGCCCGTTTCCGTAATTATATTATTTAAAAGGCATTTTTGAGTAAAACGCCCCATTTCCTCTCAAAAATCCCTACTCCAAAGTCCTATGAAAACTCAACAATTGATTTCTGAGGCAAGAAATCATCCAATTTCAGCTTTTCTCATACTACATCATTTTAGTAAAGCTTTTTTTTTAATCTCAAATTGTGTAGAAAAAATCAAACCCTAAATACTTTTAACAGTTAATATCTACCAAGATAAGCAAATATCCAAATCTCAACTCAAGAAATCTCAACTCAAGAGCTGCTTATCAAATAAAAAAATAAAAAACTCAAATTCCTGATTCAGTCAAACTCTTTATATATTTTATTATTATTTTTACAATCATGACAACTTCAAGCTTTCATTTGGTTGGTCGAATTTTGATGGCTTTCTTCTTAACCAATAATGAATGGATATATAAAGCTTTTTTAAACCCCAGTTTGCACAACAGATTTAAACTTACTTTCCATCGAAGATGATATTGGTTGTACATTTGCATTAGACTAAGTGGTTTTTCAACACCCCCGTTCGACCCGGTCATTAGGTTCGAGTTACAGAATGCTACGTTTATTGTCGGAGCAAACTCAATTATTTAACATTCAATTTGAATCATTAAACAAGTAAATACAAGTATTATATGCGATAAATATGATATTTAACCATTCTCGGGTCTTACACGAGATTACGAATGTTACAATGCTAACCCGAGTTAAAAAAGGACCTAATTGTAAAAGTTTCAAAATATCATCTCGACATCGCAAAGTAAGGGGTTCCTCGTCGCGATAGAACATACTAAGTAGGCCTCGTCGAGGCGATGGGGTTCATCCTGACGCCGTGGCTTGAAGTTCAAAACTCGTTGCGACACATACCTACAATTTTTTTTACAATTTTTCCAATTTTTTACAATTTTTCCAAATGAAACACTTACCTAAAATTTCAAGTTAACTTATGTACGCATTCTAACCATATTTCTAGCCAAATCATACAATACACATGGATTATAATGTCTTATCATTCAATTACTACATCTACTTGATTTGCAACAAATCAAGACATATCAAATACTTCAAACATTCAAACATCAACTTTACCTATACCAAACCACATTAAGAACATGACCTTTTACTTTCAATATAAGCACTTATAAATACATGTATATAGCTATAACTTATAAGTCTTATGCATAACTATCAACTATCCAATTTAGGCTACATTTCATAAGCATACCTCAAATTATGAGTATTCAAACTCAATTTCATCTCAATCACTTATTAACCAAGTTATCAATTCAATTTTTCTACCTCAATTATGCCATTCCAATTCCATACATATCTCAAACATGTCAATCAAAATATACCATCACCACTAGGCATTAATCATTGCCAAATCATACATTTCAAACCATATATCAAAATAACATTCAAACTCATCACAAGTTCCCAAATCAACAAGACTCTTATACATTAAAGTATATACCAAAACACTTATATACATGTCATAATTCTTTGACTCAAAATTATCAAAAAGCTACCAATTCGGTGATAAGATAGTGTGAGCTTCAGAACGGTCCAATTTGATGTGTTTCGCAAGGTAACAATCTACAAGCAAAAGAAAAAACAATTAGGTAAGCATATAAAATGCTTAGTAAGTTCATAGCCATTTAAACAAAAACTTGCATTATCTTTCTGTTAGATACAATAAGCTATTAAGTTTGACATAGTTAACTAGACATGGCAAAACATGTGAAGCCCTAATTTTTATATTTCTACTTCTGCAATTGATTGACACAACTGTGTATCTGCTCCTGTGGTTATGTATTCTAGGTGTGTATGGGAGGTCCCAAGTTCAAGCCTTATTTTGGGGAAAGTTTTGTATTTTTTTGAGTAAAGTATTAACCTAGCCTAAAGGATTTAAGTTTAATTATTGATAAGTTTATATCAGAATGGGCTTGCTGGTCTGGTGGTTAAATGGAGTGTTAATATGCTGGAGGTCCTGTGTTCGAAACTCTGTGTGAGTGTACTGTTAAACTTTTTACTTTGGGACAGTGTTTCAGTTGCATAGGGATTCTAAGTAGTGGGTTTAGTGGAGAGATTTGAGGGATACGGGGAAGTTATGGGAATTATCTCCATCATCTTTTCTTTTTTCAAAATTTTGATCCTTTTTCCAAAATTTCTGAAGTAATTCTCTGCTATTTTGACAAATCTCTCCATTGGACTTCCCTCTTTTCCCTTTTCTTTTCCTTTTGTTCCCTACTTCTTCTTTTTGTTTAGCAACGGGTTGTCACGCGTGTGCAGGATAGGTAAGTTTTCTTTTTCGATTCGTTGTAGTGGGTGTAATAATCATTTTAGAATCTGATTTTTCCTACAATTGAATGTGTAGACGACGATCAAGAGTAGTGAGCTCGTTTAATCGCTAATTTGATTATGGGTATTCTATTTTTAGGTTTCTAAAAGGCTCGAGAATTACTTTTGCATCAATTCAATATAGGTGTGTACCCGAAACACCAGAAATAGGGTTCGACAAAAAGCCAAAAAAGCTTACTGTCGACGTCACACTGGCGTGTGGTCGCCCGTATAAGGGAACAGGGGCGTGTGATCAATGAGCCAGGCCGTGCACACATGACACAGCCGTGTGATGGCCAGATAGGTCGTGTGCGACACACGGGCTAAACCAATTTGGGCCATGTAGGCTACACAGGCATGTGAGCCCACACGGATGTGTGGAATTCTGGGCCAGATCGTGTGATCCACACGACCAAGGCCAATTTGGATCGTGTGGGCCCACACGGGCGGGCCACATGGGCGTGGGAGCCCATGTTTCTGGAAAGTTGTCTAAGGTTGCACGGGTCACCCAAGTCGACTGTGGATCTACTGAAGGGTCGATAAGCCCTACTTAGACCCTATTCAAGTGGTCTGTTTGCCTGATTTCTGTATCGAGCATGAATTATGATATCTGATTGTATGTACTGTAATTGTTTAATAGCATGACATCTTTTGTATGTTGCACTACATCGGGGTGGGTTATTGATGATATTTGGAGGAAGTGTCCGAAAGGCTATTAAGCCTGATATCTGGCAGCTCTACTGCAAACTTCTGATTATGTGCCGCATTTCGGTACAGCATGGTGTGTATAGATGGGTGGGTTAATTTAATCCCTACATAGTGTATAGGGCTGGACGGAGATGGTGTGTAGAGGCTGGTGGTTAGGATTCTGATTTACTGTATCTGTATTCTGTATTTAATATGGGCCAAGGCACTAATATAATTCTGAAATTGATTCTATAATGGGCTCGAGCCCGGACTGTGAATGACTATATTCTAATGAGTTTCTATATGCATGTTTTCTGTGGGGACTATACATGAGTTTGCGAAAACTTACCCTTTTTGTTTAATCTATACAGGTAATTTCCAGACTTGACGGATCAACGCAGCGGAGGACTCGACGGTGACCACACGTAAAATTTAGACTACTCTTGTAAATTTTTAGATTTTATTAATTATTTGAGGTGTGTTGTAAATTTTGGGGACTTTGGATCATTCTATATTTTTACTTTGAATTCTTAATTGCTTTACGGTTTTAAAACGGCTAGACAGTAAAAACTTGATTTTGCTTAAAATAACAGTTTCTTTGAACACCAATGGTTTTTTTTTTCCAAAATAAACATTTTCAAAGCTTCTGCTAAAAATATATGATTTTAGTTATAATAAAGAACATGTGTTTTACTTCGAACTAAGATAAAGGCTAATTAACTGGAACAGTTTTAACTCGACAAACTCGTTTTCGACTTCCATTGCATGTGACATTGCCAGATTCGGCCATTACGTTTAGGTTGAGTTTAGGGTGTTACATTTAGTGGTATCAGAGCCAAGCTACAAAACTCAACTGTGGAATTGGGTTTTTAAAATTTAGTTTGGGGGAATGGGTTACAAATGATTTGTAATGTTTTACTGAGAAAATGGTACACCGAGTCTCCGGCGCCGATCCTGTAAGGTTTTTATACTCTGATAAACTGATTAGATACTACTGATAGTTTATTCTGGAAACATTGATATAGACTATTCTAATTTAGTTAGTGTAAACTAAGACTGCGAATTACGAAAATCACCTTGAAACTGCTTGCATAAAACATCTGCTAATAATTACTGAATTGTAACTGATTCATAAAAGTCTTAATGCAGATAATTCGATTAGATATGAGCGCACAAGGTATTCGCGGACAGGGTACTAGAAGCTGAGGTAGAGGCCGTAGGGGGCTCTAGTTGAGTCATCGTCGTTAGGCAGCATACTGAATTTGGATACGAGCGAGATGCCGGTTTCACCTACTATAGAGACTGGGTCTTATGATCGTATAGCCGGGGACGACGCATTGTCCTAGGCTATGCTAAAGATATTAGAGAGGGTCGCGGGCCCAATACTGAATCTAGGGGCCGAGGGGCAGTTACGGAATGACTTCGGTCTAGTGGGGCTGAGCTATTCAAGGGTGTCACGGGAGTCGCCCCTAACGTGGCCTAGTACTGGATGGAGGCCACTGAAAGAATTATGGATGACTTGGATTTTACACCCAAGTAGCAAGTGAAAGGGGCTGTTACCTTGCTTCGTGATGAAGCATACTTATGGTGGCTGACCGTTAAGGAGGGCACTCAGCCTGAACGGCCGACATGGGAATTCTATAAGTCTGCTTTCCTAGGTAAATATATGGGGGCAAGCTACATCGATGCTAGGAGACGTCAGCTTCTAAATGTCATGCAAGGGGATCATTCGTGGCCGAGTATGAGGACAAGTTCCTGAGATTGAGTCGCTATGCGCGAGGTATAGTGGCGACTGAATATAAAGGTTGTGTTTGCTTCGAGGATGGACTTAGAGACAGCTTGAGGGTTCTGATAGCTCCACAGAGGGAGCATGACTTTTCAGTACTAGTACTCGTAATGATAGTGAGGTAATTGTATTAAGTCCTTTGGGGAAATCTGTACGGGTTAGTAGACTATATAGAGACGTCCCATTAGAAGTTCAAGGGACATTATTTTTGGCTGATCTAATAGAGCTTTCAGTTAGGGAGTTCGACTTGATTCTAGGGATGGATTGGTTAGTCAAGCACCGAGCAAGCTTGGATTGTACAACTAAGAGGGTCGTTTTGAGAACTGATGAGAACGACGAGGTAGTTGTGATTGGGGAACATCGAGATTTTCTGACTAATATGATTTATGCGTTGGTGGCAGATAAGTTGGTCCGGAAAAGATGTGAGGCATATTTGGCCTACATAAGTGTTTCTGATTGTGGGCATTCTTCTGTAAAGGACATCAGAACTGTCAAGGATTTTTCGAATATCTTTCCTGAGGAACTACCGGGTTTGCCTCTGATCTGAGAAATGGAATTTGGGATTTAGCTTTTGTCAGGCACAACTCCGATGTCTATCACCCCCTACCGAATGACACCGAAGGAGCTTACAGAGCTTAAGGCTCAAATTCAAGAATTGTTAGATTGTGGGTTCATTCGTCCCAATGTGTCTCTATGGGGAGCGCCTGTGATGTTTATGAAAAAGAAAGATAGGACAATGAGGATGTGTGTTGATTATCTGCAGTTGAACAAGCTAACGATTAAGAATAAGTACCCACTTTCGAGGATTGATAATTTATTTGACCAGTTCAGAAGGGCTTCTATGTTTTCCAAGATTGATCTACGTTCGGGTTATCATCAATTGAAGGTTAAAGAGGCTGATGTGTATTAGACGGCATTTAAGACTCGTTATGGTCACTATGAGTTCCTAGTGATGCCTTTTGGATTGATTAATGCACCAGTGACATTTATGGACTTGATGAACCGAGTGTTCTAGCCCTACTTAGATCAGTTTGTGGTGGTGTTCATCGATGATATCTTGGTGTATTCTAAGTCTAAAGATGAGCACGATGAGCATCTGAGAGTGGTACTACAGATTTTTCGTGAGAAACAGCTGTATACGAAGTTCAACAAGTGTGAGTTTTGGCTCCGAGAAGTAACATTTTTGGGATATATAGTTTTTGCTGAGGGGATACGAGTTAGCCCTCGTAAGATTGAGGCGGTGTTGGATTGGAAACGACTGAAGAATGCGTCTGAGATCCATAGCTTTCTAGGGTTGGCTGGTTACTATCGGCACTTTGTAGAAGGATTTTCCTTAATCGCAGCTCCGTTGACTAAGCTTCTATGTAAGGCTCCTTTTTTGTGGACCGATGCACAGCAAGAGAGCTTCGAGAAGCTCAAGACTATTCTGACTTAGGATCCTGTTCTGATACAGCCTGAGTCTAGTAAAGACTATGTAGAAATACAATGATGCATCATATGTCGGGTTAGGTTGTGTGCTGATGCAGATGGTAAGGTGGTAATGTATGCGTCTCGTCAGCTTAAGACTCATGAGACGAATTATCCGACGCATGACTTAGAGTTGGCTGCGACAGTTTTCGCACTAAAAATCTATAGGCATTATTTGTACGGTGAGAAGTGTATCATCTACACCGATCACAAGAGCCTCAAATACCTCCTTACTCAAAAAGAGCTGAATCTTAGGCAACGTAGATGGATCGAACTGCTTAAAGATTAGAACTGCACCATTGTGTACCATCCTGGCAAGGCCAATATGGTGGTTGATGCTCTGAGCCATAGAGCTATGACTGATTTGAGGGCGACGTTTGCTCGCCTAAGCTTATTTGATGATGGTAGCTTATTAGCTGAGCTTCAGGTTAAGCCGACATAGATTAAGCAGATTAAGGGTAAACAGTTAGAGGATGAGTCTTTGGGCCTTCGGTTCTGATAGGTTGAAAGTGGTAACACTACAGATTTTAGGTTGAACGCTGAGGGTGTGTTGTGCTTCTGAGGACGGATATTTGTACCGAACGATTCTGATCTGAGGCAGTCTATACTAAGAGTTGCACATAGTAGCCCTTATGCTATGCATCCTGGTAGGAATAAGATGTACCGAAATCTCCGAGAGTTGTATTGGTGGCTAGGGTTGAAACGAGAGGTTACTGATTTTGTGGCTAGACGTTTGACATGCCAACAAGTTAAAGCTAAGCATCAATTGCCTTCGGGTTTGCTGTAACTAATTAAGATTCTCCTTTGGAAGTGGGAACCTGTAACGATAGACTTCGTTAGTGGGTTACCCTTGACACCCACTAAAAAGGATTCTATTTGGGTCATCGTGGATTGATTGACCAAGTCAGCGCACTTCATACCGGTTTATACTGACTATTCGGTTCAGAAGCTAGCAAAGCTTTATATTTCGGAGATAGTGAGACTGCATGGTGTACCGGTTTTGATTATCCCTGATAGGGATCCTCACTTCACGTCTCAGTTTTGGGGGAAGTTTCATGAGGATTTGGGATCTAGATTAGACTTCAGTACTACGTTCCATCCTCAGACTGATGGTCAATCTGAGAGGATGATTCAGATACTGGAGGATATGTTGAGGAGCTACGTGATTGATTTTCGAGCTAGTTAGGAGTATCGTTTGCCGTTACCCGAGTTCACCTGTAATAATAGCTTCTAGTCTAGCATCCATGTGGTACCTTACGAGGCACTGTATGGTCGTAAGTGACGCACTCCTTTATGTTGGTCTGAGTTGGGCGAGCGACGTGGTCTGGGTCTTGAGTTGGTTTCCGAGACTGAGGATAAGGTTCAATTGATTAGGGACCTTTTAAAGGCAGATTTTTTCAGGCAGAAGTCTTATGTTATTCAGAAGAGACGCGAGATTGAGTATTCTGTGGAGGACTTTGTGTTTCTGAAGGTCTCGCCATAGAAGAAGGTTCTGAAGTTCAGTCGCAATAGCAAGTTGAGCCTTAGGTTTATTGGGGCATACTGGATTCTGAAACGAGTGAAACCGATTGCTTATCAGTTGGAACTACCTCCAGAGTTGGACCATATTCATGATGTGCTCCATGTCTCGATGTTGAGGCACTTCTGCTCTGATCCCATACACATTGTCCTTGTTGAGGAAATTGAGGTTAGACCAGACCTGACCTTCGAGGAGGAGCCAGTTCAGATTTTGGACCGTGACGTAAAAGTTTTGAGGAGGAAATCTATTCCACTAGTTAAGGTTCTGTGGCGTAACCGTAGTACTAAGGAGGCTACCTGGGAGCCTAAAGATGCGATGAGTCAGTAGTATCCTTATCTATTCTGATCAAGTAAATTTCAAGGACGAAATTTTCTTTTAGGGGTAGAGTTGTGATGCCCCAGATTTTATATTTCTGCTTCTGCAATTGATTAACACAACTATGTATCTGCTTATGTGGTTAGGTGTTCTGGATGTGTGTAGGAGGTCCCAAGTTCAAGTACTATTTTAGAGAAAGTTTTGTATTTTTTTGAGTAAAGCATTAACCTGACATAAAGGACTTAAGTTTAATTATTGATAAGCTTATATCAGAATGGGCCTGCTGGTCTGGTGGTTAAGTAGAGTGTTAATATGTTGGAGGTCTTGTGTTTGAAACTCTGTGTGAGCATACTATTAAACTTTTTGCTTAGGTTTGGGATAGTGTTTTGGTTGCGTGAGATTCCAAGTAGTGGGTTTAGTGGAGAGATTGGAGGGATATAGGGAAGTTATGGAAATTATCTCCATTATCTTTTCTTTTTTTAATATTTCAGTCCTTTTTCCAAAATTTTTGAAGTACTTCTCTGCTATTTTGCTGAATTTCTCCCTTTGATTTCCCTCTTTTCCCTTTTATTTTCCTTCTGTTCCCTACTTCTTTTTTTCGTTTAGTAACGGGTTGCTACGTGTGTGCAGGATAGGTAAGTTTTCTTTTTTGGTTCATTGTAGTAGGTGTAATAATCATTTTAGAATCTAATTTTTGCTACAATTGATGGTGTAGACGAAGGTCGAGAGCGGTGAACTCGTTGCTTCAGCTTAATAAGAATTAACCAAGGTTGCTTGACGGTGGTAAGTCGGTACCATGTTGTTTCTTTGGTTGAATTCCAAAATCAGTCGGTAATTCGATGATGGGTATTCTGTTTTTAGGTTTCTGGACGGCTCGAAAATTGCTTTTGCATTAATTCAATATAGGTGTGTACCCAAAACGCAGGAAATGGGGTTCAATGAAAAGCCAAAAAAGCTTACTGTCAACGCCACATGGGCGTATGGTTGCCCGTATAGTAGGCCATGTGATGGAACACGGGCGTGTGATTGATGAGCCAAGACATGTGTGTATGACACGACCGTGTGATGGCCAAGTAGGTCGTGTGCGACACAGGGGATAAACCAATTTGGGCCATATGGGCCACAAGGGCGTGTGGGCCCACACGAGTAAACCACACTGGCGTGTGGGATTCTGGGCGATTACATAACCAAGCCAATTTAGACCGTGTGGGCCACACGAGGGCGTATGAGCCTATGTTTCTGGAAAGTTGTCTAAGGTTGCACGGGTCGCCCAAGTCGACTGTGGACCTACTGGAGGGTCAGTAAGCCTTACTTAGACCCTATTCGAGTGGTCTGTTTGCCTAATTTCTATATCGAGTATGAATTATGATATCTAATTGTATGTACTGTAATTGTTTAATAGCATGACATCTTTTGTATGTTGCATTGCATAGGGGTGGGTTATTGACGATATTTGGAGGAAGTGTCTGAAAGGCTATTAAGCCTGATATCTGGTAGCTTTGCTACAAACTTTTGATTATGTGCCGCATTTCGATACAACATGGTGTGTAGGGATGGGTGGGTTATTGACGATATTTGGAGGAAGTGTCTGAAAGGCTATTAAGCCTGATATCTGGTAGCTTTGCTACAAACTTTTGATTATGTGCCGCATTTCGATACAACATGGTGTGTAGGGATGGGTGGGTTGATTTAATCCCCACATGGTGTGTAAGGATAGACGGAGATGGTGTGTAGAGTCTGGTGTGTAGGATTTTGAATTACTGTATCTGTATTCTGCAACTGATATGGGTTATGGCCCTAATATAATTCTAAAATTGATTCTGTAATGGGCTCGAGCTCGGACTGTAAATGACTATATTCTGATGAGTTTCTGTAAGCATGTTTTTTGTGAGGATTACACACTGAGTTTTCGAAAACTTACCATTTCTATTTAATCTGTACAGGTAATCCCCAGACTTGACGGATCAGTGCAGCGAAGGACTCGACGGTGACCACACGTAAAATTTAGACTATTCTTGTAAATTTTCAGATTTTATTAATTATTTGAGGTGTGATGTAAATTTTGAGGACTTTGGACCATTCTGGATTTTTACTTTGGATTCTTAACTGCTTTACGGTTTTAAAAAGGCTAGACGGTAAAAACTCGATTTTGCTTAAAACAACGGTTTCTTTGAACACCAATAATTTTTTTCCAAAAATAAACGTTTTCAAAGCTTCCGCTAAAAAGATATGATTTTAGTTATAATGAAGAACATGCATTTTACTTCGAACTAAGATAAAGGCTAATTAACTGGAACGATTTTAACTCGACAAACTCGTTTTTGACTTCCATTTCATGTGACATTGCCAGATTCGGCCATTACATCTAGGCCAGGTTTGGGGTGTTACAAAACACAACATAAACAAGGTGAGTTTAACATAAAATCAAGTCATATGATATCTCAATCATATATCACGCCAATTCATATCATTTTAACAACAAATCTCAAAACCCATTCAATTAAGAATTGATTAAATCATATATATATCAAGTCATGGTTCCAATACATGGTTCAAGATCAATTCAACATTTTTTTTCCAAGTGAACTTCAAGATTATTATATCTCATATCAATTTCTCATTTCATATAAACTGTTTCGCCCGATGAACCCTTGTAAATGAACTTGGATACACAGATATCTATGTCACCCCAGTTGCTTGTCTGAGTTGTATATACATGTCAGGTTACTAGTCTAGGCTAAACCTTTATAACGACACATCCAATTGCTTTTCCAAGCTGAATATATATATATTTTAGTTACCCATCTGGTTTGAACCTTTAAAATGACATCAAGTTACCAATCTAGGCTAAACTTGCGTCACATGTATCTTCGAGCCCGTAACAAATGCTAAATCTGGGTAATATTTGTAATCAGTCATGTAAAAGCGCACACAAAACCCTATTGACATGCAAATCATATCTTAACCTTTATTAAGTTCACTCGGGCCTCTTTTTCAATTATAATCATCATTTTATAATTTAGTCCAATTCTCACCTTTTTCATCAATTCACAATTAAGCACATATATACCTATATATATGTACAAAAAAAATACCATATGAACTTACCTAGCCAAAACAAAAAACAAGTTGAACCTCCAGGGACTAATCAATAATTTTAACTTTTCTCCGATTATCTCCAGTTTGATTCAATTCTTAATTTAAACAATTATTTTAAACAATTCATAAATACCAAACATTTTTGTGTTATGCCATGATATGTATGAACCTATATAATTTCATTTTTTTGATGCCCCTAAAATTTTCATTTTATTCAATTTAGTCCCTAAAATCGAAATAACATCTTTCAATTTGAGCTTCTACTAAAAAACCTATTCCAATTACATCCCTAAAGGACTCTGTACTTTCTATTGTTACTAAAATTTCACATCAATTTCATAAACTTTAACAAAACTAACAATTAAACATTATAATCTAGTCATTTTTCACATCTAAGATTAAAACCTATCAATTTAACACCAATTTCTTCAAGAAATCATTAATGAAAACTTTCAAAAACTTTAACAGTTTTACAAATTTGTACATGGGTAGTTAAATCAAAGCTTTTATGACCTAAAAAACATAAAAATTACAAGGAAATGACTTAATTGAACTCACCAATTGAGGACCGAAAGCTTAAAATTAATAAATGGATTCCTTAGGTTTTTCTTCATGTTTGTTTGGTGAAGAAGAAAGAAAAAGATGACAAATTCCACTTTCACAAGCTTTTTGTACCTTAATTTATTATTTAATCACCTAATTAACATTAATTTAAGTTAATCACAATAACTTAAAATTAATGGATGTTAACATCATCCTCCACTAATTGATGAAACAAAATTGTTTATTTACCATTTTGAGCCTTTAGCTATTTAAAAATCTATAAAGATAAGACTTTTACAATTTAGTCCATGTACATTAATTAAACAGTTAATAGGCAAAATTAAAGGATCAAACTTCAATATTCTTTTATAACAATTAATAGGCAAAATTGAAGGATCAAACTTCAATATTCTTTTATAAAAACTCTTTAAATATTTATATTTAATATTTATGGACTCTATTTATGGAAATGAGGTCCCAAAACCACATTTTCCAGCACTATTGAAAACCAGGTTATTACAACTCTCCTCCTTAAGAAATTTCATCCTCCAAATTTTTACTTGAGAAAAGATGGGGGTGTTATGATTTCATAGTTTCTTCTGGGTCCCACGAAGCCTCTTCTGTACCATGACGATGCCACATTACTTTTTCTAATGTTACACATTTATTTCTCAACTCTTTTACTTCCCCGGGCCAAAATCTTAACCAGTTCTTTAACATACGTTAAATCAGGTTGTAACTCAATTTTATCCAAAGTTAACACATGAAAGGTATTGGATTTATATCTTTGAAACATCGATACATGAAAAACATTATGAATCTTATCTAATTCCGGAGGTAGAGCTAATCGATAAGCTACACACCCAATTCTCTCAAGAATTTCATAGGCCCAACAAACCTCGGATTGAGCTTTTCTTTCCTGCCAAAACGCGGAACCTTTTTCAAGGGCTGTACTTTTAGAAAGACTTTATCACCAATCTCAAATTCAATGTCTTTTATATTTAAATCAGCATAAGATTTCTGTTAATCGAAAGTAGCTTTCAAATAGTCTCAAATAATCTTGACTTTTTCTTCTATTTCACGTATCAAATCACTTCTGCCAGCTTTCTTTCACTCAACTTTGACCAACATAAAAGAGTTCAACATTTACGACTATATAAATCTTCCTAAGGTGTCATTTTAATACTCGACTGATAACTGTTGTTGTAAGTAAATTTAGTTAACAGTAAGAATGTTTCCCAACTACCTTCAAATACAATTACACAACAACACAACATATCTTTAAATATCTAAATAATTCACTTCGATTGCCCATCCATCTAAGGATGAAAAGTTGTATTGAAATTTAACTTAGTACCTAGAGCTTCATGTAACTTATCCCAAAATCTTGAGCTAAATCTCGGATCCTAGTCTAAAATGATAGACAAAGGTACACCATGCAACCTCATGATATCAGAGATATAAATTTAAGCTAATTTCTTGAGTGAATAATCGATTCTTAGAGGAATAAAATGAGTCGATTAAGTTAACCTGACAACTATCACCCAAATTGTATCTTTCTTTTTCGATGTTAATGACAAACTGATACGAAATCCATAGTGATTCATTCCCATTTCTATTCACAAATTATTATAGGTTGCAATAAACCTGACCAGACCTGATGTTCTGGTTTAACATGTTGACATACCAGATATTTTTCCACGTATTCTGTGATCTCTCATTTTATACCCAGCCACCAATGCAATGGTTTCTAATCATTATACATCTTGTTGCTACCTGGATGCATCATATAGTACTATTATAAGCTTCTTACAGAATGTATTGTTTCAATTCAGTATTTGTAACACCCCAAACCCGGCCTAGACGTTATGGCCGAATCCGGAAGTGTTATATAGAATGAGTTGAAAAATCATTGTCGTTAAATTAAAACTCTTTCCAACTCGTGTATCCTTTATCACCATTATTAATTTCAAAAATTTCTTTCATTTAATCATCTTGCGATAAAAAGTATTTTGTAGTGGAAGCTTTAAAAGTTGTGTTTAGAAAACTGTTCAAGATTTAAGAAAATCCATGCTTTTGATAAAATCGGAGTTAAAATGGGTTTTATAGTTATTAAATCATAATTTTGCGGTTTAACCCAATTTAAAGTAAGACAGTCAATAAGGTCCCAATTACAAAAGAAGTACCCAAACAATTAAAAATAAAACCATAAAACAAAAGTGAAGCAGTTTTTAAATAGTGGTCCCCATTGAGTCCACCACTACACCGATCCGCCTAACTCTGTGGATTACTTGTACAAGTAGACAGAAGAAAGGGTGAGTTTACGTAAACTCAGTGTGTAACCCTACAGAATCAAGCATGCACACATACAAAATAACAGATATCAATCAGATACAGTCTTGGGCCTAAGCCCATTACAGATTTAGATGCAGGTTTGGGCCTTAGCCCATCTCAGATACAAATACAGATATGCAGTCAGAAATAGAATTCAAGATCCTACTCCCAGCCCCTACACACCATCTCCGACCATCCTTAAACACCATGTGGGGTTTAAAACACCCACCCAGCACTACACACCATGCTGTACTGAATGCGGCACATTGCAGATATTGCAGCTGAGCTGCCAGATAATAGGCATAATTTGCCTTTCAGAACACTTCCTCCATATATCATCTCACCCCAATTAAAGAATCAGATCATACATACAGAATTAACAGACAAATCATGCTTAACATGCTTATATAAACAAATACAGATATATAATCTTAGGCATGCTCATAGTCATATCTCGGCCTAACATATCACTTAGTTTTAGGGTTGGATAGTGTTCACCAACCGTAAAGTAGGCCCACAATCGATTAGGACGACCTGTGCGACCCTACAGAAATTTTAGTACAATGGACCCCTACACGCTCGTGTAGGTTGCCCGTGTGGGCCCACACGCCTATGTGGCCCACACGCTCAAATTAGCCTTGCCCGTGTAGATTACACAGCCTGGCCCAAACTTAACACGCCCATGTGACTCTCCCGTGTGGGCTCACACGCCCAGTCTGCTTTAGCCCGTGTGGCCCACACGGCCACACTCCGGCCATCACACAGTCATGCCCTATGCACGGTCTAGCCTTCGTCGATCACATGGCCATGTTGTCGCACACGGCCTACAACACGGGTGACCACACGCTCGTGTTACATCGATAAATTCATTTTTTAGCTATTGCCGAACCTCATTTTTTGCGATTCGAGTACACACCTGGTATCGTTTCACTGCAAAAACCACCCTCGAGCCTACCAGAACCTAAAAAACCATCACAATAATGTTCAATTTTAGCCTTTACGTACGATTAAACCGTAACCCGAAGCCAGCTCCAATATAAGTCAACCACTTACCGCTACTCTAGCACTCTGAAGATTCACCACTACCTTGCAAGAGTAGAATCATGTTCTTCTCGCCTCGCTGCTATCCAAACAAAGATATAACCCCAATGAACGATGGTAAATATGCAAGTTAAAGAGAAGCAGAGCCTTACTTACCTGATTGCTCGATGAAAATCAAAATAGCAAAATGAAGGTGTGAGAGTCGACAAAGAAAATAAATACCAAAAGTGGGAAGGGGAAGAAACGGCAAAAATGAAAAGAGAATTTTGAAAAACATCAAAACTTGGGGAAAGTAAACCGAAAGTTTTGAAAAAGATTAAAATTAAAAACAAAATAAAATCTGATAATTTCCACCCTAAATCCCTTAATTATCTCTCCACTAACCCACTAACACCCAACTCCTCAGAATTCATGTTTGACCGGAACTCTCTCGGTCAAACGAGCAAAAATAACCTCCCACAGACCTACAGCAACTAACACTCAATTTAACCACCAGACCAGCAGGGCTATTCTAATATGGTTTTACCATTAACTTAATATAAGCCCGCTGAACAAGTATAAGGCTTAAGTTAGAAAAATATCAAAATTTGCCAAAGATAGGACTTGAACTTGGAACCTCCCACACACACCCAAAACACTTAGCCACTGAAGCAACTACACCACTGTGACACATTTTAATAGAAACAAAAATAAGAATTTTGGGGCGTTACAGTATTCTTCGGTACACACAAACGGTTCCGAAAGTATAGACTCTCATTATTATCAATACTTATCTTTAGCAAGTTTTCGACACCACTAAAAATTGGGTTGTTACAGGTTTACTGGAAATGAAAAAGAGAAGATGAAAATTACTTTTGGTTTGAAGAAGAAGAGGAAAGAAAGAACTGTATGGAGAAAGAAAGAATAAAAAATAATTTAATTTAAGTTCAATATATAATATATTAATCCATATGGATGATGATGTGTATAAAAATGGCATGTGAGATGCTTTGATTGGCTCCACATGGTTGACTGTATTTTTTTAACGGTGTTAACTCAAATAGGCTGAACTAGTTGACAAAAGTGAAGTTAAGGTACCAATATAGGATAAAAAAATATTTAAGTACCTATATGGGAAAATAAATATAGTTTAGGGGCTAAATTGTGAATAAAACCTTTTAATTTTACCATTTCAACCAAATTCACATTTAAATTTAAAAAAGGTCACATTTAATTTTTATATCAATCTTTTATAAATTTATTATGGTAATGTTTGGAAAGCACCTAGTAATTGGATTTGGGTGTAACTGCTTTTAATTATATATGTGTGACATACTTAGGTAACCATTGTAATTTATGAGTCTCATTGAATTGAGTACATTGAAGCTCCCCAATATACTTTCTAATTCTTATGGAGAGGCTGAGAATTGGGGTAATTATGTAGATAATTATAGGCAATTACTAATTATCTCATAGCTTTCCAAACAAACATACATTATATAAGTTTAAGAAATTATTTCTTTTATGTAAGTTTGTAAAAGTTATTTTTATACACTAGCATGAATGTTATAAAAATTATTGAACATTTTGTAAATTTTTTTTATAAAAACTATATTATAGATTTTATATTATTATTTACCTAATTTGCATAGAGTAATAGTAATCAAAAGATTATAAAAAGGATCATAAACTTAGCTAACTATTGGAAACCTTAACATAAGTCAAGTATATATTAAGTTTATAAAAGCTATTATAATCAAAGGATTATAAAATTAGTTTACGCCCCAAATTCTAGAATGTTAAGAAATATTGATTTGGAGAGATTTCAAAATAAGTTAAAAATTACATTTGGTAATCCACTAACATTATCATCATCTTATTGTTATTTATTTTATTTTTCTTATAAATTATTCAAACTATTATATGTTATTTTTTAAGGAAATATTATGCAGTAGATATTAGTTATGCAAATACAAAAAATTTTCTTACACCATATCCTGTGGTACGATGTCATATGAAAGAATAGAGTGAGACATAAGTATTAAAGACGACTCATGAATTCTTTAATTTGATACATTTAAAACTTCAATGATCAAGGGGACATTTGCTATTTTAAGAAAGACTTTCCAGATTAACACCACTACCTCAATATAATCTTAAAAAAACAAGGTTAGATCGTGTTAGCATGTTGTATTCTTCATAACTTCATTTGTAGGTGGAATTGAGATGATTCTTAATTTACAGAGTACATAAAAAAATATCCTGAGATAATCCTAATGATACGGATACAATTCTGATTCAAATTATGAAAAAATTGGTTAAATACTAATAAATGATGATAATGAGTATATATTGTTAAACAGAAGATAGCTTAATAAATATGGAATGCTAGAGTAATTAAATAAAACTTACATATGGTGCTTATTTTTTTGTTATTTTTCTTTGTAATTATATTGTTGACTACTTTCTTGAACTAACATATGACATACGATGATTTGATTATAATTTATTTTACTTGTTTAAAATGTAACACCTCAAACCCGGCTTAGACGTTATGGCCGAATCTGGCGATGTCACATGAGAGTGTGTTTGAAAATGCTTTGATACATTAACATCGTTTTAGTTATTATCTTTTACTTAGTCCGAAAAACGTGTTTTCACTTATTTGCTTTAAAACATATCTCTCTTACGCGAAAGCTTTAGAAGGTCTTCTATTTTAGGAAAACTATTTGCTTTAGAGAAAACCGAATTTCAATCGTACTTAGCAGTAATAAAATCAACAACAGCTCAAAAGACGAAATTAAAAGCCAAAAAGTCCAAAGTCCAAAGTCTAAAAATTACAACAAGACCCCAAATAAATAAAAAATTCAAAACCGAAAAAGCCAACAAAAATAGTCTAAAATTATTACGTGTGGCCATCTTCGAGTCCTCCGCTACATCGATTCGCTAATGCTAAGGATTACGTGAACAGATTAAACAGAAAAGAGTGAGTTTCGCAACTCAGTGTGTAATCCCCACAGATATCAAACATACAGAATAATCATCAGAAGTCAGAAAAAGACAGTCTGGAGTCGGAGCCCATTACAAAAATTAGTTCGGGCCTTAGCCCATTCAGATGCACAATCAGATATAATTTAGGGCTTTAGCCCAATCAGATACAGATGCAAAACGAAATATCAGAATCCTACCCACCAGCCTCTACACACCATCTCCGTCCAGCCCTACACATCATGTGGAGATATAATCAACCCACCTAACCCTACACAGCTACTGTACCGAAATGCAGTACATAAATAGAATAATGCAACTAAGCTACCAGATACCAGGCTTAAAGCCTTTCAGATACTTCCTCTGAAATATCATCAACCCGATCCCTGATGTAATGCAACATACAAATATGACATGCTATAATGCATCTTAACAATCATACAATCGGTCAGATACACATACTAAGAGTAACATGCTTAATACATGCATTTCATAGTCAGATCACAGAATCAGGGGTCTAAATAATACTTATCGACCTTACAGTAGGTCATAGTGGACTTGGGTGACCCGTGTAACCTAACGGATTAATTCAGAGAATTAGGCTCACACGCCCATGTGGCCTGCCCGTGTGGCCCACACGGCCCAAATCAGCTTTGGTCATGTGGATTACACGGCCTGGCCCAGAATCTCACACACCCGTGTGGGCCCACATGCCCGTGTGGCCCACATAACCGTGTCATGTGCCCATGTCTTGCGCGCAAGGCCTGGCTCGTCGATCACACGCCTGGGTACTGTCACACGGACGACCACATGCCCGTGTGGCGTCGACAGATTCATTTTTCAACTTTCATCGCTTCTTATTTTCTGTGTTTTCGGGTACACACCTAGTTTTAATTCACTGCAAAAACACTCTTGAGCACTCCAACGCCTAAAATCGAGATACCCAACATCAATTTAGCGGACTTACAAGTGAATTGATAAACATGAAATGAACAGAGTCTCAACTTATCGCCCACAATCACCATTTGTAATCAATGCTACAACATGAGACACTCAATTTATCGTCCACAGCCTCATTTTATGCCATTAATGGAAAAATAACCACATTACTAACAATCGTTATCAATCCATGACAGAGAAGACAAGAAAGACTTACCAAACCCGCGAGAGTGTGAGAACATATAAGAGATTAAGGGGGAGGATAGGTTATAGAGAAAACAGAGTAGAGAGGCAGAAAATCCCAGTAAAAATTTGGAAGAGAAAGGGAAACAGATAGTAGGCAGAGAGTAGAAAGACAAGAAAAGGAAATCAAAAATTGCAAAAAAAAAGAAAAAAGAAAAAATGGTAAACAGAAATTCTGATAACCCTCAAATCCAATCCCCTTAATTCTTTCCATCCAACTCCCCACTACATCCACAACCAAGAGTTCTAATTCAATCAAAACTCTATCTCAAGAACGAACCAAAAATAATTCCCTTACTAACACGGTGATTTGAACTCCAGACCTTCCACACTCCAACACATACCTTAACCACCAGACCAGCAGGCCCATTCTGATATGAAATTATCAATAATTAAACATAAGCCTATTGAGAAAGGTTAAGGCTTTTATTCAGGGAAAACTTAAAATTTGCCAAAGACTTGGCTTGAACTTAGGATCTTACACACACACCCAGAACACCTAACTACTGAAGCAGATACATACTTGTGTCAATGAATTACAGAAACTTATTTAAAAACTTAGGGCGTTACAACTCTACCCCCTAAAAGAAAATTTCAGCCTCGACATTTTACCTGATCAGAAAAGGTGAGGATATTGCTGACGCATCAAATCCTCCGGCTCCCAAGTGGCCTCCTTAATGTTATGATTTCGCCACAGTACCTTCACTAAGGGGATAGACTTTTTTCATAAAACCTTAATGTCGCGATCTAAAATCTGAATCGGCTCCTCCTAAAATGTTAGATCTGGCCTAACCTCAATCTCCTCCACATGAACAACGTACGTGGGATCAGAGCGATAGCATCTCAACACCGAGATGTGGAAAACATCATGAATGCAATTTAACTCTGGAGGTAGCTCCAACTGATATGCCACTGGTCCCACTCGTTTCAGAATTCAGTATGGCCCAATAAACCAAGGGCTCTGCTTGCCCTTGCGACTGAACCTCAGAATCTTTTTCCATGGCGAGACTTTAAGGAAAACGAGGTCTCCCATAGAATATTCTATCTCTCGATGCTTTAAGTCTGCATAGGACTCCTGCCTATCAGAACCCGCTTTCAGTCGATCTTGAATCAAAAGGACCTTGTCCTCAGTTTCTGAAACTAACTCCGGACCTATAATACGTCGCTCACCTAACTCAGTCCAGCATAAGGGACTACGACACTTACAATCATATAATGCCTCATACGGTGCCATCTGTATACTAGACTGGTAGTTGTTATTGTAAGCGAACTCTGCTAATGGCAAATACTCTTCCCAACTGCCTCGAAAATCAATAACACAACTCCTCAACATGTCCTCCAGTATTTGAATCACCCTATCCAACTGACCATCTGCCTGAGGATAAAAAGCAGTACTGAAGTCTAACCTCGAACCCAGAGCCTTAT
Organism: Gossypium longicalyx; assembly: GCA_025698465.1. NCBI lineage: Eukaryota > Viridiplantae > Streptophyta > Magnoliopsida > Malvales > Malvaceae > Gossypium > Gossypium longicalyx. The sequence continues at coordinate 37,995,085 of CM046999.1, read as the reverse complement.
GCAACTTCTTCCATAACCAAGACGTGAAATAAGGATCCCTATCGGAAATGATCGAGACAAGTACCCCATGGAGTCTCACTATTTCGAAAATGTAGAGTTTAGCTAGTTTTTGTAGAAAGAAGTCCATCCTGACCGGAATGAAGTGAGCAGACTTGGTCAATCGATCCACGATAATCCAGACAGAATCCTTCTTAGTGGGTGTTAGAGGCAACCCATTAACGAAGCCCATCGTTACTCGCTCCCATTTCCATAACGGTATCTTTACCGGCTGCAGCAAACCCAAAGGTAACTGATGCTTAGCCTTAACCTACTGACAAGTCAAACAGTGAGCAATAAAGTCAGTAACTTCACGCTTCAACCCTGGCTACAGTACAACTCTTGCAGATCTCGGTACATTTCATTCTCGCCGGGATGCATAGCTTAAAGGTTACTATGCACTTCCCTCAAAATCGACTACCTTAAATCCCCATCATTCGGTACACATATCATACCACGAAAACATAATACCCCGTTGCTGTTAATCCCAAATCAGTAGTAACACCACTATCAACTTGAGGGAAACACAACTCAAGAGACTTATCCCCTATCTTTCACCTCTGACCTGATCAATCCGTGTCGGTTTTACCTGTCATTCTGCCAACAGACTCCCATCATTGAGTAAACTGAGTTGAGCGAGCATCGCTCTCAGCTCGGTCATAGCCTTACGGCTCAACGTATCAGTCACCACATTAGTCTTACCAGGATGGTACTCAATGGTGCAGTCATAGTCCTTAAGCAACTCAACCTATCTACGCTGCCTAAGATTTAATTCCTTCTGAATGAGGAGATATTTAAGGCTCTTGTGATCAATGTAGATAGTACACTTCTCACCGTACAAGTAGTGCCTCTAGATTTTTAATGCGAAGACTACCGCTGCCAACTCCAGATCATATGTCGGATAATTAGCCTCATGAATCTTGAGCTAACGAAACGCATAAGTAACCACATTTCCATCTTGCATCAGTACACAACCCAAACCCACATGTGATGTATCACTGTATACTATAAAATCTTTACCGGGCTCAGGTTGTATCAAAACAGGGGCCTAAGTTAAAACGGTCTTAAGGTTATCAAAGCTCTCTTACTGTGCATCACTCCAAGTGAAAGGAACTCCCTTCCACAGAAGCTTCGTCAACGGAGTTGCGATTAAGGAGAACCCTTTTACGAAATGTCAATAATATCCTGCCAGCCCTAGAAAGCTACAGATCTCAGACACATTCTTCAGCCGTTTCCAATCCAACACAGCCACAATCTTACGAGGATCAACTCGTATCCCCGCAGCAAAAACTACATGTCCCAGAAATGTTACTTCCCGAAGCCAGAACTCATACTTTAGATAAAACTATTTCTCACGAAAAATCTGTAGGACCAGTCTGAGATGCTAATCGTGTTCATCCTCTATCTTAGAATATACCAAGATGTCGTCAATGAATACCACTACAAACAGATTCAGGTGGGGCTAAAATACTCAGTTCATCAAATCCATAAATGCCGTTGATGCATTAGTCAAACCAAAGGGCATAACTAGGAACTCGTAATGTCTATATCGAGTCCTAAATGTTGTTTTATGCATATCGGCCTCCTTAACTCTCAACTGATGATAACTCGAACGTAGATCAATCTTAGAGAACACAGAAGCCTCTTTGAACTGGTCGAATAAATCATCAATCCTCAGAAGTGGGTACTTATTCTTAATCGTTAGCTTGTTCAGTTGTCGGTAGTCAATACACATCCTCATCGTCCTATCTTTCTTTTTTTTACAAACAACATAGGCTCTCCTCACGGAGACACACTAGGACAAATGAACCTACGATCCAACAACTCTTGAATTTGAGCCTTAAGCTTCGTAAGCTCCTTCGGTGCCATTTGGTAGGGCGCGATAGACACTAGAGCTGCACCAGGGATCAACTCAATACCAAATTCCACCTCTCGACTTGGAGGTAAACCTGACAGTTCCTCAGGAAACACATCTAGAAAGTTCCTCACAGTTCTGATGTCCTTAACCAAAGAGTCCCCAGAATCAGAAACACTGATGTAGGCCAAGAATACTTCACATCCTTTCTTCACTAACTTTTCTGCCACTAGCGCGGAAATCACATTGGTCAAATAATCTCATCGTTCCCCAATCACAACTACCTAATTGTCCCCCTCGGTCCTCAAGATAACCCTTTTCATCATACAATCCAAACTCACCCGGTGTTTAACCAGCCAGTTCATCCCCAGAATTAGATCGAACTACCCAAACAGAAGCTCCATTAGATCAACCAGAAATACTGTCCCTTAGACCTCTAGCGAAACATTTCTGTAGAATCTACTAATCCGGATGGATTGCCCTAAAGGACTTAACATCGTTACCTCACTATCAGTACTCTCGACTAGAATCCCCAAAGTTTCAGACACAGTACTAGCTACATATAAGTGGGTAGAGCCTATGTTTATCAATGCAAGATAAGGCACATCAAATATTAAAAATGTACCTGTAATAACTTTCGGAGCATCTTTGTCATCCGGATAACGAGCACATAGACCAAAGTAAGCTGTCTCGCCTCAGTCGGTCTCACACCTCTACCCGGTGCTTTCTGTTCTCAGCCCATGCCGTTACCACCCCTGGCCTAACCCCGGCCCCTAGGTGGTTGCTGAATTACCCTCGACGGCTATGCAGTACCAGTAACCAGAGCTTGTATCTGATCGGTTTTTAGTAGACAATCATATACATGGTGCTCAGTAGATCAACATCTCAAACACGCCCTAGTAGTCCTCCAACACTCGCCCGAATAGCGTCTACCACAGTGCCCACAAAGCGCCACCCCAATAGGTACAACAGCGGCCCCAACTCTGACTGGCCCATCAAGTCTGACCTTTTTTTTAGGCCTCATCGCAGAACTCGAGGGCTCCAAATCCCTATCTTGCCCTTCTCGACCAGAACAGCAAACTCACGCTCCCTTTGCGAAGCTATCAGCACCATCAGGTTATCCCTAAGGCTGTCCTTAAAATAGACACATATCTCATATTCAGATGCCACCATGCCTCGCACATAACAGCTCAGTCTTAGAAACTCGGCCTCATATTCAACCACTCATCGATCTCCCTGCGTCAGATTCAGAAACTCTCGTCTCCTAGCATCAATATAACTGGCTCCCACATACTTACTTTGAAATGCTGTCTTAAAATACTCCCAAGTCAACCGTTCGGGCTGGGCGCCCTTCTTAACTGTCAGCCACTACTGGTATACTTCATCACAAAGCAAGGAAATAGCGCCCTTCAGTTTTTGCTTGAGGGTAAAATCCAAATAATCTATGATTCTTTCAGTGGCCTCCATCCAATACTCGGCTACGTTAAGGGCGACTCCAGTGATGCCCTAAAATAATTTAGCCCCATTGGACCGGAGTCGTTCCATAACTGACCCTAGGCCCCCAGAACTAGCACTGGGCTCAACGACCCTCTCAAAAATCCTGAACATAGCTTGGGACAACACGTCGTCCCCAACCATGTGATCACGAGACCCAGTCTCAGTAGCAAGCGACATTGGCGTCTCACTCGTGTCCAAATTCGGTATATTATCTATGGAGGAGGACTCAGCTTGAGCCCCTCTACGGCCTCTCCTTCGGCCTCTAGTAACACGTCCACGGATACGTCGTGCGTTTATTGTCTAATCGAATTTATCTTTATTACAAATTTTATGGATCAGTTACAATTTCAGTATTTATTAATAGATGTTTTATGCAAAACAGTATCAGAAGTTCGGAGTTTGTTTTTGTAAGTCGCAATCTCACTACAAGTTTCAGTATACACTAACTAGAGTGTTTTCAGTACCGTTTGCTACCTATAGTAGTTTCAAATTATACTATCTACAATATTGCAAAATAAACAATACAAATTTTAGAAAACTTACAGGATCGGCGCCGGAGACTCACTTAGTGTACCATATTCTCAGTCAAAAATATTTCAACCTATTGAAAATTATTTCTTTAAAACCAAGTTTAAAACCCAATCCACAGCTGAGTTTTGCAACCTGGCTTTGATACCACTAAATGTAACACCTCAAACTCGGCCTGGACGTTATGGCCGAATCTGACGATGTCATATGAAAGTGTTTTTAAAAATGCTTTGATACATTAAAATCGTTTTAGTTTTTACTTAGTCCGAAAAATGTGTTTTCATTGATTTGCTTTAAAACATATCTCTCTTATGCGAAAGCTTTAGAAGGTCTTCTATTTTAGGAAAATTGTTTGCTTTAGAGAAAATCAAATTTTAATCCAGCTTAGCAGTAATAAAATCATCAACAGCTCAAAAATCGAAATTAAAAGCCAAAAAGTCTAAAGTCCAAAAATTACAACAAGACCCCAAATAAATAAGAAATCCAAAACCGAAAAAGCCAAAAAAAATAGTCTAAAATTATTACGTGTGGCTATCGTCGAGTCCTCCTCTACACCAATTCGCTAATGCTAAGGATTACGTGAACAGATTAAGCAGAAAAGAGTGAGTTTTGCAACTCAGTGTATAATCCCCACAGATATCAAACATACAAAATAATCATCAGAAGTAAAAAAAAGACAGTCTGGAACCGGAGCCCATTACAAAAATTAGTTCAGGCCTTAGCCTATTCAGATGCATAATCAGATATAATTTAGGGCTTTAGCCCAATCAGATACAGATGCAGAACGAAATATCAAAATTCTACCCGCCAACCTCTACACACCATCTCCGTCCAGCCCTACGCATCATGTGGGGATATAATCAACCCACCCAACCCTACACAACGTACTGTACCAAAATGCGACACATAAATAGAATAATGCAGCTGAGCTACCAAATAACAGTCTTAAAGCCTTTCAGACACTTCCTCCGAAATATCATCAACCCAATCCCCGATGTAATGCAACATACCAATATGACATGCTATAATGTAACTTAACAGATCATACAATCGGTCAAATACACATGCTAAGAGTAACATGCTTAATACATACATTTCATAGTCAGATCACAAAATCAGGGGTCCAAGTAATACTTACCGACCCTACGATAGGTCATAGTTGACTTGGGCGACCCGTGTAACCTAACAGATTATTTCAGAGAATTGGGCTCACACGCCTATGTGGCCTGCTCGTGTGGGCCCACACGGCCCAAATCGGCCTTGGTCGTGTGGATCACACAGCCTGGCCCAGAATCTCACAAGCCAGTGTGGTTCACCCGTATGGTTCACTCATCTGGGCCCACAAGCCCATGTGGCCCACACGGCCTAACAGGTCGAGCCCGTGTGTCGCACACGACCTCATTAGCCATCACACGACCGTGTCATACACCCGTGTCTTACGCATACAGCCTGGCTCGTTGATCACACGCCCGTGTACTGTCACACGGGCGACCACACGCCCATGTGGTGTCGACAGATTTGTTTTTTGGCTTTCGTCGCTTCTCGTTTTCTGTGTTTTGGGGTACACACCTGGTTTTAATTCGCTGCAAAAACACTCTTGAGCATTCCAACGCCTAAAATCGAGATACTCAACATCAATTTAGCGGACTTACAAGCGAATTGTTAAATAAGAAATGAACAGAGTCTCAACTTATCGCCCACAATCACCCTCGGTTAACGATGCTATGACACGAGACACTCAATTTACTGTCCACAGCCTCCTTCTATGCCATTAATAGTAACATAGTCACATTACTAACAATCGTTATCAATCCATGACAGAGAAGACAAGAAAGACTTACCAAATCCGCGAGAGTGCGACAACGTATAAGAGATTAATGGGGGGATAGGTTATAGAGAAAACAGAGATCCCAACAACAATTTGGTAGAGAAAGGGAAACAGAGAGTCGGCAGAGAGTAGGAAGACAGGAGAAGAAAACCAAACATTGCAAAAAGAAAGAAAAAAATGGTAAACAGAAATTCTAATAACCCTCAAATCCAATCCCCTTAATTCTCTCCATCCAACTCCCCACTACATCCACTACCAAGAGTTCTAACTCAATCAAAACTCTCTCAGGAACGAACCAAAAATAATTCCCTTACTTACGCAGTGATTTAAACTCCAAACCTCCCACACTCCAACACACACCTTAACCACCAGACCAGCAAGCTCATTCTAATATGAAATTTTCAATAATTAAACATAAGCCTATTGAGCTAGGTTAAGGCTTTCATTCAAGGAAAGCTCAAAATTTGCCAAAAACTTGGCTTAAACTTAAGACCTCACACACACACCCAAAATACTTAACCACTGAAGTAAATACACACTTATGTTAATGAATTACAGAAACTTATTTAAAAACCTGGGGCGTTACATAGAAAGTTTTCTCAAGTATTATTGATACTTCTTTATAATAATTAATATTTTTTTTAAAAATATAAATTTTGTAATACTACTTATACTACCAAACATTATATATAGAATTACGATGTAATTATATTCTATGATCAAAACACGACATATAAAATTATGATGTAATTACATTCTATTAACTAAACATGTTTAAAAATTTATAATTCTTGATACCCTAAAAATTATATTTTCATCCAATTACATGTTTGAAACAAATTTTTATATAATTTTCCACTGCTATAATACTACTGTTGATGGTAGGATGCAAAATTTTGAATGGTCTTTCATTACTTTGTTTTATGATGTATTGAAGTTGTCACCCATTCATCATAATTTTAAGAGTTTCAGTATTGATGTGGTTATTATTGGATAAGTTTAACCACTAAAGGATTATATATACTGTATAAAAATATTAAAATATAATATAACATGAAATAATAATACCATATTATCAATATGTCAAATTTTAAATAAAAATGATCTATCAATATTCTAGTCTTTTATTTGTATATAAAACATATTTATCTCCAATCTTAATGAATATAAAGAAAATCATAATAAATAAAATAAAATACATTTTATATATGGGTTGTATTTAGTACATACTCACAACAATTTTTAACTCTACAAATAAATTTTAAAATTTGTCATGTTTTCTTTCTTTTTTTTTAAATGTTTTACTATGAGAATATATTTGATACATTGTCAATGAAATTTTTAAACTTTACAAACAAGATCCGAGATTAACAAATGTCCTATAAAGATATAGTAAAACATTAGAAAAATAAATATTTAAACAAAAGAAAAACACAGTAATTTTTTAAGGCTACTTATGGAATAAAAAAATACATTGGCAGTATACAAAATACTAACCCTTTTACTATACTTTATAGGACACTTGTCATCACCCTAACACTACTTATGGGTCTAAAAATTTCACTAATAATGTATCAAATATTTTCACTTTATATATTTATTAAAAGATAGGGTGATTTTTTGGTACACTAGTAGCATTTTTTTATTTCACAAGTTGCCTTAAAAATTAGCATGTGTCCCTTTTTTTAAAATATATTTTTTAATATTCTACAATGAAATAATATTTGGTATACTGTCAGTGGAGTTTTTAGACTCTGTAAACAGAGTTAGAGAATTGACAAATATCCTATAAAAGTAGAAATAAATATTTAAAAAAAAAGATACATAATAATTTTTAAGACTATTTGTAAAATAATAATAAAAACTATCAATATACTAAATATTAATTTTTACATTATACTCGTATAAAATATAGGTGAACTTATTAATTTTAGTTGTGAGAGATATATTTTCCCTAAAAGATAATAACAAAAGTAGGATGGATTTGTGTTTGGATTACATGACCTTTGGATGCTCCACTTCTTCACTTACGTACTCATTTTGATTCCTTTTGGCTTTATCTTTTATTTATATATATCCATTATAATTAAAATGGCGTATGTCACATACATCAGTAAGAGATGACCTTTTCTTTTTGTTGTCTTTGATTCATCTATTTGGCTCTTCCTATGTGAATAATAAAAGTAGGATGATGTGAATGACCCCTTCCATACTTTGATTTTGGCCTATCATATTTACCACCACAAATCTCCAATCCACACAACAAAAACAAATAATTATAATAATATAAGATATTTAACAAATTGGTTTCGAAAAATCATAAATAAATGCAACTCATTCTTGTCATACAATTGTTTGCATTAAATTCATTTCCATTTTAAAAGGAAAAAGAGCAAAATAAATAAACAAGGTAGAATGATATGAATATGATCAACTTTTAATTTCACTCTTTCTTGCTTCTTCCTTTTCTTCAAACTCGTTTATGCAGCTATTGCTCATAGTGGAAGTGAGAGAATGGAATTAAAAAAAAAAAAAAAAACCCATTACAAAATAACAACAAATCTCTTATAGCTTGGTAGACTTCTACATCACAGAGGCTTGATTTTAGGGAAAATAACATTTATATTCTGATAATTAGGGGCGAAATCGAAAATTCTTCGAATATCAAAATAAAAATTTAAAGGTTAAAAGTAAAATTTTTATTTAAGTAGGATTTAAATTAAATATTGTGTAAATGAGAGGGATTAAAGTTGATATTAATTCATTTATATTTTAAATTGATTCAAATAATTGAATATTCACCATAGTAATGAATATGTTTGGTGATAACATACATTGAACTCAGCATATGATATGTTGTAGAGATAAAAAAAAATTAAAATTAAAATAATCATATTAAATAAAATGGAAGGATGATGGTAGAAGCAGTGGAGGAAAATGAGTGGGAATGAGGTGCGTCCAAAATCTAAAAACGACATGCAAAGGCTCCACATCAATCATAGTGTTCCAATTTCATCACATCCCAACATTAGGGTTTTTATATTTAAATGGAAATCCACCTCTTCCTCAACTGCAAGAATTCCCTAGTTTTATGATACCATTGTAATTCATGTCCAAAAAAGATGTAGCAAAAGTGAAAGTCTAGTGACTAAGGCTTCTACTACTTCTTTTTTTATCCCCTACAATGCACAAATTTAATTAGATATATTAATCAAAATGTATTATATCAATATCAAATATTTTACTTTTTTGTTTCTTACACATACATCCTATTACCTTTGCTTGTTATTAAAAGACTCAAAACATAAGAGAAATCATCAAAAACATACCATCAACATAGTATATATTTACAGAGGGTTTTTTTTTTTTTTTTAAATTTTGGAACATTTTACACTATATATAATTTAATTTAAGCAATAAATAAATAATGATATTGGTTTTGGGTAAAATATTACAAATAATAAAAATTAAAAAGAAAATTTATGTGTTATTTAATTACTAAGTTGAAATTACATAAAATTGAACAAAAGAGAGACTAAATTATAAAAATGGTAAACAACAAAGGACTTAGGATGAAATTTACTCAAAATGTCCATATTTATTTAATATTTTTTCTTGACTTCTCTCTTTGACCTAAAGACCTTTAATCCTATTAAATACGATTATTAAACTTAAGAAACTAATAAATTAAATATTTAATGTAACTGATTATACATAAGTTTGTGTTTTTCTTTTCTTCTGTTTACGAAAGAATAAAATTAAAACAAGTGCCTCCTAACTCTTCCACAAAACTGCTTTACTATTTGCTTATAATTATCTCTAAACTAGGAATGGAAACACAAGATTGTCCTTCATTATCCTAATTTATTGTCTTTTCTTCTATCATTTCATTCTATGCATCATTAAATATACTAATTCTCATCATATTTTTTCTTTTTCACATAATGTTTAAAATTATTCATAATTCCTCTCCAACCCATAAATAAATGGGATAATGTGTTTTAGTATACTTAAACCTACGTCCTTCTGAATTGATAATAATACTCATATTAATCGAACTAAAACTTACTTGCTAGATATTAAAATATATTTAAATATGTAAGAAATACTTTTAAAATTTTGTATCATATATATTTGAAATACACACTTTTTTAAAATTAACTAAATAAAAAAGTTTTGTAAGGTTGAAGGCATGGAGAAGAAAGACAAGACTCCAACTTAGAGAAATGTAGGTCAACTGTCTGGATGATTTCCAAGCTAAAAGTTTGTTTGGTTTTAAAGCATCTACTAAATCCCCTACTTTTCTATCTCTTATTATATATTTCTTACCCACAAATTTTCTACAACTAAAATATAAAATTATTTGAGAATTTGAGTGGACACGATAGATTTAGAGATGACATGGAATTAGAACAATAGACTTTGAGGCGCGAGTAACGTTTTTTAAAAGAGAATAATTTTTCCTTTCACAAAGTTGTTGGAGGGTTAAGATAAAGGTTCTTCCGGAATATAACGAAGTTCTTTTATTTCATTTGATTAGCAAAATTGAGGGATTTTTAACTCTTACTCTAATTTCTGGAATTGGATTGATTGCAATTAATTAAAATTTGAGCATCATAGTCTCTCTATTTATATGCACTCAATGGATACTATTGAAGAGCTACAACCCTTCATATTGGACATACTTCTTAGAAGAAACATGTTCCATGAAAATCAATTGTATCCACTCACACTAAGGCCTTGTTTAGTATTTTTTTAAAAAAAAAATACACTTTTAGAAGAAAAGCTATGCTAAACAAGCTATTTTTTGCTTAAATTTTTAGTTTTTCAAAAGCACTTTTAAAAATGAGAAGCTAAAATATTTAGCTTTTCCTCTACCAAATTTAGCTTCTCTTCTACCAAAAGCACTTTTAGTGCTTAATTATTTTTTCACCCCTTAAACAACATGGTATTTTCTTTTTTTATTTTTTATTTTTTGGTGCTTAATTACAAATATGTTAAAATTATTTTAAAAAAATACAAATGTGTTAATATCTAATTACAAATATTTAATGGTTATATTTAATTATTTAAAATATAGTTTATATATTCTAATTAAATTTTATAAATAATTAATATTTATTGCTTAAAAATATTTAAAATTTATATTTCATATATTGAAATATTAACAAGTTATAATAAATTATTTTTTATATTCTTACAAAAATATAATAATATTAATTAATTTGAACATTCTTTAAATGCATATTTGTTATTTGATAATTATATCATGTCTAAAATGGACATTTTATTTTTCAAAAACACTTTTTGACAATAATACTAAGCACTCAAATCTTAAACCAAACTTTTCAAAAATACTTCTCAAAAACAGTTTTCCACAGAACTTTTTAAAAAAACTTTTTAAAAGCAATACTAAACTAGCTCTAAGTGATCCATAATAATATCTAATGAATTTATAATCTACAATTTTCAACAAAAATAAATAGGATAATGTTAACATAAAATACATATGAATTGTCATATTAATGATTTAGTTAAAAAATATGATTTGATAATTCAGATTAAATTATTCATTTCATTATACCTTCTTTTTAATATTATGTAAGAACAAAAATTGTATACTTTGAAGGGTAAATGTATCATTATACCTTCTTTTTAATATTATGTAAGAACACATGATAATATTTTAATTGTAATTTATGGGGTTTTTTAACTTGGTAAGTGGAGAAAATAATTTTCTTAATACATTTTTTTTAATTTAATAATTCAGATTAAATTATTCATTTCATTTTTAATTAAGTAATGGAAAAAAAGTTATTTTAAGTTTTGGTGATTGATTGTAAATTATTTTACTTTTTTCACTTTTTCTATATAGAATTCTAGAAAATGAATAAAATAGTAAAAAGCTTATTAATTGTATGTTTTAAATAAGTGCCTATATTTTTATTATACCAAAATAAACTATATAGATGCAAAAAAAAGGTTAAGAGTTTGTTTGGTTTATGAAAATATAAAATTTATGTAAAGAAAGGGATATAAAGTTAACTTTTTTTATTATTTTATCAGATTAAACTAATTCAGATAATAATAATGATTATAATCGGATTAAGAATTAAAATATATTTATACTTGAATTTAAAAATAATAAGTCGCGATGATACTCATATATGGTGGAACTTAAATTAAATCTATTTACCACATAATTTTTAAATAAAAAGACAGTTATACCTTCAGTATTATTTATCTATATATTTTCTATTTTGTTTATTTATTTTTCTATTTTAAATTAAAAAATAATATTGAAGTACTATAAAGTTATATATATTTGACTCATTTTAATAAAAAATTTATTTAATTTCAATTAAATATTAAATATTTTAAATTTATATTTAATTTAGTTATAGGTTAACCTTCATAAAATTATTCTTATAAGTATAATTAGTTACCATTATTTAAAATGTTCCAATGAAAAAGAAATTGATTAAAATAAAAAATAAAATAAAAATTTTGTCTCAAAGTTAATATAGTAATTATATTAAATTTAAATTTTTACATAAAAATTATTAAAAATAAAAAAGAGAAGAGAAGAGAAGACAAAAGAAATTAATTATTATTGTTAACAATTTTTGAAAAATATACTAGAAACTAATGAGGCCATAATTTAATAGTAAGGCCTTAGGGATTTTAATATCTTTTGTTCAAATCTCGCACGGTATAAATCATGTGTAGGTTCTCAAATTTATATTTATTTTGGTTTATGTCTCAAATCTATATTTATTTTGGTTTATGTCTTACCATATGTGGATCGTTACAAATTTATTTTGATATATATTTGGATATATTCTAGTTATCATTTTGGTTGTGCTTTGTAATGATTAAATCCGATTATAGTTATTTGGATGTATTCTTTATAGAGGAAGGATTGGATGAAATGGTTACGCCACGTCATCCATGTCCCTTCCCAATCAATTAATGACATGTCAGCTATTTTTTACATGTCATTTACACCTCATTTAATTAGATTTTTAATCATTTAATGACATGTCAATTAATTTTTACATCTCATTTACACATCATTTAATTAGATTTTTTAATCATAAATCCCTAAAATCCCAATTACAAATTACTCAACCCTAATTAAATGTTTTATCTTCACGTCTCTGCTGCTCTTCATGTCCCTGCTGTTATATTTTTCTAGCAACTGCATTGCTGCTGCAATCCTTGTTGATTTGCTTTGGTTTTTCTGCGTGGCTGCTGCAATTTAATTTACAGGTGAGTTTTTTCAGTCATGGATGGATATTCAGGGAAGGGTGAAATCGGGTTGTTTCGGATGGAGGATTCTAGTTTTCCTTGTGGGACTAGTTTCGAGAGGCTTTTGACTAATTGCCTTAGTTTGGGTAGTTCAGCTTCGAGGTACGATGATGGTGATGATCGGAGCATTGAACATGATGATCGAAGTAGTCAGATTTCGGGTTGTTGTAGTGTTGTGAATGATGGGGTGAAGAGAGAGAGGCCGAATCATTCTCCTCCCTTTTGTTTGATTGTTTGGAGAAGATTGCTGCAATGTCCTATAATTTGCTTGTTTTAGTTGAAAATTTGAAATCAAACTTAAAACTTTAGATTACAATATTGAAGAAGTGTGTGCCACCTGTTTTAGTTGATGATATCCATTTTTCATTCTTAAATTGTTTGTCCAGAGAATCGTTAGATGAAAACTTATATTGGGGAATCGATTTTGTTATTTTTGCTTTTCAATGTTTCATAGTAACATGAATTCTACAAGATGAGTACATATATATATATTTATCTTGGAGTGTATTAACCAAATAATAATGTAACTTGGTTTATTTATGCAGTTTGTCTGATGCGTAAAGTTCAACATTCGCCAAGGGAAAGCATTATTGTTGTTTTACATTGCTCCTGAAGCAAGTATGTTTGATTTGATGAAAGTTCGACACGTATGGTGCTGTCTTTGGTTACTATTATTTACATTGTTTACAACTTGACTGTAAATTTTGTAGCAATGGATGTAGAAGATGACACAAAACAAATGTATATTATATATGATTTTATTGTTTTTGAGAATCTTTTTTTGCAAAGTATCAAAAAATATTAAAGTTTCTAGTTGTGCCATTTCCAAAACTAACATCGAATTACCAAAACAATATACTTACAAAAATATTGATTGAATTTATTCCATATTAAATAATAACTAAAACAAAATACAATATAACACTATAAAAACCATATAATAGTATTATTCTCAAAACATTATAAAAGAATTACAAATAATAATAAAATTGAAGTCTTTCTCATGAATTATCATCGGTCTTTTTGAGATTCTAAACCATTTGAGAAATGTTCCTGCATTAAAAGTATTATACTGTTAGATAAACCCTTGAATTATATATACAATAATTTGTGACAATATAAGTAAGAACATATTACTTGAGTCTTGAATAGTTATGGATCATTCTCTTCCAGCAATTTAGTATAACTCATGTTAGATGAAGAATTGAACCTCCAATTTGAAGAAAAATCCTACATAAAAATATTTTTACAAAACATGCACTTAAATATTTATGACTTTTAACATTTAAAAAGAATAATGCATTCAATCAATACTTGTAGAGGATGAAAAAATTGATTATGGTAGTTTGGAGTCATTAACATTGGGATTTGATGATAGGAAGAATAACCATGAGTTTGAGACTCTATTGGGAAAGGCACTACTAGAGAATCTTCGTGCATAAGTGATTTGTTTTGTTTCCCTTGGTCAAAATAAAAATTATTTGTTAAATTCAAGACATAAATTAATTAAATAACATAACAAATAGATGCATGTAACACCCCTAGCCCGTGTCCGATCATCGGTATAGGCAATGAGGTATTACCAAGCTAAACATTTAATTTCAATCACATAATCTACCAACCCAAGCATAAATCGAACTGAATACATACAGATTTATAAGTCATAAGTTCCATTTTCATACGGCCAAGATATTTACAAATTACAAAATATAATTTTTGTCAACAGTCCAACCTATACATGCCATATCGAGACCAAAATAACTATACCAACAAATTCGATAGTACGATGAACTGCTAACGATCCCTGAGTCGATGGCCAAAAATCAACGATCTAGAAAATAGAGAGACAAGAAACAGAGTAAGCTTTCAAGGCTTAGTAAGTTTTAAGCAATTCATACTATTTAGGCTGGTCATTAAAATTGAACATTTGAGTATCACAAAACTTGTATTCTAATTGTAATTCACTTGACCAAATATACACTAGTACGTTAGTTACAAAACCCCTTGGCCAAATATGTATGTATTTATACACAAGACTTCTTGCACATATTTCACTATTTACATAGATTATACTAATACCTTTAATCACATTCTTTCATATGGTGACTTACATTAACCAATTATATTATTGTCTTATCCTCAAATACCGAATTCATTCACACACACACACACATATATATATATGTATATATCGTGCCTTGATGCTAATAAATCACTTAAAAATCAATTCAAATATAAGCACATAACACGAACCTTAACATGTAAAAAATATAATACTTACGCAACGATGTTTACCACTGATATTCGAAGTCGAAATCTTATTTAACTTACTGGCATCGGTTCTGTCAAATCTTAGAGCTCGGAATACATTACTAGCGTAAGCCTGCGGGTCTTTAACCTGGATATTTTTCCAGCACGTAGCCTGCGGACCTCAAGTCCGGATATATTTCTAGCATATAGCCTGCGGATCTCATGTCCGGATATTTTTCCAGCATATAGCCTGCGGACCTCATGTCCGGATATTTTCAATCTCATACACATTTGATCATAACACATATCAGTCACCTTATCACTTAATAGTCGTATATTACATTCGAATATAAACTCGATACGCACATCATTATTCAGATTTCAGCTCAATAGTTATATCTCATATCACTCATTCTCTTCATCATTTAATCTTAAATTCAAAGTGGCCATCAAACTATAAGTCATATACATGCATTATCTATTATACATCTTAATTCAAGTGCAAGCCAAAGATCACAATTTACCTACTATACTCTTATAGTGGCATCGTCAATTATATACTAAAGGAAACTACTTAAAACTTACCTCGGATATATTTGAACGGTTGCGAAATGGCTACTCGGTTACATTCTCCTTTCCCTTATTCGAAATTGCCCCCTATGCTCTTGAGCTTTAATTCAACAAATTTTAAACTAATCATTAATCGACTATTCAAATATTATTTTCAGAATATAATACATATATATTCGACTTTCACACATACAGATTATAGTAAGCTTATAAGAAATCAATAAGCAATTCATTAGTAAATTTTTTTTATCAATGTTTACAATATAATCACAATTTCACTATAAGTTGACTTCCTGAGCAACAGTCACTAAATTATTTATAATTAGAGCTACGAAACTTCAAATCAATTGCCATAAATTTTCCTTGAAAATAGACTCATTTATATTTTATCCATAAAATTTTCATAATTTTTTGTTTAGCCCATCAATACCAGATTTTTCTTAAAGTTTCCCTTGTTTCACTGTTTGACTAATCTGACCACTCTACACTACGAAATAAATTTCTCATTGTACAGAATTCAAAATATTCTCTTGTTTATTTCATTTGAAACTAGACTCATTAAGGAGTCTAAGCATATAAATTTCATCATTCGACTATTTTTATACATTTTATAGTGATTTTATAAAAACAGAACAGGGGATCTAGAAGTCATTTTGACTCTTTCCCACATTACTTCAAATATCTCATTATCGAAAATTCTTTTGCTTTTATAGTTTCTTTTATAAGAAACTAGACTCATCAAGCTTTAATTAGATAATTTATTCAGCTTCTAACTCAACTCCCACAATTTATGGTGATTTTCCAAAATCACTTTACTGCTGCTATCCCAAACAGATTATCACTAATTCACTCTTTCGCACATCCTTTGCATACATATTATTTAAACATGTGTATCACCAATCAATTTCATTATATATATCTATAATTTCACTTAAGCATAATATCAATACAACACATTGTGCTCAAATCATTATTCAAGTTCAAATTCGGCTAACACACATATAAACACTAGCAACTAAATATTAACATTTGCATTTCACCATAATAGCCATTTGCCACTAAGAATTTAAGCCACTACTTAATCTTCAAATCATCTAAATACATGGTAATAAACACCTATACATCATACCGAAATTGTTAATCCTCATAGTCCTTAACCAATTGTTAGCAACTCAAGCCACAATATTATTTCTTAAGAAACCTACAATAACCACATTCGGCATCTCCCTAAAACACATTCTAACCTCTACCTTCAAGTTAAAAGCAATTTAACAATTCATCATTCTCCACATTACTATCCAATTTAATAAAGAAAAATATATATATATACTAAGAGTTCTAGCTTCTTGACCGAATTTCAAACCCCCAAATAACCCAAATTTAAAACATGGAATAGATAGCATTCAAACCAATCATCCAAACTATGCATAATTTTTCAAGAATTTCTTAGTACTTACCTCATTATAGCCATCACCTAAGCTGAAAATTTAAGCAAAAATTTCCTTCTTCCTCACTTCAAGCTACAGCAATGGAGAGTAAAAAAAAATGGATTCACTTTGGTTTTTCCTCCCACTAACTCTTTATCTTATTTTCTTATTTATTTTTATATTAAAATGCTAATATAAAACACATATAATATATATTAATCAATATCATGGCCGGCCACTAAGAAAAAAAATGGCTAATTTGACATGCAAGTCCACCTTTTTGACAACATGCATTAATGACCACTTTACAATTTAGCTATCACATTTCACAATTGTCTCACATAAGTCCTATTTAATAAATTTTACATTCAAATAACAAAATTAAGGTATGTATCTATCACACATGCATGTTCACATACAATAAGCATAAAATATAACGGTTAATTATTTTTATGACTCGGTTTTGTGGTCCCGAAACCACTTTCCGACTAGGGTCAAATTAGGGCTGTCACAATGCAAATATAATAATAAAGGAAAGCATACTCACTTGATATTTTCTCCTTATCTTTTGAAACTTGAGAGAGCATTACCTTCTTTGTTTTTTTCTTTTGATTTTTCTCAAATTGGCTTTTCATTCGAGAATTTCTTGAACCCTTTGTTTTGACACATATAGGATCAAACATTAATTTTTCACTTGATCTCCCATTGCCATCAGAGATAGATGCTTTGAAATTTTCGAATCATTAGCTTCTTGCATAGTTGCCATCTCCTTTTCAACTAAGTGCAATGCCTCAAATAGTTTTTCTTTGACAATTTGAGTACACTTAGGAGTCAATGAACCTTTGTCAAAAAGGTTGTAACCGATATGATTCATCTCACTGAGGCTCAATAAACAACTAGATTTTTCTTCATGTGCTGATGAGGCTCTAAAATCACTTGCCAGCAACGACTTTGCTTTTTTTGTCCATCTCCTAAGTAGATATTTTTCGGGTATCTCTTTAATGTTATTCATAAGAAAAACCCGTAAAGCATGACGACAAAGTAATCCAAGACTTTCAAACATATTACAACTACATGAGACAATGCTATTTGGAACATCAAACTCCACACAGTAAATTCTTTCACATCCATCTTCAGTCACATGATATAAAAAAATATTTTCGATATTACTAAATTCAACACAATTCAAGCCTATGCAATTCATCAACTCCTCTTCAAACCTTTTAAACATAGCAAGAGTGTAAACATTGGATGCATGCTTCAAAATCCCACGTCCATTAACTTTGTTTGGTGCTCCATTTTTACATCGAAAATCTTGATTTAACTCTATCTGGTGAAATTCTTTTGCCTTTTCCTCATAATGTTGTATAACCTGAATAAGAGATAAAGAGCTATTCATAATCTGATGTAATATGTTATTCATACTCTCGCTTCTTTGAATGGATCTAATTCGAGCTGAAAAAATATCTATGCTAAAGGCAGTGCACCATTTTACGTGAAGCTCATATAGTCTCTTAAGCCAAACATGATCTTGAAGTTCAAAATTTTCAATCATGGTAGCCCAACTTGATTCAAACTCTGTTTCACTTTCACATCCATAAAAGCATTTATTAAATTGTGCTTTGAACTCGGCATTGACAAAACGACTAGCAAGATGTTGTTTAGCATTATTTGAAATATGCCACATGCATAATCTACGAGAAGATTCTGGGAGGACAATCTCTATTGCTTTCATCATCGCTTGATCTTGATCAGTAAAAATACTCTTCGGTTGTCGATGGCCCATGGCTTCTAAAAATGTTTCAAATAGCCAAGTAAATGATTCAGTGGTTTCATTCGATAAAAAGGCACAACCGAACAAAATAGTATTCCAGTGATTGTTGATTCCGACAAATGGAGCACAAACCAAATTATACTTATTGGTTCTATACGTGGTATCAAACACAAGAACATCTCCAAAACAATCGTAATCCAATTTTGATCTTCCATCTCTCCAAAAAAAAAAAATTAGCTAGTCGATTATTCTGGTCCACTTGCATTGAATAGAAAAACATAGGGTCTTCAGCTTGCTTATATTTGAAAAAATTGATAATGCTCTGTGCATCCCCTGCTTCAATCAGTTTCTCTCTTTCAATTCGCAAGAAATTATGACAATCTTGTTTGGTAAATATAATATTTTCAAACCCAATCTCCTTCCTGAGAAACGAATATGAACTTGTTTGTTTAATTCCTGCAGCAACCATTGAACGAATAACATCTCCATGTCCTTCCAAAATTTTTCTTCCTGATCTTAAATTAATTCTTTCTTCTGAAGTTGCTAAGTGGTGATTATAATAATCATTAACGTAAGAAACAACCCAAACACCTTTTTCTATTGTAAAACGAATTTTAGCTTGACAACCTGTCCTTGTATCTAGACGATTAAATTTTGTCACTTTGCCAATATCTTCGTGTTCACGATACCCAGATTTCGAGCATAAAAATTCACGTTGTCTTATAGGTTCAGTCATACTTCGTCTCTTATTTCCTCTTTGAATACTAAACCCCTTACTCAAAGCAAACTGATTATAAATATTATAAGACTCTTCTTCGGAATGCACTTTCAGTCCCACTTTTATTTCTTCAACAGAATTATCTTGTTTCCCGACAAGATGAACTATTCCATCTTGATTTGTCTCCATAAATGAAAATTATAAATTAACAAAACCTGAGAATAAATTTTAATATATAATAAAAAATCATGATAAAACAAGAAATAGTTAAAAAATTTAAAAGAACAATTAAAATTTAAAAAAAAAACACGCTCAAAAATCATATAATTTTTTTTCAATACGCTAAGTCATTATTATTAAAAATCACAATTATTTCAAAGAATCTAAATAGAACTATATTTCAAACTAATGAAAATAAAGTGAAAATAACATCCCAAACTAAATCACCCAACCAGCCTTGAATAACCTAACATGTTGATCCAATTGAGCATAATGCTAGAATTCACTAATTTTATCTAAAACTATTTAATTATATTGTATTACATGAAAAGCTACCTAAAGATTAGATCTTTGTTTTCTGCTCAAGAATAGTTTAAACTATTCATTTAATTGTTAGGAACTAGCATTGGCTTTCTTGCTCTCCTATCTATTTTAGCATAATAGAAAAAAAAACTCACCTGTAAAATAAATTACAGCAGCCACGCAGAAAAACCAAAGCAAATCAGCAAGGATTGCAGCAGCAATGCAGTTGCTGGAAAAATATAACAGCAGGGACGTGAAGCAGCAGCAGAGACGTGAAGATAGAACATTTAATTAGGGTTGAGTAATTTGTAATTGGGATTTTAGGGATTTATGATTAAAAAATCTAATTAAATGATGTGTAAATGAGATGTAAAAATTAATTGACATGTCATTAAATGATTAAAAATCTAATTAAATGAGGTGTAAATGACATGTAAAAAATAGCTGACATGTCATTAATTGATTGGGAAGGGACATGGATGACGTGGCGTAACTGTTTCATCCAATCCTTCCTCATTTCTTTATAATTGTAATTTTTTGTATAACTTTCAATAAAAAAATACATATATTAATTGAAAAATGCATTTTCGATTTATCAGTTTAATTCCCTTTGTAATAATTAAATCTAATTATAGTTAATCAAATATATTATTTGTAATTACAATTGTGATTATACGTGTAAATTTCAATAAAAAATTACAAATATTAATTAGAAAATAAATTATGTTTAGTGTATGATTCTATTAGAATTTATAATTTAATTTAATAACAACTAATATATTTGTATAGTTAATTAGATTTTTACTATTTAGAATAATAAAAATAAATATAATAATTAATTAAAATGGTAAAATTGTGTTTTGCTTAAATTTCATTTAATAAATAAACTTGAAGGGTAATGAATTTTTCATCAAAGTTGAAGGGGTAAGTATTTTCCAAGGAGTAAATAATTTGTTTTATCGAATCTCATGGTGATTCGAGCACTTTTCTATTAAAATAAGTTTAAAGAGAGTGTATATATGATGAGACTGAAATGTAAAAATTTAAAAATTTCAATATCTGACGCTTTGATAATTGTAATTTCATTTTATTATATTAATATATTGCTGAATGTATTTACAAAATCTTTCTTTGGATTAAATGGATTAATTTAGTCTCTTTACTATTAAAAAAATTTAAAAGGACAAATTTGAACATAGTTAACATTTATTATTTCAAAAATTACATGAAAATTATTATTTTTCATTTACAATTCAAATCTAAATAAAAGTTTCTACAAAATTATGAAACTTTCAAATATAACTTTGGTAAACAAAAAATGACTTTTTAACCATAAATGTTAGGGTAAACTACCCTGTTAGTCATCCTAAAATATGGTTGTTCCTATTTTGATCACTCTAAAAAAATTTGTTAATTTAGTCACTATCGTTAAATAAATTACTCAAAAAGATCATGTGCATTTTCTCCTAAATGAAAAGATAATCGAGCATGTCACATTGTAACACCCCTCACCCAACCCGATCGCTGGGTCTGAGTTATGGGATGCTATAGTCGATACCAAAATAGTTACAACATTTAATAATCGAATTACACCATAATACAAGCATTCATAATCAAAACATTTCATAATTACATTATCTATGCAATCTTTTCCGTGACTTGATCGAGCTTACGAAAGCTCGAATACTAAATTCAAACATGAATTGGGACCGAATTGCAAAGCATTCAAAATTTTAGAACATGTATCAATACCCTTTCTAGGTATCGATACCATTTCAAGCTTCGATATTTAGGAAATTAATTTAAATCAAAAGGTGATATACTAAACTTATAGTACTAATACTTCTCTTTAGGTACCAATACATTACCTTAGTACCGATACAATTTTAGCATTCTATTTTGCAACAATTTAAAATAAAAGTTCAATAGTATTGGTACCTTTGTGTAGTATCGATACTCTGATATGAAGTATCGATACTTTGGTCTAGTATTGATACCATTTTGACATTCGGTGTTTTGAAAAAGTGATTGAAAAATACATTGTGTCAATACTTCATTTAAGGTATTGATACCTTAGTGCCAAATATGTAAAAAAAAAAAAATCCTACATTTTGGTCCATTTTTCATGCCCAAACTATCTCAAACTTAATTTGTGCTTGTAAACATATTACCAACCTGCATAAGTCAATTCAAACATGCATATATTTCAATTCTCCAATTTACAATCATTTAAAACATTCATACATCAAATAAACACTTAATTTGTGCTTTGTCTACTACTGAAATTGAGTACATTACGATTACTGAGGCTTGTAAAGAAGTTATTTGGTTAAAAGGACTCTTTGGTAAACTCAATAAAGACCTTTAGATCGGTACAGTGTTTTGTGATAGTCAAAGTGCTATTTGTGATAGTCAAAGTGCTATCTTTCTTATGAAGGATCAAATGTTTCATGAGAGAACAAAGCACATTGATGTTCGGTATCATTTTGTGCATGATATTATTGCTCATGGTGATATTTTTGTGAGCAAAGTTAGTACTGATGATAATCCTATAGATATGATGACTAAGTCACTTCCTATAACCAAGTTTGAGCATTGATTGGTCTTGGTTGATGTTGATTATTGAAGAATACCCCTTTAGAGGTTTCATGAAAGAGGTGGAGAACTTGTTTGTTGAAAGTTCGCGGTAAAAAACTTGTTCGTTGAGAATTTGTGTTAATGTGGAGATTGTTAGAGGCCCTTGTGGTACAGACCATGCTGCATAAGTAGAATCTGTATAGAACTACACTTCTTCTATTTGACATTGATTAGAATAAGGTTTGTAGTAGCCAATTTTGACCCAGACCAACAAACAAACAATAAACAAAAAATAAAACCCAAATAACCAAATAAATGTCCATTTACAAAACCCACACCAGCCCAAAATTTAAAACCCAAAAACCTAAACCCTAATAGCCCACTATCTTAAAGCAACCCTAGCCCCCTCTTCAGCCGCCGCTCCTCACCATTGGCCACCTCGCTCAGAGCCTCCCGTACGCCACCATCGTAGCATGTGCATTTGACACCACCTGCAAAACAAATCCAAACACGTAAAATACAAGAAACAAAGAAGAAGAAAACAAGAAACAATAGCAGACAATAAGCAAAAATACAAAAAGGGATCTTGTAATCTTCGGTTATAAAGTCTGAAATTTCTTCTCTGTATTTTTTTTTACGAACATCAGAAAATAGAAATAAGAAAAAAAGAAAACTTTAAGAAGGTGATTTTTATCTTTATTTTTGTTCTAGATTCTTGCTTTGTTCCTTTTTATTCTATTTTTCTTCATTTTTTTGCATATAAATAATAAGTAATAATAATAAAAGAGGGGGAAAAGGGGCTCACCGGGGTACCTCGCAACCACATCACTGGAGCTCGCCACCGTTGCCACGATCGGACCTAAAAAGGGGTCAAAAGCCCTCAGTTTTCGCCTTTTTTGGTTGGGAAGAAGCTCGGTTTTCAAAGGGTCTCAAAGCGAGGTTGAAAAGCCTATCTTCGCGCACCGTCAGCCACCGAGCACGGTGGTGGTATGGCGAGCGGTGAGGGAATCTGATTCTTTGGAGAAACAAAGGGGGCGAGAGTGTTTTGTGTTTTTTTTTTTTTTGGAAAACAAAAGAAGAAACGGTAGATTGAAAAAAGAAGGAAATTTTATGGTTTTATTTCATCTTTGAAACGACGTCATTTGGTGGGGTGGGGTCTGCGTATTCTCCCTAAAAGGGAAATTTGTGCATTTAGTCCTTCTCTCTCGCAGCTCCATTCAATCAGTCCCCATTTTCTGTCCTATTTTGTTTTTTAAATTTAACCCTCAGATTTCGTTTGGTTTTCGATCTGGTCCTTGTGCTGTCAGGGTAAACGCCCGCAGAGCATCAAGGGGATATTTTTCATCTAGTCCCCACTAGTTTTTGCGCGTTTCATTTTAATCCCTAATTAACTTTCCAGTATATATAATTTTATACCCCGAATTTTAACTCGTTTTTTTAGCCACGTCCTAAATCTATTTAATTCATTTATTAACTTTTTTAAAAAAATATTTTATTCATATGTTATTTCAAATATTTTTTATGTTATTTATTTTACATCTATTCTAACTTATTTTAATGTATTGTTTGCTCAAATTCTTATTATTTATTCTAACTTGCTTTATGTACATATGTTATCTTAATCTATTTATATGTATTATTTATTTTATATTCTTTATATTATATATATACATATAGTTTATTTCAAGTTTTTTTTATATATTTATAATTCTTTTAAAAATCGTTTTGTTATATATTTATTTTAAATTATTTTATATTTTTAAGTTATTGTATATTATGTATTTCAAATAACTCTTTTTTATACTACCTTTGAATGTTATTATTATAAAATATATTTATATTGTCTATTTTTAATTCTTTTACGTATTATATATTTTAAACTTCTTATTTATTATTCTTAAATTGACTTATATATTACTTATTTTAAAATCATTTTATATACCTTATTTTAAACCCATTCTACCTATTACAAATGATTCTATTGTTATTTATTTTAGGTTTTTTACATATTATTTAGTTTACACTTTTATGTATACATATTATCTATTTTAAAATTATTCATATATATCATTCTTAATTTGCTTTGTATATTATAGATTTTAAAATTCTTTTTTTTACATTATTTATTTTAAACACATTTATGATCATTCTAAAATTTGTTTACATCTTATTTATTTTAATTTGCTTTATACCTTTTATCATTTAATTCATTGGCTTTTATTTATCAATGTTATTATTTGAATATTGTATGATTATTGCCATTGTGTGTATTTTAATTCATTTTCATATTTTTGTATTATTGCTATTCATTCGTATAATGCCATGTTCATGTTTCATTGCTCTAGGCTCATTACTATATTTTTATTTCATATCATCGCCCCATGAATCAAGCTTCGTTACATTTATCCAATAAGTCATTTTATTTTAACCTAAACAAATAACGTACGTCGTTTAAATATCGTATTCGTTATTATTCAAAAACAAATTTCGAAATAAGGAAATGTTTCGCGTTTTGGAACATCGAGGAATTGTGCCCTAACTTACAAGGTTTCGGTTTTCTCGTTGATCTTAAATAGCCACATATCCTTTCGAGTTTTAAAATACACGGAATTCCAACAAAAATTAAAGGCAAACTTATTCTCGAGGGTACAAAGTGTCGCGTCCTAACTCACGAAATGTGATGTTTTATTACTTCGAGACGAGAGAGTCTTTAACACTCTTTTCGGTTTAACTCAAGCGTTCTTTAAAATCGACATTAATGAAAAAGGATCGTATTTTAAATCCATTCCCGATTCTCAACTTTCGACATTAAGACACTAACTAATCAATTAGGTACCAATTTTGGGCGTATCGAGGGTGCTAATCTTTCCTCGTACGTAACCGACTCTCGAACCTATTTTTCTAAATTTCGCGGACCAAAATCGTTGTTTAAATAAATCAAATCATTTATTAAAAACAACCACTTTTACGAGGTGACCCGATCACACCTCATCAAAAAAGATTGGTGGCGACTCCCGTTCTTTCGTTTTCGTTTCCAAAATCAAGTCGACTCGTTTTTCAAAAAAACGGTTTTGACAGCTTGGTGACTCCACTAGGGAATAGAAGAGAGTCAAGCCATAAATTGATTAATTTATGTCTTTTCTTCAGGAATTGAAAATTCGGTTTAAAATACGATTCTTTCATCGCATATTCATCTATCATCTTTGTAATCTTAGTTGAAATATATGCTTTGTCGGTTCGAGTCTATTAATATTTTTGCATATTACATTGCAAGATCGTCCGATCTACCCTTTAAGTGGGAATGAGAAATTATTCTTTCGTGAGGTATTCACCTCCGTATAGGATAGTGGATCGCTTTTGGGATACATCCGTACCTACCTCTTCATGATATTTCCATCTCCGTATAGCCGTAGGGAAATGTATTCCCCTACATTAAACTCGGTCCATATGAGCCTATAATGGGTGAGGATCAAGGAATCTACTAGTTCAGGTACCCTTACTCTAAAACTGAACCATATATAGAGAGACCTAGGAGTCTACCCTAGGTAGAGCCATGCCAAACCATAGGGGTCACCCAGATAGGTGTTCTATTTTATTGTTTATTTCTTCTGCACTGACGTATTTTGTTTTGTTTTGTCTGTGATTGCATTGCATTGCATCATCATAGAAAGAAGGTGTTGATTCATATTCGATTGCTAAATAGAAAAGCTTGTCATGAGAGAATGGATTTCTTGATAAAGTGGAATATAATACGGCCGTCCGAATAGGGTCTAAGTAAACAACAAGAGAAGGCTGTTAGTCCATGAAGGAATACACGACTTTGCTTCATCGCCCGAGTATTTAAACCGACAAAGATTATTCGAGAGCCGTCGCGCTTGACTTTCTTAAAGGAGCTGATGAGTATCGCAGGGATCAGTGATCAATGAGTCGCGGCCTGGGTCGAGCCAAAAAGAGTTAATATGGACATCTTTTGGAGAATTCGCAAGACTTGACCATAACATCCAGATATGATGAGGAAGATAGATGTCTTCGCTTGGAATATGAGAGAAAGGCCGTATATGTAACCCGTTTTATGTAAAGAAATTTGTTTTCTAGAAAAGTTGTTCTAATGGAATTGAATTCAGAATCAACACCTCTCTTTCTTTTTGCATGCATCTCATGCACTTGCATTGCATTTTATTATATGCATTAGATTTTCCCAAAAGGATCCTAATTAGGTAAAATTATTTCAGAACCGACAAAGGATATGGACCAAAGGTTGGAAAGAATAGAGCAAATACAAATACAGATGCAAGAGCATTTGACCAAGATTCAACAAGATATGCCGGAACAAATGCTAGAATTCCAAAGAAATATGATGGGCCAGTTAACTCAGATATTAGCTGGAGGATTTGAAAAAAGGAGTGGCCCAGTGGTCAATAGTGGGCACGATAATGAAGACCATGTCTATTCCCCAGGTTTTACCCTAATAAGCGTCCTGACCCAACCAGACCGCAAAGGGTACCCGTCATTATTGGACCCCAATATTAGACGGATACTTCGGTACTGTTGAACTTCCCGATGAGTTCAGGTTTTAACCCGGAGGATGTTCGAGTCAAATTGGTTGTTCTGGCAGAAACAAAAGAAATGGGAGAGTGGAATTTAAAGTCCCCGAAGAAGAAGGAAAAGGAAGCGAATGATGCGAGTAAGTATAATAAGGGCTATTCGAAGCTGGTCATAGCAAGCCAGCCAAGGACGACAACTATTAGCCATCAGGTCCCCCCAAGGCAAGAACCCAATCCAAGACCGAACACAGAAAAACCCAGCTCGCGCCCATCTCAATCACGTATAGGGAGTTGTACCAAATTTTGTTTGACACACATGTTGTATCCCCTTTTTACGTAGAACCAAGACAGCATCCATACCCTAAATGGTACGATAAAAACGTCTAATATGAATACCATGTGAGAATCACGAGGCATTCTATCGAGAATTGTACCGCTTTTAAAAAGTTAATCGAAAGACTTATCAAATTGGGTATCGTGAAATTCGATGATCCCTCTGGTGCAAAAAATCTGTTACTCAACTTTTCTGTTAAAGGGGTAAACATTATGAGTTCCATGATGGATAGGGGCATGAGATCAAAGGGTACATCAAGCTCAGGACTCTAATGCAAGACATGGTATTGGGGAATCTGAACATTAATGACTTATCAGAAGAGAAAACCGAGGAATAAACATTTCTAAGATTCTGCCTTTACGTACTTGGAGTGTTTTGAACAATATGACTGTGGAAGAGATCCCTTTATTTTTAGAGCTAATCTAGAGTAATATTCAAAACAAGCTTGTTGCTTTAAGCCTAAAAGTAACAAGAACCCTTTTGTGAAATAGGCTTATATCCAAAATCTTTATTTCAGTAAAATACATGTTTGTTATCATTTTGAGTAAATATTCTTTTATTCTTTCCATTTCATACCTTACAAACAATTATTCTTAGATTTTTTTTTTAATCTTTGGGCATTCTTTCGAATATTTTTCATTCATGATCATACCATACAAATAATCATCCTTGGAATCATTTATTCTTTGGAATCTGCCTTTGTACCTACCACAGGTCTCCAGATATCAATGACGTGAGCAACACTGTCATTGACTCTGAGTCTCCTTTTGAGCAAAATATGGGCCTAAAGGGATCTTAGCACTTTGAAGATGACAGAGATGGTAACCTACCTCTTAATTTGTTGATAATGGTAGAACAAGATGGAAAACATATCTCGCCTTACAAAAAGTCAATGAACAGTAAGCCTAAGAGGAGAGAAAAAGATAAGGATCGAAGCCTGCATCACCACAAAGACAAAACGAAGCGTCCATATCAAGATACACCTAGGCTACCAAGACCTGTGGATGTTGTTAAAAGGGGTCCCTAAGTATGTCAGAAGGACACATGCAAATGGGTTTACGATGGCCAGGCTAATAATGAGATTTGGGTACTGCTGATCCACCATGAAAAGGGATTGTAACAGTCAAGCCGTGAATGTCAAACGGAGGAAGACAAGACCTTTTATACGTGGGGCATGGAGGTCAGGGGTCGATCTCATCGAAAGCTTCTAATAGGCATCAATTACTTCACCAAGAGGGTAAAAGTAGCCTCATATGCAATGTTACTAAGTCGACATTCATCAAATTTCAAAAAAAAAAAAAAAGCCAGAAAGGATCATGTCAAACACAACTGCATAATGTCAAAGTTTGCAGTTTGTTCAAAGATTAGGAGTCATATTGCAGTGTAGCAAAGAAAAAAAAGATCATACACAAAATGACCGAGACTTGTAAATATTGGTGTAAAGAAGTTACCATCAAACGTCAGCCAAAACCTTCGTCGGGGCAACACATTTCTCATGGGTTTATGGGATGAAATCGATTTTGAAGACAAGATTTCTTTTCCTCGAGTCTTGTCAGAGCTAAGTTGGATAAGGTAGAATGGACCCAATCCCGATAGAATCAGTTGAATTTGAAGAGAGAGTTTTGAAAGCTATCTGTCAAGGTCCAATGCACCAGAAATGACTGATGCGAGCTTACAATAAAGAGGGTTGTCCTAGAGAATTCCACGAGGGAGACCCAGCATTGAAAAAGATCCTTTTTATACAAAAGAACTTTAAAGGAAAGTGGACGCCAAACTGGGAAGGACCTTATGCATTGAAGAAGGCCTGTTCTAGAGGAGCATCGATTCTAGCCAAAATAGATAGTAAGAAGCTGCCCAATCTTGTAAATTCAGATTTCGTCAAGAAGTATTTCACCTAGAAATTGAGAGGCCAAGGCGAAAACCCGCAAAGGGAGCCTTGAGACCAAAGTGGATTTGAGTTGAAAACCCGAAAAGGGCGGCTCAAATTTGGATCAAAGTGGGGTATACAGCAATCTTGCTATGCCTAAATTAACAATGAAGAAGTATGCTACGTCTTGGGGCATCGAAAAAGTACTCCGGATCCCCTAAACACAAATTGAGCTCAAAATGATCATCAAGAAGTTGGTACAAAGAAGCTCAAACTATGACTTTTGGGGCACCTAGTTTCCCATTTTACCCATTTTTGAATTCTCTATTTTTGATTACCTTATTCTTTTCAAGATACGCTTCCGATAAATTCTCTTTTTTAATTGCATTTGCTATCCTTGGTTAACTTATTTGTTTCAAGCTATGCTCTCAATTAATTTTCTTCTTGCCTATTGTTACAGTCTTTTTCAAGCATTTCGCATTGAAATAACGATTAGTGGACTAATAATATTTTCATGAAATGAGTTTCGCATATTACTTTGGAAGATTCTAAATGATACAAGAGCCTGAAACATGACTATTGTTTAGAACATACCAAGTCTAAGGGTCGAAAATATTGGAGTAAGATGATACAAAAAGACAAGACATTCCGTCGATGGTACAACCTTGACAAATATCGAGCAATGTCAATCCAAGTTTAAAAGGGGATCATTCTCGGGAAAAAAAAGATGATACCCTGTATTCATGCAAATATCAAACATATACATCTGGTCATTACACCCATGGAATGGTGTAACAAACCAAATTGATTGAAAATGAAACAAATCCTATACCCTAAGTTGCAGTGGGTTGGATAAAAAAACTCTCTAAAGTTTCAATGAGGCAAGCTTGCTGAGCAAATTGTGATTGTTTCCTTAGGTTTTCTATCAAGAATGCCAGCTGAACAAGACGGCAGCATAATACGTCAACGATAAGGCCCTGATGAACGACGAGTAATGATACCTTAAGCCTTTTAAAAATATCATTTTCATTTATGCATTCATATATCATTCATAACACATCTAGTTAAGAGCATTTGATTCATTTCGATCATAGCATCCTAATTATTTGACATAAGCATCACATCTAGTTAAGAGCATTTGATTCATTTCGGTCATAACATCCTAATTATTTGGCATAGATACATGAAACTGATTCTACAGATCATGTCCCTAGAAGATGGTGTAGCAATATCGGTGAATTTACAGATCTTATCTCCCTAATTAGTAGTGGAGCAGATCGGAGACGGTGAATCTTGTCTTCTTGAAGTTGCAGTGAAGCAGATTTAAGTCACAATCCTATCTCCCTAAGCAGTAGTGGAGTAGGTTGAAGATTGTAGATCTTGTCTACCTGAAGTTGCAGTGGAACAGATCAAAGACAGCGAATCTTGTCTTCCTGAAGTTGTAGTGAAGCAGATTTAAGCCACAATCCTATCTCCCTAAGCAGTAGTGGAGTAGGCTGAAGATTGTAGATTTTATCTCCCTGAAGTTGCAGTGAAACAGATCGAAGACGGTGAATCTTATCTTCCTGAAGTTGCAGTGAAGTAGATTTAAGCCACAATCCTATCTCCCTGAGTAGTAGTGGAGTAGGCTGAAGATTGTAGATCTTGTCTCCTTGAAGTTACAGTGGAACAGATCGAAGACAGTGAATCTTGTCTTCCTGAAGTTGTAATGAAGCAGATTTAAGCCACAATCCTATCTCTCTAAGCAGTAGTGGAGTAGGATGAAGATTGCAAATCTTGTCTCCTTGAAGTTGCAGTGGAACAGATCGAAGACGGCGAATCTTGTCTTCCTGAAGTTGCAGTGAAGCAGATTTAAGCCACAATCCTATCTCCCTAAGCAGTAGTAGAATAGGCTAAAGATTATAGATCTTGTCTCACTGAAGTTGTATTGGAACAGATTGAAGACGGAAAATCTTGTCTCCCTAACCAGTAGTGGAACAGATTTAAGCTACCATCCTATCTCCCTAAGCAGTAGTGGAGTAGGCTGAAGATTGCAAATCTTGTCTCCCTGAAGTTGCAATGGAACAAATCGAAGACGGTGAATCTTGTCTTCCTGAAGTTGCAGTGAAGTAGATTTAAGCCATAATCCTATTTCCTTAAGCAGTAGTGGAGTAGGCTGAAGATTGTAGATCTTGTCTCACTGAAGTTGCAGTGGAACAGATCGAAGACGGCAAATCTTGTCTCCCTAACCAGTAGTGGAATAGATTTAAGCCACCATCCTATCTCCCTAAGCAGTAGTGGAGTAGGCTGAACATTGCAGATCTCGTCTCCCTGAAGTTGCAGTGGAATAGATCGAAGACGGTGAATCTTGTCTCCCTAACCAATAGTGGAACAGATTTAAGCCACCATCCTATCTCCCTAAGCAGTAGTGGAGTAGGTTGAAGATTGTAGATCTTGTCTCCCTGAAGTTGCAGTGGAACAAATTGAAGACGACGAACCTTGTCTCCCTAACCAGTAGTGGAGCAGATTTAAGCCACCATCCTATCTTCCTAAGCAGTAGTAGAATAGGCTGAAGATTGCAGATCTTATCTCCCTAAGCAGTAGTGGAGCAGATCAAAGATGATAGGCCTTAACTTCCTAAGCAGTAAGGTAAAAGGCTGGAAATTTATAGATCTTATCACCCTAAGCGGTAGGGGAATAGATCGAAGATGAGGGACCTCAACCCCTTAAGCAATAGGGTAACAGGTTGAAGATTACAGATCTTATCACCCTAAGCAGTAGGGGAACAGATTGAAGCCGATGAGCCTTAACCCCCTAAGCAGTAGGGTAACAGGCTGAAAATTACAGATCTTATCACCCTAAGCAGTAGGGTAATAGGCTGGAAATTATAGATCTTACCTCATTGAAGTTTCAGAAGAGTAGATCGAAACTACAAATCTCTTCTCCCTGAAATGGCATTGGAGCGGCTTGAAGCCACAATTCGTATCTCCTTAAAGTTCAAGCGGAGTAGTTTGAAGCTACAAATCTCTTCTCTTTGAAATGACATTGGAGCGATTAAAGCTACAAATCACAAACCTTATCTCCCTGAAGTTGCAGTGGAGCAGGTTGAAGTCACTAGCCTTATACCCCTGAAGTTGTAATGGATTAGAAAAAGGCTACTTGAAGACGATAATCACTAAGAAGCTAAGATTCAGTGAGACTAGGCAAAATTGGCTCTTTTAAGGCCTTTGCTCCATTCTCGTTACACGATAATGAGCAAAGAGGGGCAACTGTAGTATCCAATTTTGGCCCAGACCAACAAACAGATAATAAACAAAAAATAAAACCCAAATAACCAAATAAATGTCCATTTACAAAACCCACACCAGCCCAAAATTTAAAACCCAAAATAAACCCAATAACCTAAACCCTAATAGCTCATTATCTTAAAGCAACCCTAGCCCCCTCTTCAGAAGCCGCTCCTCACCATTGGCCACCTCGCGCAGAGTCTCCCGCATGCCACCACCGTAGCATGCGCATCTGACACCACCTGCAAAACATATCCAAACATGTAAAATACAAGAAACAAAGAATAAAAAAACAAGAAACAATAGCAGACAATAAGCAAAAAAAAAAAACAAAAAGGGATCTTGTAATCTTCGGCTATAAAGTCTAAAATTTCTTCTGTGTATTTTTTTTACGAACATCAGAAAATAGAAATAACAAAAAAAGAAAACTTCAAGAAGGTGATTTTCATCTTTATTTTTGTTTTAGATTATTGCTTTGTTTCTTTTTATTCTATTTTTCTTCATTTTTTTGCATATAAATAATAAGTAATAATAATAAAAGAGGGGGAAAAGGGGCTCACCGGGGTACTTCGCAACCACATCACCAGAGCTCGCCACCGTTGCCACGATCGGACCCAAAAAGGGGTCAAAAGCACTCTGTTCTCGCCTTTTCTGGTGGAGAGAGGCTCGGTTTTCAAAGGGTCCCGAAGCGGGGTTGAAAAGCCCATCTTCGTGCACCGTTGGCCACCTAGCACGGTGGTGGTACGGCGGGCGGTGAGGGAATCCGATTCGTCGGAGAAACAAAGGGGGCGAGAATGTTTTGTGTTTTTTTTTTTTGGAAAACAAAAGAAGAAACGGCAAATTGAAAAAAGAAGGAAATTTTATGGTTTTATTTCATCTTTGAAACGACGTCGTTTGGTGGGGTGGGGTCTGCGTATTCTCCCTAAAAGGGAAATTTGTGCGTTTAGTCCTTCTCTCTCGCAGCTCCATTCAATCAGTCCCCATTTTCTGTCCTATTTTGTTTTTTAAATTTAACCCTCAGATTTCGTTTGGTTTTCGATCTGGTCCCTTGTGCTGTCAGGGTAAACGCCCGCAGAGCATCAAGGGTATATTTTTCATCTAGTCCCCACTAGTTTCTACACGTTTCATTTTAATCCCTGATTAAATTTCCAGTATTTATAATTTTATACCCCGAATTTTAACTCGTTTTTTAGCCACGTCCTAAATCTATTTAATTCATTTATTAACTTTTTTTAAAAACGTTTTATTCATATGTTATTTCAAATATTTTTTATGTTATTTATTTTACATCTATTCTAACTTATTTTAATGTATTGTTTGCTCAAATTCTTATTATTTATTCTAACTTGCTTTATGTACATATGTTATCTTAATCTATTTTATATGTATTATTTATTTTATATTCTTTATATTATATATATGTATACATATAGTTTATTTCAAGTTTTTTATATATTTATAATTCTTTTAAAAATCGTTTTGTTATATATTTATTTCAAATTATTTTATATTTTTAAGTTATTGTATATTATGTATTTCAAATAACTCTTTTTTATACTACCTTTGAATGTTATTATTATAAAATATATTTATATTGTCTATTTTTAATTCTTTTACGTATTATATATTTTAAACTTC
Organism: Gossypium longicalyx; assembly: GCA_025698465.1. Taxonomy (NCBI): domain Eukaryota; kingdom Viridiplantae; phylum Streptophyta; class Magnoliopsida; order Malvales; family Malvaceae; genus Gossypium; species Gossypium longicalyx. The sequence continues at coordinate 37,960,543 of CM046999.1, read as the reverse complement.
TTATTTATTATTCTTAAATTGACTTATATATTACTTATTTTAAAATCATTTTATATACCTTATTTTAAACCCATTCTACCTATTACAAATGATTCTATTGTTATTTATTTTAGGTTTTTTACATATTATTTAGTTTACACTTTTATGTATACATATTATCTATTTTAAAATTATTCATATATATCATTCTTAATTTGCTTTGTATATTATAGATTTTAAAATTCTTTTTTTTACATTATTTATTTTAAACACATTTATGATCATTCTAAAATTTGTTTACATCTTATTTATTTTAATTTGCTTTATACCTTTTATCATTTAATTCATTGGTTTTTATTTATCGATATTATTATTTGAATATTGTATGATTATTGCCATTGTGTGTATTTTAATTTATTTTTCATATTTTTGTATTATTGCTATTCATTTGTATAATGCCATGTTCATGTTTCATTGCTCTAGGCTCATTACTATATTTTTATTTCGTATCATCGCCCCATGAATCAAGCTTCGTTACATTTATCCAATAAGTCATTTTATTTTAACCTAAACAAATAACGTACGTCGTTTAAATATCGTATTCGCTATTATTCAAAAACAAATTTTGAAATAAGGCAATGTTTCGCTTTTGGAACATCGAGGAATTGTGCCCTAACTTACGGGGTTTTGGTTTTCTCGTTGATCTTAAATAGCCAAATATCCTTTCGAGTTTTAAAATACACGAAATTCCAACAAAAATTAAAGGCAAACTTATTCTCGAGGGTACAAAGTGTCGTGTCCTAACTCACAGGATGTGATGTTTTATTACTTCGAGACGAGGGAGTCTTTAACACTCTTTTCAATTTAACTTAAGCGTTCTTTAAAATCGACGTTAATAAAAAAAGGATCGTATTTTAAATCCATTCCCGATTCTCAACTTTCGACATTAAGACACTAACTAATCAATTAGGTACCAATTTTGGGCGTATCGAGGGTGCTAATCCTTCCTTGTACGTAACTAAATTCCGAACCTATTTTTCTAAATTTCGCGGACCAAAATCGTTGTTTAAATAAATCAAATCATTTATTAAAAACAACCACTTTTACGAGGTGACCCGATCACACCTCATCAAAAAAGATTAGTGGCGACTCCCGTTCTTTCATTTTCGTTTCCAAAATCAAGTCGACTCGTTTTTCAAAAAAAATGGTTTCGACAAGATTTTTCAAACTTTAAATAGATGTAGTCAAAACTCCTCTTGTATTATTCAATTTTAAACATTAGTGAATTTTTTCTTCTTTGCCCGTAGTTTTTTTTTCCCAAAAGGGTTGTCATGTAAAATTTATGTGTTTTAGTTTTCTTTTCTATTGCTTTGGGATCGTTCTATATTACCGTTCTCGACACTTAGTTTTAACAATAATCAATTCGATTACTAATTCTAATCCCCATGCTTTCCTTATAACTTTACAATTATCAATATTTTGATGGCTTGATTTAGGAAATTTGGCCTTGAACTCGATTTTTCGACACCAACAAAAGTCAAGTCATTGCATGTGTAGGGTTCAAACCCCTTATGCTTTCTTAAAAAACCTTAATAAATCATATTTTTATTTTTATTTTTATTTGGGATAAATACTAAAATATACAAGAACTTTCATCCAATGTGCAACTTTCACAGACCGCGGATCAAAGCTCATGATCATGGCATACGGAATGTTCCATAGAGGTCTACAGATGAAATGGAGCTTATTTGACCCACTTGAACTAGCCCAATTCATGGAGCACATGAAGAAGTCCATCTACTTAAAGCCTTGGTGGCCTGGTGAAATAATCCAGTAAAACTAGAGTTAGCGAGGTAATTAATGTAAATCCTAAAGGATAAAGATATATAGTGTTTAAATCCCTTAGGACTCTCATTTTTAAATAGACTATAATATTATAAATCAATCTGTACCATTGGATTTGGGGGAGATCAACTGTAAATTAAGGTATTTCCCCTTATTTGTAATCACTCAATTGTAAATATTCAAAGTAATAGAATACTTTTGAGAGCATTTACTCAAACACTTAGTGTGTGAAAGAATCTCAAACAAATTAGTAAGAGACTGACTATACTAAACTTTCTGGATAATCTTGTGATTAATGCTTGAGTGAATAGAGTACATGAGAAGAGAATATATACACATACAAGAGGAAGTAGCTGCTACTAACTAATACAAAGTCAATTGTAATAGTCTAACTATCTCTAACATTCACCCAACTACAACAACATCGAGACTCGAAGTTGCTCTCGAAAATGACAAAAATAAGAAGAAGACAATGGTTTGGTGAGGATATCGACAACTTGATCACATGCGGATACCTCGCCAACAACGAAAGATCCATCAGCAACCTTATCTCGAACAAAGAAAAAATTGAGCTCAACATGCTTAAACTTTAAATGAAAGACGAGATTGGCCGCAACATCCACAATGCTAGAGTTATATATCCAAATGGTTAGTGGATCATCAGAAGGTGGTTGAAGTTCTCGTAGTAATGATTTAAGTCACGTGATGTCAGCAATTACAGCAGTTAGATTGCGATACTTTACCTCAACTGTCGATCTAGAAACAACTTGTTTTTTAGAGCTCCAAGAGACAAGATTTCCACCAAAGTACACATAATACCCTATGGTGGATCGACAGACGTCAACATCTAAACCCCAATTTGCATCAACATACCCAACTAGAGACAACCTCTTGAAAGGTCGAATCTACAATCCATAGTCAATAGTGGCACAGAGGTAACGTTGGATGTGTTTTATTGCAACAAAATAGACATCAGTTGGAACGTGCATAAATTGGCAGATATGATTAACAGCATATGTGATGTCGAGTCGAGTGAGAACCACATGCTGTAATGCTCCAACAATACTCTGATATTCATGAGAATCATCAAGTGGAGTTCCCATATGTTTGGATAGAGAACACAAACTAATCATGGGTGTATGGACGCCTTTAGCCTTGTCCATATGACAATGATCCAATAAGTCAAGAATGTATTTCCTTTGACAAATATGGAGGCCACTGGTTGATGAACTAGTCACATCAACACCTAAACAATAGTGAAGAGAGCCCATGTATTTGAGTGAAAAATCAGTGTGAAGCTGGTGAACAAACATATCAATCTTGACAAGGGAGTCACCTATATTAATGATGTCATCAACATAAACCAAGACATATATATGAGACTCATTAGTGATACGAATGAATAAAGAGGCATTGGACTTGGAAAGCACAAAACCAACGAAGAAAAAAAATACCTTCAACTTATCAAACCATGCTCTCGAAGCTTGTCGAAGACCATACAATGCTTTGTTTAACCAACATACAAGGGGTTGCCCATTTGCATCGGTTTGAATGTAACCAGGAGGTTGTTGCATGTGTACCTCTTCAATCAAATCACCATTTAGAAAGGCATTATTAACATCAACTTGCTGTAATGACCATCGTTTGATGACAGCAATGGACAGAATGGTGCAAATTGTAACCGATTTGACAATGGGACTGAATGTTTCATAAAATTCACACTTAGGGACTTGTGAACACCCTTTTCCAGCAAACCTTTATTTCCTTCGAGCTACTGTACCTTTAAGATTCTGTTTGATTCTAAAAACCCATTTACAACCAATCGCCTTTTGTCCTGGAGGTAAAGGAACTAGAGTCCATGTGTGGTTGTGAATTAAGGCATCTTATTCTTCCTAAGCAGCCATCTTCCATTCTTCACTAGCAAAGGCTTCTTCAACAATTTGCGACTCTTGTTCATTGAACTCAACTGTTAGCACATTCGGTTTAAAAATTCTAGCCTTCGATCGAGTGACCATAGAGTGAGTATTAGCAAGTCATGGTAGAGAATCAACCAGAGCAATAGGAATTTTTGGTGTGGGAGAGGAGGTGTTAGAGTCATGATCCAAGCCAACGGTATCATTGTCATCCGGAGCAAGTTTGGTAGTAGAAGTCGGTGAATGATCCAAATGAGCAGCACTCGAGGGTATCATACATGGCGAAGTGGACTACACAAGAGGAAGGGAGGTGGTGACTCGGTCGACTATCGAAGAAATAGACGAAGCACTAGGAGGAAACAAAAACAATCTTTGTCAAATGTCACATGTCAAGAAATAAAAACCCTGCCATCCGAAGCAAGATGTTAGCAACTTTTGTGTTGAGAACTAAAGCCAAGAAAATTTTACATTTGAGATCAAAACTCCAACTTGTGTTGATTAAATGGTCAGAGATATGGATAGCAACAACATCCGAAAACACGAAGGTGATCATAGTCTGTGGAGTACCATAAAGAACCAAATACGAGGATTGATTTTGAAGAACCAGAATGAACAACCGATTGATCAAGTGAATTGTACATGAAAAGGCATACCACTAATATTTCATTGGTAAATGGGCTTGAGCAAGAAGTGTGAGCCCAACTTCAACTATATGACAGTGCTTTCCCAACTTCAACTATATGATGATGCTTTCTTTCAACAATTTCATTTTGCTTGGATGTATGTAGGCACGTAACACAATAAAAAATTCTATGCTGAGCCAACAAAGAAAAAAAAAAGAAATTCACCACCCTAATCACTCTGAAATTGCTTAATATACTTGTTAAACTAAACTTTAACCAACTTCTAAAAATGAACAAAACAGTCAATAGCTTGAGACTTCTTTTGAATAAGAAACGACCATGCAAACCAGCTACAAACATCAACAAATGAAACATTATACCAACTAGTCCCACAATTAACAACAGTAGGTCCCTATAGATTAAAAATAACTAAATCAAATGGACTATGATAAGCGATGGCGGAAGCCAAAAAATAGTAACTTGTGTGACTTCACTTATTGACAAGCAGAACACACATGTTGTAATTTATTAGTATCAATAATAACATTACAAGTCTTTAAAATAGAACTAACAATATTTGATGACAAATGTCCAAGTTGACAATGCCACAACTCAAACAAACTGGACTTAGAAGTTAAGGACGAGTTAAGGCCTAACTCTGTATTATGAAGAGACATCTTAGCTTCTCAAACAGATCCCACATTGATGAAAAACGACACCAGGAAAAATCAATACAACATTTAATGTGTGTGGCCTCAGAGCAAAATTTCCTAAGCTTGCATATCCTTTACAAGACAATAAAACGGGTGAAATTTAAAAAATATATTATTATCCTAAGCAAATTGAGAAACCAAGAGCAAATTTTTTTGAATCTTAAGTACATGTAATACATTTGTTAAATGCAACAATTTACAGGAAGTAGAAATTGTGCTATATCTTAAATACGCAATATGCGCAACGTATTATCACCCAATAAGTAAATGAGTTGTACCTGAATAAGCACTCGAGGTATTCAATAATGAAGCATATTAATAGATGTGATGGGTAGCACCCGAGTCGGGGTACCAAACAAATAACCCATTTGAAGTAGAGGACAAAGGCATAGGTGGGTTGGATAGTCCATCAAGAAGCCTAGCATTATTATTAGCCATGACAGACCAAATAGACCTATTCATCCCAGCAGACCTACTTTGTAAAATATTGGATGACAAAGTGGACACATCTGGCAGCAAAGGCCCACTAGCCGGTCCACTATTTGGCTATACAAACCCAGTAACAGCAATGGTATGCAAAGCCAAAGACGCAACAGTGGTGGACCAAGCAGTAGCAGCAGGAGGCCGAAATAGACTTTTCTCAAGCCGGACCAAAGTAAAAGGCCCATAACCTACTGTTTTCTGTAGAAAAGAAACATAATGAACTTGGGCTACAAACCCAAGTGATTGAAGTAGGCCAATAGCAGAACCATAAGATAGACTAGATGAAAAATTAGGGTTTGAGAATTTCCCATTTGAAACAAATTCTCCAGCCACTGAGAATTCATCCCAAGACCCGAGAAGAAGAGGACAACGCCGAAAAACCACCATCAAAACTTTTTTCAAAGCGATAAAAACATCGTTAAGTAAGGTGGCCAAGGCAACCACAGATTTGACATAAGAAGCGACCCCTCAGACTCCGTCTACGACAGTGGGAAAAGGTACGACCACTTCCTGAACTAGAAGCCACTGAACGAAAATCAAGAATAGAATCAAAATAAGAGATTGAAGTAGACGAAATAGAGGAATAGTGCACCAGATTAGCCTGCACCGGAGTCTCGGTCACAAACCTCCGTTGTCTACTTTCACATTCAAAGAGGATATCAGTCAGTCGATCTAATTTCAACGACTCTAATGCAAACGAGGCATAGTGACCACGACCTCAAAATTGGTTGAAAACCCCGCAAAAATGATGTCAACTTGCTCATTATTCGACACATGATGACTCGAAGCCGTAAGCAAATCACACAAGTTCTTGATCTTAGCTAGGTAATCTTTCACTAATAAATGCCCTTTCTTTAGTGAATATAAATAGTGTTTCAACTTAAGGCACCTTAACACCAGACGCCATTGCGAACAACCAACATGCCTGAATCTAGACTTCATGGGTCGTAGCGGTACCTGTAAAATATGACAAGATTTTGCCACTGATTATGGATAAGAACCACAAATCAAGGAGTTTATATTGTTAATGAAAAGAAACAAAGTCGGAATTAGAAACCAACTTCCCTTCGGGGTCCGGCAGGAACCAAGGTAGAATTGGAAGCGTTTCATAGATATAACCGATAAGACCATAGCCATCTATGATGAGCTTCAACTGGTGTTTCCATTGAACAAAAGTTTCTTCCTTAAGTTTTACTGTTTTATGTCTAGGAAAGGATTGCACCACTCGACAGATTCGTTCACCATCAAGAACGCATAGTGAAAAGGAGCTAGGAATAGGAGTGAAGGTCGTCAGGGACATCGCTTCATTCACGAACATATCGGGGGAAACAGAAGCCATTGAGCACAACAAAAGTTAGCCCGTGAATTGGCGACTAATACCATGAAAAAATCTTATACAAATTAGTAAAAGAATGACTATACTAAACTTTATAAATAATATTGTGAATAATGCTTCAGTGAATAGAGTACATGAGAAGAGAATATATACACATACAAGAGGAAGTAACTGCTATTAACTAATAACAAATTCAGTTGTACGAGTCTAACTATTTCAATAGTGTGCGCTATTTTTATGGCTTTTTTGTTCGATTCAAGCCCTTTTGTATTTTTTTTAGTTTACTTTCGTTTTGTGCCTCAGAGGAATTCTATGAGAATTCTCATTTTTTGAATGAAAGACCGACTTAGATGGATTTGAACCCAAGAAATCACCTAAGGCCGCGCGATTTGCCAGACTAAAGTTCTAACCCCGTGGCACAATGTTATACATGAACTTTGATTTTGTGTAATTTTATACATGAATTTTAATTTGATTCAATTTTTACAAACTAGTAATAGAACTATCAATATAGCACCATTTTATGTTTATATATTGCATACAAGAATAATTATATTAATATAATATGAAAATAAGTTAATGTATTTATTTCTTAAATGCGTACAATTGAATCAAAATCAAAGTTTCATTTGTATAATTACACCAAATCAAAATTTATATATCAAATTACATATTAGACCAAAGCTTATGTGTAATTTTGATTTTATTCCTTTTTATTTAGAATCCTTTAATATATACGTGGCATTCCCAATCATCTTTCGGTTTAGAAGAAAATGGCATAGTGTTCATTTTGAGCAAATTATCTATTGACTGTGACTAAATTGATAAATTTATTTAAAGTGATCAAAATAAGAACAATTATATTTTAGGGTGATTAAAGGGATAATTTACTCTAAATATTAACTCTATTGAAATTTAACATTATTTATTCTTTTTAATAATATAGAGAATAAATTGAGCTAGTTATAGTAAAAAGACTATTTTAATCTAATCCTTATAATACAATATCAGTATAAATTTTATTTATAAATTATGAATTTCATAAAAGAAAAAGTTTTTCATGATTAAGTCAGCTCAAATAGTAATTAGTTTTCACTTGATTAATTCCGCTCATTTAGTGAAATTTATTTTATATTTTTAATTAAAATAATATTAATTAATAATATATATTTTTATTTCTATTAATGATTATAGCTTTCGTATGATACAAGTTTAACACACCTATTATCTCTTTTTTTTCTCCAATATTATAATAATATAAAATAATATTTCGAGTAGAGTCTAACTCAAATATATAAAAAATAAATAAAATCTGATAGGATTTAATAAAGTGAAAAAAGTAATGGGACAGTTAATCAACATATGATAGTTTGCAAAAAGAAAAAAAACTTTATTTATTTGACCTATTTCCTATGGTTCATCATATAGAACTTTGGTCTAAATTAAATGTTTGAAAAAAATGACCTTTTTATACATTGATATTCAGAAAAAGAGTCTAGTGGAAATGATGACCATGATTAACTCAATGATGCTATGAAATATTCAACAACATTACTAAAATCATAAGCCTAAAGAACAAGAATTTGACCCAATCACTAATCCAAAGTCCAATCACTATCAACTATACCCCAATTTCATTTTTAATAGAATACACATTTTCACTGCATTTGACTTTAAAAACTATATGAATGAAAAATAAAAAAGAGATTGGAAGGTGGGGGAAAAACTGAAAAGGCTAGAGTAGGCATATGTGTTTGACAGGTAGTCAATTGGATCATTAAAGGGTATATGTATCAGAAGCCTAACATCTGCAATGCTCTTTCACACAGTGCAGCAAAATGCCAAATACTCTTACAATTACAGATTATACCCTTTTTCTTTGATGCTACCCTTTTCACTTTCTTTTATAAGGCAAGCCATGGCAGCCCCCCCCCCTTCTATTTTTTTGCCTTTGAATTCCTTCACCTTCTTAACCTCCTTATGAGTAAGAAGTTAGAACCAGACACAAAGACCTCAGCAAATAAAAACCCAATCTTTTTTTTTTCTTTTTTGTTTTTCCTTTGAGTTGTCAATATCTCTCTTGAGTGGTCTTTCCCTTTTATGCTCATAGTATTAGCCCCCATATTTTTCCTTTTTACACAAAAAGGTTAGCTTTTTTTTTTTTTTTTTTCTTTTTTTTGCAATGGAAGAAACTGAAGAGCACCACCATGTGAACAAGAAATGCACTACCAAAACCAGGACTTTCAAGGGCGGGAATAATAATCCTCATAAGCATCATTACCAGCACCCATTGTTGCAATATTCAAGCCACTTTGGGTTGTTTAACCAGAACCAGTTCCAAAGTTACTCTTACTACCCTGCTTTGCTCCCTTTACCCCCTCCAATACCTTTGCAGCTGGCTTTAACCCCACCTCTCTCTCAAAACCAAAACTTTCAAACTAAAACCCACTTGCAGAAACTTCCATGTAAGTTTAATGATTCTCCTCCACTTGCCACCTCTTCCCTCCCTGATACACAAGTCCCAGTTCTAACAATGACACCAGGTGACCCCCCAATATTTATATTTGTTCTTCTTATTTCATCTGCATGTATCATCATTTTAAGGTCATGGTTTATTTTTCTTCAACAAAACTGATTAAAATTAGGATCTTTGTTATATCCTTTTGTTCCAATCTTTAGTTATATGCAAAAAATGATAAATTTATAGCTAGAGCCTAGAAATGATATGTACCTTGTTAATTCTTATATTTGAAACTACTGGACTTGATTGATTTTTGTTGGGAACTTTTATCTATCCAAGTGGTTGTATTCAAGTTCTTAACTTTTTTTTTCTCTTTCAATGAACCAATCAGCTCCAGAGGGGCTTCATGGGAGAACAAGTTTTCCATATAAAGGAAGGAAGGTGAGGAGTAGTGATACAAAGGAAGCACTGGTGGCTGCTAGGAGACCAGATTCTGGTGGTGTTGAAGGGCCAGTAATCACTCTCCTTGCCAACCATTTTGTAGTGAAATTTGACCCCTCTCTTAAAATTTACCATTACAATGTTGAAATATCTCCTAGTCCCTCCAAGGAGGTTGCTAGGATGATCAAACAGAAACTGGTGGAAAACAACTCAGGTTTACTCTCAGGTGCTCATCCAGCTTATGATGGTAGAAAGAATATATACAGCCCTGTTGAGTTCCAAAATGATAAGCTTGAGTTCTTTATTAGTCTCCCAATACCCACCACCAAGTCAGGTTTACCTTTTGGGGAATTGAATTGCTTCCCACAGAAGCAGAATCAGCTCAAAGTGTTTCGAATCAATATCCGACATGTTTCAAAGTTTGATGGAAAGGATTTGAGAAGTTACTTGAGCAAGGAAGGTGATGATTGGATCCCACTCCCTCAGGATTATCTCCATGCTTTGGATGTTGTTCTTAGGGAGGGTCCAATGGAGAAGTGTATACCGGTAGGGAGGTCGTTTTATTCGAGTTCAATGGGAGGTACTAAGGAAATCGGAGGGGGAGCTATTGGATGGAGAGGTTTCTTTCAGAGCCTTCGACCAACGCAACAAGGATTAGCGCTCAATGTTGATTTCTCCATCAGTGCCTTCCATGAGAGTATTGGAGTTATCCTTTACTTGCAAAAGCGGCTGGACTTTCTCCGAGACCTTTCTCAAAGAAAGACAAGGAGTTTGAGCGATGAAGAGAGGAAAGAAGTGGAGAAGGCACTGAGAAATATCAGAGTTTTCGTTTGCCATCGAGAAACAGTTCAACGGTACCGTGTTCATGGCTTAACTGAAGAAGCTACCGAAAATCTTTACTTCCCTGACCGGGGTGGTAAGAATTTGAGGCTTGTTGATTACTTTAAGGATCACTACAATTATGACATACAGTTCAGGAACTTGCCATGCTTGCAAATCAGTAGGAGCAAACCATGCTATCTTCCCATGGAGCTTTGTATGATTTGTGAAGGCCAAAAGTTTCTTGGGAAGCTTTCGGATGATCAGACTGCAAGGATCCTTAAAATGGGCTGCCAGAGACCGAAAGAACGAAAAGCCATAATTGATGGAATCATGAGAGGACCAGTAGGGCCTACAAGGTAATGTTAAACAACACTATGAAGAATTCACTTGATTATATTTGATTGCAAGTAAAACTTAAGGATTTGCACTTTTTCTTGGCAGTGGCAACCAGGCAGAAGAATTCAAACTCCAAGTTTCGAGAGAAATGACTCGGTTGAACGGGAGAATTCTTCAACCTCCCAAGCTCAAGCTTGGTGATGGTGGACACATAAGAGATATCACTCCTTCCCGCCGCGATCGCCAATGGAACCTTTTGGACAGCCATGTATTTCAAGGAACGAGAATAGAACGGTGGGCGCTTATAAGTTTTGGGGGCACCCCTGATCAAAAGTCTAACATCCCCAAATTCATAAACCAGCTATCTCAAAGGTGTGAGCAGCTGGGGATCTTTCTTAACAAAAGCACAATCGTCAGCCCTCAATTTGAATCAACACAGGTGCTTAGTAATGTGTATCTTTTGGAATCTAAGCTCAAGAAGATCCACAGAGCTGCTTCCAACAATCTCCAGCTGCTCATATGTGTAATGGAGAAAAAGCACAAAGGCTATGCGGATTTGAAACGAATAGCGGAGACAAGTGTGGGAGTTGTGAGCCAGTGCTGCTTGTATCCGAACCTTGGGAAACTCAGTTCACAGTTTCTTGCAAATTTGGCCCTGAAGATCAATGCCAAAGTTGGTGGTTGCACAGTTGCTTTGTACAACTCCTTGCCATCTCAGATTCCACGTCTTCTCCGGCTCGATGAGCCTGTGATCTTTATGGGTGCCGATGTGACACATCCTCACCCGCTCGATGATTTCAGCCCATCAGTTGCCGCCGTGGTTGGTAGCATGAACTGGCCTGCAGCAAACAAGTATGTATCTAGAATGAGGTCTCAAACGCATCGACAAGAAATTATTCAGGATCTCGCTGCAATGGTAGGGGAGTTACTTGATGACTTCTACCAGGAAGTAAACAAACTGCCCAAGAGAATCATCTTCTTCAGAGACGGTGTAAGCGAAACTCAATTCTACAAAGTGCTTAAAGAGGAGCTGCAAGCTGTTAAAGAAGCTTGTGCAAGATTTCCGGGTTATAAACCTCCCATTACTTTCGCAGTAGTACAAAAGAGGCATCACACAAGGTTGTTCCCATTCGAAATCGATCCTTCTTCCATGCAAAACCAACCTTTTGATGAAAATATTCCCCCGGGAACCGTAGTGGATACCGTGATAACACATCCAAAGGAATTCGATTTCTATCTCTGCAGTCATTGGGGGGTGAAGGGTACTAGCCGCCCGACTCATTACCATGTGTTATGGGATGAAAACCATTTCACTTCCGACGAACTACAGAAGCTGGTTTACAACCTATGTTACACGTTCGTAAGATGCACCAAGCCCGTGTCTTTGGTGCCGCCCGCGCACTACGCGCACCTGGCAGCATATAGAGGGAGGCTTTACCTCGAGCGATCAGAATCCATTGCTTGTATGAGAAGTTCTCCCACAATTTCACGTCCAGCTCCTCCGAAGGCAACACCATTACCGAAACTCAGCGAGAATATTAAGAAACTCATGTTCTACTGCTAAAACTATATGATCCTTACAATCACATGTAAAAGTAGTGGATGAATTTATAGCCAAATTGCGCAGTTTCATGTGATTACAAGTGGTAGAGCTTGGATTTGGTCATGCAAATAGTTGTACAATTATCATAGCAGCAAAGTGACAAATCTTAAATTCCATATTGTGGACTTTTTTTCTTCCCATGAAAATTCTTTGGTTGATTTAAACATGAAATATTCATATCCAGAATCACCGCAGACAGCCCGTGGATTAGTTGAAGTGAGATAAAATCATTAATGATTTAAGCTAAAAGGAGCGAGTAAAATGAATGGTAAGAATACTGCAATGAATATTTGGTAAATATTATTTATGAAATGATGATAAATAGAATAGGGTTAGGAAAAAGGGTCCAAAAAATACTACAAAACCAAGTCAGCTTTTGAGAGAGAAAAAGAAAAACAAAAGAAAAGGCAAGGAGAAAAAGGGGAGTGAAGTCTGACTTTGGACATTGCGTTTTGTCTGAGAAAAGGGGTTAAAGTAGAGACAGAAAGGACTCTGCTACTCTGAACCAAACATGGGTTATACACACTGAGACGGGGTTCCTCTCTTACCTCACTATGTCACACGTGCTTCATCCTTTATCTCTCTCCTTTCTCAGGTTTTCTGTTCTTCTATCAAATTTTTAAAAATGTTTCACAAATTTAAATTTAAATTTTAATCTTTATGTTGATTTAACATTTCAAAATAAAAAATTTTATTTAATAATAATGTAATTAAATAAAATAATTTTATAATGAATCTAAATTTAATAAAATAATTTTATCAACATTAACAATTAAATTTAAATTTTGAGATAAGAAAGTTGGAAAGATTAAAAGAATATTTTATATTAAAATAGTTTAAATTAATTTTTTAAATTTTGATGGGATAAAAAATATATTTATTTATTTAACAAAGAGGTTAAAGAAGATTAAATTCAATTATTAATTAACAAAAGTGTCAATAAAAATTGACAGAAATTAAATTATTATTATTGATTATTACGAGTGATTAAAGTTTTAGTTATACAAGTTGTTTATAAAAAATGTTGAATTATTTTTGAAAAGGTTGATGGTGTTTGTAATTATTATAAAAAAATATTTTTAAAAAGATAAATCATCATTTTAAACATTAGGTTACAAAATAATTTTATTGAAAAATATATTTTTTAAACTAAAATTTAAAAAAATTTTAACTTGGATTAAAATATTGTTTAAAAAGCTATTTGTTTATTAATGATTTTTGAAAAATTATTTTTCACCCTAATAATAAAATAAAACCTTGATTAAAGTAAGACCAAAACTCCTTCTTCTTTTTTTGGTTGACTATACCTTTAATCTGGACTAAATCTAAAATCATGTTAAATTAAATCTCTAAATAAGAGATAAAAGTCCTCATAATTAGGGTTGAGAAAAAAATTAATTAAATTAAAAATGACCCGAATTAAGATATTTGGAAGATTTATAAAATATAAGTTTAAAAATTACTAAAAATTAAATTAAATTTTATATTTTATGAAACTAAATAATATAAAAATTTATAATAAAAAAAATCAAACCAAACAAATATCACCCATACTCAACTTCAGTTTTCTGAATGGAAAATTTTGTTTAAAAAGGTATCAAATTTTATGTCACATAGCCTAGAAGGTCGGTTCCATTGATAGGGTTGGGACATAGAAGAAATGGGCTAGGGTATGAAGTAAAATAAAGGAAGAAAATGGGTGGGAAGTGAGTTGATGGTGGGTGATGATTCCTTGTGTCGGTATCCTATTTCACATTGATTGATGTTTCATTCATCTCTTACAAAACGAAGGGTCTTTTCTCTCTCTTTCTCTCTCAGATAAGATTGGAGTATCAAGCAAACCCAAAACTTTACCTCATTCCCAGTCTCTGGTTTTGATGATACCCCTAATTACACTTGGGGTCTTTAAATCATCCATCCTAAACCTTTTATTCTTGTGAATGTACATACTAAAAGTACAGGTTTGATCCCTTTATCGTTGTACATACCAAATCTTTTGTCTAAATTCCCTTTCAATGTTTACCAAATTTAATCAATCCTACCAATATTTTCACCCATCATGTAGTTGGATAAGGAAATCTCAGAAGTTGCTATAATTTTGTTTTATTATTTATAACAAGTATCAAACTTTTTCTACAGTTGATGGCCTATCCTTTGTTTTATCTAACAATTTCTTTCCTCTACAATATCGTTGAAATATTATTAATTTTCTTTTAAGTTTGACTATTCTAAATCCAAACCCAACTAAATCCCACCATTGACATGGATGACAATGAGATATGCATTTATAGTTGGTGAATATATGCTTCAAGTCCCTACATTTTTTGTTTATTTAGAATTTTATCATTTATTTTTATTTCAAAGAATTTAATTTCTTTGCTTTTCAAATTTTCAAAATGTAAGTCTAATTCTTAAAAGGGTAAATTACAAAAATAGTCACTTTTGTTTGTTTTAGGTTACATTTTAGTCACTTATGTTTGAAATGTTTCATTTTAGTCACTTATGTTATTATTTTGTTACAAAGTGATCATTTTTCCGTTAAATTACGTTATCTCCCTAACGGTAACCCTACGTGTTCCTACTAGGATGAGAATAGATTTTTTATTAAATAAATTTAATTAATTAAAAATTTTAAACCCTAAATCTTAGTTAAAAAACAATTCATCTCCCCCTTTTTTTAGTTTTCTTTTTCAATTGACTAAAAAAGCTATTATCATTAAAAAAATTTATTCACGTACAAAAACAAAAGAGGATTCAATGGAGGGTCCAAGTATGTCTTCTTCACCGACAAATTTATGTTCTAAAACTTAAAATGAAGTGGTTGTCGACAAATAAGAAGATGGTAATCGTTTTTGTTCCTGAGCATTGTATTTTCCAATTCTTCACGTTCTTGAATAATTAGTTTCTCAATCCGATTTTTTCTAATTTGAATTGGCTTGTTTGTTCACAATCCCTTTGTGGGTATCCCTTTTTCTGATCTGAAATTCTTTTAGTTGTTAATATTCGTATCAAGAATTTTAATTTAGGGTTTTCATTAAACAATAAAAAATCCAATCTTTTGTTTTTCAGTATTGAATAAAAGAGATAGAGGAATGCAAAGAAGACATACATGAATTTCCATCGAATCCATCTTTATAAAGCAGTCAATTTGATTTCAACTATTTTGATCTTAATAATAATTTTTCCAATCAAATGAAAAAAACACCATTGAAAAAAAGAAGAGACTGAAGAAAAATTAAAAAGAGGAGATCAGATTTTTTAGTTAAGGTTTAAGTTTAAAAATTTTAATTAATTAAATTTTTAATTAAAAATTTATTTTCATCCTATTTAGAAATCCAAGTTGGCATCTAAAATCTAGTTGGACTGCCACGTAGGATTACCGTTAGAGAGATAACGATACTTAACGGTAGAGTGATCACTTCGTAACAAAATAGTAACATAAGTGGCTAAAACATAACATTTCAAACATAAGTAACTAAAATGTAACCTGAGGCAAACAAAAGTAACTATTTTTATAGATTACCCTTCTTAAAATCATTAAATTATTTTATTAAATTCAAGTTTATTACAACATATTTTTTTTCTTACTATGTGATTTCGAAATAGACCTGTCTAAGAATCAAATAACTTGCCCGGCCTGATAAACCCGTCCTGACTAGGGCCTAGCTTGAACAATAATTTTTGCACTTTAAATTGGCCAAATTCAGCCCAAATTTAAATAATAAAATTTATTTTTAAATTAATTTTTTTATAAAAATATATCAAATAACAACTAAAATATATTCTTAATATTTTATTACCTTTTTAATAATAAAACAGACTTTTTTGGTGGGGCAAGCCAAGTAAAAAAGGGCTTGAAAAATATTTTGAAATTAAGTTTTGACACAACTCATAGAGACTTTTACTACCAAGTTGTTTTAAAATGGTACAAGTAGGAATTTAACAGAATAATTTTAACAGTATTTACAATAGAACTTGAATTTTAAAATTTACAAAGTAAAAGTCTAAATTCATGAAAATAAAAATACATAGATTAAATTTCAAATGTAGGAAGAGTACAATTTCTTGTAGCATATTTTAACCTTTATCAAAATCATCACATTCTATTCCTTCGCCATTTTTTTTTTTAATAATGAAAGTCCCATTGCAAAGGTAGCAGCAGTGCAAAATGGGATCAAGTGATAAAAGTTCCATTTGATTGTGCTCTATTTCATCATCTCTCACAAACAATGTTAGTCATAAGGCCAAGTAACAGAATTCATAGGTATACTTGTTGTAAACGCTAAAAAACGCGCCCTTCTACGGTTTTCTCTTCCGGGATCTGAAGCAACTCTCGAATTCCTTCACAAACCTGTAGCAAGGGTATGCAATTCATTGTTAATGCCAACCAAAACAGAATGAGCACCCATGTACACAGAACTTTCAATGGGACATGACATGTACAAACATACCAATTTAATTTGTGCTTTGATTGATGCAATTAAGCGAGTATACTCTCCTATTTGCCTGCATGGTACAATTGACAATTAAAAAAAAAAAAAAAAAACTTGAGAGAGGAAAAGAACCAAGAAGAAACTATACAACTGAGTGTGTTACGTTAAGTGAATTTAAGCTTAATACATCCTATTGCAGAGGCCAAAGACTGATTGTGTTCCTTCCAACGTTGTCAAGCGCATAAGACACATTCTAGGCGCTAACTCAGACGTAAGGCACCAAAAAGAAAAAGAGCTAGCCTAAGTAAATCGCAGCATGTATATGTTTGAGTTTTTGTTTGCGTCTATATATATTTATATATAAAGCCTAAACATATCATGGAACTCTAGAGTCTGGTCTAGTTTATCTAGAAAACAAGAAAATATTTCATTAGTCAATATGCATGATTTCATCAAATATAAATTATATATATGTATGTATGATTTCCTTATGGTCCATGTCTATAGATGAATGTTGAAATACTGAAAAGTATGCACTTATATATATGTATGTATGATTTCCTTATGGTCCATGTCTATAGATGAATGTTGAAATACTGAAAAGTATGCACTTTGATATTATTTTTCTTACTAGTAAAAGTATATCTAAAGAGATAAGTGGAAAATAGAAAAAAAAAAAAATTTAAACAGAACTTCAATCAAGCAAGCTTTTTATGCCTAAAGCTTTACAAAAAAGCACACCTAGGTGCACCAGGCATGCATCTAATTAAATGGGCCTCGTCCAAAAGGGTCTGACTTTTGTTGTCTAGTGCTAAGGCACATGCGCACCTAGGCACATGTCTTGACAACACTTCTTTGATCTTTAACCTCACCTATGGACCTACGTTGATGGTCAAGGCCAAAGTTACACCTAACATAAGTGATGATGAAAAATAAAAAAAAAAAGGTCAAGATCAGCAAAACCAGCTTCTCGAGTTGTACCGGAATATAGGAAACGATGGATAAAGTTTTAAGTTTCATACTACTTTATAGTGACATTGGTGGATCCCATGACGATATTAAACCAATATATCCTTGCATAATATGATAGAGTTTGCAATGACTGACTTGTACATAGCATTTATATACAATTCTATCTGACTGGCTAGAAAGAAGTAGGTTATGAGCAGTTCTTTTGTGCTTGAGGCTATAAGCAAGACGTACAGAAGTTCCAAACAGGGCTTCTTGATCAATTAAAGAAAACCATATACCTTTCCAGTTTTTCCTCCCTCAATGAGATGAACTTTAATGCTTCTGACCAGGTGAACTCCACATGAAACCCGAGTCCGACATCCACAAATATACGTTGGGTATCTGGCCTGTAAACATCAAAAGAGGAAGCCCCCGAAAAACCACAAGCACACACAAATCCAAGAAAATTTAAATATAATAATAACGGATTAAACATGGGATGAGCAAATTCTTAAGTCAAAATCCAATTGCAATCACAAAGTTCAACAGAAGTCTTAAGTTTTAACCGTACATTACATACAAGCTCACCCTTGAACCAAAAGCAAGTAAAGGGCATATAAAACATGAATAATCCTATTTCATGATACTATGACAATGTGAAAATCACGATGCAGTAATTTTTTTTAATTCTGAAAAGGAAAATGGAGTGAACATTAGTACAAAAGTAAAACTAGAAACAGGTGTATGATAAACCAAAAACGATAGACATAGAAGACTTACACTTCTGCTTGCATGTACACTTCAGACCCGAGATTAACCAAGGTCCGAAGACTAGTTACACTGTTTTTCTCTAAATTTTCTATGTTCTTCCGCAAATCAGAGCTACATGAAAAAGTGTCAAAGTAAACAGATACAAAGCTCTAATCTTTCAGCAACAAAAAAGAAACCCCATTGAGGGGAAAAAAAACAAAATTTGCATTGAAAATTCTTAAAAAGTGTGTCCTTGTTACTCAAAAAGGAACAAATTCATCTCTAAATAAAAGGATACAAATTTTTTTGCTGGTCAAAGATTTTGTCGCTGCAAAAATATGGGGAAAATATGATTAGCAATGTCGTTATTCCTTTTCCTTTTGGTGTTCAAATATATAAATAAAAAAGCAGGCTAAATATTAGTAGAGGAAAAATGGGAACGTTGTCAATTCATACCGTTCAGCAATAGCATGAACAAGATCAGGTTTAAGGCGGCGATCAACAAATTCTTCGAATTTCTGTACTTTCTCCTGGCGTAAGCTGTCCATTTCTTCTGCCCAGTGAAAAAAATAATATTAAAGTAAATTAAAGTAAACCTGTCTTCAAATCGGGCTTCAGCAAAAATTCTGGTTTAGGCATTTCACCGAACGGCTAAAAAGCATGAGCTTTTTGGTCGCATCAAGCAGGTAGCCCTCCCCCCCCCCCAAAAAAAAAAAGTAAGTGCCTTTTGAAAGCGAAAGTGGCTCACCTCACCTGTCGAGGGCCGGCCGATTGAACGTCTCCTCCGGATGTTTGAAGGTAGGAAAAAAGGGGAAGCCCTACTACAATATTAAAAAGGAAAAGGTAGAAAAAGAAAAAACATATATATTGAGTTGAGGAGAGTTGCAGTTTGAAGCAAAAACGCGCCCAAATGTTGTTATTATTAGCAAATAGCAAATACCGATAAAAATAGTAAGCTCTTGTAAATCTATAGTCATATTAAAAATTTTATCTATTTTTATTATTAAAAAATTTAGTCCCAATTGATAAGCTCAGGCTGGCTCAGAAAAAAGGATTGATATTTTTGTTTAAGCCCAGCTCATATTATATATGTTAAATCTGGGCCGATTCTTTTTTTATCTTAATTTCATCAATTCACTTTAATCAACTTTTATTTTTTCTTTTTTTTCGATTCAATCGAAAATAATATTTCTAGAGTATTGAAAGAGAGAACCCAAATTATTTTACCCTTGATCGAATTGAATTCAGATGGAATCAAAATGGATAAAAAGCAAAGCAATAAAAAAAACCCAAACTTTTGAAAGTAGTAAAAAGAGAACAAAATTGGGTTCAAAGAAGGAAGGTAGATCTAAAGGGAAAGGAATGATCGTGAAAAGGAAATGAAAGGAACAATAGGTGAAAGATCAATATTTTTTGCAAAAATAAAGAAATTAAAATTAGTGAAAAGCAGCAAAATGAAGAGAAGCAACAGTGGTGGCAATGACAAAGAAGCAAGGAAAAATTTAAGAATTAAGGGGAAATAGGGATTCAAAAGGAAAAGGGAAAGGAAAGAATATTGGGACTAGGTTTGCTGGGAAGTGGGGAATGAGGGTACTGGGAAGTGGGGAATGAGGGTAAAAATTTGGAGTTAATAAAATTAGGCCGGACTAGATTAAACTCGAGCTGAAAATTCTTTAACTAAAATCCGACCCATTTTTAAAAAGACCCTCAATTTTAAATTCAAGCAAATTTTTTGAGTCTATATTTTTATTCAACCCTCCCATATTTCGGGCGAACCTTCGAGCCGGATCAAGTGGCTCGACTCATGGACAGATCTATTTTATATACATCAACATAAAATACACATGACACAGTTAAATAGACAAAATTTTTAACAGAAGAAATCAACCTGCTTTTTAATCTAATATATAGGAATTAATTTACATATTTTTTTAAGTAGAAAGATAAACTAAAATCTAACTCTTAATAAATAAATAAATAAAACTTATACGATAGACTTGTGTAATTAGATTTGATGGTAATATTCCGAAAAATAAGGTAAGATTCTACCATCCATCCTAATTACACGTTTGATCTAGAATTGCTTGGGATTAATTTTGGTTGACTAATTTTTTTTCTTTCCAAAATTTGAGTATGTTGAATTTAATTAAGGTTGATTTTATGTTTGAATTATTTCTAAATTAAATTATTGGAGTTTGTGAATGAAATATTTTAGGTTGAGATTATATAAGTTTAAAGTGATTCAACCTTATTAAATTTCAATTTCGATTTTTAATAGCTCAAATTGAATAAAATTATTATATTAACTTTTATGATTAAATTAAATTACGAGGAAATTAAACTTTTATATTTTGTTATTTTAAACCAAAATTGATTTAAGATGAATTCAAACAGCTAATATCATTATTGCTATTTAGAAATGTAAAAACAAATTATTTAAGCAAATATAATTTTGTGAAAAATTAATAATTATTTATGAAATAATCAAAAACATATAAATAGCTCTAAAAAAAATAAATGTTATCACTGGTACTTTTTCTCTTCTTGATATTAATATAATTGCTTTAATTGATCCTGATTCGACACATTCATATATTTGCACGAATTTAGTGAATAATAAAAATTTACCTATTGAGTTTACTGAATTCGTGGTTAAAGTATCGAACCCCCTGGGCCGGTATGTGATGGTGGATAAAATTTGCAAGAATTGTCCTTTAATGATACGGGGTTATTGTTTCCCAGCCAATTTCATGTTATTACCGTTTGATGAATTTGATGTAATTTTGGGTATGGACTTGTTAACCCAGCGTGATACCGTGGTAAATTGCAAACAAGAGTATATTGTGTTGAAATGTCAGAATGGCGAAATAATCTGTATTGAATCTGATAATTTGAATGGGTTGTCTAATGTGATATCGGCCATGTCAGCATAGAAATATGTCAGAAAAGATTATGATGCTTATCTTGCCTATGTGTTAAACATTAAAGTGTCTGAATTTAAGATTAAATCAGTGTCAGTGGTATGTGAATATTCTGATGTGTTTCCAAAGGAGTCACTCGGATTACCACCGGTCAGAGAGGTTGAATTTTCTATAAATCATATTCCGGGAACAACACCGATATCTATAGCACCATACAGAATGGCTCCGATAGAATTAAAGGAGCTAAAAACACAGTTGTAAGAACTGACTTATAAGGGTTTCGCTCGACCCAGTTATTCACCATGTGTAACGCCTCAAAATTTATATTTTTGTTTTTGTGAATTTGTGACACAAGTGTGTATCTGTTTCAGTGGTCAAGTGTTCTGGGTGTATGTGAGAGATCCCAAGTTCAAGCCTTACTTAGGTTAAATTTTGGTGTTTTATGAATAAAGCACTATCTCTATTTAGTAGACTTTTATTCAATTATTTGTGAAAATATATCAGAATGGGCTTGCTGGTCTGGTGGTTAAGTTGAGTATTGGATTGCTGAAGGTCTAGTGTTTGAATCCTTGGGCGAGCGAGGGAATTTATTTTTCTCATTTGACCGAGAGAGTTTCGATCAAACTAAAAGTTTGAGAAGTGGGTTAGTGGGAGAAAAAGAGGGGATTGTGATATTTTGATTATTTTTTCAAAATTTTCTCTTTCCTCCAAAATTTCCCAAAATTTTTTGACATCCCTTTCTTCTTTTTTCTGCCAAGTTTTTAGCACTAGTAGAGAAGGGATTAGGGAACATCGGGATTTTGATTAATCGCAAAGTAAGACTAATTGTAGTGTTGTATATCTTGTTTTTAGGCCTTGTAGTGCTCTGGAGTGATTAGGCATAAAAAACGATACAGGTGTGTACCCGAAACGCAGAAAATGAGATTCGACAAAAAGCTAAAAAAGCATTCTGTTGACGCCACACGGGTGTGTAGTCGCCAGTATGGTAGGCTGTGTGATGGTACACAGGTGTGTGATTGACGAGCTAGGCTGTGCGCATATGACACGGCCGTGTGATGGCCAGGTAGGCCGTGTGTGACACACGAGCTAGATCGATTTGGGCCGTGTGGGCTACACGGGCGTGTGGGCCCATACGGGTGAACCACACGGGCGTGTGGGATTCTAGGCCATCACACGGCCAAGGCTAATTTGGGCCGTATGGGCCACATAGGTGTGTAGGCCTACACGGGCAGGCAACATGGACGTGTGAGCCCATTTTTCTGAAAAGTTCTCTAAGATTGCACGGGTTGCCCAAGTCGACTGTGAACCTACTGTAGGGTCGGTAAGCACTACTTAAACCCCATATATGAGTGATCTATCTGTCTGATTTCTGTATCGAGCATGAATTATGATATCTGAATGTATGTACTGTAATTGTATAATAGCATGACATCTTTTGTATGTTGCATTGCATCGGGATGGGTTTTTGTTATCTGGAGGAAGTGTCTGAAAGGCTATTAAGCCTGTTATCTGGCAACTCTGCTGCGAATTTCTGATTATGTGCCGCATTTCGGTACAACATTGTGTGTAAGGATGAGTGGGTTGATTTAATCCCCACATGGTGTGTAGGGATGGACGTAGATGGTGTGTAGAGGCTGGTGGGTAGGATTTTGATTTTCTGCTATTGCATATTATATCCGAGATGGGCCAAGGCCCTAAATTATATCTTAAACTGTATCTGATGGAGCTAAAGCCCAAATTGAATCTGTAATGGGCTCAGGCCTAGCCTGTATCTGATTGTATTCTGATATGTATCTGTATGCATATTTTTATGGGGACTACACACTTTGTTTACGAAAACTCACCTCTTTCAGTTTAATTTGTACATGTAATTCCCAGACTTGATAGATCGGTGCAGCGGAGGACTCTATGGCGACCACACGTAAATTTTGGACTATTTTTCGTTAATTTTCAAATTTTATTACTTATTTGGGGGTTTAATGTAACTTTTGGACTTTGGACTGTCTGGTTTTAAGTTTTCGGTTTCTTAAATTATTTTACGATTTTTTTACTACTAAGCATGATAAAACTCGGTTTTCACTAAGAATAAATGGTTTTCCTAAAATAAATATTTTCCAAAGCTTCCACTAAAAAGACATGGTTTTTGACATAACGAAGAATATGCGTTTTACTTCGAACTAAGATAAAGGTTAATTAACTGGAATGATTTTAACTTGACAAACTCATTTTCGAATTCCATTGCATGTGACATCGCTAGATTCGACCATAACGTCTAGGTCGAGTTTCGGGTGTTACACCATGGGGT
The DNA here is from genome assembly GCA_025698465.1 of Gossypium longicalyx. NCBI lineage: Eukaryota > Viridiplantae > Streptophyta > Magnoliopsida > Malvales > Malvaceae > Gossypium > Gossypium longicalyx. The sequence goes on along the minus strand of CM046999.1, from coordinate 37,936,628 downwards.
GTATTGGTTCTATTTGTTAAGAAGAAGAATGGATTGTTGAGATTGTGTATTGATTATCGACAGCTCAACATAGTCACAATTAAGAATAAATATCCATTGCCACATATTGATGACTTGTTTGATCAGTTAAAAGGTGCCACAGTGTTTTCAAAGATTGATATCCATTCTGGTTATTATCAGTTACGAGTGAAAGACTCAGATGTGCCAAAAACAACCTTCAGAATCAGGTACAGACATTATGAATTCCTTGTGATGCTGTTTGGCTTGACTAATGCACCAGCGGTATTTATGAATTTAATGAATAGAATTTTTAGACCGTATCTGGATAGATTTGTTGTTGTTTTCATTGATGATATTTTGGTATATTCCTGAAATGAAAATGAACATGCTAACCATTTGAGAATTGTTCTGCAAACTCTGCGTGAAAAACAATTGTATGCTAAATTTAGCAAGTGTGAATTTCGGCTTCGAGAAGTTGGTTTTTTGGGACATATAGTGGCAGCTGAAGGTATTAGAGTTGATCCGAGTAAAGCTTCAGCTATTGTTAATTGGAAGCCACCGAAAAATGTGTATAAAGTCAGAAGATTTTTGGGATTAGCTGGTTACTATCGGAGATTTGTACAAGGGTTTTCGATTATAGTTTCATCGATGACACAATTGTTGCAAAAAGATGTGAAATTTGAGTGGTCTGATAAATGCCAGCGAAGCTTTGATCGGTTGAAAACCTTGTTGACCGAAGCACCAGTTCTGGTTCAACCTGAATCGGGTAAGGAATTTGTGATGTACAGTAATGCATCACTGAATGGATTAGATTGTGTTTTGATATAAGAAGGTAAAGTAATAGCCTATGCTTCTAAACAACTTAAGCCACATAAAAACAATTACCCGATACATGATCTTTAATTAGCAGCTATTGTATTCGCATTGAAAATTTGGTGACACTATTTGTTTGGTGAAAAGTGTCATATATTCATCGATCATAAAAGTTTAAAGTACTTGATGTCGCAAAAAGATTTGAATCTGAGACAACGCAGGTGACTTGAACTGCTAAAAGACTAGGATTTGGTTATCGACTATCATCCGGGAAAAGCAAATGTAATTGTTGATGCTCTGAGTAGAAAATCTCTGTTTACATTACGAGCGATGAATACCCGAATGTCATTGTCTGATGATGGTTCAATCTTAGCTGAGTTAAAAGCTAAGCTAACATTTCTACAACAGATCTGCAAAGCTCAAAAAAGTGATAATAAGTTACAAGATAAACGGGTACAGTGTGAATCGACTTCTGATTTAGAATTTCAGATTGGACTCGATGATTGTCTGTTATTTCGAGGTAGAGTCTATGTACTAAAGAATTCAGAACTTGCACAGAAGTTTTTATACAAAGCTCATAATGGTACTATGTCTGTTCATTCAGACAATAATAAAATGTATAATGCTTTGAAAAAGATGTACTGGTGGCCAGGGATGAAACGTGACAATTTTGATCTCTTATCTAAATGTTTGATATGTTACCAAGTTAAAGTTGAACATCAGGTACCTTCGGGATTTTTACAGCCAGTCACGATACCAGAATGGAAATAGGAAAGAGTTACCATGGATTTTGTGTCAGGATTACCCCTATCTCGAAAAAAGAAAGATGTTATTTGGGTAATCGTCGACCGTTTGACGAAATCTGCACACTTTATTTCGGTATGTATAGATTACTTTCTGGGCAGATTGATAGAATTATATATTTCTGAGATTATCAGATTACATGAAGTGCCAATCTCCATTATTTCTGATAGAGATCCACGGTTCACATCCCAATTCTGGAACATGTTGCAAGAAGCTCTAGGTACTCAATTGCATTTCAGTACTGCATTTCACCCTCAGACTAATGGTCAGTCCGGGCGTGTGATTTAGATTCTTGAAGATATGGTTCGGTGCTGTATTTTGGAATTCGAAGGTAACTGGGAAAAAATTTGCCATTAGTCGAATTCGCATATAATAATAGCTACCAGTCAAGCATTAAAATGGTACCGTATGAAGCTTTGTATGGTCATAAATGTAGAACTCCATTGTATTGGACTGAGATCAGTGAGAAAAAGATACATGGAGTTAATCTGATCCGTGAAACCGAAGAAAAAGTGAAAGTGATTCGAGATAGCTTGAAAGCAGCTTCTGATCATTAGAAATCCTATGCGGATTTTAAAAGGAAAGAAATAAATTTTCAAGTTGGTGACAAGGTATTCTTGAAAGTTTCACCTTAGAAGAAAGTTCTTCGGTTTGGCCGTAAAGGAAAACTGAGTCCATGATTTTTCGAGCCATATGAGATCACTGAAAGAATCGGATCTGTTTCGTATCGATTGGCTCTACCACCAGAGCTTGACAGAGTTCACAATGTTTTTCATGTGTCAATACAATATCGATCAGACCCTTCACTTGTTATTTCTCCAACAGATGTTGAAATTCAGCCTGACATGTCATACAGTGACAAACCGATCAAAATTCTAGCACGTGAAGTAAAAGAATTGAGAAATAAAAAGATAACTTTAGTAAAATTCCTTTAGCAAACCGATCAAAATTCTAGCACGTGAAGTAAAAGAATTGAGAAATAAAAAGGTAGCTTTAGTAAAATTCCTTTAGCAACAACACGGTATAAAAGAGGCTACATAGGAACATGAGGAAACAAAGAGAAAATAATATCCGAACTTTATTACTGGTAAGATTTTTGAGGACTAAAATTTTTTAAGGGGGAGAGTTGTATAGCCCGTTTTTAGTGAAACTGGAGCTATGGTTTTGGGACTACAAATCTGAGTCTGAAAGAAAATTTATTTAAATATTATTTTATGGTCTATCGTATGATAGGAATATTGTAACACCCCTACTATTCGTCATCGGAACAGGCTTATGGAGTATTATCAAACTTTTCAGATCAAATACGAACATTACATATCATATTAACATACATATAATAAATTAATCATATTGTCCCTTTTGTGAGCCTTCGAGGCCCAAAATATGTGTTAGAAACAAATAGAGAATAAACCGGGTACTCAAGAAATTTTTTCGAAAACATCAAAAATTTTCAAAGAAACAAGGGACACACGTCTATGTGCTAGGTCGTGTATCACACACGGCTAAAACACACGTCCATGTCTCTACCAGTGTGAAAATACCTAAGCATTCTGTTTTAATTTTTAAAGTTGCGGGGACACACGGTCAAGCCATACGCCCATGTGTTAGCCGTGTGTCTTATACGGTCTAGTCACACGCCCGTGTGTCTGGTCGTGTGGACTCAAAATGAACCTTAAACATCAAGTTTACCATACCCTGCAATCTTGAACACTAAGCAACTCAAAGAAAATTCGTTCAACCAATTCAAAACACAATCAAATACATTTCAAACATGTAAAAATAGTTAGCCTAGATATCTAACCAATGTACCCTCTAAGGTACTACAATTGCATTATCAAAACTAGTCATCAAAACATCTATATAATTCATATTTTAAACCTACCTAATTCAATCAACATTTACCTAATTAATGAACATTTATGCACTTAATGAAACATACCATTCCATAACTTTGACATAAAACATATACTTATATATAAGCAACCAATATTAATTTATATTTTTATATACAATCCATACATAAAATAGTTAACATTTAGATGACCTAGGTACATACCAATACAAAAGAGACATACATCACCACATTTGAGGTCGGGATCGTTAATGGATGCTGGATCAACGATCACACTTAAGTACCTAACCTGCGCACGGATAACAAACCATACGCTGAGTATAAACTCAGTGGTATTTCTATAATTCGAATACGTTAAGTAAAATAATATAACATATACATTTTATCATATATTATTAGTAGTCATTTCAATTTATCAATTTATTCATAATACATTCAATTCTCATCATTTGCTATCTCAATTAGCTTTTCACAATATGTTACACAATTCATATGTATCATTTCCATTCACATTTGGTAATTCCAAATACCTTTCATAATATCACTTCTTTTAATTACCCCTATTAACACGACTTGGACTTGGACGGATACACGGATCCAACCAAAACACACCTGTAACACCCCTAACCCATATTCATCACCGGACTAGGGTTAAAGGTGTTATTGGACAAATCGGAACATTTCACAAATAATTCCCAAACATCATTCACACATAATCATAAAATCATTACAGAGTCCCTTACATAGGTCAACGAGACCTTAAACATGCTTTAGAAAGGGGTTGGGACTAAACCGAGCTTATACAAAATTTTTCAAAACTTAAACATTTTTCAAAGTTATACAAGTCACACGCCCGTGTGAACAGGCCGTGTGCCTAACACTGCTTTAGACACACCTGTATGTCTAGGCCGTGTCAAAATAGGGCATACATACTGACTTGTCCATATGGCCACAAGACACGCATGTGTGCCAGGCCGTGTGAAAATTAGGGAGGCTACTGACTTGGATCACACGGCCAGTCACACGCTCGTGTGTCTAGCCCGTGGTCGAAACTGACTTAGCCACACGGCCTAACACACACCCGTGTGGTCTGCTCAGGCTTATTTCAAAATGGCCTTCGAGCAACACGACTGAGATACATGCCCGTGTCCTTGCTCGTGTGGGCAAAAATAGGCCATTTGCAAGGCCAAATTGCCACCCATAAAGGGTCCTCCCTACAAGCATCAAAACCACACCATTTTATATCAAATTCTCAACTATTTCACAAACAAAATATACACCATTTATACCAAGTCATTATCAACATATTTCATGCTTGAAGCACATACCAAATCATATCATTCCATAAGCCAAATACATACCAAAACATATGATCTATAACCTTAATATCCATCATTCAATCTCATGCCATAATTTTACCTTTTCTCCAAATAAACACAATTCAAAAACTTACCAATTTGACCAATTTCTTTGACCATTCATGAACACATCAAACACACCACTATTGCATCACATATCATATACCAAAATCAAACCATAAGTTCAACCATAATTAAGTCATATCACATGGCTAAATATACACTTCACAAAACATATTCAGCTACCTCTAGCCTATACATGTCATACTTCAATATATACATTTTCAAAAGGTACCAAAATATAGTTCGATAGTGTGGTGATGATCCTCAATGATCCCCGAGCTCCCGATAGCTACGATATCTATAAAACAATACAAACACATACAAAGTAAGCTTTCAAAAGCTTAGTAAGCCATATACAAATAAACTTAACAATATAAACATATAAGCATCATAATATACATATAATCTTTAACCACATGCTATCACAAAACATATAGCTCAAATACATTTCACATATTCTTCATTCATTTGCACATAATGCATATTTTCTTATACTTTTGTCACATATACTCACTTGATCATAAAGATACATATACTTACCTTTCAACATCAAATATGATATACAACTTCAAACGTACCTGAATCGAATACACATTTCATATTATCATTCATTTATCGGAATGCTCGTTGAACCGATCGAAATCATAAGGATACTCGGATAGCTCGAAAAGCTCGTACAATGCCAACGTCCTAGACGTGGTCTTACATGTAATTAAATATCGATGCCATTGTCCTAGACAGGGTCTTACACGAAATCAAATATGATGCAACATCCCAGACGTGGTCTTACACGTAAATCACAAGTCGATGCCAATGTCTCAGATGTGGTCTTACATGAAAACACATATCGGATCCTATATCATGACATATGTATTGTAACTATTCTTAGGGTTCGTATGGGGCTTTTCGGACGTCAGAACTTTGACGATACTTTATCAAATGTCTCATATTCAAGGCATAAAGCCATTTATCATTATTCAATAGCATATAAGCATAAATAAACCATTTCAAATACGTTTATTTGTATATAGAATTACCTCGTACTGATTCGGATAGACGGAATCGGCTACTCGACGTCTTTCGACTTTCCCCGATCTGATTTCGTTTTCTTTAATTCTTGATCTATATAAATTCAAATTTAACTTATTCAAACTCACATTCATTCAAATCAATCCAAAAACACACATTTAGGGCATTTTACCAATTAGCCCTCATATTTTTACATTTTAACAATTTAGTCCCTAATTTATAAAATCACAAAATACACAAAATTTCTTTAGACATATGCTTGGCCAAATATTCCTATAGTTCATACAAGCCCTCATATTTCATTTATTTCACATTTTAGTCCCTCAATTTACAAATTTCAAAATATAGTCCAAATTACTCAAATTCATCAATAATTCAAATACAAAATATGTTAACCCAAAACATATCTTTCATTTACCAAAAACTAACTTCACAAAGCTTATAATTTCATCAATGGCTCAACTCAAAATCATCAACAAAGTTAGAAATTGAGACATGGGCTTGATAGTATGCAGAGCAACGATTACAAAAACGTAGAAATTATCAAAAACCTAAATAAAAACATACCTAACTCAAAGCTTAATAGTGCCGAACCCTAGCAAGCTTTTCTCTTTTTTTTTTCTTTGATATAATCAGCCAAATGATGAAAATATGAAGCAAATATCATGTTTTCTTTAATTAATAACATTAATTCATCCTTTACCATTTTAACCTTAATATAATAAACATTTAAACATGTAATGGTTGTCCAACAATGTCCAATTAGTATATCAATGGTCTATTTACAACATAAGGACCTCACATTTAAAGATACACATCAAATAGGCACTTTAACAAACAACAGGCAACTTTTACATTTTACTCGATTAGGTCTTTTTATCAAATTGAGCACACAATTGATCAAATTTTTAGACAAAACTTTCACACATGTCAATTCACATATAATAAGCACGAAAAATAATATTAAAATATTTTTTTGACTTGAATTTGTGGTCCCAAAATCACTATTCCGACTAGGGTCTAAACCGGACTGTTACAACACCAGTTTGGTACCTAGTACCTTATCGAATAATTCGAAGCAATAAGTTGACACCTAGTGTCTCATTGGCTAAACCGAAGTAAATTGGCACCCAGTGCCTCATCGAATTAATCCGAAGTAATAGATTGACACCCAGTGTCTCATTGACTCGAGGTCAAAGAATCCCTGAACTCTTCCAATCCTATGGCATGCCCTCTATATCCAACTCAGCCTGATACATTTAATAGGGTTTAATTCCACATTTCAAAAACAATCAATATCCAATATCCACATTTCACATTAATCACAAATTTGTATAAATTCAATTCAATATCAAAATGCTAATTACTCAGCTTAATCACTTACCATAAATATTAAATTTAAATACAATAATTAATATTTAGATTCAGATTATAGAAATACAAACAAAAACTTTCGAGCTATTCCTCGTCGACTTTATTTTTTCCCTTTTTAGTTTAGGTTTCCGGCACAACGCTAGCTACAGAATTAAAACAAATAAAATTCATCAATACAATACAATTCATTTTCACATTAAATATTTAAATTTTTATTCAACATTTTCTTAAATTTCAATTTAGTCCCTAAACTGATACTAACTTTATTTCTTTACAATTAATTCTATATTTTCATTCAATTTCCACTTTAAACTAGATTTAACTCTCTAATTTCATTTAAATCCCTAAATTTTATAATTTTCACAATTTAGTCCCTTTTACTCAAAATTTAGTATTTATTCTACAATTCAATCATTTTTCATTTCTAACTTAAATCTATCAATTTAGTCCCTAATACTCTAATTATTCAACATAGACAACATTTAAAAACTCAATAATTTCTAAAATTTTGACATGGGTTGGGTAGTATTTAGTTCTAGGATTTTAGAAGCACAAAAATTATAAGAAAATAGACTAAATTGACTTACCAATTAAGCTTTGAACTTTGAAATCCCTAGCTTTTCTCATTTTCTTTCTGTTTTTCTTTTCTTTCTTTTTCTTCTCTATTTCGTTTTTAACTTTGTTGTTTCTTTGTTTCTTTTCTTTTATTTATTTTATTTCTTTTAGTTATTATAATAATATAATATAATATAATATAATATAATATAATATAATATAATATAATATATTATTATATACTTAAATATTAAGTATTTCATATATTATTATTTTATACATCTGTATTTTATTTTTACACATGTACACACAATCACCATACATTTGTTAATTAAGGCTTAATTGCTTATTTAGTCCCTTTACTTTTTATTTAATATATAATTCAACTTTCACCCTTTATACAATTTAGTCCTTTTTCCTAATTACTCTTAATTCAAGCTAATTCACCTAACCAAGACCTAATTAACCACACAAGTAACGTCATAAATATTTTTAATAAATATTTACGAGTCCGTTTTATGAAAACAGAGACCAAAAAATACACTTTTTGATTACCCGTGACTATCGGGTCGTTACAATTCTTCCCCTTAATAAATTTTGTCCTCGAAATTTACCTGAAAAGAGGTAGGGGTACTTAAATCTTATAGTTTGTTCCGGTTCCCAAGTCGCTTCTTCAACACTTTGACTATGCTATAACACTTGTACTAACAGAACCCGTTTATTATGCAATTCTTTAAATCTCAACCGGCTCTTGTTCATATGACAAATCAGGTCGAATTTCAGTATCTTTCGTCGAAATAACATGAGATGGGCCTGATCGATATCTTCTGAGCATTGAAACATGAAAAACATCATGAATTTTCTATAATTCTGCAGGTAAGGCCAAACGATATGCAACTGATCCCACTCTTTCTGTAATCTTATACGGTCCAATAAAAAGATGACTCAATTTCCCTTTTCGGCCAAATCTCAGAATTTTCTTCCAAGGCGAAACTTTAAGAAATACCTTATCGCCAACAGAGTATTCAATATGTTGACGTTTCAAATCTACATACGATTTTTGTTTGTTAAAAGTTGCTTTCAATCTATCTCGAATTTTCTTAACAATATCCTCTGTTTCTTGAATTAATTCTAGCCCAATCAATTTTCTTTCATTCAATTCCATCAAACAAACAGATGATCGACATCTATGACAATATAAAGCTTCATACGGAGCCATTTGAATACTTGATTGGAAACTATTATTGTATACAAATTCAGCCGAGGGTAAATAGTGCTCCCAACCTAATTCAAAATTAATAATACAAGCACGAAGCATGTCTTCCAAAATATAAATAACTCGCTCAGATTGTCTGTCAGTTTACGGATGAAAAGCTGTGCTAAAATTAAGTCGTGTACCAAGAGATTCATGCAGTTGTTTCCAAAACTAGAAGTGAACGACAGATCCCAATAAGAAATTATCGATATAGGAACACCGTGCAAATCTCACAATTTCTTGAATATAAACTTTGGCAAGTTTTTGAAGTGACCAATCAATCCTAACCATAATGAAATGAGCTGATTTTGTAAGTCGATCAACAATTACCCAAATAGCATTTTTCTTACTTACTGATAATGGTAACCCCGTTATAAAATCCATCGTAATACAATCTCATTTCCATTCAGGAATATTAATAGGCTGAAGTAATCCGGTAGAAACCTGATGTTCTGCTTTAACTCATTGACAAGTTAAACATTTAGCCACATATTCAACCACATCTCTTTTCATTCCCGACCATCAATAAGATTCTCACAGATTACGATACATTTTCATTCCTCCAGAATGCAAAGCAAAAGGACTATCATGAGCTTCACGAAGTATCAACTCTTTCAATTCAGAAACATCTGGAACTAACATACCATTTTGAATTATTTCTCTTTTCTTCATCAACTTGTCGTCTTCTAACTGTGCTGACTTGATCCGGTCAAACATCACCGGTTTAATTCTCAATTTAACCAACAGACTTCTATCATCAGTGATATTGAGCTAAGCAATTGTACGCAATTCAATTGCTGTTTTTCTACTCAATGCATCAGTTACAACATTAACTTTACCAGGATGATAATCAATAACATAATCATAATATTTTAAAAGCTCTATCCAACGACGCTGTCTCAAATTTAACTCCTTTTGAGATAAAAGATATTTGAGACACTTATGATCAGTATAAATATAACATTTCTCACCATACAGATAATGTCTCCATATCTTTAGAGTAAAAATCATAGCAGCTAGCTCCAAATCGTGTGTCGGATAATTACATTCATGCGTTTTCAGTTGACGAGACGCATAAGCAATCACTTTCCCGTCTTGCATTGAAACACAACCAAGACCGCTCAAGGAAGCATCACTATACACAACAAAATTCTTTTCCTAATTCCGTTAAAGTCAAAACCGGCACTTCAATCAACATTTGTTTCAATTTCTCAAAACATTCCTGACACTGATCATCCCCAACAAACTGAACATTCTTATGCAACAACTTTGTCATTGGTAAAGCTATCTTCGAAAATCTATTTACAAATATTCGGTAATAACCAGCCAATCCAAGGAAACTACGAATCTCTGACACATTCCTCGGTGCTTTCCACTGAACAATTGCTTTAATATTTTTTGGATCAACTCTAATTCCATCTGCTGAAACAACATGACCCAAAAATACAACCTCTGATAACCAGAATTCACACTTACTAAGCTTCCCATACAACTGCTTCTTCTGTAACATTTGCAAAACAATTTTGAGATGATGTTCATGCTCAGATTCAGATTTTGAATAAACTAAAATATCATCAATGAAAACTACCACAAATTGATCCAAATACGAATGAAAGATTTGATTCATAAGATCCATAAATACTGCTGGAGCATTTGTCAATCTAAAAGGCATCACTAAAAATTCATAATGACCATACCGTGTTCGAAATGTCATCTTCGGTACATCACTTTCTTTCATTTTCAACTTATAATAACCCGATCTCAAATCAATCTTTGAAAAGATAGAAGCTCTCTTTAGTTGATCAAATAAGTCATCAATACGGGGTAAATGATATTGATTTTTAATCAATGCAAAGTTGCATCGAACCATCAGCTCTCCAAGGTGATATGCTAGATCCAATAAGTCTTGTAGTTGCACTTTTAATTCTTTCAACTCTGTAGGTGACATACGATATGGAGGGATTGACACCGGAAGTGTACCAGTAAATACTTCAATTGCAAACTCAAACTTTCTGATCTGGTGGTAATCTTGGTAATTCTTCAGGAAATATATCAAAAAACTCACAAACAATTTGAATTTTATTGCACTGACTTTTAACAGAATCTGAATTGATAACATAAGCTATAAAAGCTTCACAACCCTGATGAAGAAATTTATTAGCTCGAATTGTTGAAATGATACGTGTTGAACCACTTGTTTGAATACCATTCACCTAAATTTTATCACCGTTTTCACTCTGAACGACAAACTTCTTTTTGCAACAATCCAAAATTACCCAGTGCTCCGTAAGCCAATCCATTCCCAAAATTACATCAAAATCACCAAACAACATTATCAACAAATCAACTGGGAAAGTTACATTTTGTATCATCAATGGACATCTCCTACACACTCGATCCATTAACACATATTGTCCCAACGGACTAGACACAACTATCGATACTCTAGATATCTCAGACTTTAAACTTCCCGACTCAACCAATTTAGTATTAACATATGAATATGAAGATCCCAGATTTATCAAAGAATAAACAGGTTCTAAATATAGTAAAAATATACTTGTTACAACATAATTTACATCACCATCTTCTCGAGTCCGTACAACATAAGCTCGAGTTGGAGTTCTAGCCTTTAACTGTTGAGTAACCACATCATTTCCTTTTCTAGTACCACCTCTTGAAAATGAACCACTTCGATTTGACCCGCGACCTCTGGAAGTAGGCATAGATCTCTGAGAAGTAACAGGGGTAGCATTTTCATTCTTCGGACAACCTCTAAAAAATGTTCTGTAGATCCGTAGTGAAAATAGTATTGAGTTAATTTCTAACATGCACCACGGTTTTTTTCCCACAACGCTCACAGTTTAGAATTTCAATATCCCGAGATGGACCTCGTATACTACCCGTAGACACTGTCGACTGTCTATCACGATTTCTATCAGTTCTACCTAATCTAAAATTTAACCTCCAACTACCACATAATTCTTTGATCTCTTCAGTTGTGGATTTGAACTAGTAGTTTCAGGACGTTTTCTAACTGTACGAGTATTCTTAGTCTTTTTATCAAAACTCAGTACTAATTCTACTATTCTTGCCCTTTTAACTAAATTTACAAATTCAATAATTCTGTGTGATACCAACTGTACTCGTAATTCATCACGTAAACGACGTAGAAATCGCTTACAACTGTCAGCTTGAGTTGATACAAACTCAGCAGCATACCTACTAAGTCGTGAGAACTCTTGTTCATAATTAACCATAGACATTTCACCTTGTTTCAACATAAAAATCTCCTGTTTTCTGTCTTTGATATACAATTCACCTATATATTTCTTCTGAAATTCCTTTTGGAAAAATTCCCAGTTTACCTATTCTACGGGTACATGTTGTATTACTGACTGCCACCAAGTATAAGCTTCTCTTTGTAGTAGAGAAATAACACATAATAAATTTTCCCGTGGATTACACTCAAGTTGCTGTAAAATTCTTTTTGTAGATTCCATCCAAATTTCAGCTGTAGAAGGATCAACTCCTTTTAAACCTAAAAATTCAGTTGTGCCATACTTACGTAATTCTTTAATCGGAGCTTGATGAATAGTAGGGTAGATGTCATAGCGAATGTGGCTCCTGCCACTCACTGAAGAGCATCAGTAATAGCTCTAAGTAATTGTGAATCATCTCTTTCCCTTATATTACCTCGTTCGACATTAGGTTGTTGATGACTAACTGGGTTAACACTCGATGTTACCGATTCAATTTCATCTAACTCATTAGAGACATCATCCTCGATATACATTTCTTGATCGAAATTATCACTATAATCATTCGATATTTTCAACTATAAAACAAAAAGAAATATATATATCGGCATCCAAATCCCGACTCAATTTTGACTCAATTATGGCATGTACATATAGACTCAATTACAAGCTTGATTTAGTCTAAAAATTGGCTAAACCTGTAAAGCTCTGATACCAATAAATTGTAACACCCTTAACTCTTATTCGTTACGGGAATAAGGTTACGGAGCATTAATAGACTTTTCAAATCAAATATGAACATTACATATCATATTAACATACATATAATAAATTAATCATATTGTCCCTTTTATGAGCTTTTGTGGCTCAAAATATGTGTTAGAAATAAATCGGAACTAAACCGAGTACTCAAGAATTTTTTCGAAAACATCAAAAATTTTCGTAGAAACAAAAGACATACGTCTGTGTGATAGGCCGTGTATCACACACGGCTGAGACACATGCCCGTATCTCTATCCGTGTGAAAATACCTGAGCATTCTGTTTTAAATTTTAAAGTTGCAGGGGACACACGGCCAAACCACACGCCCATATGTTAGCTGTGTGTCTCACACGGTCCAATCACACATCCGTGTGTCTGACCGTGTAGACTCAAAATGAACCTTAAACATCAAGTTTACCATACCCTGCAATCTTGAACATTAAGAAACTCAAAAATCATTTGTTCAACCAATTCAAAACACAATCAAATACATTTCAAACATGTCAAAACAGTTAGCATAGATATCTAACCGATGTACCCTCAAAGGTGCTACAATTGCATTATCAAAACTAGCCATCAAAACATCTATATAATTCATATTTTAAACCTACCTAATTCAATCAACATTTACCTAATTAATGAACATTTATGCACTAAATGAAACATACTATTCCATAACTTTGACATAAAACATATACTTATATATATAAGCAACCAATATTAATTTATATTCTTATCTACAATCCATACACAAAATAGTTAACATTTAGGCGCCCTAGGTACATGCCGATACAAAAGAGACATACATCACCACATTTGAGATCGGGATCGTTGATGGATGCTGGATCAACGATCACACTTAAGTACTTAACCTGCACACGGATAACAAACCGTACGCTGAGTATAAACTCAGTGGTATTTCTATAATTCAAATACTTGAAGTAAAATAATATAACATACACATTTTATCATATATTAACAGTAGTCATTTCAATTTATCAATTTATTCATAATACATTCAATTCTCATCATTTGCTATCTCAATTAGCTTTTCACAATATGTTACATAATTCATATGTATAATTTCCATTCACATTCGGTATTTCCAAATACCTTTCATAATATCACTTCTTTTAATTACCCCTACTAACACGACTCAGACTTGGACGGATACACAGATCCAACCAAAACACACCAATTTGGTACCCGGTACCTTATCGGATAATTCGAAGCAATAAGTTGACACCTAGTGTCTCATCGGCTAAACCGAAGTAAATTGGCACCCAATGCCTCATCGAATTAATCCGAAGTAATAGATTGACACCTAATGTCTCATCGACTAGAGGTCGAATAATCCCTGAACTCTTCCAATCCTATGGCATGCCATCTATATTCGACTCAACCCGATACAGTTAATAGGGTTTAATTCCACATTTAAAAACAATCAATATCCAATATCCACATTTCAAATTAATCACAAATTCATATAAATTCAATTTAATATCAAAATGCTAATTACTCACCTTAATCACTTACCATAAATATTAAATTTAAATACAATAATTAATAATTAGATTCGGATTATAGAAATACAAACCAGAACTTTCGAGCTATTCCTCGTCAATTTTATCTTTTCCCTTCTTAGTTGAGGCTTCCGGCACAACGTTAGCTACGGAATTAAAACAAATAAAATTCATCAATACAATACAATTCAATTTCACATTAAATATTTAAATTTTTATTCAACATTTGCCTAAATTCCAATTTAGTCGCTAAATCGATACTAACTTTATTTCTTTACAATTAATTCTATATTTTCATTTAATTTCCACTTTGAACTAGATTTAACTCTGTAATTTCACTTAAATCCTTAAATTTTAAAATTTTCACAATTTAGTCCATTTTAGTCAAAATTTACTATTTATTCTACAATGCAATCATTTTTCATTTCTAACTTAAAAATCTATCAATTCAGTCATTAATACTCTAATTATTCAACATAGACAACATTTAAAATCTCAATAATTTCTAAAATTTTGACATGGTTGGGTAGTATTTAGTTCTAGAATTCTAAAAGCATAAAAATTATAAGAAAATGGACTAAATCGACTTACCAATTAAGCTTTGAACTTTGAAATCCCTAGCTTTTCTCCTTTTCTTTCTGTTTTTCTTTTCTTTCTTTTTCTTCTCTGTTTCATTTTTAACTTTGTGTTTCTTTGTTTTTTTTTCTTTTATTTATTTTATTTCTTTTAGTTATTATAATAATATAATATAATATAATATAATATAATATAATATATTATTATATACTTAAATATTAAGTATTTCATATATTATTATTTTATACATATGTATTTTATTTTTACACATGTATACACAATCACCATACACTTGTTAATTAAGGCTTAATTGTTTATTTAGTCCCTTTACTTGTTCTTTAATCTATAATTCAACTTTCACCCTTTATACAATTTTGTCCTTTTTCCTAATTACTCTTAATTCAAGCTAATTCACCTAACCAAGACCTAATTAACCCCACAACTAACTTCGTAAATATTTTTAAGAAATATTTATGAGTCCGTTTTACGAAAACGGAGACCAGAAAATATGCTTTTTAATTACCCGTGACTATCAGGTCATTACAAATATTGTATAAAAATTTCATTAAGAATATTTTACCGATTACATGATTAATTGATAAAAGGACCAAATTGCATAAAATGCAAAATTTGAGTTCTAGTAGCTAAAAGGATCAAATAGCTATAGAATTCAAATTAGAGGTCCTTATATATGGAAAATAGACCATTAAGAGGAGCTAGTAGATAAGTATGATGATTCATTTATGGAAAATTAAATAAAGAAAAAGACTAAATTGGAAAGATGAAATAATAAAAGATGATAAATTAATTAATATAAAAATATCATCGTTTTTATCATCTTTCCTAAATAAACTACATGGAAACCTTAGTTAGAATAACTTGATGATAACAAGTTATTTTGGGCTCAATTAGGTGAGTATTCAAGTCCCGTTTTTAATCATTTTCATATTTCCGAGATCGTAATAGCTTAATCTAGCTATCTTGGGGATTAATTTGCAAAGTTATCAAAATACTAGGGTTTTTCCATGGATGAATATAATTGAATTATGAAATTTTATGATAGAAAATGAAAGGTTGTTGATAGATAAACAACTTTTGTAAAGAGAATTTTGGTGAAATTATGATTTAGAGACTAAATTAAATAGTTGTAAAATTTATGGAAAAGTTCTGAATTTTATGAAATACATGGGTTGCTATTGTGATATGTAAAAATTGGTTAGGCTTGGAATAAGGATTAAATTGCATGAATATCATTTTCCGAGCCTAGGGACGAAATTGGAATTAATCAAAAGTATAGGGGCAAAATGGTAATTTTTCCAAATATATGAATTGAATTGAAATGACATGAATTGATGTTAAAATTATTCATATAGATCTAGATAGATCAAATACGGAATTGGATCGAGGAAAAGTAAAAGTGTCGGATTAGTATATTACAAATACACGAACACTTGTCGAGGTAAGTTCGTGTAACTAAATTGAGAATTCATATGTGTTAATTGAATTGTATGTATGTGATTGTATTGTTGCTATGTATATGAAATTAATCTTATATCTGACAATGCTTAAGAAACATTAAGTCCCGATTCAATAAATGAAATTCGATGGATACAGGGTTTCCGTTGTAACACCCCTAACCCGTATCTGTCACCGGACTGGGGTTAAAGGTGTTACCGGACAAATCAGAATAATTCACAAATAATTCACAAACATCATTTACTCATAATCATAAATCATTACAGAGTCCCTTACATAGGTTAACTAGACCTTAAACATACATTATAAAAGGGTCCGGACTAACCAAGCTCATACAAAAATTTTCGAAACTTAAATAATTTTCAAAGTTGTACAAGTCACACGCCCATGTGAACAGGCCGTGTGTCTCACATGGCTTTAGACACGCCCGTGTGTCTAGGCCGTGTCAAAACAGGGCATACATACTGGCTTAATCACACGGCCACAAGACATGCCCGTGTGCCTTGGCCGTGGTTGAAACTGACTTGGGTCACACGGCTAGCCACACGCCCGTGTGCCTTGGCCATGCTCAAGACTGACTTAAAATCGTAGGGTACCCCAGGGGACACACGACTGTGCAACATGACCGTGTGTCACACACGGCTGAGACACACACCACGGCTGAGACACACACCCGTGTCTCTGCCCTTGTGGACAAAAATAGGCTATTTGAAAAGCCAATTTGCCACCCAATTTGGGTCAAACCTACAAGTATCAAACCAAGCACATTTGCACTATAATTTTAGCCAATTTCAATACCAAAACTTACATCATTCATGCCATATTATTATCAACCTAATTCATACTTATATTTAATACTAAAACATGCCAAATCTTAAACTAAAAACATACAAAAACATATGGTTTATAACCTCAAAACCTTTCATTCAATCTTATGCCATGAACTTACCAAATTCTTCAAATAAGCACAAACCAAACTTACCAAATTGACCAATTCATTTGGCCCTTAAAGAACACATCACTTAGGCATAATTTGCATCACATATCATATACCAAAATCAAACCATAATCACAACCAAAGCCTAGCCATATCACATGGCTAAATATACATATATCACAAAACATAATCTAAGTACTTCTAGCATATTCATGCCATACTTCAATATATACATTTTCAAAAGGTACCAAAATAAGGTTCGATAGTATGGTGACGATTCTTGACAATCCCCGAGCTCCTGATAGCTACGATATCTATAAAACAATGCAAACACACACAAAGTAAGCTTTCAAAAGCTTAGTAAGCCATATACAAATAAACTTATCAATAAAAGCATATAAGCATCATCTAATTACATATACTCCATAGTCACATACTATCATAAGCCACATAATTCATATACATTTCTCATATACTCAATTCACTTGCACATATGGCATATTTTCTCATACTTATATCACATATTATCATTAGTTCATGTACTTACCTTTTATTCTCAAACATTGAACTACATTTCAAACGTACTTGAATTGGATACACATTTCATATAATCATTCATTTCTAGGAATGTCCGTTGAACCGTTTGGAATCATAAGGATACACGGATAGCTCGGAAAGCTCATAAATGCCAACGTCCCAGATGTGGTCTTACATGTAATCAAATATCGATGCCAATGTCCTAGACAGGGTCTTATACGAAATCAAATACGATGCCAACGTCCCAAACGTGGTCTTACATGTAAATCATAAGTCGATGCCAACGTCCCAGATGTGGTCTTACACGAAAACACTTATCGGATCCTATGTCATGACATATGTATCCTAACTATTCTTAAGGTTCGTACGGGGCTTTTTGGACGTCGAAACTTTGTCGATACTTTCTCGGATATCTCATTTTTCTCAACTCATATATTCATTCATCATAGAACAATAGCATATAATTGATAGTAATTCAATTCAAAACACATTTATTTGTATATAGACTTACCTCGTACGAATTCGGATAGACGAAATCGGCTACTCGACGACTTTCGACTTTCCCCGATCTAATTCCGTTTTCTTTAATTCTTGATCTATATAAATTCAAATTTAATTCTTTTATTTACCAAATCATTCAAATCAATCGAAAAACACATATTTAGGGTATTTTACAAATTAACCCTCACATTTTCATATTTTGACAATTTAGTCCTTAATCACAAAAATCACAAATTACACAAAATTTCTTTGCACACATGCCTTGCCGAATTCTCATAGTGTTCATACAAGTCCATATGTTTCATTTATTTCACATTTTAGTCCCTCAATTTACAAATTTCATAATTTAGTCCAAATTACTCAAATTCATCAAAAATTCAAAGACAAAATATACTAACCCAACACATATCTTTCATTTTCTATCATCTAACTTTATAAAGCTCACAATTTTATCAATGGTATATTTCAAAATCATCATCAAAATCAGAAATTTAGGCATGGGCTTGATAGATTACTAAGCAACAATTGCAAAAACGTAAAAATTATCAAAAATCGAACAAAATCCATACCTTAATCACCAAATCAAAGTGCCGAACCCTAGCTTGTGTTTTTCTTCTTATTTCCTTAGTGATTTTCGGCAAAATGATGAATAAATGAAGCAAAAATTATGTTTTGTTTAATTAATAAACATTAATTCATCATTTACCATTTTACCATTGTTTAATAACTTATAGAACATTAATATTAAGGTCATTTATGACCAATCCCACCATCCATGGTCCAATTACATAATAAGGACCTCTCATTTAATAAGACAAATAAATTAAGCACTTTAACAAACAGAAGGCAACTTTTACATTTTATGCGATTAGGTCCTTTTAACAAATTGAGCACACAAACGATCAAATTTTCGTACAAAATTTTCACACATACTAATTCACATATAATAAGCACAGAAAATAATTTTAAAAATATTTTTCTGAATTGGATTTGTGGTCCCGAAACCACTATTCCAACTAGGGTCTAAACTGGATTGTTACACCTGTATTGGTTGTGGTCCTACATATGTTCCAGACACACCACAACTCGAAAGAGCATCACGTTATGAGCCCTCTCGAGCTTCCCATTATATGATTCCTGCGAGCTTCCCATTAATAGCTCTTCGGAGCATCCCTATCGGTTGTGATCCTGCATGTGTTGTGGACACACCGTAGCTCTTATGAACGTCTCAATATACGGCTCTTCGTGAGCTTCCCGATTAAAGGCTCTTTGTGAGCTTCCTGATTAATGGCTCTTCGGGGCTTCCCGATATGGCTCACTTAAACTTCCCGATATATGGCTATCTGGAGCTTCCTGATTAATGACTTTTCAGAGCTACCCGTTATTGGCTCACTTGAGCTTCTTGAATATGGATCTTATGAGTTTTCTATTATGTAACCTGGATAAGCTTCCCGTTATAAGGCTCACATGAGCTTCCTATTATATGGCTCGAGAGAAAGAGCTTCCCGCTTATGTGCTCTATGAGCATTCTCGAATATGAATTGATGAATTACAGTTTTGTACACTTCAAGTGTACTACTTGTGTATCCATCGATATTTCAAATAAATTCAACAGGCAAAGTTTCGACATGGAATATTTTGAACTTGAGATGAATTATTATGGAAATGTATATGTTATATGAATAATTCATGTGGAAAAATATATGAATATGAAAATTGTTACATGATGAGCTCATCCTTGTTTCTTGATATTCATATGAAGTACATGACTAATATATTTCTTGAGGTTATATGTGTTTTGGCAAATTGCCAAATTTTTTGAGTATGCTTTGAATATTTACCTTAATTGCAATTCAATGGTAAGTTAATTTCCCATTATACGAACTTACTAAGCATAAAATGCTTACTCTGTTTTATTTCCTCTATTTTATAGTAGCATGAAGCTCGTTAAGGTTGGAAGCTGGTCGGAGACACATTACACTATCCATCAGCTCGTTTCGGTATAAATAGTAAATTAATTTTGGTTTAAATCATTTCGGTATAATGGCATGTATAGGTTTAAATAGCCAATATTGGCATATACATGTTTTGGTTGTAATTAGCCATTGGAATAGCTTGTGATGAATGTGTTTAGATGTATATATATATGAGATAATGTCATGTTTGATATGAGTGTTTAGTATGGTTAATTGATAGTAAACTTCATAAGTATGTTTATATGCATTTTTGGTCAAATAGGTAAGTTTGGATATGTAGATTTATGAAGTGATATGTCATACATAAGACTTGATTTTGGCTTGGTTTAAATGTCTTGGACTGACTTGTGAATGTGTTAAAGTATTTATGTAGGTGGAAGACAAATTGGGTAAGAAAAGTGGCCTTGAAAATGACCTATTTTCGTCCACACAGGCAGAGACACGGGTGTGTGTCTCAGCTGTGTGTGACACACGACCTAGCACATGGGCGTTTAATCTGGTCGTGTGTCCCCTGCATCATTAAAATACAAAATAGAATGCTTAATATTTTTCACACGGCCTGACACACGGACGTGTGACTTGGCCGTGTGACCTCTACACCTATACACGGCCTAGCACACGGGCATGTGACTTGGCCGTGTGACCCAAGTCAGAGAGTTACACGGGTACGGACACGGGCTGGGGCACTGCCGTGTGCCCTATTTCGAATGCCCACACGGCTCGACCACACGGGCCTGTGTCCCTTGCATCTTGAAAATTTTTTAGAGATTTTGTGAAAAATTCTGAGTACCCAGTTTAGTCCCGACTTGTTTCTAATGTATGTTCTGGGCCTCGAGGGCTCATATAAGGGACTTTATGAATAATTTCTGACATGAATGTTAAATATTGTGAAATATCTGTACTTAATTCGTAAATTTTGGTAATACTCCGTAACCATATTCCGATGACGAATATGAGTTAAGGGTGTTACAATTATTGCTATTTAGAAATGTAAAATAAAAGAATTTATTTAAGCAAATAAAATTTTGTGAAAAATTAATAATTATTTATGAAATAATCAAAAACATATAAATAGCTCTAAAAAAATAAATAAACGTAAATTTTATTTTAAAAAATATTTAATTGTTTAATCTTATAAATTAAGTACGTTTACCGTTTTAAATCAAACTCAACAACGAATTTTAAATCAATCTGATCAGTTGTGAATTTAGGTTAGACTAAGATAAATAATATAATAAGTTTGCTATATTGTGTATTGATTCTCCGAAGGAGTTAGAACAATTTTGTACTTTAATTTAAGGAAGATTAGAGATCAAAAAACCCATTCTTTGCTTTGCAGTGAATGGGTAGATGGAGAGCAGCTGCTTCAATCCTCTTGAACCACTTAATCAAAACACCCTTCCCTTCTCCTAAATCCCTTTCACTCAAACCTCTTTCTTCTTCCAATCCACCTCTTCTTTTTCGATTCACGAGACATTTCTCCGCTCTGCCCTCTCCAGTTTCTGTTTATGCCACCGATTTCGATAATGGGTCTCCTGAATTTCCCCATCAAATTCTTGGGTTTGTTTCCCAAGGAGAAGAAGAAGAAGAGAAACACGGCAAGATACCCGTAAAAGCTTATTTCCTTTGCACCAGGTTTTCTTCCTCCTCATATTCAATATTTCGTATTCGAAGCTTTGGGTGTTTATGGATAGTTCCCAAGATAATACCTTTTTTTTTTTTAATTGGATAGTTCAATGTTTCATTGCCTTTGCTTTTTGTACGTTGTGGTATATTATTTTCTTTTGTTGTTGGTAGGTTGGTTTTTTTTTTTCTTTTTCTCAGATTTATGGTTTTGGCAGTATCGATTTGAAGAGTATGCAAGCTGAGAATTTAAGCAACATTATACCTCCTTCTTCTCGTTCATCAAATTATATTGCCCTCAGATATTGTGATTTCCCTCCAGATATTACTGTAAGATGTTTTAGCATACTTCAGTTAAACCTGTTCATACGTTGTTATTTTTCCCACTGTTTAGCATTTTTGTTCAATGGAGATTTTGCTTGTAGTCGCTTTGAATTGTTAGATACATTAGTTCCTTAGACTGATCAGTTTTAAGGCTTCCCATGCTTACAACAGTATAGTATTTGGCATGTTCAATTTTGATATATTAGTGTCCAATACTTTATTAACAAAGTTGCATATGTCGTGCTGTTCATTAAGAATGTTATGAGTTGAGTAACATGTTAGGTTTTTGTGGGGAATCTGCCAAGTTAAAAAATAGAGGCTTTTCATATTGTTTGATTAAACAATATCTTTTCTTCCATTGGCTTTAGGGACTTGGAATGAAAAACAAAGCCAGCTGCTTTAGATATATGGTTGTTTTTCAGTACGGATCTGCTGTCTTGTTTAACATTGAGGACCATGAAGTTGAGAGCCACCTTGAAATGGTTCGGAGACATGCTTCTGGATTGCTTACAGAAATGAGGAGAGATGGTAAGTTCCTTTATTATTTATTGTCTTTCCTTTTGTTTTGGGGTACACATAATCTCTCCTATATATCATGAGCTAATTTTCTCTTTTTTATGTGACCTTTTTGCATTAGATTATACTGTAAAAGAGCAGCCACTGATGACAAGGGATATGCAGGGAGGACCTGACTACATTGTTCTCAAAACTTTGGATACTGATAGTATCCGCATTATTGGAAGTGTTCTTGGTCAAAGCATTGCATTGGATTATTTTGTTTCGCAGGTACTTCAATTAATTTCCATGGAATCATAAATAGTCTAAACATTTAGCTTATTACGAGAAAAGGTGTTCACTTAGATTTTGACAACCATACTGCTGATTCCTAATGATTTCTGGCTTGAAAGCCTGTTATTCTGCATGGAATTTCCTGCAGGGATTGAATATGGTCTCTCTTAATCTCTCTCAGGTAGATGGGATGGTTGAAGGGTTTGCTGATATAAACCGTGCAATGGAAAAGACAGGAACATTCACAATGGATAGGACAGAGCTCATTAAACTTGTTGGAAAAGCCAATTCAAATTTGGCTGATGTAATTCTTAAAGTTGGCCTTTTCGAGAGGTAACATCTCTGGCTAAATTATTTGTCTTTTTGAGAGGTGGCTACATCTTTTCCATACTATAAATTCCAATTTTTTTGTGAATCATTGTGCTCCATATTTGCTCGGCAGTTATTTAAAGGTTGATATGAGAAATATACCTAATAAATTGTTTGCTCTGAAATTGCAAGATTCTTGCCTTTAAACTTGCAATAGCATGAACAGTTGTGTATAATAACGATAAAATGTCTCGGGCTGATGACTGCAAGACTGCTGCTTCGAATAATTAGAGTAGTGCCTTCTGAAAATCATTTTAATAGTATGATATTGTGTCTGTATGTCTTCTAGAATCTCATATTGGTGGGCTTTATTTGAATAAAACCATATAGTAATATCGATTCAAATGGTGCACACAGGTTGGAAGTTTGGTCTGCAAGCCTATTGGTGAGATAAGCTTGCCTTGGCTTGGCAAGCATCAATGTTTGTCTTTGCCGCATTTCACTTCTTGACTCTAGTGTGGTTCGAAGTTTTTCTCGTCTGCAGTTAGTCAAGAATAGGAATAACAACTTTCATTTCTTATTAATTTAATGCATTTGAATATTCGAGCACTAGATGCATGCGTTGTATATGTAAGAAATTGTCTTTGTTGGTTTTGTTCCATTATCCAGATCGGAAATTGCTTGGAGAGAAGCAAAATATGCTCAAATATACGAGTACCTTCGGGAGGAGTATGAGGTGACGCAACGGTTTGGGAATCTAGATTTCAAGCTAAAATTTGTGGAGGTACCTTCGTGATCCATTTACACTCATACTAATTTGAATGTCAAGTAAAAAAGGATGGCGTGTTAGAGCTTCATGTGACCTCAAATCTTGGGAATCTTAAATTTGACTTTCACCTGGTTTATTGCAGCACAACATTCGTTTCATTCAAGAAGTTATCCAAAATAGACGGTCCGATCTCTTGGAATGGTGTATCATTTTCTTGTTGACCATCGAGAATGTAATAGCAATATACGAGATTGTCCGCGAATCAAGCGGCGTTTCTCTGTGATTTGGCTAGCTGATGAGGAAGTGAGGATATACAAACTTGATTACAGTGGCAAAAGTTAAAAGTAGTTTATAACCAAGAAAAAAAAGAAATTACAGGAAGAGTTTAACATACATTTTTTTAGCCACCAATTTTTAGTACATTAATTATGTAATAACTCACTGCAGCAGACAAATCAAAGATACCGTTCCTGGTTTATATTGAAATAGTAACATTTATTATATGTCAAAAAATCTAATTTTGTGTGCTCAACTGTATTAAAGACTGGTGTATATATACATGTGTATATGTATGTGCGTATAGCTTTTGAATATATTGAAACCACAGCAGTGTTTGCAGGCAATATGAGATTAAAGAATTTGAAATATTTCTGATAAAGCTACCCAGTTGGTTTATTCATTAAAATTAAACTCTACATTTTTCGTATTAAAATGCTCTTTTTTATTTTATATTTTTTTTATCATAATTTGTTAAAAATTTTATTTCTTTTTTTGGTAAAGAAAATAAACCTAAGATTAACTTAGGAGTAATTACAGGCCCTTGTCAACCTCTACAAGGCGAGCCACTTCACGAGGAGGGTGCTTGAAGATGTCTGAAAATTGCGGCTTAGCCAAAGCATCAGCTAACACCTCTCGCAACGTGTCTGATAACGACCGTCCAAGACCAGCTTCCACAGGTAGTGATAGTAAATAAAATTTTATAACATAATTTAGTTTAATTATGACATATAACATTGTATAATCTTAGGGGACGAATTGAAGTACTAAAATATAAAGGGCGTGAGTGGAATTCATCTATTAATTGAATTTTGATTTGTATATGTAGTATGTTTAATTGAGAATTAGAGTAATTATTTCGTACATTATTTTTATATAATACAACTAATATTTTAATTTTAAAGCATATATTTTATTTTTTAAGATATAATTATATTTTATTTTACCAATTTCATTTAAATAATTTAAAATTTTATTAATGAGATAATTTTCTTACATTTCAACCTACTAAATATTAACTAAATTATATACTACTTATTATAAATTATTTATATTAATCTTTAACAAAATTACATATTATTTATTATTAATTATTTATATGTGGTCAAGGACTAATCGACCATGACAAGGAGTATGTGTTTAATTTTAGAGAGTGAATTAACCCAACAAATATAAAATATTAGAGTAATTAGATAAAATTACATATGTACTTTTTTTTTAAATTTTAGGTTTAATCCACAAATTGGTACAAAAAACTATATTATTTTTCCATTTTGGTACCTAAACTTTTTTTTTTTGTCACAAGTACTTAAACTACTTTTTTCCCCCAAGTTGGTACCTCCTTTAGTCTAACCATTAGTCAAACCATTAAATCTATTTTAGAAAGTGTTTAACCCATAAATTAGTACCTAAATTATATATTTTTCTGAAGTTAGTACCTGAACTTTCTTTTTGTCACAAGTGTGACCTAAACTATTTTTCTATTATCCATTTTATGCTAAAATATTCTGTTAAAAAATATTCAAGCTAATAATAAATTGCCGCATCATATAAACTTAAAAAAAAATAACTCTTTTATCTTCCTTTCTTCTTTTAAATTATTTCTCTCTCTTTTTTTCTTCATTATAATGTGTAGCAATACCAGTAATGCTCAAAATTTGTCTTATTAAGGTTCAGACGCTGCTGATTAATTCTGTTTTTGAACTTCACCAACTACTTGTTCTATCTGATGGGATTGAAAAAGTTATTTTATTAATTTAAATAAATGTTTTTAGAAACAAACCGGTCAGTCGGACCGATTAGATCGAAAATAGATCAGGGTATTGGTTCGAAGATAGGAGTTGAACTGATTGACTCTCAAACTGGTACAAACCGATTAAACCAAGCTAAAAAAATTAGTTGAATCTATTTTCTCTATTTTTATGAAAATTTTTATTAATTTATCTATTTTTATGAAAATTTTTATTAACTTATTTGGTTGAACTTAACGAACTAATCTAGCTGAAAACTGGTGGTCTGATTGGTTTTGAACAAAAATATATATTTAAGAAAAAAAATATTTTTTTGTCTTTTTTTCTACATGTCAATTTTTAATTGATTATCTTTTTTTAAATAGACTTAACGATTTAACTAATGATTGAACTAATCTTTAATTTTATTATAATTGTATTATTAGATACATTTTTAGGCTAATATAATATGTATGATGATCTAATCTTAAGTATTGCTAGTTGTTTAAAGAATTTTTCTTAAGTATTATTGATATTTTTTTATAATAGTTAATATTATTTTTTAGAATTTAAAATCATGAGTTGTTTAATTCTATTTTATATTATCAAATCTGATACAAATAATTATGATGTAAATACATTTTACTAATAAAACCAAACATATCTAAAAATTTAGATGGTAAACAAAGCGGAAAGTGAAAAGGAAATTAATGGGATCAAGGTAAGCAAAAAAAGCATCCCAATTCAACCATATTTTTTCGACAAAACTGGGAGATAGTGGGCCCACTAGTGACAGATGCTTGCTTCAATTTCCATATTACGGGAAAGGCAAAATTTTGGTTTACACAAACGCATTATAGAGCATTTTAGTCACTATTGCTCTATAAGCTTTTGCAATAGGGTTTACAAGGTTATAGCCAAAATTTTGGTTAAAAGGCTTAATTTAATTTTAAATTTTCTTACATCGCCCTTTTAAAATGCCTTTGTTGAAGCGTCACAGATTAGAGACAATATCATACTTTGCTTGAAATTATTAGGTCAAATAAAAGAAAAAAAAAATGAAGGGTATCTTAAGTGATTTTAAATTAGACATCAGCAAAACATATAATAGGTTAAGTTGAAACTTTATAAATGCAGTTCTCATTGCTATTATATTTGAAGGAAGATGAGTCAACTTGGTCTTAACGTGCATATCAACAGCTTCATATCAAATTCTTCTTAATGGAGTAACATCAGACAACATTATTCCAAATAAAGACATTAGACAAGGGGATCTCCTTATTTATTTGTTCTTTTGTCAAAATGTTTTATCTCTGATGATAATCAAAGTAGAAAAGGGAAAATGAAATTAATAGGATCAAAGTAAGCAACAAGAGTATCCCAATCTTGCATCTCTTATTTGCTTATGACAATTATCTTTTTTTTAAATCAACTTTTATGGTCATTCAAGTCTTCTTGTTTTTTGTGACCCACATTGAGTGAATTGCTTCTTGAGAAATAATAATATTGAATGAGATGCTACACCCAACTATGAAGCTAGCTTGATGTTGTCCAACCAATTTTTGCATTATTAGCCGAAGTCGATTAACTAAAGTTTTAGTAATGCCTTTGTCTATTACATTACATAGGTTGATTGGGTGATACTGTGCTAAAGTTTCTGCCCCTTCCACTTTAGGAATCAGCACGAATAAAGTCTTGTTGAGACTCAGATCAATTAGACACCCCTTGAAAATACTTTTAACTAGATTAAATACACTGTTCCCCACCACTTCCCATTGTGATTAATCAAATTTCGCATGAAGACCATCCACTCTTAGAGCCTTCAAAGGAGCCATGCTGAAGAACACTTTCCGAACTTCATTAATTGAGACTTTAGCATTAAGAACCCCCAAATCATCATTATCCAAGGCTAGAAATCTTCCTCGACAGAAAAATTATTCAGTAGGAGGGGGTGTGTCAATTGTGTATAGATTCTTGTAAAACTCAATAGCATGTTGTTTAAGCACTTCTTCATCATAACACCACCCCATTCTAGAGGTGTGCAAATTTCGGGTAAAATCGAATTAATTCGGTTAACCGATCGAATTCAGTTAATCAGTCGGTTAACCGAATGAATTCCGTCGGGGGTAAGTTAATAATTTTTTGGAAGTTCGGTTAATGGTTAATTCAGTTCGAAATCGGTCGGTTAACTGAATTTAATAAATAATATTATAATATATAAGTATTCGGTCGGTTCGGTTAATTTTTTAGAAATATAAATTATTCCGTCGGTTAAGCCGGTTAATTTTTGATATGTTTTATTCTTATTTAACCAAAAATAAAAAAATATAAATTTCGGTTAATTCGGTTTACCGATCGAATTAACCGAAAAAGTTCGGTTCGGTTAATTTTTTTTGAAAAATTTTAGTTCGGTTAACGGTTAATGGTAGTTTAGGTCGGTTAACTGATTGAACACCCCACCCCATTCCTTCAATCCTAAGGCCTTTTATTCTATTTTGTTTTCTTCGAGCTAAAATATGACTATGGAAAAATTTTGTATTTCTATCACCGTTGGCAAGCCATGTACTTCTAGGCTTTTGGAACCATAGAAGTTCTTCCTGCTCTAGGATGTCCTTAATAGCAGTCTTTAAATCGATTTCATAGGAACGTAGGCTTGGATTATCTCGCAATTCAAGAGACCTTTGCACATTTCGCAACTTTGTCATCAACTCCTTCCTTGTAAAAATGTTCCCGAAGACCCTTTTATTCCAATCTTGCACCACATCCATGAACCATTTTATATTAGCAACCACCTTAGTTGACACATTCCAATTACGTTGTACTAAATCATTAAATTCAGGGTGTGATAGCTAACTTGCTAAAAACCGAAAAGGTTTGTAACCAACAGATGAGGTAGTTGAATTTGTGGCCACAAGGAGTGGCCTGTTGCTCGATTTGAGTTTGTGCAAATGTAATGCCCCGTACCCGAGACTGTCGCCGGAGTCGAACACGAGGTGTTAACAGACTTAATTCATTGCTTAAACAGCTCAAACAATTTAATTTTAGAAATTCTAGACAAGCTGGCTAACTGCATCACAGTCGCTTAAAAATTCATATCTTGAGTTACGAAACTCGAAATCCAATTCCGTCAATTTTCCCTGAAAATAGACTCATATATATATTTACTTATTTTTTTTCTAGAATTTTTGGTTAGGCCAATTAGTACAGTTTATTAGTTAATGTCTCCCCTGTTTCAGGGTTCAACTGCTCTGACCTCTGTGTATTACGAATCAGATATCTCTCTGTACAGAATTTCAATGACTATGAAGTTTGTTTCTCTTAAAACTAGACTCAATAAGAAATCTGTACATATAAATTATGACTTCTAACTATTTTTATACAATTTATGGTGAATTTCCAAAGTCAGAACAGGGGATCCAGAAATTGCTCTGGCCCTGTTTCACAAAAATTTAAACATCTCATAAAATATAACTCATATACCTGTTTCGTTTCTTCCATATGAAAATAGACTCATAATTCTTCAATTTCATATTTTATTCATCATCTAATTATATCTCTATTATTTTTAATGATTTTTCAAATTCACGTCACTACTGTTGTCTGAATCTATTTTATGGTAAATTTTACCTATTCATGGTTTCCATGGATTAACTAGCAATTTGACATACATAACACCAAATATGATCATAATTAGCCATTCCAATGGCTAATCATTACTAAGCATTTTTATACTACTCAATAACCATATCATAAGACCATATATACAAAATGATTATAATGCTATACATGCCATACTCAAAATATACAAGCCATTATGCCAAGATGGTATACGGATAGTGTGAGCGTGCCTCCGACCGTTCCCAATTTCCGAGCTGGCTTGTCAACACTACAAGGAATGAAAAGGAGGAAGTAAGCATAAATGCTTAGTAAGTTCACATGCAAATAGCAAGTAACATAACCATATAAGCAAATATAAAACATCATTTGCATAATCATCACCAAGACATTCATATCATATTTTCATTTATCATCTTACCATATTGTTGTTATATCGATTTTTTTAACCCGAGGGTTAAGTACATACCTGTTCAAAGTATTCATTTCACAACACTTACCAATACTTCCCTTTCATCTTGAGTATTCCTCCATTTGAGTAGAACTTTACCCGTTGAACACATCGGAATATAATTCGGATACATGGATAATTTGCACATAAGTGCCACATATGTAATCAAGCAATCATGTAACCCGCCCCTAAGTGAACTCGGACTCAACTCAACGAGCTCGGGCATTCGCATCCATAAGTGAACTCGGACTCAACTTAACGAGCTCGGATGCCTAGTTACATTTCACGAACTCGGACTCAACTCAACGAGCTCGGATGCCTAGTTACATTTCACGAACTCGGACTCAATTCAATGAGTTCGGACATTCGCATCCATAAGTGAACTCGGACTCAACTCGACGAGTTCGGATGCCCAAATATCCCAGTGACATGTCACTTGTATCCTAATCCATTCCTAAGGTTCAACGGGACCTTTTTCCCGATCATGTGTCTCAACCATCTTCTATGGAATACCGATACCGATACTCGGTAGTATTTCACATTTTCCAAGTATATCACATAATTTGACATATTATCAAACAATTATCACGAGTATAATATTTCATAATAATTATCATATCATTTAAATAATATAAAAACATTTAAAATAATAACTATGTTACCAACATTTACATATGAACTTACCTAGTATGCGAAAATGGCTACTTTTACCATTTCGTCCACAACTTGGTATTTTCCCCATTTTAGCTCGAATTTCAATTTTCCTTGCTCTATCATTTAAAATATAGTCTATTTAGGACTCACATTATTCAAATTGACCCAAAATCATATTTTGGAAAAATTACAATTTTGCCCCTAAACTTTTGCATATTTACACTTTTGCCCCAAAGCTCGTAAATTAAACTTCAGCCTATTTTCTTATGTTTTATGACATGCTGATAATTTTTCCCTTCTATGGCAACATCAAATTCTCACTCTAACATGTACTTATGACTATTAGGTATTTTACCTGATTAAGCCCTTTGCTCGTTTTCACTTAAAACCGAGTAGCACAAGTTGTCTAACATAATTTAAAACCTCATATTCTATCATAAAACACAAAAATACACAAATTTCACCTATGGCTATTTTTCCAAGTATGAACCCTAGGTTAAATTATTGCTAGCATAAGCTTAATCGAGCTACCGGGACTCCAAAAACGTAAAGAACTTGAAAAACGGGGCTAGAATGGACTTAAAATCGAGCTTGGAAGCTTGAAAAACCCTAGCCATGGTTTCTCCTTGCTATATTCAGCCATGGGGTTGAAGATGAGCAAAATTGGCTTTTAATTTTGTATTTTAATTCATTTTACCCCTAAATGACCAAAATGCCCTTACTACTAAACTTTCCAAAAATTCCATCCATGTCCAATTTTTGTCCACAAACTTATAAATTGGTAAAATTTCTATTTAAGACCTCCTAATTAATATTTCAAAACAATTTCATACTAGAAACTTCTAGAATGCAAGTTTTACAAATTATTCGATTTAGTCCCTAATTTCAATTTAAACACCTTATGCATAAAATTTCTTCACGAAAATTTCACACAATCATGCAATCATATCATAGACCTCAAAATAATTATAAAATAATTATTTCTATCTCGAATTTTGTGGTCACAAAACCACTATTCCGACTAGGCCCAAAATCAGGATATTACAACTCTCCCCCCCTTTAGGGATTTTCGTCCTCGAAAATCTTACCAGAAAAGTGGTCTTCACTTTTAATCTCATATTCGGTGCCGAAGAACTTTCACTTAGACTGTACCTCCAATACATCTCTTTAATTTCTCATATGATTTGAAAGCTTACATCTCAACTCTCAACTGTTCTTAAATTTTCAACCCTTCTCAGTTTCCCATGATATCATGACATAAAACCCGGATCTTAACTTGATTAATGGAGACCGGAATTCCAAGAAATCCAACAATCAAAGAGACCTAAATTTTCATGAATCTGATGAGTAGGAATTCATTCAATACAGATATGATTTATAGATCTCGCCAAACATTTAACAATAGGATACATCACATTGTCCTCTTTCTGCCATGGAAATAATTCTGATATGGCCTCAAGAACAATCCTTCTCATTTCCATCCCAATATCAACACTGACAAAGATAATTTTGATAGATTCCAATGCTCGACTTTAACCCCTTTAACAACTCCGATTTTATGTAACATCGAATGCTCTAAACTATCACATTACCTCACCGTCTTGAAACACATCACAATTCATACAACAGTACATTACTGAAAGTCAGAAAGTCTTTACTCAATGTAGACTAGTCTAGTTCAGACGCTTCGGTTACCAATATTCTCATCTATCCGAAATTTGTCAACATGTAATAAACTTTTCAGTTTTTACAAAATGAAAACCTTATCATTCGTAGTGACTTTAACTAATATCAAACTTTTTCTAATAAATATACACTTCTCGTTCAGACTATTTACTCTTTTATCCGTACAAAATGAAATTCTATTATCAGACTTGGGAAAAATAATCCTGAAATAATTGTCACATGAAATCTTTCAAATAGATAATTCACCATACCGACTGAAACTCGCGCTTTTATCACTTATGCCTTTACTGATGTCAAATTCTTACACAGAAATTAGAAAAAATCCCAATACTAAAATCACCACATTACCAAGATCAAATTAGAAGTACAGTCATATTTGACATGATTATCACGAGCTGAAGAACGCACTTTGAACACGAGTCATAATTGACAAATTATGGAACAAAGATAACAAGAAAACCGAATAAAGAAATCCAAGATAGAGAAATCCAGAATAAAGAAATCCAAAATAAAGAAACCCAAGATACGATACTATGCTGGAGAATCGAAAACCAAGCCGGAGAATCGAAAACCAAACTCATAGAGAAAATACGGAATACCCCGATAATTCTTCAAAGAAAGAAAGTCCAAAAGAAAACATCATTTAATCCCACTGGAATCAAATATAACAAGAACAATATATCTTCCCATACATATATATCAGATGAAGCATCAAGTAGAAGAAACCAGAATCATAATATCTATGTATTCTCTCATCAATTCTTATCAGACGAAATGAAATAGAATACCCGATGAAATAGAGCAATATAAATTATAAAACCGATCGGACTACCAATGCTTTCATCCAACACCAGGATTAAAAGACATTCCCATATAACAAGAATTTCTTGAGAAGAAGATCAATAGCCATAGAAATATTTACGAAGCGGGTAAACACATAGAACATCTCAAAAGAGAAGCGCTAAATCTGTCCGATCATAACTATCACACTCGAGATAGTTCTCATTTCAAATATCATTTCCCCAACTAGTTCTGCCGTCACAAATTTCATATTAAACCATTCACTAAAGAAGGCGATTTGAATAAATTTCGATTTACACTTTTCACGACCTTGCACTGAGTAATTCGGTTTACCAAGGAGAATTCCTTTTCTAACTGGGACAAGTGCATAATTCCAAAATCTTTTACGTCAATCCGATACTTTACTGTCTCTGACTTTACTTATCAGCTCATTTTCAATCTCTAATCATACTTATAATTATTCTATCACTGAACTCTTTGGGTTCTCAACCGGAAACTTATTCAATACAAATCTCATGAAATTCCATTATAAGTACCACTTCGGTAAGGGGGAGGGATTGTAGGACCTCTGACTCGACTTTCTTATACATACACATATGATACAACTTCCATCATCATAACAACATCATCAAAATCATGTCATTCATTCATTCATGTTGGCTTACACCAATTTTCCTATTGTCCCATTTAGACAATATACTTATGCATACATTCTATGTTTTCTAGATAGCTTTACTTATCCATTCATTTAATTAAATTAAGTCATGCTCATGACATCATATAAGGCCAAACAAACATAGATATTTGCACCACAATCATAACTTTCATTTCGTGCATCATCATGTACATATCATTACAATCATATAATTCAGTCCAACAATTTAACATAGATAAGTTCATTTCATTATAATCCTTTATCTCATAAAAATTATATATCATTAGCATTCATCAACATTCGACGTCCAAATCAAAACAAGGGCATTTTCATTCGTATCATAATATTATGACTTTTATTCATACCTCTACTACTTTCTATTTATTCCGTTCATCTTATCAAGTAAGCCATATACACTACATCATATGAGCATTAAGCAAATATGAATATTTATCACATATGTATCATAAACCTTTATTCATACTTTTCTGAACCGATACTTATCACAATCATAATTTTACTCAAATACCTTCACATAACATTGGACATGGTCAGCGTAGCTCGGTTGGAGAGTACCCTGTCTAAATAAGACGGTACTCATACGCGTCGGAAGAGATCACACTATCACAGATCAGTGGCATGTATAGCTAAACTTTTACACATGCTAGGTTAGTCCGAGAACTGACTAAACCTGCTCTGATACCACCAAATGTAATTCCCCGTACCCGAGACCGTCACCGGAGTCGAACATGAGGTGTTAACAGACTTAATTCATTGCTTAAACAGCTCAAACAATTTAATTTTAGAAATTCCAGATAAGCTAGCTAACTGCATCACAGTTGCTTAAAAATTCATATCTCGAGTTACGAAACTCAAAATCCAATTCTGTAAATTTTCCCTGAAAATAGACTCATATATATATTTACTAATTTTATTATAGAATTTTTGGCTAGGCCAATTAGTACAGTTTATTAGTTAAAGTCTCCCCTGTTTCAGGGTTCAACTACTCTGACCTCTGTGTATTACGAATCAGATATCTCTCTGTACAGAATTTCAATGACTATGAAGTTTGTTTCTCTTAAAACTAGACTCAATAAGAAATCTGTAAATATAAATTATGACTTCTAACTATTTTTATACAATTTATGGTGAATTTCAAAAGTCAGAACAGGGGATCCAGAAATTGCTCTGTCCCTGTTTCACAAAAATTTAAACATCTCATAAAATATAACTCATATACCTGTTTCGTTTCTTCCATATGAAAATAGACTCATAATTCTTCAATTCCATATTTTATTCATCATCTAATTATATCTCTACTATTTTTAATGATTTTTCAAATTCACATCACTACTGCTGTCTGAATCTATTTTATGGTAAATTTTACCTATTTCATGGTTTCCATGGATTAACTAGCAATTTGACATACATAACACCAAATATGATCATAATTAGCCATTCCAATGGCTAATCATTACCAAGCATTTTTATACTACTCAATAACCCTATCATAAGACCATATATACAAAATGATTATAATGCTATACATGCCATACTCAAAATATACAAGCCATTATGCCAAGATGGTATACGGATAGTGTGAGCGTGCCTTCGACCGTTCCCGATTTCCGAGCTGGCTTGTCAACACTACAAGGAATGAAAAAGAGGAAGTAAGCATAAATGCTTAGTAAGTTCACATGCAAATAGCAAGTAACATAACCATATAAGCAAACATAAAACATCATTTGCATAATCATCACCAAGACATTCATATCATATTTTCATTTATCATCTTACCATATTGTTGTTATATCGATTTTTTCAACCCGAGGGTTAAGTACATACCTGTTCAAAGTATCCATTTCACAACACTTACCAATACGTCCCTTTCATCTTGAGTATTCCTTCATTTGAGTAGAACTTTACCCGTTGAACACATCAGAATATAATTCGGATACATGGATAATTTGCACATAAGTGCCACATATGTAATCAAGCAATCATGTAACCCGCCCCTAAGTGAGCTCGGACTCAACTCAACGAGCTCGGGCGTTCGCATCCATAAGTGAACTCGGACTCAACTCAACAAGCTCGGATGCCTAGTTACATTTCACGAACTCGGACTCAACTCAACGAGCTCGGATACCTAGTTACATTTCACGAACTCGGACTCAACTCAATGAGTTCAGACATTCGCATCCATAAGTGAACTCGGACTCAACTCGACGAGTTTGGATGCCCGAATATCCCAGTGACATGTCACTTGTATCCTAATCCATTCCTAAGGTTCAACGGGACCTTTTTCCCGATCATGTGTCTCAACCATCTTCTACGGAATACCGATACCGATACTCGGTAGTATTTCACATTTTCCAAGTATATCACATAATTTGACATATTATCAAACAATTATCACGAGTATAATATTTCATAATAATTATCATATCATTTAAATAACATAAAAACATTTAAAATAATAACTATGTTACCAACATTTACATATGAACTTACCTAGTATGCGAAAATGGCTACTTTTACCATTTCGTCCACAACTTGGTATTTTCCCCATTTTAGCTCGAATTTCAATTTTCCTTGCTTTATCATTTAAAATATAGTCTATTTAGGACTCACATTATTCAAATTGACCCAAAATCATATTTTGGAAAAATTACAATTTTGCCCCTAAACTTTTGCATATTTACACTTTTGCCCCAAAGCTCGTAAATTAAACTTCAGCCTATTTTCTTATGTTTTATGACATGCTGATCATTTTTCCCTTCTATGGAAACATCAAATTCTCACTCTAACGTGTACTTATGACTATTAGGTATTTTTACCAATTAAGCCCTTTTGCTCGTTTTCACTTAAAACCGAGTAGCACAAATTGTCTAACATAATTTAAAACCTCATATTCTATCATAAAACACAAAAATACACAAATTTCACCTATGGCTATTTTTCCAAGTATGAACCCTAGGTTAAATTATTGCTAGCATAAGCTTAATCGAGCTACCGGGACTCCAAAAACGTAAAGAACTTGAAAAACGGGGCTAGAATGGACTTAAAATCGAGCTTGGAAGCTTGAAAAACCCTAGCCATGGTTTCTCCTTGCTATATTCGGCCATGGGGTTGAAGATGAGCAAAATTGGCTTTTAATTTTGTATTTTAATTCATTTTACCCCTAAATGACCAAAATGCCCTTACTACTAAACTTTCCAAAAATTCCATCCATGTCCAATTTTTGTCCATAAACTTAGAAATTGGTAAAATTTCTATTTAAGACCTCCTAATTAATATTTCAAAACAATTTCATACTAGAAACTTCTAGAATGCAAGTTTTGCAAATTATTCAATTTAGTCCCTAATTTCAATTTAAACACCTTATGCATAAAATTTCTTCACGAAAATTTCACACAATCATGCAATCATATCATAGACCTCAAAATAATTATAAAATAATTATTTCTATCTCGGATTTTGTGGTCACAAAACCACTATTCCGACTAGGCCCAAAATCAGGATATTATAGCAAATGACATACAAAGTAATTCAGAGCAAAATTTACCCATTTTTCATTACAAATGGCTTTGTCAAGGTGTTGAAAAAGTTCACCCCTATTCCAAGTAAACATTGGCCCATGAAACCCTATATCTTGCAAACTATTATCGTGTAAAAAGGACCGGAAGAGCTTGCAAACTGTGCTTTTGTTCTTTGGCCCCTCTTTCCTCTCGTAGGCATTAAGAATGTAATTAAAATCCTAGCATATCCAAGGGTCTGAGATACCATTAGCAAGTTCTTGCAAACAATCCCATAACAGCTTGCGTAGTAATGGCTGTGGACTTCTATAAATAGTAGTACAAAGAAACGTATATGGCCCATTGTAACACCCTTAACCCGTCTCTGTTGTCGGATTAGGGTTACAGAGCATTATCGATCAAACAAAAAACATTTATCGTTATAACATTAAATAATATATTCTCATTCAAAATATATCAAACATAAGCTTTTGGTCCCTAAATCGAGCCTTTGAGGCCTTAAAAATAGCTTACAAGTAATTCAGGACTAATTTGAAACAAATAAAAAAATTTAAGGAAAATGAGAAAAAATTCAAAAATAGGGGACACACGGCCGTGTTGAATGCCCCAGGCCATGTAACTTCCAAAATTGGGATTCATGACCATGTCCCAGCTTGTGTCCGTGCCCATGTAACTCACCGAGTTGGGCCAGATCGTGTAACTCCCTAACTTATGACACACGGCTGTGTAACACACTAACTTAATACACATGACCATTTTACATGCCGCGTGTTAAGTGGCACAGGCGTGTCCCAAGCCGTGTGCACCTAAGTGAACCTTAAATGTTAAGTTTACCATTTCAAGCTTTCTTGGACACTAAGTAAACCATTTACCAACCATTAGACCTATTCAAAATAACATTAAAAAAGCTCAAATCATACTATTTTCAGCCATCCTAAGTGCCTAACCAATGTTCCCTCATTGGTACTACAAGTATACACAATTATACAACAATATGAATCATCAACCAAAACATGTCAATTCACAAAACTTAACACCCAACCAATATGCCTATCATAGACACCTCAAGTCACAACATTTTAAGAGAGACCATTTAGTCATACATTCACTACAAATTAATGTAA
The DNA here is from genome assembly GCA_025698465.1 of Gossypium longicalyx. NCBI lineage: Eukaryota > Viridiplantae > Streptophyta > Magnoliopsida > Malvales > Malvaceae > Gossypium > Gossypium longicalyx. The sequence continues at coordinate 37,897,632 of CM046999.1, read as the reverse complement.
AAAACATCTTCCATCATTCATAATCCATAGCAAGTCATTATCTAAACATTTTACAAATAAACATCAAGGTCATATAGTGATGTTCATGTTACCAACTTGCACATAGAATCATTCTATACAAGTATACATACGAAAACAAAAGTAATGACAAAACAAGCCTATTACATGCCATATAATCTAAAACAAACATTCTAAAAACTACCGAAAAATGGATAGATAGTGAGTCAAGTGTTGATCCGATCGTCCAACCTTCAAAAGTATCTACAAGAACAGAAATTAACACAAGTAAGCTTATTGAAGTATAGTAAGTTTGACATACAGGAATAATAAATCTTACCGAAGTAAATATAACAATTCAATAAAAAATGATCCAACAACACATGCTTCTTGTCATTCACAACTACATACTGGTGAATTGCATTTCTCAATTCAAAGCTCAAATAATAATATCCGAAAAAATGTATGTAACATCCCTAACCCGTATCCGTCACTAGAATAGGGTTACGGAGCATTACCAGAGTTTTCATTTCAAAAAAATAAAAAATTTTAAACATTTTAATTCATATCATTAATCATAGCAAAACCAATAATAACATACATATTGTCCCTTATACGAGCCCTCGAGGCTCCAAAAACACATTAAAAACAAGTCGGGACTAAATCGAAAACATATAAAATTTTTTAGAAAAAGATGAAAATTTTCAAACTGCAGAGGTCACACGACTATGTCTCAGCCCGTGTCTGTGCCCGTATAACTCACTAACTTGGGTTACACAACCAAACCACTCGCTCGTCTACCAAGTCGTGTACCCTTCGAGATGGCCTCACACGCCTGTGTTACAGGCCGTTTGCTAAGCTACACCCGTGTCTCTGCCCGTGTAGACGAAAAATAGGCCATTTCCAAGCCATTTTTCTCACCCATTCAAGCGCATACCTACAATCAAATTTCCACATATGAACAAGCCTTCAAATTGCACTAAAATCATGCATATTCAAGCTATCCCATTAAGGTACATATTCATACAACCAATATGCCTAAAAGGTACCTCAACCACAACAATTAAACATGTACAACCATATGCACAATTTGGCCAAAAGTTTAACTAATTTATAAATAAGTTTATGTCAAAACTTACCACTTTGTTTACCTATCAAATTTCACACCAAAAGTAACAAATATGCCATTTAACATCTAGCACCAATAGGCATATATGTCATCTATAACCAATATACCAAATCGCCACATTCAAACATATCATAAGACCATTTATAAAATACATTTTTACTACCATCCCATCTTCAATCATTCAAGCATCATAAGCCACGATATCAACCATTTTAAGGCCAAATATATACATGCCAAAAGTAGCACCATTTCACCATCCAAAATGCCATAAACACAAGTAAAAAACAAATGGCTATAACATCAAACAAAAACACCTATACATGCCATTATAACTAAAACTTTGAAACACCAAAATCTATCGATTTAGCTAATGGATAGTGTGATATAAATCTGACAAGCTTCCAACCTGAACGAGCTTCCGATTCACTATAAAACATGGAAAATAACACAGAGTAAGCATAAATGCTTAGTAAGTTCATATAATGTAAAAATCAACTTACCATTTCAACATAGGTTAAGTAAGTTAAACATGACATAATCCAACCACAACTTGGCTAAAGCCTAAGCATTTACACCAAACATGTTAGCCATATAAGCATATAACATAAGCAATTAATCATGGATGATCACAACATTTAATCATGTATCATATGCATATATCATCCATCTCAACTTTCATTATACCATGTATCACCAATTCAATGTAATTCACATGTGTTCATGTCTTAGTTCTTATCAAAATCTTACCATTCTCTTTCAAATCATGCCCGTTGAACCATTTAGAATACTGTTGGATACCCAAGATAGCTCACACATAGTGTGCTAGCTCATATAACTGTAATCCGTCAATTCCCGTACATGTATACTCACATGACCTGTGAAAATAGACTTGTTCACATGAGCTGTGGGTCGGAACGTAGGTACACGATGCTGCTCACATGAGCTGTGGAGTATCGCAACACATGTCAAGCCTCATCCATCAGTAGGACGTTTAAGACTAGCACTCGAATCATGTAAACTCTAACATGTCATTTGTATCCTACGAAATTCCTAAGGTTCAAAGAGGCTCGGTAGGAGACGTAACATCGTTGGATATACAATCGATATATATATATATATATGGCAGTCCACAATACATGTATAATTCAATTAAAAATACATAAATACAATATAATTACACGAACTTACCTCAACGATTAAACGTAGATACAAAGACGATTATTCCAAAACTTTATCTTTTCCCCGATCTAAAGCCATATGAGGTTTGTCTTGATCTAAACAAAAAATTCAAATCAATTCAATATTTATTTTATTCGATTTAACCCAAACTCATCTTTTAGCAAAATTACATTTTTGCCCCTATAATTTTGATTTCATTACAATTTAGTCCCTAGCTCATAAAATGAAAATTCATGAAATTTTCCTAAAACCCACCATATCCAAATTTCATATAGGTCTCTATAAAGCCCTATATTTCATTTATTTCACAATTTCACCATGAATATTTTCTATTTTTCAATTTAATCCCTTTTTGACAATTTCATCAAAAATCACTTAACAAAAGCTATTTATCTATCAACAACTAACCATTTTCTTCCATAAAACATCAAAACTCATATACATTCATTCATGGAAAAACCATAACCTTTTAAAAATTTTACAAATTAGTCCCCGGGCTAGCTAGATTAAGCTACAACGATCCCGAAAATATAGAAATCATTAAAAACGGGACTAAAATACATACCATGCACTTAGAAATGAACTAGCAAAATGTTGAAGCTCCTCTAATGGCTTACTAACCCTTATTTTTGGTTGAGTAAGAATAAAAGAGATGATAACTTGATTTTGTTTTATTTTATTTATCATTTTTTACCAAATTATATTAGTAACCTTTTAAAACATTAAAAAAATTCACTAATACTAAGCCATGTACATCTATTATCTTTATTAATGGTCTAATTACCACATAAGGACTCATACTTCAAGGTTCTATAGCCATTTAATACCTTTAGCTACTAGAACACTACTTTTGCACTTTATGCGATTTAGTCCTTTTTATCAAATTAAGCATGCAAATGGTAAAATTTCTTAACGAAATTTTTATATGGTAATACTAACATACTGTAAGCCTTAAAATAATAATAAAATAAATATTTTCACGTCAAATTTGTGGTCCCAAAACTACTATTCTGATTTCACTAAGAACGAGCAGTTACAACTCTCTCCCTAAAGAAATTTTCGTTCCTGAAATTCTTACTAGAAAAGAGGTTCAGATATTGTTTTCTCATAGCTTCCTCAGATTCCTAGGTGGCTTCCTCTATCCCATGATGTTGCTAAAGAATCTTTACTAAAGCTATGTTCTTATTTCTTAATTTTTTAACCTCTCGAGCCAAAATCTAATTGGTTCCTCGCTGTACAACATAACAAGCTGAATCTCAACATCCATCGGTGAGATAACATGTGAAGTGTCAGATCGGTATCGTCATAACATAGATATGTGAAACACATTATGAATCTTTTCTAACTCTGGCGGAAAAGCTAAACGGTACACTACTGGTCTGATTGTTTCAATAATCTCATACGGGGCACGATGTATCGCGGACTTAGCTTCCCTTTGCGACCAAAATGAAGAACTTTCTTTCAGGGTGATACTTTTAGGAATTCTTTGTCACCAACTTGAAATTCAATGTCTTTACGTTTAAGATCTGCATATGATTTTTGTAGATCTGAAGCTGCTTTCAAACTATCTCGAATCATTTTTACTTTTTCTCCAGTCTTTCAAATAAAATCAACCTTGTAAATCTTATTATCACTAAGCTCAATCCAATACAACAGAGTTCAACATTTACGACCATACAAATCTTCATATAATGCCATCTTTATGCTTGACTGATAACTGTTATTGTGCGCGAACTCAACCAACGGTAAATATTTCTCCCAATTGCCTTCGAATTCTAACACATAACAACAAAGCATATCCTTGAGGATCTGAATTACTCCCTCGAATTGACCATCGTTTGAGGATGAAATGTAGTGCTAAAATGCAACCGTGTACCAAGAGCTTTCTATTACTTTTTCCAGAATCGTGATGTAAACCACTGATCTCTATCCGAAATTATAGAAACTAGTACCCTATGCAATCTAACAATCTTAGAGACATATAACTCAGCTAATCTCTCAAGGGAGTGATTTGTATGTACTGAAATAAAATGTGCAGACTTCGTCAGACGATCAACGAGAACCCGAATTGCATCTTTCTTTCTTGGAGACAAGGGTAAACTTGATATGAAGTCCATAGTAACTCACTCCTATTTCCATTTCGGTATCATCACTAGCTGCAATAAACCAGAAGGTACCTTATGTTCAGCTTTAACTTGCTGACATACTAAACATCTCGATACGAAGTTAAAAATCTCTCGTTTGATTCCCAGCCACCAATACATCTGTTTCAAATCACTATACATCTTATTACTTCCCGGATGAACAGACAAGCTACCATTATGAACTTCTTGTAAAACCTTATGAATGAGCTCTGTATTCTTCGATACACAAATTCTGCCTCTAAAAATTAAACAATTATCGGATGCAACCTGAAAATTTGAATTAGAAGTTGACTCAATCTGTTTACGTTTAGCTAACAACACGTCATCACACTTCTGAGCCTAGCAGATCTGTTGTAAAAAAATTGGTCTAGCTTTCAACTCTTCTAAAATTGAACCGTCATCAGATAATCTTAGTTGCGTATTCATCACTCGCAAAGAAAATAAAGACTTTCTACTCAGAGCTTCAGTAACCACATTCGCTTTACCCAGATGATAATCAATAATCAAATCGTAGTCTTTTAATAACTCGAGCCACCTACGCTGTCTCAGATTCAAATATTTCTATGTCGTTAGATACTTCAAACTCTTATGATCTGTAAAGATATGACATTTTTTTCCGTACAAATGTTGTCGCCAAATCTTCAACATAAACTTAATAGCTGCCAATTTTAAATCTTAAGTCTGATAATTCGTTTCATACAACTTTAACTGCCTGGAAGCATAAGCTATCACTTTACCTTCCTACATCAAAACACGACCTAAACCATTCAAAGATGCATCGCTGAGAATCACAAATTCTTTACCCGATTCAGGTTGAACTAGTACTGGTGCCTTGGTCAATAGTGCTTTCAATTGATTGAAACTTTGCTTACATTTTTCGGACCAATCAAATTTTACATCTTTCTGTAATAGTCTCATCATCGGTGTAGTTATCATTGAGAATCCCTTAACGAATCTTCTGTTATAACCAATTAATCCCAGAAAAATTCTAACTTTAGACACATTCCTCGGTGTTTTCCAGTCAATAACAGCTGAAATTTTGCTCAGATCAACTCTGATGCCTTCGGCCGATACAATTTGTCCCAGAAAACTGACTTCTTGAAGCAAAAATTTACATTTACTAAATTTGGCAAACAATCTCAAATGCTTGGCATGCTCACGCTCGTCTCGTGAATAAATCAGAATGTCATCAATGAATACCACAACAATTCTGTCTAAATACGGTTTGAAAATTTTGTTCATCGAATCCCTAAATACTACAGGTGCATTAGTTAAACCAAACAACACCACAAGAACTTAATAATATCCAAACCTGGTCCTGAACGCAGTTTTGGCACATCCAAATCTTTAACTCGTAGTTGATAGTAGCCAGAATAAAGATCAATCTTTGAAAATACTATTGCACCTTTCAGTTGGTCAAACAGATTGTCAATTCGCGACAATGGATATTTATTATTGATTGTAACTTTTTTGAGTTGAAGGTAGTCAATACACAATCTCATTGATCCGTCCTTTTTCTTAACGAACAGAATAGGTGCACCCCAAGGTGAAAAACTGTGTCGAGCAAAACCCCTATCTGTCGATTCTTACAACTGTGCTTTCAACTCTTTCAACTCAGTAGGAGCCGTTCTGTAACAGCCTGTTTTTAGTAAAATTGGAGCAGTGGTTTTGGGGACACAAATTCGAGGTCAAAATATTTATTTTATTATTATTTTAATGTCTACAGTATGTTAGTAGTATAAAAATTTTGTTAAGAAATTTCAACGTTTGCATGCTTAATTTAGTAAAAAGGACTAAATTGAAAAAGGTACAAAATTAGAGTTCTATAAGTTAAAGGTACTAAATGGCCATGAAATTAAATAGTTAAGGGATTAATACGGTAATTAGAACACTAGTATTATTAGTGGACAAATATGGACATATTATTAAGTGAAATCAAAGTTTATTCATAAGGTTAATTAAGTAATTTGATAAATAAATGAAGTAAAATAATGTAAAAGATGTTATCATCTTACTAGTTGAGATTTCACCATAAAAAATTAGGGTAGAAAGAAGCCATAGCTATGCTTGAAGGTTCGACCAACATTCCTTGTGCATGTAAGTGCAATTTTGCTCAGTTTTAATGATTTTTATGTTTTTGGAGTCGTTGTAGCTTAGTCTAGCTAGCCCGGTGACTAATTTGCAAAATTTTTAAAGTATTAGGGTTTTACCATTATTGACTGTGTATGTTTTTTGAAGTTTAATGGTAGAAAATGAATGGTTGGTGTTAGATAAATAATATTTGTTAAGTGATTTTGAATGAAATTGCAAATTAGAGATTAAATGGAGGAATGTGATAAATTGTATGGTAAAAGCGTGAATATGTGAAATATATGGGCTGCTATAAGTATGTTTAATATTTGACTATAGTGGGATTGTATTAAATTGCATGAATTTGCATTTTTGTGAGCTAAGGACTAAATTGTAAAGAAATTAAATGTATAGGGGCAAAATAGTAATTTTCCATAACATGAATTTTGGGTTGAATTGAATAGAATGAATACTAAATGGATTGAATTTGATTATTCAGATCAAGTTAAGCCTCGTACGGATGTAGATCGAGGGAAAGATAAAGTATCAGACTAGATCTTATTTTGTCGTTCTTGTGATCGAGGTAAGTTTGTATGTTTAATAAGCATTAAATTATATGTTTTTGAATGCTTAATTGTTATAACTGAGATGATATGATCCCATGGAAATTCTCAACGAGTTATCGACAATGTATAAATCCCGATTGAACCTTAAGAATATATAGTATACAAATGACATGTCATTACGGGTTACCGTGTTTTGGGTGCTGGTCCTGTACATTCTATCGGTGGCTGAGTTTTTTGGCATGAGTTGCGATTACTCGTCAGCTTGTGTGAGCAGCACTGTGTAGTTACATCTTGATTGTCAGCTTGTGTGAGCAGACCCAGTGATAACTCGAGTGTGAGCATTTATATGAGATATGAGACTGAGATGGTTTCGACCATGTATTAGCACTTAGTGTGCGAGATTTCTGAGTATCCGATAGTATTCCAAATGGTTCAACTGGTATATTGATGGTATGAAAGAATAAGAGATTAATATGTATCATTACAAGTATGTATGTATGTGAATCATATAAGCATTGAATCTATGAATTTGTAAATTTTATGTCTAACCTTATGGATGAATATGTGTTAGGTTTGTGGATTAAATTGAGTTGCATTATGCCATGTTTAATTACTTAAAATATGATTAAATGGTAATTTCTACTTATTAGCCATATGAGCTTACTAAGCTTAATAGCTTACTTTGTTTACTTTTCCGTGTTTTATAGTGATTTTGAAGTTTGCTTGGATTGGAAGTTGTCGGAGATCTCATCACACTATCTAGCAGTTGTTTTGGTACTTTTGAACTTTGAGTAATATGGTTATATTGCATGTATAGGTCCTTTTGGCTAAGGTAGCCTTTATATCTTAATGAATTTTGGCTATTTGAATTAGCTTATAAGTAGTCATATGTTTTGATATGTAAATATGTATAAATGGTCCTTTTATATGTGGTTTATAATTGCTATGTGAATGACTTGTTGTGAATTGGTAATTAGGTAGCAAATGGTTGAAATTGAGAATGTATTAGCATGTTAAGTATTAGGCAAGATAATGCATATATGAAATTGATCATTAGGTGAATTCTTAAAGGTGATATTGGTATGTTTTGAAATGAAAAATTGTGATGTTTATGAGCATTAGAGTTATTGGTATTAATATTGATATTGCATGATTTGGACTTGGTTGAGATTGTTTTGAATGCCAATTGATGATATGGTCATATGCTATTAGTTGTGTTTAGGTTGATGCAAATTTGGGTGAGAAAAATGGCTTGGAAAATGGCCTATTTTTTTGTCCACAAGGGCAGAGACACGGGTGTGTGTCTCAACCGTGTGTGACACACGGCCAGGTGACACAGCCGTGTGTCCCCTAGTACTTATTTAGAAATCAAGTCAGTAGCTTCACATGGCCTATTCCACAGGCGTGTGGCCTGGCCATAGGGCATAAGCCAGTATACCTTCCAGTTTTTACACGGCCTGGCACACGGGCGTGTGAGGCCATTTTGAAGGGTACACGAGCTAGTCACACGAGTGTGTGGTTGGCCGTGTGTCCCAAGTCAAAGAGTTACATAGGGTCGGACACTGACTGGGACACGGCCATGTGATCCTATTTCGAATGTCAACATGGCCTGTGACATGGACGTGTCTCTTGGCCTTGTGAGACACACGGCTTGGCCACACGGGTATGTATCCCCTACACTTTGAAAATTTTCTATGTTTTTATACAAAATTATTAAGTATTCAATTTAGTCTCAAACCACTTCTAATTCTTGTTTTAAGCTCCGAGGGCTCGTGTTAGGGACTATATGACTGTATTCGAAGGACTTTTGTTTGGATTTGAGAGATGAATGTGAAATGTATGATTGTTTAAGAAATAAGTTCAGTAATGCTCCGTAACCCTATTCCAGGGACGGATATGGGTTATGGGTGTTACACATTCTGTAACATGCTATCGATATTAGTGATGTTCCTGGTACTAACTCAATAGCAAACTCAACCTCTCTGATTGGCAGTAATCTGAGTAACTCCTCTGGAAACACATCAAGATAGTGATAAACCACAGGCATTAATTTAAGTTTCAACTTAGATACTTTAGAATCCATTACATATGGAAGGTACGCGGCGTAACCTTTTCTCACATATCTCTGGGCTGACATAGCTGAAATAATAATAAGCAACCAACTTAAACTATCTAATTCAATCTGAAGCGTCTCATCATTCTAACATTTCAATACAATAAACTTCCATCTACTGTTCACAATAACATCGTCTAGAGTCATCCAATCCATGCTCAAAATCACATCAAACTCATCAAATGGCAAGAGAATCAAATTAGCTAGAAAACTGTAACCCCGAGTTAGCAATGGATAGTTCTTGCAAACCTTATCAACAAACACATATTGACGTAGGGGGTTCAACACTTTAACCACAAATTCAGTGGACTTAATAGGTAAATTCTTACTTGATACTAAATTCGTGCACACATACGAATGGGTTGATCCCGGATCAATCAAAGCAGTAACATCAATATCAAAGATAGAGAAAGTACCAGTAATAACATCTAGCGCAGAAGCTTCCTCCCATACAAGGATAGCGTAAGCCTTAGTTGGTACTCGTTCTTTAGATCTCACAGTAGAATATTTTGTTACACCACGACTACTACTCACATTTCCAGGATTATGAGGTGGTCTACCTTTCGCAACAATGCTACTCAGCCTCATAGTCTGAACTTTTTCTTTTTCAGATTTCTCTAGGTAATCTCTAAGATAATGTTCGAAGGAACCAGACCTGAAACATGCTTCGTTCTTCAATCTACATTAGCCGAAATGTGATCTTTTATAGTACTTGCATTTGGGCATGTTAACTCTGACACCACCCACACTCGCTACAGTTGTAGCCTAAGGCTTTGGGCTCGAACGCCGATTACCTCTATCTCTACAAGAATCCTATAACACCTCTAAATGGTCTATTTTTCATATATGGACCTCAAAATTTGAATTCCATAGCTATTTGATCCCTTTAGCTACTAGAATTCAACTTTTGCACTTTATACAATTTGATCATTTTCATCAAATTAAATATATAATCGGTAAAAATTTCTTTTCAAAATTTTCATACAACATTTCTATCATAAAGCAGACCATGAAATAATATTAAAATAAAATTTTTTCCGGACTCAGATTTGTGGTCCCAAAATCACTATTTTGATTTTACTGAAAAGGGGTTGTTACAATTCTCCCCTTAAAGAATTTTTGTCCTCGAAAATTTTACCAGAAAAGAGATTCGAATATTGCTTTCTCATGGTACCCTCAGGTTCGCAGGTAGCTTCTGCTAATTCAGCTTGGTTGGATGACATTACTTTATGAAAAACATATTTTAAAATGGTCAGGAGATATCACACTATCACAGGTTATATAATGGCATGTATAACTAGACTCGTACATGCTACGTTAGTCCGAGAATTGACTAACCCGTAACTCTGATACTAATAAATGTAACACCTCCAAATGGTCTATCTGTCATAAAAGGACCTCAAATTTTGAATTCCATAGCTATTTGATCCCTTTAGCTACTAGAATTTAACTTTTTCACTTTATGCAATTTAGTCCTTTTCATCAAATTAAATATATAATTGATAAAAATTTCTTTACGATATATGATTAAATGGTAATTTGTACTTATTAGCCATACGAGATTACTAAGTTTAATAGCTTAATTTGTTTACTTTTTCGTGTTTTATAGTTATTTCGAAGTTTGCTCGGATTAGAAGTTGTCGTAGATCTCATCATACGATCCAGTAGTTGTTTTGGTACTTTTGAACTTTGAGTAATGTGGTTATATGGCATGTATAGGTCTTTTTGGCTAAGGTAGCCTTTATGTCTTGATGAATTTTGGCCATTTGAATTGGCTGTAAGTAGTCATATGTTTTGATATGTAAATATGTATAAATGGCCCTTTTATATGTGGTTTATGATTGCTATGTGAATGACTTGTTGTGAATTGGTAATTAGGTAGCAAATGGTTAAAATTAAGAATGTATTAGCATTTTAAGTATTAGGCAAGATAATGCATATATGAAATTGATCATTAGTTGAATTCTTGAAAGTGATATTGGTATGTTTTGGAATGGCAAATTGTGGTGTTTATGAGCATTAGAGTTATTGGTATTGATATTGCATGATTTGGACTTCGTTAAGATTGGTTTGAATGCCAATTGATGATATGGCCATATGCTATTCATTATGTTTAGGTTGATGCAAATTTGGGTGAGGAAAATGGCTTGGAAAATGATCTATTTTTTTGTCCACACGGGAAGAGACACGGGTGTGTGTCTCAGCCGTGTATGACACACGACCAGGTGACATAATCATGTTTTTCTTAGTACTTATTTAGAAATCAAGTCAGTAGCTTCACACTGCCTAGTCCAAGGGCGTGTGGCCTAGCCGTGTGCTATAAGTTAGTATATCCTCCAGTTTTCATACGGCCTAGCACACGGCCTGACACACGGGCGTATGAGGCCATTTTGAAGGGTACACGGGCTAGTCAAATAGGTGTGTGGTTGGCCATGTGACCCAAGTCAGAGAGTTACATGGGGTTGGAAACGGGCTGGGACACGACCATGTGATCCCATGTCGAATGTCCACACGGCCTGTGACACAAGCGTGTCTCTTGGCCGTGTGAGACACACGGCTTGAGCACATGGGTGTGTGTCCTCTGCACTTTGAAATTTTTTTATATTTTTCTAAAAATTTATTAAGTATTCAATTTAGTCTCGAACCACTTCTTATGCTTGTTTTAAGCCCCAAGGGATCGTGTTAGGGACGATATGACTGTATTTGAATGACTTTTGTTTGGATTTGGGAGATGAATGTGAAATGTATGATTGTTTAAGAAATAAGTCCTGTAATGCTCCGTAATCGTATTCTGGTGACAGATATGAGTTAGGGGTGTTACATTTATTGGTATCAGAGCTACGATTTAGTCGATTCTTGGACTAACATAGTGTGTGTGAGTCTAGCTATACACGCCATATTTAACTTGTGATAGTGTGATATCTCTTGACAGGTTTAACTCATGTTTTCATATAGCAATAGATCCCAATCGAGCAGTTTCTGATGATGTAAAAAGTCATGCGCTAGCCTCAGTTCACGAAGCAGCACCGTCTGGATCGAGATTCGTATCTAAGGGTCGTGGAGGAGAGGCCAAGGAAGCCTTCTTTCAAAATGATGAATGAATGGTTCACTGTGTTTGTCTGAACAAATCTAGCTGTTCAATAACCTCCACCCTCACCTATTTCGCAACCAGTTCTTATAGCTCCTCAAGGTTTGGAACCTTTGTATGTGAGTAAGCCACCTGTTGATAAAATTTGAAAGTACGGGGTTGAAGAGTTTAGAGCTACGATTGATGATGATCTTGAGAGAGCTGAGTTTTGGCTTGAGAATACAATTCGAGATTTTGATGAACTATCTTATATGCCAGCAGAATGTGTAAAATGTGCTGTATCACTTCTAAGAGATACTGCATACCAGTGGTGGAGCACTTTAATATCTGTGGTGCCGAGAGATTGGATTATGTGGGAATTCTTTCAGACTGAGTTCAGAAAGAAATATATAAGTTAGCGGTTTCTGGATAAAAAACGCAAAGAATTTCTAGAATTGAAATAGGGTTGTATGATTGTAACAGAGTACGAAAGAGAATTCGTGAGACTGAGTAAGTATGCTCGAAAATGCATCTCCTCTGAAGAAATTATGTGTAAATGGTTCAAAAACTGGTTGAATGAAGACATTAAACTTCTAGTCAGGATTCTTGAACTGAAAGAATTTGTTGTTTTGGTCGATAGAGCTTGCAAAGTCGAGGAGCTTAGCAAAGAAAAGAGAAGAGTCGATTCTGAGGCTTGAGACTCGAGAAAGAGATCAATGAGTAAACCCTATCATTCCTCTTCAAAAAAATCAAGGGATTCTTACAACCGTTTGACTGCGTCCTTGGGGTATTCCAACATAGATCGGAGGAAGCAACACACTAGTCCAAAAGCTTAAGCTACTTCAGTATCGAGTGTTGCTAGTGTCAAAGTCAACAAACCTGAGTGTCAACATTGTGGAAGATGATATTTTGGAGATTGTTGGATGAATAATAAAGCTTGTTTTAGATGTGACTCGCAAGATCATTTTATTCGTGTTTGTCTTGAGTTACTCGAGAAAGATAAGTTTCTGAATGCAAAGCCAAGTAATACAGCTGCCAGAGGGAGACCACCTCGAATTACTGGAAATGTGACTAGTTGTAAAGGTGCAACAAAAGATTCTGCTGTGAGATCGGAGGCTTGAGTGCCAGCCAGAGCCTACGCTATTCGCGCTAGCGAAGATGCATCAGCACCAGATGTTATCACCGGTACATTTTCTCTCTATGACACTGATGTAATTGCTTTGATTGATCTTGGATCAAATCATTCATATGTCTGTATGAATTTAGTATCTAGTAAGAGTATACCTGTTGAGTCCACTGAATTCGTGATTAAAGTATTGAACCCCTTAGGCCATTATGTCCTAGTTGATAAAGTTTGCAAGCATTGTCCTTTGATGACATGGGGTTATTGTTTTCTGGTTGATTTGATGCTTTTACCGTTTGATGAATTCGATGTGATTTTGGGTATCGATTGGTTGACTTTGCATGATGCTGTTGTAAACTGTAGATGAACGACTATTGAGTTGAAATGTCAGAATAGTGAAATTCTTCGTATTGAATCCGATAATTTGAGTGGGTTGCCTGTGGTGATATCGATGATACTAGCACATAAATATGTGAGAAAGGGTTGCAACGCTTACCTTGCATATGTACTTGATGCAAAAGTGTCTGAATCGAAGATTGAATCTGTGCCAGTAGTTTGCAAATATCCAGATGTGATTCTAAAGGAATTACTTGGGTTACCACCGATCAAAGAGGTTGAATTTGCTATTGAGTTAGTACCAGGAACATCACCGATATTGATAGCACCGTACAGATTGGCTCTAATAGAGTTAAAAGAGTTGAAATATTTGTTGCAAGAGTTAACAGATAGAGGATTTGCACGACCTAGTTTCTTGCCCTAGGGTACACCAGTTCTGTTCGTCAAGAAGAAAGATGGATCGAAGAGATTGTATATAGACTATTGACAGCTTAACAAGGTTACGATCAAGAATAAGTATCCTTTGCCGAGAATTGATGATTTTTTTGACCAGTTGAAAGGAACAACAGTATTTTCAAAGATTGATCTGAGATCTGGTTATTATCAGTTGCAGGTTAAAGATTCGAATGTGCCGAAAACTGCGTTCAGAACTAGGTACGGACATTATGAATTTCTTGTCATGCCGTTAGGATCAACAAACGCACCTGCAATATTCATGGACTTGATGAATTGAATCTTTGGACCATATTTGGTCAGATTTGTGGTTGTATTAATTGATGACATTCTGATCTATTCTCGAGATGTGTAACACCCCTTACCCGTACCCAAGACCGGGACAAGGTACGAGGCATTACCGTACATAAACATGACATCTATGGAAAATATGGGTCATAAAATTTCGTTCCAAATTTAAAACCAATCAAATATATTCATAGTGTCACTATTATGGGCCTACTAGTCCCATAACTTGCATTTAAAATGGTCCGGGACTAAACCGAGAACTTTGGAAAGTTTTGGGAAAACTTAAAAATTTTTCTCATAAAACAGGGTCACATGTCTGTGTGGACACAAGGGCATGCCCTTGTCCTCAGACCGTGTAACTCTCTATTTATGACGTCAGTACACAATTTAAACCACATGGCCAGACCACATGCCCGTGTCACCGTGCCGTGTCCCTTACACGGATGAGACACACGACCGTGTCTCAGTCCGTGTGGCCAACACTTAGCCTTCATGTTACCCACAATCCTTTACATCTTTATACATGTCATAACCACAGTTCATAGCAACATTTTAATGATTAAAACACTCTTTATTGAGACACAACATGACGTTTTCGAGGCATCATACACATTTACATATTCTTCACATAATACCCATTCTAGGCATACCAAATCTCATTTATTTGACCAAGTCAAATACTTGACCACTTATTCTCTTATACTATGATTATCAACTTATCCATCCAACATTCACGTTCAAGGCATTATAATCTTACTTGCCCTATTATACATTTACCATGGTCATGACCACTTCGAATGGTCATGAAGCATTCATCACACATGCATGTCACAACACCAATCATTCATGACCAACCATCATGTTCACATCATTTCATCATAAACATTATAACATAGCATGGATAGATAAATTTACAAACCATACTCAATACGAGCCACACCCTATGGCCATATACAAATGAATCAAAATAAGCCAATACATTTGGCCAAATCATAGAACACATATCATAAAAACTAATCCCTATACATGCCACTCACTTGTAACTTCTCAACCTATGTATCAATATCCCAAGGTAATAGCTTGGTAGTGTGATGTTGCCTTTGACATTCTCCAACCCCGAGCTGACCTGACAACACTAAAGAAATGGAAAGGAGGGAGTAAGCTTTACGCTTAGTAAGCTCACATGAAAAATAATAAGCAATATGGTAATATGCTATTTTTCAATTTCCCTCTTTTTATTCAAAACCTAGATAAGCTATTTTCTTGAGTCGCAGTCATTAAATTAGTTATATCTGGGGCTACAGAACTCCAAATTAAGATTCGTTAAATTTTCTAGAAACTAGACTTACATATATTTTTACCATAAAATGTTCAAAATTTTTTTCCTAGCAAATAAGTATAGTTTATTCCTTAAATTTACCCCTATTTCTCTATCTAATACTTCCAACCTCTCTTCACTTCGATTTAATTATCTCATAGTACAAGACTCGGATGACACTTTCATTGATTTCTCTTGAAAATAAACTCATTAAGGATTTTAAGCATATAAATTATGTCCCATAATCATTTTTGTAAAATTTTTAATGATTTTCCAAAGTTAAGAAAGGGGAGTTGAGATCACTCTGACCCTGTTTCACAAAATTTAAAATATCTCATCATATGATATTCCTTTGCTTACACGATTTCCTTTATCTGAAACGAGACCCAATAAACTTTAATTTCATATTTTATTCAGTCTCTAACTCGATTTCCACTATTTTTGGTGGATTTTCAAATTCGGACCACTGCTATTGTCATAATCTATTTTAGTGCAACATAATGATATTCATCACAAATTCGTCTTTGAAGTTATTCTCATAAATATCATTCATTAATTTACATTCTTATCATAAGCCCATTTCATTTTTCATGTCAAACACATGCTCATGGGTTTCGAGTACGTACCTGAGCTATCTCTTAGCACAACCATTTAACCAAACATGACCATCATATGCATCATACTAGTATCATCTAAGCATATATGAGTTTATCATTTCATGTATTTCCATTCCATTTCTCATTTAAATTCCCGTTGAATTTCTCGAAATCTCGATGGATAGTCCATTTACCGTCAAATCATACAAGTGATCATTTTCAATCACGCACTCCCATGAACCTCATATCTTACGACGGGATTACCAGTCTAGGCTAAATCCCTTGTAACAACAAATAATCTTAATGAGCTCGGATCTGAATTACCAGTCCGGGCTAAATTTAGACCCTAATCGGATTACCTGTCCGGGCTAGATCCTTTCTATACTGAGATAAAAGGATTACCCATCCAGGCTAAATCCTTTTCTGCAACACATGTAGGATCTCGTATCATGTAAGAATGGCGTATCCATCAGATGTCATTTTTTATTCAACCGGGACATTTTACCATCTTTTCATCAATACAATAGTTTCATAACATCAATCATGTTTTCATGGTAACAATTAACATATAATACATGAAACGTCGAGACACATAACACATGGTAGAAATGAAACATTTACATTTCACATACTATCAAGGCATTAGAAATATCATACATTGTCACATTATTTATGTTCTTACTAATCATGTATCATTATTCTCTTGAATTCCATGCATCAATGTTTCATATCATATTTTCACATCATGAATTCATTCCATCACCTTCCAATGTATTCACTAATGCCATTCATACAATAACAATAAGGAATTTTTAATTTAAACAAGCATTGCATTATTATTGACGCACGAACTTACCTCGGACCTGGAAACGACAATTTAACATTTTAGTCCATAACCTTTTATTTTCCCATTTAAGCCCGAATCTCGATTTCCTTGATCTAACATTACAAATATAGCTCATTTATTACTCACATTATTCAAATGGGTCCATAAATCATACTTTTACAAATTTTTATTTTGACCCCTTAACTTTTACTTATTTATGCTTTGGCCCCTAGGCTCGTAAAATGATTTTTATTCAGTTTCCTTGCATTTTAAGCCTATTTGAATCATTTTCATAACTATGGAAGCCCCAATTTCCACTAAATCACCATTTTATGACCAATTTTACAAATTTTACAAAACGGTCCTTTCGGACGTTTTCATCGAAAATCACTCATGGGTCAATTTTTAAACATGCATAATCTACCATTAAACCTCAAAATACCAGAATTTCACTCATGGGTCAATTTTTAAACTTAAACCCTAGCTCAAAATAGTGGTAGAAATGAGTAGATCATGTTATCGGGGCTTAAAAAATGTAAAGAACATTAAAAACGGGGGCTCGGGATCACTTACAAATGAGCTTGGAAGCTTGAACCAAACCTTAGCCATGGATTCCATGTAAATTTTGGCTGGATGAAGAAGATGGGCATGAATTTGGCTTATTTTCCCTTTTTATTATTTTAATTACCAAAAGACCAAAATGCCCCTAACTTAAAAATATTCTATTTCACCCATTTCATGTCTATTTTTGTCCAAAAAACTAATCGATGGTCTAATTACCATATAAGGACCTCCAATTTTAAATTTCATAACACTTGGGCACCTCTAGCATGTTAAACTCAACTTTTGCACTTTTTACAATTTAGTCCTTTTGACCAAATTGAGTTCCCAAACGTCAAAATTTTCGAACGAAATTTTCATGAAATCATCCTGTGAAATTTTAGACCATAAAAATATAATAAGAATGAATTTTAATACGTCATATTTGGGATCCTGAAACCACTATTCCCACTAGGCCCTATTTCAAGATGTTACAAGATGAATGTAAGCATGCCGAGCATTTGAGAATTGTATTACAGACTTTACAAGATAAACAACTCTTTGCTGAATTTAGAAAATGTGAGTTTTAGTTTTGGGAAGTTGGATTTTTAGGATACATAGTATCGGCGGAAGGTATTCGAGTTAATCCGAGTAAGATTTCAATGGTTGTTGACTGGAAACCACCAAGAAACGTATCCGAGGTCAGAATTTTTTTGGGATTAGCTGGCTATTATCAGTGTTTTGTAAAAGGGTTCTCGATGATAGCTACACCGGTAACTCACTTATTGCAAAAAGATGTGAAGTTTGAGTGGTCTGAAGAATGTCAACAGAGTTTTGATCAGTCAAAAGCACTATTAACCGAAGCACAGTTTTAGTTTAGCCTGAGTCGGGTAAAGAGTTAATGATTTTCAGCGATGTATTATTTAACGGTTGGGATATGTCTTAATGCAAGAAGGCAAAGTGGTAGCTTATGCTTCCAGACAGTTAAAACCGCTTGAAAAGGATTACCCGATGCATGACTTAGAGTTGGGCGCTATTATATTCGCATTAAAAATTTGGCGACATAATTTGTTCGGTGAAAAATGCCATATTTTTACTAACCACAAGAGTTTAAATTATTTGATGTCACATAAATATTTGAATTTGTAACAATGAAGATGACTTGAATTATTGAAAGACTATGAGTTAGTAATTGATTATCATCTAGGGAAAGCGAATGTAGTCGTGGATGCTTTGAGTAGAAAATCTTTATTCACTTTGAGAGCGATGAATACACTATTGACATTATCTGATGATGGTTCAATTTTAGCTGAATTAAAAGCTAAACTAGTGTTTCTCCAGCAAATCTATGAAGCTCAGAAATGTGATAATAAATTGCAAACTGAAATAGTATAGTGCGAGTCGACTACTGATTCAGATTATCAGATCAGATTCGATGATTGTTTGTTGTTTCGAGGTAGAATTTGTATGCCAAGAAATCTAGAGCTTATACAGAAAATCTTTGCACGAAGCACATAGTGATCTGAAATAGATGTACTATTGGTCGGGCATGAAAAGAGACATTTCAAAATTTGCGTCAAGATGCTTGGTTTGTCAATAGGTTAAAGCCTAACATCAAATACCCTCAGGACTGTTACAGCCTGTGATGATACCTGAGTGGTAATGGGATAGAGTTACGATGGATTTCGTATCGGGGTTACCCCTATTTTCGAAAAAGAGAGATGCTATTTGGGTTGTTGCTGATCGTTTAACGAAATCTCCACATTTCACTCTGGTACGTACAGAATTTTCACTTGATAAATTAGCTGAATTGTACATCTCTGAGATTGTTAGATTGCACGGGGTGCCAGTTTCTATTATTTCAGATAGAGATCCGCGGTTTACGTCTTGATTTTGGAAGAAATTGCATGAGACTTTGGGAACACGGTTGCATTTTAGTACTGCATTTCATCCTCAAATCGATGGTCAATCTGAGAGAGTGATTCAAATTCTCGAAGATATTCTTCGTTGCTGTGTTTTAGAGTTTGAAGGCAATTGGGAAAAATATTTACCATTGTTTGAATTTGCATATAATAATAGTTATCAGTTAAGCATAAATATGGCACCGTATGAGGCTTTATATGGTCGTAAATTTTAAACTCCGTTGTACTGGACCGAGCTTAGTGAGAAAGAGATTCACGGGGTTGATTTGATCAGAGAGACCGAAGAGAAAGTAAAAATAATTCGCGATAGTTTGAAAGCAGCTTTTGATCAACAGAAATCATATGCGGATTTGAAACGTAAAGATATTGAATTTCAAATTGGCGACAGCGTGCTTCTAAAATTATCACCGTGGAAGAAGATTCATTGATTTGGTCACAAGGGAAAGTTGAGTCCGCGATTTATCGGACCGTATGAGATTATCGAGAGAATAGGGCTAGTAGCATATCGACTAGCGTTACCGTTAGAAATTGAAAAGATCCATAATTTATTTCATATATCCATGTTAAGACGGTATAGATCAGATTTGTCACACATAATTCCTCCGACAGAGATTGAAATTCAGCCCGATATGTCGTATAACGAAGAACCGATTAGAATTTTGGCCCGAGAGATTAAAGAGTTAAGAAACAAAAGCATAGCTCTAGTAAATGTTCTTTGGCAACATCATGGTATTGAAAAGGTTACATGGGAACCCGAGGAAGTTATGAGAAAACAGTACCCTAACCTATTTTCTGGTAAGATTTTTGGGATGAAAATTTCTAAGGGGGGAGAGTTGTAACAGCCCGTTCTCAGTGAAATTGGCATAGTGGTTTTGGACCACAAATTTGAGGTCAAAATATTTATTTTATTATTAATTTAATGTCTACATTATGTTAGTAGTCTAGTATAAAAATTTCGTTAAGAAATTTCGACGTTTGCATGCTTAATTTAGTAATAAGGAGTAAATTGAAAAAGGTGCAAAATTAGAGTTCTATAAGTTAGAGGTATTAAATGGCTATGAAATTAAATAGTTAAGGGATTTATGTGGTAATTAGACCATAAGTATTATTAGTGGACAAATAGGGACATATTATTATGTGAAATCAGAGTTTATTCATAAGGTTAATTAAGTAATTTGATAAATAAATAAAGTAAAATAATGTAAAAGATGTTATCATCTTCCTAGTTGAGATTTCACCAGTGAAAATTAGGGTAGAAAGAAGCCATAGCTAAGCTTGAAGGTTCGACCAACATTCTTGTGCATGTAAGTGCAATTTTGCTTGGTTTTTAATGATTTCTATGTTTTTGGAGTCATTGTAGCTAAGTCTAGCTAGCCTAGGGACTAATTTTCAAACCTATTAAAGTATTAGGGTTTTACCATTGTTGAATGTGTATGTGTTTTGAAGTTTAATGGTAGAAAATGAATGGTTGTTGTCAGATAAACAACATTTGTTAAGTGATTTTGAATGAAATTGCAAATTAGAGATTAAATTGAGGAATGTGATAAATTGTGTGTTAAAAGTTTGAATATGTGAAATATATGAGTTGCTATAAGTATTTTTAATATTCGACTATAGTGGGATTGTATTAAATTGCATGAATTTGCATTTTTATGAGCTAGGGACTAAATTGTAAAGAAGTTAAATGTTTAGGGGCAAAATAGTAATTTTGCAATAATATGATTTTTGGGCTGAATTGAATAGAATGAATACTAAATGGATTGAGTTTGATTATTTAAATCAAGTTAAGCCTCGTACGAATCTAGATAGAGGGAAAGATAAAGTATCGGACTAGTTGATCTTATTTCGTCGTTTTTGTGATCGAGGTAAGTTCGTATGTTTAATAAGCATTAAATTATATGTTTTTGAATGCTTAATTGTTATAATTGAGATGATACGGTACCATGGAAATTCTCGACGTGTTATCAACAATGTATAAATCCCAATTGAACCTTAGTAATAGATGGGATACAAATGACATGTCATTAGGGGTTATCGTGTTTTGGGTGCTGGTCTTGTACGTTCTACCGGTGACTGATTTTTTCGGCATGTGTTGCGGTTACTCTTCAGCTTGTGTGAGTAGCACTGTATAGTTATGACTTGACTGTCAGCTTGTGTGAGTAGACCCAGTGATAGCTCGAGAGTGATCATTTATATGATATATGAGATTGAGATGGTTTCGACCATGTATTGACACTTAGTGTGCGAGTTTCCTGAGTATCCGATAGTATTCGTAATGGTTCAACGGGTATATTGATGGTATGAAAGAATAAGAGATTAATATGTCTCATTATAATTATGTATGTATATGTGGAACGACGGAAATGTGCAAGTGTACACAAACGCAACAAGTAATAAAATGACAAGTAAATGTCAAGTTATCGTACCCTCAAGGACTGTGAAAAGAATTGTTTATGAATGCTATTTAAAAAACTTTGGTGAAGAAAAAAATATTTTGTTTGAAGAGGGTGATTAAAAACTAAGATTTTAAACTAAGTAAACTAAATAAATAAATATCAAATGCACGATTTCAAAATACGATTTTAATCAAGATGATATAATTGTGTTAGATTAATTTCATTTCTTATCTTAGACTCACCTACACAAATCCATTCATCTCTTAACATATCCCTATGTCAATTCAATCGATAAACAGATTCTAATAAGCAAGCATGCTATTGCACATACATACTCATTAAATTGAACTAATCTCTTGCATATTCTTATGTCAATTCAAACGATTAATTAAATCTAATGAGAACATAAAAGACTATGTAAGGTAACAAGTTATCCTTACCTTGAAACAGTTTAATCACAATAATCTTGCAAGTTATGCAAGGCAAGTGTATCGCCAGATACAATGCTAATTTAACCTTCAGCTACCTTAGAAGAATAAACATGCCTCGATTAACATCTTTGTGTCCATTAATTACAGTTTCAATCTGTTTAAATAATTAATTCATTAGTTCCCTCACAATTATAATGCAAGAATAACTTAGGCATGATTTTACTTAATCAAGCATTTTATCGAGGCCTATAACAGCATAAACCCAACTTTAATAATTTAAAAGGACGAAATGCAATCAACCCAACACGAATTAAATTCAAGCTAACCTGATTAAATTAACCATTCCAACAACATAAATATTCATAGATATGTTCATCACAAAAACAACAAAAATTAAAGAGATAGGGAACAATAATCAAATCCGGTGTTTTTCTGTGGCTTGACTAGGTTGCTCTATTCTTCCTTCTTTGTTGTCCTCGCTGATCAAGGCTACTATGAACACCCAATTGCTGCTCCAAAATGGCTGAAAAAGAACCCTTTCTCAAGGGGAGAAATTGGCAAAAGAGCAAGGAACTTTGAATAGGAAAAATGTGAGGAAAAGTGAAAAATGAGAGATGAATTGTGAGAGAAAAGATGTGAATGAGGGATGTGTTAAATGATCAGCCAAGGGGGGGTTTTATAGCTGAATGTGGCAGCTGAAATTTGCTAAAAATTGCAGCCAAAGAGCCAACTCTTGGCCGGCCTCCTATGTGGCAAAGTTGATGGCTTCAACTTTGCTAAAAGTGGCTTGGGGCAAATCTACAAAGCCACCAATTGTGGAGGGGTTTAATTACAATTTGAACAAGTTTTCAAGGCATTCTTTGCAGCTTAAATAGTCAGCTAATGATCTGAATTGGGTCAGCACTTGGATGGTTTTGGGCTGTCCTTTTCTTGGCCGGTTCAGTTTACTCGGTTAAGTTCAATTAGACCACTTTTTCATAATTAATTAATTATAATTTATTAACCCAAATTAAATTGGATATAAATTAAAATTAATTATATTATGAATAAAAACATATAATTTTGGACCGTCTTAGGCTAAAATTTAGTTTGCCTTGGTACTTCAAATTGCTTTTTGGTTTTGTGCTTCTAATAGTGTCAGCCGAGCTATTTTTCGCCCTTTGTGTAAATCTGTCGAAAATAACCAAAATGCATCAAAAATAATTATGAAATTAACTAAAATTTAACATCTTTAATTATTTTATAAAAATTAATTATTTTTTGACAAGAATTTAATCGAATTTGCATGAATTTAAGTTAAAAAGGTATGAAAAAGTGTGTAAATTTTTGTGTTTCCAATGTGAATCATATAAGCATTGAATCTATGAATTTGTAAATTTTATGTCTAACCTTATGGTTGAATATGTGTTAGATTTGTGGATTAAATTGAGTTGCATTATGCCATGTTTAATTATTTAAAATATAATTAAATGGTAAGTTGTACTTATTAGCCATATGAGCTTACTAAGCTTAATAGCTTACTTTGTTTACTTTTTCATGTTTTATAGTGATTTCGAAGTTTTCTCGGATCGGAAGTTGTCGGAGATCTCATCACACAATCCGACAGTTGTTTTGGTACTTTTAAACTTTGAGTAATGTAGTTATATGACATGTATAGGTCTTTTAGGCTAAGGTAGCCTTTATGTCTTGATTAAATTAAATAATAAAATATAAATTAATATTTAATAATTTATCTTAATATGTTTCATTAATAAATTGGGTTTTAATTAATTAAGTAAATTGATTAATTAAAGTGGTTAAATTACATTCTTTGGTCCTCTAAATTATCTGCTATTGTTGGACAGGTCTAAGAGCTTTATGTTGATTACAAAACCATCCAAATAGAGGAACCCAAAATTTGGCTGCATGTGGATGTTCATAAATAAAATTTTGGTTTAATTACACAAGGTCCTTGAAGAGTTGAAGAAATCGGAGATTTACCCAGAGATTTGCAATTGATCGAGTCCTGATCCTGATTATGTTGTGGCACTTAAATTAAGCAAAAATCAACCATATTTTCACAAATCATGGCCGGCCACCCTTGGATGAATTTGTAAAAGATGGATAATCCTATTTTTAGCAAACTAGCTCTCTTGTCTCACCTATAAATAAGACCCCATTTTTCACTTTTCTAATCATCCCTCATCCCTCAATCATCCCTTACTCATTCATCATTCTCACCTCTCTCAACTCTCTTAGCCCTCACGCTTATCATCATATTTGCATAAATATTTTTAGCAAATTAGCCTTTTAAAGAGCCCTTGGTCGGCCACCTCGGAGAGCCATCAGCAAAGGAGCAAAGTGAACACTACAGGAAAACAGACTTTTAACGGCATTTTTTTTGCCGCCGTT
The DNA here is from genome assembly GCA_025698465.1 of Gossypium longicalyx. Taxonomy (NCBI): domain Eukaryota; kingdom Viridiplantae; phylum Streptophyta; class Magnoliopsida; order Malvales; family Malvaceae; genus Gossypium; species Gossypium longicalyx. The sequence goes on along the minus strand of CM046999.1, from coordinate 37,872,747 downwards.
AGAACTATTTGTGGTGTTTTAGCGGCGCTTTTGTGACAAACACCGCTAATTTTGGCAGATTTGCAGTGTATATTTTTCACCAATATCCAATCCTTCCTGCATTAAATCCAACCAAAAACAACAAATATAACATGAAATCCAACCAAAAATAACAAATGTAGAATAAAAAATACAACAAAAAACGTTAAATGAAAATGATACTTCGATGTAAATTAATAAATGAAGTATAACTCAAAATATTCTTACAATAATGTTAAATATGACAATGTTAAAAATATTCTTACAAGGAGAAAACAAATGTCTTAGATGGAGGCTTTTGCGACTGTTGAAACATCTTCATCATATGCTGAAGCTGTAGCTGGAGCTCATCGTACTTTCTGCTTTGCTTTGCTGCCATCGCTGCTACCTCTGCTTCCCTCACTGCTACCGCTGCCTCTCTCGCTGCTGTATCTGCTCTAAGTTGTTGCTGGAGTTTTTCATATTTTCTTTCAACCTCGGCAATTTGCTCAACTGTGCTCGCTTGCATCTGAGCTATCTGGTCCCTTAACCTTTGAACTTCAGCTTGAGCTTGACTCCCAGAAGGTATGTATTGCTGGGAGCCGGATCCAAAATATTGGGGACGGGGTAACACCAGATCCTTGAAATTGAACCTGACCATACCTTTCAGGACCCAAAACTTCAATAATAATTCTGTTATCAATGTTCTCAAGATTAACAGAACTATCAGTCGAAGTAATCGCTTCATACTTCGCATTCTTCTCCTTTAGTTTCTCCTAATAAATCAATCAAAGAGTTAGAAACGAAATATATAATAAAAAGGAATGCAACGTAACTTAACATTATTTAAAGCTACTAACGACAAATTAAACAATTATAATTAAACATTATAATTATTTATAATAAATCAAATTTTATTAAGTAAATATACCATAATTTGTCTAGCTTCGGGTGTCATAGGAGATCCATCTTTCTTCTTATGCGTAATCTCAAAAAGCTGAAGGCGTCCAACTTTTTGACCAGACGAGACTTCTTACAATATAGTAGTAAAAATATTATTTAATAGTAGAAAGTCATTAATATTTGATAGAATTAATAAATTCATAATACCTCGGCCTCAGCTACAGAAGCGAAACTTCTCGACCCTGCCGTGTGCTTGAATTTTCATTTTTGCCTGCTACTTATTCCAACTCACTCATGATCCTACATAATGTAATTATTATTACGTATATAGTAAACACTATATACCGAAAAAGTTATAAGAATTTGAAAGTACGTAATACCTCTCCTTTCTTTGAATTCCAGAATCTAACTGCATCTTCCCATTGGTACCTCAGCATTCCCGGCGAGACATTTCGCAATTTTTCTTCGAGGCTTATGTCTTTCTTAAAATATTGTTTTTTCAAAGTGATTTTATGGTCTCTCCATTTTTTACCTAATGCCTTCTTGATATAGTCATCCGAGACCTCTAATGCAAATCTCTCCAAATATTAGTCACTTAAGTTTCACTTTAACTCACACTTTAAACATTAGGTTTTGGTTAAAAGCAGTCCAAAAAATATTTTTGTACAAAATTAATTCAAATACTATGATATATTAATTTGGTAACAGGCAATCAGTATCATGAAGTTTAGTACATTAGTTTTTATAGTAAAATTGAACAGTGTCTATGTAAAGCTTGACAGAATAACCCAAACAAGAAGGAATTATATAACCAACCTGCAATGTACAAGAAGTAACAGATAGGCATTTCATACTTGATAAGGCTGCTAACAAACTGATACAAAAATTATCAATCTGAATGGCTAATAATTTTTTCGATTGCTCCCTAGAATGCATTGCTTTATCAAATTAGATTCAATACACAGAACATAAATGTAAAAGTAATTAAGAAAAAAACTTACTTTGTATATATAAATGTAGTTAGTCATATAAAAAAAAAACACTTTTAACAATCAATGCAACAAACACATATTATGAAGATAAATGATATTTTCATCTAAAATTTGAGATTCCACCCGAAATCAGATTATAAGGAGATGATGAGATGTGAGATTTGAGAAATGTAAAATGAGTCAATTATCGTAATCTTATCTTAAAATGTATAAGATTGGAGGAACTAAAGGTGTTACTAAGAATTGACCCAACATGCCTTTCATCCCTTTTAACTTATACCTATTTCTCTTCGGTTTTCAGTGTTTCCAAGTGGTAGCTGGTAAGTATAAAAAGATTGGTCTTCAAACATAATAATACAAGCCCAATATATACCTGATGCCTATGTATATGAATAAGGCCCATTGCCCAACTATCGAGTTCCATTGCATTACCTACAACTATTTCTCATTTATTGCAACAGGTTGGATGCAATGTTAAAACAATTGCATGATATTACAGATCAGCCAACACTTCGATATAAGGGTTCAGGTTTTTGGTTATGGAAAAATGATAAGTTCAACAGTTTACTGCTGAACTTGGTGACAATGAAATCCATTTTAGGGTTAAATACTGAAATCCCACTTTAGTTGTGATTTTACATTCAAGCAGTTCTAGCTTTCAAACCCATTTTCTAAAAAACTTAAATTTGGGTTTGCTTGATTATCATCATCAGTACATACCTTAATTTGATAATTTGATGAGAAACTGCTAGAAAACAGCCACTCCAATGGGTTTTCTATTCCTGCCCTTGAATCACCTACAACACCAAGAAAACAGGTGCGAAAGCCATTACTGATCCTTAAAATAATATGAAATAACATGAAGAACAAAAAAACAAACAAGATGCTAGATTTCAGTAAACATCAGGAAAAGGAAAAAAAAGTTTTGAAAAAAAGAAAAGAAAAACCCAAATGATTTAACATGTACTGCCACCAATCAAATAAAAAAAGAAAAACCCAAATGAGATAACATGAAGATAAACTAATACATACCTTAAAGTACCATGTTTATGGTGATTAACATCAGCCATGAACACTCTCAAAACAAGCAAATACACAAAACCAAACAACAATATGATAAACAGAGGGCAAAGCAAACAAATGAAATTTGGAAGTGGTTTCTATAACATTAAAGCCCTATTCTTTAGTAACATAAAAAATAATAGAAATGAAATCGAAATGAAACAAGGAGCTTCGGCTTTGATTTGAAATCAAAATGAAATGAAACCTATGGAACGAAAATAGAAAGGGAGACGACAAATGGGTTTGATTTGGGGGAAATTTAGGGTTTAGGGAAATTTTAAGTTGGGGGAAAATAAGGGGTTTTGGGTATGCATTGGGGATGAAAAGGATGAAACAAAAATGGCGCCGTTTTGTTAAAGGTAATGACGTCACTAGATCGCAAAAGAAACGACATCGTTTTAATTAAACTTTTAGCGGCGTTTTTACAAAAGCGCCGCTAAATCTCAATCTTTTGCGGCATTTTTACAAAAGCGCTGCTAATTCTCAATCTTTAGTGGCGTTTTTAGAAAAATGCCGCTAATGCCTCTGGAGACGCAACATAAAATGATGCTATTTTGGCTAAAGTGAAAAATTTTTTGCAGCGTTTTTGATAAAAACGCCACTAATGCATTTGATTGAAATAAATTTTAAACTAAGTTTGTTTTCTTTCAAACAATATATCTAATTTGAAAAAAAATTAATTATATTGAATAATTATTATTTAAATATTTAATATTTAAATTTTAGGTAAATCAATTTAAAATAATTTCTAATAATTATTTAAAACATGAAATGAAATGAAATAAAAAATATATATATTCAAAACCATTTTTGATAAAAATGAACTTGACAACCTTGAGATAAAATGAAAATTTTTAAAACATTAGGTTTTTATTAAAAATATTTTTAACTAGGTGTGACCAATACTTTTAAAATTACCTTTCATAAAATAAAATTTTAAAAAAATTCTTTTAAGAGATCATTATTATCTACATCTTAAAATTAAAGTAAGACGAGTTTAATTTCGAGAGTCCATTACATGCAAAGAAAGTTATAGCATCTTGTAATACTCGAAAATTAATACCTTATTAAACACATATTATTTTTTAGATTTTGAAATTATAAATTTAAATTCAATATTTAATCATGAGGCTATAAATTTTAAAGTGTGCAAGAATTTTATAATTAGAATTTAATTTAAAAAATAAAAATACTAAATTCATTTTATTTTATTTTTAAAATTGATTCAAGTTTAAGAATTTCATGTTAACATTTCGTATTCAATAATTTTAGGAACCACCTCATCAAATTTCGTAATACTAAATCTTGCGTAATTATCTGAGAATATAAACATATATACATCATAAATATATGTGTAAACATGAGATCAAGTATTTAATGAAACCACACTCCGAGCACTCCAAAACCTAGATTCAACCAGAACATCATTTAATCAATTAACCCTTAAACCCTAGACACTAACCCTTAAAACCTTAAACACTAAGACCCTAAACCCTAAACACTTTAAACACCAAACCCCAAACAACAAACTAATTTAAAACACTATACCCCAAACCCAAGATAACAAACCTGGCCCATACCATAAACTTAACATACTATTAAACCCTAAACCATAGGCCTTAAACCTTAAATATTAAACCCTAAACCCAAAAATAAATTTAATCAATATTAAGTACTGCTTCCACAATTTATTATAAACATAAGCTTTTACATTAATATCTATGTATATACACATCAACATCCATATGATTTTTTAGGGGGGTTTAGGGTTTTAGAGTTTATGGATTAGTGTTTAGGGTTTATGTTTTAAAATTTAGGGTTTAGGGTTTAATGTTTAAGATTTAAGGGTTTAGAGAAAGCCATGCATACAACATCGATTTTAACAGCTTGGTAACTTAAATGAAAACTTCTAAATAGTTTAGTTATCAATTTGTAACTTTTCATAATTAAGTAAATAAAATGAAACTTTCTCATAGCTAAGTGAATGGTGTAGTTTATATTTCTTTTTATAAAGTTAGTTTCAAATACCAAAATAATTAAATTGAATTCAAAACAAAAATAAGAAAATAATATGAAAATTAAATCAGATCAAATCAAAACGAGTGTGGGTTACCCTACTAGAAAATGGCTGCTAACATTTTACGGCATTTGGACCAAAAACGCCGCTGTAAATAAACTTTTTTGCGGCGTTTGAACCAAAAACGCCGCTATTGATCAGTTTTAGTGGCGTTTGGACCAAAAACGCCACTACTGCTCAGTTTTTAGTGGCGTTTGGGCCAAAAACGTCACTATTCTTTAGTTTTTTACGGCTAATGTATAATATTTGTGGCGTTTTTTGTTCAAACGCCACTAAAAACGTCGCTAAAGCCCTATTTCCCTGTAGTGGAAGGAATGAATAAGCCCTCGTCAGTCAAAGTCTTGGGTGATAGCCACTTTGATTTGGGTTTAATATTTCTTTTCTTTAACTTAATTCAAGAATGTTTGCTATGTTTTTACTGTTCTTGTTTACAACAATGATAGCTTAATTTTATTTAAGCTAGGATGATTATTTTGATTAAATAATATTTATTTTATTCATGCTTATAATGTTTGTGCATTAATCGATCATGTTTTCAATTAAAATCAAGTCTATATTTCATTCATACGTGATTGAATTGCACCTGAATTAGCTGAGCAATCCTAACTAGACGACGGCTAATGGACACATAATTGAAATGTGCATGCTCAATTTAGATCCTAACTAGATTAAATAAGAGGTTACATAACATCCCTAACCAGGCTCTGTTATCTGCATAGTTTTTAGATTTGTGTGATTAAACTGTTTCAAACCTAACACGTCCTTGTTACCTCGCACGAATACTAAGAAACCCTTAGTAAATAAGGATCAATAAAATGTGTATTTACTAAGTAAAGGATTCCGAAAGTGTAATGACCCAAAATTCACAGGCATCGAAAAAGTACATTATAGGGCCTCTGTCTTAGTAAATCGAGTTCGTAAATAATTATTAGGAATACATACGCGTCTAGTAGTGTACTTAATTTGGTTTTAATTAGGTAAGTTTAGCTTAATTTAGAGAAAAAAGAAAAAGGATTAGATTGAATAAAGGGTAAAAGTTTAATTATAAATTAAAAGAAAGTAAAAAGGACTAAAATGGCAAATATGCCAAATAGTAATGATGAGGCGGCATAATTTTTTTAAAATCTAAGATTTTTATAAGATATATATAATTATTATTATTATTGTTATTATTAATTATTATTATTAAATTAAGAAATAAAGAAAATAAAGAAAAATGTATGATAATAAAAATATACATGTGTAATAATTATATTTGTACGGTTGTAAATTAAATATTTAATTACTTTATATTTAAGTAAATAGATATTTATTATTTATTACTATTATTATTATTTTATCAAGTTATTATTTTTATAAATTATATTAATTATATTATGGAATAAATTAAATATGACAAATGTATGGTGATGGAATAGTACATGTGTAAAATATGTATTTGAAAACTTGTATTGTAATAGTATATTTTCTTAAATTTAAGTAATGATAATTATATATATTCAATTATTCAATTATTCAATTAATAATAATCTATATTAGTTAAATGATAAAATAATACAAAGAGAATAAAATATAAAAGAAAAAAAATAAAGAAACCAAGGAAACAGAACAGAAGCATTTCGAAACAGGGGAAGAAAAAGAAAGAAAGAAAAGAAAAAGGAAAAATTAGGGTTTTAAGGTTTAAAGCTTTGATTGGTAAGTCAATTAAGCCACTTTTTACTTAATTTTGATGTTTTAGAAGCTTTGGAACAAAGTTTCGATGGAATTAAGTTGAGGTTTTAGAAGTTTTTAGGTTTTTTTGAACAAAGTTCATGTTGAACAAAAGATTGAATTAGGGGTTTATTTGATAGAATTATGAATTAGAATTGATTAAAGTATTAAATTGTAAACTAGGCTATAAGTTTTGTCTTGTAGGGATTAAATTGAAAGAAGTTTTAAATTAAGGTTTTATTATGAACATTAGATAGTTAAATAGAATATGGAAGGAATTTGAATAAGAATGAAGTATAAATTAAGTTAGTAAAGTGAATGAGTTAGTAAGGACCTAATTGAAAGTAAGGTAGAAATTGAATAAAAATTCAATTTTTCAATATAAATTAGTGTTGTATTAATAGTATAAATTATTTTTATTTTTATTTTCATAGTTAACAAAGAACCCAAGACATCTACAAAGAAAGGAAAAGAGAAGGTTGACGAAGAGTAATCCAAGAATTACGGTTTGTGTTTCTATAAACCGAACTTAACATTTAAATTGTTGTTTTTTTATTATTTTTTGTTTGTATTATTTAAGGAAAGTATTAGTGTTTTGATATTGAATTGAATGTATGTGAATTTGTAATTATTGTGAAATGGATATTGAAATAAATAATTACTATGAATTGAGAAATGAATTAAATACCTTATTAACTGTATCGGGCTGAGTCAGATATAATTGGCATGCCATAGGATTAGAAGTGTTCAAGGATACTTCGACCATGAGTCGATGAGGCACTATAAGTGTCGTACTGTTACTTCGACTTCGAGTCGATGAGGCACCTTGTGTGTCGTACTGTTATTGTTACTTCGGTTTAATCCGATGAGGTACTAAGTACCGTACTTCTACTGTTTGCTTCGGCAAAGCCGATAAGGCACTGAGTGTCGTACCGGTGTGTTGGTTGGATTTGTGTATCTGTTTAAGTCCGAGTTATGTTAATAAGGGTAAACTATTACACTAAATAATTGAATGACTGTATTACTGGACTAAATAATTCATTGTTATTGATCGTTTGATACTGAATAACTGATTGTTATTGAACAACAATTATCAAATAATTGTTATTGAAAAATAATGATTGATACTGAGTTTGAACTAAAATAGAGCACTGGATTGAAAGTTCAATATTTAAATAGTTATTGAATTTGAGTAGTGTTATATATATATATATATATGTATATATATATGTATGTATTTTATAATTATTTAAGTGTTGGTTTATAGAAATACCACTAAGTGTATACTCAGCGTACGGTTTGTTTCCGTACGCAGGCTAGGTACTAAAGTGATTAACGACTCAGCATCCAAGCCAATCCCGAACTTAAATATATGGTGATGTACTTTTCTCTTTTGAAAATGGCATGTCCTTAGGTTGTAATTTGTTGTTATTTTGATACAAAAATATTAATGATAAATGATGGTAATGGTTGTTCCATACAATTGCATATATCTTAAACATAGTTTATATCATAGTTTTGGACAATTTTGTTAAATGATAAACTAAATAAATCAATTAGACATTTTATGTTAGATTGTTGTAAACATATAAATATTAGAACTTTATATTATTAATTTTATGATAATTAGAGATGTATAAATTCATGAATTGATTTGTTTGGATTGGTTGTTGTTTGAAATTGCAGGGAAGATTAGATATTTTTAAAGGGGTTATATTGAATTTTTATTAAAAAAATTAAATAAAAATGAATGACTTTATAATTATACTATAATATACTTGTTATTTATTTATTTATTAAGAATTATCCGTAAATTATCTGATTTGTCTGATAATGCCTCGTAACCCTGTTCCGGCGACGATTTAGGGTTAAGGGGTATTACAGAAAGGACCTAATGTGGTTTCCAAACTCATGAAAGATCAAGTTGCCATGGAATGTTTTTCCGAATATTGATAAGCATGTTGGTAACAATTTGATTTTAATTAAAGTAATTGTCCTAGCTTATTTATGTTATAATTGTTGCTTATTGTGTTAATTATGCTAAAATCAATTTCATTCATATAGTTGCATGTTAGGATAAATCACATCAGGGATCATTGCATTTAGTTTAATATATTTTAATTATTACTTCTCAATTATATTATTTTTACTTATCAAATTGTTAATATAATTTTACAAATTAATTGGCTTAGCACAAATACAATCCCTGTGGAGACGATAACTTGATGCTTACTTATTACTTGATAACGACTGTGTACACTTGCACAAACCCGAGCGTTACACTTATCATGTGAAAAAAGGCTTCCTTAGCCTCTCCTTCCCAGCCCTCAGATACGGGCCTTGTATCACTCGATGCTACTCCATGAACAGAGGCTTGAGCGTTACTCTTAACTTCATTGGGGTCAGCTCGGTTGGACGTCATTGCTATAAGAAAACATGTTCCAAGATAGCTCAAAAGTTATCACACTATCACAGGTTATACAATGACATGTATAGCTAGACTCACACATGCTACGTTCAGTTTGAGAATCGACTGAATCGTAGCTCTTATACCAATAGATGTAACACCCCTAACTCGTATCCGTCGCCGAAATAGGGTTACGGACCATTACCGAAGTTTTTATTTCAAAATAGTAAAAAATTTTAAACATTTTAATTCATATCATTAATCATAATAGAACCAATCAATAACATACATATTGTCCCTTATACGAGCCCTCGAGGCTCCAAAAGCACATTAGAAACAAGTCGGGGCTAAATCAGAAACATATAGAATTTTTTATAAAAAGATGAAAATTTTCAAACTACAGGGGTCACACGGCTGTGTGGCCAGGCCATGTAACTCACAGGACCAAGAGACATGCCCGTTGTAACACCTCTAACCCGTATTATTCGCCAGAACAGGGTTACAGAGCATTACCGAACAAACAGAATAATAAATCATTCAAATCATACATTAATACAAACATAATAAAATATCATTCAAAAACATTCATAATGTCCCTTAATCGAGCCCTCGAGGCCCTAAAAAAACTATAGAAATAGTTCGGGACTAAATCGGAAACATTTGGAAATTTTAGGAACAATTTAAAAATTTTAGACTGTAGGGGTCAAACAGCCGTGTGGCCAGGCTGTGTGGACATTCGAAATAGGGACACACGGTCGTGTCCCAGCTTGTTTCCATACTCATGTAACTCAATGACTTGGGTCACACGGCCAAACCACATGCTCGTGTGCCAAGCTGTGCACCCCTCGAAATGACCTCACATGCCCATGTGCCAGGTCGTGTGCTAGGCCATGTAATTGGCTAACTTGCATGCCTTGAACCTACAGGGGATACACGATTGAGACACACACCCGTGTCTCACACCATGTGGCCTCAAAATGAACCTTAAAACACAAGTTTACCATATCAAGTTTGCTTAGACCTTAAGAAACTCAAATACCAACCAAAACACCAATTCAAAATGACACTAATCAGGAAAAAAACACATCAAAACTAGCCTAACCAATGTACCCTTATTGGTACCACAAGTATATACAATTTCAAAACAAAATAAACATCAATTCAATTCATCAACTCATTCAAGCAGTACCTAATCAATATACCTAACAAAGTTACCACAATCACAACATTTCAAATACATATATACCACACATACTAGCATAACGACTATACTTCATTCACATAGAATGTGCTAGTTAGTTATTTGTACAAAATATCATTCATAATATTTACATAAACCAAACATTGACCAAAACTGCACAAGAGCCTATACATGTCATATAATCTGAATTAAATGTTCAAAAACTACCGAGATAAGCTGGATAGTGTAGCTTGAGTGCCGATCCGGTCGTCCAACCTTCCAAAAATCTACAATGACATTAAAAAACACAAGTAAGCTTAATGAAGTTTAGTAAATTTGACGAGTTAAACAATAATCTTACCGAACTAACTATAATAATTCAAACAATAATAATCATCCAAAAGAACTACCTGTCATTCAAAACTTCATTCAATAAATTCATCCATATTCAAATTAATATGAAATAAACAACATATCTTTCAAATTCATTAAATAAATTACCTTATCGAGATTTTTCATTTGAAGAACGACTTACGGGTAAAAGTATATCGTCAACAGAAGCTCATAAAAGCTGGTCCTTCCAAATCACACCAAACATAAAGTAAAACGTGAGAGTTCACAACAAATGCTGAACCCCAGTTTACTTGGGTAATATGCTGATATCTCCCTCCAATACCATCTCCACTCTAAACCCCCATCATACACCAAACACGAATATACTCAAATCCCGCGCTCAATCCAAACTGAGTATTAAATTCGATAATATAATTCCAAAAATGCTTCAATTCCAACAATAGAACTTAATATAATACCAATCATTAATTTATACAAATGTTAAATTTTAACATTACGAACTTACCTGGACTGAATTGTAGTCGTTGTAGAGGTTCAGGGACTATTCCGCTATTTTTCCTTTCCCACGAGTCTCTACAGGATTTTGATATAAAATGTAAAATTCTTCATATATTAGCATATATTTCAATTCCAAACTATTTTACAATTAATAACCTTTTATTTTTCAAAATTACACAATTGCCCTAAACTTTTACCATTTTTGCAATTTAGTTCTTTAACTCGAATTTCATCAAATTAACCAATTTTCACAAGTTAATATTTTATCCAAATATACTAGGCCCTCCAAAAGCCCCTAATACACATCAAATTCACTATCCAAACCTAATATTTTGACATTTTCACAATTCAATCCTAAAAATCAAAATCTAATGAAAATCTCTTAACAAATTCATCAAATAACATAATCAAAGTTCCAAATACATGGTATTCATAAAAAAAATTCAATATTCGTCAATGGAAACTTCCAAAATTTTTAACAGAATTAAAACCGGAGGTACAGGCTAGCTGGACTTAGTTGCAACGATATCAAAAACATAAAAATTATAAGAATCGAGATTAAAATGGACTTACATGGAAACTTTTTATGTTACCTAAAAATATCTCCTCACCCTAGCTATGGCATTCAACCATTGAAGAAGAGAATGAATAGAAAAGAAACTTAAATTTTCAATTCGTTTTGTTTTAATTTCAATAAATTTACAATTACGCCATTATCATTAAATTTCTTTCATTTTTTAATTCTAATTATCGTCCCACTCATTATTTATGGCTTAATTATGACTTCAACCCTTCCTCATTTTATAATTAAACCATCCCATCACCTAATTGCTTTAATTTGCAAGTTTTGCACCGTTTACAATTTAGTCATTTTTCTTTAATTAAAGTTTTAATACGACTATATTGACTCTATAAATATTCTCAAAATATTTATGAGTCAAAACGATAGAAATTTATGGTCTCGAAACCACTGTTCCATCACCACTAAAAATCGGGTTGTTACAACTCTCCCCCCTTAGGAAATTTCGTCCTCGAAATTGTTACCTAAAAATAGATCCAGATATTGTAATCTCATTGATTCTTCGGTTCCTCTGGTAGCTTCTTCTGAACCATGTCGATGCAATAAGACTTTTACTAACAGTACTCGTTTATTCCGTAATTCTTTAACTTCTCGAGCTAAAATTCTTAGCGGTTCTTCCGAATACGTCAAGTTTGGCTGTAGCTCAATATCACTCTGCGGAACCACATACGAAAGATCATATATGTACCTCCTTAACATTGAAACACGAAACACATTATATATTTTCTTGAATTCAAAAGGCAAATCTAATCTATAAACTACAGGGCTGATTCTTTCAACAATCTCGTACAGTCTTATAAATCTCAGACTCAGCTTTCCCTTTTTGCCGAAACGCATCATTTTCTTCCATGGAGAAACTTTTAAGAATACTCGACCGCTAACCGCAAATTTTATATCTTTTCTTTTCAGATCCGCATACGATTTCTGATGATCAGATGCAGCTTTCAAACTATCCTGAATAATTCGAACATTGGCTTCTATTTCTCGAATCAAATCAAGTCCCACCATTTTAGATTCACTCAATTCTGACCAATACAATGGTGTTTTACACTTTCTTCTGTAAAAAGCTTCAATCGATATCATTTTTATACTGGATTGATAACTGTTATTATATGTGAATTCAGCTAACGGTAGGTATTTTTCCCAGTTACCTTCAAATTCGAGTATACAACGTCTCAACTTATCTTCCAAAATCTGAATCACTCTTTCTGATTGCCCGTCAGTCTGAAGATGAAATGTTGTGCAGAAATTAAGCTTAGTACCTACAGCCTTATGAAGTTTGCTCTAAAATCTCGATGTAAATCTCGGATCTCAATCTGAAATAATAGATGTCAGAACTCCGTGTAGTCTCACAATCTCAGCTACATATAGTTCTGCTAATCTTTCAAGTGAGAAATCTATTCTTACTAGAATAAACTGTGTCAATTTAGTCAATCTGTCAACAATCACCCAGATCAAATTTTTCCTTCTCGGAGTTACGGGTAAACCAAATACAAAATCCATCGTAACTCGCTCCCACTTCCATTTAAGAATCATAACAGGTTATAGTAGACTAGATGATACCTAATGTTCTGCTTTCACTTGCTGACAAATCAAACATTTCACTACAAATTCACAAATTTCTTGTTTCATACCCAGCCACCAATATATCTGTTTCAAATCACACTACATCTTCGTGCTACCCAGATGAATACAATACGTACTACTGTGAGCTTAAAAAAGAATATCATTTTTCAAATCTAAATTACTCGGAACACAAATTCTATCGTGATAACGCAATGTACCACTATCATCAACAATGTACTCTAAACTCAAATTATTCTGAACCATCTATCATTTCAACACCAACTTCGGATCTTCATCTTGCAATTCTCGAATTCATTGAATAAACAGGGGTTTTTTTCTCAACTCTGCTCATACAGAACCATTTCATTCAGAATGAAATGAGCATTCAATGCTCGAAGTGCAAAAAATGACGACTTTCGACTGAGTGCATCCGCAACTACATTAGCCTTTCCCGGATGATAATCAATAACCAGATCGTAATCTTTCAGTAGTTCTAACTAGATCGTAAACTTTTGTGATCTGTGAACACGTGACATTTCTCGCCGTATAAATAATGTCTCCAAATCTTCAAAGCGAATACAATCGCGACCAACTCGAGATCATAGTAGGATAATTCTTTTCATGCGACTTTAACTGCTGAGAAGTATAAACTACTACTTTTCCTTCTTGCATAAGCACACAACCCAAGCCGTTGAGAGATGCATCACTATAGACAACATACGCTACTCCAAATTCAGGCTGAGTTAATACTGGAGCTTCCATCAACATGTTCTTCAGCTGATCAAAACTCTGTTGGCACTTATCGGACCAAACAAACTCAACATTTTTTTGTAATAATCTGGTCATTGGCGAAGCAATAATCGAAAAGTTTTTAACAAAACGTTGATAGTAACCCACGAAACCTAGAAAACTTCACGCTTCTGAAACATTTTTCGGAGTCTTCCAATTCATCACAGCAGAAAATTTACTCGGATCAACTCAGATTCCGTCAGCTGATACTATGTGTCCCAAAAATCTAACCTCTCGAAGCCAAAACTCACATTTACTAAATTTTGCGTATAATTATTTTTTCTCTCAAAGTCTATAATATGATTCTCAATGTTGAGCATGCTCAGATTCTATCTTGGAATAGATCAATATATCGTCATTAAACACAACAATGAATCAATCAAAATGAGGTTGAAAAACTCGATTCATTAAATCCATACAAGCAACAGCGGCATTAGTCAAACTAAATGGCATTACCATAAACTCATAATGACCATAACGAGTTCTGAAAGCAGTCTTTGACACATCACAGTCTTTAACCTTCAACTGATAATACCCAGATCTCAGATCTATCTTTGAGAACACTGTGGTACCTTTCAATTAATCAAATAAATCATCGATACATGGCAAAGGGTTTTGATTTTTTATTGTGACTTTGTTCAACTATCTGTAGTCTATACACAGTCTTAAAGAGCCGTCTTTCTTTTTTACAAACAAAACATGTGCACCCCAGAGAGACACGCTCGGTCAAATAAACCCTCGTCTAATAACTCTTGCAACTATGCTTTCAATTCTTTTAGTTCAGCGGGTGTCATACGGTACGGTGATATTGATATTGGTGTAGTTCCAGTAACCAAATCAATCACAAACTCAACTTCACGATCAGGAGGTATACTCCACAACTTTTCAGGAAATACATCAGTGAACTCACTAACAACTAGTAACTGATCTAGCTTCGATTGTGAATCTCTGGTATCAAGAATATATGCTAAAAGTGCTTTGCTACCTTTTTATATCAATCTCTGAGTAGAAAAAGTGGAAATAATTCTTACAACATCTTTCGAACTCTCAGACTCAACTGAAATCATCTCTCCTGTCTAGCATTTCAAATCAATCCATTTCTATCTACAATTTACTACCGCATCATGCAACGATAACCAATCCATACCCAGAATAACATCAAATCAGTAGGGAATTCACACACTTAAATTTTAGTGGAGATTTATGACAAACTAAGTTAACTATCACATTCTGACCTGGTGGATTAGTAACTTGAATTTCATAATCAGTATATTCAACAGGTAATTTCTTTTTCGTTACTAATACAGTGCAAATATAAGAATGAGTTTACCCAGGATCAATCAATACATACACAGTAACATCAAATAGATAGAATATACCAGCAATCACATCTGGAGCAATACCTTTCTCTCTGGCTTGAATAGCATAGGTGCAAGCAGGTGCTCTAGCCTCTGATTGAATGACAATGTCTTTCATTCCCATTCGAGTAGTCCCGATAGAACTATTCTGACCCAGACATCTACTTTTCTGATCTTCATCCTCTTTTGGCATTTTTGGACAATTCCGAATAAAATGATCAGTCAATCCACATATATAAAATGCTCTCGACTTACCTCTACACTCCCCAAGATGATATTTCCCACAATGTCTACAATTGAGCTTCAGAGCATTTCGTACATTTCCTACACTATCAGTTGGTTTAGTAGGTACTCTAAAATCCTACTGAATCGTCTTGTTTTTATTCAGATGCAAAGACACTAAGGTAGCTTGGCTAAAATTATAGCACCCCTAACCCGAATTTGTCGCCAAAATAGGGTTACGGAGCATTACCAAAGTTTACAAATTGATTATCAGACATTTCAATTCATCAAGCATTCATATTAGAAACCAATAAAAATCATACATATTGTCCCTTAAATGAACCCTTGATGCCCAAATTTACGCATTAGAAAAAAATAGGGACTAAGTCAAAAACTTAAAAAAATTTTCGGAAAAATTTAAAATTTTCAAAAATACAAAGGTCACACGGATGTGTGGCCAGGCCGTGTGGCTCACACAACTTGGAGACATGCCCGTGTCTCACGCCATGTGGGCAATCGAAATAGGGACACACAGTTGTGTCTCAACCGAAGTCCATGCTTGTGTGAGTATATTTGTGATACCCCTAACCTGTATCCGTCATCGAAACAGGGTTTCAGAGTATTACCGGAGTTTATAGATTAGTTTCTAGTAAATCATGCAAAAATACTATTTACATTCAGAAATAATCATATTGTTCCTTAATTAGGCTATCGTATCCCAATATGAACAGCAAAATCGAATCGGTACTAATTCAGAAACTCTAAGAATTTTTCGCGAATTTATAAAAATTTTCCTTATGTATAGTGCTCACACGCCCGTGTGGTCTAAGGACACGCCCGTGTAGTCAAGCCGTATGGCTACACACGCCCGTGTCCATAACCCGTATAACTCTCTGACTTATAAAACATGAAGAAATTGAAGTCATACGACCAAGTTACACTCCTGTGTGCTAGGCCGTGTGGTTAATATAATTTTCATAAATTAGATACAGATTTCACACGGCCATGTAACACGCCCATGTCTCTACCTATGTGCTCAATTCTAAACATTATGTTTCTCATTTTTAAGGTGCAGGGGATACACGGCCAAAACACATGCCCATATGCCAGGCTGTGTGTCACACACGGTCAAGACACATTCCTATGTGTCTACCCGTATGGATGAAAATAGGACATTTTAAGGCCACTTTTCTCACCCTTTACACATTCAACCTGCATACAATACTTTTATATACCAATATACTCCAAATCAAAAACCAATTCAAGTCAATAACTCATATGGGAAGCCAAATTTATAACTACATCAAAAACCAATTCAAGTCAATAACTCATATGGTAAGCCAAATTTATAACTACACTACTTATTTATATAAACTTACTATGTTATTTCATTCATTAACCACCATTATATACTAATAAATACAAACATATAAACTAACTTATATGTATGAAAGTCATTCATAACCATATTTCAAATTGACTTTCATTTATTTCCATCCTATACATGCCATATAAACCATAAGTTGTAACATAAAATCTACCGATGAAATATGGATAATGTGACCCGGTGTGATGATCCGATCCTCTGAACTCTTGTTAATCTACAAAGAACATTTAACATACAAAATTAAGCTTATGAAAGCTTAGTAAGTTCATAGACTTAAAACATAAATCTTACCGAATTACAATAACAATTCAAATAATAAGTTTTTCACTAATGTTTCCTGTCATATACAAACTCAAATGATGAATTCACTTGATTGAGCTCAACATCAATATCTCATTAAATCCCAAAACTTAAATTCAAATAACACTTACCAATACTTATTAAATTAATGAATGTCTTACGAAATTGAGTACGTCGATAGCTTGATGTCACATTCCATTTTGGACTTGCACATATTTTACCATGGCTTTGCCATGATCGTACACTTTATCACATTGCCATAGCTTAGCTATGATTGCGCACTTGCACAAATATATAACTGTCATGATTCAATCATGGTCTTACGTTCACTTTCACAATGCTATAACCCAGTTATGGTTTTGCACTACAATGCCATAGCTCCACTATGGTCTTACATTTCACACTTTGCCATGATTTAACTATGGTTTAACCATTATAAGCAAATTCAGCTAAAGGTAAATACCTTTCCCAACTGTCACCAAACTCGAGTATACAGCACCTCAACATGTCTTCTAAAATCTGAATCACTCGCTCTTATTGTCCATCTGTTTGAGGATGAAATGTTGTGCTAAAATTCAACTTAGTGCCCAGAGCTTCTTGCAATTTACCCCAAAACCTCGATGTGAACCTTAGATCTCTATCCGAAATTATGGAGGTTGGAACTCCATGTAATCGTACAATCTCAGACACATATAATTCTGCTAATTTTTCAAGTGGGAAATCTATTTTAACCGGAATAAAATGTGTTGACTTATTCAATCTATCAACAATCACCCAAATTGTATCTTTCTTTCTCGGTATTATAGGTAATCTGGATACAAAATCCATCGTAACATGCTCCCATTTCCATTCAGGAATCATGTCAGGTTGTAACAAACCTGCTTGCATTTGATGCTCTACTTTAACCTACTGAAAAATTAGGCATTTTGCAACAAACTCACAGATTTCCCTTTTCATACCAGGCCACCAATACATTCTTTTTAAATCACAATACATTTTCATACTTCCCGGATGAATGGAATATATACTACTATGAGCTTCAGCAAGAATATCATTCTTCAAATTAGAATTATTTGGAACATAAATTATATTACAGTAACATAATATACCATCATCATCAATACTAAATTCTGAACTAAGCTTGTCCCGAACCATTTTTTTCTTCACCACTAATCTTTGGATCATCATCTTGCAGCTCCCGGATCCGTTGAAGAAACACAGGTTTTGCTTTCAATTCTGCTAATATTGAACCATCTTCATTAATAGAAAAATGGACATTCATTGATCGAAGTGCAAACAATGATGATTTTTTACTCAACGCATTTGCAACCACATTGCCTTACCCAGGTGATAATCAATAACAAGATCATAATCTTTTAGAAATTCTAACCACTGTCGCTGTATCAAATTCAACTCCTTCCGAGTTATCAAACATTTGAAGCTCTTACGACCTGTATAAACATAAGACTTTTCACCGTATAAGTAGTCCCTCCAAATTTTCAAAGCGAACACAATTGCAGCCAATTCGAGGTCATATGTAGGATAATTCCTTTCGTGTGGTTTTAACTGCCGAGAAGCATAAGCCACAACCTTTCCTGTTTGCATCAATACACAACCTAATCCATTCAGAGACGTGTCACTATATACAATATACGATACACCCGATTCTGGTTGAGTCAAGACTAGGGCTTTCGTCAACCTTTTCTTCAATTGATCAAAGCTTCTCTGACATTCATCAGTCCACACAAATTCAACATTCTTCTCTAGCTATCGAGTCATTAGGGAAGCAATCATAAAAAAATTCTTGACAAAATGGCGATAATATCCTGCTAAACCCAAGAAACTTTGCACCTCTATTATATTCTTTAGAATTTTCCAATTCACCATTGCTGATACTTTGTTTGGATCCACTCAATTCCCCTTAGCTTACAGAAATCCGACCTCATGTAGCCAAAATTCACATTTGCTGAACTTCACATACAATTGCTTTTCCCTTAAAGTTTATAATACAATTCTCAAATGTTGTGTATGCTCATATTCTGACTTGGAATAGATTAATATATATCTATTCAAATGTGGTTGAAAAATCCGATTCATCAAATCCATAAAAGCAGCAAGAGCATTTATTAAACCAAAAGGCATTACCAGAAATTCATAGTGACCATACTGAGTTATGAAAGCAGTTTTTGGCACATCACACTCTTTAACTTTCAACTAATAATACCTAGATCTAATATCTATCTTTGAGAACACCGCAGCACCATTCAGTTGATCGAACAAGTCGTCGATGCGAGGTAAAGGATATTTATTCTTAATTGTTACCTTGTTCAACTGTCTGTTATCGATACACAATCTTAAAGATCCATCTTTCTTTTTCACAAACAAGACAGGTGCACCCCAAGGTGACGTACTTAGTCTGATGAACCCTTTATCTAATAACTCTTGCAATTGGGTCTTCAACTTTTTCAACTCAGCTGGTGCCATTTTGTACGGTGTTATGAATAATGGAGTTGTTCCCGGAATTACATCAATTAAAAATTTAACTTCACGGTCTAGGGGTAAACCCGGTAATTCTTCAGGAAACACATCAACAAACTCATTAACAACTGGTAACTGCTCCGTCTTCGATTTAGAACCTCAAGTGCCAAGAATATAAGCTAGAAATGCTTCATTACCTTTCCTTATTTACTTCTGAGCAGAAAAGGCTGAAATTACCCTAACAACACCTTTTGTATTTCCAAACTCAGCTGAAATTAATTCCCCTATCTGACATTTTAAATCTATCCGCTTTTCTCTACAGTTCACTATAGCATCATGTTTGGTCAGTCAATCCATTCCAAGAATAACAGCAAATTCTCGAAAAGGTAACAACATCAGATCAGCAGGGAAGTCACAGCCTTGTGTTTTTAGTGGACAGTTTCGACCTATTAAATTAACTAACACACTTTGTCCTAATGGATTAGTGACTTGCACATCATAATCAGTGGATTCAACGGTTAATTTCTTTTCTGACACTAATGCAGTGCAAATATATGAATGTGTAGACCTAGGTTCAATAAAAGCATACACAGAATCATCAAAAACATGGAAAGTACCAGCTATCACATCTGGAGCAGAAGCTTCCTCTCTAGCTCGAATAGCATATGTACATGTACGTGCCCTTGTTTTAGATCGAGCAACAGAATCTCTTATACTCGAATGAATAGTCCCGGTAGCACTACTTTAACCCGAGCATTTACCTTTTTGAGAAGTGGTTGACTGCTTTTATTTTTGTTCTTCCTCTTCTTTAAGCAACTGATGACATTCTCGAATGAAATGATCAGTACTACCACATTTATAACAAGCTCCTGTTCTACCTCAACATTCACCAAGGTGAGACTTGCCACAATATCTGCATTTAGGTCTGGGAACATTTTGCATACTGTTAACACTAACTGCAGGTTTAATGGTCACTCCCACATCTCGTTGAGTTGTCTTGCTTTTACTCGATCGTTCCGACATTGTAGTAGTTCGAATAGAATCTTCTCTGAACTTCTTGGCCAGAAATGTTGAAACTGACTTGGAAGAGCTTCTTTTATAAGATTCTTTACCTCTTCTATCCCGTTGCATCTTTTTGTTATACACTTCTTCCATTTTCTGGGCTCGATCTAATAGAACAAAAAATTATCGTATCTCTAGGTCTCCAATCATCATTTAAATCCCATCATTTAATCCTTCTTCAAATTGAATACACATTTCCGCCTCAGATGGTACAATATCTTCAGCATACTTGCTGAGGTGTACAAACTCTCTCTTATATTCAGCTCCAGACCGGTTTCCCTGTCATAAATCGAAAAATTCTTTCTTCTTCTTATCCAGATATCTCTTGCCAACATACTTCTTTTTAAATTCACTCTGGAAAAATTCCCAATAAATTTTTTCTCCCGGTACCACAGCTTCTATAATTTCCCACCAATTATATGCTTCTTCCTTTAACAAAGAGACTGCACATCTCAAGTAATCATCCGAAGAACAAGCCATCTGCTCAAAAACCCTTATTAAATTCTATAACTAGTATTCAACTCTAACTGAATCATCATCTGATCTTCCCCGAAATTCTTCAGCCCCATACTTTCTGAGTTTTTCTATTGATGTACGCTTGCTAGATTCGTCTGTCAGTGGAGGTAGAAGAGCAACTAGAGGTTTAACTGGTGGTACAGTAGGGGGCGAGGAGGCTGTTGAGCTTGACTTCTTCCTTGTATCATTTTACTATACCATTGATTCATAAATCCATAAATCATGTTCTTAAGTTCTTCTTCTCGCATCAAAGAAATTGGAACATTACTACTTATTCCATGTTCAGAGGTCTGCACTCTACTATTAACTTCTTCTTCTTGTCCAGCATGTTCAGGTCTATCTGACATATTTACAATCTATAAAAAAAATTAAGGATTAGATTGGATCATACATATCACACTATCAAAGATTTTTATGGCATGTATTTCTATACACTTTACACATCACATTCGTTTTGAGAATTGACTAAATCAAAGCTCTGATACCATTAAATGTAATACCCCTAACCTGTATACGTCATCGAGTAAATCATACAAAAGTACTATTTACATTTAGAAATAATCATATTGTCCCTTAATTGGGCTCTCGTAGCCCAATATGAATAGCAAAATCGAATCGGGACTAATTCAAAAACTCTAAGAATTTTTCGCGAATTTATAAAATTTTTCATATGTATAGTGCCCACATGCCCGTGTGGTCTAGGGACATGCCGGTGTAATCAGGCCGTGTGGCTACACACACCCGTGTCCATAACCCGTATAACTCTCTGACTTATAAAATATAAAGAAATTGAAGTGACACGGCCAAGTTACATGCCCGTGTGCTAGGCCGTGTGGTTAATATAATTTTCATAAATTAGGTATAGATTTCACACGGCCATGTAACACGCCCATGTCTCTACCCATGTGCTCAATTCTAAATATTATGTTTCTTATTTTTAAGGCGCAGGGGACACATGACCAAAACACATGCCCATATGCCTAGCCGTGTGTCACTCACGGTCAAGACACACGCCCATGTGTCTACCCGTGTGGACGAAAATAGGTCATTTTAAGGCCACTTTTCTCACCCTTTACACATTCAACCTGCATACAATACTTTCATATACCAATATACTCCAAATAAACAACCTATTCAAGTCAATAACTCATACGGTAAGCCAAATTTATAACTACACTACTTATTTATATAAACTTACTATGTTATTTCATTCGTTAATCACCATTATATACTAATAAATACAAACATATAAACTAACTTATATGTATAAAAGTCATTCATAACCATATTTCAAGTTTACTTTCATTTAATTCAATCCTATACATACCATATAAACCATAAGTTGTAACACAAAATCTACTGATGAAATCTGGATAGTGTGACCCGATGTGTTGATCTGATCCTCCGAAATCTTGTTAATCTACAAAGAACATTTAACATACAAAAGTAAGCTTAAGAAAGCTTAGTAAGTTCATAGACTTAAAACATAAATCTTACCGAATTACAATAACAATTCAAATAATAAGTTTTTCACTAATGTTTCCTGTCATATACAAATTCAAATGATGAATTCACTTGATTGAGCTCAACATCAATATCTCATTAAATTCCAAAACTTAAATTCAAATAGCACTTACCAAAACTTATCAAATTAAGGAACGTCTTACGGAATTGAGTACGTCGATAGCTTGATGCCACATTCCACTTTGGTCTTGCACACATTTTACCATGGCTTTGCCATGATCGCACACTTTATCACATTGCCATAGCTTAGCTATGATTGCACACTTGCACACACATATAACTGCCATGATTAAATCATGGTCTTACGTTCACTTTCACAATGCCATAACCCAGTTATGATTTTGCACTATAATGCCATAGCTCCACTATGGTCTTACATTTCACACTTTTTCATGGTTTAACCATGGTCTTATCCATTAATTCATCACTGATCAATGATTGAACGTACTCAACCCTGCGTTTCCCTTAATTTGAACTTTCAATTCGATTTTCACATTATTGCGATTAATCATAATTCAATAACAACATATGAAAAAATACATTATGTCATCTCTAAATTAACATTTAATTATGAAAATTCAACCATATGAACTTACCTGCGTCAATTTGTAGAGTTTGTAGAATTTCAGAAACTAATCTGTCACTTTTTCTTTTCTGCGTTTATTTTTGGATTCTTAATCTAAAATATAAAATTTTTCATTTATTAGCATCAATTTTAATTCTAATTCACTTCACAATTTATGACCTTCAATTTTTTTAAATTACACTTTTACCCTAAATTTTATAATTTTTACAATTTAGTCCCTACTCAATTAACCCATCAATTGAGCTAAATTTTCCTTAATTAACACTTTATTCCATCATTCTAAACCACTATATACCCTTTAGTATTTAGAATTTCAACATCAAACCCTAATTCTAAATTTTTTCACAATTAGGTCCTAAAACTCAATTTCCACAAAAATCACTTAATAAATTCATCATATAATGAATTAAAAGCTTCAAATCCAAGATAATTCATCTCAAACATATAGCATTTATCCATGGAAACTTTCAATTTCACTTATAGAATAAAAAAACTAATGAATTCAATAGTTGGACCTAATTGTAAAAGTCACAAAAACATAAAAATTCCAAAGAAAAAGTAAGAATTGAACTCCTATGGTGAAAAATCATGAAAAACCAGCTTATTCCAGACCTTCTATGGCATTTTTGCTAAAGAAAAATGGTGATTTCTCTAGATTTTTCAATTTTGTCTTTATTTTATTTAGTTAATTTGCAAAATTTCCATCTTTGCCCTTATTTCACCTTATTTTATTGTTGATTTTCTTGCCCTTGCCATCCAGCCTTCCTACTTTTAGGCTTAATTTCCCTTTAAGTCCTCCCTCTTTTAACACTTTAGTTATTTGATCACTTTAACAAGTTTTGCACCTTTTACAATTTAGACCTTTTTAATTTATTAACTATCAAAACGTTAAAATTTTCTAATGAAACTTTAATACTAACTTAATGACACTCGATAAATATTTCTAAAAATATTTATGGCTCGATTTTATAAATTTGAGGTCTCGATACCTCGTTTTTAACTCGACCTAATAAATTCTTTTAATTCACAAAATTCTCTAATTCAAATATATTTCTAAATTCACTCTTGACTCATAAATATTAATTACTAAATTTTCAAACTTACTCTTGACTTGGGTCACACGGCCAACTCACATGCCCGTGTGCTAGACCCTGTGAGCATTCTGTTTTGTGCAAATTTAATATAGAGAGGACACACGGCTGTGTCACCTGGTCGTGTGTCATACATGGTTGAGACACACGCATGTGTCTCTGCCTATGTGGATGAAAATAGGACATTTTACAAGCCATATTTCTCATCCAATTCTATGTCAATCTATAATCAACATTACACATATCAACAAGCTATAATTAGACATCCAAAACAAGCCAAAATAAGCGGCTAAGCTCAACAAATTACATATAGGCCATCATTAAATAAAATACATATACATGCCATTATAACCAAAATCAAAACATTCGAAAGTATCGATAGAACCGATGGATAGTGTGATACGACTCTGAGTAGCTTCCAACCCTATCGAGCTTTCGATAATCTGAAAAGTAAAGGAAAACAAATACATAAGCAATGAATGCTTAGTAAGCTCATATAAAATTTAATCATAATACTTCTTTTCAAATATGAAATTTATACATATAAAGAATAATTCAATATTGATACCACAATACTTATGAAGCTATATTTAACAACTCATTAAACAAATAAATCTACAGTATCACTTTTACATATTATTCCTAGCATAATAGAATTTTAAACGACTTTAACTCTTCTAAAATTTCATTTGCGTTTCTTTACTTTTCACACTCATTCCATATGCATAACACACCAGTCATAAGCATATCATTCAACCATAGCTACAAGCTAATGCATTTAAACATAGACCTTTTTCGAAATAATCACATGATAACTCATTTCATAAGAAATTGTATAACTTAAACCTTACCACTCTTTCATGAGCACAAGCATATTTTCATTTGAGCACTTACCATTTCAATGCATCTTGTAATTAAACATATTACCATTCAACCAAAAATTTGGCATTTGCCTAAGCTTCAAACAACAACACTTGTTAGCGTACTTGAACATATTTCATATAATTTCAACATCAATAACTTTATTATCTAAACATGTCACACTTGAATTTATTACTTATCTCAACTTAGATAATTTACATGTATCAACATATCAAGATATTGATATATATATATATACATTTCATAATACATATAATATTTTACTGTTTCTTCATATACGTATATCATCCAAGACAACTCTTGATAACTTACCATTCGAAAAACGACTTACGGATATAAGTACATCGTTTTCAGAAGCCTGAAGGATGAACAGAAGCTCATGAGAACTAAACGGAAACCCATAAGGGTTGAACAGAAACTCGTAAGAGCTAAACGAAAACCCATAAGGGTTAAATTAAAGCTCAAAAGAGTTAAATGGAAACCCATTAGGGTTGAACGGAAACTCATATGAGTTAACAGAAGCTCGTGAAAGCTAAACGGAAAGGAAACACAAAAGTTTGCAACAACTGCTGAACCTCAATTTACTTGGGTAATTTTCCATCAATTCATCCTTTGCATTTACTGTCAATTCATCCTTTGTATTTATCGAAATTCATCATTTGCCACATAACGATTGTACTCAATCCCGCATTCCACTCGTTTTAAACATTCAATTCAATTTCATAATTTAACAATAATTTTATTTTCAACAATAGATATGAATAAATACATAATAACATTCATCAATTTAATAAATAAACATTAAAATTTAACCATACAAACTTACTTGAATTGAATTGTAATAATTGCAGGAGTTCAGGGACTATTCCATTATTTTTTTTTTCACAAGTATCTACGGAATCTTGATCTAAAATAATAAATTACTCAGTCATTAGCATATATTTTAGTTCCAATTTATTTCACAATTTATACCCTTTAATTTTTTAAATTTACACAATTACCCCAACTTTTACAACTTTTACAATTTAGTCCATTAACTAGTTAATCTATCAAATCAACTAATTTTTCTCAATTAATAATTTATCCAAATATTTTAGGCTATCATACAGCCCTTAATAAAACATAAATTTAATACCAAACCCTAATATTTTAACTATTTTCACAATTTGATACTAACATTAATATTTAACAAAATCACTTTATAATATCATCATACAACAAAATTAAAGCTCTAAACCCACTAGATATTAATAATTTCTTTTCTTATATTAATTTAGACAATTTATAAATTCATTTCATGCAATTTGGTCATTTATTAAATTTTTACAAAATTACCCCTAAAATTTTACTTTTATTCAATTTAGTCTCTAAGCCTAAAACATGCAAATTAGCCATTTTTAATGTAAATCCATGCTAGCTGAATATTCATATATATTTTCCTCCTCTCTATTCCACATCCTTAATGTATATATATTTGTTAAAATCTTTAGCTTTTAGTATATAACATGCTTATATGTTCATATCAAAGCTGTCCACTTTAGTCATAGTCACTAAATTATTTATATCTTGAGCTGTAGAATTCTAAATTAAGATCCGATTGATGTTTTTGAAACTAAACTCAATTATATTTCTACCATAAAAATTTCAGAATTTATAATTTAACCAATAAGTACAGTAAAATCTTCAAATTTATCCCTGTTCTACTGTTTGACAGCTTTGACCCTTCTTTACAAAAAATTAATTACCTCATAGTACGGGGTTCGGATGATGTTTCCATTTATTTATCTTGAATATAGACTCATTAATAATTTAAAAACATAAATTTAAACCCCTAATTATTTTTTTACAATTTTTGATGGTTTTCCAAAGTCAGAATAGGGGAACTCAAAATCAATCTAACCTTGTCTCATGAAAATTCATATATCTCATAATATGAAATTATTTTGCTTACAAAGTTTCTTCTATGTAAAACTAGACTCAATAGGCTTTAATTTAATACTTTAATAAACCTCTAATTCAATTTCTAAAATTTTTGGTGAATTTTCAAATTTAACTACTACTGCTGTCCAAAACTGTTTTAATGCAAAATATTGATAACCAAGTTTATAACACCCTCCTTTCATTTCTCTACAATATTTCCCATCACTTTCTCTTATTTCCCTTCACTAACATATCAAGAACATATAACCTTATATAAGAAAACACTACTTTAACATCATTTTCATGCTCTTTCAATAATATCAAACTTAAAAATATATTGAAAATCTTGATGTTCTTAACTTGTCCTATTGATTTCAATCTTTAACTTGATTTTCTCTCTCCTCCAACTTCCATTTTCTTATTCTCCATAGTCTCCTTATCACTTTTCTCTCTTGGTGATTATGAAAATTTCTTGAAATTCTTGGTGAAAATGGTGGATTTTTTTGTGAAAAGACTAAATTGTAAAGAAAATAAAATTTCTTTCTTTCTTTTCTCTTCTTACGTTGGTAGGATGGAAAGATGAAAAGAATCCTTCATCTTTCTTTCCTTATATACTAAATAAAATAATAATAAAATATAATTAAAAATCAAATCAAAATATTAATAGAGTAATATTTATTTATTTATTTAATCTAAAATATCACCAACATCATCATTACTCTTCAAAATTATCTTCCTAGCTAAATGACCAT
The DNA here is from genome assembly GCA_025698465.1 of Gossypium longicalyx. Lineage (NCBI taxonomy): Eukaryota > Viridiplantae > Streptophyta > Magnoliopsida > Malvales > Malvaceae > Gossypium > Gossypium longicalyx. Next base: position 37,844,554 of record CM046999.1, on the reverse strand, counting down.
TTTGCCTCTTATGATTCTTCAAAATTCCTCCATTGACTCATAACTTATTTTGGTAAAATTGTGATTTAACCACTCATACTTTTTTCACTTATTCAATTTGGTCCTAATTTATCCATTTTCCTTAGTTTCTATATCATTTCACCCTTAAAATATTTGTACCATTGGTCCTTCAACTTTTTCATATCTACACTTTAATCCCTCAAATTTTGAGTATTTACTCTTGGGCCACAAAACTTTTCTCACTTTTTTTATTTAGTCCTTTCTTGAATTAATATATCATAATATACTTCCCAATGTTGACATAACTCAAAATTTCCCTTTTTTTTCATTTTATTTCCTTATTTTACTATATCAAGGATAATATATTACTTTCTTACTGTAGTAATTTTCGGGGTATTACAAAAATCATCTTTAGTCATTTTCGTTGGTGATGCAGAAAACGACTTGGAAGAACCTTTTTTATGAAATTCTTGAATCCGTCTATCCTGTTGCATCTTGCGATTGTACATTTTTTCTATTTTTTGTGCACAATCAGACAAGACAATAAATTCTCGTATTTCATTACCTTCGACCATCATTCAGATTTCATCATTCAGGCTATCTTCAAATCGGATACACATCTCTTCTTCGGTAGTCACAATTTCTCGGGCATATTTACTGAGATACACAAATTCTCTCTTGTATTCAGCTACCAATCTATTTCCCTAACAAAACTCAAGAAATTCTATCTTTTTCTTATCTAGATATCTTTTCCCGACATACTTCTTTTTCAACTCGACCTGAAAGAATTCCTAGGAAATTTTCACTCTTACTATTGTAGACCACCAACTATACGCTTCCTCTTTTAGTAAAGAAACGACACATCTAAGAAAGTCATCAGAAGAACAAGCCATTTCTTCGAAAACCCGTAAGATATTTTGAAGCCAATACTTAGCTTTAACCGGGTTATCCTTTGATCTACCCCAAAATTCTTCAACACCACACTTTCTGAGTTTCTCAATCTGAATACGTCGACTAGGTTCAATCACTAAAGGAGGTGGTGGTGCAACCGAAGGTATAATAAGGGGTGGAGGTCGTTGAGCCAGATTTTTCATTTGCATAAACTCGTTGAACCACTGGTTCATATACCCAAAGAATATATTTTAAGCTATGTTCTTAAGCCGGAGAAATCGAAACATTACTACTTGACCCATGATCAGAAATCGGTACGTTACTATTAACCTCATCATTGTCAACACGATCAAATCCGTCTGACATCTTTACAATCTATAAGAAAACGAAGGTTAGATCGGATCAAACACATCACACTATCACAGATTTATATCACAAATTTATATCGCAAATGAGTGGAAGGAGTCAAAACTTGAGCCAATTTGGCAGTATGGTCTGGATGGTTCTGAAGCGGCATTATTTTTCGAACTGGATCCGATTACAAAAAAGCCAGAATTTTGCAAGTCTGACTATAACACATCAGACAATGCTCCGGACCTAGATCTACGATTTAGGGCATATGAACCTTTGCCCTACATAAGGAACATCGACCGAGGATGGTTTAGAGTTTTCTCGGCTTCCGTACAAAATACCTGATCATGCAAGCACAGTTCGTAATATGTGAGTATTGGAAGTTGGAATGGAATACCCCAACAAAGATGTTTTTCTTCCTACACTAAAGCAATACAACATCAAGAACAGCGTAAACTACTAAGTCAGAAAGTCCTACTCCGAGAAATTCGAAGGAAAGTGTTTAACGAAGGACATGAGGTATACGTGGAAAATCATGGCATCTTATCGGAAGATAATCGGGCAATGAATGATAAAGAAATATGTCGGTCCCCAAACGTGTGTCGCGACAGGTGCAAGTAAGGACCATCCAAGGTTAGACTCAGACATGATTGCTGACATTATTCTACCGATGGTGAAGGTCAATGTAACACCACTTACCCGTATTCAACGCCAGAACAGGGTTCGAGGCATTACCAAACTTAATCATAAACAAACATACGAAACTGGGTCATGAAATTTCATTCAAATTAAAATCATATAAACATATGCATAACGTTCCTTATATAGGTCTACGAGGTCGAAAACATACATTAGGAACGGTTTGGGACTAAACCGAGGTCTTCGGAAAGTTTTATGAAACACAGAAAAATTTTGAAGTTTTAGGGACACACGCCTGTGTGGAATAATGGACATGCCCGTGTGGCATGTCACACGCCCGTGTGCTAAAGCCGTGTCAATTTTAGAGTGCATTCTGTTTATGACGTCAACATCAAATAGTAGCCACACGGCCAAGTCATACGCCCGTGTGCGAGGCCGTGTGGTCAATTTTATGTTCATTATTTTTCATAATCAGATGCAGACTTCACACGGCCAGGTCACACGACAAGGGCACACGTCCATGTTCCAAGGTTGTGCCACTCACACAACCGAGACACACAGCCGTGTCTCAGCCCGTGTGGCCAATTTTGGACATTTTATTTTGCTAAATTAAGATACAGGGGACACACAATCAGTTCACACGCCCATGGGGCAGACCGTGTGGACGAAAATAGGCCATTTTAAGACCACATTTCTCACCCTTTTTATAATCTACCTACACACAACCTTCAAATACACAAATATGTCCAAACTAATCGACCAAATCAACCAAAACATAAGTTTTTCATCTACCAACATACCATAATACTACTACTTTATCCTAATTTGTCAAAGTGGTTTCATTCATTACCTTACCAAAAAAAACTTCAAAACATAGATATTCAAACATACAAATATCAATATTTCAAAACTACATCTTTCAACCTTGTCCTAAACATGCCATTTAAATAAAAGTTGTATTTTAAATCTACCAATAGAACTCTAGATAGTACTTCTCAGTGTGTTGATCTGATCTACCGATATCACGTAAATCTACAGAAGCAATTACCACACAAAGTAAGCTTGTGAAAGCTTAGTAAGTTCATAGGCTCTTAATAACAACCTTACCAAAAATTCACAAACAATTCATTAAACAATATTATATAATCAAGATCAATATCAAATATACTATCATATTCCAGCACTTAACTTCAACTATCACTTACCAACACTTGTCAAATTAAGGGACGTCTTACAAATTTGAGTACGTCGTTTGCACAATGACACAATTCACAACTCAGTATGGAAATACCGTACTTACGTTTCACAACTCAATATGGAAAATGCCATACCTACGTTTCACAACTCAATATGGTTTTCTTTATTGAAATAACATACCTACGTTTCACACTTTTCCATGGATAAACCATGGTCTTATCCGTCAATTCATCACTTGCCACAACACGAACGTACTCAATCCTGCGTCTTTCTCAATTTGACTTTTAACTAAAATTTTCACATTATTTCCCAATATTAATAATTCAATAGCAGCATATGAGATAACGCACTATATCATTCTCAAATTAACAAAAAATTATACAAGTTCGACCATATGAACTTACCTGGCCAATTTGTAAAAGTTATACTATTTCAGGGACTAATCGGTAACTTTTCCTTTTCCTCGTTTATCTTCAGATTCTTGATCTAAAATATAAAATTATTTACTCATTAGCATCTATTTCAATTCAAATTCAATTCATGCTTTATGCCCTTCAATTTTCAAAATTACACTTTTACCTCAAATTTTACAATTTTTACAATTTAGTCCTTGCTTAATTAACCTCTCAATTGAGCTGATTTTCTCAATTAAAACTTTATTCTATCATTTAAACTACTTCAAAACCTTTGAAAATCATAATTTCAGCATCAAAACCTAATTTCAACATTTTTTGCAATTAGGTCCTAAACATCAATTTCTATTGAAATTACTTAATAAAATCATCTCACAACCAAATTAAAGCTTTAATTTCATACTAATTCATCATAAAATTTCAGCACTCATCCATGGAAACTTCCAAAATCATCCATAGAATCAAAAACTAATGAATTAGATATTAGGACCTAGTTGTAAAAGTCTTAAAAACACAAAAATTACAAGAAAAAGGCAAGAATTTACTCGATGCAAAAATTATGAAAAACCAGCTTAAAAAACCCTGTTATGGTGTTTTTTGTGATGAGAATGAAGAAAATAAAGAGAAATCTAGATATTTCCACTTTAGTCTTATCTTTATTTAGTTAATTTTGTAATTTTCCAATTTTACCTTTATTTCCTCAATTTTTCTGATTTTTCCCTGCTTGTGCCGCCCAAAATATCTCCCTTGAGCTTATTTACACTTTAGGTCCTTCCTTATTTGATAACTGAGCTATTTAATCCTTCTAGCAACTTTTACACATTTTTAATTTAGTCCTTTTTATTTAATTGACCACCCAAATGTTAAAATTTTCTAATGAAATTTTAATACCACATTACTAACACTCCATAAATATTTATAAAAATATTTTCAACTTGGTTTTACAAAATCGAGGTCTCGGTACCCCGTTTTGACTCAATTTATTTAATAATTTCTCCTTAAATTATAATTTCACTTATTTAAAAATATTTCTAATATCTAACTCACTTCTAAATATTTTATTTTTTATTTTTTATTTATTAAATTTTCTAATCTTATTCGTCGAATTTAGTGATCTCGAATCATTGTTCCGACACCATTGAAATTTTAGGCTGTTACAGTCAGTCTCCAAATTGAAATTTTGGTGTTGATTTCGAATGTATGTAGTCAATATCATTACACTCCAACGTACTACAAAGTATGGGTTGCAAAACAGAAAGCTATGGAAAACTTGCATTACGGGTGGGAGGGTTCGTATAACTATATATGACAATGGTGTTAGGTATTGGATCGGTACTTACCAGGTTCTGTAACCAATCTTGAAACGTACCCAGGGTACTGCGGCAATCAGATGGTCCTTAGGAAAAGAGTATTCCAACAGTTCTTTTGGACCTTTGAGCAATGTATATAGGCATTTCAGCACTGTAAACCTATGGTCCAAATTGACGGCATATGGTTGTACGGAATGTATGAGTAGCATCTGTTGCTTGCCATTGCACAAGACAGTAATCAAAAGATTCTCCCTATAGTGTTCGCAATAACTCCCGGAGAAACGAAAGATGATTGAGATTTCTTTCTGAGTTGCCCGCAGCCCAACATATGTGTCATATCAAACAGGGGACTCGAAATACTCTCGACAATTGATCATCACGAATCCCTCTGGGATCGCACTCATCATCGGTATTACATACGACATGTGAGATTCAACTACTACCAAAAATATCCTTCAGCGACTGAGCGAAATCTAGTTATCGACATGGGTTTGTAGTTCCAACTATGTATTCACTTCAAATCAAATTTTTAATTACAGGGTTATTTCATTGCACTAACTAGTACCTATTTATCGACATGTTACGAGCTCATTTAACATGTTTTCCACCAAAAGTTGAACAACTTGAGCACCATTGACGCGTACGATGCGGCATATGTTTTGAATATACCATTCAAATTGTAGACACAGTCGTACGACGGGGGTCTACAATATGGGTGCATTACATCAAAACTTGACGGAGTGCATCAATTCGATACTAAAGGGGACACGTTATTTACCGATAACATTTGTTGTCAAAGAGACATACTTTGGACTTATCGCCTTGTTTCCTAAAAGGGAGTCGACATATGTTAGACAAATAGCAAACGGTGGTACATTCTACAATAATGTGATGAAAGAGATTTAACGAAATACAGTGAGAGCAAACGTGATGTATGTAGTGTGCCACTTGGGTTGGAACCTCAATTTTCAAGTTACAGAGCACGCTAGGCCCGACTAGGAAATGTCAGCGCATCCTACTGTGTGAACCTAACAGAAGAGACCTACAATTGTGAAAGATTCCAAGCACTACAGTTCTCATACGCACTTGCAATTACTGCATATGAGAACATACGGATTGAGTACGCGCCTTACATCAACGACGTATATCGACTACAACGTATTTGTAGTGTTTAGAGTCTTGAATTCCCACCCATCCTAAATGAGAGTATGTGGTTGCCTGTGTCTAGCGTGTCGTTCGAGCTAGTGCCAAACAAAGTTCTGCTTCGCGTCCCAAAATTTCGCTAGTATTCTACCTAGATAAGGAAAAATATGGATATTTGGGAGAGGCATGATCAACAGAAATTATGCGGGCATTGTAGAAACCTAGGGCATACAAAGCCTACTTGTTCTCAAGTACAGGGAAATGTTAGGGCTTCAGCATCAGTAACATTGCTTTCAACCAAATTTCATATGGTCCTAAGTGTTTGTTGTATTCAGTATAACTATAAAGGTTGATGTTTCGTATTGCAATCGATTTTAAGGACATACAATTTATTTAGTTGTTGATAACAAGGTAAATCCAAAAAGTTTTATATTCAAAATAATATGTCGATAACAAATTTTGACATTTTTTATTTATCGATGAAGCATAGATAATAATAATGACAAATGGTTTGTTTGAATGAATAAACTTGGTTTTTTTTATTTATGACATGTTTATATTTATATTAAAAAAATCAAATGAAAAAATACAATCAATGGTGTCGTCGGGGAGAATGTGTGCCACAAGGCGGTGGATGTCAGTCGCATGAAAGATTTCTGCGAACAACCAGTCGTGCCACCGGAGTTTAGCTAGAGGTGTGGGCCTATAGACTTCCTCCCCCTCGTCATCGCCTGAGTACATAACTAGCACAACCCCCTAGGTGATCGTATCTTTAGAATTAGCACCGTCATTATCTTCTTCCACGGTCGATTATTGACTCGTCCTTGCGGCCATCATGTATTCGCCACTCCCTCGTCCACCGATTACGATGATGAGCCACCCCCGTAAAATAAGAGCACACGTGGTGTTTGGGTCACTATAGGCATGAAACCATAAGGTTCCCCAAATCCCGGGTAAGTAGGAAACGTATCGGGCACCGATTGCTACATAGGCACTCGGATCAGTAGTGGTGGGTATGTATTCGACTATCTCGACATGGGGTTCAAGATCGACATCTATGCAGGGGTATAGTATGTGGCGGACATCGGTGGAGCAAAATATATACTTGTGGGAACAGAAGAACCAGCCACGTGTGGTGGTGGTCCGTAGTGCGGTGGTGGTCCATAGTGCGGTGGTGCTTGCAACACCCCTTAACCCTAAACTGTCGTCGAAATAGGGTTACGAAGAATTACCAGAAATTACGACAACTTACGAATATTATACAATTTAATTAACATTTATAATATAATATATTCATTAAGTCCCTTTCATGGACCCTCAAGGCCAAAATTACGAATTAGAAGTGAATAGAGACTTGATTGGGTGCTTTGGAAATTTTTCGTAATTTTATTTTTTGAACTCAATATAACCCCTTTAAAAACATCTAACCTTCCCTGCAATTTCAAACCACAACCAATCCAAAACCAATGGCACAACCAAAACAATTTATACTCAAATACACCTAAATCATAACCAATTCATTATCACAATAATTTAATAATTAAACATTCATAATATCATTCAAAGTTTACTAATAACTTCATTCATTTTCCTTTCAAACTTAATACCAAATTTTATAGTATACTATTTACCATTTTGCTTAGACTAAATTCAAAACATTACAAACCATCCATACTTTATAACCAAAATCATATGACCCATGTATATAACCTAGGTACATGCCACATTTACCAAAAGGAAAAGTACATCACCAAAGTTGTGCTAAAGTCGAGATTGATCTGGATGCTGAACCGAGACCTTGACTTCTACTGACCTACGCACGAGAACAACCGTACGCTGAGTATGTCTATACTCAGTGGTATTACCATAATTCAAATTATATAACATTAATAAATTATAACATCAACTTGTAATATAGAAAATCATAAGAATAAATTTTACAATCAATTTAATATTTCATTTATAATAGTCTATCAACAGATATCATATATCAACAATTTGCATTTTTGATCAATTCATGAACCTTATTTTCATGCTTTCAAATCTCATATCTCATTCTCACTTCACATTTCGATTCATAATTTCACTATCTCATTTCTTCCATCAACTCATTTAAATCAAGACTTATTCATTTTTTTTTCATTTAATTACCCTTATTAACAAGACTCAGACTTTGACGGATACACGGATTCCAACCAAACACACCAAAATAATCCAACCAAACACACCAGAATAAATAATCCTCCCAAACACACCAGAAAGACATTAAATGCCTCTTCGGAAAATTCGAAGAAATAAAGTAACATCAATATCTCCTCGGCCAAGTCGAAAAGTCCCCTGAACTCTTCCAAATCCTATGGCATGCCAACTATATCCGACTCAACCCGACTAGTTAATAGGGTATTCAAATCATTTCTCAATTCAATCTCATTTCAATTCAAAATAGACCTTTCAATTTAATCACAATTCAATTTAATACATTTTTTTCCACTTTCCAATCAATAAACGATTTAAATACTCAAACATATTCATACTTCATCTCAATTTCTTTCATGTCAATAGTAATACATACATTATAATTTAAATATAACATTAACTAAATAGTAGTTTGAATTTAGTAATACATACCTAAAATTCGCGATTACTCCTCGATAATCTTCTCTTTTCCTTTCTGTGCCGATGCCTCGGGTTCTTTATTAGCTACGAAAAATTAAAATAATTTACACTATTAATACAGCAATAATTTACATTAAATAATTGAATTTCTATTCAATTTCTACTTTAATTTCAATTTGGTCCTAATTAAAGTCATTTACTTTTCTAACTCAATTCATACTTTATTTCTACTCAATTTCCTACCAAATTCAACTTAACTATCTAATGCTCATATTAAAGCCCTAAATTTAAATTTCTTTCAATTTAGTCCCTCTAACACAAAACTTATAGGTTCTTTTAAAATTTAATCCCTCTATCAATTCTAACTAGAAATTCTATCAATTAAACCCCTAATACATCATTTTGTTCAACATGAATTATGTTCAAAAACCTAAGAACTTCCAAAACTTCAACTTAATTTTAACAAAACTTTGTTCTAAAGCTTCTAAAACATCAAAATTAAAAGAAAAGGACTTAATTGACTTACCAAAATAAGCTTTAAACATCAAAACCCTAGTTTTTCCTTCTTCTTTTTCTTTCTCATTTCTTTCTCTCTTTTCGTTTGAGCTTTCTGTTTCTTTTATGCTTTGTTTCTTTTTAACCTTTGTTTTATTTACTTTCTTTATATTATATTTGTTTATTAATTTAATAATAATAATATAATATAATATATAATTATAACAAATATCTATTACTTAAATAATAAGTAAATTAAATACATATATTACAAATGTACATATTTTAATTAACACACTTATATTTTGTCATCACCTTACACTTGTCTTTATTTATTTTATTTCATAATATAATAATAATAATTAATAAATATCTTTTACTTATTATTTAAGAAAATATACAAATACATTACAAGTGTATTATCATGTATTTACATATTATCATGTATTTACACATGTTTATTATCATTACCATACATTTGTCACTATTTAGTTTATTTAATAATAATAATTTAATATAAAATCATAATAATAATTAATAATTATTATATATAATATATAATCGAAGAAAAATCTTAGATTTTTCTTCCCATTTGCCGCCTCACCTAATGAAATAGGCATAATTTCCTATTTAATCCCCTTTATTTTATTTTAATCTATAATTAAACTTTTACCCTTTATTCAATTTAGTCCTTTTTACTAATTACTCTAAATTAAGCTAAATTAACTTAATAAAAACCTAATTAAACACACCACTAGACTCATAAATATTTCTAATAATATTTATTAATTCGGTTTACTAAGACGGAGGCCCGATATTTCACTTTTTTTATGCCCGTGAATTTTGGGTCATTACATTTCTCCCCCCTTAATAAATTTCGTCATCGAAATTTACCTGAGAAGAGATGAGGATACTGAATTCTCATTGTCTCCTCCGGTTCCCAAGTTGCTTTCACCTTATGATTTCTCCATAACACTTTTACTAGAGAAACCCGTTTATTTCTCAATTCTTTTACTTCTCGAGCTAATATCTGCACTGGCTCTTCTTCATAAGATAAGTCTGATCGAATTTCAATATCTTTAGCGGGAATAATATGGGAAGGATCCGATCTGTATCTCTGAAGCATAGAAACATGAAAAACATCGTGAATCTTCTGTAACTCTGAGGGCAAGACTAGTCGATAAGCAACTTGTCCAATTCTTTCTACTATTTCATATGGCCCGATATAACGAGGACTTAATTTTCCCTTCCGGCCAAATCTCAAAACCTTCTTCCAAGGTGATACCTTAAGAAACACTTTATCACCAACGGAATACTTTATGTCTCACCATTTCAGGTCCACATAAAATTTCTATCTATCAAATGCTGCTTTCAGTCCGTCTTTGATCTTCTTAACTGTTTCATCTGTTTCTTGAATTAATTTCAGCCCAACCACTTTTCTTTCATTTAATTCTCTCCAACATACCGGCAATCTACACCTTCGACATATAGAGCTTCATACGGGGCTATTTGAATACTAGATTGGAAACTATTATTATAAACAAATTCAGCTAGCGGTAAATAACATTCCCAACCTGATTCAAAGTCAATAATACAAGCTCTCAACATGTCTTTTAGAATCTGAATTACCCGCTCAGACTATTCGTCAGTTTGCGAATGAAATACAGTGCTGAAATTGAGCCTGGTACCCAGAGAATCATGTAATTGCCTCCAAAATCTCGATGTAAATCATGGATCCCAGTCTAAAATTATCGATGTAGGAATACCATGTAGTCTCACAATTTTCCGAATATAAACTCCAGCAAGCTTCTATAAAGACCAATCAGTTCTAACTGTTATAAAATGAGCTAACTTTGTGAGTTGATCGACAATTACCCAAATGGCATTCTTTTTATTCGCCGACAGTGGCAATCCCACTACAAAATCCATAGTAACACAATCTCATTTCCACTCGGGAATACTAATAGTTGTAACAACCCTGTCAGTACCTAATGTTCTGCTTTTACCCGCTGACATGTCAAACATTTACTGACATACTCAACTATATCTTTCTTCATCCCTGGCCACCAATACAGTTCTCGTAGATTACGATACATCTTCGTTCCACAAGGGTGTAACGCAAAAGCACTATCGTGTGCTTCTCGAAGAATCAACTCTTTTAACTTAGAAGTTGCTGGAATACAAAGCCGATTTTGGAACCTCAAACAATCATGTTCATCAATACTAAAATTTTTCATCATACCTTGCTGTACCATATCTCTTTTCTTCATTATCTTTTCATCTTCTAATTAAGCTGCTCTAATCTGATCAAACATTACCAGCTTAACCCTTAGTTCAGCTAACAAGCTTCCATCATCATTAATTCTAAGCCTAGCAAACATTGCCTTTAATTCAACCACAGCTTTTCTGCTCAATGCATCAGCTACTACATTTGCCTTTCCCGAATTATAGTCTATAACACAGTCATAATCTTTTAAGAGCTCAATCCACCGTCTTTATCTCAAGTTCAACTCTTTTTACGACAGAAGATATTTGAGACTTTTATGATCAGTGTAAAGGTAACATTTCTCACCATATAGGTAATGCCTCTTCAATGCAAAGATTACTGCAGCTAACTCCAAATCGTGTGTCAGGTAGTTACGTTCATGTAGCTTCAACTGTTGAGATGCATAAGCTATGACATTTCCGTCTTACATCAATATACAACCCAGACCGCTCAGGGAAGCATCACTATACACTCCTCTCTCGATTCTGGTAAGGTTAAAACAGGCACCTCGGTCAACATCTGCTTCAATGTCTCAAAACTCCTTTGGCACCGACCATCCCAGATAAAAGGAACATTCTTTTATAACAACTTTGTCATCAACAATGCTATTTTCGAAAATCCGTTAACAAAACTCTGGTAATATTTAGCTAACCCTAGAAAACTACGTACCTCAGATACATTCTTTGGTGCTTTCCATTAGACAATTGCTTCGATCTTCGTCAAATCAACTCTAATCCCTTCGGCAGATACCACATGTTCTAATAATACTACCTCCGATAACTAAAATTCACATTTACTCAGCTTCTCGTACAACTGTTTTTCCTGCAGAATATGTAGAATTGTTCTGAGATGCTAATCATGTTCCGCATTTGTCTTCGAATAAACCAATATGTCATCAATGAAGACAACAAAAAACTGATCTAAATACAACTAGAAAATGCAGTTCATCAGATCTATGAAAGTAGCTGGGGCATTAGTCAACCCGAACGACATCACCAAAAACTCATAATAACCATATCAAGTACAGAATACAGTCTTCGGGACATCAATTTCCTTTACTTTCAGCTGATAATACCCGAATCTTAAGTCAATCTTTGAAAATACCGAATCTCCCTTTCATTAATCAAACAAATCATCTATACAGGGTAAAGGATACTGATTCTTGATTGTCACTTTGTTCAACTATTGATAATCGATACAAAGCCGCATTGAACCATCTTTCTTTTTAACAAATAGTACCGGAGGTCCCCAAGGTGAAATGCTTGGTAGGATAAAGCCACGGTTTAATAAGTCCTATAACTGTACCTTCAATTCCATTAATTCGATAGGCGACATTCGATACAGAGGTATAGAGATTGGAGCTGTACCCGGATAAACCTCAATCGCAAATTCAACTTCCCTGTCTGGTGGCAAACCCGATAATTCTTCAGGGGATACATCTGGAAACTCATATAATGTTCTATTCTTGTTACACTGACTACCAACTAAATCTGAATTAATAATATAAGCTAGATATGTTGTATAACCCTGCTAAAACAATTTGTTAACTTTTATCGCCGAAATGATACGTGTCGAGCCACTGGTACGAATGCCATTTACCTCAATGTTGTCCCCATCTTTTGTCTGAATACTGAATCTCTTTTTATAACAATCCAATATCACCCTATGTTCATGATGGTCATTAAACTAACTAAAAATTCGACTAAGGCAAGCGCACCTATCGAACAGTAGTACAGTTATGGTGAGACCAGAAATATAGTTTCCACAATGATTAAAAGTACTAGTAATTACTATCTTTTTATTATCTAGCCTAAGAATTAAATGGTGTTTTTTAAACTAAAACTAATTATTAACTAAGATTACGACAAAGAGTAAAGTTGGAAAATACTTTTGGAAAACAGATGGAGAAGCCAATACCCAAGGAAGAATCCACCTAGACTTCACTTATTACTTTTGAATTTAGACGATTTATTCACTTGACTTAATCCATAAAAATCCCTGATTTATGTTAATGTCTCTCTCGAGACTAAAAACAACTGACTCTAGGTTGATTAATTGAAATCTCTTTCTAATTAAAACTCCTATTGTTGCATTAACTCGATCTATGGATTCCCTTATTAGATTTGACTCTAATCTGGTAGATTTATGTCGTCCTATCTCTAGGATTGCATGCAACTCCGCTTAATTATGAATGATCTACTCTTAAACAGGGACTTTTCCTCCACTGAATAAGCATATCAAAAACTTGAATTAATATCCTAAAATATTAAAAAAAGGGTTAAACTCACAATTAAGAACAAGAACAAGTATTTATCTTATAAATCAAAGAGTAATAAGATTCGTCTTAGGTTTCATCTCCCTTAGGTATTTAGGGAATTTAGTTCATAATTATGAAAAACATCACAAAAATTGGAAAACAAAAAAACATAAAGAAACCCAAAGAACTTCTAGGAAATTGGATGGAAATCTTCAGTCTTGATGTAGATCCTCCTTCTGAGCTAATCCTGATGGTTGTTCTTGAGTATTTTCTGCCTTCTATTCTCCCCTGTCCCTTTAATCCTCTTTTAGGGTGTTTATATAGACTTTGGAATGCCCAAAATAGGCCAAAATTAGCCTTTTTCGAGTAGAATTAGACTTGGGCTCGACAAGGACACGGGCGTGGCGTTCAAGCCGTGTGTAATTCTGACTTGGTTTAGTGTCAACACGACCATGACACATGGGCGTGTGGTCTACCCGTGTGTCACACACGGGCGTGTGGATCACCCGTGTGGAAGTGCCTAGGCCGTGTGTCATGCTGAATTAGGCCCATTTTGTCTGTTTTTGGCCCGTTTCTTGCTCTTTTTGCTATCCTAAGCTCTCCTGGGTATAAAATATGAAATTAAAGGATTAAGAGCATTAAATTCAATGAAACCAAGGAAAAATAATCCATAAATATACCAAGCATGGGGTAAAAATATGTATATATTATGGTTTATCAAATATCCCCACACTTAAGCATTTGCTTGTCCTCAAGCAAAATCCTCAACTCACAATTAAAATAAATTCTTCTCAACTTATAATTCTCATCAATAATGTTTGAAATAATTCATAAATAATCATTCATTAAGAGCTTAACTAAAAGAATATTAAAGTTTCAAACAATCCAAATTGAACATTTCAATCATAGGTATCCCCTTTTATCTAAGTAATCACCTTTAATTCCAAATTGCCAAGGTTGACATCCTCACTAATGATTCGCTCAAATCACTCAAAGTGTTTAAGGTTTAATAATTAAGCACTCAATAGTCAAGCATGAAAAGTTATTACCATAGGCTTGCATGAAAGTCAAATCTCCATCACTATAATGAAATGATACACAAATCAAAAGGTCTTTAATAAGGTTGTAATGGGGCTTGGGTTAAAGGTGTGGATAAAGGTTGAAAAAAAGGTTAAAATCAAGTTTAATTTAAATAAATTACCAAACTTAGAAAAATGGAGCTAATTTCTGAATTACAAAAAAGTGTCAGAATTCGAACTATCTGAAACTAATGATTGTGAGCTTTTCTCTCAATATAATGACTTTAACTTAACCAAGCTCTTTATAACAATATGTAATGTATTTAAATATACGGTTTTTTTAATAAGAACAAGAACAATAATGGAAAGTACATAATAAGAAATAATTCAAGAACTGATATGAATGAACATAGTTAGGTAATTAATCAAATCAAATCTCGATAAAAAGGGGGTCAATAAAAAGGGAGAAATTCTTAACGAATCAAAAAGGTTAAGTTGTGGGTTAACATTAAGGGGAAAATTAAGGAACAATGGTTAGGGCTCAAAGGGGTTCACTATGGGTCAATTATGTGGGTAGGCTTTTTTATGGGGTAAGTAGGTTTAAACCTAAGTGCCTTTATCCTCTCAGTATACCAAATCAAAGGTGTGGTTTTGACATATATAATCGAAGCAAGTTCTAGAATAACAAATCAATGTTTACACACTCATAAAAAATCAGTGAGCAAAAAAGATATATGCTCTAAAAGGCTCAAAATCTCACGAAAATTATGGGCATTTGATGTCAATCTTGTAAATTCAAAACTTCAAGATAACACCTCAATTCAGGGAAACAACCTAATAATTTTAATTCTCAAAAGTCAACTTATCATGCTTGATCCTCTAATTTCTTAAAGTTTAAAAAATCAATGCACAGTCACCTATGATTTAATTCAAAACATATCAATAAAAATCATAAATCAATCAAAATTCACTCTAATAATGATATGAGAAAATTATTTGAGAACAAGATAAAAATTTAGGGATTTTCTGATAATCACATAAATAACCTCCCCACATTTAAGATGTACATTGTCCTCAATGTACAAAGATAAATAATAGCAATATAAGCATAATATCAAAAGAGAGGGAGAGAAGCAAAACTGCCCTGAATTTTTGGATGAAATCCTTGGAAGAGCGAAAGTTAGAATTGTAGATAAGGCCAATGAAAGGCATGATTCTGAGTTACTAATAAGAAAATAAAGACAACTCTGGAAGAGAATTAAGGGATCACTCGATAATAACCATAAAGATAAACATAATTCAAAATATAAAACATAAATCTTCAAAAATAAATAATAGAAAAAATAAAATTAAAAAGAAAAAATAAAATTAATAATAATAAAATAAATAGACTCAAAGGTCCTCATCATCAGAGTCGTGAACCAGTGGCGCTGGAGAAGCGATATGGACATGGTGGCAAATCTGTCAGAGAGTGGCATCGATGCTGTCGAATCGCTTGGAACACTGCTGCTTAAAGCAAGTGAATTGCTCGGATATATCTGTCAAAGTGGCAGTAGGAGGGTGCTGACTCGGTGGTGGTGGTGGGTGTGGGTCCTCGTGAGGGTGATGGACATCATCAGCAATATCCTTTGGCTCATCCTAGTCATCAGAATGGACGAGTCTCTAATGAGGGGGTCGACTCCACGGCGTCGCTCTATCATCCTCATGTGGATCATACTAGATATTCCTTGAGGAGACATCTGGCCTACTAGTGTGAGTGTTGATGACATCTCTAGAGTGTCAAAGAGGCCGAAGTGTCGAGTGAGGCGAGTCACATAGAGGCCAAGGAAAATAGGGCCCTTCCTATGGCAATCCGTCTGGTGGCGAAAAGCAAGGGCAATAAAGTATGCCAAATCAAATACATGGTCAGTCGCCAAGCTCCACAAGAAAAAATTTCGATGGTGCTAACGACGTCGACACTCTCTCCTTCCAGTGAAGGTGTGAGCCAAGATGGCATAGATGTAGCGTAGTGCTAGAGGAAGAGAAGTCACCTTTGAGCGACTTGCGCCACAGGGGACCGTACTTGCCGTAAGATCGGTCTAACAGTAAGAGCGCGAGTAGCATATGTGACAGTGAAGCTGTAAAAAATTCTCGAAAGCCATGAACTCTTCCGTGTAGAGGCCCAAAGTAGCTCCAAACTCTGGTACACTCATATGCCTTACGAGTCCACCAAGTCTAAAAATGATAGTACCAGCCTTGTCATGTGTATTCATCACATGCTGTAGATGGAAGATAGTGAAAAATTCCAAGGTAAGCTCCAAATAGGTGGGCTCGATGATTGCAAAGAACCGATCCCACGGGGCAGTATCGAGATGGAATCGAATAAGGTGAGCAAGTTAGACCTGCTCCAAAGTGGCACAATCAATACAACAGCCCACTCTCAATGGTCGTACTCGAAGAAGCTGAAACAAGTCGTCCTGTGGGCTGGAGGAGAATCGAAGCAGAGGGTGACAAGCTTCCGTCGAGGCACTCGAGGAGGTTGCGCTAGGACCCTTCCGCTTTGTCGAAGCAGGGACGGCAGTCTTCTTGCCTCGTATATTTGTCATTATATATTTGAAAATAACAGAAGTCAAAAACAGCACCAAATATTTAATCACAAGTCAAAGGAAAAAATAATGTAGAATCTAAGTAGTAAAAATAAAAATATAGTCCTAAAAATAATATTCCCTAACACTAGTCATAACAACTAGAATAATAGGATAATAGAGAAAAATAAGAACATAATAAAAACAAAAATTGAAGACTATAGAAACAGAAACAACAAAAACAGATGGATGCCAATAATAAAATAAAGCAAGAATTGAAAAAAATCAGAAAACTAAAACAAAGTAGTAATAAAAACAATAATCAAAATAATCCTAACAAATATCAGTAATAATAATGAAGACTTATTAAAAAATAAATGAAAAAAGAAAAATATACTAAAATTTAAAATAACAATCAAAGAAATAAAGAAATAAATATTGAAATAAATACTGAAATAAAAGAAAGGTGAGGGTAAAAGAGGAAACCATGGCCAGTGGTCGGAGGTGCCAACGGCGGTGGACGGTGTTGGTGTGCGCGCGAAGAGGAAGCCATGGTGGGAAGGGGCACGGGCATGGGCTATTTGGTGGCTGGTGTGGCGCGAAGGTGGAAGGGGATGAAAGGGAAAAAGAAAGGAAGGGAAAAGGAAAAAAGAGAAAGGGTGAGGTAGGGGAGAAGGGGAGTCGGCCAGCGGTAATGGTGGCTAAAATAAGGGGAAAGGTTGGGGCGGCTAGGGGTTGAAGAAGAGAGGAAAAAGACAAAAGTGAATGAGATGTTAGGGTTTGGGGGTTAAAAAGGGGACACGATCGTGTGAGGCCAGTGTTGGGCCACACTATCGTGTCACACGCCCGTGTGGCTCGAGTTTAGCCCGTGTTTATCGTGAAAATTGAATTCCCAATTGTCACACAGCCTGGGGACACGCCCGTGTGGCCAGGCCGTGTGGTTCACACGGCCGTGTCGCACGACCGTGTTCTTCGTTGTTCACTTCTCCCACGCCCGTGTGGTATCCCACACGTCCGTGTGTCTACACACACGGCCGTGTGCATTGTCCGTGTAACTCTCTGACTTGTTTAAAATTTAAAAATTTTGCTCTAATTTTCACACGGCCTAGGACACGTCCATGTGTCCAGGCCGTGTGCTTCACACGTCAGTGTTGCACGGTCGTGTGGATCAAATTTAGGGTCGTGTGGCTCGATACTTGAGGATTTTTAGCCCTGTTTCCACGCAGCCTAGGACACGCCCGTGTGTCCAGGCCGTGTGAGTTACTGTTCTTGCATAAAAAACACTAAAAATAGTTAAAATAAACTAGTTAGTGGTGTTAGTGCTCGGGTTGCCTTCCGAGAAGCACTTATTTATAGTCTAAGCTCGACTCACCTCATATTTGCACGGTCATGGTGGTTCGACGAGTTGAGACCCCTCTTTCTCACTGTCAAGTCAATTGTCCACATATAGTCTAAGTCGAGTAATATTTACCTTGAAAGTACCGAATTTAGAATGATGTACCTCAACTGTGCCGTATGGGAAAACATTAAGTACCGTAAATAGAGTCGCTAGGTTTGTAGTGAGCTCTAAAGTAGCAATTCGATGGTCCTTTTCATCTAATAATACTTTATCCCTGACCTTAAATTACTTTGTTTCATCCCTTAGCTCGTCATGGCGTTGCTTTAATTCCTCGCGTACTTTTCGTTTCTCCTTGGCATGTGTCCGCCATTCATCTAGTTCATCAATTTGTATTCTTCGTTCCTCATGACTCGTTCTGTTCTTGTCACATGAGCAAGAATATGGCTCCATCATGCTCTTCTAAGGGGTTTTATAAAAAGAAGTTTGAGCCATAATGTTACTCAAGTTAACAGAACTTAAACAATCGTCTCAATTACTAGATATATTGGCAGAATTACGAGCTTGAAGTGTAATTGTGCCATCTCCTACACGGAGTATCAATTCACATGTGACAACATCTATGATAGCTCTAGCAGTTGCTAAAAAGGGTCTTCCAAAAATTAAAGGTACGTCACTATCCTCATCCATGTCTATAACAACGAAGTCAACTGGAAATATAAATTTATCAATTTTGACAAGCACGTCTTCAATAATACCTCTAAGAAATCTAATTATTTTATCTGCTAATTGAATGCTCATCTTAATTTTTTTGGGTTTCCCAAGACCGAGTTGTTTAAACATTTTAGAAGGCATGACATTAATGCTCGCCCCTAGATCAGGCAACACATTCTTAATATTTAGACTACCAATTAAACAAGGAAAAGTAAAACTCTCTGGATCTTTCAGTTTGTTAGGTAGCTTATTCTGTAGAATGGCTAAGCAAACTACATTTAATTCCACGTGCGACGCCTCATCTAACTTTCATTTTTTAGCCAAGAGCTCCTTTAAAAATTTCACAGCGTTTGGCATCTGCGAAAGAGCTTCAATAAAGGGTAAGTTAATATGCAACTTTTTTAATAATTTAAGGAATTTACCAAATTATTCGTCCATGTAGTCTTTCCTTGTCGCCTTAGGGTATGGTACACGAGGTTTATACTCCTTACTTACTGATTTTTGTGTACCATTGCTTACATCAACCTTACCTTTATCTTTCACATTGTCTTGCCTCAGTTTCGGTTCAGCTTCAACTAACCCTTAATCATTGTACACAGTAATGGCATGAAGTTGCTCCATTGGGTTAGTTTCAGTGTTACTTGGTAGGCCACCTTGTGGTCGTTCAGAGATCAACTTAGCAAGCTGTCCTATTTGAGTTTCGAGCCTTTGAATCAACGCTTGTTGATTAGTAAGTGTTGTTTTGGTATTCTGAAAATGAGTTTCTGACACCGAGATGAATTTTGTGAGCATCTCTTCAAGGCTCGGTTTCTTCTCTTATTGGTAAGGTGGTTGTTGAAAACCTGGAGGATGCTGTGGTCTTTGATTTCCTTGAGCACCCCACGAGAAATTGGGATGGTTTCTCCAACCTGTATTATAAGTCTTACTATACGGGTTATTTTGAGGTCTAGAATTATTACCCATATCGTGGACTTGTTCCTCCTCGGTGCTAAAGATGAAGGATAGATAATTTATGTTATGTACTCCTCATCCATTTGAATCACACCTCATCACTGGATGTACCTGAGTGGAACCATACAAACCATCAATCTTTTTATTTAAAAGTTTTACCTGGTTAGATAGCTAGTGACCGCGTCGAGGTTGAAAACACCGGCTGCTTTTGTCAGCTTTGTTCTCATGACTTGTCACTGATAGTTATTCAGTGACATCTCTTCAATAAAGTTGTAAGCCTCTTTAGGTGTTTTACTGTTTAAAGTTCCACTGGCAACTGCATCGATCAGTTGCCTTGTTGAGGGGTTCACACCGTTGTAAAAAGTCTGAATCTACAACCATAGAGGTAACCCATGGTGAGGGCACCTTCTCAATAAGTCTTTGTATCTCTCCCATGCATCATAAAGAGTTTCTAAATCCATCTGCACAAAAGAAGAGATATCATTCCTCAGTTTAGCCATTTTAGCTGGCGGAAAATATTTAAGTAAAATTTTTTCGGTCATTTGTTCCCAAGTGGTGATTGACTCTCGTGGTTACCTTATTCAATTATCGATAATCAATACACAATCTCATTGAACCATCTTTCTTCTTTACAAACAACACGGGGGCACCCCAAGGTGAAAAACTTGGCCTTGCGAATCCTTTATCTATCAACTCTTGCAACTGTGCTTTTAACTCTTTTAGCTCGGTTGGTGTCATTCTATACGGAGCGATAGAAATAGGAGTTGTCCCTGGCATCAATTTAATACCAAACTCAATTTCTCTCTTAGGAGGTAATCCTGGTAATTCCTTCTGGAATACATCTGAATACTCACATACTAATGGCACAGACTCAATCTTCAACTCTATTTCCTTAGTGTTCAGTACAAATACAAGATAAGCTTCGTACCCTTTCCTCATGTACCTCTGGGCAACCATTGTCGTGATTACATTCGGCGAAAAATGCAGTTCTCTTGATTCGACCCGTAAAGTCTCATCATCTAGACATTTTAACTTAATATACTTACTACCACAATTTACAGTTACATCATGAAGGGCTAACCAATCCATACCAAGTATTACATCAAATTCATCAAATGGTAGCAACATAAGGTTAGCCAGAAAACAATGACCTTGAATCATCAAGGGACAATTCTTACAGACTTTATCAACTAGAATCGATTCGCCTAATGGGTTCGATACTTTAATAACAAATTCCGTAGGTTCAACGGGTATATTCATACTAGACACCAATCTTATGCAAACGTAAGAATGCGTCGACCCCGGGTCAATTAAAGCAATAATACTAGTATTAAAAAGGGAAAAAGTACCCGTGATAACGTCAGGCGCAGAGGCTTCCTCTCGTGCGTGTATTGCATAAGTTCTTACCGGGGCTCTAGCCTCTGGTCTTACAGTATCTTTAGTTGGGACCTGACTGCCACTAGCACTTCCAGGGTATCTTGGAGGTCTACCTCGTGCCATGGGAGCACTCGACTTCGGAGTTACTTCCACTTCTTTTTCAAATCGCTCTGGGCGATCCCTGAGAAAGTGGTCAAGAGAGCCACATCTGAAACACGCACCGATTTTTACTCGGCACTCTCCGAAGGGAAATTTTTTGCAGCTTTTACACTTCGGCTTTTTATCATCTACACTCCCCACACTAGTCATCATCGGGGAGGAAGACTTTTGACTTCGTCGTCTAGGACCCTTCGCTCTACCCGAATATCCTACTGATGAAGTGGAGCATTCATGCTGGCTCCTAGCTTTCCTCATGGAGAATGAGAGTCTTTTACCGCTGGTCCTTTTACTCACAACTCGAGCCTCTCTCTTTGCTTGCTTCCTTTTGTTATTAAGCTCATCGGCTTTCTTGGCCCAATCAGCCAATGCGGCGAACTCCCACATTTCAAGAATTCCGATCAACAATTTGATGTCCTCATTCAGACCCTCCTCGAAGTGTTTACACATTTCTGATTTAGTTTGGACCCATTCAGTTGCGTACTGACTTAGCCGTATGAACTCTCTCTCATATTCCGCTACAATTTTGTTCCCTTGTTTGAGTTCCAAGAACTTCTTTCGCTTCGAGTCTAGAAACCGTTGGCTAATAAATTTCTTCTTAAACCCTATTTGGAAGAAATTCCAAGTAATATTTTCCTTCGGCACTACCGAGGATACGGTCTTCCACCAGTGGTATGCGGTATTCTTCAAGAGAGACACGGCACACTTCAAGCACTCTTCGTGTGTGCATGACAATTCATCTAACACCCGTGTAGTATTTTTGAGCCAGAACTTGGCTCTTTTAGCATCATCATTGACTTTCACTCTGAATTCCTCAGCCCCATACTTTCTAAATTTATCTACAGGGGCCTTACCGATTCTTACCGGTGCCATATCTCGTGGCACATCCTCATCAAGTTGGTTAGGGGGTGGGGGCGATCGTGCTATGTTGGGGCGATTCTTTAGATAATCCCCAAACCATTCATCCATCATATCAAAGAAGACGGCTCGAGCCTCTTTCCAGCCTTCAGACATAAGTCTCCCACTACTACTAGATACAACCCTTCGTACGGAAGCTAGAGCATGGCTCTCGACTCCCTCAAACTCATCTTGTGCTCGATTGGAAGACATTTACTATATTCAAAACAGTTTAAATAGTTAAGAGATATCACACTATCAACATTCGAGTAATGGCATGTATAGCAAACTTCAACACTCTCTACGGTAGTCCTAGAACCGACTAAATCGTAGCTCTGATACCACTAAATGTAACACCCCTTTTCCCGTATCCGACACCAGGATAAGGTTCAAGGCGTTACCGGTAATTCACCTTTACAAACTTATACAATCGGGTTACTGAATTTTGCTTGTAATTTAAAATTTTTTAAATGTGTGCACTTTGTCTCTTATACAGGCCTCCGAGGCCTAAAAACACTCCTAGGGGCAGTACGGAACAAAACCGAAATTTTTCGATAGACTTGGGGCACATTAGGAAATTTTCCCTTAGTTTAAGTGTAACACACCCGTGGGGCATAGAACACGCCCGTGTCCTTTTTCCAGTATGCAACACGGCCAAGACACACGCCCGTAGGCTTAGCTCGTGTCCTACACTGTAACACCCCTTGCCCGTATTCATTACCGGAATAGGTACGAGGCATTACCGAAGTTTACTGAATATTTTTAGATAATTCTGAGTCATTTATTATTCATATTTTAAAGATAATCATAACGTCTCTCTATTGGGACCTCGAAGCCCCATACATACATTAAAAACCAACTGGAATTAAATAAAAATCATAAAAGAATTTCGCAAAATCTTAAATTTTATTTTCATCTAAGAACTTACCATTTCATTGCTTCTTATAATTAAACATGTTGCCATTCATTCAATAGCTTGACACTTGTCTAAGCGTCAAACAACATCATTGTTAGTATACTTGCACATATTTCATATAAATTCAATATTGATATACTTATTTTCTCGACATGTCACACTTGAGTTTAATAATTGTCTTTACTTACATAATTTCCTTGTATCAACATATCAAAGATAATCATATATGTACATGTCATGAAACATATCATTCTCTTACCATTTCTTCATAAGTATATATCAATCGTTTCATTATATCAATATTTCATGCTCCATCATTTCCATATATTTTATGTATATTTATTCCGGTAAAGTTTATATCAAACTTAACATAAATTATATTCCATGTACTTATTCTTATTTCATTTTTCTATCTTCATAATTATTTCATACAACTATTTTGTACATATATTTCCATATGACCAGTTCTTGTAAACATTTCACACAACCATTTCATATAACCATTCGTCATCTGATATATATTACCTGAATATCAATTGTTCAATAGATGTCATCGCGTCTCCCATCCACGGTCTTATTTATCTTTGACATGATGCCATAGTGCCTTTCAACTATGGTCTTACTCATTTCTGTCATGTTGCCATGGTATCTTTCAAACATGGTCTTATTCATTTCATGTCACGCTGCCATGGTGTCTTTCAACCATGGTCTTATTCATTTCATATCACGTTGCCATGGTATCTTTCAACCATGGTCTTACACATTTCATATCAAAAACATGCATTTCAAGTATTTAAGAATATAATTCAAGTTACATGAACTTACCTAATTACTTGTTTGTGTTTATAATTTTATTAATCAGATATCTTTTCTTTTCCACGATCAAATCTCTTATTTGAGTTGTCCGGATCTTTATAAATAAATTTTATCATCATTTTCATTCATTTCATATTCTAATGTATTTAATTAATGCTCTAGGCAAAATTACCATTTTGCCCCTAAACTTTTATTTAATGACGATTTCATCCTTAGGGTCAGGAAAATAAAATTCTTGCAATTTAATCCTTATTTCCAGCTATTATTCTCATACATATTGATAACATCCCATGAATTCTATAAAATATCAAAATTTTCCATAATTTCAACACTTTTCAATTTAATCCCTAAAAACATGTTTTTCCCCAATCTTGAACTAAATTAATAATTTCATTCAATTTTGTAATTTAAATAATAAAATAGTTCATTTCATGCAATTTGGTCATTTCTGACATTTTTACAAAATTGCCCATAAATTTTTACTTTTATTCAATTTAGTCCCTAAGCCTAAAACATGCAAATTAGCCATGTTAGAAGAATATTCATAAATATTTTCCTCCTCCTCCTCTCTATTCCACATCCTTAATGTATATAACACACTTGTAAGTAATATTATCCATAATTTTCATTATTTACTTTTATGAATATTCAAGCTGTCCATCTGTGTCATAGTCACTAAATTATTTATATCTGGAGCTATAGAACTAGACTCATATATCTTCTTACCATAAAATTTTTAGAATTTTTGGTTTAGCCAATAAGTACAGTTTATTCTTTAAATTTACCCCTGTTCTGCTGTCTGACAGTCCTGACCCTTCTTCACTAAAAATTAATTATCTCCTCGTACAGAATTCGAATGATGTTCCCGTTTATTTCTCTTGAAAATAGACTTATTCAAGATTCTAAACATATAAATTTAAGTCCATAATTATTTTTATCCAATTTTTGATGATTTTCAAAAGTCAGAACAGGGGAACCCGAAATCATTCTGACCTTGTCTCACAAAATTGATTATATCTCATGATTTACAATTCCATTGCTTACATAATTTCTTCTATAAGAAACTAGACTAAATAAGATTTAATTTGATACTTTATTCATCCTATAATTCGATTTCTAAAATTTTTTATGATTTTTCAAAGTTAGACTACTGCTGCTGTCCAAAACTGTTTTGGTATAAGATATTAATTACTATGTTATAACACCCTTATTTTCTTTTTCTACACCATTTCTCATCACTTTCTCTTATTTTCTCTTCACTAACATATCAAGAACATAGGACCTTATGTAAGAAAACTCTACTATAACATTATTTCCATGCTTTGTCAATAATAACAAACTTAAAAACATATTGAAATCTTGATGTACTTACCTTTTCTTATTGACTTCAATCTTTAACTTGATTTTTCTCTCTCCTCCAGCTTCTATTTCTTGAATCCAACTTGATATTCTTGCTCCCCATCATCTCCTTGCTATCTTTCTCTCTTGATGGCTATGGAAATTCTTTCAATTTTTAGGTGAAAATAATGATTTTTTGGTAGAAGGACTAAATTGTAAAGAAAGAAAACTTCTTTTCTTCTTTTTCTTATACGTGGGTTTGCATGGGAAAGGAAAGGTGATGATAATTCTTTATCTTTCCTTCCTTTTATACTAAATAAATAATAAAAAAATAATAATGAAATAATAATAAAATAATAAAATATCTTATTAAAATAATATATATCTAATTAAATAATCATAAAATATCACCAACATCATCATTACTTTCTAGATTTCTCTCTCTTCCAATTGACCATTTTTCCCTTTATTATCTTTTAAAATTCCATCCTTGAGTCATCATTTAATTTGGTAAAATTGTAATTTAGTCCCTCATAGTTCTTCACCTATTCAATTTGGTCCTAATCCATCCATTTTCCTTAGTTTCTAGATCATTCCACTCTTAAAATATTTACACTATTGGTCCTTTAACTTTTTCATATTTACACCTTAACCCCTCAAATTTTAAGTATTTATTCTTGTGCAACAAAACTTCTCTCACTTTTACAATTTAGTCCTTTCTTGAATTAATATATCATAATATACTTCTTAATATTGACATAACTCAAAATTACCCTTTTTGTCACTTTATTTTCTTATTTTACTATATTACGGATAATATTTTACTATAAAAATTTTCGGGGTATTACATACACAGACTTCAACCTCACCATTCTGTTAAATAAACACGGCCAAGGCACATGCCCGTGTACTTAGCCCGTGCTCTAGCTGACTTAAAATTTCAGGTGCAGGGGACACACGGTCATAGCTCACACTTATGGAAGTAGCCCGTGTGTCACACACAGCCTAGACACACGCCCGTGTGTCTACCGATGTGGACCTTGTTAGGCTATTTTCCAAGCCTTAAGTCACCCTCAATTAGCTAATTTCACTTATAGATTTCTATAGTACATATTTGGGCCAGATTATCCATTTGAAATTATAAAACTTTGATTAACCTCATTGCATGTGAACCTCATATCATAGGTTTCATACATGCTAAGTTAATTCTTATCTTTCACTTAATGATTTATATATCTACTTGACATATTAAGATTGGCTCATTATTTTAACTCATTGCCAATATTATAACTAAGCCATCACATATGAATATAAACATGCATAGGTTTATAGGGCATAGCCTACTTCAAAATGAGTCAATTCCCATGGCCATATACAAAAAGATAAACATGTTTTTACATGCCTTCATTAGGCAAACCAAATAACATATATAACAAAATACTCAAAAATCCTATACATGCCATTGTACAAAATAGAAATGTCTTTATACCAAAGCTTGTCTAGTTGATAGTGTGTTGGCTCTCCAATTGTCTTTCCAATCCTTATGAGTCCTTGAGCTCTGAAAAACAAGGAAAAGAGAGGGGTAAGCATTTACATGCTTAGTAACCCCGTATAACTGGAAGGTAAACTTACCGATTGTTTAGCATACATCCATAACAGATAATGAAACCAATGAACATGAAAATGGTTTCCCTATCACATACACTCAATCAATGAGTTAGTCACATAATAATACCATGAACATTTTTATCTTAGATGAGCTCATCATTTTACATGTCAGTTGTACATATACCTTGTGATAGTCCCGTTGAGTTTCTAGGAAATCTCGATGGATTATCCATTCTCTGTCAATTCATACGACTGATCATTTCATTACGCACTCCTGCGAACCTCACATCTTACGGTGGGATTACCAGTCCAGGTTAAATCCCTCGTAATATAAACTCATAAGGTGATGTTGGGATTACCAGTCCAAGCTAAATCCCTTACACGACAAACACCCTTAATGAGCTCGGATCTGAATTACCAGTCCAGGCTAAATTTGGACCCTAATCGGATTACCCATCCGGGCTAAATCCACAATGCACACATATTCTTTGGGAGGCTCGATCATTCAAGGAACGCCTGTCCAGGCTAGATCCTTTTTATACTTGAGATCTTCAAATTACCAGTTCAGGCTAAATCCTTTTTTACAACACATGCAGGATCTCAAGTCTCATGTATATCATGGTTTATCCATCAAATTCCCTTTTCAACCTCAACCGAGACATTATTCAATAATTCATTATTAGAGATGCAATTCATACATTATCATGCCATCAACAATACAATTATCATGCATTCACAAAACATACTATTATGCATGTTATATGTTTACTTCAAGTTACCCGAACTTACTTGGTATCTGTTTCGGAGTTGTGTTTCGGTTATTCCAAAACCTTGCGTTTACCTCGATCGACCTCCAAAATTTTTTCTTCGGGGTCTATAACAACAAAATTATATCATTAATTCACTACATTACACTTTTCAAGTTTAATTTCTACACCCGATCCAAATGATCGTTTTGCCCCTAACCTTTAACATTTTTACGATTTAGTCCCTAGGCTCGTATAATGAAACACATGAAAGTTCTATCTTACCCAAGCCTATCCGAACACTTTTCCTCATATGGAAGCCCACATTTTTCCATTATTTTCACATTTCTACCACATATTTAACAACTTTTGCAAAAAGGTCCGTGTAGGGGTTTTTCATGAAAATCTCCTAAGAAAATATGTTTAACACTCCTTCCACTTTCATACCCCTCCATAATCCACCAAAATACAAACAACTCATGCATGGTTAAATTTTTAAACATGAACCCTAGCATGAAATATGGGTAAAAATGGAAAGATCAAGCTACCGGGATTTCAAAAATACAAAGAACATTAAAAACGAGACTTGGGAGCACTTATTATTGAGCTTGGAAAGCTTGAAAACCCTAGCTATAGAGACTTGGGAATTTCGGCTGGACAAGGAAGAAGAATGGCTGATTTTGGCTTGATTTTTTCCATTTTATTTCATTAAAAAGCCAAATGACCAAAATTCCCTTAAGTCTTTTCTTTGAAATTTCATCCATGCAAGCCCATTTTTGTCCAAAAACTTAAAAATTGGGAAAATTTCTCTTTAAGACCTAATTTATAATCTAAAGCAATTTCATACAAATTGCTTCTAGAATCCAAGTTTTGCAATTTATTCAATTTAGTCCCTAATTTCCAATTGGACACCTTACTCAAGGAATTTCTTCATGAAACTTTAACACATACATAATCTCATATTCTAGGTCTCATAATAATCATAAAATAAATATTTTAATGTCAGATTTGTGGTCCCAAAACCACTGTTCCGACTAGGCCCTATTTCAGGATGTTACAGTAAAGTTGGAAAATCTTTTGGAAAACCGATGGAGAAGCCAATACCCAAGGAAGAATCCACCTAGACTTCACTTATTACTTCTGAATTTAGATGATTTATTCACTTGACTTAATCCGTAGAAATCCCTGATTTATGTTAATATCTCTCTCGAGACTAAAAACAACTAACTCTAGGTTGATTAATTGAAATCTCTTTCTAATTAAAACCCCTATTATCGCATTAAATCGATCTATGGATTCCCTTATTAGATTTGACTCTAATCCGGCAGATTTATGTTGTCCTATCTCTAGGATTGCATGCAACTCCGCTTAATTATGAATGATCTACTCTTAAATAGGGACTTTTCCTCCACTGAATAAGCACATCAAAAACCTGAATTAATATCCTAGAATATTAAAGCAACGATTAAACTCACAATTAAGAATAAGAACAAGTATTTATCATATAAATCAAAGAGTAATAAGATTCGTCTTAGGTTTCATTTCCTTTAGCTAATTAGGGAATTTAGTTCATAATTATGGAAAACATCTCAAAAATTGGAAAACAACAAAACATAAAGAAACCCAAAGAACTTCTAGGAAATTGGATGGAAATCTTCAGTCTTTATGTAGATCCTTCTTCTAAGCTGATCCCGATGGCTGTTCTTGAGTATTTTCTACCTTCTATTCTCCCCTGTCCCTTTAATCCTCTTCTAGGGTGTTTATATAGACTTTAGAATGCCCAAAATAGGCCAAAATTAGCCTTTTCCGAGTGGAATTAAACTTGGGCTCGACAGGGACACGGCTGTGTGCCACGCTCGTGTAAAGGTGCTCAGGTCATGTGCAATTCTGACTTGGTTTAGTGTCGACACGGCCATAACACACGAGCGTGTAGTCTACTCGTATGTCACACACGGGCGTATGGATCACCCGTGTGGAAGTGCTTAGGCCGTGTGCATGCTGAATTAGGCCCATTTTGTCTGTTTTTGGCCCGTTTCTTGCTCTTTTTGCTATCCTAAGCTCTCCTGAGTATAAAACATGAAATTAAATGATTAGGAGCATCAAATTCAATGAAACCAAGGAAAAACCATTCATAAATATGCCAAGCATGGGGTAAAAATATGTATATATTATGGTTTATCAGTTCAGACAACCAATCCATGACCAAGATTACATCAAAGTCACCAAAAGGCATAATTAACAAATCAACAGGAAATATTTTATCCTGTATTATCAACAATCATCTTCGACACACTCGATACACAGACACTATTTATCCCAAAGGACTAGACACCTCTATTAAAACTCTACACATTTCAGATTTTAATTTTTCTGACTCAACTAATTTCGAATTAATATATGAATGTGATAATCCCGAGTCAATTAATGCATAAACAGGTTCAGAATACAGTAAAATATACCTGTTACGATGTCATGTGTATCGCTTTCTTCCTTAGTCCGAACTACGTATGCCCTGGTCGGTGCTCTAGCTTCCCACTGTTGTGTAACTATATTATTGCCCCTTCTTACACCTCTACCTCTTGAAACAGAACCACCTCTACCTGAGCCTCTGCCTCGAGCAGTAGACACTGACCTTTGTGATGCTGCTAGTGTGGTACCTTCACCTTTCAGGCAGTCTCTAATAAAATGATCGATAGACCCACATCGGAAACATTGTCTAGTTATTTTCTAACATTCACCTAGATATTTTTTCCCACAATGCTCGCATTCCAGAATATCAATGTTTCATGAAGGCCCTTTTACACTACTAGTAAAAACCGTAATCTGCTTTCCCCGGCTTCTATCTCCTCTGTCCGATCTAAAACTCGGCCTCCAACCACCTCTAGATTCTTTGGATCTTTTTGGTAGAGGATTTGAACTAGTGGTTCCAACCCATTTCCCGGTCGATCTAGCAATTTCTGACTTTTTATCCAAACCCAAAACCTACTTTACCATCTTTGCTCTCTCAACCAAGTCCATAAATTTTGTGATTCGATGTGATACTAGCTGTACTCTAATTTCATCTCGTAAGCCCCGTAAGAATCATTTGCAACTATCAACCTTTGTCGGTATAAACTCTGAAGCATATAGGCTGAGTCTAGAAAATTCCCTTTCGTAATCTACCACTGATAAGTCACCTTGTTTCAACATTAGGAATTCTTTGTCTTCAATATATAATTTCCTGACATATTTCTTCTGGAATTCTTTCTGAAACAGATCTCATATTACCTTTTCTGTAGGTAGATGTCGAATTACAGATTCTCATCACAAATAAACTTCACCTTGCAGTAGAGAAACAGCACAAATCAGACATTCTCAGGGGGTACATTCCAATTGTTGCAGAACTCTTCTAGTTGATTCCATCCAATTCTCTGCTGTGGATGGATCGACTCCTTTCAGACCCAAGAATTCAGTGGC
Source organism: Gossypium longicalyx (assembly GCA_025698465.1). Lineage (NCBI taxonomy): Eukaryota > Viridiplantae > Streptophyta > Magnoliopsida > Malvales > Malvaceae > Gossypium > Gossypium longicalyx. The sequence goes on along the minus strand of CM046999.1, from coordinate 37,813,082 downwards.
ACTGTATTTTCTTAATTCTTTTATTGAGGCTCATCTCAGAATAGGTACGGATGTCATAGCAGAAGTAGTTCCCGCTACTCTTTGTAAGGCATCAGCAATGACTCGTAATAAGTGAAAATCATCTCTATCTCTATCATTTCTTCTATCTACATTCGAAGGTTGACTTCTCATCAGGTTTATACTAGGTGTTACTGATTCAGTTTCATCTAATTTGTATGATTCTTCATCTCCGGTATACATCTCTTGATCAGTATCATCTACTCATTCATCTAACATCTTTAATCTATAAAATAGAAATAAACAAATAGGTCAGCATCCAAATCCCAACTCAGTTTCGACTCAACAGTTGCATGTACATCTAAACAAATTTTCGAGCTCGATTTAGCCCGAGAATCAGCTAAACCTGAATAACTCTGATACCAACAACTATAACACCCCCTAACCTTAAACCGTCGTCGGAACATGGTTACAAAGCATTACCAAACATTACGGACAACTTACGAATATTATACAATTTAATTAACATTTATAATATAATATATTCATTAAGTCCCTTTCATGGACCCTCGAGGCCCAAATTACGAATTAGAAGTGAATCGAGACTTGATCGAGTGCTCCAAAAATTTTTCGTAATTTTTTTTTTTGAACTCAATATAACCCCCTTTACAAACATCTAACCTTCCCTACAATTTCAAACCACAACCAATCCAAAACCAATGGCATAACCAAAATAATTTATACTCAAATACACCTAAATCATAACCAATTCATTAACACAATAATTTAATAATTAAACATTCATAATATCATTTAAAGTTTACTAATAACTTCATTCATTTTCCCTTCAAACTTAATACCAAATTTTATAGTATACTCTTTACCATTTTACTTAGACTAAATTCAAAACATTACAAACCATCCATACTTTATAACCAAAATCATATGACCCATGTATATAACATAGGTACATGCCACATTTACCAAAAGGAAAAGTACATCACCAAAGTTGTGCTGAAGTCGAGATTGATCTGGATGCTAAACCGGGACCTTGACTTCTACTGACTTGCGCACGGGAACAATCGTACGCTGAGTATGTCTATACTTAGTGGTATTACCATAATTCAAATTACATAAGATTAATAAATTATAACATCAACTTGTAATATAGAAAACCATAAGAATAAATTTTACAATCAATTTAATATTTCATTTATAATAGTCTATCAACAGATATCATATATCAACAATTTGCATTTTTGATCAATTCATGAACATTATGTTCATGCTTTCAAATCTCATATCTCATTCTCATTCTCACTTCACATTTCGATTCATAATTTCACTATCTCATTTCTTCCATCAACTCATTCAAATCAAGATTTATTCATTTTCTTTTTCATTTAATTACCCCTATTAACAAGACTCGGACATTGATGGATACACGGATTCCAACCAAACACACCAGAATAATCCAACCAAACACACCAAAATAAATAATCCTCCCAAACACACCAGAAAGGCATTAAATGTCTCATCGGATAATCCGAAGAAATAAAGTAACATCAGTATCTCCTCGGCCAAGCCGAAAAGTCCCCTGAACTCTTCTAAATCCTATGGCATGCCAACTATATCTGACTTAGCCCGACTAGTTAATAGGGTATTCAAATCATTTCTCAATTCAATCTCTTTTCAATTCAAAACACACCTTTCAATTTAATCACAATTCAATTTAATACATTTTTTCCACTTTCCAATCAATAAACGATTTAAATACTAAAACATATTCATACTTCATCTCAATTTCATTCATATCAATAATAATACTTATCTTATAATTTACTTACCATACATAAAAATTTAAATATAACATTAACTAAATAGTAGTTTGAATTATAGTAATACAAATCAGAAATTTGCGATTACTCATCGATGATCTTCTCTTTTCCTTTCTATGCCGATGCCTCAGGTTCTTTATTAGCTACGAAAAATTAAAATAATTTACACTATTAATACAGCACTAATTTAGATTAAATAATTGAATTTCTATTCAATTTCTACTTTAATTTCAATTTGGTCCTAATTAAAGTCATTTACTTTTCTAACTCAATTCATACTTTATTTCTACTCAATTTCCTACCAAATTCAACTTAACTATCTAATGTTAATATTAAAACCCTAAATTCAAATTTCTTTCAATTTAATCCCTCTAAAACAAAACTTATAGCTTCTTTTACAATTTAATTCCTCTATCAATTCTAACTAGAAATTCTATCAATTAAACCCCTAATACATCATTTTGTTCAATATGAATTATATTCAAAAACCTAAGAACTTCCAAAACTTCAACTTAATTTCAACAAAACTTTATTCTAAAGCTTCTAAAACATCAAAATTAAAAGAAAAAGGACTTAATTGACTTACCAAAATAAGCTTTAAGCATCAAAACCCTAGTTTTTTCTTCTTCTTTTTTTATTTCTCCTTGCTTTCGCCCTTTTCGTTTGAGCTTTCTGTTTCTTTTATACTTTGTTTCTTTTTAACCTTTGTTTTATTTACTTTCTTTATATTATATTTGTTTATTAATTTAATAATAATAATATAATATAATATATAATTATAACAAATATCTATTACTTAAATAATAAGTAAATTAAATACATATATTACAAATGTACATATTTTAATTAACACACTTGTATTTTGTCATCACCTTACACTTGTCTTTATTTATTTTATTTCATAATATAATAATAATTAATAAATATATTTTACTTATTATTTAAGAAAATATACAAATATATTACAAGTGTATTTTCATGTATTTTACACATGTTTATTATCATTACCATACATTTGTCACTATTTTAATTTATTTAATAATAATAATTTAATATAAAACCATAATAATAATAATTATTAATTATATATAATATATAATCTAAGAAAAATCTTTTTCTTCCCATTTGCCGCCTTACCTAATGAAATAGGCATAATTGTCTATTTAATCCCCGTTATTTTATTTTAATCTATAATTAAACTTTTACCCTTTATTCAATTTAGTATTTTTTTCTAATTACTCTAAATTAAGCTAAATTCACTTAATAAAAACCTAATTAGACACACCACTAGACTCATAAATATTTATAAAAATACTTACTAATTCGGTTTACTAAGACGGAGGCCCGATATTGCACTTTTTGATGCCCGTGAATTTTGGGTCATTACAATGCTTGTGAATAAAACATAGGGTTAGTTAATTGAATGAGAATACCTGGAGGAAAGTGACTCAGATATTGCGTAGCCATAGGCAACGCATTTTCTGCCGAAGCGAATGATGAACCCATTGTGCGACCACGTCCCCTCTTAATATGCTATGGCGGTCAACGTGACCTCTTCACTTTAATTTGCGAACTCCTCCCATCCGGTGATAGCAGATATGGCTTACCGACAACTCTAAACCATGCCAAGTAATCATCAACTGCCTCCATGTCCGCTAAGAAAAATTGTTCGCGAAAGGGTATGGATTGCATCATACGATCCCACGCCTCGATGTGCTCCTCGTGCCGTGCTGACCAGTCGATGTTATCCTTCCCACACATGTCCACCTTGTGTAGTTCCTTTAGGTCTTTCGGTGGAAATGAAATTCGTTTCCTCCACCCAAACTACTTCAACATCCGGTCTGTTTCATGCATTTCCACCGTCGCATACACTATCAACGGCACCTTCGCGTCCCACATCTGCCGATTTCCCAAAACTTCCAACGAGATGCAAGATATGACATTGGTGTCAGCGTATGACATCCATTCAAACTGATAAGTAAAATTGTAAATATAGCTATTTATGAATTTTCTTTTACGAATAATTGTGTCATTAATATAGGTTCGAAAGAATAGGTAACTAACATTGACTTCTAATCGTTGACCTAACAACAGCCTAATATCTTCTAGAATCTTGGGCAGTCCTACGTAGCTCGACCTATGGTTCCACCTTTAGAAGCGATATGTTAGTCGAAACGAATAATAATAAAAATTATTGTACAAACTACATATTTGTTAATAAATGATGTTTACCTTGTCACCAACTGGAATATATATGGGTTGGTCACATTGGGACGTAGAAATGGTAGTCACCATCAGGCTCACGACTGCAGCAGGAGCAGACAACCACCGACCAATGCCGCACTCGGTAGGGTGACCCGACATATCTCCCGATATAACGTGGATAATTCAGTAGATCCTCCACTTAGTTTCTTGTAGTCATTGAAGTCCACTAGATGTAGGAACCACCTTATGTGCACCACATTTCGAGATTTGTAGGGTATTAAAATGCCCTCGATTAACCTCTTGATGTATGCTCGGGCGTATTGTTATATTACCTCCTTCGTTCGTTCTTCAGGGAGCTTGTTGAAATTATCCTTCAACTAATTCATCGATATCCGACCATCTTTGAACTTGTCCGAGACCTTCCCCAACAGTGATTGGCAAAGGGTCACTTTATCCGAAACAATCCCAGATCCTGTGTTGACTAGTCCATCCACTGTCAGACCGAGTTGTGGTGGTACGCCTTCGAGTGTGATTGTACACTCGCCACATGGAAGGTGGAAATTATGTGTTTTAGGCTTTCATCTTGCCACCAACGCGCTGATTAATTGCAAATCAAGTTTGCAGCCTTTGGACATACGAGACGCATATAAGGATCCAGTCGTTTGCAAGTGGTCATGAATTTTAGAAATCACAAGCTTTCCCATATTATAGATAAAGCCCTCTAAAACACGATAATCTGCCTATTTACACACACAAAATATAATTATAATAAAAAAATTAAATTTAACATTTTTGAAATGAACGAAATTTAAATTTCGGTCTTACTGTTACTAATTGGGTGGCAAAAACATGTTTATCCTCGAAGCGGATTAGGGAGACGACTATTCGTGAGAAATTGATTTAAAAGAATAAAAATTATATAATTTTAAAAAATATTTTTAAATAAAAATACAAAAATTATTAAAAATGAGACTTGAGAGGGTTTGAGAGAATTGAGAGTTAAGAGAAGGATGTGGATAAAAAAATTAAAATTTGAGGGGTATTTATAGGGTAAAAAAAAAGTTGTCGTTGGTTAGGGTTTTAATTTTTACAATTGGCGGCAATGTTCAAAAAGCCATTGGGATTTGACCATTAGCTGGAAACTCGTCCAAGTGGACGTGCTTTCCAGCAAAATCGACCTATATCCCTAATTAAATTTAAAATCAACGTAAAATCCAAATTTTAAAAAAATGACCTATAAGTCTTATTTTGCCAAAAATAGAACTTAAATAAATACATATAAAAAATCCAAATATGAAACTCACCAATACAAATCACATCATTAGACCTCAATCACTGCAACGAACTTTCTAAGCTGATGCGTTAGATATATTTAGGATTTTACACGCATATGTACTTGGAAATTACGTATTTAGAATATGTAATGGCCCAATTTTGTTCGGGCCCAAATAAAACAAAAATTAAACTAAAAAATAAAGTCCAAGTCAGAAAGCAGTCCATTTACAATATAACCCAATGGCCCAAATAAATATAAAACCCTAATGGCCCAAATGGCCCAAAAACCTAAACATCTTCAGTAAAACAAAAGAAACCCTAGCCCCTTTTAGCCACGCCGCCGCTCCACATGCCCTGTCAGCGTGCTCACCGCCCGAGGTCTGCCTCCCTTGCCCAAAATGGCAAAATCCACCTTCGTTGACCTTGCCAACACCTGCAAAAATGACGAGAAAAGAACACAAAAACAGAGTAGAGAAACAGTAGCAGAAACGAAAGTAAACAGTAGCAAAATATATAAAATATTGTAATGAAATCGGCTATAAAGCCACAAAAATCGATTGTAATTGTTTACACACAAAGATTAATCAAAAAACATAATAGAAATTTCCGAAAGTGATTTTTTTTCTTTCTTCCTTTTGTTTTATTTTCGTACAAATTTATTTTTTAAAATAAAACATAAAATAAAAAATCAAAGCTTACCAAACCATTTTGATTCCCACCGCCGCGAGTGGAGGAGGATACCGTCCCCCATGACAGACGGTTTTCTTCGGCGAAACGGCGGAGAAACAGAAGAGATTCCTTCATATTTCATTTTTTTAGTCTAGTTTTGAGGAAAATCGCCCTCAGATCCGAGTTCTAAGGATCGGAGCATTCAAAGCAGGAGTTTTTAGTGAACTTTGACCGCCGTATACGGCGGTCACTGTCGCCAGCGGTGGCTCGATGGTCGGAGAAAGGGAGAGCGAGAGAGAGTCTGAGAGAGTTCTCAGAATTTTTGAAAAAAATAAAGGAGGAGTGTTTTTTTTTTTTTTGCTATTTATATAGGGGTCTATACGGCGCCGTTTTGGACTTAACATCAGTTGCCAAAACGACGTTGTTTTGCTTAAGACCCGAAACCTGACCCAATTATAATCTAGGATGTAACACCTCTAACCTGTATCTGTCGCCAGATTTGGGTTACAAGGTATTACAGATCAAAACACAGTTCATACAGATATTCCTTTCATTTCACAGCTCGAAATTTAAACATATCAATGCTCATATCTTATTCAAATATCGAGTCTTAAAATCATAACATTCATAACATTACATAATTACTGAATGAATATTATCTTGATTTATTAATTAATTCGTGACTATGCCATTTCACATGTTATGTACATAATCGAAGTTAAATTAATCGCAAGGCATACTAGCCATTCTTATGCGTAATCTCATTTAAACAAGCATCATTTCAAGACCAAATATACTTCTTCTCCTAACACAAGATTATACACATATGGCTATATTGATTTGAGCCATTTTGAGCAAAAATAACATTAAAAGTATACCTAATTCGCATGCTTAAAAATACATACACATATCCAATCACTTAACTACATATATAGTAATCCAAAATAACTTCCATACATAACATAAACCATATCACATACTCATTAACATAAATTTAATACTTTAACCGAATATACGTATACACATTATTCACCATTTCTAAACCATTTCACCAAATGCAAGCTTATCATTGCAAATTGACTCAAAGTAGCCATATCAAATTGACAGTTATCCATAATATAGCATAGTCCACACATAACGAATACAACCAATTTCAATATTAACATATAACTAAACAATTAACTATATGATTAAATCACCATTGTTGAATCACAAACCATCTATATTTACAAATTAAGCTAATACATAACCGAATATTACTATCATTAGGATCATTAACATTCCACAACCAAAATACATTTATCATCCATATATCAAGTTTACCACACATGTATACCATGACCGATATTTCTTAAACATTTAGACATTTGCATTAAGACCAAGCCATATTCGCATGGCTTAAAATATACATATTCAAATTCAACAAAATACATATTAGCCTATACATGTCACAAGTTCGAAAATATATTTTTAATAGTACCGAAAGTTGACGATAGTGTGGATGACTTCGATAACGATCCCCGAGCTCGTGACTTACAACCAAAATCTATAAAACAACGTAACAAAACACACAGAGTAAGCTAACTTAGCTTAGTAAGCTTTAAGCACAATAAATAACTCAATGAATAATCAAACATTCAACTAACCGAATTATATTAATAATATTTCACATTAACACATTAAAATACCTTAGCAGAATGTTCAAAATCAAATATATGTCACCACATATATATAATTCCTATGTAGTCGATTTGTACAAAAACAAATATATTTTCACATTGGTACATACATGTATGGCCGAATACACAAAATTCTTTATGGACTCACATGTGGTCGAATATATATAAAGTTAAGTAAAACATAATATGTAACCTATAGTTCACATTCAATAAAACATCACATATATCCGAATATGCACATTCAAAATAACTTCATTTATGACCGAATACACAATTTCAATATAATCTCACATGTAATCGAATATTCAAGTTCAGTATAATCTCACTTATACTTACCTATGTGGTCGAATATATATAATGTCATTCAACTCAATTTCACTTGCTCAATAGCCGTAGTAACCTGAACTCTTATAATAATAGACTTGAAAACAAATTACCGGTATAAAACCTGCTAGGCATAAGCCTGAATTACACACCGGCACAGGGCCTGCTAGACTCAAGGTCTGATATTTATTCACTAGCACTAAGCCTGCTAGGCATAAAGCCCGAACAAAGTCACCAGCCCAAGGCTTGCTAGGCTCAAAGCCCGAATATCTCAAACATAAAATCATTCCACAACACATTTCATATATCAAATCGTATAATACTCCATGAAACACATACGCACTTTCAAAGGTTTAGATATCATTCAAATACAACTCAATCACATTTATTCATTGATATTTCTCATTTGGCTAACATAATAATATAATATAAAATATGAATTATCATAGTAAATCATTCTATGTTCAAAATAAACCATGTTTAATTGCTTAAAACTTACCTCGGATATCGACGGACGTTACGAATCGGCTATTCGACTATTTTTGCTTTTCCCCGATCCAAGTCTGATTTCTTTTGTTCTTGATCTATATAATTTCTAATTAACCTTATTTAAACACAATTTCATTCAATTTAATCCAACAACACATAAATGGGCAAATTACCATTTTACCCCTGATATTTCATATTTTTACTATTTAGTCCAAATTGCACAAAACACAAAATACACCAAATCTCACAAAAACATAGTTGAGCCGAATTTTCAACATACTCATACTAGTCCATAAATTTTATTTATTTCACATTTTATTCCCTCAATTTATTATTTTTGCAATTTAGTCCTAATTACTCAAAATCTTCAAAAACTCAAATACAAAACATGTTAATCTAAAATATATTTTTAATATTTCATCATCAAACATCACAAAGCACAAACATTCATCAATGGAATAACTCAAAATATTCACCAAAATCAAAAATTCAAGCATGGGTCGGGTAGTACTCATAGCAACGACCTAAAAAACGTAAAAATTATCAAAAACCGAGCCGAACACTTACCTTAATTGAGCTTAAAAATCAACCGAACCCTAGCTTACTTCTTCCTTTTCTTTCTTTTTAGTTTCGGCTATGTGAAAAAAAATTAATGAACACTTTTTGTTTTTCTTTTATGTTTTATCACATATTATATAATTTATAAGCTAATTTTCTAAATTACCCTTTAAAAATTAATAACTAAAACTTATAGGCCAAGGACATTATCGTCCATGTCACATGCAGATGGTTTCCAACTCATTTCTTATATTATATACATATAATATGCATTTTATTATTATAACACATATATATACATAAATGTACATATTTAATATAAAAACATATTTATCCTATATAATGTCGTCCACTATCAAATAAAAATTGGGTTTTTTTGCAGCATGAATGCTTCCACTTAAGAAGCCATTACCAATTCAATCCTTACAATTAAAACTAGCTAATTTTCAATTTATGCAATTAAGTCCTTTCATTTAGTCGGATACCCAAACGATAAAATTAAATCACGAAAATTTCACAAATATAAATTCAAACAAAATAAACACAGAAAATAATTTTAAAATATTTTTCTGACTCGGATTCGTGGTCCTGAAACCACCGTTCCGAATAGGGTCTAAATCGGACTATCACATAGGATCCGCGTGTTTTTCCCCTAGAAGGATATTTATGCTGTCGGTCCTTCCGCTTTTTTGCCCTGTTTCAATTTAATCTTGTTTCCTTTTTTTTCTTTTTAATTTTACCCTGCAATTTTGGCTCCATTTCATTTCAGTCCACCATGAAACGATACGTTTATAGGACTAGGAATAATTTCTCATTTAGTCCTCGTCCCTTTGTGCGCATTATATTTTGACCCTAATTTCTTTTTTTTTCTTTTAAATTTGGTTATTCAATTTTATTTAATTTTTAATTTAGTCCCTCGACTTGCTAAAGGAAATGGCGCGTTCAGTGGAGTTTGGGATATTTTCCCAGTTAATCCCCATTCCTTTTTGCGCATTTCATTTTAATTCTTGATTCTATTTTAATTATTTTATTATTTACCTTTTAACCCCTTTGTTATTTATTTTATTAATTTGTCCTTTTAATTTCATTTAAGTTACAATTAAGCCCTTTTTTATTTTAATTCTTATATTTATTCATTTATTTATTTACGTGTTTATTTATTCATTATTCCTTTTATTTTATTCATTTGTTTGTTCATTTACTTATCTATTTATATATTATTCATTTATTTATTTATTTATTTATTTATTTATTTTAATCCACGTATTCATTTATTATTCTTTCATTTTTTTTAACTTTTTATTTTCTTTCATCGATTATTTATTTTATTCATGCCTTCATTACTATTACTATTTTATTATCATCTTATTTATTACCCTTTTTTATACTTTCAAAAATTAGATTTTTTTTTTTACTTGTACACATATTATTATTATTATTATTATTATTATTATTATTATTATTATTATTATTATTATTATTATTATTATTATTATTATTATCACTTACCTATCTTCGATTATTTCTATTATTATTAGAATGATAATTATAATACGATCATTGCAATCATCATTACAAATTGGTATTTTATCACTGTCGTAGTTACATTATTGCCATTCACTAGCACAACATTTTTTTGTTTTTTGAATATCATCGATCCATTTTTATACATCACCATTTCATTTCATTATAATCACGTCCTGAACTGTGTTTAGATATTTATCCATTTTCGTATTATACCTCAAATAAGATAAATACCCATCGTTTTAAATATTACACTTGTTATTATTCAAAAAAGAAATTTTTTTTTAAAAAAAGGGCAATGTTTCGTATTTAAAGATTCAAGAAGTCATGCCCTAACTTACGGGGTTTTGACTTTCTCGTTGAACCTAGACAACCGAATATCTTTTTAAAATTAAAATATGTGAGATTTAATATAAAAAAATAAAAGGCAAACTTATTTTCGAGAATTCGAAACGTCGTGTCCTAACATACGGGATACGGCCTTTTGTTACCTCGAGATAAGAAAGCCTTTTATATACATTTTGATCTATTTAAGGGATTTTACTAAAAATATATACATTAATACAAAGAGGGATTGTGTTTTTAACTCCTTTCAAATTTTCAATTTTTGACACTAAAGACTTCAAGTAATTAATTAGGTACCAATTTTGAGCGTAACAAGGGTGTTAACTTTTCCTCGTGCGTAACCGACTCCCGAACCCGTTTTCTAAACTCTGTAGACAAAAAAAATCGTTGTTTTAAATCAAGCATTTTATTAAAATGATCAAATTACGAGGTGATTTGATCACACCTCATAAAAAAGATTGGTGGCAACTCTATTTTCGTTTTTAAAATAAAAAGTCGATTTGCAAAAATAATGGTTTCGACAGAATATATATTTATGTTTGAAGATAACATACAATAAATAATGAAAAGATTAAAGTATTTTCGAATAATATAATATAAAAGGGTATTTTTATAATTTCTTTAATCGAGTTAGTACATGATTGACTCGTACTATTAACTTAATTAGAGGTTTAGAAAATAGTATAGATATACAATTGATTAAAGTAATAAAATGTAAATAATTAAATTAAAATGCATAAAAAATTAAAATAAAACTTTGATTAATGTGGTATTTAAAGTTTTACGTATTGGGTGAATTCAAATTATGCCATAAACATTTCGGTGGGCTGAGTTCGGAGAGGATAAAGGATTTGCTTTAGGAACTCCAAGGAGCTCAGAGATTGGAAGAGCTGGGGTGAGAAAATGATCAAATGCGCATTGGGTGATTGTTACCAGTTCCTCACAAAGGAGATTCGACGATACCATTATAGGGGAAAAGAGGTCAAGGGAAAGTCAAGAATTTTAGGGTTTAGTTGTTATTTCTTTAATTTCTTTAGGAAAGTGTCTAATGGTTTCTTTTTAGAGTGAGGCGCCTGTTTCCAGGCTTTAGGGAACAGTTGCACCGAGACATTACCCATAGGTAGCAATAGATTGCTGACAACTGTTAGGATTGGGAGGCAAAGCAGGTTTTAGGATACTGTAATTTTCATCTTAACTTCCCCTATTTTAATGCATCGGTCGATTTTGTTTAAAAAAAAATTGCTATAAACATATTTTTTTTGTTTTTGTTTTAAATAGGAAAACTAAAGTATATTCTAATAATATAATACGAATGAGTATTTTAAAAAATTTCCTAGCCAAGTTGGTACCTCACTATTTAATTAAATTTTTCTGATAAAAATAAATTTAAAAAAAAGAAAAAAAATAAAACAATATTCAATTCTTAAATTTGATAATTTTCTTTTAACTTAAATCTTTCAACATTTTAATATCGTGGAACTTAACAACATTCTCAAATTTTGGTCCATGTGTTACACCATCATTTATAAAATTATAGTTTTTTATGAAAAAAAAAAAAGGGAAATGAAGTGGAAAAATTACGTGTATTTATTTAGAAAAATCAAATTCAAAAGGTTTATAGGTTGAAGTAAGATAAGAAAATTAATTATCGAAAAAGGCGGGGGGTGAGGATGCTCCTTCCCTCGGATTCCGTGAATCAAAAGTTTTTTATTCATTCAGAATATGCAGCCTTTTTCTTTTGAGGCCAATTTCGTCAATATCATAATGTCAACAAAAGGGTAGTTCCGTTATTTTGAGAGAGACTGGGGGAGTCAACTTTGCTTTCTGTTGGTTTTGGAAGCCCAAGAATCTTGGGCAGTACAGATCGGCATAGGGATTTGGAAGCTGCCCCTAATAATATTTTATTTTTTTGTACGGATATCATGGCATTTTTAGGCCATCATTTACTACAATACCCTTTTATGTCCCTTTTACTTATACCATGACCCTTCACCAAACATCATTGTTTGAATCGGTCTGGATAAAGGATTGAATAAAATTTCGAAATTAATTAAATTATTTTTATTTTATTTTATTTTTTATTTTTTATTTTTTATTTTTTATATTTGTTTATCAGCTTTTAATAATTTATTAAACTAAAATTAATCTAATCAAACTAATTGAAGATAAATGATTTGATTAGTTCATTCATCAATTTGATTTTTAAAATCTTTGTAAAGAAGAAATAAAATGTTAGATTTTCCTTTTTATATCCCAATTTATGATTACATAAAAAATAATTTATCAAATTTATTGTGTAATAGCTTATTTTCAATGAAATCGGAACAATAGTTTCGGGATCACAAATCTGAGCCAGAAAGAAAACTTATTTTTATATTTTTGCATGGTTTGCATTATGATAGGAATGTCATATGAAAATTATGATAAGAAAATTTTATCGATTATGTGCTTAATTACAAAAAGGACCAAATTGCATAAAATGTAAAAGTTAGATTCTAATAGCTAGAAGGATCAAATAGCTATGAAATTCAAAACTTGAGGTCCTTATATGGTAATTAGACCATTAAAGAAAAGCTAGTAGATATTTTTGATGAATCATCCATGGAAATTTAGAAAAAGGGCAAGGACTAAATTAAAAATCAAAATAATTAAAAGATGATAAATTAATAAATAAGAAATATCATCATATTATTATCATCTTCATCCCCAAAATACATGAAAACCCTAGGAGAGAGAGAAGAAAATAATCAAGCTTAATTGGGTAAGTATTCTTGTCCCGTTTTTAGTAATTTTTATATTTTTGAGATCGAGATAGTCTAATCTATCTATTTAGGGGATTAATTTAAAAATTTATCAAAGTATACAAATTTTCTCATGGATGAATATGCTAAAAATTTGAAATTTATGGTAGAAAATAAAATGTTGTTGATAGAACAAAGTGAATTTTGATGAAAACATGATTTAGGGACTAAATTATAAAGTTGTGAAAATTGAAGAAAAATTTGAATTTTATAGAACATATGTGCTATAAATTTTATACTAAAATTTCGGTTAGGCTTGGAATAAGGAATAAATTGTATGAATTTCATTTTCTGAGCTTAGGGACGAAATTGGAATTTATGGAAAGTTTAAGGGCAAAATAGTAATTTTATCTAGGATGTAAATTGAGTCCAGTTGAATATGAAATGTGATAAATTGATGATTAAATTCATTTATATAGATCCGGATAACTCAAATTCGAAGCTAAATCGAGGAAAAGAGAAAGTTTCGGATTAGTAGATTTCCTCATAGGAACTATTATCGAGGTAAGTTCGTGTAACTTACTTATACATGTTATTATGTTTGAATTGAATGTTGTATTTGAATTGAATAAGATATGTGCTTGTATGAATTATAAGAATATTATAAATTCATGAAAAATATATATGCCTGAAATAAGTCCTGAAAATGTTACATTCTGTTTGAATATTGAATTTCGATGGATATATGTGATTTTCCCACATTGAAAGTGATCCTGCATATGTTGCAAACAAGATTTAGCTCAGACGAGTAATCCTAATATAACCCTCTCGAGCATTTTGATAAATAGTTCATGCGAGTATCTTGATCGATAGTGATATAGCATGTGTTGCGCACTGCCACAGCTCTTTGTGAGCGTTCTGACATGCGATCGGTTGTGATCCTACATTAAGTGCGGACACAAATACAGCTCTTCATGAGCATCCTGTTAAGCTCGCTTGAACTCTCTGCTACCTTATACGGTGCTCCCTGATATTATCTCTTCTGAGATATCTGATTAGCTCTATGAGCTCCCTAAGTAAAAAACTCTTATGCCCGAATAAGTGTTCTATTATATGATTACATGGCTCATTTTAGCAACCTGACATGTGGCTCGAGAGTGTGCTCCCTGAGTATTTACCCTAATAGGTACCCCCGATTAAGAATTGACAGTTTACGGATATGTACACCTCAAATGTACTATTTAAGTATCTATCGATAATTCAATAATTCAACGGACAAAATTCTCGACATGAAGAAATGATAAGATAAATAGATTTATGTCTTGAATGATTTTGAATTTCCCAATGAAGTGTTTCATGATGAGCTCATCTATGCTTATTTGATATACATGAGACTTATATAACTAACTTGTTTGATTGGGTGGATGTGTTTAGGTAATTTGCCAAGTTAATGGAAAACATGTTATTGTATGCTTAAATTTAATAAATGAGATTGGTAAGTTTAATTCCTGTTATACAAACTTACTAAGCATATAATGCTTACTAGGTTTTATTTTCTTTGTTTTATAGTGCTCGAAAGCTCGCGAAGGTTGGAGATCGGTTGGAGCACCATCACACTATCCACTAGCTTGTTTTGGTATAAATAATAAACTCATTTTGGTATAATGACATGCATAGGTAACTTGGTCATTGTTGGCTTATAAATGTTATTTTTAATCTAATCATTGGAATGGCTAGTGATGGTTATGTTTTGGTATATCTATTAAGGTTATTCTATGGCAATATCATGAGTATATATTATGGATTGATTGAGTTATACTAAATGAATATACTTATTAAAGATAAAATTTAAAATATGTATGCATGTAATGATATATCATGTTAGATGTTAAAATTTAGCTTGGTTATGATGCTTGGATTGGTTGGTATATGAATGTAAATTTTGGTGTAGGTTATTGGCAAAGTTTGGGTGAGAAATAAAGCTAGGAAATGGCTTTATTTTGTCCACACGGGTAGACACACGAGCGTGTGTCTTGGGCATTTAATTAGACCGTGTGTCCCTTGCATTTTAAATTTGAGAAACGAAATGCTCAGAATTGAGCACACGGGCATGTGTCTTGGCTTTGTGAAACATGCACTTAATTTTGAAAAATTAAATCTACCACACGGCCTAGCACACGGACTTGTGATTGGCCGTGTGGCATAAGTCAGAGAGTTACACGGGGTTGAAAACGGCCTATAGCATAGGCGTGTCTTAGGGTCACATGGGTGTATAGCGTGTCTTAGGGTCACACAGATGTATCCCTTGACCACACTGGCGTGTGTGCCCTGCATTTAAGAAAAAAATTGAAATTTCACGAAAAATTCTCTGAGTTCCCGATTTAGTCCCAACTCGATTCTAATACTCATATTGGGCCTCAAGGGTCCATTTATGGGATGTTATGAATAATCTCGAAAAATGAATAGTAATTAACATGAATTATCTGTAAACATTCTAAAAATTCCAGTAATGCTCCATAACCTTATTTCGAAGACGAACACGAATTAGGGATGTTACATGTTGAATTTTTATTTTATTTTTTGAATACATTATTGCACTTAATACTCGTGGTCAAAATCAATAAAGTACATTACTTTTTATTAATTTTTTTTATTCATAAGTCTTTAAAAGTCACATTCATAATTCAAAAAAATTTAAAAATATCTATCATCCATTAATTTGTTAGTTAAAGGTTATAATTGCTTTTTAGTACAATCATACAGAATACGTACCGAATAGCTAAACATTATAACTATTATATTTATGTAAATATCATTTTTCAATCCACATGACCATTAAAATATGCTGAAGAATGAAAAATAAAATCACACAAAATTTCAAACCATTTAGATTTTTTTTTTAAATATTATTTAGTATAACATTTGTTATGGTATTTGTCATTTTTAACCTGTTGTTCGATTGAGGCCCACTCTCAATCCTTAAATCATACAATTTGTTTGTATGAGTTCAAACTTGATGGGTTCGTGCCGTCATGCAAGCAAACCTATACTTAAGGAGCACTTGTTGACATTAGAATAGAATACACGTTAGTATGCATGGAGGCCTACTTAATACGTCACATCCAGAACCGTGTCATATAAATAAAAAATTAATCTCCATGAACAGAGAGACTCACAAAATATTCAACAATGTTGGTTGAAAATATTAGTTAATTATTTTATTACTTTTAAATTAAGAATAATAATAAAATAAAATTATAAATTAATTAAATACTCACAAAATATTTAAAGTTTTTAGTGTTGTTTGCGTTAGCTGTTTTTTTTTTTTTTTAATCTACTTAGTTTTTGCTTGTTTTATGGTGAATACACGGGAATTACTAAAGCAAGGGACCAATTAGATATGTTGGAAATCATTATGGAAGGACTTAGTCAAGAAAGCAAGTGACATTAGATTTCAAGACGATGAAAAGGAGGATGATAAGTTCTAAAATAAATTTTGATCAATGAAAATTTTTTAGGACTAAATTGATAAAATTATTTAAAATTAGAATTAAATTGATAAAAAATGTAAGTATCGATGAATAAATATGTTATTATACTAATTAAAAAAATCACATCCTCATTTCTGTTAACAATTTAATGGAGAGTGACTAAAACAGAATCAAATGATAACATTAGTGATCAAATTAAAAATTTTCATAATTGAATGGTCAAAACAGAAACACATTAATAATTTAGTAAGTGTATAATTTATCCATAAATTCTAACTTTGCCTTGATTTTTTTTAATGATAGGTCAAAATCAAAATTGTATTTTATAATTATAATTAAAAAACCCTTAATATATTTATAATAGCTCATTAATAATATTTAGATGTCCCCTTTAACTTGAAATTCAATAATTGGGAAATTACCAAAATATTGTCTTTTAAATATCGTTTTTTTTTATTGTTATTATCTTTTAAAAAAATTGTCTTTGAACGGTCTGCTTTGGCATGTGAATTTATTGCACAGAGACAGCTATGAAAATTGCATGTGAATTTATGGCTTTTATTTTATTTTATAAAAATAAAATTAGTTAAAATACAGAAATGTTAGAATCTTGCAGTAACTATTACAGATTGGTATAGATGAAAACACACTGATACAAAAAGTACTGAATTAGAATTTATTGTTTCGGTAATATGACATTTCGACTCCTACCAGCACCACAAATATATAATTGATTTCCTTGGACAGTACCATCATATGGATTCTCGTAAAGCTTTCATTTTATTTATATCTTCTGTAAATTATTTCATTAATCATTTTAAAATTAAATTATTTATATTATAAAAATTTTTGACTATTCACTCAACCATTTTTCCATTGTTAAATATATGTTTTTTAAATTTTTTTCTTATTTTTTTTTTATCTCCACTCTTTTTTATTATTTTCTTTCTTTTAATCTAAAAACTTTAGCCACTGTTTCCCTTACAGATGTTGTTACTTTTGTCACATCACCTCCAATGAACTCAAAAGTAGAAAGACATCTCAACATCAATCTATATGGACAATAGGATTAAGAGATCGGAGCATAACAATTTTAAAGCTATTGGAGTGGCCTCATAATTTTTGAAGGTTTTTTTTTTTTAAATCTAATCTTATAGATTTGAAGAGAAGGCTTTAGGCTTTATCTTGGTAGTTTTTGATCAATAATTTGACGTCAGGCAATCACAACAACGACAGTGAAAAGCGATGGTCATGGGTAAGAAAAAAAAAGAGAAGGAAAACTTAAAAAATTAGGAAGCAGAAGCATCCCTTAGCGTCGTTCATTTAAATAACAACGCTCGCTAGCAATGGTTTAATGGAGGAAGTGACGACATCTTTAAAGGAGGTGGTAGCTAAAGTTTTCAAATTAGAAGGGAGAAGATGAATAAAAAAAAAAGGAAGAAAAAAATATTAAAGGAAAAATAACAAATTAACAGAAAAATTTAGAGTGACATAATTTCAAAAAGACTAACGTGGTAGGTTACTTTTATCTATATATTATATAAAACCAATAAGAGTATTTTAGGCATTAAGACTTAATAAAGGAAATTTAGGTATTTTATTAAAATTAATTAATTAATTAATGTTAAATTTTTATTGTATTTTAGTTATTTTTTTAATTTTTTGTTATTATTTAGTCATATGCAATACTTTTTACTTTAAATTTAATTTTTCTGTCACTTTATTCTTTCAATTTTTGGTTGCTTTTTTCACTTTATTCTATTTAATTTTAGGTTTTGAAGGTTTAATTTATAATTGATATTATATATATATATATATATATATTGTTTACGCATGCTTTTTACTTATAATTTTAATTTTCCAGTTACTTTTCTCTTCACTTTATTTTTTAGTCTATATATAGGCTTCACATTTGGTGTTTAACAATCAAATTTTTTCTTGATTTAATTCTTAGTTTACAATATATATATATATATATATATATATATATATGTTTGGGTTTTTTCTCTTTAAGTTCATCAATCTACCTTTTCTGTTATTATACTTATTTATTATACTTGGCTCAATTCATCTTATCTTATTCCGATAGTGTTGGGTGTTATTATTCATTTTATCTCAAGAGAAGTTAATGTTGAAGTTGATGAAGTTACTAAAGGAGGTGCTAGTAGACCTCCACCTTCATCAGTTCTGTCTTCATGTTACTATAATTTTAGATTTATGCTAGTTCCATAGTTAAGCGTAGCTAGGCCTAGTAGGGTTTCAGCTCTCCTAAAAATAAAAAAATATTTCATTTAAATTTTTTAAATTTAATAAAAATAAAATTATATTTTGACCTCCCTTAAAAATGACAAAAACTTGATTTAATCCTTTAAAAATTATAATGATATAAGCTATTAAAATAATAAAATTATATTTTTATTATAGTAAAAATTATAATTTAATTTCAAACCCTTATCCATAACGTTTATGTTCTTACAAGTTTTTCAACTGCATTGTCATAATTTAAAAGTTTTGGTGAATTTTAAATTTACTTCCGTTTTATTTATCAAGTTATGTTTTTAATTTGTTAAATTTTATTTTATTTTTTTCAATTTTTTTTTCTTACTTCTTTTATACGATGAATTGAATATCTAAAATCGAAAAATATGGTAGAAAGTAAAGGGTTAATTATACTTAATCATTGTTTTCTTCAAAAATTTTAAATTAATAATTAATGTAAATTTAAAATTTAAAAATTTAAGAAAAAAGAAATGTATGAATTAAATTAATAATAAATTAAAATAATTTTTTAAAAAGATATTATATATTTCAATAATTTTTATTTTATAAAATGACGTTGAAAGTTGAAAGAAAATGGGATTAAGGCGTTTTATATTGATACATAAATTTATTAAATAATTGGATAAAAATATAAATTTTTATGTTAGATTATATAAACCTAAAAATATGTATAAAAAAAAACTTAGAATTATTGAGTATTTTTCTTTGTGTCTCATTAAAGGAAATATTTGTGTATTTATACATATTATCAGTGTTCATGATTTGACTCCACTGTTTATAGACTTAACCCCACTATTCATAGGACTAACATTCTGAATAGGTCTCGGGCATATTAAACACGTGTACCATTCTAGGTATCCTCTTAGGCCTCACGGTCCCCTACATGTGAACTCCTCTCAACTCGTGCAAGTTGATGTTGCGAGCTCCACTGGCTGTACGCCTTGTGCATATCCATCTGGTGGGGCTTAGTCGAATCACAAATAAACAACTTGAATCCTACCTGAATTTCGAGTTAATGATGATTGATATATAACAAGAACATAAAACATGATCACAGAATTATAATCCCAATATATTTAAACCTTATTAATTATTATTTTTCCTAATGAAAATTGTGTCCTTTTCTCGGCATTGCAAAAATGCATCCCACAAGTATGGCAAATCCTTTTCACATCTCTTTTTGGGGGAAATTCCACATCAACTTCTCACTTGAAACCAAACATGAAATGAATGTATGTAACTAAACAAGGCAGGCAAACTAGTCACTTATATTTGTTTTCTCTTTTATAAATACCACCAAACCTAAAACTTTGTGTTGGGACGAGGAAATAGTATATTCTGAAAGATTAATATTATAAAATATGCGAGGCTTTGGATCTATTGATAAACTTAAGTCTTTTAAATATTCAAGTTTGAGATCCATTAAATATAAAATTATATATATGAGTAGTTGTTATAAGTGGGTTTTAATCCAGTTTAGTTCGGTGACTTTAGTTTGGATTGTACTAATTCTTAGTTCGTTTGTGCTTATAATTGTTTGATTCTATTTTGTGATTACTCAAACAATTTGTATTATAATAATTTGATACTTGTGATTATTTGGATATGTATTTATATTGTACTTGTAACACTTTTAAAAAAATATATTATAAAATTTATTTTAAAAGCGTTTAGATTAAATAATTAAATTTTAAGATAGATAACAAATATTTTTCTATTTATTCAAAGGGTTCACAATGTACGAAGAGACTAAATTTATTTATTTTAAAAGCGTTTAAATTAAATTTATTTTATACTTGTTAAAAATTAATATGAGAAATTGTATATAGAATTTTTAAATTTATTTTTACTATTTTAAATATAAAATATTTATTTCTATATAATAAAAAATTTTAATTTTGAATTAAATAAAACTAGAATTTTATTTAAGAAACCATAATTTTTTAATTTGTATTCTAAAAATTGTTTGAAAATTTTGGTTTGAATCGGTTTTTAATTTTTCGTTTTATCTTACTTAGCCTAGATGAGTGAAAGAAAGGGACAGATGTGAATCTTAGTAAAAGTGTTTATGAGCCGGTCGACTCAATCCACTTTGGGCTAAGCTTGAGTTTAACTTTTTCAACATTGATCCAACTTGTTTTATAGATAAAAATAAAAACATATTAAAAACAATTTTATATAAATATTAATATATTTTATAATTAATTTTAAATAAAATTATTATTTTTTTAATAATAAAATGGACCAATTGGATTGAGTCCATTTTAAAAAAAAATCATACTTAGGTCGAATTCAACTTGAGGATCAACACCTCTAAAATTAGGGTTTAGTATTTACTTTAAATTTCTTATTTCAAATTTAATTAATTTAAATTAATGTTCAAAACTCAAATTGTTAAAACAAATTATATTTTAAATCTTTTTTTTATAATTAAAAAATAGTTTCCCTCAGTTTCTCCCACTTTATCAATTTCTAAATTTATTTATTTATTTATTTTTGAATTTTTATACATTTTTAAAATTTTTTAATTTTAAAAAAATATTTTTATCATTTTATATAGAATTAATATCAAATTAACAGAAAATATAAAAGATGAAGATTAAAATTGTTAATAAATCAACTAAAAAATGTCACCATTGATCACTTAAAGGTTAGATAAGAAACAAATTTGAAAAAAAATTAATGATGAAATTGTAATTTTTTTCTAATTAAAAAAAATTATCCATAATTGAAAAAAGAATTTGGACATTAATCTCATTATATATTTTTGTTATATATGCTATTTTTGATACAATGCCTAGAATTACCTATGGCCCTTCCCCACCTCTTATAAGAAGATAATACTTTTTAGCGCACTCAAATTTATATCTTTCCATACAGATAACAATATCGATATAATCAAATTGGATATAATTGATATAGCTTACACTTATGCTTCACAACTTTTCTTTTTTACCCCTTAAATCATATATGAGCAACATGTATTTTCTAATTTTACTTTTTAAATTATATTTAAAGTAAGAGGAATATATAAATTATGTTAAATTATAATATAATAATGCTATTTATTTGGTGTGACATTATTAAAGTATAATGTTAATGCATTGAATAGATTGGTGGTGTCCCACACATTTTCCCTTGAATTGCTGTGATGGTAATGATAAAGAGCATAAAAAGAATTGATTTCTCCAACTTCCTTCACACACGCTAATATGCTATCCTATGCTCTTTAAGTTACTACATTTTCTCTTCTTTCAAAATTAATAAAGTATTTTATGCTCTTAATACATAAATCTAAACTAATTTGAGGTAAATTTAATCTTTTATGTTTATATATTTTGTTAATTTAATTTTTTATTTTTAAATTTAAAAAAATAATTAATTGTTAATATGCCATTCATGTGTATGTATATATCAATAAAGTTAACGTATATTAATTTTTTTCATCTATTTTGTGGTGATTTAACAAAATAGCGTAAGTTCAACGGTTAAAAGAAACGAAAAATTAAATGGTAGGCTAAAATGATTTTTTTTAACTTGGAGGGCTAAATAAGTCTTTATGCTATTTTAAAAAAAAGTCAGATAATTTTTTAATGAAAATGCTAACTAAAATATTATTTTTTTAAATGATGTTGGCATGACAACCCACGTGATAGTCCATATGTTTTTAAATGCTGACATGTCACTATTTATCCTATATGCTACATTAACAAATATATTTTTTAAAAAGCATGAAATGCATATGGATTGCTATGTGGGCTACCATGTTTGAACTTTAATGTTTTAGTCAGTATTTTAGTTAAATAACAATTTGACTCTTTTTGAAATGTCCGTGATCAAATTTGACTGTTTTAAAAAGTTGATGGCTAAATTTAGGTTCCGTTTGTTTGCCAGTAAAATATTTTTCAGAAAATAATTTCTGAAAAATGATTTACTTTTTTTGGAAATGATTTACTTTTTTGGTGTTTGGATGAATCTGTGTAAAATATTTTATGTTATTTGGGAAATTTCTGAAAAATATTTCATAAAACCTGTTTTAAATGAAACAAATATATATTTAAGAATTTATTATCTTTTCATTGTTTAATTGAGTTTATTATATATATATTAATAAATTTATATTTTTCTTGCCTGTATTGCATGATGCAGCATACCAATCTGGTAGAAGCTTGGCAAGCTTTTTCCTTTTAAGCATGCAACAAAGCCTATATTGCAATTAACAAGTACTCACTCAAAAATGGTTAATCCCACATCTAGAAATACCACCCACAGTTTCAATGATTATAGTTCTCTTAGCCACATCTTAAGAGCTAATTCTACAACATACAAATAAGTTCAAGTCAATTATGCTCATACTAAAATAATAGGACCAAGAGACCTCAGCAACTTCAAGGCACAGAGGCCAATTCTACAACATACAAATAAGTTCTAAGATTATTTAAGAGGATCCTAGTGAAGGGAAAATTCTTTTTCTTCGGACTCCTTTACCAGTAAAATGACATCTTATAACTGCATAATCTAATCGTGACATTAAGCAAAACCTAGAATTGTGATTGCTAGATTTACAAATGAAAAGAGTGACAAATTTATGACCAAAACTTGTAAAATTTTCATGCTTGAACAACACTTTGGTTTTCTTCACATAATCATTACATTGTACAGAGAAAAGAGAATTACACTAATCAACACCTCTTGATACAAGCAACGCCCAATATGATCCTTCATCATCATCACATAGTAAAAAATATTAGACCTAAAACAATGACTAAAAAATATATATAGAACTAAATGTGAAAAATACTCAACACTACCATCCCATTTGAAGAAACCATTTGACTTCTACCTAGTTGTGCCTCAATTTACAGAGGGAGAAGCCCAACTTGTAACTTTCAGCACATATCCAAAAGGAAACCTACGCCATGCACAATCTGCTTCTCTAACTTGTATCTTTCATACTACCACAGCACCTTGCAATCTGGTTCCCAAACTTTGTTACGAGAGAGATTACAAGTTTGGAAATGCCTGTATTTAGCATCATGCTCTTATACGGAATAGGGAATCACTATGTAGTAACATGAACCTGAAGGAGGATATGGAAAAAGATTTGGAAGGATATATTATATCTACGCGAGAGAGCCTCGATCAGTTGCCACTTGAGGACAACATCTAGTAGGTGTCGGAGGTCTGTTAGCATTCAACTCCTGATCCCATAGATGTAAAAAATATTAGTATAAGAAGCTATGCACGTGGTCCAAGAAAAAGAATGCAGAAATAACAAAATACTAATTACTGCTAACAAAGGGAAAGAAGAAGCACCTGCATCTATATATCTTCTATATGACGTTCCGATAATACTTCTGGAAATGACATTGCTAGGGGTAAATGATGAATTAGCTTTGGAACTACCACGAGATCTCTACCCAAAGCTAAAAAGAGAATTGTGATTGTTATAATACAAATCAAAGTTAAGTTAAAACCCAATGAAGGGAGAATTCTTTTTCTTCATACTCCTTTACCAGTAAAATAAATTCAAATACTAAAATTCGAACAAAATGATACCTTATAACTGCATAATCTAATCGTGACATTAAGCAAAACTTGGAATTGTGATTGCTAGCTTGGGAACTACCACGAGATCTCTACCCAAACCATTATCAAAAGCTAAAAAAAAAAAAATCAAGAATATTATTGATCAATCAAGCGGAATCACATCAATATTATTGATCAATGCTATTTAAAATCATATAACATGAAGAATAACTTTCATTTAAGCCAGTTTATTCAACCATGGAGCACTAAACAAATCAGACCCTAAATAAAAAAAAACTCAAATAAAGTTCATAAAATTCTTAAGCTAGATCAAAACAAACCCATGAAACCCTAAAATCAACAATACCAAAGTTGGCAAATCAATCGACTGGACAAAACAAAATGAAATTTTAGATCTTGAAACCTGAAAAAAATAAGATCTTTACAAACAGATGCCAATATATTTATCGAAATAGATCCAATTAATTGATGAAACCTTACCCTAATTACACCAAATAAAAATTTACGAGAAATCACGAACAAAGAAATCAAAACCGAAATAGAAAAAGAAGCTGTAAAGAGAAGATTACCTTCTGCGAGAGATTCGGAATCGAGAGCTTGCTTCGAAATCAAGAAGATTAAAAGAGAAGACGATTGAAAATTTTCAATTTTGATGAGAAACTTGAGGGAATTTGTTGATTAATTTATAGGGAGAGATTGCCGACTTAAGTATAAAAAATTTCACAGATCAAAGCAAACTCTTACCAAAAATAATGGGGGAAGGGGAAGGGGAAGGGGAAGGGAAAGGGAAGATCGGTGTTGCTTCTTTTCCTAAAAAAGTCTTACCAAAATAAAAAAGGGGTAAGACATTTTCCTAAATTAAGGGATTTATTTTCCCGTGTTTTGTAATACATTTTACCTTAGGAAATTGTTTTTAGCCAAACAAACACTGGAAAAGGCTGAAAAGCTTTTCTGGAATATGTTTTATTGTCAAACAAACAGAGCCTTAGTTCAAATCAATATCTCTATTATATCAATTGAAAATACATATTTGTAAATATATCTTTGATGATTAAAAGTTTTTAAATGGACAAAATAGTTAAACAATTTTAATTTTATTAAAAACTTGATAGTTCATTATCTACGTGAATAAAATATAAAATATGACAATCATATAATTAAAATATAAATGGTGCAAAATATTATGAAAATCAATGAAAACAACTTTAATTTTGCACTCTTACAAGTGAGTCCCTTCGTGTACTAATATTTATGTATATCAACCATCAAAGGAATTCAATAATAGAATTATTAAAGTTATCAAAAAATAATATAAAATAAATTTTATCAATAATAAAATTAGGAGTATTCTTAAATTCAACTATTAATATATGATAATTATATAATATAATATTAAAAATTTACACATATCAATCCGACATGATAAAATTTTAATATAAATACTCAAAATCCATACTTCAATCTATATCAACAATACTAAAACTTTATTCATTGAAAATAATTCAAAAATATTAAATATATGTTGAGTAATTTTTCGTTTTTTTTTATTGAAAGGGACAATCGTGCATTTATACATATTATCACTATTCATGACTTGACTCCACTGTTCACGATCTACTCCACTATTCATAGGATTGATATTCTAAACGGGCCTCAGGCATGTTGGACACGTGTACTACTCTAGGTCATTTGTTAGACCTTGTAATCCCCTCCATGCGAACTCCTTATGTATGCGCGGGCTGAGACCGTAACCTCCTTTGGACATGTGCGAGCTGATGATGCGAGTTTAATACAGCTTGTTGGGCACGATGTGAGTTGTTATGCTTAACGTCTATCCCGCCACGTGCACGAATAAGTTTCTTTTACTTACATATGACATTTGACAATTGAACCGTTTTCTTCTGCTTGCATTTGGACCGTCAATATTCTTCGGTCATTGAACTGTCAAAACGCGAGAGGAGAGGCCCTTTAAAAGGAGGATATTCGAGGCCTTAAACCTCTCACATTTAGCATTCTCAACAACCAAATCATAGGTAATTTCAAAGAACTTTTGCTATTTGAATTTTAATTTTCTTCTTCTATCCAAATTATGACAAGAATGAGGGGGTCGACAATCAAATAATTTAGAGTTACCTACAGTGAGAGTGATCATTTAGGGTTCCGATGGAAGCCAACTTCCACATTTACACCACAAAAATGGAGGAGATGCAGTGAGTTTTGGCCATACAGGGGATATAGATCCCCACTTCGTGTGCGAATTTTCCATTCTCGAGTGGTTACATAGGCTGAGTGAAACCACTAAGGATAGTTTCCTGCTCCCCCTCTATGCACTCGAGGTTGGGTTCCATCTACCGTTTAACCCTTTCTTCTGCCACCTGTTTGATAACTACAAAATCTCCCCTGGTCAGTTTTTAGGGTTCTCTTGGTGGATCGTGATTGTGTACTTCATTAACTGCTGCCAGAATAATGAGGTTCCCTTGCTCGTAATTTTTCAGCACCTATACCAGTTGAAAGGTAAAAACCGAGAGAACTTATCGGGGTTCTACTATTTTATCCCCGACACGAAAAGGTAGAGACCGTCATTTCAAATCAGTGCGCCAATCTTCGCCTAAATTAGAGGAAGTATATCTGGGACCAAAATAAACTTGGTGATGGGTTTAAATTTTTAGTCAAATAGTCTTCACTAAGCCGAGACATGTGCTCATTTAAGTGAACCCTCCCCAACAAGAGATGCCCTAGCCCAATTTTGGAGGCTTCATACTGGACAATTGCTGATTTTAGAGAACCTTTTTAATGACAAGAAATGTGTTTCAGTACTGTTTAGAGGGATTCAGCCCCAATGGGTGGAAGGATAGTGATAGTAGAGTGGTCATTTAAGTAGTTGGTACACTGTCTGAAAGCAATATGTGGCATCACAATTCTACGGATGAGTTGGGTGTAATACTATGGGGTCACAAATAGGAATCGATGAACTTCTTTTATAGTTTCTGTGGGATGAGACCTCGTATATGGATCTCTTCCGCTTCTTTACGAGGGAAAAGTGGTAGGTAGAATATTAACTTGCTAATCGTTCCCACTAATCTTAGAATTGTTACTGATGCAGGTATCGACTGCGACTCCATGAACAATTCGGTAGAGACTAATAGTATACCTCATAAAATAAACAAAGCTATGAACATACAATCCTTGATAAAAGGCATGCACAAAAAGCGCAAGACAACCATGGAGGGCGCAAACATTGTTGTTACGAGCGAGGAGGAGGGAAATAGTAGAGGTTTGGAACAAAATTACAAGAGGAGAATGAACCCTACTAGGCCTACCATTACAGCAGTTGCTAGTCTAGCTTCTCCCTCTACTAGTTCGCCATTAGTGCCCCTCATTAGCTCACCTATTACTGTTGATGAGGACTCTCCTTTCGCTGCTCCTTATGTTCCTCCTTCTATGCCTGCTATTGAAAAAGTAGGAGTTGAAGGTAATAGAGGTCAATTTCCATGACGTTGTCATTTGAGCGCACAGGAGTACCCCTATGATCTTGTTGGTGCTACCCAAAAATAGAAGGCATCTTTACCAGAAATCGTGGGGCAGGAGATACATATGGTGGGTTATCGAGCGGTGCACAAAAACCCTCACTAAAAAGGCTCATTTCGTCTCTGCAATTTCTACTTGCTGAAGCTAACATCATTAGGTTAGATCTCAACCAGAATATTGATGGGTTAAGGTCTTCCAAGGTGAGGCCGCAGAGACTAAAGCAGAACTTGAAAGGGTTCGCAACCTGTACCTCAAGATGAGGGAAGAAAACAAAGACCCATTCTCGTAGGATGTGTTCATATCCAACTGGAAAAGCTCACAAGATTTTTCTTAGACGAAGACATATTCGAGGTCAGCGTCCCTACTGTTGACAACAACAATATGGACCAAACCGTCGATGGAGAAGAAGAGGAAGATAATGTTCATTAGTTAATTAGTGCCTTTTATTACTTTCTTCTTTTTTGAAATGAAGTTTGATTTTTAAGGAAATTTGGTTTTATCAATTGCTACTGTAACATTATAGCATTTGTGAGCTTATCACATTTATTGTGTGATTATATTACTATCATTTAAGCTTTAACTTAAACAAATTTTAGGAAATCATCAGCTGCAAGCTGTTTTAAACTTAAACAAAATTTTCAACATTACCAACTAGGAATACAAATTTGTGAGCTGTTTTAGAGGCTTCGATATTGAATAAATGAGCCTTTGCATATCAGTTGGGAGCTTTGGCTCGTGTTTACTATTTTGGAGGCCGCGATATTGAATCAGTGAGCCTTTGGATTACAGCTAGGAGCTTGAGCTCGCACTGACTATTTTGGAGGTCGCAATATTGAGTCAACAAGCATTTGGATTACAACTGGGAGCTTTGGCTCGCGCTAACTGTTTTGAAGGTCGCGATATTAAATCAGTGAGCCTTTGGATTACAGCTGGGAGCTTTGGCTCGCATTAACTATTTTGGAGGCCGTGATATTGAATCAGTGAGCTTTTGCATATCAGTTAGGAGCTTTGGCTCATGCTTATTATTTTGGAGGCTGCGATATTGAATCTGCGAGCCTTTGGACTACAGCTAGGAGCTTGAGCTTGAGCTTGAGCTAATACTTATTTTTTAGAGGCTGTGATATTGAATCAACGAGCCTTTGGATTACAGTTGAGAGCTTTGGCTTGCGCTTACTATTTTGGAGGTCGTGATATTAAATCAATGAGCCTTTTCATATCAGTTGGGAGCTTTGGCTTGCGCTGACTATTTTAGAGGTCGCGATATTGAATTGGTTAGGAGCTTGAGCTCACGTTGACTATTTTGGAAGGACATGCTGTAAACATATTAATGAAAAAAATACTTTTTTATTAAAGAATAAGAGTTTACGCATAGTATTTTTTGAGGTGACGAGTGTTCCATCTTAGTGTATAATACCTCTAACCTTCTGTTATCTTTGGGGTTGTTACGGGAACCCTGTGCTTGCTGAGGAGCATCATGATCCATGTACTCGGCGAGCTCACCGTCCTTGACTACCTTTTTTCATAGTATCTTTCAAAGTAAAACAATCATCAGTTTGATGCCTCACATCATTATGGAAGACACATCTATCTGTCGAACTCAACCTCCTCTCACTGCGCTTCATAGGGGACGGATGGGGCAAGATGCAAAAATTCTTCACTTGGTTCAAAATATGAACGAGTTGCGTTCGATGGAGTATAAGTTTCAAACCTGCCTTGTGGTACATACCTCATTGTTTGTTCGAGTGGAGATCTTTGAGGGGCACTAGGAGAACTTCTTGATGCTTGTGTTGTCTGCTATCTATCGCTTCAGGCATGTGAGGCCTGAGTGGGTGATCGCTGCCTATTGTGAGCTCCTTCTCTTTCTTTGAACTATCGGCCATCTCTTCGAAATGTGCTATGCGTCTCCCTCTTAGTCTCCCCTACTTCTGCGAACTTGTGAGCTCGCTTATATAGGTTCGCCAAACCCTATAACCTATTATCAGTAAAAGAGTATTACACATAATCATTTTTCACTCCCATAATAAAGGCATCAATGGCTCACTAGTCTTCAAGGTTTTTCATGTTGAGAGTCGCTGCATGAAATCACTTTACATAGTCTTGAAGAGACTTTCTTTCTCTCTGCCTCACCAATGTCAATTCCATAGGTGTGCTCATTATCACCTTATGAGCCCTGAATCTTCCCAAGAACATCTAACCCAACTGGGAAAAACTTCAAATGAAGCCTTGGGGAAGGGATAAATACCAATCATTTGCACTTTCTTTGAGTGTTGTAGAGAAAACTTTGCAATTCACTAAGTCTGAAGCTCCAACACATTCATATAATCATTGTATTGCATCAGGTGGGCTTGCGGGTCCTTCATGCCTTCAAATATGTCCCTTAGAACTTTGAAGTCACATAGTAAACTTACTGTTGCCAACTCTAAGGGCCAAAGGATTGTTAAAGCAGAAAAGTCAATCCATGTCTTGAGCTTCAGGATGCAATGCCCTCACGTCTCGCCGTAATGCATCCATTTCACCTTGTCATTCCCTTGCATGCGAGCCTAGAACTTCCTCCTACATGGTTACATTATCATGAAAATCAGAATTATTAGATTGTACCTTTTTTTTTAGCTTCTAATTTTGCTTCAACAACTCTTGTTGGATGGTTTGTTATTGCTCCACCTATACTTTCTGTGCAAACATTTGTTCCTTCATTAGCCCCATCTATTTCTAAAAAGAAAAAAACTCTTGTGGTAATGCCTCTTGGTTAGGGGAAAGTGATAGCCCTAGATCGGTGGAAAGATTAAAGTCAGATGGGCTCGAAACTCTCGGATGGGACACATTACCCAGGTTCTCTAGCCAGTCAGCAAACCAGTTAGCAAATAAATCTGTTCCAGTAGGTTGGCTGTCAGAATCTGAGGCTTTAGTCTTGCCAGATGAAAAATTAACGAAAAAATTTTCATTTGGATGAGCCATTATGATCATCGGACTGAGAGAGTTCTGTTGGTCAGAACTGTGTCCACGATCACCACACCAATTTTGAGTAATTTTTCGTTGTTTTTCATTGAAGGAGACAATTAGGTATTTATACATATTATCACTATTCATGACTTAACTCCACTATTCACGATTTGATCCACTATTCATAGGATTGACAATCTGAGCGAGCCTCGGTTATGTTGGACATGTGTACTACTCTAGGTCAGCTGTCAAACCTCGCAGTCTCCTCCATGCGAACTCCTTGTGTATGCACGAGTTGAGACTGTAAACTCTCTTCGACACATGTGAGCTAATGATGCGAGCTCCCTATGTCTCGTACACATTCCTTTGGCAGAGTGTATTTGAGTTGCAGGTAAGCAAACTGAATCTTATTTAGATTTCAAGTTGATGATCTTTAATGTATAAACATATGTAATCCAAATAATTAAAAAAATATGCCAATTTTCATGGCAGTCATTTTCTCATAATTGTTGAAATTAAGTCATTGTAACGTGACCCCCAAAACGATTTAATTAAAACAAAGAACAAAATCAATCAAGCTTCAACACACCTAAAAAGATAAAATCATTGTAATGAGAATTATTCATATTTCCGATAGATATACATAAAGATATAAAAATGTCTAATTGTATATAGCGGGAATAATTAAAAGATGGGAAACCTTCACCCATTTTCCATGAAAATGATGAATGCAGAAGTATTTAAGGGACCACAAATAAGATTAAGGTATAATTAATAAATTTCACGAGAGAATAAATAAAACGAAAGAAAGAAAGAAAGGGTGGGTGGAATCATTACAAATTTATTTGATATGTATACAAAGTTTTTTTAATTTCTTGATTCATACTTAATAACTCCTATCTGCTTGTGGCACCTAATTCTTCAAAGTCCTGAACCAAATCCAACCATTTATTTATTCATATTTGTACACATTATACAAATTTCTATTGATTAAAATGTGATTTGAATTCTGTTGGAATTTTTTTAAATTTTTTTTTTGGATTTTTCTGCAAGCTCATTAAAAATGCTGCATCATTTAATTAATTAAATCATCAATTTCTGTAGCTTAATAAAAATGAATATCACGAGATAATGCAATGAAATTATCAATTCATGCCTATTAATATAATAAAAGGGCTTCTATCAAAATTAATTCGTAAAGGAAACATTTGTCAAGCTAATTACTAATTTATGATGTTTATTCATTTGTCTTCTTACTTTATTTTTTTAACTAATTAAAATTATATTAATTTTTGGATAATTAATCTAATATAGCAAAATAACTAAAAAATTAAAAATATTCTCTTAAACCCCACAGCAAATAACATAATTTCTTTTTAAATTTACAAATTGATTAATATATTTAAAATTACCATTTACCATTTTGCAAAAAAATTATATTTCATAATGAAAATTAAAAAAAATGTTTTTAAAACATATTAAAATATCAAGTAATTTTGAATTACATACTGATATTGGGAAAAAAAAATTTGGGTTTTAGACCGATTTTTGTGATATTTAGGGAAATAGGCCAACTTTGGAGATGTTTCTCTCTCCAAAACTATTTTTTTTGTGTTTGATGTTAGAAATTTGGGAAGAAAGATTTATTTCTGTTTGTGTTTGAGGTAGACATTGTGATAGTTTTAAGGTATATTTGAGTTCACGGTGATGCGATAGCACTTAAAGAGCCATACATTTCATCTGCCGTGTTGGGATGAAACCATCACCTTAGAAACCTATCGCATTGCAACTCAGGCTCCAAGTTCATAGTGCTTATACAGTCACAGGTTAAAGTATAACTAAGGCTCCTAGTTGACGATGGTTATGTAGTCACGAGTTGGAGTATAACTCGGGAGCCCAGTTGGCAGTGGTTATGCAGTCACGGGTTCAAGTTTCATAATACTAGAAAATGATGCTTTATAAGCCCTATAAATAAGTTTGAAACAATAATTATAGGAAAAACAGATAGACTTTCCAATATAATCAACTGATTATGTTTCTCCATCTCCACCAAAAGTAGTATCATTAACCTAATTTTTCAAAACCTATAACAGAGTTGGATGCAAGATGACTTTTAGGAGGGGAGTGACTGTGGCGGTGGAGAAAAGATAAAACTTGAGTCAAGACGGTAGTGATTGTAGTTATTAATGAGTTCTTTAATTATAACAATTGTTGTCGGCCCGAAAGGACTTTCTTCTTTTCTCCACCATCATAGTCACTCCTTCCCTTGAAAGTCCTCTTACCCCAACGTCGGCATAGGTTTTGAATAAGGAGGTTAATGATACTAGTTTGGTAGAGATGGAGAAAAAGAATAAGTTAATTATATCGAAAAGCCCCTTAGGTAATTGGCAAGTGATTTTGGTTTTAACATAAGGTATACAAGAATGAATGATGTACTTCTTACAGCCTATACCAGTGAAGGGACATCCAATTGGGGTTGATAACAAACATGGAGCTAGAACGAAGATGTAGCTAAAAATAAATAGGGTTCTGAATCTGATAATGATCCAATCCAAGAGTTCGAGCTAAGTGGTTTGGAAATTGCATTATTTTCTGAACCAGAAGAGAGTGGTTCTGACAGTGAAGATCCAGAAATGCTGAAAGAACCCATCCGGATTTCACATCATATGCACCTCTGGCCCACATGCATAATGTCAGCCTCCATGCTGAAGGTTGCTTAGAATTTCCAGAATTCCCTCATAGAAGACTGGACCATGCAAGTTTTTTAAATGTCGGTGATTTACAAGTTAGAATTGAGTTTTCTTTGAAAGGTGTTTTTTGTTGTTGTAGTGAAGTGGTACAACATAAAGCATGGGGTCAACTTCCATGTTAAAAAATCCCAATTAGAAAAATTTGAGGCCAAGTGTGCAACAATAGATATTCATGGAAAATCATGATATCTGTGAGAAAGAAGATGGAGTTCTGGATAGTTAAAAAATATAATGCTCCACATACTTGTGTTGTCGTAGGTATGTCACATAATTATTCAAGATTAGAATTTGACCTTATCTTTGATATTGTATTACTCATTTTGAAATACTCATGTTATTGTAGAGGATCATTCTAAATTAGATTCTAACATGATCTCTGACATTATCTTACCTATGGTGAAAACGAGTCCTAAGATTCCCATGTTGGTTTTAATTGCCAATATTCATAGCCAGTACGATTATACCGTGTTGTACTACATGGCATGAGTCACAAAATAGAAGGTTATGGAAAATATGCATAACATGTGGGATAAATTATATAATAATTTGTGGCAATAGTGTCAGGTACTGAATCGGTATGTCCCAGGTTTTGTAACTGATCTGCAAATGAGCTTTGCATATTTCTGCAATCGTTTGGTCCAAGGGAAAAGTGTTTTTCATTGTTTTGTCCAAAATCGTACCTATGTTCCCAAATGTAGATATATTTCTCGTGGAATTTCGCCCAATCTTCGTTGGTTCTCCCCTGCAAGTTGACTTTGTGCAGTTCTTCAATGTCCGAGGATGATGTCGTAATACTTTGCCTAAACTCGAACTGATGCATCACTCGATCAAATTTGTGCATCTCCATCGTCACGAAAACTATCAATGGCACCTTCACGTGCCACATATTGCGATTGGCCAAAAATTTGGCCGGGATGCATTCTTGAATTCTCGGATCAACGTATGACATCCATTCAAACTATAGTACGAAATTATAAATATTATTATCTACCTAATACTAAATTTCAAATCCTTACATAAATATTATATAATTTAAAAATTCAAAAACTAACCTCAACTTTCAATCATTGATCTAACAGTAACTGATATCTTCGAGCTTGTCCGTTATACCAACATGATTTGACTCATTGTTTCACCTATTCAAATAATATGTTATTTCAAAAATATAATAATGAAAACAATATTATGATAACTATATTATTAAATGAATTTTACATTATTATGAGTGAGAAAGATAGAGGGTGTTTACTCGGGGACGTAAAAATGGTAGTTGGTACCATGCCCATGATTGTAGAAAGAGTATGCAACCACCGATTTTAATTTTTTGTGGTTGTGTCACCCGACACATTTCTCAGTACAATGTGACCAACACAACTAATCCCCAACTGAGTTACCCTACTTCTTTCAAGTCGACGAGTTGTAGTAGCTACATTAAATAAACTAGATTTCAAGATTTATCGGGCATTAGAAGACCCCCAATACCTCTTTTCAATGGACTCAAGAAGTTGTCGATATAATTGAAATTTTCTTCCAACCATTTCATCTCTATCAGGCTACTAAAAAACTTGTTTAACATCTTGCCTAATAGTTGCTCGCAAATTGTGCTCCAATCGCCAACGACCATTACCCTCATTACGGCTGATCCATCTACCAGTAAATTGAGTTGTAAAGTTACATTCTCGAGTGTAATTGTACACTCACAACAAGGAAGATGGAATGTGTGTGTCTTGGGTCTTTACCAAAGCGTTGATAAGTGTGAGATCCAATTTAGTCCCCTTGAGCATACGAGACACGTGTAAGAATCTCGCCTCTTACAAGTGTTGTTCAATAACATGCGGTGCCCTTATAGTTAAATTGTGTATGTATGTCTCTAAAATCTGATATTCGACTTGATTATATAAACATAAAAAATAAAAAATTAATAATGTTAACAACTTAATAATGAACTTAATTAAAATTTAAAAAATTAATAATATTTTCTTACCATTTACAATTGGACGCTGAAAACATGCTTGCTATCGAAACAAATAAGCTGAATTACAATTATAAAAATGAATTAAAAATAAAGTAATTACGAAATATAAAATTAAAACAATAAGATTTTGAGAAAAATTAAATGAAAAATTGAGAAGTAAAAAGTTGAGAGAATGAGAATTGAATGCAAAAAGAAGAAATTTAGTTATTAGAAAAAAGTTGGCCGTCGAACTTTTTTTACTGTTGGCTGAAAAAACGTTTTGCTCAACACACTTTATATTTCTCTTAAATATTTAAAAAAGAAAAGAAAAGAAAAATCTAAAATCCTAAAAAGGAAGTATATAAAAAAATTACCCAAAAACATGTAATAATTTCTGACAAACTCATAATTTAACTCGTATTTTTGTCATTATCCTTTTATCCTCCTGTAACACGTTAACTTAAATTGAGAAATTGGGAAGATTATTTAAAATTTAATTTCGTGGAAATTGTAAATTAATAGCTTAATTAACAATGTGAGTTGTAGTCCACTTCCACTATGTAAAACATCATTTTCTATTTTCATCAATTTTATTTTTTTGTAAAAAAAATCCTTGCCATAATGATTTAAAAAGGAAACATATAATTCTAAATTAGTAGTTTCATTAGACGTTTGAATAATTAATTACTCTTAACCCATAGTGGTATTTTTCCATTTTCCTTTGCTAATTAAGATTTTTCTGTATTTAAATAATGCAACTCAAGATTTTATTCAAGAAACATTGAGCATTTTATCACTCAATTTATGTGTTATATATATTGGAAAATAAAGAACTAATTTCGTAATTATGTGTCTTAAACCTGAAGAAAACTCATCTTTTTAACACAAAAACAGTGATAGAGGACCCCATTTATGTCTGTTGTATTAACCAATTAATCACTGAATAAAATGAAAATGAAACAAACTTTGAATCTAATTAACCACTAATTAATTACTATTACACCTTTTGGCTTAGGATTTCTTTTTTCATTTTCTTCTATAAATATCTAGATTTAAATAATGAATATAAAAATTAAATTAACATGAAAATTAAAAATGATAAATGTTCATATTTAATTTATTGGATTCATGTAACAGTTGAATTCAACCGCAATAAAAGTTGCCACTACTGAGGTTTATAATTATTAGTTTTAAGAAAATGAATTAAAGAGGTAAAATTTGAAGTTTAAAGCTGGGATTTATATAATTTTTGTTAAATATCTGAAAAAAAGAGTAAAGGTTGAGAGAATCTAGAAATTTATTAAATAAGAGAAAATTAAATAAAAATGAAAAAATATAATGTGAGAGAGAAGAAGTAAAGAAAAAGCAGAGAATAAAAAGAGACCGGATATTGACAAATTTCATGTCACTGTTCTTAGAAGGGTCGTTTGTTTGTGTGAAAGATTTCATTTCTTATCTGGGATCTCTCTCTTTCTTTCTTTCTCTCTCTAAAATCCCCTCTTCCAAAACCAAAGCAAATCAACTCTTTTTTTTTTTTTTTTTTTTTCCTTTAAACCTTTTTTTTCTCTCTCTAGAAACATAAATTTAAATTTAGAACTTCAACAATTATTCTTTGTTTAATTTTTTTAAGAGAGAGAGAGAAGAGAGGTCCTGTAGATCGAAATCTCATGCTGTTTGTTAATTCAATCTGATGGTGATCTAAGCTCCTTTAATGGTGTCAGGAGAACACCCACTTGGTTTTTTTTTAGCTGTATATTTTTTTGGGGGTAAAGATTTGTACTTTGTTTATTCTCTGGGGAAGTTTGGGAGCTATGGGTTATCTGTGATGCGAAAGTAAAAAGAGCTAAATCCATGGGAGAATCTTGAAGGAAGGGTGAGGAGAGGATGTGGGTCTGAGGTAAAATTCTGTTATTTTTTTCCCACACTCTGTTAATTTGACTTATAGATTCTTTTTTTTTTAATTAGCCTATGATTTAGTCAATCGGATTTTCTTTTCTTTTCTTTCCTTTATTTATTTTTTCCTTTTTGCCTGAGTTTTCCCCCCTTTTTCCGAGTCTGATAAGTTCTGGGGGTGGTATAGTGGCTTTGTAATTGAGTTAATTAACCCCTTTAGCTCAACTGTAGGTTTCCTCCTTCTTCTTCTTTAGTTATTTTTGTTTGCTTTTGATTTCCAGTTTATGGTTTCTGGATTGGGGTTGTTGGTAATTTTGATTTGATGGATGATCATAGCTTTTCTAATGAAATGTTTAGATGTTATTATTTGCTAATCTGTCATATAAATTTAGGTATTAGTTATGTGGGATCTAGTCTATTAATTTAGCATATTAATTTCCTATATGCTTCATAAATATAATAGGATTGTGCTTTCTTGATCATAGGGTTCCTAATTTTCTTTTTTAGCTCCTTTTTTTTCTCCTGAATTCTGTCTTTGTCTGGGAATTTTCAATATGCTTATGAAGTGAGTATGGTTTTTAATTAATGTTGTATGGACTTGTATTATAACTCCTAAATCTTGGTTTTTATGCGTCTACTTTTGGTGGCATTAGTTATGAATTTATGATTTGATACCTTACCATAGATGATAGGGCTAAACTTTTGAACATTTTAGCTGGAAGCCTGGAACTATGTATAGGAACTATTTTAGAGTATGGACATATTCTACCAAAGAAAGGTGTGACGATTTGATGGTTTAATGGCTATTTTTATGTATGATTTCCGTGAGCTCCTTAGTTGATGAGACTGTTGTTGTAGCATGCATCATTTAAAGTGGGGATAACATCAATGAGGGCGATTTTTCTTCAATATTGTTTGGTAAATATAGAAGTGGTTCCTTCAATTATGTTTGGTGCCTTAGCAAGTTGTTAGGTTTTGATCATTCAATCATCGTTGAAGTTTTCTTATTTTCTATATTTTTTGTGAAACCACTGTCGGCGAGGCATTCAACTGGGTTTTGTCACTTTGATGTTACAGGTGGTTTGAAGCTCCTTCTTCTTGGGTTGTTTTTGATTGTAGGCATTCATCTCATAATTGCTTGTGATTGTTGTTATTTTTGTTTGTTTTTGGGTTCATGCGGGATAGGATCTGTGCATTAGCAGTGGAAGGGTGTCCTATTTTGTTCCGATGACTAATGTTCCAAGTTTTTAAACAAAATCCAACTCCACTAGAGAATTTTTATCGCATCTTTTAAAAAGTTATTCATACTAAGAGAAGTAGAGAAAATTCTCTCTTTTGATATTTACTTGTAATTAATTAAGCAAGTAATTTCCTTAGGCCAATAGTTATTAAGATTCTAGTACTCATGATTGTTTATTTATATCGAATTACCTAGATTTATTGATTTCAGGAATGGGAACAAAAGTGCAGTCTAAAAGCTATCTTCCAGGATATTGCTCAATGAGGGATCTCAATGAGGACTCTAACAGTTGTAGCTGGCCACTTTATTACGGGGATAAAACCTTGACCAATGGTCGGTATTACAGTAGTTTTTTCCCGAGGACCATTGCCAATGCATATCCTAGGCATGATAAGGATGTTTTGAAGCGAACTATGCTTGAGCATGAGGCGACATTCAAGACTCAGGTAATGGGGTCTCTACTGTCTGTTAGCCTGTCTTTAGTTGTATAAGGCTTTTACGCGTTGCTTGTTTTTACTCTTCATTTTGTTGCGCAGATATTTAAATATCTGAGGTTTCTGTCTTTACCCAGGTGTCTGAGCTTCATCGCTTGTACAGGATTCAAAGGGAGTTGATGGATGAAATAAAGAAGAAACAATTACAAAAAAATCAGATTCCTATTGGGCCATCATTGTCATCAAGCCCATTAGCTTCGCAAATTACAACTGAAAATGCTCATAAATGGCATATCCCCAGCTTCCCTGAGGCAAACTCCATTTGTGCTAGACCATTGATATCTGGTGTTGAGCATAGTCATTCTCCCCTGAGTTTCATGAAGGGAAGCAGTATCCAAGCTGGTTCCTTTCTGTCACAAAATGGAGGTAACTCAAAGGATGTTGAGGTGCTAGAGTGCAGACCCACAAAAATGAGAAGGAAAATGTTTGATCTTCAACTTCCAGCGGATGAGTACATTGATCCTGAAGAAGCAGTCCAGTTCAAGGATGACTTAGAATCTGGCATGTCAAGATATCTTCCAAGTGGTAATGGGAATACCAGGCCTGAGAACGCTGAGAAGCTATTCCATGGTGATGTTGGGAAGACTGGCTGCTCAGGCGATGCTTCAAGATGTTTGAAGGGTAAAAATAGTTTGGCCGACTTGAATGAGCCTATTCAGATCGAAGAAACCAATAATTCTGCATATTCTGATTGCCATGACGCTTATCATGGAGGCCGTGAACTGTCTGTGAAACCCAAGCAAGAGCTTGGTTTGTCAAAAGAAATTTCTGTCAATTCTCATCTTCGAAGTGATAATAGTTCCACAAATAATATACATGCTGAAAGCAATGGAAATGCTAGAGGATTCTTTTCCCATGTGCTTGAAGCAGGTCCATAGATAATGTTTTGTCTATTATTTTCTTTTTGGTGCTACACAAAAAAAAAAAAAAAAAAAGAAAAAAAAGTGAGACTCGGTCTTTGTCATAATTTTGCATGTTGTTCTGATTGTCTCATGTGAATATTGTCTTGCTTTGCAGGGAATGGTAAAAGCAACTTAGTAACTACTTCTCAAGGTTTTCAGCCTGAGAAGTTGCCTGCATCATCTCAGCAGGTACACGTTCTTTTTGACAAAGCTCGTGATCCTCCAGCTTTTTCTCTGACTGATCAAAGCAAGGCAGATCTCTCTAGAGAGAGAATGCTTCACGGTTTAGAAGTTCCAGGAAGAAATTGTGAAATCTCTAATAACAGTTATCCAGATTTAATCACGACTTCCAATATACCTAGTTTGAATCCATTTGCTTCTTCCAATGCGGTAAAGCAGTGGTCTCATTCAGTTTCCTCTTGGGAAAAGCCTTCTAGTGACCTAAGCCAAAAGTCAATGTCAGTTCAGAGTCACCCATTTTTTAATTCATCTGGTAGTAAGAGTTCCGTGACAGCACCCCAAAGCAATGGGATTTTTGGTGAGAAGTGGCAGACGAGTTGCAATTCTAGACTTAACCCAGGTTTTGGAGGTGAATTGCCCAAACGGAATGGATTTTATCATGGATCATCATCAGGGTCCAAAGAACCTGCAATTCGATTCAGTTATGATTACCCAAACTGTAGTAATGATAGTAAGGGGGTCTTTGAGCACTTCATTCATGGTTCAACTAAGCTCTACAATTGCTCAAGTAGCATAGATATGAAATCTACAAGTGATGTGAATTTGAATGTGAGGCGTTTAAATAGTTCTTCTAATGAACCTTTTTTGCAACATGGTTATCAAATAGATGGAGGAAGAAAGCACGAGGACCATCCTCCAGGTCTGCCATGGCTGCGAGCCAAGCCTGCTTGTAAGAATGAGGCCCCTAATGCAGGAATGGATTTGAACGTTGGAGAGTTGAGCTTCACTCAATCTTCTCCAAAGCAGTCAACCATTAAAAATGAGACCGGAAATGGTTTCAACCAAATTTTGATACAGGATATGAAGTCAGTTCCATTCTCCAATAATATCGGTGCCAGCAGGAGTGAAATAAGTGAATGCCTGCACAATAAAAAGATTCTAGGGATTCCCATTTTTGAGAGATGTTATATTTCTAAGAATGAGTCTTCTTTTACCTCCCCGCATGTATCTGTTTTTCAGCCAGCTGAAGGTGAAGCAGAAAATAAGTGGAGAAATAGGTTACTTGATATTAACTTACCTTGTGATGCCACGATTCCAGATGTGGGCCAAGA
Organism: Gossypium longicalyx; assembly: GCA_025698465.1. NCBI lineage: Eukaryota > Viridiplantae > Streptophyta > Magnoliopsida > Malvales > Malvaceae > Gossypium > Gossypium longicalyx. Next base: position 37,771,124 of record CM046999.1, on the reverse strand, counting down.
CACTGTTGCAGAGAATTCTGTCATAGGGAAGGAAGTGAATACGAAGCTTTCAAGTTTCAGACCTGAAATTGACTTGAACTCCTGTGTTGATGAGAATGATGCTTCTTTTATACCCTCTGTTCCTAGCACCAGCATGAAGATGACTGGAGGGATAGATTTAGAAGCTCTGCCGGCTCCCGAGCCTGAGGATGCCATTTATGCAGAAGAATTATCGGGAAAGGCATGTGCGCTACTTCCGCAATCGGTGCAAAATAAAGATGATTGCTTGCAGGATGAAGTTATTAAGAGTGCAGCTGAGGCAATAGTTGCCATCTCATCATCAGGTCTTTACAGCCATTTGGATGATGTCAATTGCAATCTATCTGAAACTGCTGAGATAGACCCCCTTAATTGGTTCGTCGAGACAATTTCCTCTTTTGGCGAGGATCTTGAGAGCAAGGTCGAGGCTTTTTCAAGAGTTAAAGTTGGGGATCGAGATGAATCTTCAATGGAAGAGATTGATTATTTTGAATTGATGGTTTTGAGATTAGCAGAGACCAAGGAAGAGGATTATATGCCTGAACCTCTGGTTCCTGAAAACCCTAAAGTGGAAGAAACTGGGACTATTTCTTTGTTAACAACTCGAACCCGAAAGGGCCAGGGAAGGCGAGGAAGGCAGCGGAGGGACTTCCGAAGGGACATCCTTCCAGGCCTTGCTTCCCTATCAAGGCATGAGGTAACTGAAGATCTTCAGACATTCGGAGGGCTTATGAGAGCAATGGGACATTCATGGCAATCAGGATTGACAAGAAGAAACGCCACCAGAAGTGGGTGTGGCAGGGGGAGGCGATTGTTGGTAACAAACTCCTCTCCTTCGGCTTCGGTTGCTGCGACAACATGCACACCATTGATGCAGCATTTTAGTAATATGGAAGTGGGGTTGGAGGATAGAAGCCTTACAGGATGGGGGAAGACAACTAGGCGGCCTCGCAGGCAAAGATGCCCCGCAGGTAATCCTCCATCTCTTGTCTTGCATTAACCTAGTAACGGATTGAAAACAGGATTTTAATGTATTGATTGAGAAAAAAAAATACTATAGAGGGAAGTAGTTCATTGTTTGCTTCATCGGCAGGTTTTATCAATTATCCATGGGGGTCTTGCCTTTTGTACATTTAAAAAAAAAAAAAAAATCATGAAATTTGGGTACACTGGATTGTGTGTCTTGGGGTGGTTAGGTTACAAATAACTTGTATTATCCATAAATAATGTTGGATGATTTGTTCCCAAGATACGTGGCACCGAATTTTACTTGTCTGGTTGGTTTATTTTGGTAAATGTCTGGAAACGTAATGCTATTACAGATAGAGAAGCATAAGCTAGATGGTTGTGTCTTTTTACCACAACAAAGGTTAGGCATGTAATGTAAGGCAACCATAATTGTGATATAATAATGTCAAATGGTTGTATTTAATGAAGAATAATAACATTTGAAGCTAAGTGAGTTTGGACTAGACCGGGTGGACCAGGAACTGTTGGAAGTTCTGGTCCTGAAACTAGTTGAAACTTTAATGTGGTTTGAGGGGGAACACATGAAGAAGAGGAGCGTGGTGGAAAATGTGATTCTAAGCACATACTAAATATGGTGTTGGAGTTGTATTTTAGTTAAGAGTCGCATCGAATTATTGCCTTTGCCTTTAGGATTAGATGATATATTCTTCTTCTTTTGTATTGTCCAATCACCTTACTTCACCTATCAATTTCCCATGTCTATTTATCATCCGACTTACCTTTTCCTTCACTGCTACTCTTTTCCAATCTTTCTTCTTCTTCTTCTTCTTCTTCTTCTTCTTATTAGAATGTTTCACTTCCAATTTTATAAAATTTTGACTATACTATAACTATTTATTTGATTTTTTTTTCTTTTTCTAAATTTTGATTTAATTAAAACTGAAATATTTGTTCACTAATTAAAAAGGTTAGTTATGAGTAATTGAGAAATGATTGTGATAGTGTTATTTGTATCTATAATGGTTTTTTACTTTTTATAGTATTATTACTTATTTCTCATACCTTTAATTTCCTTTTTTCTTTTCTTTTTTTTTTTTTTTTTTAAATCCTAAGCAATACTTGTTTTAATTTATCATGGCAGCATAGAAATTTTTTACCTTTACAAATAGAAATGCTTATGGCTTGGGTTTAAGTAAAAGTTAAGATTTTTTTTTTTTTTATATGGATTGAGTTTTGGGTAAGATTTTTTGCTCGGCTCTAATATTATATTATAAAATAATTATATTAATTATATTATGTTAAATAATATTTATATTTATATTTATTTATTTTAAATCACTAGCCTAACAACGATAAAATCAATTTCTCATAACTTATAAAAAATTCTAATTAAATAACTCAATTCAAAATATAAAATTTTAAAAATTATATTTAGTACAATAAAATATTTATTATATTTATTTGTGTTTTTAATATAATAAAACATTTATTATATTTATGGTAGTGTCTTTTAATATAAATATTTTTAATGTTAGAAAATTTTTATTTTAGTGTTTTTAGTGCAATTAGTGTATTATATATATATTTAAAATATTTTAAAATAAAAATTAATCTAGGTGGGCTAGATCAAGTTTGGATTTATTTTTCTTAAATTGGGTCAATTTAAACAAAAAAAAATTCAATTTTTGGGCCAGTACAAGCCTGAGCTTCGGGAATTGATCTAGATAATGGATTTAGTCTGACCCATGAGTAAATTTAGATAAAAATGTTTTTTAAGAAAAATTAAGGGTAATGTCTTAATTTAACTAATATCATTGTGTGGAAGTAGAATTAATTAAAATAGAAAGATTAAATATTAATTGTGAGAAAAATAAAAAAAAATCAAAATTGTAAATTTCATTATCTTATGGTGAACCGGTTATTATCGTATTTCTGGATTTTCTTTGCAATTTGACCTCTCATTTAAAAAAAAAAATATATAATTAAAATAGTCCAATAATCGGGTGTAGATAAAAAAAAAAAAAGAAAGAAAGATTAAATTTGGATTAAATCGTAAAATAGTAATAAAAAGTTTTCATAACTTTAATAATAAAATAAAAATATAATAACATTTTAACATTATAAGAAAAAGAAAAGAAAAAGATTGCAGTATTGAATTTTCTAAACTCTATCTAACATTACATTATGGTTAATTTCCATCACTTTTCTTTTTGAACTTTTCAAAACGCTCTTATAATTTCCTTCATTTCTTAATCTTTTATCATTTTTACTTTTTTTTTTTCATTAAATAAATTCTGTTCTATGGCTTTTAAATACAAATTGGTAAAGTTTCAAAACTTTTTTCATAAATATTTTTAGAAAATTTAATAAATAAAAATTAATCAATAATTTTTATATAATATTTTTTTAAAAAAATTAAATATAAAATGCTTATCTTTATAGGGTAAATTATATTGGTAGTTACCTAATTATTAATAAATTTATTTTTTGGTCATCCATCTATAAAAAGTTACAAAATAATCATTCAACTATTGACTTATTCTGTTTGGTCACCCAGCTATCCAATTTTTCTTTCTAGTCACCACCCGTTAAATTACTAATGAAAAGATAACTTGACATCTTCCAAATTTGGCATAATAGTAACTTCAACCCTTAACATTTATATATTGCGTCAATTTAGTCTTTCTTTTAAAAAATTAACTCTCAACATTTACACATTATGTATTTTTTTTTTTTTACTTTTATTTGTGACATTGAGGGTTAATTTTAAAAGAACAAGAAAAAATGCAAATTATTATCTTGGGTTTTTAGAAGTTTTAATTTTTGGTATATTTCTAATCAAAATTAGGTGATAGGTTCGTTTTTTTTTTTTTTAACTTTTTAAGTGAAAGGGTCACAAAGATAAGTAATTTCGAAAAGAAAAAAAATCAAATCACACAATGTGTAAATGTTGAGAATTAAAGTTTTTTAAAATAAAAACTAAATAGACCGAATCTATAAATGTTGAGGGTTAAAAGTTGTCATATTATGTTTCCATCAACCATTTAACAATTGGTGACAAAAAAGAAAAATACTATTTTGTAATTTTTCTTAATTGAGTGACAAAGGAAACATATCAATAATTAGGTGACTATAAATGTAATTGACTCATTTTTTGTATTACATAAAATTAAAATTACCTATAAATAATACAATTTGAGTCAAATAACTATCATTTTTTAAGTTGTAAACTGAAAACCGTCCAAAGAGGTTAGAATCGACTGATTTTTTCATCTCAGCCCTACATTACACGATATAATTTTTATTTGATAGCAACATAATATAACTAAAGCTTTATGTCAAATTTGGAAACTGAACTTTGATAAATTTTTTAATATGGTACTTGAACTTTTTAAAAATTTGACTTTGATACCTGAACTTTGACGCTGTTTATCAATATAATACTTCTTATTAACGGTATTAAAATTTTACCTGTCAAAACATATGCCCAATTAAATGATGAAATCTGTTGCTTTTTCATCGTTTTTTTTTTTAAATTTGAACATGTATAAGTGACTTGAAAGTAAATAACCCTTTAATATATTTTTAACCCAAAAAAGGCCATTAATTTTTTTAGTTAAAAAAAAAAAAGAAAAAGAAAAAGTAAAACCCAAAAAATGAATAAAACTCATCATCTTCTCCATCTTTTACACCCACCATGTCACCACCATCGTTAGACCTCTCCAACATCTTCCATGATTTCTTTTTCGCCCAAATCAATTGATTTTCTCAGTATTCTCCTTTCCTCAATAATACAACATGTGAAAATTTTCCCTTTTCAAAGACAGACATCCAAGGAACAAAAAAAGGAATGTTATCCCCTCTCGCTATATGTGTTGATGTTTTAGTTTTTTAATTAATTAAATTGCGAAAGGTATTAAGGGTTACTGGAGATGTTCTGTTATTTTAGAGTTTTTTTTCAGAGCATGTAATGCTAGTCGACTGATTGATGATGGGTTTTCAATTGACTGATATGATGAAGTTTTTTTCCCCCAAATTTTGGTTTATATTTTTTATTTGGGTTTATTTTTAGTTTATACATGACTAGGTTATGTTTTAGAGGAAATTGAATCAGGCTTAGTTCTTTCTTTTGCTTTGAGAGAACAATCATATACAAACTAACCCCGCAGTTCCAAGAAATCCAGAAAAAAATGACAAAAGAATGGGAAGAAAAATAATGAATAAATAAATTTAGGACACAAAAGGATTAGATATACGTGTCACAATTTAAGCAGGCCATGTGTCCTGAAAGTTAAAAGTTAACTTAGTTTGATAAATGGCGTCAAAGTTTAATTTTTGAAAATTCAGGTACCATATTAAAAGATTTGTCCTATAACTAAACCACCTTAAATTAGCATGAAACCAAATTTAAAAAGATTCCAGTTGCTGTTAAAGAAAACAAGAAAGTGTTTTCTAAGAGATGGAAAATTATACATTGAAACAAACAGATACATACAATATAAACATGATCCCACACCGGACATCACCAACCATAATCCTCATTTACGAGATTTGATTCAATGATTTTCATAAGAGTGAATTAAAGTTGAAAGACATATCAGCTCAGATCTCCCACCAAATATTATTAATTAATACTTACGATGATGCAAGAATATTACTTTCCCTAACATAATAAAAAAACAAAAAAAAACCCCAAACACATCATTGTTTAATAAATCAAGAAATAGCTATTTCTACACCATAAACAATCACCAACCCCCAAAAATAAAAAATAAAAAAAATCTGCCTACAAAATAGAGTTGAAACGAAACCAAACCAGGAATATCAACTGGTGATACCGTATATTTCGTGTCTATGGTCGATGATATACGTACTTCGTCCGGGGATCCACTATAAGACCCTTTCCACCATTCACTTCTAAATCGTGCCTGCAATCATCATATCGACAGAAAATTAGAATCATTTCTACTTTTTTAAGTTGACCCTCTGGCTCGCAAACATCCATTTCATATTGAATGAGATTGGTCCTGAAAACTGTTGAACGACTCAATTGCATCCATGACAAAATTATTAGGATTAAGCTACTATAACACTGCAGAAGAACGCCCCTCGATTACGTATTAGAAAGGATGGCATGTTTTGCTTGAAATAATAAGAAAGATAAAACTAGATCACTCAACTGAAACACAAAATCAGGGATGGTCAATTGCTCACGAGGAACGTATCTGAATAGCTGCAGAAGCTTGTCAACATATACCACTTTCTTCCACACCTATAGATAAATTCCAAGTACAGCAAGTTACATTAAGATTTGTAAACGGGTAAATCACTCTTCTATAAGAACAATTAAGACGTACCACATTGTCCACAAACATTTGCAGAGCAAAAATTGTGGCTTTCAAGTGAAAGGTAGGATGAAGAACATATATTGCCTATACAACAAAAGTAAGGGGATCAAGAAACAACTATATATGAATATTCAAATCAGATGGGATAGATATTGCTGCATACATGCAGATTACGTTGGTGTTTCCGACCGAGTATTTGTTGTAATCTTCTCATCCATCCTAAGTCAGGTTGGCTGGTTGTTCCAGAAACCAGAAAACAAACATATGAAAATGCATTAAAACAAGGATATATGATGGTAATGTACCAAGGATTGTTTGTATTAATTGTAAAGGAAATTTCCAAATCTAGATTCTATTGTCCAAAGAAAAGGCATAACTGTTTTGTTTTATTTTATTGCTTCTTGAATCAGTTTAAAGAATTCAAACATTTAATTTTATTAAAGCCCAATCTGGTAATTCTTTAAAGGAAAAAAGTCTCAAAAACCAATACGTACATTTGTAAAGAAGCTGCAGAGTGTAAGTACACAATAGTATAAGGCTTCTGTATCAAGGGTTCAAATTCCTGAAATCAATAATCAAAAGATTATTTTAGCCCAAAAGCCAGTTTTCAGTAAACATATACTGTTAAGTGACCATAGCCACAAAACTTTTCCCAAAATTAAGCAGTTTAACTATGAGTAGCTAAATAAGACAATGTCAGGAAACTTTAGAAGTCCGATTGAAGAAACTAGAAAGCTAATACCTTTACAACATAGAGAACAAAGCGTTCAAGCTCAAGACACCGCAGCAGGAAATGTGCTCCAACAACAACCATAACAGGGCGACCTTCACTGTCCACCCCTCCACGGTAACTGAGATAAAACAAATAAACTAACTAAACATTATATTAAAACTGGGGGTAATCTGAAGATGTATGGAAATTGAAGAGTTTCATTGTATAAATAAAACATGGTCCCGCATATAGTTAGTAAAGTCAACAAATAAAATGGGGAAAGTATATAGTCTACAGACTTGAACTGTTTATCATCACGAGTGTATCCACAAACATTGATTGTGAAGAACCCAAGTTACTAATAGAAATGTAAAGATTAACCGAATCCCCAAAATAATAAAATATAATAGAGGAATGGTAACTCAATAGGGAAGATATGAATGGAGAAACACATGATAAACTTACACAATTTTCATCTCTGCAATTTCAGAAAGATTAAGAGAATTTGCCTTGGAAATGTATCTAGAGTGAAGTGAGTATTCTTCAGCAGCAGATAATGGGGGCCCACCAAGATCACCAAATCCAAGCAACTTAGCACAATTCCAACCACCTTGTGCTTGAGAAGTTTTTTCCCACTGTTCCTGCCGTCTCTGATCTGGATCTTTGATCAAGGACATGAAAGCAGGATCCAAATATGTATCCAGGTAACTTGAATTCCTGAAAGAAAAGCAATCATCCACTAAGGTCATCCAATGAATTGAAATCCAAATAGGCCAAGACTACTTATAATAATCAACCCAGAACCACCATAATTGCAGGAGAATAATAAAATGTGCCATGAAAACTCAGAGATAAAATTGTTACACTGTCAAACTATAGAATTGGAGCTACTCTGATTATAATTTGAATTGATTATCACTAGGAAATGCTTGAAAGAAGTCTGAATGAAAGTGCACATTTTATTACACTACATTAACCAATATACTTTTGGGGGAAAGAAAGCATAGGAAACCAAAAAAATACACAAGATTGTGCATTGTGATGTAGCTACACCTATATTCCAATATTTGCACATAATGATGCATTTACGAACCAATCCATGACCACGAAAAGAATATAAAAATGTAGGGAAATGTAAAAGATTTTATTCATGAAATTGAGGCAACCGACCTTCGTACCAAACCTACATCACTAACAGGCAGTTCATCTGGAGCTTCGGAAGGCTTTGGGTTGGCCTTTTTGGGCAATGGCTTTATTCTGATTTTACGCTCATCAATGATAGTCTCACCATTCTCATCCCCGACATCAGCAGGAAGCTTAGATATAGCCACTTCCTCCTCATGCTTATCTCGAGGAAAGTATAATGGAAGCAATCTACAATTTAAAAAATTAAGTGAGATGACACCTCATGCCTATAGCATTATTTTAAGCAAAAGAAGTAAAATAATCATCAAATTCCTCAAGACAGGAAGGCAGTATAACAATGGATTCAAACAAAGCAAGCCATCTTTGCAGGGTCGTAGAAATGAATATTAATACTATGATACCTCTTATAGATTTCAGTATCAGATGACGTGCCAGTACAAAAAACAACAGCAGTGATTTCATCTTTCTGCTTTTCCAGTAGTCGCCGAACAGTCCCTGAAGAAAAGGACAAAGTTTGAAACCAGAAATATTCAACCTCAAAAACAGTTTTAATGGCATATTAATATGAAACACAGGCATGTAAAAACAAACAGAGAGGTTTTTTAAGAGCTTTAGCTTCTAGAAACTATGCACTAGTAACAAAATATCAGATAACATGCACGTCAAAAAAAGAACAAAAAGAACAAAATGAAAACTCCACAGAAGTCAATGACTCTTAACATTGTATTTCTCACAGCACACTGAAAGAGTCAACTTAGGAAAATTAGAGGCTTAACTAGCATTGATCCATTGCACATATTAAAAATATAATATCTTATAATATTATTGTCTTGTTCATTTGATGAGATAAGCAAAATTGCTTCAATTTTTATTCACCACTTTCTGTAATAAAAGTACCACATAATGAATAAAAATTGCAAAACATATATTAGGAAATTCTGGATTTTTAGTTCACAGATCATCGAAAGAATCAGACAAATAGCTGCAATATGTAGGAAATTTTCTCACTTATAGCAACATGAGCAGCTGGTTCACGGGGATAGTTTTTAGCTTCTGTATATATGCATCCCATAGCAATACTGCATTCACACATGTCAGAGGATATTAAAGATCTTACTCCATGAAACAACATATGAAATGAACAAATTGAAAAAAAATACATATATAGCATCTGCAATATACCAACCTCCGAAGACCATTTTCAATGAGAAGTTCAAGACAAGAGCGGTAGCAGTGACTCAGAGCATTCTCGGCAGCAGTATGGTACTTCACTGCATACTTGGGACCAACTGTATGGATAACTCTCCTAATGATATGAAACATAAAACCCTCAGTTTCCAGTGAAGACAATTTTATGACTAAAAGTTAAACAGTAACAGTTCTGGTACAAACTAAATCAAATACTTATATTCCAAAATGAAAAATATAACAATCAAGTTTGTATGGCTGCCCCAACGCTAGCTCAGAACCACATGCGGCAAGATCACAAAACTAACACATAAATGATCATATGAGAATGATGACATCATGCAATAAGCTGTTACATTTTGTACAGGAAAGTGTTACATTTTGTACATAAAAAAAGAATACATTATCAATCTGATTTATAAAGAACTTCATTGAAGCAGCAGACGCGAGTCTCTGATAATATTTTTGTAAAACATCATATCTAGACAGCCTCTAGTTGTGCAAGAATGTGGACATACACACCTAGCAGGAAGATCATATGCATTAGTAACTTTGGCCATTCCAGTTCTGCATCCACCCTGTCCATACAAGCAACATCAAGTCATTCTTGCTTCAAGTTTATTTTGAAAATGAAGAACTTGCTTCAGAATCACAAAAGCTTGCCATAAACTGAACCAAAGTTTACGACATAACTATCAAAATGGTGCAACAGACCATTTAGTGCATCCATGCTAACAGTTCCCATAAAATTTCTTCCTGATTAATATTTTAGCATACCAGTGTTGCACATTCTTCTGCAAGACCAGGTCCAGCTGCTGCATGCAAACCTGGACTACTGTGTGCTTCTTCCAAGTTCTGCAACCCAGCATGGAAAGAACATATCAATAAATTTACCTCTTTGACTAATGACATGCTCTTGGTGAGGAGCTTAGGTGTTTAAAGGGGTCAAAACTTTAACTGAGTTCTCATATCAGAACATTAAGAATCAAACTTGCCAGTGCCACTCAAAGGTAGTACAAAATGGTAGATAAACTGAAAATATACAAGTGCAAATGGTTAAATATACTCGTGTGAAGAAAAAAAAAAAACTCAGCTCAGTTCAGTTCTTAACTTTTGAACAAAGATGCAGAGCCCATGCAGATAAGTTTTGTGCATCTATGTGATAAACAATTAGGCTCCCTAAAAAAAGTAAACCTTTTTTTCTATTATTCCTTTTATCAACTCAATCCTCATATAGCAATTCGGTACAGTTCCAAGTTACTAATTGAGTTATTCTCATCATTGTGCTTCCATATTAGCTTCACTATACCACATACACTTGTAGGTGCAAAAAAGGCAAGGTTCTCTATATCCAAGGTTAAAGCAATTCATGGGATCTTCAAAATGTCTCAAATTTTTACAGATCAGGTAGGATAGAGAAAACCTAGTGCTTACCTCATTTGTAGAATTAACAACAGCATCAACCTCAAGGTTCCACGGTTGACCCCTCCACAAGTATATCTTTGAGTTTATTTCATGATCAACGGGAAACCTTGATACCATCCCATTTCTACTACTCTCCTCTTCAGGAGACTTTAAAGGGTCGGGGAAAAATGAATTTGAAAATGAAGGATCTCCATTCTCATACTCCAAAGAAGACCTACTCTCTGCATCACTCCACCGCGGGACTTGATCCAAGGTCACAACAAAGTCCACATTGTCAGTTGGGACTCCCCCCATGGTTGTGGCTGTAGCCACTGTCCGATACATTGTAACAGCTCCCAATCAGAGTCCCTAACAGAAGGTGAGCCGGAAGTCCAGAAATTGAAACTTTAATACCCCCAAATAGAGAACGGATTCTATGATTAAAATAAGGTAATTCAAACTATCCCCGCCCTGAAATAACAAAATTATCACAATAAATTCAATATTTTGATAAAAAACGAGAGCTTTATCACTGATCAACAACAAATCTCAAGATTTTTTAACCTATTTATATCAATCACCAGTATCCACCTTCCAAAAATTCCCCAATTATCGAATCATCCTTATGGCATACCATGACATCCCTAAATCCTCATCCGAAATTTGATAAATTATAATTAAAATGCAATAAAAAATAATTATTTAAGCAGTTACGTCTTGGGAAACCTGAACCTAAAGTCCAAAGTTTTCATAAAAGAAGTAAACAATTGACCAAACGAAATTAAAATTCGAAGAAACCCAATACAACTTAGAGTTCGATTTATGTAAATAACATAACGTACCTGAATTTCAAAAGCTGAAGAATCAAAACTGATCTTTAACTTAATTAGGGGTTCTGATTTGTTTCTGAAATACAACTATTATTGAATCGGAGCTCATTTTGGCCAGAAATGGATTTGGGTGAAAAAGGAAATTATTTTTTTTTGGTACAAAAAAGAATTATTCGATTGTCATTTTGTGTTGGTTTTTGTTTGACTAATGATGTTAGTGGCCCTCTAATTTTCGGCATATTCCGTTTAGGTCCCGTCCATCCCTGTAGAACTATTTTTAGATAAAATCAAACCAGATTCATATAAAAATAATATATCTTTGTATTACGGTTTTAGTCCCTTTACTCTTTTAACTTTTTATATATTTAATTTGATCATTCAAAATAAAAATTATAGTTTAATTTGATATAATTTTTCTATTTGCATAAATGAATGGCATGATTTTTACTTAAAAGAACTCCTATCCAGTACAAAAATATACATGTTAGCACAGTGAATTAAAAGTGCTTTTTATTAGCCTTTTGTACTAACTAATAAAGACCAAATTTTGCCAAAATAAAATATAATAATTAAGTTTCAAATTTGTGCATAATATAGGATCAAAACTATAATTTGACGAATTTGATTAAGAAAAATAAAAAGAATTCCGGACCCAAAACACATATGGTTTACTTCTTAATGTTCAATTTTGGCTTTGCAAATAGAAATTAAACAGCCTTTTTTCTTTTAATGGTTAGTCTTGAAGGTAAATTTTATCTACAAAAAAATATATTAAAAAGCATACAAATTATCGATTTAAGGATGATTTCCCATCTTTCATCCTGCCATTGTTTTGTATAGATTTTGATGATTTGAAGAATGGGGATGTTTAAACCAAAAGAGGGCTATATATTGCCATTGCTATTACATTTTGTTCTTGCATGTTGGCTTTGCTTCCCATTCTTCTTTGATCTATATCCAAGCAAATTGAAATGACCATTTCATTTGATTCCAGCCTTTTCCTTCAACATTGCAATGAAGTTATCTCTGTCTTCTGGCGACATTGCCTCCACTGAACAATCCCCTACTCCCCACTCCGCCCCACGCATGCAGTACTTGTCTTGAATTTCTTGCTTGTTCCTGCAATTTTGCAATAATTTGCAGCAACCTTCACAATTCTATCTCAATGCCTAATCATATAATGCAAGTTCAAGAATCTAGAGCTTAATTCAGTCGGTTCATGCAATCTTCCTTTAAAGATGGTATTTTGATACACCTCAAGTTAGATTCTCAACATTGCAATCCTTCCCCTATCCCCATACTAAGGCCTCCTATACACAAAATAATGCAAGTTCAACATCACAATTCTACCTCAATGCCTAATCAGATGATGCAAGTTCAAGAACCTAGAGCTTAATTCAGTCAGTTCATGCAATCACCCTTATGAGTAGTATTTTGATACGTCTCAAGTTAGATTCTCAACATTGCAATCGTTCCCCTATCCCCATACTAAGGCCTCCTTTACACGAAATATTGCAAGTTCAACATCACAATTCTATCTCAATGCCTAACCAAATAATGTGCTTAGTTGCTTCATGCAACTATTCTTAGTATTCAGTAAATTTGGGATTTGAATCCTGAAATCTACAACCCTTCCATATCGATAATGCAACTTCAATAACTAATAAGTTACAGTTGGTTCATGTAAACACCTTTAAGAGACGTATTTAGTAAATTTGATTGGAACATCTACAACCTCTTTCTATCCCCGTATGGAAACAAACACACCCTTTTTTTATTCTTCCCTCTAGAGACAAGTAGTTCATAGTATGAGGATAAAAGGGAAATGGGATTATAGATGCTCGGATTCAAATTTTATGTCACTTTTTAAGGCTATTGCATGAACCGGATTTGAAGTAATGCAGTTTAAGTAAGCAATTTTGATAGTGATATAGGGGAAAGAAAGTGAATTACTTTTCTTTGTTCTGCTTTGACCGCTCTAACAGCTGCTTCAGCAAGGGAGATGACTTGAATCTTGCATCAGCTTCAGCGTACTTCTTCTGGTTTTCTTCTGCATAATCAAAACCCAATTTTTTAAGGCCAATTTTAGAATTTAAACCACAAATGTCAACGGATTACGGTGAGAACGATAAATCAAACCATTGAAGCGATTTAGGAACTCAATTTCAGGTAATTGAGGACCAGGGATTGATTCGATTCCGGGGAATCCTGATAACACTCCAGCTTTGGCTGCAAAAAGAAAAAAAAAAAAAACACAGAAGCTCAAGTAATCATTTTTTTAACTATACCTTGGATTTCAATAATTTCTATAGTTAATTTCTTATGGAATTCGAAACAAATTGATGAACATACCATATCCAACCAAACAAAGAATTTTATAAACAAAATCCTAAAATGAAAAAAAAAAAAAAGAAAAGGAAAAAAGGAAAAAAGGAAAAGAAGAAGCAACTCAAGTTACCCAAGTGGTGAAATAAACAGTCAACGCAATGAACTCAAATTGAAGACATGGAAGTCTTAACATTAAATCATTGTATAGTGGTACCTGGAATTGGAGACAGAAGAATAGTAACTGAAGCAGCCAAAGGTACAAAAGACTTGCGTAACACACTGCAATTCAACGGTAAATAACAAGGTGAAGAAGAAGAAGAAGAAGAAGAAGAAGAAGGAGAAGAAGAAGTTTTCAAGATTTTAGTGGAGGTAATAGAGATTCTTTCATCAAAATAAATGGGGAGAGAGGAAGCTGTTGAGCAAATCATTGTTGGGTTGTTGGCCTTTCTTAGAGATGAACAAGCTTAATAAGTAAAGATAAGAGGGTTAAAAAAGAATCCCCCAGGAGCGGTTGATATTAGTTTCAAGTCTACCAATGAAAATTGACTTTATGTTTAGGTTAGGTTAGGATTGGATTAAGATGTAGGTCATCAGCTCGATTTAGTATGTTAACCCAACGATTTTATAACCGGACCGGTGGTCGAACCGACCTGATCACCGGCCCAACCGGTTTACACATTAAAAAAAATACTGAAATATATAAAAAGGGTTTTGGCATGGAGGAAACGGTTCGTTTCAGACTTTTCAGTAAAAAAAAATAGAAGAAGAAGATATTTAAAATAATATAATGCTGTTACCCACTACTTTCTTTTTATATTAAAATAATATTAAAATAATATATTTTTATTAAAATAATACTAAAAATGATTAATTACGTAAATAATATAAAATATAAAAATGGATTATTTTTTATAATGCTTTCGAGTTACCTAAAACTTCTCTCACCTTTTATCAATAAGTCAATTAAAGTAAAAAATAATAATATTTTTTAAGTTATGTTGTCAAACATATCAAGCGATATTCAAAAAGTACTCTTAAATACAAATCAAATGAGGTATCAGGCCGCACCAGTATGAATTAAGAAAAAGTTGACATTGAGAATGTGGCCTCTCTGCTTCCTCCAGATTTGCTACCTTTCTTGGTTTGTGCCTCCGCTTGCTGGTTGCTCTTGTTTGCTAGTTGTTGCTTCGGCCTCCTTCATGCCATTGTCCTCCCTCAGGTTGTCCGCACCAGTCACAAACTCTGTAAAATGAGCATGCAAGTTCAACATGTCAACTAATTTTGGTCATGAGTTGGCTACTTATCTAGGCTCAAAGGTTCACCTGAAAAGTGAGAGAGTTTAGACAAAACTATAAGTTCGAAAAATAGGCTTGGACAAAAAATAAAACTCATTTTTTAAATGAGTCAGGCCTCGAGCAAGATTTTTTTGGCCCTGTCTGACCCGAATTTGACTAAATTTTTTTCTTCTACTGTTTACTGCTATTATGTTATTGTTTTGCTATTATTTTGTTATTATATTTATATTATTTTGTTGTTATTGTTTGTGTATTGTATCACTCTTGTTTTATTGTTAATTTTACTATTATTTTAGAGGCGTTTACTTGATAAATTGTAACTATTTTGATATGAAAGCAACAGAGAATATACTTTATTAATCAAATGGATTGATTACAATACTTCATCAGATTCTCTATTTATAAGCATAAGAAGTATAATAGAAGTAGATATCTAATTCTAATAACTATTAGAATTTAAAATATATTAAAACTTTATCTTAATAATGATGGACATCCATTTAATAAGATATTCATAACATTTTTAATATATTTTTACTTTGTCGGGAAATATTTATTTTAATATTTTTAGTGTATTTAATGTATTATACTTTTTAAATATATTTTTATATAAAAATAATCTAAAATGAAGTAATACGAGTAGGCCAAACTCCAATTTAGTATTTTTTATTTGGACTAAACTTGAGTACAATTTTAAGCTTATTTTTTAATCCGGACCGAATCCACAAACTTAAAATTCTGCACCAAACTTTAGCTCACCATATGATAAAGTGTAATGCCAACATTTATATATTTTTTTTATATTTTTAGTTTGAAGTTTCTTTGTTTCTTGTTAGTATTTATAGAAAGGGAACTTTACTTTCTCTTTCATTTTGCTATTTCCAGGCATGGGAAATCAAATTTTTTATTTATCGGGTGAATTGTGTTTGACTGTGTTATATTTTCAAAACTGAGACAACGTTTTCATTTATGAGATCCGATTACTAAAATGAATCGGATTGACCGATCCGATTTCGAAGACATAGTGTTAACCCTTGGCTCTTAATATTTAGATGTAAGTCCATTGACTATCTACCAAAAAGTTCAGTTCAATGCCCAACCAATAAAAATGCAATCTATAGGCAGATCGAAGGGGAAACTGAAACAAAATAATTACTCAAATACTACTAAAGTGTAACTCCAAAATATTCCTCACGAGATGAAGTGAATAAAGTGGTATTTTCCCTCTCCCCCTAAGTTGCAGATTTTTCCAGAAAACACACAGTTTTAGTCAGCAGCACAACACACTCCATCAACGTGCCCATGGTCAAATTCATCCTTCAAGCATAGCCTTGGCAGCATCGATCAGTATCGATCTAAAATCGTTTGAAGCTAGGCCAAGAACAGTATATCCTTCTTTGTCTTCTATGTCCACATCCGCTCCATGTCTTATTAAGAGGAGGGCTACCTGACACCAAAGGAAACAATTCTAAGAATACCCCAAGTCCGCAAAATTTCATAAGATGTTCAGGTTTCCCCTACCTTGATTTGTGAGTAATGTAAATCACAATAGTAGCATAGAACTGATTTTGGTTATATCAAATGTAAAAGCGATGATAAATAGATGAGGTTAACCAGCATGAACCTTAAACCTCGGTTTCTCAAGGCTCAGAGAGAGTACCTCCTTGTTTTGGCAAATAACTGCACTCATCAGAGGAGTTTGTCCAGCTCTATCAGTAGCATCAACTTCTGCCCCTTCCTCAATCAAGAGTTCACATAATGCTGACTTCCCAGTGCTAGCTGCCCTATGCAATGGGGTGCATCCTACCTGCATTTAGTCATACTATCAACTGATGAAATGGAAATTAACAAGAAAGATACTGCAAATGGAAAAGGAGAACCAAAAAAATACAAACAGCCCCTATATAAGAAAAAATGATTTATGTGTGAAGTTACAAGCCTTGTCCCTTGAATTAATCTTTGCACTATGAGAGATCAGAAGTTCAGCAATCTTCAACCATCCCTTGCTAGCAGCATAATGAAGGGCAGTGCGGCCACCATCATTTTTCACATTAACATTTGCTCCTTCGCAAAAAGTAAATGAAAATAACAATACTTAACATCAGCTGAATGCAAAATTCGCACACTCGAGATAACAATCAGAGTAAGAACCCTGCTTATGCTCAATTAAGACCCTTAATAAAGAAACTTACAGTATAAAAAACATTTTCCATAAACCAGCAGGAAGATTCTCAATCAATCCGTACATGCACAAACGAATTCCATAGATTTGCAGCTTATGGATACTCTGAACATGCTGATACATTAATCTTCTAATGTTCCGATTTTCTAGTACCCTATTAGGACATGATCTTGCAGAATGGAAAGCTTAAACTAAAAAGAACAGAATCGAAGATCTAGTATAATTTATGAGAGCTAGTTTACAAAGTAGTTGATGTGGTAGCAGTTATATGCTAAATTAACACCCTTTAATGACTAATTTACAGCATAACTTTTCCATAAACTTAGCTTGAATATTCTTAACCAATTCAAGTACATACACATACATATATTCACAACTCAACTCAAAACAACTGAGTTTCCACATTAGGATTAATTTGGAAAATCAGAATTATACAAATTTCTTACCTTTATTCAACAGGATTTCCATAATTTCCAAATTACCAATGCTGGCGGCTGAGTGAATGGGAGCCCAACCTTCTTCATCGATACCATTCACAACTGATTCATCAGCGGCGGCAGAGAGTAGTTTGACCACCTAATGCAAATTGATTTTTTTCACATTAACAAATCAACCCAATAGAGATAGGGCAACTCAGGAAATGGAAAGAAGTATGGGGTTACCTCAGGGTGGGCGGAGGAGACGGCGACGTGGAGAAGAGATCGGGCGTCTTCATTCCGGAGTTTAAGAGACTTGGTAAGGTGGTCTTGGGAGAGGGATTTGAATATGGAAGAATCGCCCTTCTCCGCAGCTTTGAAGAGGTCTTTCTCTTTAATTTCAACTGATTTAGTTGGAGGATTAATTTCCATGTTTGAAGCGAAAATTACAGATAAAAGAAGAAGTAAGGGAAAGAAGAAGGTTCAAGAACAAGAAGATTCGAAGGGCAGAACTAACAAAGATAGCGTTTTCCTCTATTAGTTTTTTGGCTTACTCCGAAGAAGACCTACTCTCTGCATCCAAGGTCACAACAAATTCCACATTGTCAGTCGGGACTCCCCCCATGGTTGTGGCTGTAGCCACTTTCCGATAAACTGTAACAGCTCCCAATCAGAGTCCCTAACGGAAGGTTTGCCCGAAGTCCAGAAACTCAAACTTTAACACCCCCAAAAAGAGAACGGATTCAAACTATCCCCGCCCCGAAATAACAAAATTATCACAACAAATTCAATATTTTGATAAAAAAAACGAGAGCTTTATCAATGATCAACAACAAATTTCAAGACTTTTTAACCTATTTATTTCAATCACCAGCATCCACCTTCCAAAAAATTCCCCAATGATCGAATCATCCTCATGACATACCATGAAAATACAGGAATAACAAGACATCCCTAATTCCTCATCCGAAATTTGATAAATTTTAAATAAAATGCAATAAAAAGCAATTATTTAAGCGGTTACGTCTTGGGAAACCAAAACCTAAAGTCCAAAGTTTTCGTAAAAGAAGTAAACAACTGACAAAAACGAAATTAAAATTCGACGAAACCCAATACAATTTAGAGTTCGATTTATGTAAATAATATAACGTACCTGAATTTCAAAAGCTGAAGAATCAAAACTGATCTTTAATTTAACTAGGGGTTCTGATTTGTTTATGAAATACAACTATTATTGAAAAAAGGAACTCATTTTGGCATAAATGGGTTGGGGTGAAAATGAAATTACTTTTTGGTAAAAAAAATTAAAGAATATTAGGGTTTTAGGCCATTTTTCTTAAAATTTAAGAAAATAAATTATTTTTGGAGAGAGAGTAGGAAAATGCCTCCAGCAACCACTTCAATTGAAAACCTTCCTATTCAATGTGTATTCGTCCTAGTTAAGCGTGTCCTACATTACGTTTTTTTTTTAAAATCATGATCTTAATAACCTTAAACCCTAACCTTAATCTTACTCCCGAGTATTTCGAGATAAAATTTCACAAAGGAATCCAGGGATAAAATTAACACATCTCATTCAATCTTTCTGCAGCAGATAATAATGTTATCTTTAAAAACTTTTCAGAAAAACACTTATTGTTAGAAGCATTTTTTTATTTGTCATGTTCAATCTTTTTCAACATTTTGAAATTATATTTCATATTCGATGGTAGAATTTCCTATAAATTGAACACATTTTGTGTAGAGGTTTTCATATTTCGAGCATATTGATTTCATAAGGAGGTTTGCATAAAGAGGCCATTGTTGACACTAAAAATCTGAAGTTTAAAAATCGACCCAACAAAGTAAATTAGTTCAAGTGTCGTTGTTTTAATTTGGATAATGAGTACTTATTTTCATATATAATCTTTTAGTTTTAAACATATGAAACAGGTTATTCGGGAAAAGATGAGTAGACGAATTAAAGCCATTATTTATTACGATGGTCAAATTTGTGACATCGATGTTGGGGTTGTTTTTGTATCGGTCAAATTTGTAGAGTTGGCTGTTAACCGAAGCATAAAATTGAACGAGCTTCAGTCAAGAATTAGAAGAAAAGTGGCGACTTAAAGCTGGAGGAGAATTACGAGCTTGAAATATAGATATTTAATGTTACTGAACCTTGTTAGATATGATATATTTGAGGTTAAAGGCGATATGAATGTCAAGACGATGCTTGATAGGCATTGCTCTAGTGAAAATGCTATACTAGAGTTATACGCCCACTTTGTCGAAGTCGAGAAAAATGGTTCGAGTTCGACAACAGTTCCAGTAAATCAAGAACAAGAAGCAGAAAGTCCAACTACACAGTTGTGCAGTGTTTTCACAATGTTGTTATAAAGCTTCTATCAAGAAATGTTAGAATCATCAATGGGAAGACATTCCTCGGTTTCAGCCATCAATATCAAATTTTTCGTACAGTCAGGGTTAGTTGGTAATGTCACAACCTGAATTATTAAGTTATGTTGGAATGGTAATTTTGATGATTAATTTGAAAAGATTGCACATTGAGCATGCTTTAATGAAAATAAGTAGAAATGACAGACTAGTTATGGAAACATTGTAATTCAACCTTGGTTTAGAGAGTTACTTGGTGTGAGACATGATGATTATATATTTGCACACTTGGCTATTGAAATTGAGATCAATGAAAGAAGTGCATAAGTGGTATATAAGAGAGAGAAGTTATTCTCCAGTGTAATTCTTTTATTTTTCTGTTCTTCTTTCATCTTCTTCACTGGTTTGGATTGAAAAAGAGAAAGGTGAAAGGAGCGATCTTCTTCATCTTTTTCACAATTTGTGCATAAGTACCTGATGATTTCTCAAGCTGGTAAGCTTTCTAACCTCTCTATGTTTACGGATTTAAGAAAAGGAAAAAAAGTAAGGATTTCTATTATCCATCGGTTCTGTTTTGTTTTGGTTAAAATTTTTGGATAACCTTTTAAATGGCCTCTACATGCAAACAATTCATGGTTCCTGTGATGATAACTTATCTTCATTGAAAATTCTGAAATGATCGTTATGTTTTGTAATTTAGAGGCCCAGGAAGTTGTGGAAGGATGTCGAAATGTGATTGAGATGGAAAATGGAGAAGGGAAAATAATATGTGATTTGCCTTTGGTATGGCATGTAAATGCAAACTGTGAATGGTGAATGCCCCAGCCTTGCAGGGGAACACTTAAGTGTTAAAATTAACAAGGAGGATTTGCAGAGGTTTGGGTGGACTATATAAAAAATGACTGTATATATATGATATGTGGCTTTGCGAAAGTTCGGGTGGATTGTACGGAGAAGGGTGTGAACCAGAATATGAGAGCCCCATTATGAGACGAATATGAAAGCCCTTTATGGGACGTTTGATGAATATAGGTCCATGGCCATGGTAAGATCCAATGAGGTCTGTGAAGCAGTTTGTGTATATGAATCTGCGTGACTTGCCTAAGTGATATTATCCACTGATGTAACACCCCACGCTTGACCTGTCCACTAGATCTAGGTATGGAGCGTCACAAATGGACCTATACTTAACAATTGCTAATTTAACTACTATAAATCGATTTAAATTAAAACTATCTAATAAAAAAATTAAAAATAAAAATCCTTACATCTAAGGCTTTAAACGACTAAATGCTTAGTCTTTTAAATTTCTATATCTAATCAATTTGTTTGTTTACACTATAACTTTTAAAATCTTACTAAGGACTATTTGTCCTAAAAGTCCAAACTCTAAGGATGACGTCTAGTTACACCATGCTTTATCTTGACGCGAAACATCTAATAGTACCCCCTTCCTAAGTGCATGACTTGAACTGCCTACAATTTTTTATCTCACCACTCCATCTGGCTTGGTCCCTCCTCTGAGTCCTCGTTCAGCCTTGTAAGTCCTGTGAACATAAATCAATTCCGTAAGTTTAATAAAACATGGTGAGTTCCTCTACTAGGCCGCTTACAAATAAACCATTTCATAAGAGGGTGACTGATACAAATAAATTACACATAAATTTACTCCCTGTTCATTCATGACAAGTTTGGCTTGTCAAGGTGGCGGACTCTTCATGTAATAGCCCGTTTTTCAGTGGTGTCAAAAATAATGGTTTTGGGACCACAATTCTGATCAATGAGTTAATATTTTATTATTTATTTATTATGTGTGAGGTTAGTTCAGGGTCGTATAAAAAAAATTTGGTTAAGCAATTTTAGAGATTAGTGGTTTAATTAAGTAAAAAGACTAATTTATAATAGTTGCAAAATTTAGTAGTTATGAATTAAATATATTAAATGAATAAGGAAATATTATTAAAGGATTTAAAAGGTAAATATTCCATTGAGTTATTGAGTGGACGATTTTGGTATTGTTTGATAGGAAAGTTATGTTTAATTTATAAGGGTGAATTAGTAATTAGTAAAAGAATTATTATTATGCAAAATAACAAAAAAAAAAATATAGTCATCTTTTTCCCATTTTCACTTGATCACCAAAAAAACACCATTGAAATATACCTTGGAGTATTTAGTTCTTGCCCTAGCTTGCATGTAAGTATTTTGACTCCCTTTTTTAGTAATTTTGATGTATTTGTGATTATTGAAGCTTAATCTAGCTAACCCAGGGGATAATTTGCAAAACTGTTAGAATTTTTGAAAGTTCCATTGTTGAGTTTGTTAAGTTTTTAAAGGTTAATAATAGTTTTTGTAAAGCCCCGAATTCTGGGCCTAGAAGTTTTGGGTTTTGAGCATAAGGATGGTGAGAAGGTTGCGCTTAAGTGATTAGTTGTGCATTTTAATGATAGAATAGGCCTGCTGGTCTAGTGGTTGAGAGAGTGTTAGTGCACCTTGAGGTTTTGGGTTTGAATCTCAGGGTGCGCAATTTGGGGTTAACCTTTTTATTTTTATTTTGTCTTGTTTTTTTTAGTTAATAATTATGATTATTTATAATTATTAAATTATGTGGTTATTATATATTAGTTTTTATTTATTATTATTATTTTTTATTTTTTTTATTATTTTTCCTTTTTGGACGTTTCCTTATTTTTGTTCTCTTCGTGCTTTTCTCTTTTTCTGAAAACGATCTCGGTTTGTAGGTTTCTGGGATTGTCACTCCTTCGTAGCCTATACCGGTCACAAAATAGGTGTGGGAATCTAACCTTGTCTACACAATTTTAGTTTGAAATTTTCTAATTTCGACAAGTCTTGTGTGTATGTTAACCCGAGGGATTTGAGGGGTTTTTAGAAGATGGAAGTGAAAGGAGATTGTTATTTTCTGATGTACTTTGATAGGGCAAAGATTAAGGACTATTACGGTGGCTTAAATGACTGTTTTGGGGCTGATTTGGGGTGGTTTTAAGGCCTCCCACACTCCCATGTAGATTTGGGAATTAGGGTTTTCGGGCCAAATTGGGTGTCACACGATCGTGTGGCCGATTTGGAGAAAATGTCGATTTTCACATGACCATGTCTTTTAGGCACATGGGCGTGTGAGTTTGGGAAATTAGGGATTCAGATTTTTGGGGTCACACAGCCTGGCCATACGGTTGTGTGACTGATTTGGGGATTAGGGATCCCACACGGGCTTGTCTTTTAGAACACACGGCCGTGTCTGATGGCACATGGGCGTGTGAGACCCTCACACGGCCATGTTTGCACTACACCTTATTTTAGTGAAATTGGACAGTGAGTTACACGACCTGTTCACACGGCCGTGTCCCAGCTTCACACGGGTGTGTACCTCTGTCACAAGGCTGTGTGCTACGTTTCACATAGGCGTTTGGACCCCTACACGACTTGCATTGTTCCACACGGCTGGAGCACATGGGCGTGTGGCCCTATCTCTCCAAACTTTGATTTTAGGTCGAATTTAAGTGTAATCAGAACTCTGTGTGTCCTAACCCTCGACTAAGCTCTACTGAGGGTAAGCATGACTTTGATTTGGGCTTGATATATGTGTTATTTGTGATTGGTTGTGTGATAAGCTTGATACTGAATTCAAGTTATGAGTGTGTACATGTATGATTCTGTACCTAACTGATTGAATGTGAATATCTGCTTCTAGTTAATTATCAAAGACTGGTATCCTGATTGTGTACATCTGACTGCATACATACATACTTATACATAAACTATGAAGAGAAGGAAGAATGACTGAAATGAACTGGCAGCTGATCTGTTGGTTATTAGCCCCTAATACCCAGAGGGTCATGGGTAGTCCCAATACCCCTAGGGTCGTGGACAATTTGGTATCTTTGCAGACTATCGCGATCGCATCAGATGCGAGACATATACGTCGCCGCATCGCTGCGTATCATTAACTGAATTGGTAGTTTTACTGCAACCTAACGGTATAGTGGGTTACTGCATTGCACTATACTGCATGTACATTAGCTACGCTACGTACTATTATCTGATCTGGCAGTTCATACTGCATGTCTGTACTGCGGTTTACTACATTGCACAGTACAGTGTATATGCTAGCTTTGCTGCGTAATATATGTGACTAGCGGTCTATCTACATATTATTAGTCCCAATACCCAGAGGGTCGTGGACAATCCTGATGGCCATCGTTGCCGGGAAACTCGGGATGACATTAGTTGGAGTGCAGGGTTGGATGGGCCTTACGAGGTCCTGAGTGGAGTGATTGGTAGGACGAGCTTAAAGCTCTTATGAGAAGTGATGGGGAACGGAGAGGTGTGTTGGCTAGATGGATGGGTTTCTCTTAACTCAATTTTATTCATATGCATCATATTGACTGTTCGACTAAAATGTCTAATTGACTGTTCGATTGAAAGGCACTTGTTCCTATGAAAATTTTGTAGACTTTTTGATTGGGACCGTGTCGACTAGATAGTTCTTGTATTTGTTTAAGGATTCTTCGCTCTCGTGTATGCAGATAGTGCAGCGAGGCGTGTGTGTATGATTGACCCATATGACTGTAAAGTACAT
Organism: Gossypium longicalyx; assembly: GCA_025698465.1. Classification (NCBI taxonomy): domain Eukaryota; kingdom Viridiplantae; phylum Streptophyta; class Magnoliopsida; order Malvales; family Malvaceae; genus Gossypium; species Gossypium longicalyx. The sequence goes on along the minus strand of CM046999.1, from coordinate 37,746,315 downwards.
ATGGTGTGTGTTTGATTTTGGGCGAATTTGCTCAATTGTCATCTGTCTGTAAGAATGTTCTACTTCTAAATTGCTTCTAGTTCCCTATTTTTATTTCTATAGTTTAATTGGTTTGATCTCACATTGAGCTCGAGTAGCTCACCCCCTATTCTGTTTCCCCTTTCAGGTACAGTTCTGGATTCTGTTGATGGGCTCAGTACGCGGAGGTCTCGGGCAGTTTTGGAGGAAATGAACTATAATATTTATTTCAGTTTTTAATTGCTATTTGGTTTAAGTTGAACTGTAAAGTTTTATAAGATGGTGGTACAATTTTTCGTTATATGTTTTATTCGTACATTTAGATTAGAACTTTTCGAACAAAGTTTTTTTTTAAATGATTATTGGTTTTTGGTTCGCTATGGAATAAATGTTTTTGGAAATGTTCTTAAGTAATAAAGGGGTTTATTTGTGTAAAATTTCCTCACGATCACTTCAGTGATCAATCTAGCATCCCGAATTTGGTCTAAACTTCTAGGCCGGGTTTGGGGTGTTATATTTTTGTAAGCTTGATGGTTAGATAAGGTTATTTTTTTAAGTAGTTTATTGTGATTTTGATAATTAGGGACTTAATTGTTAATTTAGTAAATTGACATGGAACTATTGTGAAATTGAGGAAAACATGGACAGTTCTAGACTTATAGGATATTTGACTGACTTGTTTTGAGCTTATTTTTGTTTAATTTGATATTTTCTGATTAAGGGATTAAATTGTACAAATATCAAAGTTTAGGGGTAAAATTGTAAATATAGTTAGAAAGACTTATACGTGTAAATTGTGTATTTTTGAGGTTTGAATGAGTTTAATTAAACTAAATTATATCATAAATCAAGGATCTCAACGTGTGGAGGACGTACAAGCAAAAGGAAAAATAGAAGATTAGTCCCTACTAGTTGAATCATCTACCAAGTAAGTTTGTACTGATGTGTTTAATTTGTTTTACTTTTATTAGTTCTCTCTATATGCAAATTGAGTTTCCATTATAGTAAATAATTTAATTTATAAGATGTATAAATGAATTTTTACGAAAAAAATTTGATGGATCGAGTAAAAGTTTCATACGTGAGATTTACAGTTTGAATATCTGTTCTGGACCAATCTCTTGCATATGTTGTGGACTCGGGTTAACATGAGACTTAGATTAGCATGAATTAGCTATCTGTAGTTGTTAATATGTTTACCTAGCTTTGGCCAAGCTAGTTCACATGTGCTGTCATTGGTTTAAATCCGAAAGGGTAACCTGACGCAATTATACTGAATCCGATTAGCTCTTATGAGCATTACACATTTTGGACTTACGTTTTGGGTACTTTTACAAAGACCCACCGGAATAGTAAAATTTATCTGATATGAAAATGTTCAAATGAAGTGCTACAAGTCATGAAGTGCAAAATTTTGTAAGTTTAAACGGTACTAATTTTAAATTTTCAAAAATAGTTGAATAAGGTTAAAGTTCAATTGAATATATATATATTTTTAGCTATTTAATGAACATTGTAAGTACTGTTTGGTTAATGGGAGCTTACTAAGTGTTTCTCATACTTACTTTGGTTATTATGTTTCTTTTGTAGACTTTGAAATTTTGAGAAACTCGTTGATTGGATCATCAAAGCATACACATCTTCTTACGTCTTTATCGGTAGATTTTGAAGTCCTGACTTCTGGTTAAATATGGCATGTAATTAGGATGTTACCATGTAAAAGTGTGAATATGTTTTGGTACTTGTTTGTATATAAAATCTTGATGCTAGTAAAGTATTTATTTCAAAATCCTTTATTTGGTCTTTTGGTTATTTATAGTTTAGCATATGATACTTTGGTTTAGTGTGTTTTGGTGGCATGATGTTAAATTATTAAACTTTGTGGAATTAATGATAGAATGGATGTTTTGATGAGAGAATTGATATAGATGAATGTAATTTTACTTAATGGTGTGAATTGTGGTGCATTTGAATGGCATATTGGTGAGAAATTTTAGGATGGTTTTGGTATGTTCTAAGTTTGTTTAAAATGTGATTTGATCATATAAAATATTGGTATAAATGTGATATCTTGGTGTGCAAGAATTGGACTTTTGATTTCTTGTTTTAGGGGCTAAAATTGGAGCGCATGGCCTGAGACATGGGCTGTCACACGGCCGTGTGTCACACACGGTTAACTTACATGGCCATGTGTGTCCTTGTTATTTAAGTGCAGGTTTCACATGGTCTAAGACACAGCTAGCGACACGGCTATGTGTCTCTAGTCAATAGGTTGCACGGGCTAGCACACGACTATGTGAGCCAAGTCAATGAATTATGCGGTTTGTCACATAGCCTGGGGCACGGTCGTGTGTCCATATTTTGATTGCCCACACGGTCTGGCCACAAGGCCGTGTGACCCTTATTTTGAAAATATTCAAGTTCTTCTGAAATTTCCTATTTTGTTTCAATTTGACCCCTGGTTGTCTCCAAAATATTTTTAGAGCACTATAAGCCCGAGTTAAGGTCCACAGTCATATTTATACCATGTATTGATATTGTTGTTATAGGTTATTAAATTAATTGTTTAACTATTTTGAATTCAAGTGGAATCTTCTATTATGATCGGTAACACTCTATAATCTTAATCTGGCAACAAAGACGGGATAAGTGTGTTACACTTCACTTATCTACATCCCCAATACTTTGCCCTATCAGCGAGTCTTATCCTTACTCCTCATCTTCTTTTTCCTTTCATGCACACTACTTACATAATGTCTACTAACCCCTTGATTTACTTCGTTGTATGCCCATTTAACATTTTGTACCTCTATAGTAGCGCTCACTTGTCTTTTGCCAATGGTCCTGAGGTCATGCCTTCCTTGATAGACTTTCTTGGGCGAACCAGTCCTTAGTGGACTCCCTCTGTAATAGCCCATTTTCAGTAAAATCAGAACAGTGGTTTCGGGACCACAAATCCGAGTCAAAAAGAAAATTTGTTTTAAAATTATTACATGGTCTGCATCATGATAGGAAAGACGTATGAAAATTTCTATAAGAAAATTTTACCGATTTCATGTTTAATTATAGAAAGGACCAAATTGTATGAAATGCAAAATTTGAATTCTAATAGCTAGAAGGATCAAGTAGCTATGGAATTCAAAATTTGAAGTCCTTATATGGTAATTATGTAACACCCCTTACCCGTGTCCGACATCGGGGTAGGATATGAGGAATTACTAGACTTAAACACAAGCAAACATACAAAACCGGGCCATAAAATTTTGTTCAAATTAAATTCATTCATACATATGCGAATTGTCCCTTATATGGGCCCTCGAGGCCCAAAACATACATTGGGTGTGGTTCGAGACTAAACCTAGAACTTTCAGAACTTTTGTGACATTTAGAAAATTTTCTTGTTTTGGAGGGTCACACGCCCGTGTGGGTAGGTCATGTGGTCACATACGCCCATGTCCTCAGCCCGTGTAACTCTTTGTTTATGACATCATCAACTAAATAGGGTCGCACGGCCAAGTCACACACTCGCGTGCTTAGGCCGTGTGACGAATTAAATTCCAAAAATCAAGTGCAGATTTCACACGGCCTGGGCACACGCCCATGTCCTGAGACCGTGTCCTTTACACGGCTGAGACACATGGCCGTGTCTCTGCCTGTTCATTTACTACTGGGCATCTTATTTTACCTAATTAGGGTGCAGGGGACGCACGACCAGATCACACGCCCATGAGGCAGGCCATGTGTCACACACGGTTCAGACACACGCTCGTGTACCTACTTGTGTGGACAACTTTGAGACTATTTTCCAAGCCTTTTGTCACCCTCAATAACACATGCACACTTGCATATCTCAATGACATCCTACATGACATAAATAAGCACTTACACATTAAAAAATATGGCTCATACATTTCAAATTCTTATCAATTTATAGTTGCTTAAGATTTCATATTTTATTTAGACCAAGCTCACCAAATCACATGCAATATGAAACATCAATTTACTTCCGTTTCGTACATTCATGCCTTAGTTGTTATTATGTCATTTACTCACATTTTCATCATCAAGCATCCATGATCATATCCACAATCCATCCATGCCAAATGAATTTAACCACAACTTGAGTGACCATAACACATGTATGCATGTATGAATATGATTACATCCCCATAATTAATATGGGCTATATCTCATTGCCATATACAAAATGAATCATCAAATCATTTTAAGCCAACACATTTAGCTACACAAATATGCCATACAACAAAAGGACCAAGTCCCTATACATGCCATACTCAAAATACTTAAATTCACTATACCCAAAAGATAAGTTTGATAGTGTGAATCGAGCTCCGACATCCTTCAGTCCCCGAGCTAGCTTGGCGATACTATAAAAAAAAATGGAAAGGAAAGGGGAGTAAGCATAAAGCTTAGTAAGTTGGCATGTAAATAATTAACAACATTAACCATGCAACATTATACACATAACACAATAATGTTTGTCACAATGTCATCAAGTATTATAGGTACATTTTAAGTCATGCCATTTACATAATGTACAATAAAACTCATGATCATAATTCATTCATTCACTTCTTCCGAGGTCTCATCGATTCATAATCTCATTGTTTATGAGCTTTGTGTACGCACCTGTATTCTTTCAACATGATCATACCTTGTCATCTCCTTGACATAATCGCTGGATTACTCGTTGAACCACTTGGAATACTAAAGGATACTCGGGAAATCTCATGCACATGGTAGGATGCCAATGCCATATCTCGGATATGGTCTTACATGGGATCACATATCGATGCCAATGCCATGTCCTAGACATGGTCTTACATGGGATCATAGATCGATGCAAATGCCATGTCCCAGACATGGTCTTACATGGGATCACAAATCAATGATGATAGCCCAGCTATGGTCCTACATGAAATTACATATCGATACCAAAGTCATGTCCCTGACATGGTCTTACATAGGATCGCACATAACCCTAATGTCATGACATTTGTATCCTAACTATTCCTAAGGTTCGACCGGGGTTTGGAGATATCAAACTTCATCGAATCGTCATCGAGTCATCATTAATTGAATCCACAGAGACAATTACACAATTCATGCATTATTAAAGCATTAAAAACATAATAATATAATGTTGCATTATTTACACACGAATTTACCTCGGTACCAAAATATGGCTAACTATTCGATTTAGTCCACAATCTTATTCTTTCCTCTGTTTAGGTCCGAACTCCATTTTTCTTGATCTATAATAGCAAATTTCACTTATTTAATTATCACATTGTTCAAATCAGTCCATAAAATCATACTTTGGAAAAATTACAACTTTGTCCTTAAACTTTCACATAATTACAAATTTGCCCCTAGGCTCGTAAAATGAAATATGTTCATTTCTTTGTTACCCAAGCCTAGTCGAACTTATAACATGCTCATTGCTGCCCACATTTCTCATTAAAACATACATCTTACTATTCATTTTGCATCTTTTACAAATAGGTCCTTTTCATGCATTTCCATCAAAAATCACTTAGTATAAGATGTTAAACACACATCAAACTTTCATATTCCTCCATTAAACATCAAAATACATACATGTCACACATGGTTCAAATTTCAAACATGAACCCTACTTCAAAATATGGCTAGAAATAAGTAAATCGGGTTATGAGGGTTTCAAAAATGTAAAGAGCATTAAAAACGGGGCTAGGATGCACTTACTATTGAGCTTGATAGTTGAACAAAACCCTAGCTATGACTCCTTGAGATTTTTGGCCAAGGTAGGAGAAGATGGACACAATTTTTGACTTATTTTCCCTTTTTATTCTTTTATTAACCAAATGATAAAAATTCCCTTAAGGCCTATCTTTCAAAATTTTCTTATTCATGCCCATTTTTGTCTATAAAAATAGAAATTTATAAAATTAATATTTAAGGACCTCTAATTAATAATCCATGGCAATTTCATGCTTGAAGCTTCTAGAACTCACATTTTGTAAATTTTGCAATTTAGTCCTAAATGTCAAATTAGACATTTTATCAATAGAATTTCTTCATGAAATTTTCACACAAGCATGCAATCATATCATAGACCTCATAAGAATCATAAAATAAGTATTTCTACTTTAGATTTGGGGCCTTAAAACCACTATTTCGACTAGACCCTAATTCAGGATGTTACAACTCTCTCTCTTTAGGGTTTTCGTCCCTGAAAATCTTACCGGTGAAGAGGTTTAGGTATTGGTTTATCATGTTTTCCTCGGCTTCCCATGTAGCCTCTTCAACCCCATGTCTTTGCCATAATACTTTTATAAGGGCAACACTTTTGTTCCTCAATTGTTTGACTTCCCAAGCCAAAATCTTAATCGGCTCTTCTCCATAAGTCATATCCGGTCGAATTTCAATCTCTGTTGGTGAAATCACATGTGAAAGATCAGATCGGTATCGGTGTAACATAGTCACATGGAATACATCATGAATCCTTTCCAAATCAGATGGCAAAGCCAACCGATATGCTACTGACCCTATTTTTTCAGTAATCTCATACGGTCCAATAAAGCGTGGACTTAATTTGTCTTTCTGGCCAAACCTTAAAACTTTCTTCCACAGAGATACTTTCAAGAATTCCTTATCACTAACTTGTAACTCAATCTCTTTTTGTTTCAAATTAGCATAGGATTTTTGTCTATCCGAAGCAGCTTTCAAGCAATCACATATTATCTTTACCTTTTCTTTGGTTTCTCTGACTAAATCAACTCCACGAATCTGATTCTCTCTGATTTCGGTCCAATACAAGGGTGTTCGACACTTACGCCCATACAATGCCTCATACGATGCCATTTTCAAACTAGACTGAAAACTATTGTTGTAGGCAAATTCTACCAACAGTAAGTACTTTTCCCAACTACCTTAGAACTCAAGAACACAACACCGTAACATATCTTCAAGAATCTGAATTACCCTTTCAAATTGACTGTCAGTTTGCGGATGGAAAGTAGTACTAAAATTCAATTTCGTACCCAACGCTTCTTGTAAATTTTTCCAAAATCATGAAGTAAACCTTGGATCTCTATTCGATATAATCAACAAAGGTACTCCGTGCAACCTCACTATTTCAGAAATATACAACTCGGCTAACTTATCAAGTGAATAATCGGTACGTACTAGTATAAAGTGAGCCAAATTTGTCAATCGATCTACAACAACCCATACAACATCTTTCTTTCTAGGTGTCAAAGGCAAACCCGTCACAAAATTCATATTAATACGGTCCCATTTCCACTCGGGAACCATCACAGGCAGAAGTAAGCCTGAAGATACTTGATGTTCGACTTTCACTTGTTGAAAAACTAGGCATCTTGAAACAAACTTTGAAATATCTTTTTTCATACTCGGCCCCCAATACAATTTCTTCAAGTCATTGTACATTTTAGTAGTTCCCGGATGCATGGACAAACAACTACTATGGGCCTGATGCAAAATCTTCTGAGTTAACTCAATATTCTTAGGAATACAAATCCTATCTTAAAGCATCAAACAACCATCGGAACTAATCCGAAAATCTGATTCCATACCCGATTCACATTGGACTCTTTTGGCCTGAAAATCATCGTCATTTTTCTGAGCTTCATAAATCTCTTGGAGAAACATTGGTCTAGCTTTTAACTCAGCTAGAATCGAACCATCATCTGATAAGGCCAACTGAGTGTTCATAGCCCTTAAAGTAAATAATGAATTCCTACTCAAAGCATCGGCGACCATGTTCGCCTTTCTCGAGTGATAATCAATCACTAACTCGTAATCTTTTAACAACTCCAATCATCTCCTTTGCCGTAGGTTCAAATATTTTTGAGTCATCAAGTACTTTAGACTTTTATGGTCAGTGAATACTCGACATTTCTCACCATACAAATGGTGTCTCCAAATCTTCAACGCAAACACAATGACGACTAGCTCCAAATCATGGGTCGGATAATTCTTCTCATGCAGTTTCAGTTGCCTCGAGGCATAAGCTATCACCTTACCTTCTTGCATAAGTACACAACCCAATCCATTCAAAGACACGTCACTATAAACCACAAATTCTTTTCCCGATTCAAGTTGCACCAAAATTGGTGCCTCGGTCAACAATGCCTTTAATATCTCAAAACTCTGTTGGCACTTTTCTGTCCATTCAAACTTGACATCTTTCTATAACAGCTTCGTCATCAGAGTAGCAATCATGGAAAACCCTTTAACGAACCGTCTGTAATAACCGGCTAAGCCTAGAAAGCTTCTAACCTCAGTTACGTTTCTCGGTGGTTTCCATTCAACAATAGCCAATATCTTACTCGAGTCAACTCTAATAACATCGCCCGAAAAAATGTAACCAAAAGTCCAACTTCTTTAAGCCAAAATTTGCTTTTACTAAACTTAGCATACAACTGCTTTTCTTTCAAGGTTTGCAAAGCAGTTCTCAAGTGTTCGGCATGCTCGGATTCATCACGAGAATAAATCAAAATATCATCGATAAAAACAACCAAAAATTTATCCAAGTATGGTAAAAAAATACGATTCATTAAGTCTATAAATACCGTAGGAGCATTCGTTAAACCAAAAGGCATAACCAAAAATTCATAGTGACTATACCTCGTCTGAAATGAAGTTTTCGGCACATCAGACTCCTTAACTCTCAACTAGTAGTAACCGGACCTCAAGTCAATCTTGAAAAATACTGTGGCTCCCTTTAGTTAGTTAAATAAGTCATCGATTCTTGGCAAGGGGTACTTATTCTTTATGGTTACTTTATTGAGCTGTCGATAGTCAATGCACAATCTTATTGAACCATCTTTCTTTTTCACAAATAGCATCGGTGCTCTCCACGGAGAATGACTAGGTTTCACAAAACTTTTATCCGTTAATTCTTGCAACTGAACTTTCAACTCCTTTAATTCCATCGAAGCCATTCTATACGGAGCAATCGAAATAGGTGCAGTACCAGGAATTAACTCAATACCAAAATCAACTTGCCTAATCGGAGGCAATCTGAAAAACTCTTCCGGAAACACATCTGGATACTCACATACTACCGGCACTGATTCAATTTTCAACTCAGACTCTTTTGTATTAAGTACAAATGCAAGATAAGCTTCATAACCCTTTCTTACACATTTCTGAGCAGTCATAGAAGAAATCACTACAAGCAGGTTATCTGATTCATCTGGTTTAACCCGAGGAATATCAACACTTTCACATTTTAATTCAATGATTTTCCTTTCACAATTTACTACTACATCATGATGGTCAACCAATCCATACCAAGTATTATATCAAATTCTTCAAACGGGAAAAACATAAGATTAGCCGGGAAACAATGACCTTTAATTATCAAAGGGCAATTCTTACATACTTTGTCAACTAACACATGCTTGCCTAGAAGGTTTGACACTTTTATCACAAATTCTGTAGACTCAATAGGCATTGTAACATCCCAAAATATGGCCTAGTCGGAATAGTGGTTTCAGGACCACGAATCCAACGTTAAAATATTGTTTTATGATTGTTATAAGGTTTTAGAATGTGAATATATACATGTGTTAAAGTTTCATGAAGAAATTCTAAGTATAAGGTGTCCAATTTGAAATTAGGGACCAAATTGAATAAGTTGCAAAATTTGAGTTTAGAAGCAATTTGTATGAAATTGCTTTGGATTATTAATTAGGAGGTCTTAAAGATCAATTCACCCAATTTCTAAGTTTTTGGACAAAAATGGGCTTGTATGGAAAAATTTGAAGGAAAAGCATTAGGGGTATTTTGGTCATTTGGTATATTAATGAAATAAAAAGGGAAAATAAGCCAAAAATCAGCTCATTCTTTCCATGTTGCTGCTGAAATTTAGGGTTCTCCGTAGCTAGGGTTTTCAAGCTTTTCAAGCTCTATAGTAAGTGCTACCAAGCCCCGTTTTTAATGTTCTTCGTATTTTTGAAATCCCGGTGACTTGCTCTCTCTATTTCTACCGATATTTCATGCTAGGGTTCATGTTTAGAAATATAACCATGCATGAGAAGCTTATTTTTTGATGATTTATGAAAGGGTATGAGAGTTTAAAGGATGGTAAACAACTTTTACTACGTAGATTTTCATAAAAAGGGCTTTAAGGACTATTTTGTAAAAGTTGTAGAAAAGGGTAGAAAAATGTGAAATGAAGGAAAATGTGGGCTGTTATGAAATGAAAAAGGTTAGGCTAGGCTTGGGTATCTAAGAAATCCCATACATTGTATTATCCAAGCCTAGAGACTAAATTGCAAATATATGAAAGTATAGGGGTAAAATATTAATTTTACTCAAGTATGAATTTTGGGTCGTTTTGAGTAATGTATGTATTAAACGAGCTAAATTTGGTCTTATAGATCAAGAGAATCGAGAAATGAGCCTTGATCAGAGAAAGAATAAGGTTTACGAGGTTTAGGCTCGATTTCTAATATTTTGTACTGAGGTAAGTACATATGCGAATAAATACATTAACTATTGTTATTAAATGATTTATTGATATTTGTATGTGTAATATGCTTATTTGGCTATGTTGATAATATAACATGTCTTGATGCTTTGCTATATGATTATGAGACGTTGACCATGTGAAAGAAACCAATTATGCGAGTATGTTCGGTAAAGGTCTATAAGTCTAAAATCCCGTTTGAACCTTAGGAATAGTTGAGGATACAAGTGACATATCACTAGGATAGTTATGTGCGTTATGAGCTCATTTAATATGTGATACATGCTAGGGTCCGGGTGTTGGGTATCCTGAGTTGTGTTCGGATACTCTTTTAGATCTTTGAGTAGCCCCGTTGAGAGCGGCGTGTGATTCTCTGATATGAGGCACTTCGGTGCATATTCTGTCAGGTAGCAAAGGCTACGTTCAGGCACTTCGGTGCATTACTTCCGTGTGTCTGAATCATATTCTAAATGTTCAACGGGTAACGTAATACGAATTCCGAAAGTATAATGTAAGTAAGCCATATGTGTGCAAGATGGCACAGGTATGTACTAAAACCCTATGAGGACTTAGTAAATGATGGTACTATGAAAAGATATGTATTTGGATAAGCATGTGCATATGAATGTGGAAGGTAAGTATATATATATGACAAGATGAAAAGCATCATAATGGATAAGTAATTATGCTTAGATTATCAATAGTTGCAAAATGTAGATTATTTGTATGTGTACTTACTAAGCTTTAAAGCTTACCCTCTCCTATTTCCCTTCTCTTTAGATACATCAAGCTAGCTCGGAGGATCGGGAGACGTCGGAGCTCGGATCACACTATCTTCGAAGATTTTGGGTATAAAAGGGTTTAGTTATTTTGGGCATGGCATGTGTAGGAAATTTGTCTATTTTGTGTATATGTGCCATGTTGAAGTAGCCAAGTGTAATGGCTCATTTGGGTACTGATTATTTTGTATATGGCCATGTGATTTGGTCCATATTAATGATTGGGATGTATCCCTAAGTTTACCTTTGCATGCATGCTAAGACGTGTATGTATTGGTTTGATGGATGACTATTTATTTGCTTGTATGTGGTTGCATATTTTTTTACTCAATAAATGCATTGATAATAAGGAATATGGTAAACCATGAAATTGGCGTGGATTGACTAAAAGATAAGGTTGTGCGAATACTAATGGACTAGTATAAAAAGGGGTCATAGTGATGCTATAATGTTGCATGTTTAAGTGTCCAAATATATCATGGAATATGCCATTGAACATATGGAAGTTTATGATTGTTTAAGGGTGACCAATGGCTTAGGGAATAGCCTCCAAAAGGTCCACACGGGTAGACACATGGGCATGTGTCTAGGCTGTGTGTGACACATAGTCATCCCATGGGCGTGTCGTTTGACCGTGTTTCCCCTGTACTTTGAATTTTTGGTTAACATGCATGGTAGTAAATACATGGGTAGAGGCACGGCCGTGTGTCTCAACCGTGTGGGGGACATGGCCTCTAGGCACGGGCATGTGCTTGGCCGTGTGCCTCAAATTTTTATGATGACGGTATAAACAGAATGCCCGCTAAAAATCACACGAGCTACTATACGGGGGTGTCTCAGGCCGTGTGAGGGACACGGGATAAGGACACAGGCGTGTGCTCGGCCGTGTGAAAACCTCTGTAGGTTCGAATTGGAAAATAAATTCAATAATTCCACACGGGTGTGGGACATGGGCATGTCCCCAAGCAAACGGGCGTGTGTATTGCCTCCATACGGGCGTGTGAGGTTTTAACCTAGGAATTTTTCTTAAAATTTCCGTAAGTTCTTGGTTTAGTCCCAGACCGCTAATGATGTATGTTTTGGGCCTCGTAGATTCATAATAAGGACAAATTGACTTCAATTGATTGGGTTTTAGTTTGGATGAAATTTTATAGCCCGATTTTGTACGTTTGGTTCTGTTTAAGTTCGATAATGCCTCGTACCCTGTTCCAGCATCGGATATGTGTAACACCCCTAACCCGTATCTGTCGCCAGAATAGTCCTAAGAGGTGTTACCGGACTCATAACTTATACCAAAACAACAAAATATCAAATATCATCTTATTTCCATAAATACCAGTCATTCATGTTCAATACAAACTTAAACCGAGCACACAAGGTCTAATCCATACATCTAGGACTAAATTGATAACATATAAAAGTTTCAGAACTTATAAAAATTTTCAACTTTTCAAAGGTCACACGCCCGTGTGAACAGGCCGAGTACCATGCACGGCCTTAGACACGCCCATGTGTCTAAGCTGTGGCGAAACAGGGCATACATATTGACTTGTTCATAATGCCACAAGACACGCTCGTGTGCCTTGGTCGTGGTCGAAACAGACTTGGGTCACACGGTTAGCCACACGCCCGTGTGCCTTGGCCGTGCTCAAGATTGACTTACAATCGTAGGGTACCCAAGGGACACACGGCCATGTAACGTGACCATGTGTCACATACGGCTGAGACACACGCTCGTGTCTCTGCCCGTGTGGACAAAAATAGGCCATTTGTATAGCCAATTTGCCATCCCAATTTGGGTCAACCTATAAGCATATTTGCCCAACCAATTCAGCCAAATTCAATACCAAAACATAAGCCATTCATATCATATAATAGTCACCCAAATTTTTACTCAAAAGACTTACTAATCTATGTCAAAACATATGTCAAAAGCATATCAAGCATTTCTTTCCATACATCATTCAATCTCATGCTAAAACTTACCAACATTTATCATTTCTTTTGTCCAACTAAAACATACCATATTTACACATTAGCATCACATACCATAAGCCATTATCAACTATGAATTCAAAGACAAACTAGCCAAATCACATGGCTAAGTATATACATCACAAAACATAATCTCACAACTACTAGCCTATACATGCCATACTTTAATATATACATTTTCAAAGTGCCAAAATGAGGTTTGATAGTGTGGTGATGATCCTTGATGATCCCGAGCCCACCGTAGCTTCGATATCTATAAACCAATGTAAACACACACAAAGTAAGCTTTCAAAAGCTTAGTAAGCTCGTACCAAAAATCCTAAATAGTATATAAAATATGAAACATCAACACATAAGTATTTATAAATTCTCAAATCATCTATCAATTCTATGCCAACATAATTCATATGTTCATACTAATTCAATGAACTTTACATACATATTATTATCTACCACATAGGTATCGTACATAGCTGAATTTTCCCGTACTTATTCATTTCCAAACTCACCTCTCGTTTAGATATTTTAAGACTTTTCGCAAATTATTCGTGCTTTAAACATCCGCACACTTAGTGCTTTAAATGTTAGCCGAAGCTAGAACGATTCTTCACACTTAGTGCCATCTCAATTAACCGAAGTTATATTGGTATCGCACACTTAGTGCCTCATATAGCCGAAGCTAATTCAAATCGCACACTTAGTGTCAAATACCATTGATTTATCATTGTATTCATTCGAACTAAATATATATATACAATCCATGTATAAACAAAACATCAAAACATACTTATAACATCATATTTTGCGTACGAACTTACTTCGTACTAGGAATTTGTCGACTCGGATTGTTTACTCTATATCTTCGACTTCCCTCAGTCTAAGTCTGAATTCCTCTTTTCTTGATCTATATTTATTCAAAATTAACCCATTTATTCACCAAATCATTCAAAACAATCCATAGACACATATTTAAGGGATTTTACAAACTAGTCCTCACATTTTCACATTTCGACACTTTAGTCCCTAATTCACAAAATCACAAAATACACATAATTTGCTTATACACAAGCTTAGCCAAATTTTCATAGCTCTCATACAAGTCCATACATTTTATTTATTTCACATTTTAATCCCTCAAAATAACATTTTTATAAATTAGCCCAAATTACTCAAATTCATCAGAAATTCATATACAACATATGTTAACCCAACATATATCTTTCATAATTCATCAACTAACATCACAAAGCTCATAGTTTCATCAATGGCATAACTCAAAATCATCAACAAAATCAGAAATTGAGACATGGGCTTGATAGTATACGAAGCAACGATCATAAAAACGTAGAAATTATCAAAAATGGATTAAAAGACATACCTTAATCAAAGAAATTCAATGGCCGAACCCTAATGTTCTTTCTCTTTTATTTTGTTCATCAATTTTCGGTAAGATGGATGATTAATGGCCATTTTTATGCTTTTGATTTTATTATAATTACTTTAATATGCACTTTACCATTTTGTCCATGAATTATAACATTATCAAATCATGCATATCAAGGTTATATATGTCCATTTACCATATAAATGGTATAATAACAATATAAGGACCTTTGCTTTAGAAACCCAAATCAAATAGACACTTTTAACAACTAGCACACAACCTTTACATTTTACATGATTAGGTCCTTTTTTCAAATTAAGCACACATACGATTAAATTTTAATACGAAAATTTCACACATGCTGATTCACATATCACAAGCACAAAAAATAATATTTAAATATTTTTCTAACTTAGATTTATGGTCCTGAAAGCACTATTTCGACTAGGGTCTAAACCGGACTGTTACAATATGGGTAAGGGGTGTTACAAGCATATTCATGCTAGTTACCAAGTTCACACAAATATACGAATGAGTAGATCCTAGATCAATCAAAGCAACAACATGAGTATCATAGAGAGAAAAGTACCCGTAATCACATCAGAAGATGAAGCCTCTTCACGAGCATGAATGACATAGGTTATCGCAGGTGCCTTACCCTCAAGTCTCACAGCTGGATCCTTAGGAGCACTCTTACTACTTGCTCCATTTTTCGGATTTCTCTGTGGTCTCCCTCTAGAAGTAACATTGCCCGATCTTGCACTCTGAAATCTCTCATTTTCAACCATCTTGGGGAAATCCCTAATGAAATGATCTTGGGAACCACACTTAAAACAAGTTCCATCATTAGCTTGGCACTCGTCGAGGTGACGTCTACCATAATGTGAACACTCTAGTCTACTCGGTCGGGCATTACCAACACTAGCAATTGAAGTAGTCTGAGCTTTTAAAATCGAGTACTGTTTACCCTTATTTCTATTTGAGTACCCAACTAAAGCACTCGATTGAGTATTAAAGTCCCTCAGTTTCTTGGATGAGGACTGCAGTGATTTACTCATCTCTCTTTTTTTCAAATCTCGAGACTCAAACTTAGTTTTTCTTTTCTCTTTAGCCAATTCCTCGGCCTTGCAAGCTCTCTCAACCAATATAACAAAATCTTTTAATTCTAGGATGCCAATTAGTAACCGGATGTCCTCATTCAATCCATCCTCAAACCTCTTACACATGAGGGCCTCAGTCGATACACACTCCCGAGCGTCCTTGCTAAGTCTCACAAACTCACACTCATATTCTGTTATAGATATTAGACCCTGTTTTAACTCAAGAAATTCCTTTCACCTCTGATCTATAAATCTTTGACTTATGTACTTCTTACGAAACTCTTCTTGGAAAAATTCCCAATTAGCTCTCTCCCTCGGTGCAACCGACACAAGGGTGTTCCACCATTGATAAGCCGAGTCTCTCAAGAGTGATACTACCCACTTCATACATTCCTCAAGTGTGTATGATAACTTATAAAATACCCTGATGGTATTCTCGAGCTAGAACTCCGCCCTTTCGGGATCATCATCTATAATAGCTCGAAACTCTTCGACTCCTTGCTTTCTAATTTTATCCACTAGAGGTCTATTCAGCCTCATAAAATCCATACCTTGAGGTGTTACAAGAACAGGCTGAGGAATAGGTGGGGGCGGAGAGGGTTGAGCGTTCAGGTTCGCTCGAACGAACTCCGTATACCAGGCATTCATCATATAGAGAAAGGTTTCCCTAGTCTCATCTCTTTCTCCCTGACTCACGGTCACGGGTCTACTCTCAACTGGCGCTACCCCATGGGCGGGAGCCAGCGCATTACTTTCAACATCATCAGCTTCAGCTCGATTGGGATCCATTACTATATGAAAACACAATTTAAAAAGGTTAGGAGTCGTCACATAGTCATAATTCATTTATGGAATGTATAGCTAGACTCGTACACATGCTACATTAGTTTGAGAATCGACTAAACCATAGCTCTGGTACCACTAAATGTAACACCCTTACCTGTGTCCGACACTGGGACAGGATACGAGGCATTACTGGACTTAAACGTAAGCAAACATACAACACCGGGGCATAAAATTTCTTTCAAATTGAATTCATTCATACATATGCGAATTGTCCCTTATATGGGCCCTCGAGGCCCAAAACATATATCAGGTGTGGTTTGGGACAAAACCAAGAACTTCTAGAACTTTTGTGACACTTAGAAAATTTTCTTGTTTTGGAGGATCACACGCCAGTGTGGGTAGGTCGTATGGTCACACACGCCCGTGTGGCTTGGGACATGCCCATGTCCTCAGCCCATGTAACTCTCTGTTTATGATGTCATAAACTAAATAGGGTCACATGGCCAAGTCACACGCCCGTGTGCTTAGGCCGTGTGGTGAATTAAATTCCAAAAATCAAGTGCAAACTTCACATGGCCTGGGTACACGCCCATATCCTAAAGCTATGTCCTTCACATAGCTGAGACACATGGCCGTGTCTCTGCCAATGTTTTTAGTACTGGGCATTCTGTTTTACCTAATTAGGGTACAGGGGACGCACGGTTGGATCACACGCCCATGGGGCAGGCCGTGTATCACTCACGGTCTAGACACACTCCCGTGTACCTACCCGTATGGACAACTTTGAGGCTATTTTCCAAGCCTTTTGTCACCCTCAATAACACATGCACACTTACACATATCAATGACATCCTACATGACATAAATAAGCACTTACACATTTATAAATATGGCTCATACATATCAACTTCTTATCAATTTATATTTGCTTAAGACTTCATATTTTATTTGGACCAAGCTCATCAAATCACATGCAATATGAAACATCAATTTACTTTTATTTCATACATTCATGCCTTAGTTGTTATTATGTCATTTACTCACATTTCCATCATCAAGCATCCATGATCATATCCACAATCCATCAATGCCAAATGAATTTAACCACAACATGAGTGACTATAACACATGTATGCATGTATGAGTAGGATTACATCCCCATAATTAATATGGGCCATATCTCATGGTCATATACAAAATAAATCATCAAATCATTATAAGCCAACACATTTGGCTACACAAATATGACATAAAAAAAAGACCAAGTCCCTATACATGCCATACTAAAAATACTTAAATTCACTATACCCAAAAGATTTTTGATAGTGTGAATCGAGCTCCGACGTCCTTTGGTCCTCGAGCTAGCTTGGCGATACTATAAAAAAATGGAAAGGAAAGGGGAGTAAGCATAAAGCTTAGTAAGTTGGCATGTAAATAATTAACAACATTAACCATGCAATATTATACACATAACACAATAATTTCTGTCACAATGTCATCAAGTATCATAGGTACATTTTAAGTCATGCCATTTACATAATGTACAATAAAACTCAGGATCATAATTCATTCATTCACTTCTTCCGAGGTCTCATCGATTCATAATCTCAATGTTTATGAGCTTTGTGTGCGTACCTATATTCTTTCAACATGATCATACCTTGTCATCTCCTTGACATAATCGTTGGATTACCCATTGAACCACTTGGAATACTAAAGGATACTCAGGAACTCTCATGCACATGGTAGGATGCCAATGCCATATCCCAGATATGGTCTTACATGGGATCACATAATGATGCTAATGCCATGTCCCAGACATGGTCTTACATGGGATCATAGATCGATGCAAATGCCATGTCCCAGACATGGTCTTACATGGGATCACATATTGATGTTGATAGACCAGTTATGGTCTTACATGAAATTACATATCGAAGCCAAAGCCATGTCCCAGACATGACCTTACATGGGATCGCACATAACCCTAATGTCATGACATTTGTATCCTAACTATACTTAAGGTTCAACCGGGATTTCAAGATATCAAACTTCGTCGAATCATCATTGAGTCATCATTAATTGAATCCACAAAGACAACTACACAATTCATGCATTATTAAAGCATTAAAAACATAATAATATGATATTGCATTATTTACACACAAACTTACCTCGGTACCTAAATATGGCTAACTATTCGATTTAGTCCACAACCTTGTTCTTTCCTCTGTTTAGGTCTAGACTTTGTTTATCTTGATCTATAATAGCAAATTTCACTTATTTAATTATCACATTGTTCAAATCAGTCCATAAAAGTCTATTTTGGAAAAATTACAACTTTACCCCTAAAATTTCACATAATTACAAATTAGCCCCTAGGCTCGTAAAATGAAATGTGTTCATTTTCTTTGTTACCCAAGCCTAGCTGAACGTATAACATACTCATAGCAGCCCACATTTCTCATTAAAACATACATCTTACTACTCATTTTGCATCTTTTATAAATAGGTCATTTTCATGCATTTCCATAAAAAATCACTTAGTAAAAGATGTTAAACACACATCAAACTTTCATATTCCTCCATTAAACATCAAAATACATGCATGTCACACATGGTTCAAATTTCAAACATGAACCCTACTTCAAAATATGGCTAGAAATAGGTAAATCGGGTTACGAGGGTTTCAAAAATGTAAAGAGCATTAAAAACGGGGTTAGGATGCACTTATTATTGAGCTTGAAAGTTGAACAAAACCCTAGCTATGGCTCCTTGAGATTTTCAGCCAGGGTAGGAGAAGATGGACACAATTTTTTTGCTTATTTTCCCTTTTTATTCTTTTATTAACCAAATGACAAAAACGCCTTTAAGGCCTATCTTTCAATTTTTTCCTATTCATGCCCATTTTTGTCCATAAAATAGAAATTGAGAAAATTACTATTTAAGGACCTCTAATTAATAATCCATGGAAATTTCATGCTTAAATCTTCTAGAACTCACATTTTGCAACTTTTGGAATTTAGTCCTAAATGTCAAATTGGACACTTTATCAATAGAATTTCTTCATGAAATTTTCACACAAGCATGCAATCATATCATAGACCTCATAAGAATCATAAAATAATGATTTCTGCTTCAAATTTATGGTCTCAAAACCACCGTCTCGACTAGGCCCTAATTCAAGATGTTACAAATTAGACCATTAAGAGAAGTTCGTAGATATTTTTGATGATTCATCCATAGAAAATTATAAAAAGAAATAAAAGATGATGAATAAAATAAATATCGAATATCATTATTTCACATCATCTTCTTCCCCAAATTCTATGGAAACTTTAGGAAAGAGAAAGAAAATCAAGCAAGCTTAATTGGGTAAGTCATCTTGTCCTATTTTTAGTAATTTTTACATTTTCAAGATTGTAATAACCAAATATATCTATTTTGGGGATTAATTTGCAAATTTATAAAAGTATAAAATTTTTACCATGGATGAGTATGCTAAAATTTTGAAATTTATGGTAGAAAATGAATGGTTGTTGATAGATAAACAACTTTTGTAAAGTAAATTTTGATGAAATTGTGATTTAGGGACTAAATTGTAAAGTTATAAAATTCATGAAATTTTTTTGATTTTTGTGAAATACATGAGCTGTAAATGATACATGAAAAATTTAGCTAGGCTTGTATTAAGTATTAAATTGCATGAATTTTATTTTTCGAGCCTAGAGACGAAATTGGAATTAATGAAAAGTATAGGGGAAAAATGATAATTTTGCCTAGAATGTTAATTGAATTGAACATGAAATGAATTAAATTTATGATTAAATTCATTTATATAGATCCGAAAAGACCTAATACTAAGTTGGATCGAGGAAAACAAAAAGTGTCGGATTAGCAGATCCTCGAAACGAACAAGTATCAAGGTAAGTTCGTGTAACTAGATTATATATGTTAATTTGATTGAATTGAATGTTGAATTTGTGTGAATTGTATAAATGTTTAATGTATGAAATTAATTACATGCCTGATATTACTCGATAAATGTTAAGTCCCGTTTGAATAAATGAAATTCGATGGATACAGGATTTCCCGAATTGGTTGTAGTCCTGCATATGTTGTGGACATACCATAGCTCTTATTAGCATCCTGTTATTAGTCTTTTCGAGCTTCCCGTTATATAGTTCTGCAAGCATCTTAATCGATAGTGATTCTGCATGTGTTGTGGACTATTGTAGCTTTTTGTGAGCGTCCTGTTTATGATCGGTTCTGATCCTATATATGTTACGGGCACAAACGCAACTCTTTATGAGCCTCCTGATATAGCTCGATTGAGCTTCCTGATATACAAATATCTGGAGCCTTTGTTGTATGGCTCTTTATGATCTTCCCGATAGGCTCTTCGTGAGCTTCTTGCTTAAAAGTTCTTTGTGAACTTCCTGTTTATAGCTCTTATGAGCTTCCTAATTTAGCTCAGATAAACTTCCTGTTACATGGCTCACATGAGCATCCTATTATATGGTTCGTGAAAGGGTTTCCCGATTATGTGCTCTAATGAGCACCTCTGTATATGAATTGACGGATCATTGATAAGTACACCTTGTGTGTACTACCCGAGTATCCATGGATATTTCAATGATTCAACAGACAAAACTTCTGATGTGAGAAAATATGAGAATTAAATGAAGTATATCTTGAATATCACTGAAATACCTGGAAATGGTTGCATGATGAGCTCATATTTATTTTCTTGATATTCATGTAAATTTCATGACTAACTTGTTTGATGAGAACATGTGTCTAGGCAATTGGCCACAATGTTTTGGATGCATGTTTGTATGCTTATTTTAAATGAATATAATTGGTAAGTTAAATTCTTGTTATACGAACTTACTAAGCATAATATGCTTACTTTGTTTTATTTTCATCTGTTTTATAGTACTCAGTGGCTCGTGAAGGTTGGAACTTGGTCAGCTATCCCTTGAACCTCTCGGCATATGAAACAAGCTAACTTTTGATATAATGACATGTATAGGTTAAATAGATTAAATGATAAAATATTTTAGTTGTAACTAGCCATTGGAATGGCTAGTGTTAAGCATACTTTGATGTAATTATATGAGGCCCTATCATGTTTGATGTGTATTGAAAATGGTTTTATGGTGAAAGGTATATAAACCATATGATGAATGGATTTGAATTAGTATAATTGATAAAATTTGCATATAAATATAAGTGCAAATTTGGTAAGTTTAATCACTTGAACATATGTACTAATATGTTATACACAATACTTGTATTTGGATTGATTTAAATGACTTGAATTGGTTTGGAAATGTATTAAAATGTTATTGTAGGTACAAGGAAAATTTTGGGTGATAAATAAGGCTTGGAAATGACCTTATTTTGTCCACACGGGTAGACACATGACCATGTGCACAGGCGTGTGGTTTGGCCATGTGTCCCCTGCATCTTAAAAATTAAGAAACAGAATGCTCAGAGTTGACCACACGGTTAGAGACATGGGCGTGTGTCTCAGCCGTGCAAAACACACGGCCCAACACACGGGTATGTGTCTTGGCCGTGTGAATCTTGCACCTAATTTTTGAAAATTAAATTGTCCACATGGCTTAGCACATGGGCGTGTGACTTAAGTCAGAGAGTTATACGGGTATGAACACAAGTTAGGATACGGCCGTGTGCCTTATATCAAATGCCTACACGACCTAGGAGACGGGCATGTCATTTGGTTGTGTGAGCTACACAGCCTGCCCACACGGGCGTGTGACCCTTGTATTTAAGAAAAATTTTAGAATTTCGAAAAAAATTCTCTGAGTTTTCAATATAGTCCCTATTTGTTTCTAATGTATAAATTGGACCTCGAGTGTTTATTTAAGGGACAATATGATTGAATATGAATGATTTTAGATATGAATAGTAAATAGTATGAATTAATTGTATTTGTTCTGTAAACTCCGATAAGACTCTATAATCTTATTCCGGCGACAGATATGAGTTAGGGTGTTACATTTATTGGTATCAGAACCTAGTTGAGCCCATTCTCAGACTAACGTAGCAAGTACGAGTTTAGCTATACATGCCACTATATATAATTTTATGATAGTGTGATATCTCCTGACCATTTTAAATATATTTTTCATATAGTAATGTCATCCAACTAAGCTAGAGCTAAATCTAAGGAAGCTGAGAGCAATGTTCAAGCTTCAGTTCAAAGAGCTGTATCTAGTAGTAGTAAAAGGCCTGTATCTAAGGGTTGAAGTGAGGAGGCAAAAGAAGCCTTCTTTCAAATGATGAATGAGTGGTTCACTGAATATTTAAGAACAAATCCTGTTGTACAAAAACCTCTCCCTCCTGCTCCTCGACCGGTTCCAGAGATGCCACAGGGTGCCGAACCTGTTAGAATTGGTAAGCCTTCAGTCGATAAAATTTGTAAATATGGGGTAGAAGAATTCAGAGCAACAACTGATGATGATCCGGAAAAGGGCTGAATTTTGGTTAGAAAATACTATCAGGGTTCTGGATGAATTATCTTGCACACCTGAAAAACGTTTGAAATGTGTTGTATCTCTGCTAAAAGACTTAGCCTACTAGTGGTGGAATACCATAATTTCTGTTGTACCGAGGGAAAATGTTACATGAGAAATTTTCCAAACAGAATTCAAAAAGAAGTATATTAGCCAGAGATTTCTTGATAAAAAAAAGAATTTTTAGAGCTTAAATAGGGAAATATGACTGTATCTAAATACAAGCGAGAATTTTTTCGGTTAAGCAAACATGCTAGAGAATGTATTCCGACTGAAGTTGCCATGTGTAAACGTTTTGAAGAGGGATTGAATGAAGACATCAAGTTATTAGTTGGGATTTTGGAACTAAAAGAATTTGTTGAACTAACTGACCGAGCACATAAAGATGAGGAATTAAATAAAGAAAAGAGACAGGCAGAAATGGAAGCCCGAACTTCGAGTAAAAGATTTATGGGTAAGCTACAATCATCAGCTCCAAAGAAATTAAAGAAAATATCATGATCGTTCTGTCTCATCTGTGGGGTATTTTGGAAAAGATCGAGGCTCTCAACGCTCTAATTCGAGATCTTCGACACCATCAGTAGCAAGTGCTAGAAGTGTCGGTAATCCCAAACCTAGTTGTAAACATTGTAATAAATTTCATTTTGGAAAGTGTCGTATGAGAAGTGGACCTTGCTATAGATGTGGTTCTCTTGACCACTATATTAAAGATTGTCCAGAAAGGCTTGAAAAAGATACTGTTCAGACTTCGAAGCCAAGTAACCCTGGCTCGAGAGGTAGACCACCTCGTCTCTCCGACAATGTCAGTGGTAGCTGAGGTGTGACAAAAGATTCAATAGTCAAATCTAAAGTACGAGCATCGATAAGAACATATGCTATTCATGCAAGAGAGGATGCCTTTGCACCAAATGTTATTACTGGTACTTTTTCTCTTCTTGATACTGATATTATTGTTTTGATTGATCCTTGTTCAACACATTCATACATATACATATGCATGAATTTCGTGTCTATTAAAAATTTACCTGTTGTGTCCACTGAATTGGTGGTGAAAGTTTCGAACCCCCTAGGCCAGTATGTGATGGTGGATAAAGTTTGTAAAAATTGTCCATTAATAGTACATGGTTATTATTTCTCAACTGATTTGATGTTGTTACCATTTGATGAATTTGATGTAATCCTGGGAATGGATTGGCTAACTCAGCATGATCCAGTAGTAAATTGTAAAAAAAAAAATATATTGTGTTAAAATGTCAGAATGATGAATTGGTTCTTATTGAATCTGATAAACTAGATGGGTTGTCTAATGTGATCTCAGCTATATCAGCACAAAAATATATCAGAAAAAGGTATGATGCTTATCTTGCATATGTGTTGGATACTAAAGTATCTAAGTTGAAGATTAAGTCAGTGCCAGTTGTTTGTGAATTTCCTGATGTGTTTCCGGAAGAATTATTGGTTTACGACCTGTTAGAGTGTAACAGCTCGGTTTTGGCTAAATCAGAACAGTGGTTTTAGAACCACAAATCTGAGGTTGTAAAATTATTTTAATATTATTTTCAGTGTTTATAGCATGCGATTATATATGTGTGAAAATTTCGATAGCTAATTTTATCGTTTAATAGCTCAATTTGATGAAATGACTAAATCGCGTAAAATGCAAAAGTTGCGTTCTAATTGTTTAAGTGCTTATATGCTTTGATAAGTCAAATGTGAGGTCCTTATTATGTTATTGGACCAATGATAGTGGTTTGGTCATAAATGACCTTATAATATGTGAATTATGCATTTATTTTATTAAGGTTAAAATGGTAATTATATAATTGAGTTAATTATAACAAAACATAACAAAATGGTTCATTATTTCTCATCTTTTTGAACCAAAATTAAAGAAAAGGATAGAGTTTTGAATGCTTAAACCATTCGGCACTTGTGTGGCTTGATTAAGGTATGTATTTTGCTCGGTTTTTGATGATTTTTATGTTTTTGTGATCGTTGCTTTGAGTACTAGCTAGCCTGTGCCTTAATTTTTGAGTTTGTTGGTGATTTTGTAAAATTCCATCGATGGTGACTTGATGTTTTTGAATGTTGATGATGAAATATGAAAGTTTGGTGTTTGATATACATGTTTTGTAAAGTGATTTTGAGTAAAAATGCATATTTGGGATTAAATTGAGAAATGTGTAGATTTAGGTGTTGAAATGTGAAATAAATAAAAGTTTGGGCTTCTAGGGACCTATATGAAATTCGGTACACATGGGTTTGTAATGAATTGGTGTAATTTTTGTGTTTATTGAAATAATGACTAAATTATAAGAAGTGTGAAAATTTAGGGCCAAAGTGCAAATTGGCTTAAATATGTATTTATGGATGAAATTTATTGAGTTGGCGATTAAATAGATTAATTTTGAATATATATAGATCAAGAACGAAAGAAATTGGACTTATGTCAAGGCAAGAACAAAGTACTCAATTAATCGGCTAGTTTCGTTGCTTCTATGATCGAGGTAAGTTCATATGCAAATAAATGTCTTTAAATTGAATTATACATGTTTAATTGTCATTGAATTTCTATGAATGTTGAAGGAGCAAATACAAGCAAGAATCGACAGAGTTACGACATCTGAAAGTCCCGTACGAACCTTAGGAATAATATAGGATACGAATGTCATGGAATTAGGTTATCGATATGAGATTACATGTAAGACCATGTATGGGACATTGGCATTTCATTGTGATTACGTGTAAGACCTTGTCTGGGACATTGGCATCGTTATATGATTTCGTGTAAGACCCTGTTTAGGACAATGGCATCGATATGTGATAACATGTAAGACCATATTTGGGATATGGCATTGTACGAGCTATATGTGATTGTCGAGTATCCTTAACAATTCTGAATGGTTCAACGGGCAAAGTCAAGTCGAGAAAGAATGTGTGAATGAGTTAAGTGACTCAGGTACGTACGAGATTCATACGAGTATTGAAAAGATAAGTATTTGATGAATTCAATTATGGTATTGAATATGTGTACAATGAGAAAGGTTTGTGAACTTGTATGTGTTTAAATATGCGTAGCATATTTGAATTGATATGCAAATATTCATATAATGATTTTATCTGTATATGACTTACTAAGCTTTTAAAGATTACTTTGTGTGTTCTTTCCCTATTTTATAGATTATTAAAGCTAGCTCGAACTCAGGGATTATCGGGAAACGTCATCACACTATCGATCATCTTGTTGGTACTTTTGAAGCTTTGTAATTATGGTATATGGCATGTATAGGCTAGTAGTTTGATGATAAGTTTTGAGATATGATATTAGCCATTTGTTTTGGCTTGTGAAATGATGTAAATGTTGGTGTGTATTGCCATTTAAGTTGGCTTGAATTAGGTGTTTGGTAAGTAATTCATGATGTAAAGTTGTCATATGTTTTGGTTTGTTTGGCATGGTTTTATGGTTGCTCAAGTAACTAGTTGCCATTTGGTGAGTTAATGCTTGAATGATAATATGTTGTGGCTTGGTATTGAGATGATGAAATGGTATGATTTGAAGCATGAAACAGATGATAAAATGATGAGAAAATACATTTAGAAATTATGTAAGTTTGATGATTTTGACATATTGATTTGGTATGTTTTGGCTATGAACTTGAGTGGTTAAGAGAATGTTTTATAAATGGCATGAAATGTGTATGAATTGGCATGTTTTGACTGCCTATAAATGTATTGAAATGATACCATATTGATTGCTAGGTGTGCTTGAGAAAAAGGGTGGCAAATTGGCTTTGCAAATAGCCTATTTTTGTCCACACGGGCAGAGACATGGGCGTGTGTCTCAGCCGTGTGCGACACACGATCATGCTACACGACCGTGTGTCCCCTGGGGTACCCTTTTGAATTAAGTCAGTATACCTTATAGGTTTGACACAGTCTAAACACACGGGTGTGTCTACTGGCCGTGTGTGGCACACGGGTTGGCACATGGGCATGTAGCTGGCCTTGTGACCCAAGTCAGTAACCCTTCAGTTTTCCCACGACCATGGCACATGGGCGTGTCCTCGGCCGTGTGGTGCAAGTCAATATGTATGCCCTGTTTTCACACGGTCGGAGACACGGGTTTGTGACCCCTGAATGGTTGAAAATTTTATAATTTTCCCATAGTTTACAAATGTTATCGGTTTAGTCCCGAACCTCGATTAAGCATGTTTTAAGGCCTTGTATAGCCTTATAAGGGACAATGTGTGTAACAACCTGGTTTAGACCCTAGTCAAAACAGTGGTTTTGGGACCACAAATTTGAGTAAAAAAATATTTTAATAGTGAAAATTTCATATGAAAATTCAATCATTTGCAAAAAGGACTAAATTGCAAAAAATACAAATTGTCCTTCTATTTGAATAATGGCCAAATTGATGTGTCTTTTTATATGTGGGGTTCTTATGATGCAATTATACCATTGAATTAATACATGGACATATTTGGACATGAGTTAGTGGATTTTAAATGATATTAATTAAGGTTAAAATGGTAAATGGTTTATTAATGTGTATTAAATAAAAGAAAACATGAAATTGGTTAAAATGTTCATCTTTGTTGCCAAAAATTGAAAGAAAAAGAAAAGAAAAAGAGTTCCTAGGGTTCGGCTAAGGAATTTGGTGATTAAGGTATGGTTTTTGATCCGTTTTTGATAATTTTCATGTTTTTGTGATTGTTGCTTTGTGTTCTATTAAGCCCATGCCTCAATTTCAGAATTGATGATGATTTTGAGTTAGTCAATTGTTGATTTTGTGAGCTTTGTAATGTCAATTGATGAAATATGAAAGCTTGATGATAGATAAATATGTTTTGTATTGGGATTTTTGATGAATTTGAGTAATTTGGGATAAATTGTGAAAATGAGATTTTGAGGGATTAAAATGTAAAATAAATGAAAGATATGGGCTTATATGAACTACATGAATATTCAGCCAAGTATGTGTATAAGGAAATTTTGTGTAATTTGTGATTTTGTTAATTAGGGACTAAAATGTCAAAAAGTGAAAATGTGAGGGCTAATTTATAAAATGCCTTGATTATATGTTTTTGGATTGAATTGAATGATTTGGTGAATAAAGGAGTTAAATTGAATGTGTATAGATCAAGAACCAAAGAAAACGAAATTAGACCGGGGAAAGTCGAAAGTAGTTGAATAGTCGTTCGTTTTCGTTCATTCCCATACGAGGTAAGTCTATATACAAATAAATGTGTTTTGAATTGAATTATTATTGCTTATATGCTATTGAATAGTGATGAATGGCTATTTGAGTTGAATATGAGAAATTTGAGAAAGTTCTGATAATGTAATGACATCTGAAAAGCCCTATATTAACCATAAGAATAGTTAGGATACATATGTCATGACATAGGATTCTGATATGTGATTTCGTGTAAGACCACGTCTGGGACGTTGACATCGATTTGAGATTTACGTGTAAGACCATGTTTCAAACATCAGTATCGTATTTGACTTCGTGTAAGACCCTGTCTAGGACAGTGGCATCGATATTTGATTATATGTAAGAGCACGTCTGGGACGTTGGCATTGTACGAGCTTTTCGAGCTATTTGCGTATCCTATTTGATTTCATATGATTTAACGGGCATTTCGAGATACGAATGACTATGTGAATGTGTATCCAATTCAAGTACGTTTGAAATGTATATCATGTTTTAGAATGAAAGGTAAGTATATGTACATTTGAAATGATTGTATTTTGCCACGAGTTACATGAATGAATTAGTTTAGAATTGTGTTATATGATAAGTTTATTTGTATATGGCTTACTAAGCTTTTGAAAGCTTACTTTGCGAGTTTTTCAACTATTTTATAGATTATCGAAGCTACCGGAAGCTCGGGGATCGTCGAGGATCATCACCACACTATCGAACTCTATTTTGGTACCTTTTGAAAATGTGAATAGTGAAGTATGACATGCATAGGCTAAAAGTATTTGAATATGATTTGTGTAGTGTATATCATGCCATGTGATATGGCTAGATTAAAGTTGCTATTTCGTTTGGTTTTTGGTATATAAGTTGTGTTAAGAAATAGTATGTTTTGATGTGTATAAATGGCCTAGTAAGAAATGGTCAATTTGGTAAGTTAGTTATTTGAATTAGTTATGGAAATGGTATGATTTTGATATGAAAAAAAAAATGAATGTGAAAAATTGGGATTTTGACATTTATGAATGAATGAGCTTGGTATGTGATTTTGATATGTTTTGGATTTGATAATATGGATGAAATTGGTTGGTGATTATATGACATGAATGATGTATATTTTATGGTTGAAATTGGTTGAAATTATGGTGCAATTGTGCTTTGATTTTGGACTTGTAGGATGACCATTAAGAGTGGCAAATTGGCTTTTCAAATGGTCTATTTTTGTCCACACGGGCAGAGACACGGGCGTGTGTCTCAGCCGTGTGTCCCCTGAGGTAGTCCTTTAATTTAAAGTCAGTCTCGAGCACGGCCTAGACACACAGGCATGTGGTTAGCCGTGTGACCCAAGTAAGTTTCGACCACGGCCAAGGCACACGGGCATGTCTCCGGTCGTGTGGTACAAGTTAGTATGTATACCCTGTTTTGCCATGGCCTAGACACACAGACATGTCTAATACCGTGTGAGGCACACGGCCTGTTCACACGGGCGTGTGATATTTGAAATGTTGAAAATTTTCTAAGTTTCTGAAATTTTTATATGTTATCAACTAAGTCCCGAATGCTTGATTAGAACCTTGTATGCTTGATTTAAGTACATATTGAATGTGATTGAATGATATTGATTGAGATAAGATGTTATCGGATAATGATTGTTCTGAATTGAGTTATAAGTCCGGTAATGCCTTTTAACCTATTCGGCGATGGTTACGGGTTAGGGGTGTTACAATGTGAATGTGTTGGGTGGGTTTTATATATGAATGCATAAATGTATGTGAATGATGTGTATTAATCGGTAATGCCTCGTAACCCTATTCTAGCATCAGATACGGGTTAGGGGTGTTACATAGAGAGGTAGAATTTTCTATAGATCTTGTTCCAGGGACAACACCGATATCCATAACACTCTACAGAATGGCTCCTACTAAATTAAATGAGTTGAAAATGCAGTTGCAAGAACTAACAGACAGAGGTTTTGCTCGACCCAGTTCATCACCTTAGGGTGCACCAGTTTTATTTGTTAAGAACAAAGATAGGTCGTTGAGATTATGTATTGACTACAGACAGCTCAATAAGGTTACAATCAAGAACAAGTATCCATTGCCTCGTATTGATGAATTGTTTGATCAGTTAAAAGTTGCCACTATATTTTCAAATATTGATCTCCATTCTAGCTATTATCAGTTACGAGTGAAAGACTCAGATTTACTGAAGACAACCTTCAGAACTAGGTACGGGCACTATGAGTTTTTTGTGATGCCGTTTGGTTTGACTAATGCACCTGCAGTATTTATAGATCTGATGAATAGAATTTTTAGATCATATCTAGACAGATTTGTGGTGGTATTTATTGAAGATATCCTAGTATATTCTCGAGATGAAAATGAGCATGCTGATCATTTGAGAATTGTGTTACAAACTCTGCATGAGAAACAACTATATCCTAAATTCAATAAATGTGAATTTTGGCCCCGAGAAGTTGGTTTTCTTGGACATATAGTATCTACTGAAGGCAACAGAGTTAACCCAAATAAAATATCTGTAACGCCCCTTACCCGTGTTCAACACCGAAACAGGGTACGAGGTATTACCGGAACATAACACATACCATTAAACAAAACCGAGATAGAAATATGTCGTCCAACTAGATAATGCATCGTTATAACATATGTCTTGAACAATATTAGCCAACTTCAATGGTTTTGTACAAAATGATTGGTCAAATACTGTAACCAATATTTTAAACCTAGGCAATTATGACACGTAACAAAATAACTAAGCCTATTATACATGCCATAATTCAAAATTTTTAGTTCAAATACCCTAAAGTATTGATAGTGCGGGCAGATCTTTACGATCCTTAACTCCTGAGCAAGCTGGACGACACTATAAGACAAAAGAGAGAAATGAAAGTAAGCTTATAGCTTAGTAAGTAAGTATATAAAAAATAATTAAAGAATCTAATATATATACACAATAACTCAAGTATATCTACTTTAATTTTTCTATTCACTCCACTTTGATTAAGCTGTCTCTCCTGCGTCACGTTCACTAAATAAATCATAACTCGAGTTAAAAAACTCGAAATTCAAATCCGTAAATTTTTACTGAAATTAGACTCATATTAATTCTTACTAATTTTTTTCTGGAATTTTTGGTCCAGCCAATTAGTACAGTTTATTAGTTAAAGTTTCCCCTGTTATACAGCTCGACTGATCTGACCTCTGATCACTACGAATTGATTTGCTCCCAGTACAAAAGTCAAATAGCACGAAATTTTCTTTATTTAAAACTACACTCAACAAGGAATCTGTTCATGTAATTATATTTCTTAAATATTTTTGTATAATTTTTAATGATTTTTCAAGTCAGAACAGGGGATCACATAGTCATTCTGAACAAGTCACACACAAATATAAATATCTCAAAATATAGAGTTTCTTTACTTGCTCTGTTTCTCTTACATGAGAATAGACTCACTAAGCTTTAATTTAATATCTCATTCAGCCTCTAATTAAGTTCCTAATATTTTTGGTGATTTTTCAAATTCACATCACTGCGACTGTCCAAAAACAGTATTATTGCAAATTCACTCTTTTACACTTTCTTTGTATTAACCACATTTTAACGTACATGTCACAATTCATTTTCACCACATTTCATACATCACAAGTATAGGTTCATGATTAAAATGTCACTATAAAATCATCCCGTTGAACACTTCGGATCAATTCTCGATACTTGGTGGTTTCAGCACACAGCTCCACCCATCATAATTCATATAATTCGGCTCTCTTGTACACATGGTGAACACTTAGTACTACCCATGTGACCTAGCCAATTTATTTCGTAGCTCTCTTGTCTACATGGTGTCCTTCACTTGGAATCACACATGCGACCTAGCTACATTTATCTCTCCCGTAGCTCTCTTGTCTACATGGGATACATCCCGTATCACACATGTGACCTAGCTACTACATAGTATCTCGTAGCTCTCTTGTACACATGATGTGCACTCAGCACCATACATGTGACCTAGCTACGTTCCATCTATATTATTAAATCTTTCCGAATGTTCAACCGGGATTTCTCTCTTTATTACTTATTTCCATTCTTCCAATAGTCGATTTATACTTCAAAATCAGCTAAAATATATATAATAGGCTGAAATATAAGAATGTAAATGAAGTTAATATATTATTTACATACAAACTTACCTTGGTGCAAAAATATGGAAATTTTGCAATTTAGTCCAAAATCTTTTCCTTTCCTCGTTCGAGGTCGATTCCACGCCTTTCTTGATCTATCACAACACATTTAGCTCATTTAACACTCATACTATTTATTTCAATCCAAAAATCACATTATGAAAAAATTACATTTTTGCCCCTAACTTTTACAAAATTACGATTTTGTCTCTAGGCTCGGAAATTAAATTTCAGCCCTTATTCTTATTTTTTATGACATGCTAATCATTTTTCCCTTCTATGGAAACATCAAATTCTTACTCTAACACATAGTTATGAACAATAGGTATTTTTACCGAATATGCCGTTTTGCCCATTTTCGCTAAAAATCGCTTAGAAAAGATCGTTATCCTAACTTCAAACATTCATATTCTACCATAAAACATCAATATACATGCATATCATTCATGGGTAAATTTTTAAACATAAACCCTAACTTGAAATAATGGTATAAATAGGTAGACCGAGCTACGAGGATTTCAAAAATGTAAAGAACATTAAAAACGGGGCATGAATGCACTTACTATTGAGCTTGAAAGCTTGGGAAAAACCCTAGCTATGGAGAACATGCAAGTTTCGGCCAAGCTTAATGAAGATGAACACATTTTTGTGTTATTTTTCCCATTTTATTTCATTTAATACACAAATGACCAAAATGCCCTTACTACTAAACTTTCTAAAAATTCCATCCATGTCCAAATTTTTGTCCATATAAAGTATAATGGTCTAATTGCCATTTAAGGACCTCTACTTAAAGCCCCCATTTCAATCAAGTACTTATGAACTAGAACACACACATTTTTCACCTATTTCAATTTAGTCCTAAACGTCAAATTAAACATCCAATCGATAAAATTTTGCAACGAAATTTTCACACAATTATGCAATCATAATATAAACACTAAAACTTAATCAAAATAAAATTTTTTTAAACCTTGGATTCATGGTTTCGAAACCACTATTCCATTTTGGCCCTAAATCGGGCTGTTACAACTCTCCCCCTTTTAAGGATTTTCGTCCTTGAAAATCTTACCGGTAAAGAGATTTGGGTACTGTTTTCTCATGGCTTCCTCCGGTTCCCACGTAGCTTCTTCTACTCCATGTCTTTGCCATAACACTTTCACTAAAGCTATACTTTTCTTTCTCAACTGTTTTACTTCTTGAGCCAAAATCTTAATCGGTTCCTCATCATAGGTTAAGTCCGATCGAATCTCAATTTCTATTGGAGAAATCACATGTGAAGGATCAGAATGATAACATCGCAACATTGATACATGAAACACGTTATGAAATCTTTCTAACTCTGCCGGTAAGGCCAACCGATATGCCACTGGTCCAATCCTCTCAATAATCTCGTACGGCCCAATAAAACGCGGGCTCAACTTGCCTTTTTGGCTAAATCTCAGAATCTTCTTCCATGGTGACACCTTCAAGAACACTTTATCACCCACCTGAAATTCAATCTCTTTTCTTTTTAAATCTGCATGACTTTTGTCGATCTGAAGCAGCTTTCAAGCAACCACGAATTATTTTTACTTTCTCTTCTGTTTCTTTAACTAAATCAACTCAGTGAATCTGTTTCTCACTAAGTTCGGTCCAATATAAAGGAGTCTGACACTTGCGACCATATAAGGCTTCGTACGGTGCCATCTGCATACTTGACTAAAAACTGTTATTGTAGGCAAATTCAACCAAAGATAGATATTTCTCTCAACTGCCTTCAAATTCTAAAACACACGACATCTAAGCATATCTTGAGTATCCGGATTACTCTTTTCGAGTGACCATCTGTTTATAGATGAAACGCGGTACTAAAATTCAATTTTGTACCCAAAGCTTCTTGTAACTTTTTCAGAATCTCGAGGTAAACCTCGGATCTCTATCGATATTATAGACATAGGTACCCGTGCAACCTCACAATTTCAGCAATATATAATTCAGCTAATTTATCAAGTGAGTAATCGGTATGTACCGGTATAAAGTGAGCCGACTTTGTTAACCTATCAACCACTACCTAGACAACATCCTTCTTTTTAGGAGTCAAAGGCAAACCGAGTTACAAAATCCATGGTAACCCTATCCCATTTCTACTCGGTACCATTCTTGGTTGGAGTAATCCACGAAGGCACTTGATGCTCGGCTTTTACTTGTTGTGGATCAAACACTTGGTTACAAATTCAGAAATGTCCCTTTTCATACGGCCACCAATACAACTTCTTTAAATCATTATACATTTTTGTGCTACGGGGTGAATCGACAAACGACCATCGTGTGTGCCTCATGTAATATTTTACGAATCAATTCATCATTTTTCGGTACACAAATCCTATCTTGAAACATCAAACAGTCATCTGGTCCAACTTGAAAAT
This sequence comes from Gossypium longicalyx, assembly GCA_025698465.1. Classification (NCBI taxonomy): domain Eukaryota; kingdom Viridiplantae; phylum Streptophyta; class Magnoliopsida; order Malvales; family Malvaceae; genus Gossypium; species Gossypium longicalyx. The sequence continues at coordinate 37,711,382 of CM046999.1, read as the reverse complement.
CTGAGTCGTAACCGATTCGCGACCGAGTTCTCTTGGTTCAGTAACTCACTATCATTCTTTTGAGCATCACAAATTATTTGGAGAAATAACGGTTTAACCACGATCTCTGCCAAGATTGACCCATCATCAGACAATGCTAATCTCGTATTCATGGCTCTCAAAGTAAAAAGAGATTTCCTACTCAAGGCGTCAGCAACTACATTCGCTTTTCCCGGATGATAATCAATCACTAGCTCATAATCCTTCAATAATTCAAACCATCTTGTTATCATGATTCAAATCCTTTTGATTCATTAAATACTTTAGACTTTTTTGATCAGTAAAAATTTGGCATTTTTCACCATACAAATAATGTCGCCAGATCTTCAAGGCAAAGACAATAGCTGCCAATTCCAAATCATGTGTAGGATAGTTCTTCTCATGTGGTTTTAACTGTCTCGAGGCATAAGCCACCACTTTACCCTCTTGCATTAGCACACATCCAAAGCCTATCAATGATGCATCACTATAAATTACGAACTCCTTCCCTGGCTCGGCCTGTACTAAAATTGGTCCTTCAGTCAATTGTGCTTTCAGCTTTTCAAAACTTTGTTGACATTTATCAGTCCATTCAAACTTAACATTCTTTTGCAGCAACTTAGTCATAGAAGAGGCAATCATCAAAAATCCCTCGACAAAACGTCTATAATACCCGGCCAAGCCTAAAAAGCTTCTAACCTCGGATACATTCTTTGGCAGTTTCCAATCAACGATCGCGGAAATCTTGCTCGGATCCACCCGAATACCATCACCTGAGACTATATGTCCCAAAAATCTGACTTCACGAAGCCAGAACTCACTTTTACTAAACTTAGCAAACAATTTCTTTTCTCTCAAGATCTGCAATATGGTTTTCAAGTGTTCGGCGTACTCAGATTCATCCCGAGAATAAATTAAAATGTCATCTATGAACACCACTACAAACTTATCTAAATATGGCCGAAAGATTCAGTTCATCAAGTCCATAAAGATAGCCGGAGCATTTGTTAAGCCAAAAGGCATCACAAGGAACTCATAATGTCCATACCTTGTCCGAAAGGCGGTTTTCGGCACATCTAACTCCTTAACTCTCAACAGGTAGTAACCGGACCTCAAATCGATCTTTGAAAACACTGTTGCCCCCTTTATCTAATCGAATAAATCATCAATCCTTGGTAACGGGTACTTGTTCTTTATAGTCACCTTATTGAGTTGACGGTAATCAATGCAAAGCCTCATTAAGCCATCCTTCTTCTTTACGAACAATACAGGAGCACCCCAGGGAGAGAAACTCGGTCTCACAAATCCTTTGTCTATTAACTCTTGCAACTGAGCCTTCAATTCTTTTAATTCAGTCAGAGCCATTCTATATGGAGCAATCGAGATCGGTGCAGTCCCCGGCAATAAATCAATGGCAAACTCTATCTCTCTGTTCGGAGGCAATCCAGGCAATTCCTCTGGAAATACATCGGGAAATTCATAGACTATCGGTACTGATTCAAGCTTCAATTCAGACAGCTCAGTATTCATTACATAGGCTAGATAAGCTTCACACCCTTTCCCCATGTATTTCTGTGCAAACATGTGCGAAATCGCCATAGGCAATTTATTTGATTCATCTGTTTCAACCCACAGAATTTCACCATTTTCACATTTCAACTCTAGTGTTTTCTGTTTACAATCTACCTTGGCATCATACAATGTCAACCAGTCCATTCCCAAAATAACGTCAAACTCATTAAATGGTAACAGCATCAGATTAGCTGAAAAATAGTGACCTTGAATCATTAATGGTCAATTCTTGCAAACCTTATCAACTAACACATATTGGCCTAAGGGGTTCGACACTTTAATCGTAAACTCAGTAAACTCAACAGGCAACTTCTTATTAGATACTAAATTCATACAAATATAGGAATGAGTAGACCCGGGATCAATCAATGCAATAACAATAGTATCATAGATAGAAAATGTACCAGTAATCACATCAGGAGATGATGCATCCTCTCGGGCACGTATGGCATAAGCTCTAGTAGGCGCTCTAACTTCTGATCTCGCCGATGAATCTTTCATTACAGTTTTACTGCTAGCTCCACTTCCAGTATTTCTCGGTGGTCTACCTCTGTTAGCGGTAGTACTTTGTCTAACACTCTGAAAATTTTCTTCTTTAACTTTCTCCGGACAGTCTCTGATAAAATGCTCACGAGAACCACACCTAAAACAAGCTCGCTCGTTTCCCCAACACTCACCAAAATGTTGCCTGCCTCATTGCTGACATTCGGGCTTTCTAGACCGTACATTACCCACACTTGCCACTGAAGTAGCTTGAGCTTTAGACCCTGAATATGCCCTACCACGATCTCTGTGTGAATCCCCAGCTGAAATTGTCATTCGAGGGTTTGTCTCTTTGGACCTCTTTGATTGAGAATGAAATGACTTGCTTATTGGCCTCTTTTTGGCATCTCGGGCCTCAATAGCAGCTTTTCTTCTTTCTTTGTTTAATTCTTCAGCTTTAAGAGCTTGATCAACCAATACTACAAATTCTTTCAGCTCCAGAATTCCCACAAGCACTTTAATGTTCTCATTAAGTCCATCCTCAAACCTTTTACACATAATAAGCTCGGTGGACACACATTCATGGGCATACTTGCTGAGTCTTACAAATTCGCGTTCATACTCAGCCACAGACATCTTGCCCTACTTCAATTCAAGGAACTCCTTCCATTTTTTATCAATAAATCGCTGACTTATGTATTTCTTTCTGAATTCTTCTTGGAAGAAATCCCAAGTAACCCTTTCTTTTGGTACCACTGCTATCAAAGTCTTTCACCAATGGTAAGCCGAATCTCTCAAAAGTGATACAGCACACTTTAAGCACTCCTCGGGTGTACATGAGAGCTCATCAAATACACGGGTAGAATTTTCAAGCCAGAACTCTGCTTTCTCAGGATCATCGTCGATCTTTGCTCTAAACTCTTCGGCCCCTTGTTTTCGAATCTTGTCGACTGGAGGCCTGTTCATTCTTACCAAATCTATGCCTTGAGCAGCTACAGGAACCGTCTGAGGTATGGGAGGGGGTGGAGGAGGTTGAGCATTTGGGTTTACTCGAATAAACTCAGTATACCAATTGTTCATCATTTGGAGAAAGGCATCCCGAGCCTCATCTCCTTGTCTCGATGTCTCAGGTCTACTTTCTACAGGCACGATCCCTTGTGCGAGAGCCGGTGCATTACTAGCAGCATCATCTGCCGTAGTTCCATCAGGATCCATTACTATATTAAAACAAAACACAGTTTAGAATAATCAGGAGTCACCACACTATCATAGTATATTTATGGCATGTATAGCTAGACTTTTACACACACTATATTAGTCCGAGAACTGACTAAACCATAGCTCTGATACCACTAAATGTAACGTCCCTTATCCGTGTTCAACACCGAAACAAGGTACGAGGTATTACCGGAACATAACACATACCATTAAACAAAACCGAGATAGAAATATGTCATCCAACTAGATAATGCATCGTTATAACATATGTCTTGAACAATATTAGCCAACTTCAATGGTTTTGTACAAAATGATTGGTCAAATACTGTAACCAATATTTTAAACCTAGACAATTATGACACGTAACAAAATAACTAAGCCTATTATACATGCCATAATTCAAAATTTTTAGTTCAAATACTCTAAAGTATTGTTAGTGCGGGCAAATCTTCACGATCCTTAACTCCTGAGCAAGCTGGATGACACTATAAGACAAAAGAGAGAAAAAAAAGTAAACTTATAGCTTAGTAAGTAAGTATATAAATAATAATTAAAGAATCTAATATATATACACAATAACTCAAGTATATCTACTTTAATTTTTCTATTCACTCCACTTTGATTAAGTTGTCTCTCCTGCGTCACGTTCACTAAATAAATCATAACTCGAGTTAAAAAACTCAAATTCAAATTCGTAAATTTTTCCTGAAACTAGACTCATATTACTTCTTACTAATTTTTTTCTGGAATTTTTGGTCCAGCCAATTAGTACATTTTATTAGTTAAAGTTTCCCTTATTATACAGCTCGACTGATCTGACCTCTGTTCACTACGAATTTATTTTCTCCCAGTACAAAATTCAAATAGCCACAAAATTTGCTTTATTTAAAACTAGACTCAACAAGGAATCTGTTCATATAAATTTTATTTCTTAATTACTTTTGTACAATTTTTAATGATTTTTCAAAGTCAGAACATGGGATCACATAATCATTCTGAACAAGTCACACACAAATATAAATATCTCAAAATATAGAGTTTCTTTACTTGCTCTGTTTCTCTTACATGAGAACAGACTCACTAAGCTTTAATTTAATATCTCATTCAGCCTCTAATTAAATTACTACTATTTTTGGTGATTTTTCAAATTCATGTCACTGCGACTGTCCAAAAACAGTATTATTGCAAATTCACTCTTTTATACTTTCTTTGTATTAACCTCATTTTAACGTACATGTCACAATTCATTTTCACCACATTTCATACATCACAAGTATAGGTCCATGATTAAAATTTCACTATAAAATCATCCCGTTGAACACTTCGGATCAATTCTCGATACTTGGTGGTTTCAGCACACAGCTCCACCCATCATAATTCATATAATTCGGCTCTCTTGTACACATGGTGAACACTTAGTACCACCCATGTGACCTAGCCAATTTATTTCGTAGCTCTCTTGTCCACATGGTGTCCTTCACTTGGAATCACACATGCGACCTAGCTACATTTATCTCTCCCGTAGCTCTCTTGTCTACATGGGATACATCCCGTATCACACATGTGACCTAGCTACTACATAGTATCTCGTAGCTCTCTTGTACACATGATGTGCACTCAGCACCATACATGTGACCTAGCTACGTTCCATCTATATTATTAAATCTTTCCGAATGTTTAACCGGGATTTCTCTCTCTATTACTTATTTCCATTCCTCCAATAGTCGATTTATGCTTCAAAATCAGCTAAAATATATATAATAGGCTGAAATATAAGAATGTAAATGAATTTAATATATTATTTACATACAAACTTACCTCGGTGCAAAAATATGGAAATTTTGCAGTTTAGTCTAAAATCTTTTCCTTCCCCTGTTCGAGGTCGATTCCACGCCTTTCTTGATCTATAACAACACATTTAGCTCATTTAACAGTCATACTATTTATTTCAATCCAAAAATCACATTATGGAAAATTTACATTTTTGCCCCCAACTTTTACAAAATTACGATTTTACCCCTAGTCTCGGAAATTAAATTTCAGTCCTTATTCTTATGTTTTATGACATGCTGATCATTTTTCCCTTCTATGGAAACATCAAATTCTCACTCTAACACATAGTTATGAACAATAGGTATTTTTACCGATTATGCCGTTTTGCTCGTTTTCGCTAAAAATCGCTTAGAAAAGATCATTCTCCTAACTTCAAACATTCATATTATACCATCAAACATCAATATACATGCATATCATTCACGGGTAAATTTTTAAACATAAACCCTAACTCGAAATAATGGTAGAAATAGGTAGACCGAGCTATGAGGATTTCAAAAATGTAAAGAACATTAAAAACAGGGCTTGAATGCACTTACTATTGAGCTTGAAAGCTTGGGAAAAACCCTAGCTATGGAGAATATGCAAGTTTCGGCCAAGCTTAATGAAGATGAACATATTTTTGTGTTATTTTTTCCATTTTATTTCATTTAATACACAAATGACCAAAATGCCCTTACTACTAAACTTTCTAAAAATTTCATCCATGTCCAAATTTTTGTCCATATAAAGTATGATGGTCTAATTTCAATTTAAGGACCTCTACTTAAAACCCCCATTTCAATCAAGTACTTATGAACTATAACACACATTTTTCACCTATTTCAATTTAGTCCTAAACGTCAAATTAAACACCCAATCGATAAAATTTCGCAACGAAATTTTCACACAATTATGCAATCATAATATAAACACTAAAAATTAATCAAAATAAATTTTTTTAAACCTCAGATTCGTGGTTTCGAAACTACTATTCCATTTTGGCCCTAAATCGGGCTGTTACAATACCAGCAATTATTAACTAGAAACCAACGAAAAATGTGTCTGAAGTCAGAAGCTTTCTGGGACTAGCTGGATATTATCGGAGGTTTGTAAAAGGTTTCTCGATGATAGCCTCTTCAACGACTCATTTGTTACAGAAGGATGTGAAATTTGAATGGACTGATAAATGCCAGCAGAGTTTTGACAGGTTGAAAGCTTTGTTGACTGAAGCACCCGTACTAGTTCAGCCTGACTCGAGTAAGGATTTTGTAATATACAGTGATGCGTCATTGAATGGTTTAGGCTATGTTTTGATGAAAGAAGGTAAAGTAATAGTCTATGCTTTTAGACAGCTAAAACCACATGCAAAGAATTACCCGATACATGGTTTAGAATTGGCAGCCATTGTTTTTGCACTGAAAATTTGGCGACACTATTTATTTGGTGAAAAGTGCCACATATTCACTGATCACAAAAGTTTAAAGTATTTGATGTCACAGAAAGACTTGAACTTGAGGCAACGAAGGTGGCTTGAATTATTGAAAGATTATGATCTGGTTATTAATTATCATCCGGGAAAAGCTAATATGGTTGTAGATGCCCTGAGTAAAAAGTCTCTATTTTTTTGTGAGCAATAAATACTCGGTTGTCACTATCAGATGATGGTTCAATCATACTTGAACTAAAAGCTAGACCGATGTTTCTGTAGTAGATTTCTAAAGCTCAAAAAATGATGATGAATTACAAGCTAAACGGGTACAGTGTTGTTGAATTCTGAATCAGAATTTCAGATTGGGTATGATGGTTGTCTATTATTCAGAGGCAGAATATGTGTTCTGAAAAATTCAGAACTAGTATAAAAGATTTTGTATGAAGCTTCCAATGATACAATGTCTATTCATCCTGGTAGTACCAAAATGTACAATGATTTCAAAAAGATGTACCGGTGGTCGAGAGTCAAACATGATATTTCTAAATTTGTATCTAAATGTTTGATATGTCAGCAAGTAAAAGCTGAGCATCAACGGTCCTTAGGTTTACATAATGTCTACTAACCCCTTCTTTTACTTGGTTGTACGCCCATTTAACATTTTGTACCTCTATAGTAGCATTCACTTGTCTTTTTCCCAATGGTCCTTAGGTCATGCCTTCCTTGACGGACTTCCTTGGGCGAACCAATCCTTAGTGGACTCCCTTTGGAATAGCTCGTTTTCAGTGAAATCAGAACAGTGGTTTCGGGACCACAAATCCGAGTTAGAAAGAAAACTTATTTTAAAATTATTGCATAGTCTGCATCATGATAGGAAAGACGTATGAAAATTTCTATAAGAAAATTTTACCGATTTCATGTTTAATTATAGAAAGGACCAAATTGCATGAAATGCAAAAGTTGAATTCTAATAGCTAGAAGGATCAAATAGCTATGGGATTCAAAATTTGAAGTCCTTATATGGTAATTAGATCATTAAGAGAAGTTAGTAGATATTTTTGATGATTCATTCATGAAAAATTAGAAAAAGAAAAGGACTAAATTGGAGATTGAAATAAATTAAAGATGATAAATAAAATAAATATCTAATATCATCATTTTATATCACCTTCTTCCCCAAATGCTATGGAAACCCTTGGAAAGAGAAAGAAAATCAAGCAAAGCCTAATTGGGTAAGTAATCTTGTCCTGTTTTTAGTAATTTTTACATTTTCGAGATCGTAAAAACCTAATCTATCTATTTTGGGGATTAATTTCCAAATTTATCAAAGTATAAAATTTTTACCATGGATGAGTATGCTAAAATTTTGAAATTCATGGTAGAAAATGAAAGGTTGTTGATAGATAAACAACTTTTGTAAAGTGAATTTTGATGAAATTGTGATTTAGGGACTAAATTGTAAAGTTGTAAAATTCATAGAAAATTTCTAATTTTTGTGAAATACATGAGCAGTAGATGTTACATGAAAAATTTAGCTAGGCTTGGATTAAGGATTAAATTGCATGAATTTCATTTTTTGAGCCTAGAGATGAAATTGGAATTAATGAAAAGTATAGGGGCAAAATGATAATTTTGCCTAGAATGTGGATTAAATTGAATTGAGTATGAAATGAATTAAATTGATAATTAAATGAAATTTGATGGATACAATATTTCCCAAATTGGTTGTAGTCCTGTATATGTTGTGGGCATACCATAGCTCTTACGAGCATCCTGTTATTAGTCCTCTCGAGCTTCCTGTTATATAGTTCTGCGAGCATCCTGATCGGTAGTGATTCTGCATGTGTTGTGGACTACTGTAGCTTTTTTGTGAGTGTCCTGTTTATGATTGGTTGTGATCTTGTATATGTTACGGACACAAACGCAGCTCTTTGTGAGCGTCCTGATATAGCTCACTTGAACTTCCTAATATACGGCTATCCGGAGCCTCTGTTATATGGATCTTTATGAGCTTCTCGATAGGCTCTTCGTGAGCTTCCCAATTAAAAGTTCTTTGTGAACTTCCTATTTATAGCTCTTATGAGCTTCCTGATTTAGCCCGGATAAGCTTTCTGTTACATGGCTCACATGAGCATCCTGTTATATGGCACGAGAGAGGGCTTCCCAGTTATGTGCTTTAATGAGCACCCCTGTATATGAATTGACGGATCATTGATAAGTACACCTGGTGTGTACTACCCGAATATCCATCGATATTTCAATGATTTAACGGAAAAAACTTCTGATGTGAGAAAATATGAGAATTAAATGAAGTATATCTTGAATATCCCTGAAATACCTGGAAATGGTTGCATGATGAGCTCATCTTTGTTTTCTTGATATTCATGTAAATTTCATGACTAACTTGTTTGATGAGAACATGTGTCTAGTCAATTGGCCATAATGTTTTGGATGCATATTTGTATGCTTATTTTAAATGAATATAACCAGTAAGTTAAATTCTTGTTTACGAACTTACTAAGCATAATATGCTTACTTTGTTTTATTTTTCTCTATTTTATAGTACTCAGAGGCTCATGAAGGTTGGAACTTGGTCGGAGTCACATCACACTATCCCTTGGACCTCTCGGCATATGAAACAAGCTAACTTTTGATATAATGACATGTATAGGTTGAATAGATTAAATGATAAAATATTTAGGTTGTAACTAGCCATTGGAATGGCTAGTGTTAAGCATACTTTAATGTAATTATATGAGGCCCTATCATGTTTGATGTGTGTTGAAAATGGTTTTATGGTGAAAGGTATATAAACCATATGACGAATGGATTTGAATTAGTATAATTAATAAAATTTGCATATAAACGTAAGTGCAAATTTGGTAAGTTTAATCACTTGAACATATGTACTAATATGTTATACACATTACTTGTATTTGGCTTTATTTAAATGACTTAAATTGGTTTGGAATGTATTAAAATGTTAATGTAGGTTCAAGGCAAAATTTGGGTGAGAAATAAGGCTTGGAAATGGCCTTATTTTGTCCACACGGGTAGGCACACGGCCATGCGCATGGGCGTTTGATTTGGTTGTATATCCCTTGCATCTTAAACATTAAGAAATAGAATGCTCAGAATTGACCACACGGGCAGAGACACGGGCGTGTATCTCAGCCATGTGAAACATACGGCCCAACACACTGGCGTGTGTCTTGGCCGTGTGAATCCTGCACCTAATTTTTGAAAGTTAAGTTGTCCACACGGCCTAGCAAACGGGCGTGTGACTAGCTGTGTGACTCAAGTCAGAGAGTTACACGGGTATGAACACGGGGTTGGGATACGGTTGTGTGCCTTATATCGAATACCCACACGGCCTAGGACACGGGCGTGTGACCCTTGTATCTAAGAAAAAAATTGGAATTTCAAAAAAAATTCTCTGAGTTTTCGATATAGTCCCGATTTGTTTCTAATATATAAATTGGACCTTGAGGGTTCATTTAAGGGACATTATGATTGAATACGAATGATTTCAGTTATGAATAGTGTAACAACCCATTTTTCAGTGAAATCGAAATAGTGGTTTCGGGACCACAAATCTGACCCAAAAATAAGGTTTATTTTTATTTCATTATATGGTCTGTAATGTAATAGGCATGTCGTGTGAAAATTTTGATACGAAAATTTTATCGATTTAGTGCTTAATTACAAGGATCACATAAAATGCAAAAGTTAAATTCTAGTAGCTATAAGGATCAAATAGCTATGGAATTCAAAACTAAAGGTCCCTATATGGTAATTAGACGATTAAGAAAAGTATGTAGATTTTTCCTGGTGACTCATCCATGGAATTATAGAAAAAGGGTAAGGAATAAATTGGACATAACAAAATACCTAATTAATTAAAAGATGAAAAGAAATTATATCATCTTGTTTTCATCATCTTCAACCTAAAACACATGGAAACCCTAGGTGAGAGAAAAGAAACTTTCAATGCCTAATTGGGTAAGTTGTCCCGTTTTTAGTAATTTTGGTATTTTTGAAACTGGTATAGCATAATCTCTCTATTTGAGGATTAATTTGAAAAGTTATCAAGTTATGAAAAATGGGTTATGGATGTATATGCTGGAAATTAGAAATTTATGGTAGAAAATGAAAGATTATTGATAGATAAACAACTTTTATAAAGTGATTTTTGATGAAAACATGATTTAGAGACTAAAATGTAAACTTGTAAAATTTGATGAAAAATTCTAAAATTTTATGAATACATGTGCTAGAAAATTTGTAATGGGGATTTGGTTAGGCTTGGAATAGGGAGGAATTTGCACAAGTTTCATTTTTCGGACCTAGGGTCAAAATCGAAATTTATGGAAAAGATAAGGGTAAAATGGTAATTTTTCCTAAGACGTAAATTGTCCATTTAAATATGAAATGTATGAAATTGATGGTTAAATTCATTTACATAGATCTAGAAAACAATAATTCGAAGTTAGATCAAGGAAAAGAAAAAAGTTACGGATTAGTAGATTTCTAACGCGAACAAGTGTCGAGGTAAGTTCGTGTAACTTAATTGGGCATGTAATTATGTTAATTGAATGTTGTGTTCGTATGCAATGCGATTTATGTTGATGTGCTTTAATTGTATGTTATGATGGAAAATTGATGCATGTTTGAAATGGTGATAAAAGGGTTAAGTCCCAATTGAATGTGAATTCCAATGATTATATGCGCTTTTCCGAAACTAATAAGGTCTTGAATTTGTTGCAGGTGGGATTTAGCTCGGACGAGCAATCCCATTGACCTTGTTATATAGAAAGGATTTAGCCCGGATGGGTAATCCTGATATATTACCACTTGAGCACACGTTATGATTAGGGTTTAGCATGGACTGGTAATCCTAATCAAGCTCCTCTGAGCATACGTTATATAATGGATTTAGCCTGGACTGGCAATCCTGTTATACGATAAGTGGCTCGAGAGAGTGTTTCTTTGTTAAGTGCCCTAAGGGGTACCCTTGAATATGGATTATTGAATCGTACACTTCAAGTGTACTCTTAAGCATCCATCAGAATTCAATGATTCAACGGATATAAAACTCTTGACATGGCATGAGAACTTTGAGATGAATTGATAATGTCTTGAAAGAGTATTGTATCATGAGCTCATCTATGTTGCTTGATTGATATGAAGATTTTAGTGACTAAAATGCTTGATTGAATGTATGTGATTAGGAAAATTAGCCAAATGGATGGAAACATAACATTGTATGCCTAGATTTAATAAGCAAGATTGGTAAGTTTAGTTTCTGTTATACGAACTTACTACGCATGTAATGCTTACTCTGTTTTATTTCCCCCTTTTTTTTAGTGCTTGAAAGCTCGCGAGGGCTGGAGATCACTGGAGCATCTTCACAGTATCAACTAGTCATTTTAGATATATTTAGTAAAATCGTTTTGGTATAATGGCATGTGTAGGACAACTTGGCCAATAGTTGCTTGAAATGTTATTTTGTAACCTAGCCATTGGAATGGCTAGTAATGGTTCATTTTGGTATGACTAAGTAGATTATTATGGTATATATACACGTGTTATGTTAAGAATATGTGATCAAATATTATTATTGCCTAAGTTAAACCAAGGTAAGTTTACAAACACATATGTATGTAATGGTATGCCATGATGAATGATGAAATTGTCCAATTTGAATGCTTGAATTGGTTGGTATTGTATGTGTGTTTTAAGTGCAGGTATTGGGTGAAATTTTGGGTGAGAAATGAAGCTAGAAATGGCTTCATTTTGTCCACACAGGCAGATACACGGGTGTGTGTCTAGACCGTATGTGATACACAGCCTGGTAACATGGGCATGTGGTTAGGCCGTGTGTCCCCTGCACCCTAATTTTGAGAAATAGGATGCTTAGAATTGAGCACACAGGCGTGTGTCTCAGCTGTGTGTGCTACACGGCCTACAACACGGGTGTGTGTCTTGGCTGTGTGAAACCTGCACCTAATTTCGAATTGAATTAAATAACCACACGGCCTAGCACGTGGGCGTGTGGCATGGCTGTGTGTGCAAGTCAGAGAGTTACACGGGGTCGAACACAGCCTCCAACTCGGGGGTGTCCTAGGGTCACACAGGCGTGTCCCTTGGAACCTATGGACGTGTGAGCCCTGCACCTTGGAAAAATTTTGAAAAGTCGAGAAAAATTCTTAGAGGTCTCGATTAAGTCCCGAATTGATTCTAATGCTCGTATTGGGCCTCGAGGGCTCAATCAAGGGACGTTATGAATGATCTTGGTAAATGAATAGTAATTTATATAAGTTATTTGTAAATGTTTTTGAATGTTTTGGTAATGCTCTGAAACCCTATTCTGGCGACAGATACGGGTTAGGGATGTTACAAATAGTAAATAATATAAATTAATTGTATTTGTTCTGTAAACTCTGGTAAGGCTCCGTAACCCTATTCCGGCGACGGATATGGTTTAGGGGTGTTACACCCTCTTCCCATATGTTAGTTTCAAAGGACTTGTTAACATTTCCATATCGTGCTGACTTACGGCAGACCTCGCCACTCTAGTGAATCTGTTCTCATTTCACCTTAGTGTTCACAATGGTGGAACTACATCTAGTAACCCACCCCTCAACAAAACCCTACTTGGGGACCCTCCTGTCCTATAAGTGAAGATTGCTCGGTCTAACTGAACTAGCAAGTTACGATTCTGGCGACTATGTCACCCCATTTGCTCACTTCTCTTTACGAGTTATTACTACTGTGATGTACCCGCATTAGACTTTCCTTGTCATGCCAATCATATCCTATCCTTTAATACGTTCACTCGGGCACAATTAACACATTTAATCATTTCTTTACAATTCAGTCCAAAACTCACCTTGTTGTACCAATTTGTAAATACTCAAATTACATACGCACATACACGAAGATTATAATTCAAGTACATAAAACTTAGCAAACAAGTTGAGTCATAGCGACTAGTCAGCAACTTTCCCGTTTTCTCGATTATCCTCAACTCGATTCAAATCTTGATCTAGACAATAATATAATCTCAATTTATCAGATCCAAATATATTATAACACTTAAATACATGCATATGAAATTTTAATTTTAATTTTTTGATTTTTCCTATTTTGATTTTATTTTATTCAATTTAGTCCGTAAAACTGAAAATGCTATAAATTTCAAATTTGAGCTTCAATTTCAAAATCGATCTCAATTTCATCCTTCTACAGACCACCAAAACCTATAATTACAAAAAATTCATGCTAAATTTGAAATTATTGCATTTTAGTTCTTATGTTTAAAGCTAACTATTTTCAATTTATAACTTAGTCCTTTTTCATTACTAAGCTTAAAATCTAACCAAATAACATCAAAAACTTCAAGAATCATCAATGGTAACATTTCAAATATTTAATAGTCTCATACTTTAGTACTCGGGTTTGCTAAATAAAGATCTCGAGACCTCAAAAACATAAATTTTTTGAAAAAATATACCTCAAATGTACTTAAATGCATGGGTCGAAAGCTTGGAAGTGTTTAAAAATGGCTTCACTATCTCTTTTTTCTTATTTTGAAAAGGAGAAAATGGTTGAAGATGATACGATTTCTATGTTTTAATGTATTATTATTACTAATTTTAACTTAATCATTAACATACATTTTATTAAATTACACATTAACCAGCTACCATATATAAATTTGGTCTACTTGCCAAATAAATCCTTAAATATCCACTAATTAATCTTTATAACTAATAAAATTCAATAGTAATAACTTTTACAGTTTTGGCGATTTAGTCCTTGTACATTAATTAGTCACTAATTCGACAAAATTACTTATCCAAAATTCAATTCACCTATAAATATTTAATAAAACAGGTTGTTATATTAAATATATTTTCTCATGGATTCTTTTACGGTAAAGTCATCATGATTTTAATGAAATTAGAATTGTGTTGAAAAAATTATTTAATGAGATGTTTATTTTGGAAATAGAAAAAACAAATATCGGGTTAGTTCGAATTATAAAGTACTGAGTTAAAAGTCGGGGAAGTACTTGTAATTCGACACGATATGGGAGAGGTCCAAAAGCCAATCATGTTAAAGGGAGTGACAACAAACCCTAGTATCATTGACTAGGGTTTTCTCCCCCTATCCTTCTAGTTAGAATAGGAGCTCATTTTTCTAGTTGAAATAAACTTCTACAATTCAACAAAGGTCTTACTTCTTCTCCCTATAAATAGGTGGTATCAGTAGGGCAAAAGTGTAATATCCTGATTTTTGGGTTTTTCGCGATTCTTGATATTTTAGTAAAGTTTCTAAAATTTGGTATGTGATTATGGAATTCATAATTTAAGTATGTAAATGGGCTTATGGAAGGCCCATGAGTTGGCCAAAACCCGGTAGAATTTTTAAATTTTGGACTTAGGAGTTAGGGGCTCTGGCGAGGTGCCCTTATATAAAGTTGTGGGTAAAATGTATCACAAAAAGAGCTTTGGTAAAGTGGCAAGGATGACGCCACTAAGCTCCTAAAAATGTGGCATGTGGAGCATAGAGGGGGAAGACCTGGGATCGATTCCCTATGTTGGCAAAAAGGATGCTAATTTTTATGCTTTGAGCATGCAAGAGTTGTAGCTGAATGGAACTCTTTGGGGGAGAGTTTGAATCAGTTAAATGCATGGATTAAGAAGGGATAAGGGGAGAGATTTTAGGGAATTGATATGAAGATAGAGTTGGCTGAATAAGGGAGATTGGAGGGGAATTTTTAGAGAGAGGTTTAGTAAGGGATTTTCGGCACATAGGTATTTTTGTGCCGTTTTCTCCCTAGAGGATTAGTCTTTTCTCTCTTTTTCTTTTGCAGCCGAATCTACCATCTCTTCTTCCATCTTTTCTTCCTTCTCCTTCATTCAAACCAGCCCACTATTTCCCTTCATTCACCATTATTTCTTTTCTTAATCTCTACTTCTGCCGAAATACCGCAAAAAAGCCGAAATCAGTGAGGATAGGGTGGTGCCGATTCTTGTGACCAGCAACCTTTTCTTCCCTTTTCAATTTTTGGAGTTCAATTCTTTTACCTTTTAGGCATACGAATTCTAGAGAAGAAAGACGGTGGTAAGCGTTCAAACTCTAAACAATTCCTAGAGTAACTTTTGGCCAAAAGCCGAAACCCCATAATTTAGGGAGATGGCCGAATATATGTATAGGCCTTATGGGGTCTTCTTTTAATATTTTTGTGGTTTATTTAGTGAAGGAGCAGCAAGGTGTAGTGTCGACTTGAAATAGCTTGAATCAGGAGTGGCTAGGCCTAGTCATCAATCGCGGCAAGGTAAAATTCCTAAGGCCATTATGGATGGTGGCGAATGTGTAAGTATTAATATTAGATGATTTACGGTTTAGTTCAATTATGGGAAGCTGATTATTAATGATGGATTATAGGAGAAATCGTGTAGGAGATCTCGTCAAGGAATATCGCCAAAGCGGTGTGTGTAACGAACCCTTTTTCATAGCTTAAAGCGATAAATGCCGAAAAGCGAAATGTCGAAATTTTGGCATTTCGAGAACTTGTGAGCAATTAACGCTCACTAGTTAGTTAAAATCCATGAGATGATGATTGAGAACAATGGAAAGCGGTAAGAATGAGATTTACGGCATTCTTGGTAAGTTGGGCCTCGAGGGGCTAAATCGGGCCCAATGGGCTTTCGGGCCCATTTGGGAAAAATTGGTAGAAATTGAAAACCTGTTAAATTGCACGTTAAGACTGGTAATACCAATATGGAAAATAGGCTAAATGGGCCTAGAGGACAAATCGGCTATGTGGGGCCCATTAGGGGTTTTTAGCCCAATAACTTCGGTTTCGTTAAAAATGGGCGATTAGCGGTTAAAACAAACAAATAGTTAGTAATCGATAATGAAAATGGAAAATTCCTAATATTTGGTAAGATTACGAAATTGCCCTTATAATATGAAAATGACTGTTTTGCCCCTAGGTAAAAATGACCATTATACCCCTAGGGTTTAATTATGAACTTGTTACATAGGATTTTGATGTACATGATATGTATGATATGCACATGAGATGTATGATATGCACATGATATGTATGATATGCACATGATATATATATATATATGATTTGCACATGGTGAATTCATAAATACATGGGGTTGGGTTTTTATATGGATGGAGGAAGTGCAAAAAGGGCTTATGCTGATTAATAAAGGGCTTATGCCCCGATTATGATAATGGGCTTATGCCCGATTTACGAAAAGGGCTTATGCCCGATTATTAAAAAGAGGCAAGGCCTCCGGTTATATGATAAAGCGGCTATCTTTTGCCGGTGGAGAGTTTTGGTGGGTGGGTTGAGTTATTCCCACATGGAGAGCTTGGTTGGTACGGGTGGAGAGTAGCGGATGGTGGGTCGAGTAGTCTCCCCAAATGGGCTTGCATTCATTCTTTCATTGACATTACATGTGATATTGAAATGGGCCTATGGGCCATACCGTTTACAGTGAAGGCTTCGGCCCAGTAATATGAAATATGAAAAGGCTACGGCCCAGTATATGTTGAGCTTGGACTTGGGCTAAGGCCCAACAGGCTGATATTGTTTTGGGCTCTGAAAGGGGCTTGTTGTACACTGAGTTTCCAAACTCACCCCCTTTTTCCTTAACCCTGCAGGAGAGCCATGATGAGGGGACTTGGAGCCGGAGGGGATTCAGAGTGGCCACGGTGATTGCCCTTGGGTTTTTTTTTTTAATTAAGCATTTGGTTTCCTTTAAGATTTCTTTATTTATTTACTTATTATTTATTTTTGGGTTGTAATAAGGCCATTTTAACTTTCCTTTTTTTTTTTCTGGATTATTTTATTCTATTTTTTTATTAACTTTAAACTGATTGATAATTAATGGGCTAGGCTTAGGACGCGTTTTCAAAATGGAACTCGTTTTTAAAATAACACAATGACACGATTATCCAACTTTAAAGAATATTCACTTAAATAAACTTCAACTCGTTATAACCAAGTGTGGCAATGGCGATGGGCATGTCTAGGATTGGATCCAATCGAAGAGCTTGGTACTTAAGCGACCTTCATGGCTCACCTCCTCTGTTTGGATACCTACGGTGCCCGACTTCCATTCACTTGTTAATTTATTAAAAGTCAATTTTTTAAACACTAAAATGAAACATGAATTTTCAAACTCTTATGTGGCATGTCAGATTCGACCATAACGTCTGGGCTGGGTTTTGGGTGTTACATTTAGTGGTATCAGAGCCAGATTACAATAACTCGGCTGTGGATCGGGTCCAAAAAAAATCTTTCGAAAACTTAGGCCCAAGAAGGGTATTTTTGGAAATGGTATTGGGAAGTTCTTTTCAAAGATGTTTTACAAGGCATACATGTTAAAATGGTTCAAGTTTTCCTGGTTTATAAAACGAGGCTAAAATTAAAAGTTTCAAAACAAGGGTGTTACAAGGGTATTTCAAAATCAAAATTTAAAATTTCTATTCTTTATGACTAAAAATATGGTTTTTGAGTTTTAAATGGATTGGAGAAAGAAGTGCATGATGAATCCAGGCACCAAGTCTGTAAGTATACTTTTTTATGTTATGTGATAATGATATGATGCTATGAATAGAATTGAGACCCTACTATGATACTTTAGATAGGGTAGAGTTTGTAAAGCGGTAGAAATGAGATCGTAGCTGAGGCTACGACGATACGAAAACAAACTCTCGGGGCTATTATATTTCCATAAGATATTTTCTTAATAAGCAAGTGGAACATTATACTAATACCATAAAATTCGTAATTAGATATGAGTACAAGAGGAACTCGTGGGCGAGGCCGCGGACGTGGTCGCGGAAGGGTGCAGCTGAATCTTCATCCTCGGGGCATAGGCCGGTGAGGAGGCATCTCGTGCCTCAAGCAACGGAGACGGGTCTTATGATCGGGCTGCGGGGATGATGCTTTGTCCCAAGCCATGTTAAGGGTTTTAGAGAGTTCTTTGGAGCTAGCTTTGGGGACGGTGAATAGGGATCCATCTCTCCGGCGTCTCGGGCTAACTGAGCGAGAGGGTTTTTCGGGGCGATCTCGAGTAGCCCCAAATGTGGCTGAATATTGGCTAGAGGCAACAGAGCGAATTATGGATGATTTAGATTGTTACGTGGAGCAAAAGCTAAAAGGGTGTGTGTCGGCTGCTTGCGAGAGGCAGGCATACGGTGGTGGATTATCGTAAGGGAGAGTACTCCAGTTGAACGAGTAACCTGGGAATTGTTCAAAACTGCTTTTAAGGGGAGATATGTGGGAGCTAGCTATGTGGATGCTCGTCGGAAGGAATTCTTGAATTTGACTCAGGGTGATAAGACTGTAGCAGAGTATGAGGCAGAATTTTTGAGGCTGAGTCGATATGCTAGTGGGATAGTTGCGACCGAATATAAGCGCAGTGTTCGATTCGAGGATGGCCTTCGTGATGAGCTTAGGGTGCTGATAGCTCCACGCAGAGGAGCGTGATTTTGCTGCATTGGTAGAGAAGGCTAAAATAACGAGAGGAGGTAAAAGCGGTGAGCGGCAAAATCGTGAGAAGGATCGACCCGATTTAAGAGGATTCGGACCTCGGGTCTTTGTAAATAGAAATGTCAAAAGAGCTAGAATGGCGAGAACCAGTTCGAGCGGCTCCAGTGAATACTTTTAGATCGCAAGCTTGCGGGGATTGTAGCAGAGCGCATATGGGGAATCTTTGAAGCGGCTGGAGCATGTTTTCGTTGTGGGTCAAAGGAACATAAGTTCGAGAGAATGTCCTCGGAGAAGCGGCTCGGGAATTAGCGGCGAGAACAAAGGGATGTCCAATCACGGCGAGGGGACCACCACCACGAGAGGGTCATGGGAAAGGCGAGAGGAGGCAATGGTAATGGGCGAGGGCGTGGAGCAGGCAGGGTGCTTTGGACATCGCAAAGCTCGGCAGCCCGGCGTTGGTTTATCTTTGCACGACGTCGTGAGAGGGTGACGCGCCGATGTTATAAGCGGTACGTTCTTCATTTATAACAAGCCTTACATCGCTTTAATTGATGTGGGTTCCACTCACTCATATGTTGCTTGTGATGTATACGGGGCATTGGGTATGCTTCACGAGGAGGCGTAAGTGGGGTATCAAGTGATAAGTCCTTTGGGACACTCGGTCAAGGTAGATAAACTCTTTAGGGCTGTGCCTCTAGAGATACAAGATAAGATTTTTGAAGGGGAATTGATGGAGCTGCCATTTGGGGATTTTGATCTTATTTTGGGTATGGGTGGCTAACTAAACATAGAGGCAACGTTGGATTGTCTTTGCGAAGAGAATGGTGCTAAGAATCATTAAGGATGAAGAGATAATGGTCATAGGGGAGTGAAGGAATTACTTGTCCAATGTGGTTTTGACTTTAAGAGCCGAGAAGTTGATTCGGAAAGGTTGTAAGGCGTTTTTAGCAAAGTGGTGAATCAAGTTGAACCGAGAGGGGACGACTATGGAGTCAGTTAGGACCATCAAGGAATTTCAAGATGTATTTCAGGAGGAACTTCCTGGATTACCCCCGAACAGGGAAGTTGAGTTTGGAATTGACTTGTTGCCTGGAACAGCCCCTGTGTCCATTGCGCCTTATAGGATGGCACCAAAGGAGTTGGTAGAATTGAAAGCCCAAATTCAGGAATTGTTGGATAGAGGGTTTATACGACCAAGTGTTTCTCCGTGGGGCGCACCAGTGCTATTCGTAAAGAAGAAAGATGGGACCATGCGGATGTGCATCGACTATCGGCAGTTGAATAAACTGACGATAAAAAACAAGTATCCCTTGCCAAGAATCGACGATCTGTTTGACCAACTGAAAGGAGCCTCGGTATTTTCTAAGATTGATCTTGGTCGAGATTGGTTGAGAGTCAAAGAAGTGGATATTCATAAGACGGCATTCAGAACTCGATATGGTCATTACGAGTTTCTAGTGATGCCTTTTGGTTTGACTAATGCACCGGCAGCTTTTATGGATTTAATGAATCGGGTTTTCCAGCCATACTTAGATCGGTTTGTAGTCATTTTTATTGATGATATATTGGTGTATTCGGAAAATGTAAGAGAAGCATGATGAACATCTTCGTGTTGTCTTTGCAAGTGTTAAGGGAAAAGCAACTTTACGCAAAGTTTAGTAAGTGCGAGTTTTGGGTGAAGGAAGTAGCTTTTTAGGGCATGTTGTGTCTGCGCGAGGAATCAAGGTAGACCCTCGGAAGATTGAGGCAATTCTGGAATGGAAGCCACCAAGGTCAGTAACTGAAATCCGAAGTTTTCTAGGGTTGGCAGGTTATTATCAAAGGTTTGTGGAAGGATTTTCTGTGTTGGCGGCACCGTTAACGAAACTTATAAGGAAGGGAGCACCGTTCGTTTGGACAAATAAGCAACAAGAGGCTTTTGAGAAGTTAAAGGAAGTTCTGACAGAAGCGCCAGTGTTGATTCAGCCAGAGTCAGGTAAGGATTTCGTTGTGTACAGCGATGCGTCACATGTCGGTTTGGGCTGCGTGTTGATGCAAGAGGGTAAAGTGGTCGCTTATGCTTCCACGACGACTTAAGCCTCATGAGGTAAACTATCCTACACATGACTTGGAGTTGGCAAAGAAGTGATTTTTGCATTAAAGATATGGAGGCATTACTTGTATGGGGAGAAATGCATCATTTATACGGATCACAAGAGTCTTAAGTACTTGGCGACTAAAAGAAACTAAACCTTAGGCAATGAAGGTGGATAGAGTCATTAAAGGACTATGATCGCTTGATTGAGTACCATCAGGGTAAGGCAAATGTCGTGGCTGATGCATTAAGTCGAAGGGCGTGGCGTAATTGAAGGTAATGTTTGCTCGCCTAAGTTTGTATGACGATGGAAGCTTATTGGAGAATTACAAGTGAGACCAACTTGGGTGGAGCAGTTAAGAAGCAACGATTGGAGGATGAGTCGTTGGTTCCTCGGTTCAAACAAGTTGAGAAGAGGAGAATCCGGACTTTGGATTAAATAGCGAGGAGTTCTTTGTTTTCGAGGAAGAATTTGTATGCCAAAGGACTCGGACTTGAGATTGATGATTTTAAAAGAGGCACATAATGGACCTTGTGCTATGCATCGAGAAGGGAGTAAGTTGTATCGAGACTTGCGAGAGCTATATTGGTGGCACAGGCTTAAGCAAGAAGTGACCGAATTTGTGGGGAAATGTTTAACGTGTCAACGGTGAAGGGCCGAGCATCAAAGCGCCTTGAGGATTATTACAGCCAGTAAAGGTACCACTTTGGAAGTGGGAAAGGGTAACGATGGATTTTGTAAGTGGATTGCCGTTGACACCCTCCAAGAAGGACTCGGTTTGGGTAATTGTGGATAGGCTCACGAAGTCTGCCCATTTCATACCTGTCCGAACCGATTACTCACGTAAGTTGGCTAAGTTGTATGTGGCGGAGATAGTACGGTTACATGGGGTGCGATGATCGATAATTTCGACAGAGACCCAAGGTTTACATCTCAATTTTTGGCGAAGTTGCATGAGGCATTGGGAACGCGATTAGATTTTAGTACGGCTTTTCACCCTCAGTCGGATGGGCAGTCAAGAGAGGGGTCATTCAGATTTTAGAAGACATGTTGAGAGGCTGTGTTATCGAGTTTAGAGGCGGTTGGGAGGACTATTTGCCATTGGCAGAGTTCGCGTATAACAACAGTTACCAAGCAAGTATCCAGATGGCTCCTTATGAGGCATTATATGGGCGAAGGT
Organism: Gossypium longicalyx; assembly: GCA_025698465.1. Classification (NCBI taxonomy): domain Eukaryota; kingdom Viridiplantae; phylum Streptophyta; class Magnoliopsida; order Malvales; family Malvaceae; genus Gossypium; species Gossypium longicalyx. The sequence goes on along the minus strand of CM046999.1, from coordinate 37,689,060 downwards.
GTCGTTCGCCCACTTGCTGGACGGAGTTAGGAGAAAGGCAAGTCCTTGGGCCAGAGTTGGTAGCAGATACCGAAGACAAGATTAAGGTGATCAGGAATCGATTAAAGGAGGCGCGGATCGACAAAAGTCTTATGCTTGGTGCAAGCGTAAGGATGTTGAATATGCGATTGGAGACATGGTCTTCTTGAAAGTTTCGCCTTGGAAGAAGATATTGAGACGGTAAAGGGCAAGTTGAGTCCACGGTTTATTGGGCCTTATCGAATTGTTAAGCGGATAGGTCCGGTGGCTTATCAGCTAGAGTTACCTCCGAAGCTGGATTGTATTCACGATGTTTTTCATGTGTCCATCTTTGAGGCGATATCGTTCGACCCAACTCACATCGTGCGATTGCTTGCGAAATCGAAGTGCGATCGATCGACTTCGAAGAAGAAACGTGCAAATACTTGATCGCAATGTCAAGGTGTTGAGAAGGAAGTCAGTCCCATTAGTAAAGGTACTTTGGAGGAACCATGGCAAGGAAGAAGCTACTTGGGGAGACCGAAGAGGCAATGCGTCAAACAATACCCTCAACTGTTTGGATCGAGTAAATTTGAGGCCGAAATTTCTTTAAGGAGGGTAGAGTTGTAATATCACGATTTTCGGTTTTTCGCGATTCTTGATATTTTAGTAAAGTTTCTAAAATTTGGTATGTGATTATGGAATTCATAATTTAAGTATGTAAATGGGCTTATGGAAGGCCCATGAGTTGGCCAAAACCCAGGTAGAATTTTTAAATTTTAGACTTAGGAGTTAGGGGCTCTGGCGAGGTGCCCTTATATAAAGTTGTGGGTAAAATGTATCACAAAAAGAGCTTTGGTAAAGTGGCAGGGTGGCGCCACTAAGCTCCTAAAAATGTGGCGTGTGGAGCATAGAGGGGAAGACACAGGATCGATTCCTATGTTGGCAAAAAGGATGCTAATTTTTATGCTTTGAGCATGCAAGAGTTGTAGCTGAATGGAACTCTTTGGGGAGAGTTTGAATCAGTTAAATGCATGGATTAAGGAGGATAAGGGGAGAGATTTTAGGAATTGATATGAAGATAGAGTTGGCTGAATAAGGGAGATTGGAGGGGAATTTTTGGCAGAGAGAGGTTTAGTAAGGGATTTTCGGCACATAGGTATTTTTGTGCCGTTTTCTCCCTAGAGGATTAGTCTTTTCTCTCTTTTTTTTTTTGTAGCGAATCTACCATCTCTTCTTCCATCTTTTCTTCCTTCTCCTTCATTCAAACCAGTCCACTATTTCCCTTCATTCACCATTATTTCTTTCCTTAATCTCTACTCACGAAATATCGCAAAAAGCCGAAATCGGTGAGGATAGGGTGGTGCCGATTCTTGTGACCAGCAACCTTTTCTTCCCTTTTCAATTTTTTGGCGTTCAATTCTTTTTTACCTTTAGGCGCATTTGATTCTCTAGAGAAGAAAGACGGTGGTAAGCGTTCAAACTCTAAACAATTCCTAGAGTAACTTTTGGCCAAAAAGCGAAACCCCATAATTTTTAGGAGATGGCCGAATATGTGTATAGGCCTTATGGGGTCTTCTTTTAATATTTTTGTGGTTTATTTAGTGAAGGAGCAGCAAGGTGTAGTGTCGACTTGAAATAGCTTGAATCACCTGAGTGGCTAGGCCTAGTCATCAATCGCGGCAAGGTAAAATTCCTAAGGCCATTATGGATGGTGGCCGAATGTGTAAGTATTAATATTAGATGATTTTGGTTTAGTTCAATTATGGGAAGCTGATTATTAATGATGGATTATAGGAGAAATCGTGTAGGAGATCTCGTCAAGGAATATCGCCAAACAGTGTGTGTAACGAACCCTTTTCATAGCTTAAAGCGATAAAATGCGAAAAGCCGAAATGCCGAAATTCTGGCATTTCGAGAACTTGTGAGCAAGCGAACGCTCACTAGTTAGTTAAAATCCATGAGATGATGATTGAGAACAATGGAAACGGTAAGAATGAGATTTCTGGCATTCTTGGTAAGTTGGGCCTCGAGGGCTAAATCGGGCCCAATGGGCTTTGGGCCCATTTGGGAAAAATTGGTAGAAATTGAAAACCTGTTAAATTGCACGTTAAGACTGGTAATACCAATATGGAAAACAGGCTAAATGGGCCTAGAGGACAAATCGGCTATGTGGGGCCCATTAGGGGTTTTTAGCCCAATAACTCGGTTTCGTTAAAAATGGGCCAGATTCGCGGTTAAAACAAACAAATAGTTAGTAATCGATAATGAAAATGGAAAATTCCTAATATTTGGTAAGATTACGAAATTACCCTTATAATATGAAAATGACTGTTTTGCCCCTAGGTAAAATGACCATTATACCCTAGGGTTTAATTATGAACTTGTTACATAGGATTTTGATGTACATGATATGTATGATATGCACATGAGATGTATGATATGCACATGATATGTATGATATGCACATGATATATATATGATTTGCACATGATGAATTCATAAATACATGGGGTTGGGTTTTTATATGGATGGAGGAAGTGCAAAAGGGCTTATGCCCCGATTAATAAAGGGCTTATGCCCCGATTATGATAATGGGCTTATGCCCTGATTTTCGAAAAGGGCTTATGCCCTAGTTATTAAAAAGAGGCAAGGCCTCCATTATATGATGATAAAGCGACTATCTTTGCCGTTGGAGAGTTTTGGCTGGGTGGGTTGAGTTATTCCCCACATGGAGAGCTTGGTTGGTACGGGTGGAGAGTAGCGGATGGTGGGTCGAGTAGTCTCCCCAAATGGGCTTGCATTCATTCTTTCATTGACATTACATGTGATATTGAAATGGGCCTATGGGCCATACCGTTTACAGTGAAGGCTTCGGCCCAGTAATATGAAATATGAAAAGGCTACGGCCCAGTATATGTTGAGCTTGGACTTGGGCTAAGGCCCAACAGGCTGATATTGTTTTGGGCTCTGAAAGGGGCTTGTTGTACACTGAGTTTCCAAGCTCACCCCCTTTTTCCTTAACCCTGCAGGAGAGCCATGATGAGGGGACTTGGAGCCGGAGGGGATTCAGAGTGGCCATGGTGATTGCCCTTGGGTTTTTTTTTTAATTAAGCATTTGGTTTCCTTTAAGATTTCTTTATTTATTTACTTATTATTTATTTTTGGGTTATAATAAGGCCATTTTAACTTTCCTTTTATTTTTTTTCTGGATTATTTTATTCTATTTTTTTATTAACTTTAAACTGATTGATAATTAATGGGCTAGGCTTAGGACGCGTTTTCAAAATGGAACTCGTTTTTAAAATAACACAATGACACGATTATCCAACTTTAAAGAATATTCACTTAAATAAACTTCAACTCATTATAACCAAGTGTGGCAATGGCAGTGGGCATGTCTAGGATTGGATCCAATCGAAGAGCTTGGTACTTAAGCAGCCTTCATGGCTCACCTCCTCTGTTTCAGATACCTACCTGGTGCCCAGCTTCCATTCACTTGTTAATTTATTAAAAGTCAATTTTTTTAAACACTAAAATGAAACATGAATTTTCAAACTCTTATGTGGCATGTCAGATTCGGCCATAACGTCTGGGCTGGGTTTGGGGTGTTACAAAAAGACACAACTTTAAGATATTGTTACTCTACTAAAAAATTATGAGAGTTTATTCTCTAAGTATTAAATCTATTTTTTGAAATAACAATTCAGTGAAATCTAAAAACTTTATTAGCAGTGTACCAAATATTATTCCATATATATAAAATTTTAACACTATTTTCTCGGGTTTTCAACTTTTAGTCGAAGATTTTTATCATCATGAACTTGATTGTCTTTTGTGATTTTCATTTATCTGAGAATCGATGGAAGGGTTTAAGGTTGAAAACCCACAAAATTAGGTTATTAGCACGTACTCTAGAAAGGAAGACTTATTCAATTCATTGGAATCATGGATGATATAAACACATTGAGGGAGATAATTCAAGTCACGGGCGGATCAAATCATGCTGAAAAATTCTTAAATGGACGACAAGAAAAGCCAAGGCATTTATTGATTAATAACAAGCGAAGTTAGTTTTTTTTACAATGACTTTATAGCCCTTTAACTATTTAAAAAGAGTTATTTTAATCTCTTTTAGCTATTGATGTAACACCCCTAACCCGTATCTGTCGCTAGAATAGGGTTACAAGGTATTACCCAACTATCACATCATAACATATACATATCTCAGACATTTAAACATTCAAACACATACATCTTTCATATACAATCATATTGTCCCTTATAAGGCTTTATGAGATCTTAAAACATGCTTGGAACAGGTTCGGGACTAAACTCATAACATTTGAAAACTTTGGGAAACGTAGAAAATTTTCTTGAATACAGAGATCACACGCCCGTATGAATAGGCCGTGTGCCTCACACGGCCATCAGACACGCCCGTGTGTCTATACCGTGTGAAAACAGGGCATACATACTGACTTACCTCACATGGCTGAGGACACGCCCGTGTGCCAGGCCGTGTAAAAATTGGTGGGTATGCTGACTTGGCCACACGGCCGACCACACGCCCGGGTGTCTAGGCCGTGTGCAAGGCTGACTTGAATTTCTAATTATTTCTAGGGGACACACGGCCATGCATCAAGGCCATATGTCACAGACGGTAGAACCACACGCCTGTGTGCTCAACTGTCTGAACGTAAATAGGCCATTTGCAAGGCCAATTTCGCAACCCATAATGGTCTACCTTGCAAACTCAAAATGTAGCACCAATTCATACACAAAAAGGTAGCCCAAAACATCAACAAATTATGCCCAATTCATAGCCTAAAAACATCAACCAATTTAATACACATTTACTACTCCAAAACATACCATTTCCATATACAAAAACCGTCCATTTCACCTAGTTCCAATACAAGCATTTTATCATCAATTTAACTACCATTTCCAACATTACAAACATATCAATTCACCATTTCTATCCATTACCAAAATATACCATTTCTCAAACAATATACCATTTATAGTCAACTAAAATCATAATCACTAGACCATCACCATTTTCATAATAATCTTCCAAACACAAAACCAAATATATATATAAACCATAATCACATATATGAGCACTTATCATAAGCTAAACTCACATTCAACATTACCAAAACACATGTCCACATAACTCAAGCCTATACATGCCATATAACCAAGTCACAAGTGTATAAATACCAAAATAAAAAACCAGATACTGTGATGCAATCTCCGCTGACTTCCAACCCGAGAGAACGTCCGAATCCCTATAAAACATAGAAAAATAACACAAAGTAAGCTATAAAGCTTAGTAAGCTCGTATGATATTAAACGTTTCTTATTGAATAAACACATATTAAGCATTTACATATACTATAATATAAATTTATTTGATTTCATCTTTATACCATAATTCCAATCACATAATTAACAAAGCTTCACAAGTTTATTTATTTCTATGCTCATACGGATTAAAAACATCTTTATCAGTCATTCACATTTACATGTACATAAGAGAATATATATATAAATTTATTCAATCCAATATCAATCACATTTTATTTAGTAAAGATGAATCATGTAAAATATAATCAAATAACAGTATTTCGCACACTATGTGCCATACGTATATTTAGCTAAAACATCTATAACTCATATCTCACACATCATTCAATTTATACCTCATTATAGCCAAATAAACACATTTTTGGCATGAAACATACTTATACATAAATCTTTCTCATTTCATGCACATGATACATTAAGAACTCATCAAATTACCTTCAATTGATTTTCATATAGGTTTTGTACGTACCTGTTACACTTAATTTGATTGTACTTTCATTCTCATCTTAACTATACCGTTGAACCATTCAGAATCATTAAGGATACTCGGGAATCACACATAGGTCGTACAATCCCATATACAGGATATGGTCTTACTTGTAATCTCATATCAACGCCTATAGCCCAGCTATGGTCTTACACGAAATTTCGTATCGATGCCATGTCCCAGACATGGTCTTACACATGATATCATACCGATGCCATATCCCAGATATGGTCTTACACTTATTCTTATCTCGGTAACCCTAATGTCATGACATTTGTATCTTATACTATTTCTAAGGTTCGTACGGGATTTTCGGACGTCGTAACTCTGTCGATTTCGACTTGTAATCATGACCATTCAACATTCAATTCAATTCAATAATAAATAAGCGTTTGTAACACAATTTAAATATGTTTATTAGCATACAAACTTACCTCGTTCGCTATAACGACGAATTAGGTCGACTAATCCGATACTTTGTTTTCCCCCATTCTAGATTCGAATCTCATTTTTCTCAATCTATATAATAAAAAAATTTACTTATTTAATCATTAATTCATTCAATTTAACACAATTAACATATTTTGGCAAAATTACACTTTTCCCCTATTATTTTACATTTTTGCAATTTAGTCATTATCATCTAAAATCACAATTTCATGCAATTTCATCCTACCCATGCTTAGCTGAATTCTTCTTATTGCCTTAGCAGCTCACATTTTCCAAATAATCACACTTTTAACCACATAATTTCAATATTTCACAATTTAATCCCTAATTTGCATTTTCATCAAAAATCACTTTATAAAATATGAAAATCTAACATCAAATATTCATATTTCACCATTAAACATCAAAGAACACATAAGCTCATCAATGGAAACTATCAAAATCTTTAACAGTTTTGAAATCGAAGACACGGGCTAGCTAGTACTAGTTGCAACGATCACAAAAACATAAAAATCATCAAAAACTGAGTCAAAATGAACTTACAATTGAAACATACATGAAACAAATTCTCAAAGCTCCCAAAATCATCTTTTTCTTTTGATATTCAGCTATGGAGAAAGATGATAGCATAAAAAATGGTTTTTGTTTTATTTAACTGAACATTATTTAACATTTTACTAATTTGCCATTAAAATAAATTCATATTTACACAAATGCCAAACCAAATATCACCCACTAACTCACAATTGGCTATTTATCACATAAAGACCTTTAATTTAATATTCTATAGCTATTTGACACCTTTAGCTTATAGAACACAACTTTTACGCTTTACACGATTTAGTCATTTTTATCAAATTAGACACTCAAACGATAAAATTTCTTTACGAAAATTTCACACAACTCTAATATCATGTTGTAAATATTAAAATAATAATAAAAAATTTTTTGATGTTAGAATTGTGGTCTCAAAACCACTGTTCTGATTTAGCTAAAAATGAGCTGTTACAACTCTTTCCCCCTTAGGGATTTTCGTTGTAACAGCCCGATTTAAAGCCTAGTTGGAATAGTGGTCTCGAGACCACAAATTTGAAGTTATAAAATTTATTTTATTACAATTATAAGGTTATAACATGATTATATTAGTGTATGAAAAATTTGGTGAGTAAATTTTGATGTTTGTGAGCTCGATTGCGAAAAAGGACTAAATCGCATAAAAGTCAAAAGTTGCATTTTAGCACCCAAATGTGCCAAATAGCTTGAGCATTAAAATTAGGGGTCTTTAAAGGGAAACTAGACCCTTTTTAGAGTGCTTGGTCGGCCATAGAGTCAATGGGGGGACAAAATTTTTGTGTTTGGTGTGTTAGGTGACTTATTTGGACTAAAATAAAGAAAAAAAATGATATCATATTCTTCCCATTTCTTTATCCAATGAAAATATCAGCAAAAGAGGGGTTTTTAAAGCTTTGAAATTTTAGCAATTTGTCACCTCAACAAGTAAGTGATTTCCATGTCCTTTGTTGATGATTTTTATATTTTTGAAACCTTTGAAGCATGAGCTTTCAAATGAGGGGTCTATTTTGTAAAATGATTAAGAGTTTGGAGTTTTTCCATGAATGGATTTATGATAGTTTCTGAGTTTTTATGGTAGAATATGGGTTTTAGAAGAGTTCTAAACAACTTTTGTGAAGGGTGTTAGCATGAAAACACCTAAAGAGACTATTTTGCGTAAGTTACAAAATAGGTGATAAGCATGTGAAATAGTGAGAATTTGAAGTTGCTATAAGAGTAAAAAGGGGTCGGATAGGCCTAAAATAAGAGGAAATTCAATCAAAATCAATTTTCGAGCATAGGTGTAAATTGGTTATTTTGTCAAAGTCTAGAGACAAAATAGTCATTTTACCAAAGACCTGAATTTTGGATTGCTTAATTTTGTATAGTGATTAAAATGAGTACATTTTCCTATTATAGATCAATACTTACCAAATTCAAACCTAGATCAGGGGAAAGCCAAGCAAATCGACTAAACCGACTAGTCGAGTACACATTTTGTAATCCGAGGTAAGTTGTATGTAAATAATAAAACTACATTGTTAATGCATGTATTTGAATTGTTATTGATTTGATATAGTATGAATGCTAGATTTTGAATCAAGAATGCATATTAATGATTGAGATAATAGAAAGATCCCGTTGGAACCCTAGGAAACAAACCGGATATTCATGCCATGACATTCGGGTTATTTGTGTGCTAGTGTAAGACATGTTTGGGACATGCATCGGCCACATAATGAGAGCCAGTGTAAGACCATGTTTGGGACATGGCATCGACATTGAGACGTGTGCTAGTGTAAGACATGTCTGGGACATGTATCGGCCTTGATGATGATAGCTAGTGTAAGACATGTCTGGGACATGCATTGGCTAAGAGTTGTGCTAGTGTAAGACATATCTGGGACATGCATCAACACGTATATACGAGAGCTAGTATAAGACCATGTCTGGGACATAGCTTCGGCGTCGATGATGATAGCCAGTGTGAGACCTCTAGAACATGGCATCGGTAACTTATCCCATGTTTGAGGCTTATAGAATATCTAGTAGTATTCCGAAAGGTTCAACTGTAAAGGTTATGAAAGTGATTTAATAAGGAAAGTATAAAAATGTTGTGAGTAGTACAGGTACCTAGTTGGTATGCATGAGCAATGAGTTCAAATCAGAAAATGTGACTTGAGTAGTCGGTAATGAGTAAGTCAAGTGTATGCTTACCTTTGAACTATGAGTATGATGACTAATGGTGAAATTGTTGTTGTATATTTATTTATATGCAACTTACTAAGCTTTATGCTTACTCTCTTTCCTTTCCTTTTTCTTTTAGTGCCGCTTAACTAGCTCAAAGATCCCTTGAAGTTAGAGATATTGATCATACTATCAGCCGTAATACTCAGTATAGTAGGATTTATATTTTTTATTATGGCATGTATAAGACTAGACCTTAGTATTTTGTGTCTTCGAGAATTGGCCAAATGTGTTGACTTGAAATAGATTCCATACTTTACGTTAAGCCTTGAATGAAGATAACAATTATTTTGAGTCTATAATAGATGCATCTTCATGGTTAAATGAATGTCTATCATGCTTGATTTGGTATTGGTTGGTGTTGACATGAAAATAAGCATACTAGGGTGGCAATGAGGCTTGGTAAATAGCCTCATATTGTCCACACGGGCGTGTGTCTAGGTCGTGTGTGACACACGGACAGCCCCATGGGCATATGAAAGGGCTGTGTGTCCTCTGTACTTAGAAATTCCAAGTCAGAATGCATGGTAATGGTCACACAGGCAGAGACACGACTGTGTGTCTCAGCCGTGTGAGAGGGCACAGCCTAGTACACGAGCGTGTACCATGGTCGTGTGATGCTGACGTCAGAAACAGAATACCCAGGTTTTTGCACACAGGCTATGCCACGGGCGTGTCGTGGCCGCGTGAAAGGACACGGGCCAAGGACATGGGCTTGTGTCCAGGCCGTGTGAAGTCTGTACTTGTTTCATGAAAAATTGTGGAATTAACTTGGCCGCACGGGTACAGGACACGGGCGTGTCCTTAGCACACGGGCGTGTGCCTTATACCCACACGGGTGTGTGGGGCCTTAAAGCATGAATTTTTTTTGAGTTTTTCATGAGCCATCAGTTTGGTCCCGAACCACCTTGAATGTATGTTTTGGGCCTCGTAAGCCCTATTAAGGGACAAATTGAATATGTAATGAAAAGTTTTAAATTGATCAAAATTTTATGGCCCGATTCCTAAGATTGGTTGAGTTTAAGTTCAGTAGCACCTCAAACCCTGTTCTGACATTGGATATGGGTGAGGGTGTTACATTCATCCCCGAAAATCTTATCAGAGAATAGATTAAAGATTTTCTTTCACATAGCCTTATCAATTTCTCACATAGCTACAGATTTCTCAACTCTTTAATCTCACAAGCTAAGATTTTTGATCTGTTCTTTGCTATATGTCATATCAAGTTGACTTTCTACTTCTGAAAGAGATATTATAGACAAAAGATCTTATCTATATCATTACATCATATATATATGAGAAACACATTACAGATCTTCTCAAGTTTTGATGATAATCTCATACAGCCCGATGAATCACAAAATCAACTTCTCTTTATAGCTGAATCGAGAAATTCTATTTCCACTGCAATATTTTCACAAATATTTAGTTTTCTAACTAAAATTCAATGCTTTTACGAATCAAATCAGCATATGTTTTCTATCAATCTGAAAGTGCTTTTAGACTGTCGTGAATTACTTTCACTTTCTCTTCAGTCTTTCTAATCACATCGACCCCGTAATTTCTTTTATCATATTGATCTAGTACAACAGAGTTTAGTAACTATTATTACACGCAAACTTAACCAACAACAAATGTCTTTCTCAGTTGCTTTCAAGTTCTAAAACTCAGTAGCAAAATATATTTTCGAAAATCTGAATCACTTCTCATATTAACTATCACACTGAGGATAGTAAATAGTGTTACAAAGCAATCTCATACCCAAAGCTCACAGTAGTTTACTTCAGTAACACGATATAAACCTCGTGTCTCTAATTGAACAATGAAAACTGGCACTATGTAAAAATTAACCATCTCAGAAATGTATAATTCAACTAGTCTATCAAGAGAGAAATTCGTATGTACGAAGATAAAATATGTAGACTTCTTCCAATATTCAATAATAGTTCATATAACATCTGTCTTTTTCGATGATAAGAATAATCCCGATACAACAATTTATCAAAATTCTATTTCGTCTCCACTCAAATAATAACAAAGGCTGTAATAGTTCTAAAGGTACTTGGTAATTAGCTTTAACTTGTTGATAAATCAGACATTTGGATACAAAGTTAGAAATAACACGTTTCAAATTCATTCACCAGTACAACTGTCTTAGATTATTGAATATCATAGTACTTCCCGAATGAACTATTAATTTCACTGTGAACCATATGAAACAATTGTTGCATAATTTTTGGATTTCTTGGTACACGAACTCTATTTTGATACATCAAATAATCAATGGTTCTAAACTAAAATTCTGAATCATGAGTCAATTTATGTTGAACCTTTTTTTTTTAAACTTGCAATTTACTGATGCATTTTTAAACTTCACATATTTGCTGAATGCTTTTAACATAGCTAATATCTGTCCATCATCCGATAAAATCAATCGTGTATTCATAACTCGTAGAGTACACAAAGATTTCTTGTTCAAAATATTTGTGACTAAAATCGTTTGTCCAGTATGATAACCAATTACTGACTCAAAATCTTTCAACAATTCAAGCCATCTTTACTGTCCCAAATTCAGATATTTCTGTAACATAAAATATTTTAAATTCTTACAGTCATCCATTAGGTTACATTACTCACCAAACAATTAACATCGCTAACTATTCAATGCAATTACAGTGTCAACCATCTCTAATTCACGCGTCGAATAACTCCTTCCATGTAACTTTAACTGTATGGAATGTAACGCCCCGAATTTTGGGCCTAGAAGAAATGGGCTTCGCGTATTGGAGGAATTAGAATTTAGTTGTACAAGTGAATGACACAAATAAATGCCTGCTTCAGTGGTTAAGTGTCCTGGGAAGTGCTTGAGAAGTCTTGGGTTCAAGCCTTGGCTCTTGCAAAATTTTGGTTTTTAAGGGATAAACCATGGCTCTTGCATGTAGGCTTTATAAATAATTGTAGATGATTTATGACACAGAAAGAGCCTGTGGTGGAGTAGCAACGTGGCGTGTTGTGTAACTGTGATGTCTGAGGTTCAAGTCTTAGGATACACAATGGAGTATTTATTTTGCTGTTTGAGCTATGTAGGAGGTGAAGTTGGACTAAGTCTCTATGTTGAATTGGTCAAGGAGAGGTTGGTAGAGAAAATCAAGGAGTGATTTATGGAGAAATTTAAGGAGGAAAATATGGGATTTTATGTGTGTTATTGTTATCTTGTGTTCAAAGAATTCGGTTCCTATTCTTTTCCCAAAAAAATTATAGACGATAGTTTTCCTCTGCTTCTCAAGTCTACCATTTTGTTCTTTGCCGATTTTTGCTAGATGGTTCTTTGCGATTTCTTTCGGTTCCCTTTTTGTTCTGTTCTTTCCTATGGTAATATTTGCACCCTCCTCCTCCCTTACTGATTTTTCATTGTCTTCTTTTGTTTCTAACAACTGCCTGATGAACTTTCTTTTCTCTCTCTTTTCACAGCTTTGGATTTTCCTTATAAATCATTCCTTCCTTAATCCTTGGTTTTCGTTGTCGCAACTTTCCACCTTTGTTTTGGGTTCTTGTGCTATTAGTAAGTGTCGCAACTGTGAAGTATTCTTTTCATTTATGGATTTTTGGTGAATCGATCGATTGTTTTATTTGCAAAGGTTAAGGGTTGGAATGACTCGGTTAACGTTAGAGTAGTGCAGCTCTACTGTTACGCGGTTGGTAGGTAAAGTGGCTATATTTTGGTGGTGTTAAAGGAAAGTTTTTCTTTTACCCTTGGATATGAAATGTGAATTGATGTTGGTATTGGGTCTTTAGAGAATTGTCCACGGTGAATTGTAGAGTAGTGAACTATTTTGTTCGGATCTGCAGGTCCCAGAGTGCTCGATAGCGTTTTATAGCAAATTGCATCAGGTGTGTAGTAGTACCATATTTGATAATCAGTCAAAAGCCGAAAGAGTGTGTGAACCCACACACATTGATTTGACCATAGGTCAGCAAATGCCGAAATGCCGAAATACAGAGAAGCCGAAAAGTCGAAAGGAGTGGCTTAGAGCGTGCGATCGTACGTACAGTAAATCGAGCCCACGAAACGTGGGTGTACGACAGAAAAGGCCGCCATGAACGAATTCATGGGCTTAGGCCATAATGGGCCGAATGGGCTCGATGGGCCCGTGGGCTCGTTTGTGTAAATCTGACTGTTAGGTGGAAAATAGTGGGGCTTGTCATGTCGCGCACATGGCATAGGCCATTATGGGCCTCAATGGGCTGCCCTGCACGGATAAAATCCTCGATAAGTGACAAACTTTGGACTGGGCTGTGTTGTATGCATAGCCGTGGCTAATTGGGCCACACGAACGTGTGGGCCCATTTGGGCCGAATAATGGGCCTTGCCCATTTTCACCAATAGGACCATTAGTGTTGCAAAAGTGGCTCGGGGCGACTGTAAACCTTCGGATAGGCCGATAAGCATGTTTAGGCCAAACTAATTAGATGACTGAAATACCTCTAATTTATAAAATTACCAAAATACCCCCAAATTGTAAAATTATCGAAATACCCTCGGTTTATAAAATTACCGAAATACCCTCAGTTTGTAAAATTATCAAAATACCCCAGATTGTAAAATTATCGAAATACCCCCAGATTGTAAAATTACCGAAATACCCTTAGTTTGTAAAATTACTAAAATATCCCCAAATTGTAAAATTACCAAAATACCCCCAGTTCGTAAAATTTCTAAAATACCCCGGTTCGTAAAATTACCAAAATACCCTTGGATTGTAAAATCATTGAAATACCCCCAGATTGTAAAATTATTGAAATACCCCCAGTTTGTAAAAGTATCGAAATACCCCAAATTGTAAAATTACCGAAATACTCCCGGATTGTAAAATTATCGAAATACCCTAAAATTGTAATATTATCGAAATACCCTCGGTTTGTAAAATTACTAAAATACCCTTGTAGTGTAAGATTACCAAAATACCCTTGTAGGGTAAAAGGACTGTTTTGCCCTTGTGGGTAAATGACTGACTTAGACTATGAATTTGACTGATTTGACTATGATTGTATGACTTTGTTTTAACTAACTTGACAGTGGTTGTACAACTGATATGCTTTTAATATATGTTTAAATGATTGTTACTGAGCATGGCTATTTTCCATACACGTGTGATGATTGAGCATGACATACACGACATATTGCATGGGGTTGAGACATTAATACGGAGGAAGTTTTGATAGGATCGCATGGGTCGCACAAGACGACTGTGGATCCAGTATTGATCTATTAAGGTCACACGGGTTGCACGAGATGACTGTGGACCGATGGACGACTTAGTGCCGCTTAGTCTAACTATGGCTCTGTGCCAACCTAAATATGGCTTTGTGCCAACCTAAATATGGGTCTGTGCTATGTTGATTATGGCTTTGTGCAAATTGTATTTACCAGTGGCTATGTGCCTATCATATTATTGATGACTCTGTATCGATCATATTTACCCATGGCTGTGTGCCGATTATATTATCGTCGCTGATGGCTATGTGCCAAACTTATTACAGTTACCGATGGCTTTGTGCCAATTATAATACCGCTACTGAAGGCTTAAAGCCGTATATATGCTAGCAGCTTTGCTGCAATTTCGGTTAGTGCTACAACCAGTGCTAACATTGTAAGTATAGGGATGGCGTGGGTGAGTTATTCCCCACAGGTAGTGCAGGGTTGGACGGAGGCAAGTGCAGGGTTGGATGGGATAGCATGCATCCATGCATTCACACATTCTGTTTTGTTACTGAGATGGGCTAGGCCCAATTGATTCTGTTTTGGGCTGTGACCCAAATGACATTATAATGGGCTTTGGCCCACGTATACTCTGAACTGGACTGTACTGTTACTGTTAAAGGGCTCTGGCCCAGACTGTTTCTGTTTTTGTTTACTGGCTATTACTCTAGTAAGGGGATTACACGCTGTGTTTTCGTAAACTCACCCCGCTTTTAATTTTTCAGGTAATCCTTAGCGGGAGATGATTCGACGTATCGGAGGACTCGGAGGTGGCCACACTACGGAAAGTTAAATTTTAGTATCTTGAATTACTTTATTTTAATTAAGTTTTCCCTTATTTGGGTTTTGTTGTAATAAGGCCTTTCTCCGGTTTGTTTTAATTTCTGGATTTTATCATATTGTTTGCTTAACTTCTAGTTTTAAGGCTCGTGTTTTAAAAAAAAAGACAATGTTTTATAAACCAAACGTAAGTACACAAATGTTTTTCAAGAAAAGCTTTCGTTGTATTTGAAACATGAAATTTTACTTTAATGTTTATAAAAACTAAGACTTTCTTTAACAACATAAAGTTTTATTCAATCCATCAATCAAATGATTTCGAGGTTTTTTTTCAACTACATCGAATTTTATGTTTCACCCTTCAATGTGACACCGCCGGATTCGGCCATAACATTTGGGTCGGGTTTGGGGGTTTACATGGAAGCACAAGCCGTCACTGTACATTCTTATACTAAAACACACTCCAAACCATTCAATGACGCATGACTGGAAATCATAAACTCTTTACCCGATTCAGGCTGAACCAAAACTGATGCTTCAGTTAATAGTGCTTTTAACTGTTAATAACTTTATTAACATATACTAAACCAAATCAAAACAACTTTAATTTACAATAATATTTCTCAAATAGAACTGTTCCGATGAATATAATTCTGTATCATGTCTTCTAAAATATGAATTCTTCATTCAGTCTATCCATCTATTTACTCGTGAACGCACAAAATTTATTTCTGAACCCAAGGATAAACTCAAACGCATATAACTCAATTGACCTTTCAAACAAATAACCCAATCAAACTAAACAACTGTATCGAACTTGTCTGTCAAACAATAACTTTTCAAGATAACTCAGGCATACAACTTATCACAATTCCTTCAGAATACTAGTCAAAGATCTTCTTAAAAACTGCATAACTTGAATATGACATAACATTTCGTCTTTATTCATTGACACATAGCAAGATTTACTTGAAAGTGATAACCATTATACAGATTTGAACTTGATCTTCTATCGTCTATGCTTTTGCCGATGTCAATTCCCTTTCAAGAAAACTAGATAGGATTATAATAAAGCTATCTCAACTATTAATCATTGAATCATTGTACTGTACTAAAGCCACCTTCGTCAGATAAAAATCATAATGCCATAATAAGACCAACGTCTGAATCGTATAAATAGATAAAATCCCCAACTGTTAATAATGCATTTTTAACACAAAAGAAAATAAAAAACGGTTTCTTCAGCAACCAACACAGAAACACAACCTTTATAATCTTATGACGGTACCACTGTACTCCCATGATCAAACCAGAAATTATAATCATAACAAGTATAACCATCTTCTTCAAAAGAACA
This sequence comes from Gossypium longicalyx, assembly GCA_025698465.1. NCBI lineage: Eukaryota > Viridiplantae > Streptophyta > Magnoliopsida > Malvales > Malvaceae > Gossypium > Gossypium longicalyx. The sequence goes on along the minus strand of CM046999.1, from coordinate 37,672,554 downwards.
TCTATTGTAGATATCTCATGCTTAATAAATTAAACAATAAAATGCTAAGGAAGCTAAGATAGCGAAATCTCAAAATGTGGAGCTATATAGAATTTCTGAAAATCACAACTCATATAGAATGGCAGAAATCTCGATAATATCCCAGAAAATATCCAGAAGGAAAAACGTCATTCACAAGTACTGAAATCCACAGTGACAGAAACAATATAATCTTCATATGCATTCAATAGAATAATTACCAGTAGAAACAAAATACCAGCATCATAAAGATTTTACTGTTGACTTTCCTATCAACACGAGGGAATAAAATACCAGAGAAAGATAGAGTAATGCCGATCATAACTCAAACAGACCAACAATACTTTCATCTATCAGTATGTTCCGCTAACGTTCTCATACGATAAGAATTTCATCTGAAAATATACAGCTACATATATCTCTGAGAATAGTTGAACACATAGAGTACCCAGAAGAGTTCGTCGTAAACCAGTTGACTATAATCGTTGTACTCAACTATCTTTATAATTCAAACATGATTCCACTGTCTATCTCTGACATCATTGATTTCTCATTATCCTAACACTAACAGAAATCAATTCAGAAGAACTTCCAGTTAATATATTCTTTAGATATCATACCTGGATATTTGGTTTCATCTAATTCAACTTTTTCTTTAGTAGTGACTTTGCATAATCTGAATGATCTTCAGAACAATCCAATATCTCTTCTAGTACTGTCTTTGCTTGCTGGCTCATTCTTTTATATGATTATAGTATTAATCCTTCAATTGCGGAACTCTGTAATTCTACACTCGTAAGCTTATTCAGTCTAAAAATTACAAATTTTCATTGTAATACCTTACTGATGACAGGGTGAGGGTCGTAAAGCCTCAAATTTAACTCTCATATATATATGCACATAACATAACATTTATCAATAATATGATATTACGAACTTTTACTCATACCTTTATGAGTTTTAACTCATCATAAACATATTTTCACACAAACATTTGAGTACCACTTTCTGCACTATCGGAATTAGCTCGGTTGTAAAGCACATCTGTCTAATTAAAACAATTCTCGTCAGAATCAGGAGATATCACACTATCACAAGTTAAATATGGCATGTATAGCTAAACTCTTATTTGCTACGTTAGTCCTATAATCGACTAAACCGTAGCTCTGATACCAATTAAATGTAACACCCCTAACCCGTATTCGTCACCAGAATAGGGCTACAAGGTATTACCAAACTATCACATCATAACATATACATATCTCATACATTTAAACATTCAAACACATACATCATTCATATACAATCATATTGTCCCTTATAAGGCTCTATGAGATCTTAAAACATGCTTGGAAGAGGTTCAGAACTAAACTGATAACATTTGAAAACTTTGAGAAACTTAGAAAATTTTCTTGAATACAGAGGTCGCATGCCTGTGTGAGTAGGTCGTGTGACACGCCTGTGTGTCTATGCCATGTGAAAATAGGGTATACATACTGACTTGCCTCACACGGCCGAGGAGACGCCCGTGTGCCAGGCCGTGTGAAAACTGGTGGGTATACTAACTTGGCCACATGGCCAACCACACGCTCGTGTGTCTAGGATGTGTACAAGGCTGACTTGAATTTATAATTTTTTCTAGGAGACACACGGCCATACTCAAGGCCATATGTCACACACGATCGAACCACATGCCGTGTGCTCAACCGTGTGAACGTAAATAGGCTATTTGCAAGACCAATTTTGCCACCCATAATGGTCTACCCTGTAACACCCTTAACCCGTATCCGTCACCGAAACAGGGTTTCAGAGCATTACCAAAATTTACAGATTATTTAACAGAAATTTCACTTCACATAATATTCATTCCCGAAATCAATTAAATTTAATCATAGTGTCCCTTATGCGAGCCATCGAGGCCCAAAATATATATCGGGACTTAACCGAGAACTAAATTTTTTTTCAAAAATATTTAAAATTTTTCAACACTGCAGTGGTCACACGGCTGTGTGGCTAGGCCGTGTGGTTTAAACAATACTCATGAAGCTATATTCATCAATTACAAGGTGAATAAATCCACAGCATCACTTATACATATAATCTCTAGCTTAGTAAGATTTTAAATAATTTAATTTTAACTCTTCCGAGTTTCCTTATTTTCATATATTTTTCTTTACTTTCCACACTCATTCCTTATGTATAACACACCGGTCATAAAGCATACTATACCGTCATAACCACAAGCTAGTGCAGTTGAACATAACCCTTTTCAATTAATCATATGATAAGCCATTTCATAAGATATTGCATAACTTAAAACTTGCCACTCTCTCACGATCACAGTATATTTTCATTTGAGCACTTGCCCCTTTAACACATCATATAAATAAACATATTACCATTTAACCGATAGCTTGGCACTTGTCTAAGCATCATCAATAACACTTATTAGCATACTTGAACATATTCATATAAATTCAACATAGATAAACTTATTTTCTCATCATATTACACTGGAGTTTATTGCTCATCTCAACATACATAATTTCTTTGTAGTAACATATTAAAGATAATCACATTTTTACAAGTCATGATACCTATTATTCTTTTGCTATTTCTTTATAAACATATATCATTCATTTCATTATATCAATATTTCACGCACCATCATTTCCATATATTTCAGGTGTATACCGATAATAATTCATTTCAAACTCATGTTATCTCATATCAGAACTTTACCTATTGAATCATTTAAATATCAATGGTACACTTATTTCAAATTAATATTAGTAATAACCATAAGTCTTCTAATACTACATTCATATGTCACTTACCAATCTTTGTCAAATTAGAGAATGAGAACGTCTTGTGGATTTAAGTCCGTCATTTGTTCAGTGCCACGATTCACAACTCAGTATGGTTTTCCTCATTGAAATACCATACCTACATTTTACAACTCTGTATGGAAAACACCATACCTACGTTTCATGTTTAGTATGGAAACGCCATACATACGTTTCACATTTTGCCATGGATCAACCACGTCTTATCCGTCAATTCATCACTGATCATTGAACTTTTTGTTATGTTTGGCACACTACATCACTTTGCCATGATTGGCACACTTTATTACTTTGCCATAGTTCAACTATAGACTTGTACTTTCACACTTTTTACTTGTCACTGATCAGATAAGTGTAGCTAAAGCTACCACTTATCACTTATCACTTGTAGCCGAAGCTACCACTATTCACTGATCAGGTAGCCGAAGCTACCACTATTCACTGATCAGGTAGCCGAAGCTACCACTTTTCACTGATCAAGTAGCCGGAGCTATCACTTTTCACTGATTAGGTAGCCGAAGCTACCACTTTTCACTGATCAGGTAGCCGGAGCTATCACTTTTCACTGATCAGGTAGCCGAAGCTACCACTTTTCACTGATCAAGTAGCTGAAGCTACCACTTTTCACTGATCAGGTAGCCGAAGCTACCACTTTTCACATTGTACACACAAGGCATACATTTCCTTTTCAAGTGTACACACAAAGTGTATATTTCCTTTTCCAGTTGTACCGTTTAGGTACATGTATCCTTTTCAAGTGTCACCCTTTCGGGTAAAATTCCTTTTCATAATGAGATCATAAGATTACTCCTTTCGGAATAACCATTATTACAACACATGCAAGATCTCATTTATAAGGGTAATCACCTGTCCAATTGGAATTTAATATTCGAACGGATTCTTGTACCCTTTTTATCAATCACATATATCATATGTTAACATTTTCATGCTACATATCCATGTCATTTACATATCATAATTCTCACAAGTCAATAATTAAATCAATACATTTTCATACTTAATTAAGTTATATAAGCTTACCTGGCTAAATTACAGAAATATCAAGATTCAAGGGCATTTTGGTAATTTTCCATTTTTTTGATTTTTCACCCGATCTTGATCTAAATTAATAATTTTATTAAATTTATTAATTTAAATGCTAAAACAATTCATTTTCTTCAATTTGGTCATTTTTGACATTTTTACAGAATTGCCCCTAAAGTTTTACTCTTATTCAATTTAGTCCTTGAACCTAAACATGCAAATTAGCAATTTTTAAAGTAAACCCATACTAGCTAAATATTCATATATTTTCTTGTTAATTACCAAGTTTATAACACTCTTATTTCCTTTCTCTACAATATTTCCATCACTTTCTCTTATTACACTTCACTAACATATCAAGAATATAGAACCTACATAATAAAACTCTACTTTCACATCATTTCCATGCATTTTCAATAATATTACACTTTAAAAAAATATTGAAATCTTGATGTACTTATCTTGTTCTATTGATTCTAATCTTTAATTTGATTTTTCTCTCTCCTCCAGCTTCTATTTCTTGAATCCAACTTGATATTCTAACTTCCCATAGTCTCCTTAACATTTTTCTCTCTTGGTAGCTATAGAAATTCTTTTGATTTTTAGGTGAAAACGTTGAATTTTTGATAGAAGGACCAAATTGTAAAGAAAGTCAAAACTTTCTTTCTTTCTCTCTTCCTCTCACGTTTGTGCATGGGAAAGAAGATGATGATTCTTCATCTTTCCTTCCATATATATATATATATATATATATACTAAATAAAATAAAAATAAAAATAAAAAAATAATTATCACTTAAATATGAAATTAAAGTATTAATAAACTAATATTTATTTATTTAATATAAAATATCTCCAACATCATCATTGCCTTCTAGATTTCTCTCTCCTTCTATTTGACCATTTTGCCCTTAATGATCTTTTAAAATTCCATCCTTGAGTCATCATTTAATTTGGTAAAATTATAATTTAGTCCCTCATATTTCTTCACAAATTCAATTTGGTCCTTATACATCCATTTTCCTTAGTTTCTAGATCATTCCACCCTTAAAATATTTGCACTATTAGTCCTTCAAATTTTTCATATTTACACTTTAACCCTTCAAATTTTTAGTATTTACTCTTGAGCAACAAAACTTTTCTCATTTTTATGATTTAGTCCTTTCTTGAATTAATACATCATAATATAATTCCCAATGTTGACATAACTCAAAATTTCTCTTTTTATCACTTCATTTCCTTATTTTACTATATCAAGAATAATATTTTACTTTCTTATTATAGAAATTTTCGGGGTATTACATACCCTGCAAACTCAAAATACGACACCAATTCATACACAAAAAGGCAGCCCAAAACATCAACAAATTGTGCCCAACTCATAGCCTAAAAAAATCAACCAATTTAATACACATTTACTACTCCAAAACATACCAATTCCATATACCAAAACCATTCATTTCACCTAGTTCCAATACAAGCATTTTATCATCAATTTAACTACCATTTCCAACATTACAAACATACCAATTCACCATTTCTATCCATTACCAAAATATACCATTTCTCAAACAATATACCATTTATAGTCAACCAAAATCATAATCACTAAACCATCACTATTTCCATAATAATCTTCCAAACACAAAGTCATATATATATACACACCATAAGCACATATATTAGCACATATCATAAGCCAAACTCACATTCAACATTACCAAAACACATGTCCGCATAACTCAAGCCTATACATGCCATATAACCAAGTCACAAGTGTATAAATACTGAAATCAAAAACCGGATACTGTGATGCGATCTCCATCAACTTCCAACCCAAGCAAACGTCAGAATCACTATAAAACATAGAAGTATAACACAAAGTAAGCTATAAAGCTTAGTAAGCTCGTATGATATTAAACTTTTCTTATTGAATAAACACATATTAAGCATTTACATATACTATAATATAAATTCATTTGATTTCATCTTTATACCATAATTCCAATCACATAATTAACAAAGCTTTACAAGTTTATTTATTTCTATGCTCATACGGATTAAAAACATTCTTACCAGTCATTCACATTTACATGTACATAAGCGAATATATATATATATATATAAATTTATTCAATCCAATATCAATCACATTTTATTTAGTAAAGATGAATAATGTGAAATATCATCAAATACCGGTATTTCGTACACTATGTGCCACATGTATATTTAGTTAAAACATCTATAACTCATATCTCACACATCATTCAATTCATACCTCATTATAGCCAAATAAACACATTTTTGGCATGAAACATACTTATACATAAATCTTTCTCATTTCATACACATGATACACTAAGAACTCACCAAATAACCTTCATTCGATTTTCATATAGGTTTTGTACGTACCTGTTACACTTAATTCGATTGTACTTTCATTCTCGTCTTGACTATGCCCGTTGAACCATTCAGAATCACTAAGGATACTCGAGAATCACACATAGGTCGTACAATGTCATATCCCGGATATGATCTTACTTGTAATCTCAGATCGATGCCAATAGCCCAGCTATGGTCTTACACGAAATTTCGTATCGATGCCATGTCCCAGACATGGTCTTACACGTAATATCATACCGATGCCATATCCCAGATATGGTCTTACACTTATTCTCATCTCGGTAATCCTAATGTCATGACATTTGTATCTTATACTATTCCTAAGGTTCGTAAGGGACTTTCGGACGTCGTAACTTTGTCGATTTCAGCTTGTAATCATGACCATTCAGCATTCAATTCAATTCAATAATAAATAAGCATTTATAACACAATTTAAGTACGTTTATTAGCATAGAACTTACCTCATTCGCTGTAACGACGAATTAGGTCGACTAATCCGATACTTTGTTTTCCCCCGTTCTAGATCCGAATCTCATTTTTCTCAATCTATATAACAACAAAATTTACTTATTTAATCATTAATTCATTCAATTTAACACAATTTACACATTTTGGCAAAATTACACTTTTGCCCCTATTATTTCACTTTTTTGCAATTTAGTCCTTATCACCTAAAGTCACAATTTCATGCAATTTCATCCTACCCATGCTTAGTCGAATTCTTATTATTGCCTTAGCAGCTCATATTTTCCAAATAATCACACTTTTAACCACATAATTTCAATATTTCACAATTTAATCCCTAATTTGCATTTTCATCAAAAATAACTTTATAAAATATGAAAATATAACATCAAATATTCATATGTCACCATTAAACATTAAAAATCAAATAACACATAATCTCATCAATGGAAACTATCAAAATCTTTAACAGTTTTGAAATCGAAGACACGGGCTAGTTAGTACTAGTTGCAACGATCACAAAAACATAAAAATCATCAAAAACCGAGTCAAAATGGACTTACAATTGAAACATACATGAACCGAATGCTCAAAGCTCTCAAACTCATCTTTTTATTTTGATATTCGGCTATGGAGATAGATGATAGCATAAAAAATGGTTTTTGTTTTATTTTATTAAACATTATTTAACATTTTACTAATTTTCTATTAAAATAAATTCATATTTACACAAATGCCAAACCAAATATCATCCACTAACTCACAATTGGGCTAATTATCACATAAGGACCTTTACTTTAATATTCTATAGTTATTTGACACCTTTAACTTATAGAACACAACTTTTACACTTTACGCGATTTAGTCTTTTTTTATCAAATTAGACACTCAAACGATAAAATTTCTTTATGGAAATTTCACACAACTCTAATATCATGCTGTAAATATTAAAAAATAATAAAATAAATTTTTCAATGTTGGAATTGTGGTCATGAAATCTCTGTTCCGATTTAGCTAAAAACGGGTTGTTACAATTGACCTTGCAATTTTTTGTTAAATCACTCCAAAATAGATGAAAATGTTAATGTTTATTAATTTTATTGACGTGAAATACACATGGATGACATGCCAACATTTAATCATTTTTTTAGTTTCAAAATATTAAAAAATATTTTTTTATAACTTTTATACTTTTTAAATAATTTTAATGATTTAAAAAAAATAATTTTTAAACCTTTTTTTTAATTTTAAAATTTTTAAAAAATAATTAAATGTTGACGTGATAATCCACGTATATGCTATATCAAGAAAGTTAAAAATTGTTAACTTTTTTTATTCATTTTAAAGTAACTTGACAAAATTTAAGTTTTAAAAAATAAAGAAATGAAAAATTAAAATAATTTTTTTTATAAAGTTGGAGGATGAAATAATCATTACTCTTTTATTTTTACCTTTTGTTTTCCTCTAATTTGGTCTGTCTACTTCTGATCTTTTTGGTTAGTGTATCAAGAAAGAAAAAACTTAGATTTTCGTTTATTTTTAATTAAATTTAAAATATTTTTATTTATTTTTACTTTAAAATTTTAATTGATTAATATAATGTAAATTTCATTTGTGGCAATGTCCCCACAGTAACAACTTAAAAATTAATGAGATGGAAAGAAATATAATATGGTTTGATAAAATCTTTTCTTTTTGAGATTTTAATTTCGCTAAAGTTTTCATTCTAAAATTATATATATGCATTATTATATTTAGAAAATGCAATAAGATAAATTTGAAATAATTTTTTTAATTAAAATTTTAAATTAAAATAATAATTTTCAAAATATTATTATTAAATATTTAATTCAAATATTTATTACTAATAAAGTTTATTGTAAAATATTAAATACATGAATATTATTTTTATTTAATAAAGACAAATTAATAAATTATCATTATATTTCTAGGAAAGTATTAGTGAACCATATGTGATAATACAATTTTGTAAAGATTTTAATCAATACTTTCTAAAGTATACAAAACATTGCAAAGTAATATATTCCAATTGAAATCATAACATGAGAAAACACCAAACGCTATCTAATTAGAATTAAGCTTATTTCAGGTAGCAAATTTAGGGTTTGTCCAGAGTTTTGGGGATTTTGATTCAGCGTGCAGTGTGCCTTTGCAACTGAACTGATGGAGCTTTAGCAAAATTCTATATAATTTAAAAACTTAAATTATTTTTTAAATTTTAAGTTAATAATTTAAATTACTTTAAGTTTTTCAATTTTTTAAATCAAATTGTGTAAATATTTTGATTTTTCAAGTTCAAAGTAGAGTTAAATTTTATAACCCGTTTAACAAATTGGTTTCTTTTTTGGGTTCTTCTTAATTTAGAAAATGAACAATTTCATTTCTCTCACAAAATATTTATAAAATTTTCAATATAATAATTATAAAAATTATTAAAGACTTCCAAAAAAATTAAATATTATATAAAATGTCAAAATTTTAAATTTTAAAAAGGTTTTAAACAAGTAAATTAGGTTTTGTTGAAAGAGGGTTGACCCCTGGAGAAGTCTTTGAAGTGTCATTCGTCAGACAACCGATTGAATCTCCAACAACCGAAGTATTGTCCCCTAGGGAGGGTTTTGTCTCCCATGCTTTACCAAGAGCCAACGTGCTGTGAGCGATTTCCATGAGGGCCTAGTTCACAGAGCCGAGAGCTCCTTGACCATACCTAGACAAGTGACCACCCACTAGGGCGATGTGAGCGTCTCACCCTTGTTGGGGTTTGAACCCCTAACTTATGGTGCAACAACCCATTTTCCAGTGGTGGTGGAAAGATGGTTTCGAAAACCCATTTCTATTATTTTTTCTATAAATATTATTATTTAATATTTACGAGGTTATTATAAAAGTCTATTAAAGTTTGATCCCTTAAATTTGTCAAATTGATAGTTAATTAAAGTATAAGGACTAAATTGTAAAAGTTAATCGCTATGAAGTTGTAATTAACAAAAGGACCAATTAAACAATTGGACCATTAGTATATAGTCAAATGGTGGTGGATGATAGCTAACATCCACCAATTTTTTTAATTATGATTAAAGTTAGTTAATTATAATTAATTAAGTTAATTAAGATTAATTAATTATTAATATAAGTATATAAGATAAAAAAAATAAAAGAAACAAAAGCTATTTTGTGTTCATCTTCCATTCTTAGGAAACAAAAAGGAAGAAGAAAGGGTTTGAAGTTTCACCTTTAGTCCTTCAATTGGCATGTTCAATCAAGTTATTTTCTTGTAATTTTTTATGTTTTTGAAATCGTGAGAGCTTGATTTAGCTAGCCCATGTACCAATTTGCAAAAAAAAAAAACTATTAAAATTTTTAAAAATTTCCAATCCTTGATGAAATTGGTACTAAGTTGTTAGATTTTGAGCTTAGAAGTGAAAAAGGACTAGTTTGTAAAATTTAATTACTAGCTTTGAAATAAGGACTAAAATGAGTAATTTTTAAAATTTTTAGAAGTTTCTATAATTATTGATAATATAGTGTTATAAAAGGATGTAATTGAGATTGGATTCAAATCAAAACTCAAATTTGAAAGTTATGACAATTTCAGTTTTAGGGACTAAATTGAATAAAATGAAAAAATTTAAGAAACATTGAAAAAGTGAAATTGAATTGACTTATGCTTATAATAGGATGATATAAGGTAACTAGAGTTGATAAATTGAAATGGATTATTGTATAGATCAAGAATTGAATTAATCAGAGGATAATCGAAGAAAAGGTAAAATTACAGATTAGTCCTCAACGTCTTGTTGGTTGTTGCTTTTGTCAGGTAAGTTCATATGAAGTTTACTATTTTAGTTAATTGATATGTTGGATTGTATTTATTTTGTTTTTGAATTAAATTACTATGAATTGGATGAATTTGAAATCAAATGGATTAAATTGTAAAGCATGAATATTGTGATTATTATGGATTATTTCAAGGTATTGAGATGAATATCAAAATGTATACGGAATATATATAATGTTTATATGGTTACAGGGTGTAAAATTATACTGAGCTGGTAACAATGCCGTGTGAACGTAGTAAATGATTAGGATAAAAATGACATGCCATTAAGGTCCCAATGAAAAAGGAAATGGTTCGAACGAACAAGGAAAATGGTTGTTTGATTAGTGGCTTATATTATGATTTGAGATCTAACATGTTGTAGATTCTCTGAAACTTGTGTGAGGAATCACCGAATGTAGCACCCCCTGACCCGTATCCGTCGTCGGACTAGGGTCACAAGGCATTACTGAACATAAACACAGTTCTGAACATTCTCATATTATCACAGGTCATATTCTTATATACATGTAGAGCATATAACTAATTAAATATAAGCATATTACATATACAAATCACAGGTTAATCACTTTAATGATAAGCGAATACTAAAATAAAAATTAAAGATTTTATTTCTTAATTCTACACATGCGCTGGTTTAACCAATTAAGTCATATTACAAGGCATTAGGTCTCTTAGCATATATGGCATTATCAATTTCACAAATAATCAATAATATTTCACTAAACATTTAAGTAATATCAATTCCATCATTCAACTTAAATTAAAAATTTACCAAATGTACATCTGCATACAAATATTTATATATGTTACTTATTACTTAACCATTTTACTATCAATACATACCCAACACGTACTCAATATTTATCTTCATCAATTGTACTTATTTTACAAATCATATAAGCATGGTATATGCATATGCATTTCCAAAACAAACCGAAACATAATAATAAATATTATTCGATTTTACTCATATATCAACCATAGTATAAGTGCATTTATATATATACATAAATAAGTTCAACTAACAAAGCATATATGATTAAATTAGCACATATCTTTTACCATAATAAACAAATCATGAATTTTACATATCATCATTCCGAACCATAAGGGAATACCGAATATACCCTATGCATGTATCTTACTTGTCACCTAACTAGTAGGTGATATACTTAGTTCATTTAACAACCATTATATATTATGTAGCCGAGACACATAAACAACTTTATAAACATTATATACCTTGAATATAATCTTAACATAAGTTTAATCCAAGACCAAATAATAACACATCCCTTATCAATATAAACTACCGCAATTCACATGAATATATATATATATATATGTGCTGAACTAATAATCAGTTATAATCAATATCTCTTACTATCATTTAACTGAATATACTTGTCAACCAAATGAGGTTATTACTATCATTACAAGTCATAACCGAAGCATTTCAACCTAAAGTAACATAACAAATATATTTCATACTTACCAATATATCATGGCCGAATCATTCAAACTACATCCAGCTCACCAATCAACTTCATTGCACAAAAACGCACATCAAAAATAACATTCAACCATAGCACCTAATATTATAACTAAAATGAACACAAACTTAATTAAACATAACCGATTTCAAGCAAGGTAGTTAAGCCAATTTCGCATGGCTTATAATATATATAACCAAAATCCAACATTTCAAAAGTATGTTCCAGCCTATAGATGCCATAATTCGGGTTCAACTTATTAGATACTGAAACAGTAGATAGTGTGATGGACTTTGCTGACGATCCCCAAGCTCGTAACTTGAATCCAAAATCTATAAAACAGAAGTAAATATACACACAGTAAGCTATCTAGCTTAGTAAGTCATAAGCAAATAAACAACTCAATAATATTATCTATTCAACTAAACTAAATCAAATTATATCATCGTTACCAAATTTAATCATGAATATATAAATTTTATTATTGATATATTTTCATACATAAAAATCACCTTGGCCGAATATCCATATGGCAAATTAACATTTTAACATTCAATTTTCCAAGCCAATAATCATTGTAAAAACCTAATCCACATACTCTCCAATGCACAATCTCATATATCATAATATAAATTTATATTCCTATAATTGATATATGACCGAATATACATAGTCTCACATATACACATAGTTAGGAATCATTTCATTGATACTCAATTTATTTAATCACAAGGCCGAATACACATACCATTCTCACATTTATTCAACATTAGCATAACACATGACTTGTAGCAAATATCAAGTTATATACTTACCTTTTTACTAGTAGCCAACAAGCTAATTCATACCTAGCCATTTAGCTCGTTTTACACATTCGTACACGATTTACCTTTACTTGATGAACCATTCAGAATTGGATAGGACACTCAGATAATCACACACATCGTACAATTCCAATGTCCCAGATGTGGTCTTACATGTAGCCACATATCGATGCCACTGTCCCAGACAGGGTCTTACTCGCACACACATATATCAAAATTACATATCGATGCCATGGTCTTACTAGCACACTTATATCAGAATCCTATGTCATGACATTGTATCCTAACTATTTCTAAGGTTCATACGAGGCTTTCAGACGTCGTAACTCGATCGAAACGAAGTCATAACATAGTTGCCAAGCTTAACAACATTCGGCTATTGCATTTATAATTTCATATATATCTATTCAACATATATACTTTGCATTTAATTAAAATTAAGAACGTATATTTGCTTATAAACTTACCTCGAACGATATAAAACGGAACGGGACAACTAGTTGACAACTTTCGTTTTCCCCCAATCCAAATCCGATTTCTTTGGTTCTTGATCTAAATATATTAAAGTTAAGCTCATTCAAACATATTTTCATTCAATTTAGTCCAAAAACACATAAATGGGTAAATTACCATTTTACCCCTGACATTTACACTTTTTACAATTTAGTCCCTATTGCACAAAACACAAAATATACAAAATTTCAAGAGACACATGTTTGGCCGAATATTTCTAGTGTTCATACAAGTCCATACATTTCATTTATTTCACATTTTAGTCCCTCAAATTATTATTTTTGCAATTTAGTCCTAATTACTCAAAATCATCAAAAACTCCAATACAAAACATGTTAATCTAAAACATATCTTTCATATTTCATCACCAAACAAAAAAAATCACATACTCTCAACAATGGCACAACTCAAAATATTCATCAAATAAAAAATTCAAGCATGGGTTTTGTAGTACTCAAAGCAACGATCTCAAAAACGTAGAAATTATCAAAAACCGAGCTAAACACATACCTTGATTGAGCTTAGGAATGGTCGAACCCTATGTTTCTTTTTTTATTTTCTTTTGTTTTTAGTTCCGATGCAAGAACAAAGACAATAATATGAATATGGCTTATTTTATGTTTGTTATATCTTATATTAACATTTTACCTAATTACGTTTTTAACCTTAATAAAATTATAACATAACCTTATAATATATGCCTATTACCGTCCACTTAATATGTAAATGGGCTATTTACAACTTAAATACTTCCACTTATAAATCCAATAGCAATTTGGCCCCTTATACTTTTAGCTACCAAATTTTTATTTTACGCGATTAAGTCCTTTTATTTAATCGAACCCTTAAACGATAAAATTAAATCACGAAAATTTCACATGTATAAATTCACACAAAATAAACACAAAAAATAATTTTTAAATATTTTTATAACTCGAATTGGTGGTCTCAAAATCACTTTTCCGATTAGGGTCTAAATCGGGATGTTACAACTCTCCCCCCTTAGGGATTTTCGTCCCTGAAAATCTTACCGGTGAATAGGTTTGGATAACATTCTCTCATTGCATCCTCTGGCTCCCACGTTGCTTCCTCGACTTCGTGTTTATGCCATAGTACTTTAACTAGCGGATTCTTCTTATTTTGCAACTCTTTACTCTCGTGAGCCAGAATACGAATCGGTTCCTCTTCGTACATCATATCAGGCTTAATCTCAATCTCAGATGGACTAATCACATGTGAAAGGTCTGATCGATATCTATGAAGCATCGAAACATGGAATACATTATGGATCTTTTCTAACTCAAGTGGCAACAATAGTCGTTAAGCAATTGGCCCGATACGCTCTATAATATCATACGACCCAATAAACCTCGAACTTAATTTGCCTTTGCGACCAAATATGAGTATTTTCTTCCACGGTGAGACTTTCAAGAAAACTTTATCTCCAATCTGAAACTCTATATTTTTACATTTTAAGCTCGCATATGATTTCTGACAATCTAATGCCGCCTTTAGACTTTTACGAATCACTTTCACTTTCTACTCAGTTTTTCTGATCAAGTCAACCCCGTGTATCTTATTTTCATTGAGGTCAGTCCAGTACAATGGTGTACGACATTTACGACTATACAAAGCCTCATAAGGTGCCATTTTGATTCTCGATTGAAAACTGTTATTATACACAAATTCAATCAGAGGTAGGTATCGTTCCCACGTACCTTCGAACTCGAGAATGCAACATCTCAACATATCCTCAAGTATCTGAATGATTCTCTCATACTGGCCATCTGTTTGCGGATGGAAAATAATATTGAAATGTAATTTCGTACCTAGTGCATCTTGCAGTTTCTTCCAAAACTGCAATGTAAACCTCGGATCTCTATCCAAAACAATAGATATAGGCACACCATGTAATCTCACAATCTAAGAAACATAAAATTTAGCCAGCTTATCCAGCGAGTAGTCTGTACCTATCGGAACAAAATGAGTTGATTTAGTCAATCTATCTACAACAACCCAGATTACATCTTTCTTGCTTGGTGTCAACGGTAAACCAGATACAAAATCCATCGTGACTTTGTCCCACTTCCACTCAGGTATCATAATCGGCTGAAGTAATCCTGAAGGCACATGATGTTCAGCTTTTACTTGTTGACAGACTAAACATCTTGCAACAAAGTCAGAAATATCTCATTTCATACCATGCCACTAGTAAAGTTGTTTCAAATCATTATACATCTTTGTACTACCTGGGTGAATAGACAATCGACTGTTGTGAGCTTCATTCAAAATCATTTGAACCAATTCTGAATTCCTCGGAACGCATATTTGGTTTCTGAATCTCAAACAGTCATTAGCACTAACCTTGAATTCTGAATCAGCATCTGTCTCACACTGAGCTCGTTTTGCCAATAATTCATTATCAACCTTCTAGGCATCACATAATTGTTGAACAAATAACGGTCTTGCTTTCAATTCAGCTATTATTGAACCATCATCAGACATAGCCATATGTGCATTCATTGCACGCAAAGTAAACAGTGATTTTCGGCTTAAAGCATCAGCAACAACATTAGCCTTTCCCGAGTAGTAGTCAATCACCAGCTCATAGTCTTTTAGTAACTCTAACCATCAGCGTTGTCTCAAATTCAAATCTTTTTGAGTCATCAAGTATTTCAAGCTTTTGTGACCAGAATAAACATGACATTTCTCACCAAACTGATAGTGATGCCAAATTTTTAACACAAACACAATAGCTGCTAATTCTAGGTTGTGCGTCAGATAGTACTTTTCATGTGGCTTTAACTGTCTAGAAGCATAAGCTATAACTTTACCTTCCTACATGAGGACACAGCCCAAACCATTTAAAGATGCATCACTATAAATAACAAATTATTTACACGATTCTGGCTGAACTAGCACTGGAGCTTCGGTCAAAAGGGTTTTTAACTGATCAAAGCTTTTTTGGCACTTCTCTGCCCATTCGAACTTAACATCTTTCTGCAATAGCTTCGTCATCAGAACTGCAATCATAGAAAAACCTTTCACGAATCGTCAGCAAGTCCTAGAAAACTTTGAACTTCAGAAACATTCTTCGGAGGTTTCCAATCGAGTATAGTTGAAATTTTGCTCGGATCAACCTGAATACTCGATGTTGATACCACATAACCTAGAAAACTGACTTCACTTAACCAGAACTCACATTTACTGAATTTCGCATACAACTACTTATCTCGAAAAGTCTGTAACACAAGTCTCAAATGTTCGGCATGTTTGGTTTCATCACGAGAATAGATCAAAATGCCATCCATAAACACAACCACAAACCAGTCCAGATACGGTCTGAAGATCCAATTCATCAAATCCATGAAAACAGCAGGTGCATTAGTGAGTCCAAAAGGCACAACCAAAAATTCATAGTGTCCGTACCTCGTTCGAAAAGCAGTCTTTGGTACGTCTGAATCTTTAACTCACAACTGATAGTAGCCTGATCTTAAATCTATCTTCGAAAACATTGTAGCCCCTTTCAGTTGATCAAATAGATCATCAATCCAAGGTAATGGATACTTATTCTTTATAGTCACCTTATTAAGCTGTCTATAATCGATGCACATTCTTATAGTTCCGTCTTTCTTTTTCACAAACAACACAGGTGCACCTGACAGAGAGAAACTCAATCGTGCGAAATCACTATCTGTCAATTCTTGCAACTGAGCTTTCAATTCTTTTAATTTGGCAGGTGCCACTCTGTACGGAGATATAGATATCAGAGCCGTCCTAGGTATTAACTCAATACCAAACTCTACTTCCCGAATAGGTGGCAAACCCGGTAATTCTTCACAAAATACATCTGGATACTCACATAGAACAAGTACTGATTCAATGTTTCTCTCAGCCACTTTACTGTCAAGCACGTAGGCAAAATAAGCTTCACACCCTTTTCTCATATATTTCTGAGCTAGCATCGAAGAAATTACTGCTGGTAAACCATACAAATCACTAGATTCAATCCGAATAACCTCATCATTCTGGCACCATAGATCAATAGTCTTTCTTTTGTAGTTTACTACAGCATCATGCAAAGTCAACCAGTCCATACCCAGAATTATGTCGAACTCATCAAATGGTAGCAACATCAAATCAGTTGGAAAACATAGATCTCGAACCATCAAGGGAAAATTCTTACACATTTTGTCAACGATAACACACCAGCCCAAGGGGTTTGACACTCTAATCACAAACTCAGTAGACTCAACAGGCAAAGTCTTGTTGAATACTAATGTCTCACACACATAAGAATGAGTAGAACCAGGATCAATCAATGTAACTACATTAGTATCATAAAGAGTGAATGTACCAGTAATAACATCTAGGGATGAAGCCTCTTCTCGTGCGCGAATAGCATAGGCCCTAACAGGTGCACGAGCCTCAGATCTGACTACTGTATCTTTAGTCCCTCTCTGATTGCCACTCGCATTACTCGTATTTTTGAGTGGTCTATCCCGAGCCGCAGTATTACCCGATCTCGTGTTCTGCACTAAAGTTTCTTCAGCTAGCCCTAGGCAATCTAGTATATAATGATCCATTGATCCATATTTAAAATAAGCCCGATCATGCAATTTGCAACTTTCGGGATGTCATTTACCATAGTGTTTACAGTCAGGTTGATTTGATCTGACATTTCCCACACTAGCTACTGAGGTAGCTCTCGAGCTCATAGGTGGTCTATTCTGATCCCGTCTGAAGTAACCCGAAGTGGCTCTAAAACAACTGAAATAATCTCAGAACTTATTTGATGTCGACTGGAATGACTTACCAGATGTTCTTTTACGTACATCTCTAGCTTCAAAGTCAGCTTTTCTTTTCTCTTTCTCGAGCTCTTGACTTTATGTGCTCGCTCAACTCAACGATACCACGAACTCTTTTATCTCCAGTATGCCAACTAACAGTTTAATGTCTTTGTTCAGTTCATCTTCAAATCTTTTACACATTATGGCTTCAGTAGAAACACACTCTCGGGCATACCGACTGAGTCTCACAAATTTTCGTTCATACTCTGTCACGGTCATTCGACCCTATTTCAGCTCCAGAAATTCTTTACATTTCTGATCAATAAATCTCTGGCTGATATATTTCTCACGGAACTCAGTCTGAAAGAATTCCCAGGTTACCCACTCTTTTGAAACTGCTGATACTAGAGTATTCCACCAGTGATATGTTGTATCTCAGAGTAAAGATATGGCACATTTCAAGCACTCGTCTGGGGTACAAGACAGCTCATCAAACACACGGATAGTATTATCAAGCCAAAACTCAGCCCGCTCAGCATCATCATCATCAGTAGCTTTAAATTCTTCGGCCTCATGTTTTCTGATTTTATCAACAGATGGCTTATATAATCTCAATGGATCACTTACTTGAGGTACAGCAGGCATCGAAGATGGATTAGTCAGAGGTGGAGGTTGTTGTGCAGCCGAGTTAGTCTAGATATATTGAGTAAAACAGTCATTCATCATTTGGTAGAAGGCTTGTCTAGCCTCTCCTTCCTGGTTACTCGAAATTGGTCGAGAATCAGCCGGTGCTGTCCCTTGCGTGGGAGTAGGCGCTACACTCTCCACATCATTAGCTATAGCTCTGTCGGGATCCATTTACTATATGAAAACACATTTTTAACTGTTAAAAGTCATCACACTATCGTAGTATATAATATGGCATGTATAGCTAAACTCACTCACGCTACGTTAGTCCTAGAACCCACTAAACCGTAGCTCTGATACCAACAAAATGTAACACCCCTAACCCGTATCCGTCGCCAGACTAGGGTCACAAGGCATTACTGAACATAAACATAGTTTCGAACATTCTCATATTATCACAGGTCATATTTTTATATACATGTAGAGCATATAACTAATTAAATATAAGCATATTACATATACAAATTACAGGTTAATCACTTTAATGATAAGCAAATACAAAAATAAAAATTAAAGATTTTATTTCTTAATTCTATACATGCGCAGATTTAACCAATTATGTCATATTACAAGGCATTAGGTCTCTTAGCATATATGGCATTATCAATTTCACAAATAATCAATAATATTTCACTAAACATTTAAGTAATATCAATTCCATCATTCAACTTAAATTAAAAATTTACCAAATGCACATCTGCATACAAATATTTATATATGTTACTTATTAATTAACCATTTTACTATCAATACATACCCAACACTTACTCAATATTTATCTTCATCAATTGTACCTATTTTACAAATCATATAAGCATGATATATGCATATGCATTTCCAAAACAAACCAAAATATAATAATAAATATTATTCGATTTTACTGATATATCAACCATAGTATAAGTGCATTTATACATATACATAAATAAGTTCAACTAACAAAGCATATCTGATTAAATTAGCACATATCTTTTACCATAATAAACAAATCATGAATTTTACATATCATTATTCCGAACCATAAGGGAATACTGAATATACCCTATGCATGTATCTTACTTGTCACCTAACTAGTAGGTGATATACTTAGTTCATTTAACAACCATTATATATTATGTAGCCAAGACACATAAACAACTTTATAAACATTATATACCTTGAATGTAATCTTAACATAAGTTTAATCCAAGACTAAATAATAACACATCCCTTATCAAAATAAACTACCGCAATTTACATGAATATATATATGTGTCGAACTAATAATCAATTATAATCAATATCTCTTACAATCATTTAACCGAATATACTTGTCAACCAAATGAGGTTATTACTATCATTACAAGTCATAACCGAAGCATTTCAACCTAAAGTAACATAACAAATATATTTCATACTTACCAATATATCATGGTTGAATCATTCAAACTACATCCAGCTCACCAATCAACTTCATTGCACAAAAACACACATCACAAATAACATTCAACCATAGTATCTAAAATTATAACTAAAATGAACACATACCATAATAAAACATAACCGATTTCAAGCAAAGTAGTTAAGCCAATTTCGCATGGCTTATAATATACATAACCAAAATCCAACATTTCAAAAGTACGATCCAGCTTATACATGCCATAATTCGGGTTCAACTTATTAGATTCTGAAACAGTAGATAGTGTGATGGACTTTGCTGACGATCCCCGAACTCATAACTTGAATCCAAAATCTATAAAACAGAAGTAAATATACACACAATAAGCTATCTAGCTTAGTAAGTCATAAGCAAATAAACAACTCAATAATATTATCTATTCAACTAAACTAAATCAAATTATATCATCGTTACCACATTTAATCACAAATATATAAATTTCATTATTGATATATTTTCGTACATAAAAATCACCTTGGTCGAATATCCATATGGCAAATTAACATTTTAACATTCAATTTTCCAAGCCAATAATCATTGTAAAAACCTGATCCACATACTCTCCAATACACAATCTCATATATCATAATATAACTTTATATTCCTATACTTGATATTTGACCGAATATACATAGTCTTGCATATACACATAGTTAGGAATCATTTCATTGATACTCAATTTATTTAATCATGAGGCCGAATACACATACCAATCTCTCATTTATTCAACATTAGCATGACACATGACTTGCAGCAAATATCAAGTTATATACTTACCTTTTTACTAGTAGCCAACAAGCTAATTTATACCTGGCCATTTAGCTTGTTTTAGACATCCGTACACGATTTACCTTTGTCCGATGAACCATTCAGAATTGGATAGGACACTCAGATAATCACACACATCGTACAATGCCAACGTCCCAGACGTGGTCTTACATGTAGCCACATATCGATGCCACTGTCCTAGATAGGGTCTTACTCGCACACACATATATAAAAATCATATATTGATGCCATGGCCTTACTCGAACACATATATCGGAATCCTATGTCATGACTATGTATCCTAACTATTCCTAAGGTTCATACGGGGCTTTCGGACGTCGTAACTCAATCGAAACGAAGTCATAACATAGTTGCCAAGCTTAACAACATTCAGCTATTACATTTATAATTTCATATACTTCAATTCAACATATATACTTTGCATTTAATTAAAATTAAGTACGTCTATTTGCTTATAAACTTACCTCGAACGATATAAAACGGAACGAGACAACTAGTCGACAACTTTCGTTTTCCCCTATCCAAATCCGATTTCTTTGGTTCTTGACCTAAACATATTCAAATTAATCTCATTCAAACATATTTTCATTCAATTTAGTCCAAAAACACATAAATGGATAAATTACCATTTTACCCCTAACATTTACACTTTTTACAATTTAGTCTTTATTACACAAAATACAAAATATACAAAATTTCAAGATACCCATGTTCAGTCGAATATTCCTAGTGTTCATACAAGTCCATACATTTCATTTATTTCACATTTTAGTCCCTCAAATTATTATTTTTGCAATTTAGTCCTAATTACTCAAAATCATCAAAAACTCTAATACAAAACATGTTAATCTAAAACATATCTTTCATATTTCATCATCAAACAACAAAAATCACAAACTCTCAACAATGGCACAACTCAAAATATTCATCAAAATAAAAAATTCAAGCATGGGTTTTGTAGTACTCGAAGCAACGATCTCAAAAACATAGAAATTATCAAAAACCGAGCTAAGCACATACCTTGATTGAGCTTAGGAATGGCCGAACCCTATGTTTCTCTTTTTATTTTCTTTTTTTTTTTAGTTTCGGTGCAAGAACAAAGACAATAATATGAATATGGCTTATTTTATGTTTATTATATCTTATATTAACATTTTACCTAATTACGTTTTTAACGTTAATAAAATTATAACAAAACCTTATAATATATGCCTGTTATCGTCCACTTAATAAGTAAATGGGATATTTAAAACTTAAATACTTCCACTTATAAAGCCAATAGCAATTCGGCCCCTTATACTTTTAGCTACCAAATTTTTATTTTACTAGATTAAGTCCTTTTATTTAATCGGACTCTTAAATGATAAAATTAAATCACGAAAATTTTACAGATATAAATTCACACAAAACAAACACAAAAAATATTTTTTAAATATTTTTCTAACTTAAATTCGTGGTCCCGAAACCACCGTTTTGATTAGGGTCTAAATCGGGCCGTTACACCGAACCTAATCTAATGATTATATGAGCAGCTCAAATATATTAGCTTGTATGAGCACACAATTCTGGTATCCAAATTCAATTTACTTTAGTTCTTCAGGCAAAAATAGAAATGAAACGGTATTAAATGGAAACAGAAATAGTTGAAATGAATGAATATGAATGGAAATATATGTATATGATGCAAGTTGAATATGATTAGTTTTACATGTTATAGAATATATTGTTATATGTATATATGATTGTATTATAAGTTTATGACATGCAAATGAACTAACGAAGTTGATGTTTTTTGTGAATTGCATATGAAAATATAAGATAACAAAGGATTACTATGTTATACCAATGTGTTTCAATTGCTTAAATTATTGTAAATGTCAAGGTAAGATAAGTAAATTTCATTTGAGCTTACTAAGCATTCAATATGTTTATTCCATCATTTTCCATTTTCTTGTAGATTGTCAACTTGTAGAACGTGTCTTACGAATCACACTGAAGCTCACACTATCCCATTTGAAAATAGGTATTTTTTTTATCATTTAAAGTTTGATTTTGTGGCAATCTATATAGGTGTTTTGTATATATTATCTTGAAATGTTAATGTTAGCTTGAACCCTTTATAATGCATGGTTTTGGTAATGCAAATATATATTGGACTAGTATGGGTGATAAGTTGAATCTTAGACTTAAAATAACATGAATACATATAGATTAGTATGAGTGATAAGTTGAATCTTGAATGGCTTAAAGGTTGGATAAATGATATAAAATTGATTAAGTTAAAGTGGTATGCTTTGTGCAAAAGTAAAGCTATATTGAAGTGGTTGATTGGAAATAATTCAATGGTTTGTTATAGAATGACTTGGTAAATGATTTGTGATATGTATGTGGCATATGAAATGACATATTTGGATATGAAATAGGTATTAAAAAAAGTTAGTATATGCTTAGTCTTTGACATGTATGCATTGGTAATGGTATGAAATGTTTAATGGTTTAATAGATATTATAAGTTTATATGAATTAGGTTGGGGCAATTTACACTTTGAATAACAAATTTGAACATAAATTAGAATGATAATGTTGGTTTTAAATGAAAAAAAGGCACAATGATATAGGTTAAGTTTGATTAGGTTGTTTTGGTATGTTTTGGTGCCAAATTGTGGCATATTGGGCTGAATGATGTGAATAGGTTGAAATGAAATGTTTAAGTATGATTTTCATTTGTTTTTATGTAGGTTTAAGTATGCATATAAGCACCAATGGTGCATATTGTTTAGTTGGCATGAAAAAGGTACCAAAATGTGATTTTTTTGACATTTTTCCTTTGAGGTATCGATATATTAAAAAAAAGGGTATCGGTACTTTAGTGATTTTATTCAAATTTTCAAAACATTGAACATTAAAATTGTGACAACCCGAATTAAGGCCTAATCAGAATAGTGGTTTCGTGGCCACAAATCCAAGATAGAAATAATTGTTTTATAATTATTTTGAGGTTTATGATATGATTTCATGATTGAGTGAAAATTTCATGATGAAATTCTATGCATTAAGCGCTTAAGTTGAGATTAGGGACTAAATCGAATAAATTGCAAAACTTGTGTTCTAGAAGTTTTTAGTATGAAATTTCTTTGGAATATTAATTAGGAGGTCTTAAATAGAAATTTGATCAATTTCTAAGTTTATGGACAAAAATTGGACATGGATTCAATTTTTGGAAAGTTTAGTAGTAAGGATATTTTGGTCATTTGTATATTAAATGAAATAAAATGGGAAAAATAACACAAAAATGGTCATCTTCTCAATTAGTTGCTGTTAAATTTTGCTCTCCTCCATAGCTAGGGTTTCTTCAACTTTCAAGCTTCATAGTAAGTGATTTCAAGCCCTGTTTTTAATAATTTTTATGTTTTTGAAATCCCGAAAGCTCGATTTAGCTTATGTTAGCAATAATTCAACCTAGGGTTCATATTTGGAAAAATACCCATAGCTGAAATCTATGTATTTTGGTGTTTTATGATAGAATATGAGGTTTTAAATTATGTTAGACAACTTGTGCTACTCGGTTTTGAGTGAAAACGAGTAAAAGGGCTTAATTGGTAAAAATACCTAATGTTCATAAGTACATGTTAGAGTGAGAATTTGATGTTTCCATAGAAGAGAAAAATGTTTAGCATGTCATAAAACATAAGACTAAGGACTGAAATTAAATTTCTGAGCCTAGAGGCAAAATCATAATTTTGTAAAAGTTAGGGGGCAAAAATGTAATTTTTCCATAATGTGATTTTTGGATTGAAATAAATAGTATGAGTGTTAAATGAGCTAAATATGTTGTTATAGATCAAGAAAGACTCGTGATCGGGGAAAAGAAAAGCTTTCGGACTAAATTATAATATTTCTAAAGTTTGCACCGAGGTAAGTTCGTACATGAATAATTTATCGATTTTTTTTATGTTACTTTATGTTGTTATCATATGAATTGGTGACTGTCCATAGAATGATTAAATGATGGAAATTTGCAAATTTAATTAGATTATGAATAAGTGTTAACAGTGAAAAAGGAAAGAAATTTCCGGTTGAACCTTTGGAACAGGAACAATACGAATGACCCATTGTGAATACACGTGTGTAGTACTAAGTGCAGCCTACTATGTGTACCATACTGTTAAGTCGCATGTGTAGTACTAAGTGCAGGCTACTATGCATACTCAATGACCTCGATCACGTATGTAGTATTAAGTGCAGGCTACTACATGTATCAGATGGTGAGGTCACGTGTGTAGTACTAAGTGCAGGCTACTACGTGTACCGGATTGTTGGTCGCATGTGTAGTACTAAGTGCAGGCTACTATGCGTATCAGATAGCTTCGGCTATAAGTGTGGAAAGGGGGAAATATGTGTAAACAATGGTATATTTGTTATTTTTCCGTTGAGTTCAACGAGAAAAATTGATAAAGTGGCAATATGTGAAAGTTATTATAAGGTGGATATGTGCAAATTTATGTTTATGAAAATTTAGGAGCTATGTGCTCGATAATTGAGTGAATTCTAGTATAACAAAAAGGACTAGGTGAAATTATGCAAGAATGAATGTTAGAAATAAAACAGTGTTAGACAGCAGCAGTTATATGATTTTAAAAATTTACCAAAAATCGTGGAAGTTGAATAAAAATGCAAATGATATATGAAAATAAATCATAATGAGTCTATTTTCACATAAAAGAAACATGAGAAGCAAAAGAATTCTATATTGTGTGATATTTGAATTCTTGTGAAACAGGTTCTGAATGAATTTGAGATCCCTTGTTCTGACTTTATAAATTCACCATAAATTGTAAAAATATTATTAAGAGTCATACCTTACATGCATGGATTCTTTATTGAGTCTATTTTTATGGGAAGCAAATGGTATGGTCGTTGGAATTCTGTACAGGAATAAATTTGGTTCGTAGTGCACAGGGGTCAGAGTAGTCGTACCCTGAAACAGGGGAGACTTTAACTAATAAACTGTACTAATTGTCCCAAAAAACAATTCTAGAAAAAAATTACTAAGTAGACATATGAGTCTAGTTTCAGGAAAAATTTACGGAATTGGATTTCAAGTTTTGTAGCTCGAGATATGATTTTTTTTAAACTGGGACTCCAGAAAACAGCCTGTCCTGAATATGTGATTATATACTAGTATGATTGTTTTACTTTGATAAATTGAATATCAATTTCGTACTTACTTACTAAGATATATGCTTACCTTCTTTTCTTTTTCTCGTCTTATAGAATTACTAAGCCAGCTCGAGATTTGGAGATCGTCGGAGACCCATCCACACTATCAATACTTTTTGGTACTTTGTAAACACTATTTTGGAATTATGACATGTAAAGAGGGCTGAATCATTTTGTTATATGTCATAATTAATTTGTTTTAAAATATTACTTTTCAAAATTTGATAATTTACTTGTACTTATGTAGATCTGTTAATGTTATCTATTTTGTTCAAGCTAGAGGAATTAATTATGTAAGGTTAGGTAAATGTGTGATTTCATGTTTTCGTGATCTGTAATATTCCGTACCTTGTTCCGGCTTAGAACATGGGTAAGGGGTGTTACATTTAATGGTATCAGAGTCGACGTTTAGGCGGTTCTCGAATTTACGTACTGTGTGTGGAAGTCTATCTATACATGCCATAATTATATTATGATAGTGTGATGAGTCCTGACAATTTAAATCGTGTTTTTATATAGTAAATGGATCCCGACCGAGCTGTAGCTGATGATGTAGAAAGTAATGCGCCGGCTCCTGCACAAGGGACTGCGCCAGTTGAGAGTAGGCATGAGACACATGATCAGGGAGATGGTGTCCGGGAAGCCTTTCTCGATATGATGAGTAATTGGTACACAGAATTTGTTCGGGAAAATCTGAATGCTCAGCCTCCTCCACCCCCTCCTATTCCTCAACTAGTTCCCGTAGTTCTTCAAGGTGTCGAAATGGTAAGATTGAGCAAACCCCTAGTTGATAAAATTTGAAACCAAGGGGATGAAGAATTTAGGGCTAATATAGATGATGATCCCAAGAAAGCAGAGTTCTGGCTTGAAAATTCTATCAGGGTATTCGATGAGCTTTCTTGCACTCCCGAAGAATGTTTGAAATGTGTTATATCTTTATTAAGGGATTCAACATATCATTGGTGGAAGACACTGGTATCTGTGGTTCCGAAAGAAAAGGTTACATGGGATTTCTTCCAAGAAGAGTTTAGAAAGAAGTATATAAGCCAGCGGTTCATTGATAAAAAACGGAAAGAGTTCCTTGAGCTGAAACAAGGTAGAATGTCTGTGGAAAAATATGGACGTGAATTTGTCAAACTCAGCAAGTATGCCCAGGAGTGTGTTTCCACCGAAGCTATTATGTGTAAGAGGTTCGAGGATGGGCTAAATGAAGACATCAAGCTACTAGTTGGGATTTTAGAGTTGAAAGAGTTTGTGGTATTGGTCGATCGAGCTTGTAAAGCTGAAGAACTGAGCAACGAGAAGAGAAAAGCTGTGAATGAAGCCAGAGATGCAAGAAAGAGGCCAATGAGTAAGTCATTCCAATCTCAGTCAAAGAAGTCTAAAGAAATGAATCCTTGGTTGACTATTTCAACTGGACATTCGTATCGGGATCGTGGGAGATCATATTCGGGTTCTAAAGCTCAAGCTACTTCAATAGTGAGTGTAGGTAATGTGAGATCTAATAAATCTGAGTGTCAGTACTGTGGTAAACAACATTTCGGGGAGTGTTGGATGATTAGCCAGGCTTGATTCAAATGTGGTTCTCGAGAACATTATATTAAGGATTGTCCAAAAAGGGTTGAAGAAGAAAAATTTTAGAGTGCCAGACAGACTAGTGCTACTAATAGAGGTAGACCTCTGAGAAATACTGGAAGTGGAACTAGCAGTCGAAGTGTGACAAAGGAATCAACTAGGAGACCGACAGCTAGAATACCTGCTAGAGCTTATGCCATACGTGCTCGGGAAGAGGCGTCATCTCCTGATGTGATCACTGGTATATTTTCTCTTTATGATATTATTGTCATTGCATTGATTGATCCTGGATCTACTCATTCTTATGTTTGTGTGAATTTGGTATCTAGTAAGAGTTTGCATGTAGAATCTACTAAATTTGTGATTAAAGTGTCAAACCCTTTAGGCAAATATGTGTTAGTAGATAAGGTTTGCAAAAATTGCCCTTTGATGATTCAAGGTCACTGTTTTCCGGCTAATCTAATGTTGCTACCATTTGACGAGTTTGATGTCATTTTGGGTATGGATTGGTTGATACTACATGATGCCAGAGTAAATTACAGACAGAAAACTCTTGAGTTGAAATGTGAAAATAGTGAAATTCTTTGGGTGGAAACAAATGAATCAAATAAATTGCCTATGGTGATTTCGTATATGTCTGCTCAGCGATATATGCGAAAAGGGTGTGAAGCTTATCTTGCTTATGTATTAAATACTAAAATGTCTGAGTCGAAGCTTGAATCAAGCATCAGGTAGTCTACGAGTTCCCGGATGTATTTCGGATGAATTGTTGGGGTTGCCTCCGATCGGAGAGGTAGAGTTTGCTATTGATTTATTACTGAATCGCACCAATTTCGATCTCTCCATACAGAATGGCTCTAACTAAATTGAAAGAATTAAAAGCTCGTTGCAAGAGTTATGAGATAAGGGGTTTGTGAGATGAGTTTCTCTCCCCGGGTGCCCGTGTTGTTTGTAAAGAAAAAGATGGATTTATGAGACTTCGTATTGACTATCGGCTGACTCAACAAGGTGACCATAAAGAACAGTATCCGTTGTCGAGAATCGATGATTTGTTTGACCAGTTAAAAGGGGCGACAGTGTTTTCAAAGATTGATTTGAGATCCGGTTACTATCAGTTGAGAGTTAAAGAGTCGGATATGCCAAAAAACAGCTTTCAGAACGAGGTATGGACATTACGAATTCCTTGTGATGCCTTTCGGTTTAACCAATGCCCCGGCTATCTTTATGGATTTGATGAATCGAATCTTTCGGCCATACTTGGATAGGTTTGTGGTTGTATTCATAGATGATATCCTGATTTATTCTCGAAACGAGTCTGAGCATGCTGAACATTTAATAATGGTATTATAGATTTTAAGAGATAAGAAATTGTTAGCTAAATTCAGTAAAAGTGAATTTTGGCTTCATGAAGTCAGATTTTTGGGACATGTAGTTTCGGGTGATGGTATTCGGGTCGATCTGAGCAAAGTTTCGGCAATTGTTAATTGGAAACCGCCGAAGGATGTATCTGAGGTTAGAAGCTTTTTAGGCTTAGCTGGATATTATCGATGCTTTGTCGAGGGATTTTCAATGATCTCCTCTCCTATGAATAAGCTGTTGCAAAAGAATGTTAAGTTTAATTGGACTGAAGAATGTCATCAAAGTTTTGAGAAGTTGAAAGAGCAGTTGACCAAAGCACCAGTGTTAGTGCAACCCGATTCGGGGAAAGAATTTGTGATTTATAGTTACGCGTCATCAATTGGTCTTGGTTGTGTTTTAATGCAAGAAGGTAAAGTAGTAGCTTATGCCTCAAGACGGTTGAAATCGTACGAGAAGAATTACCCGATGCATGATTTAGAGTTGGCCGCCATTGTCTTTGCTTTGAAGATTTGACATCATTATTTATACGGTGAGAAATGCCGAATCTTTACTAATCACAAAAGTTTGAAATATTTGATGAATCAAAAAGATTTGAATTTACGACAACGGAAATGGCTTGAATTATTAAAGGATTATGAATTAATAATTGATTATCATCCCGGGAAAGCGAATGTAGTCGCAGATGCCTTAAGTAGAAAATCTTTGCTTGCTTTGAGAGCTATGGGTACAAATTTGGCTATGTCTGAGATGGTTTGATTTTGGCCGAGTTAAGAGTTAGGCCGCTATTTCTTTAGCAAATTTGTGAAGCTCAGAAGAATGACAGTAAATTGCGAGCCAAGCGAGCTCAGTGTGAATTGGATTATAACTCAGATTTTGAATCGGACCGGAGGATTGCTTAATGTTCGTGTCGAGTATGTGTACCAAAGATGCTTGAGTTGATTCGAAGATTTTACATGAGGGCACACGGTGGTTGTTTGCAAGTTCATCCTGGTAGTACGAAAATGTACAACGATCTGAGGAAAATATATTGGTGGAATGGTATGAAGAGAGATATCTCTGAGTTTGTAGCAACATGCTTGATTTGCCAGCAAGTGAAAGCTGAACACCAAGTACCTTCAGGTTTACTTCAACCAGTGATGATTCCCTAGTGGAAATGGGACAGAATTACGATGGATTTTGTGACAGGGTTGCCTCTGACTCCGAAAAAGAAAAATACCATCTGGGTAATAATTGACAGCTGACTAAATCAGTTCATTTTATTTCGGTACGTACGGACTATTTTCTTGATAAGTTGGCTGAATTATATATTTCTAAAATTGTGAAATTACACGGAGTACCTATGTCAATTATTTCGGATAGAGATCCAAGATTTACTTCGAGGTTTTGGAAAAAGTTGCAAGAAGCTTTGGGTACAAAATTGAATTTCAGTACCGCATTTCATCCACAAACTGATGGTCAATCCGAAAGAGTAATTCAGGTACTCGAGGATATGCTCCGATGTTGTGTTTTAGAATTTCAGGGCAGTTGGGAGAAAAATTTACCTTTGGTCAAATTTGCCTGCAACAACAGTTTTCAATCGAGCATACAGATGGCACCGTACGAAGTATTGTATGGTCGCAAGTGTCGGACTCCTTTGTATTGGACCGAGCTCGCTCGGAGAAAGCAGATTCACGAGTTGATTTGATTAGAGCCAAGAGAAAATGAAAGTGATTCGTGATTGTCGAAAGAAAGTCGCTTGGATCGACAAAAGTCATACGCGGATTTGAAGAGAAAAGAGATCGAGTTCCAAGTGGGTGATAAAGTTTTTCTAAAGGTATCTCCACGGAAGAAAATTTTAAGGTTTGGCCGAAAAGGCAAGTTGAGTCCGCGTTTCATTGGGCCTTATAAGGTTATTGAAAGAGTTGGACCAGTGGCTTATCGGCTAGCCTTGCCAACTGAGTTGGAAAAGATTCATAATGTGTTTCATGTGTCGATGCTGCGACGTTATCGTTCTGATCCTTCACATGTGATTCCTCTAACAGAAATTGAAATTCCACCGGATATGATCTATGAGGAGAAACCAATAAAAATTTTGGCTCGAGAAATTAAACAGTTGAGAAATAAAAGTATAGCCTTAGTGAAAGTATTGTGGCAGAGACATGGAATAGAAGAGGCTACGTGGGAACCTTAGGAAGCTATGAGGAAACAGTACTCGAACCTCTTTACCGGTAAGATTTTCGGGGACGAAAATCCCTAAAGGGGGAGAAAAATTGTGACAACCCAAATTAGGGCCTAATCGGAATAGTGGTTTTGTGACCACAAATCTGAGATAGAAATAATTTTTTGATAATTATTTTGAGGTTTATGATATGATTTCATGATTGAGTGAAAATTTCGTGATGAAATTCTATGCATTAAGCGCTTAAGTTGAGATTAGGGACTAAATCGAATAAATTGCAAAACTTGTGTTCTAGAAGTTTTTAGTATGAAATTGCTTTGGAATATTAATTAGGAGGCCTTAAATAGCAATTTAACCAATTTCTAAGTTTATGGACAAAAATTGGATATGGATGGAATTTTTGGAAAGTTTAGTAGTAAGGATATTTTGGTCATTTATATAATAAATGAAATAAAATGGGAAAAATAACACAAAAATGGTCATCTTCTCAATTAGTTGCTGCCGAATTTCACTCTCCTCCATAGCTAGGGTTTCTTCAACTTTCAAGCTTCGTAGTAAGTGATTTCAAGCCCCATTTTTAATGACTTTTATGTTTTTGAAATCCCGGAAGCTCGATTTAGCTTATGTTAGCAATAATTCAACCTAGGGTTCATATTTGGAAAAATACTAATAGGTGAAATCTGTGTATTTTGGTGTTTTATGATAGAATATGAGGTTTTAAATTATGTTAGACAACTTGTGCTACTTGGTTTTGAGTGAAAACGAGTAAAAGGGCTTAATTGGTAAAAATACCTAATGTTCATAAGTACATGTTAGAGTGAGAATTTGATGCTTCCATAGAAGATAAAAATTTTTAGCATGTCATAAAACATAAGAATAAGGATTGAAATTGAATTTCTGAGCCTAGGGGCAAAATCGTAATTTTGTAAAAGTTAAAGGGCAAAAACGTAATTTTTCCATAATGTGATTTTTGGATTGAAATAAATAGTATGAGTGTTAAATGAGCTAAATGTGTTGTTATAGATCAAGAAAGACGTGGAATCGATCGTGATCGGGGAAAAGAAAAGCTTTCGGACTAAATTATAATATTTCTAAAGTTTGCACCGAGGTAAGTTCGTACATGAATAATTTATCGATTTTTTAATGTTATTTTATGTTTTTATCATATGAATTGGTGACTGTCCATAGAATGATTAGATGATGGAAATTTGCAAATTTAATTAGATTATGAATAAGTGTTAACAGTGAAAAAGGAAAGAAATTTCCGGTTGAACCTTCGGAACAGGAACAATACGAATGACCCATTGTGAATACACATGTGTAGTACTAAGTGCAGGCTACTATGTGTACCATACTATTAAGTCGCATGTGTAGTCTAAGTGCAGGCTACTATGTGTACCATACTATTAAGTCGCATGTGTAGTACTAAGTGCAGGCTACTATGCGTACTCAATGACCTCGATCACGTGTGTAGTACTAAGTGCAAGCTACTACGTGTATCGGATTGTTGGTCGCATATGTAGTACTAAGTGCAGGCTACTATGCATACCAGATAGCTTCGGCTATAATTGTGGAAAGGGGGAAATATGTGTAAACAATGGTATATTTGTTATTTTTCCGTTGAGTTCAGCAGGGAAAATCGATAAAGTGGTAATATGTGAAAGTTATTATAAGGTGGATATGTGCAAATTTATGTTTATGAAAATTTAGGAGCTATGTGCTCGATAATTGAGTGAATTCTGGTATAACAAAAAGGACTAGGTGAAATTATGCAAGAATGAATGTTAGAAATAAAACAGTGTTGGATAGCAGCAGTTACATGATTTTAAAAATTTACCAAAAATCATGGAAGTTGAATAAAAATGCAAATGATATATGAAAATAAAGCTTAATAAGTCTATTTTCACATAAAAGAAGCAGGGGAAGCAAAAGGATTCTATATTGCGTGATATTTGAATTCTTGTGAAATAGTGTATGAATAAATTTGAGATCCCTTGTTCTGACTTTATAAATTCACCATAAATTGTAAAAAAATTATTAAGAGTCATACCTTACATGCATGGATTCTTTATTGAGTCTATATTTATGGGAAACAAACGGCATGGTCGTTGGAATTCTGTACAGGAATAAATTTGGTTCGTAGTGCACATGGGTCAGAGTAGTCGTACCCTGAAATAGGGGAGATTTTAACTAATAAACTGTACTAATTGTCCCAATAAAAAATTCTAGAAAAAAATTAGTAAGTAGAAATATGAGTCTAGTTTCAGGAAAAATTTACAGAATTGGAATTTGAATTTTGTAGCTCGAGATATGATTTTTTTTAAACCGGGACTCTAGAAAATAGCTTGTCCTGAATATGTGATTATATACTAGTATGATTGTTTTACTTTGATAAATTGAATATCAATTTCGTACTTACTTTCTAAGCTATATGCTTACCTTCTTTTCTTTTTCTCGTCTTATAGAATTACTAAGCCAGCTCGAGATTTGGAGATCGTCGGAGACCCATCCACACTATCAATACTTTTTGGTACTTTGTAAACACTATTTTGGAATTATGGCATGTAAAGAGGGCTGAATCATTTTGTTATATGTCATAATTAATTTGTTTTAAAATATTACTTTTCAAAATTTGATAATTTACTTGTACTTATGTAGATCTATTAATGTTATCTATTTTGTTCACGCTAGAGGAATTAATTATGTAAGGTTAGGTAAATGTGTGATTTCATGTTTTCGTGATCTGTAATATTCCGTAACTTGTTCCGGCTTAGAACATGGGTAAGGGGTGTTACAAAAATGGTATCATTACAGAGGCAATGTATCGATACCTTGGATTTAATTTAAATTTTTTTAAACAACGAAGCTCAAATTGGTATTTGCACCAGGTAAATGTATCATAATATTACAAATTTTAAAATTTGAAAATATTACAATTTGGTCATATTTCTTGCTCGGGTCAACAAAAGAGTTTTCGTAAGCTCTAAGGCTCAAATTTAAGTTTGCATCATAATATCTAGGTGTTTATGGCATGATTGAATATTTGTTTATGATATACTTGATCAAAAAATTTAAAAATTTTGCAAAAAGGTCCTTATTCAATCTCAAGTTAACTTTAAAGTATTCATATGCTCATATAAGACCCGAGAAAGAATGTTCATGATATTCAATGTTGTATTGTTGTTGATTGCATGAATGATATTGTATTGTTGTTGATTGCATGAATGATGATGTGAAGTGATGATTTTTGCTATGAATTTGTCTGTAGTAGCTTCGACAACGATTGTAGAATCCCGTAGCTTAGACCCGACGATCGGGTCAGGTTGTTACATATGGCATGTTGGTCACTTGTTGTGGAAGATGGATCTTGACTTAATACCAATTGTGGATAAATTTATATGCAACAATACAAACAATATAACATGTTCATTACTCAAAATTTTGGATTTTTATTCTCAAGAAATTTTGTACCAAATCATACTAATGCTTTACTTGATGACAAGTAACCTAAGCAACCCAAATTTATCCTCAAAGGATTGATTGTAAGTAAAATTGCGGCTACTTAATCAAATTTAATTTCCATTTTAAATACATATTTGCATAGAAGGATTAGTTAGGCATGTTCATGGTTGAGTAGCTTGCCAAATTCTAAAAGGCCTAGCTTTATTAGATTAGAGTAGAGTAAAATCTTCTATGTTTTGGATCAAATCATTATGACTTTATTTATTATTTATCGATTTATATCATAAAAAAATAAAATTTTATTTAAATTAAGTATTGGCACTAGTATAAAATAAAATTTTAATATTATTCTTAAATATTTATATGAAATTTTGAGTGAGTCGGATAAGGCCTAGATAAAATAATAAAAATATCGTGTTGCAATTCAACTTTCTTGTTAATATGTTTAGGTTCAATTCAATGTTACTAGGCAATTTGGAAAAAGAAAAAGATTTCTTTTTCTCTTAGGAGATGATAAACAACTCATTGTATAATGAAATTAAGAAATAATGAAATGCCACTGCTGAAAATAATTACTTTTCAAACATCAAAATCACTTGGAGCACAACATGCAAAAACCTTATAGATCAGGTTGTTTTGGTTGCTTTCAAGATTGGTGCTCATAATTACTTGCCACAAAAGCTATTTGATGTCTTTCACGATCTTTGTGATGAAATGAGCAAGATTTGAACTTAGGCAAACAGGTTTCCATTTATCTCTTTACATTCCTTTTACTTTACTTGCATTCAAAACTAGAGATAAGAGAAATTCATATAAAATCAAATAAACTAATCAATCAAATAAACTAGGTTCTTAAAGTTCGCATAGAAGTAGGCATGCACCTTCCATTAAGGACGAAATGTTATGTAACACTCCAAACCCGGCCTAGACGTTATGGCCGAATCTGTGATGTCACATTAGAGTGAGTTTGAAAACATGGTTCTATTAGAAAAGTCCATATGAGACAAAACCTCGTTTGTGATCTTTATGAGAAGCTAACTTATTTTAATCATTTGTTAAGTTACAGGTTTGTTTAGCAAAACATGTTTGATACTAAACCATTATTACACTTTAAAACTTTGTTCGTTGCGGAAGCTTTTAAAACAACTTACGTAGTATGGTAGTTGAAAATCATTTACCTTTTGAAAACCCGAGTCTTACTGCTAACAGATTTAAGTCAATTTAAATAAATCCCCAAATAAAAATAAAAACTTAAAACGGCCTTATTACATAATATTTACCCAAATAAAACTACCTTTACTAGAAATCAAAAATTAAAAACATAAACAGTGGTGTGGCCATCTTCGAGTCCCTCGTAGCACCGACCCGCCTAAGGACTACCTGCGCAGATAAGCAGAAGAGTGAGTTTATGGAAACTCAGTGTGTAATCCCTATTTATCAAGCAGTAAATCATGTAGTGCAATAGTCTGGGCCTAAGCCCTTAATAGTAGCATTATCAGTGTGGGCCTTAGCCCAATTCAGTACAGTATCAGAGATGCGAACAGAGATCCTACCCATCCATCCTCTACACTCCACTCTTTCCAACCCTACACTCCATGTGGGGATAAAATCGACCCACCCATCCCTACACTCCAGAATATAGCACCGATTGCAACACTAAACAGTAAATGTAGTAGAGCTGCCAGTACAGTACACTTCCTCCAAATATATCAAACCCACCCCCATGCAACATGTCATGTCATACTATATATGTGTATGCAAAATATCATGCTCGAATACAATCAAATATAGCATAGAGGTGTATCAGTCATTTTAGCTCTAGGGTTATAACAGTCATTTCATTAGTATGAGGTCAAAGTGTACTTACCGGCCCATCAGTAGGCCCACAGTCATCTTAGGCGACCCATGCGACCTTAACAGTCAAACAGTGAAAATGGGCCCAAAGCCCATAATACAGCCAATGTGGGCCCACACGCTCGTGTGGCCCAATAAGCCCAAATAATGGCCTTGCCCGTGTAAACTACACAGCTAGCCTAATTATCTCTACACGACAGTGTGGTTTGCCCGTGCGAGGCCCACGAGCCCGTGGGCTCACATGGCCCATTTGGTGGCCTCTACTATCAAACACACATGTTTATGCGTTTGATTCGCTACATGAGTGAACGCACGCTCGTGTAGCATCTATAAACATGCTTTTCGGCTTTTGCCGATTTACTATCTTTGCAGTGAGATTAGACACCTTATGTGATTGAAGTTAATCCAAGCTCCGAACACTTTCCCTACCTGAAGAGAAAATAATATGAAATCTAATCAGTTACTTAATCCAAGTAACAAAGGAAATTAACGGGGTTCCCAAAATGATCACTGACTTCTTACCCCAAACAATAGCAATCGCACCTTTGGCTTCCAAAAAGGAATGTCAACCGACTTGAATTACTTCCTACACAAAAGTCACCCCCTTTTTAATAAAGTTATACTTGAAACATCACACTTTCTCAATTATACCTACTTACCAATAACGACAAAGGGGATTGTAGGCCGAAGATGTAACAAACAAGAATGTGAATAAAGATTAATCTGCAAGAGTAACACAGGAAAGGAAGATAATCGATGTTAAGGGAAAAGAGGGAAATAGATTATGTCAGAAAAAGGAGAATTGAAACAGGAGAAAAGAAAAGAGTGAGACAAAGATTCACCTACCAATGTTCGGCCAAAGAAAACAATTGAGGGAGAGGAGGAAGAGTTGTGTAACTAAACTCAACAAATCCGAGATCACTTGCCAAAACTGAAAGTGAGACAAAAAGATGGAGGAGTTCGACCAAGGTATCAAAGTGAGAAGAGAAAAAAGGTTTGCGAGAAGAGAAGGAAGGAAGAGTAGTCGGCAAGGCCTAAGAGAAAGGAGAAGAAAGTGTTACCAATTGAGAAAAGCAAGAAAGGTGTTTAATCGGCAATGGTAAAGAACACCCACACAAGAAAAATCGAATGCAAAGTTTATCCCCAAAAAAAGAGAAAAAGTCATTCAAAATCAAGAGAATGTCCCAAAATGCGATATTAGTCTTGGGAAAGAAAAGAATCGAAAACCTCTCTCAGTCAATGGCACAAAGCTGAAAATGCACAGAGGTAGAGTCCCCAAACAGCACACCCTCCTCAGTCCCTTCAAACTCTCCTAATTTCTTTCCCCATATCACTCCTAAGATTTCTCAAACACATCCCACCTAACCATATCCCAACCAGCCAAAATTCTCTCTAACACACACCTAGAAATCAGCCACAACTTCCTTTACAACACAAGTATTCAATTTTAGTAAAACAACAACACCTCCCCAGCATTTAACAGTAAAATAAAAAGCTCCTCTTACGTTACCAAGCCTCAAACCCCAGCCCCCCTAAAACACTCCACATGCCTCTATCCCCTAGACCATCAGGCATTTCATGACACATTCTGACCATATTTATTTAAGAAACTCGCTAACAGAAGATAGGGTTTATTCAAGCCAAAATCAAAATATTGCATAAGCCAAGACTCGAACTCAGGACCTCTTCCATACTCCTTAGGACACCCAACCACTGAAGCAAGCATACATTTATGCAACACAACACACAAAAATAAATACCTAAATTTTGGGGAGTTACATGTTACTTTAATCTCCCAGAAGTTCAAAAAGCTTTTCACAAGAATCAAATCAACTTGTCATATAGATGAAAGGGTTGTTTCATGTAAAGTTTCCTCTACAAATTGAACCATTTTTTTTCCGTCATATTCATAAAATTGTTTTTTATAAATGATTTTAAATTAGGTTTTAAGACTCATGGTTAATTTTTCTATCTAGATATTGTGACCTATTTTTTTAGGAAAAAGAAAAAATAAATTATTTGTTTATTGAGTTGAATGTTGTGTAACAATTGTTAACACTAAAATTTTCATTATATGCCAGTCTTATTTATTCAGAGTTAATTTTAAATACAAAGAAGTTGATAAAGACCTTAGATGCTACTTAGGCTTAAAAAACTTCTTCAACAACCTGTTCCCACTACAATATTCAGGTTAGTATGGTTTTATATGCCAATAATTTTCCAATACTTTCTTGAAAAAAGTTTAATATGTATGAAAAATCAAAGTAAATGATTTTGAAAAGAAATTCTCATGCAATTTGCCTTTTTTTTTTTTTTTTTTTTTTTTTTTTTTTTTTTTTTTTGCATTGGACTATTTTTTCTACATTTTTCTTGAAGTGGCAATTGAAGTTCCCACTTCCACAAGCACATTAAGTAATCTTGTTGGGTTCAATAGAAGAATGCTTGATCATCTTTCTTTTATCGACACTCATAATTGATTCATTGCCAAGCTCTGGTAAGAGATTAGAGTCATCTAACAAATAAGGGACCGAAAGATTACTTTACATAATGAGTTGCTTACTCACTCCAGGTATTAAAGATTTGGCATTTGTTTTGAACAAAAAGAGGGGAGTATAGAATTTAGAAGCCATGGTGCTGATGCTACTAGTTTACTAATGGGAGTTATTTTTTAAAATATTTTTGAAGGTTTTGTTATAATTCTAAAAAACTTATAATATTATTCTGGATCTATGCAAGCCCGACTTTGAAGACCAATGCATTTAAATTAACTTTCCTTGAAGGTTTGATTAGATCGGATCAATTGAATCCCTTGGACTGTGGAGAATGGATTAGAATCACATTGAAGATACCATTGAAGAATGAATCTCCAATTGGTTACTTACATTGGTCTTTATTAGTATATTGTATTTTGTTATTTTATAGCCAAGGGTTGGATTGTAATTGATCTCTAATGTATTAGCAAGTCTCGAAAACTTCTACATATTGAGATACTTGTATAAGTTTTATATAGAGCATAGAAAGCACTTTATTGTTCATAGAGGAATGTATTTAGTGAGCGCATTTAAAAGTAAACAACTTGAGTTTATAGCCTAAAATCTCAAGGAGAAATTTTAGATGTGAGTGATCTAGTCTTTAAGTACAACAGTGATGTCATTATACTAGGGTGTGTTATGACATGATTCACTTGTTGTATTGGTGAAAAAAGATAGTAACTTTACTCACTGTACTAGGCTCCATAGAAATAAGGAAACCAAATTGCATAAGCAATCCTCCATGTCTATTTTTTTACCATGTTTTTGTGTGTTCATCAACGCATTAATCAAAATGCTCATTATAACCAATCACTTCTATTCAAGCACTTAATTTTGAAAGCAATTATCAACAATTTGGTTCAACAAAAAAACCAAATGATTTTGCGTAATGCCCGAATTTCTTCACAATATTGCATATTTGTAAAACATGAAAACTCATACTTCTTCAACCTTTCCCCGTAGTCTTTTTTTATGTTTCTCAATCTATTTTAACTTTGATTTTAGTTGAGATCTTCAAATTAAAGCCAATAAAATGGTGACACTGAGTATGGCCAAGAATTAAAAGGCTTCGAAAAAAACAAATGAAAATTTTGAAAG
Source organism: Gossypium longicalyx (assembly GCA_025698465.1). Classification (NCBI taxonomy): domain Eukaryota; kingdom Viridiplantae; phylum Streptophyta; class Magnoliopsida; order Malvales; family Malvaceae; genus Gossypium; species Gossypium longicalyx. Next base: position 37,632,126 of record CM046999.1, on the reverse strand, counting down.
TGAGGGACCATCGAATAAATGAAGACATAGGAAATATAAGGGAAGATCAAATAAGCATAAGATGAGGAAACAAATATAGGAGAAATGTTTAGTGATATTAAATGCCAATGTGATGAATTTAGATTGGAAACTCAAGTGATTGTTAAGCAATCAATTTTCAATTGAATTTGGGTTAGTATTGTGTTCAATATATTACAAGCCTATGAAGATGATGGCTTTGATAAAATTATTACCTTTTAGCACTTCCTTAATTCCTTTTTGATAGAAGAAAGTAACAATTTTTGAAAAAAGAATTTCAAAGCTAGTGCCAACTATCAATGATTTCAAAGGATGTACAAAAAAAATGTAACATTACAATATGTTTTTATTCTTAAATGTTGCGAAGTGGCCATCCATGCTATGGTGAACACATATCACACATTTGTAAGCTTACCCAAAGATGTGAGCTCACCAAAAAATGCGAGCTCACCAAATCTACAAGCTCATCAAAGTTGCGAGCTCACCAAAGTTGCAAAGTCACTAAAGGTGTGAGCTCTATTAGGCAAACCCTTACTTTGCAAGTTGCCAACTTGCTGTGAAACGATAAAATTTTGACAAGATGTTTTGGTTGCTGATTAGACTAAAATTAGCCAATAAAGAGGCAAGTTGTACTATACAAGTTCCAAGACTTGCCAAGTTGAAATTGTTTAATATTATTTTAAGCTTATTTAAGCATTATTGTACATGTAAACTTGGTGTGTAGTAATGAAATTGAAGATCATAACTTGATTAATTCATTTTTGATATGTTTTTTTTCCTTTCTGTCTCAATCCATTCTTCATAAAATAACCAACAATTAGTATCTAGAGCCTGTTATCTTTGAGGGCCTTTGTTTTGTTTAAAAAACACAATCTTTATTTCTATGAAAATATCTTCAGCAAGCTTTTCACCACCTCTACCCCTTGTTTTTTTAAGAGAAAACTACCACATTTGGGTAGTAAAAACGAAGACTTATCTTCAAGCCTTTAATCTTTGAGAGGTCATAAATGCTGAAATAGAACCACCAGCATTGAGGGCAAATCCAACACTTGCTCAAATGACACAACACGGTGAGAAATGTGCAAACAAAAAACATAAGGCAATGTCTTACTTGCAAAGCGGTGTTTTAGATGTAATCTTTACAAGAATTATGGCTTGTGACAGTCCTAAACAAGCTTGAGATAAGATCAAGGAGAAGTTCTACGGTTCATAGAAGACAAGGCAACAACAGTCGATAAATCTTAGACAAGAGTTTGAAAACCTCAATATGAAGTAAGTTGAGACTTTAAAGCAATATTCAGATAGAATCATGGCAGTGGTGAACCAGATAAGACTGTTAGGAGACTAGTTTGTTGATAGTCAAGTAGTTGAGAAGGTGATTACCACACTTCCTGAGAGATATGAATCAAAGATATCCTCATTGGAAGATTCAAGGGATCTGCCAACCATCTCACTTTAAAAATTGATCAATGATTTGTATGCTTAAGAACAAAGAAGGGCAAGCAGAGAAGAGGGGCACACTGAGGGAGCCTTTCAAGTCAAAAATAGAGAAGGCTCGAGCTCCTCAAGTAATAAAGGAAAGAAGAGCTAGACATATAAGAAAGAAAAGTCAAAAAGAGACATTGGAAAGAAAAAAATCCATCATGCTCGCAATGCAAAAAGATGGGTGGTAAGAGAGTTTTTTGGCTCAGGCCTAATGCTCAACGCAGAAATTGCAAACAATTTGTCTAGTAAGAAAGTGTATGTAAAAATAAGGGGCAAACACAATAACAAAATGCTCAGGCACAGACAATAGAAGCAAATCAAGAAGAATTTATGAACGCTACCTCCTATGAAGTCAAGCTCACTACCAGATGCGAAGACTAGTTCTTTGTCCCATGCGAACCCTCCAGATACGAATACTAGTTCTCTACCCCATGCGAACCCTTCAGCAAAGATAGAAAGATCTAACTTGTTGATAGTGGTTACACAAGTCACATGATTATAGATGTAAGCATCTTCAAGAGCATTGACAAGAGTTTCAACTCTAAGGTGAAAGTCGGAAATGACCAGTATATCAAAGTAGTAGGAAAAGGGAGATGTTTTGATTAAAACTCCATCAGGTACTAAAATTGTTACAAATTTTCTTTTGGTTCTTGACATAGATCAAAATTTGTTAAGTGTATGTCAGCTGCTCAAGAAGAGATATTAAATGGTATTCAAGGACAATAAATGTTTAATCCTTGATCATAGTGGATTGTAACAGCTAGTTTTTTAGTGGTGTCGAAAACGGTAGTTTCGAGGCCACAAATCCAATGAGTAAGTTTTTAAATATTATTATTTAATACTTATGAGTTAAATATAGTGTGATAATAAATTTTAATTTGAAAATTTTTGTTATTTGAACGAATGGTTAAGTTCAAGTGGTTCGCCCCTAAAGTTAAGTGGTGTTGGAAAATGAGGTTTTGGGACCTCGTTTCTATAAAATGAGCTCGTAAATATTTTTTATTAAATATTTATGGAGTGATTATATATGTGTTTTGAAATTTGGTCTAGAAATTTTGACGTTTAGATGTCAATTAAGTAAAAAGGACTAAATCGTAAAAGTCACAAAAGTCAATTGCTATTAGTTTAAAAGGGAAAATTGAGTATAAAAATATAATTGAATGGCCTTATATGGTAATTTAACCATATTCAAGATATTGGACGATAGGTATTGTGTTTTTAGTTAAAATATGAATGATTAATGACATTTCGATAATTATGTAATAGAATAAACAAATGAAAAAAAAAAGAGAGTGGAAAAGCAATTGTCATCTTCTTTATTTTTTTATGTTTGGAAATCGAACACCATGTTTTCAACTTGATAGCTTTGACCTTGAGTATATTCATGCATGGTAAGCCATTTTCACCCGTTTCTCGTAAATTTTATGTTTTTAATATCGTTGCAACTAGGTCCAGCTAACTGGTACCTTTGTTTTCAAAACTGTTAAATGTTTTCGACTATGCTATTGATGAGTTTGAAGTTTTTTTGAGGTCTAATGGTAGATTATTAAGCTTAGTTGTTAAATAAGATTATTTTGTAAAATGATTTTTAATAATTTTATTGTTAAAGGATTAAATTGTTAAAATAGTAAAACCTCTTGGAATTATTTTGAAATTGTAATAAACGTGGGCTGAAGATGGACTATATAGAATTTTACTAGCATGGGTTTTGATTCAATGTGGTTAATTTGTAAATTTTTGGTTTAGGGACTAAATTGTAAAAATTTTAAAGTTTAAGGGTAATTTTGTAAATTTATATTAAAATGACTTATAAGCTTAAGTTTAGTCATTTTAGATGTTTGAATGGAATAATTGAATTAAAAATATTAATTGATCAAGAAACGAAACAATTGGATTTGGATTGTGGAAAAGCTAAATTATCGGATTAGTCGTCGGCCTTGTTTTCGCAACTGTTTTTGTCTAGGTAAGTTCATACTGTTATCTTTGGTTATCATTCATTATTAAATGTTGTTAATGATGTACACTTATATATATATTTAACACTGATGAAATGAAATTGATTTATGTGAAAAATATTAAATTTCTGAAATAATTTTGATGGATCAAGTAAAAGTTTCATACATGAAATTTCTGTCTGAATTACTATTCTGGACCGAGCTCCAGCATGTGTTTTGGACTCGAGTATACATGTGACTTGGATTTAGCTTATACTGGTAATACGTTGTTGTTTAAAAGGTTTAGCCTGGACTGGTAACCTTATATGTATACATAGCGCTGGTTAGGCTATTTTTTTGTGTTGTCACTAGTTTAGCCCGAACGGGTAACTTGACATATTTATTCTGTATCTGATTAACTCTTACGAGCGTTATTTATTTCTGGAATTATGTATTGAGTACTTTTACAAAAATCCATCGGATGAATAAAGATTATGTGATACGGAACTATTTCATTGAAGTAAGCGAATTACGAAATCTAAATATCTGAATGTTTAAATGTTTACTGATCTGGAAATTGTTGAATCATGTTGTGATACGGTCGATACTTGAAATGGCTATATGAAAACTAATTTATGTAAGGAATAATTATGAAATGACTATATGGTATCAAGCTTTGAATGGAATGTGTCACATATTATAAATTGAGTGGGGTGATTGAATTGCAATTGTTATATATGAACATTATATTGTAACGTCCCAATTTTGGGCCTAGTCGGAACAGTGGTTTCGGGACCACAAATCCAATGAGTACAATTTTACTTTTATTATATTTTTATGGTCTACAATTTCATGGAATGATTTTGTGAAAATTTCATTCGAAAATTTTGACGTTTGGGCACTCAATTTAGTCAAAAGGACTAAATTATAAAAAGTGCAAAAGTTGAGTTCCACACGTTAGAAGGGTTAAATTGTTATGATTTTTTAAATTAAAGGTCCTTAGATGGTAATTAGACCATTATCTAGTGATGGACAAAAATAGACATGAAATGGGTGAAATAAAATATTTTTAAGTTAGGGGCATTTTGGTAAACTAATAATTAAATGAATTAAAAAGCTAAAATCACCAAAATAAGCTCATTTTCTCCATGTATCAGCCGAAACCCCTATGGAAGCCATGGTTAGGGTTTTGTTCAAGCTTCCAAGCTCCATAGTAAGTGCATCCTAGCCCCGTTTTTAATGTTCTTTACGTTTTGAAATCCTCGTAACCCGATTTACCTATTTCTACTATTAATTTGAGCTAGGGTTCATGTTTAAAAATTGACCCATGTGTGACATGCATGCATTTTGATGTCTAATGGTAGAAAATGAGTGTTGGGTGTTAAATAAATGACTTTTACGGTTGGGTGTTAAATAAACGACTTTTACTAAGCGATTTTCGATGAAAACGTTCGAAAGGACCACTTTGTAAGAGTTGTAAAAATGGCATAAAAGGGTGTTTTGATGAGAATTTTAGTTTTCTATAGTTATGAAAATGGTTAGTCTAGGCCTATAGAGTGAGAAAATTGAATAAAATTCACTTTACGAGCCTAGGGGCAAAAGTGTAATTTTGACAAAGTTTAGGGACAAAAATATAATTTTGCCAAAATATGATTTTTTTTATCACATTAAATAATGTGACTAATAATTATACTAAATGTGATATTATAGATCAAGGAAAACGAGGATTAGACCTAGATCAGGTGAAAAATGGAAAATCGACAATTAGGTTCCTTTTTGCTATTTTGGTGCCAAGGTAAGTTCAAGTGATTTAATAAGCACGTTATTCATGTTATTATTGTTATACATGAAATATATCTTGCTATGATTGTATTGATTTGATGTTAATGGAAATTTGATGGAAAATTACATTTTAAATGAAATGAGTAAGTTTGTATGTAAATAATATATCGTTTTTACTTATGTTATAATATTTTGTTATTATATGAGAGGTGGTTGCATATTGAATGATCACTTGATGTAAATTATGAATTAAAATTGATTATGGATGAATTGGTAAAATGTTGAAAAGTGAGGAGTTTTCCGATTGGACCTTCGGAATAGAAAAGATACGAATGATCCGTTGTGAGAACATATGTGTAGTACTATGTGTAGGCTACTATGTGTTTAAAATGGTTTTAGGTCACGAGTGTAGTACTAAGTGCAGCCTACTACGTGTACTAGATGGTTAGGTCGCATGTGTAGTACTAAGTGCAGGCTATTATGCATACCCGATAGTTTCGATCACATGTGTGGTACTAAGTGTAGGCCACTATGTGTAAGAGATGGTTTTGGTCACAGATGTAGTACTAAGTGTAGGCTACTATGTGCACCAGATAGCTTCAGTTACAAGGGTGGTAATGTGCAGACCACTGTGTATCTGTTATTATTCCGATGAGTTCAACGGGGAAATTGACTAAGTGAAAATACATGTGATCATGTAATGACTAATGTAATTGAATATGCCTATGTGATGAATAGGTGCAGGTATATGTGTGTAAAAATTTATGAGCAATGTGCTTGATAGTTGAGCAAACTTTCGGTAAGATGGAATGGAGTAAGTGATAAAATAGTTTTGGACAGTAACAATTGTGTGAATTTGAAAAATCACCAAAAATAGTATAAATCGAAATAGAGGCTAAATAACATATGAAATTAAATCTTAATGGGTCTATTTTTACATAAAAGAAACAATGAAAGCAAAATAATTTCATATTCTATGATATTTGAATTTTTGTGAGACAGGGTCAAAATGATTTTAGAATCCCCTATTATGACTTTGGAGAATCATTAAAAATTTTAGAAAAATAATTATGAGTTATAATTTATATGCTTAAAATCATTAATGAGTCTATTTTCAAGATAAATAGACGATAACATTATCCAAGTTTTTTACCATGAGATAATTAATTCTTAGTGAAGAGAGGTCAGAACTATCAGACAGCGAATAAGGGGTGACTTTAATGAATAAACTGTACTTATTGGCTAAACCAAAAATTCTGAAAATTTTATGATAGAAATATGTGTGAGTATAGTTTTTGGGAAAATTTAACATATCTTAATTTTGAGTTCCGTAGCTCTGGATATAAATAATTTAATGACTGCGACTCAAGAAAATGGCTTGACTGGACTTTGAATAAATAGAAAGAATTTGTAAATAGCATGTTAATACATTACTTATTATTTTTCATGCGAGCTTACTAAGCGTAAAGCTTACTCTCTCCTTTCCATTTCCTTAGTGTTCTCAGGTTGGCTTGGAGTTGGAGATCGTCGGAGGCAGCATCACACTATCAAGCCAATACCTTTGGAATATTGTTACATATGTTAGAATTATCAAGTGAGTGACATGTATAAGGACCTAGTTTTATAACATGTGTTATTATAATTTGGCCAAATGTATTGGCTTATATTGAGCTATTGATTATGGCTTGTAAATCTAGCTATTCATGTTATGTCTAATAATTGTGATGTGAATATGTTTGTTTGTCATGCATGGTTGGTAATATGTCATGTGTGTTGAATGCATGTTTTATGACCAATCGAGGTGGTCATGACCATGAATTGAATGTGTCTTAATAAAGGGTGTTTAATCACTAAAATGTTGCTATGAATTGTGATTATGACGTGTATAAAGTTGTAAGGGGTTATGGGTAACATAAAGGCTTTGAAAATAGCCTAAGTGTCAACTACACGGGTTGAGACATGGCTGTGTGTCTTAACCGTGTGAGGGACACGGTCTGGTGACACAGGTGTGTGACCCTATTTCATGAGAAAAATTTCTAAGTTTTCCCAAAACTTTCCAAAGTTCTCAGTTTAGTCTCGAACTCTTTCTAAAGCATGTTTTGGGCTTCGTAGACCCAAATAAGGGACTATGTGCATGTGATTGAATGTTTCAAAATATGAATGAAATTTTATGGCCCGATTTTATGAAATTGTGTATGTTTAAGTCTGGTAACGCCTCGAACCCTGTCCCAGCATCAGATACAGGTAAGGGGTGTTACATATATGATATGATAGTTTTAAGTTTTTATATATGTAAAATGAAAAGAATAGATTCATTAGCTACATAGAATCAATCGTTGAAAGGAGAAATTGGATAGGGTACAATAAAATGGAATCAATTTACCATTTGAATATGAGTTGGACGAATTAATTGGTAAATATGTTATTTGAACGTTTTGCCATAGTATGCTCAAGTTTTATGTATATATGTGAACTCACTAACTTGTGAGATTTGTTTTGTGTATAGAAAATGAATGAATTCATAAGCTTGTTAATGAATTTATGCATGAAATGTGCAAATGATTAAATTCTGTAAGTTTAAGTTTTCGTTATATACAAGCTTACTAAGCATTTATTTGCTTACGTCTGTTGTTTCTTTCTCTGTAGATCATCAAAAATCATGATCGGTTGGAAGTTTAAGTCGAAGCATATACACTATCCGTTCCCAAATTGGTAGAAGTTTTGATCATTTTGAAGTTGGGTTATAAATGGCATGTACTAGGAGTTTGAATTTACTTGTTATTAGACATGTTGTTTCATGCTTTGTAAATTGAAGTTGTAGGTGTTTTTATTTGGCACTTTTGGCATGTTTTGACCATATGCATATGAGTGGTAAGATTCATGCCTTTTCAAGTTTGGTTTTAATTCTGGTTTAAGGTTATTAAATGCTTGAAAGATACATGTTTGGTGTTTTGGGAAGAGATGTATGTGATTTGGATTTTAAATGTTTGAATTATAGTACCAATGAGGGTACATTGGTTAAGCACCTAGGTTGAATGTTTTGGTATGTTTTAGACATGTTTGAATGTGTTCTGAATAGTTGGAAATGGTTGGGTTTGATACCTGAGAAACGGTGTTTGAAATAATGGTTGGGTTTGAATGTGTTTGATACCTGAGAAATGGTGTTTGAAATTGTCTGATAATGGCTCAATTTTAGCTGAGTTAAAAGCTAGACCGACATTTCTACAGTAGATTTTCAAAGCCTAGAAAAATGATGATGAGTTGTAGGCTAAACGAGTACAATGTGAGTTGAATTCCGATTCATAATTTTAGATTGGACTTGATGATTGTTTGTTATTTTGAGGTAGAATCTGTGTACAGAAGAATTCGGAGCTTGTACAGAAAATTTTGCATGAAGCTCATAGTGGTAACATGTCTGTTCATCCGAGGAGTAATAAAATGTATAAAGACTAGAAACAAATGTATTGGTGGCTGGGAATGAAATGTGATATTTCTAAATTCGTATCTAGATGCTTGATATGTCAACAAGTTAAAACGAAACATCAGGTACCGTCGGGATTGTTATAGCCAGTCACAATACCAGAATAGAAATGGGATAGAATTACGATGGATTTTGTATCGAGATTACCCCTATCTCTGAAAAAGAAAGATGTCATTTAGGTAATCGTCAATCATTTGATGAAGTCTGGCCACTTTATTCCGGTACGTACAGATTTCTCCCCGGACAAATTGGCTGAGTTATGTAACACCCCTTACCCATGTCCGTCGCCGGAATAGGGTACGAGGAGTTACTAGACTCAAACGCATGCATACAAACATTTCCAAGTCATAAAATTTCGTTCAAATTTAAAACTTTTCAATTTCTATCTTAAAGTCCCTTATGTGGGCCTACGAGGCCCAAAACATACATTGGAGGTGGTTAAGGACTAAACTGAGAACTTTCAAAACTTTTGAGACACTAAGAAAATTTTCATATTTTGGAGAGTCACACGCCCATGTAGGCAGGCAGTGTGGTCACACACACCCATGTGGCTCAGGACATGCCCGTGTCCTCTATCCGAGTAACTCTCTGTTTATGACGTCATCACCTATTTAGGGTCACACGGCCATGTGATAGGCCGTGTGGCCATCCGTGTGGATGATAGTTAGGCTATTTACCAACCCTTTTTCCATCCAAAAACACCTGCACACCCATACTAAGTTTATCAACACACAACATGGCATTTTTAGGCATCCCAATAACTACACCATGGCAATCACACACTATTTATAAATCAGATTCAACATGGACAACCACACACACGCTTAACTAATTATAACATTTAACTTACTCAACCATTCACATTTAGTATTTGCCGCACATAATAATCACAATTCACTCATCCAACCCAAACAAGCATGCACATCCATGTAATGCTTCATCATAGACTTATAACATGGCAAATATTGGTCAAACTAAATGGCCTTATACAACAATGACCTTCAATTAGCATAGGCCAATATTCTAGGCCAACTCAAAATATCATGTACACAATAACCAAATCCCTATACATGTCATACACTTAAAATGCTAGAAAATCATTGATACCCATCAATAGCTTGTTAGTGTGATAGGACCTCCGACGACCTCCAACTCGAGCTAGCATCTGTGATACTATAGGAAAGAGGAAAGGAAGAGAGAGTAAGCATATAGCTTAATAAGTAGGTATGTAAATAATAAACAATTTATTAACATGCTTATAACAATCCTAATAATATGTTCTCAAGATAATGCAATCAAAATTTCATAAAGTTCCACTATTCAATTATGTTCATATCAAGTTATTTACGCTAGTTATAGTCACTAAATTATTTATATCTTGAGCTACAAAACTCCAAATTAAGTTCTGCTAATTTTCTCTGAAACTAAACTCACATATCTCCTTACCATAAAATTTCCAGAACTTTTGGTTTAGCCAATAAGTACAGTTTATTCTTTAAAGTCGTCCCTATTCTACTGTCCAACAGTTTCGACCCTTCTTCACTAAATATTAATTATCTCTTTGTACGAGATTCGGATGATGTTTTTGTTTAATTCTCTTGAAAATAGACTCATTAAGAATTTAAAAAATATAAATTATAACTCATAATTATTTTTATACTATTTTTAATGATTTCCCAAATTCAAAATAGGGGATTCCGAATTCATCTTGACCTTGTCCCACAAAAATTCAAACATCTCATAATATGAAATTCTTTTGCTTACTCTGTTTCTTCTATGTAAAACTAGACTCAATAAATTTCATATCTTATTCAACCTCTAATTCAATTTCTACAATTTTTTGTGATTTTTCAAAGTTATACAATTGCTTCTCTCTAGAACTATTGTACTACTAACTTTATTCTTTCATGATTTCTTTGTATTAACATCCATTTAATTATACATAACACCAAAGCATATCATTAACTAGCCATTCCAATAGCTAGTCAATATCAAATATTTACATGCCATTCATTGGCCAATTTAACCTATACATCAACAACAAAACTTAAACTTATCATGTCTCAATTTAATTTGGCCTAAAAGCCTCACACATGATCATCAATCAAATTTATCACCTATTTATACATCATAAGTATAGACTTATAATCACAAGGTCATCACAAGATAATTTTCAAAGGTAGGAGTTACTTATTTACATTCTTACCAAATGTCTCATATACATCGAATCCATTACTCATGAATTTTGCGTACATACTTGTACACTTTCAACATGATCATACCTTGTCATTTCATTGACAAAATCTTTGGATTTACCCATTAAACCTCTTGGGATACCAAGGATACTCGAGAAAACTCATACATGATGTATCGTACCAATGCCATGTTCCAAACATGCTCTTACATGGAAATCTCATATCAATGCCAATAGCCCAGCTATTGTCTTACACGATGCCTCATGTCGATGCCATGTCCCAAACATGGTTTTACACTGGCTTACATAACAATGTCGATGCCATGTCTCAAACATGGTCTTACACTGGCTCACATAACAATGCCGATGCCATGTCCCTGACATGGTCTTACACTGGCTCACATAACAACGCCGATGTCATGTCCCAGACATGGTCTTACATTGGCTCACATAACGATACCAATGTCATGTCCCAGACATGGTCATATACGGGATGACATGCTGATGCCATATCCCAAATATGGTCTTACACGGTTACACCTATTGCCATGGTCCAACCATGGTCTTTACCGTCAATTCATAACATGTCGTAATTCGATCATGCTCAACCTTGCATTTCTCTTAATTTGATCTTTCATTACAATCTTGTATTTTTATATTATTCATGATCCAATAATAACATACAAAATAATACATGATATCGATTAAGCATTTAAACATATCAAATTTAATGCTTATTAACATACGAACTTACCTCGGTATGAAATGACAAAATAAGTCACTTACTCGATTATCTTGTTTTCCCCCCGATCTAATTCTGAATTTCATCTTCCTTGATCAACAACAACATATTTAATTTATTTATTCATCATGCTACTCAAATAAGCCCAATTTCACATTTTGGGTAAAATTACATTTTTACCCTTATACTTTGTCATATTTACACTTTTTCCCCTAGGCTCGTAAAATGAAATTTGTTCAATTTATTTACTACCCATGCATATCTGAACCTTTTTCCATGCTTAGGGCAGCCCACATTTTCCATTATTTCACACATTTACCACTTATTTTACAATTTTTACAAAATGGCCCATTTTAGGTGTTTTCATAAAAATCATTTAACAAAAGTTGTTTATTTAACAACCAATATTCATTTTCTTCCATAAAAATGCAGCAAACAACATGAATATTCTCATGGCAAAAACCTAGACTTTCAACCATTTTGCAAAATTGTCCCCTCAGTAGCGAGATTAAGCTACAAGGGTTCCAAAAATACAAAAATCATTAAAAATGACCATCAAAATCACTTACTTGTGAGGGTTAAAAGTTGCTGAAATTTTCAAGCTTCCATGGCTATTTCCTTGGGAAAGAATCTATGGAGAAGAAAGAGAAGTAAAAAGATGATAGCTTTTCTTTTTTATTTTACTATTCTTCTACTTATTAAGTCACCTAAAGCCAACAACTTTGACCATTTTAATTTTTTTTTGTCTCCATGTACATCCACCACTCATTATTAGTGGTCTATTTACTCAATAAGGACTCCACATCTAATTTCTTTAGCTACATAACACTTTTGACTAGTAGAACATAATTTTCACTCTTTTACGATTTAATCATTTTTCGAAATTAAGCATGCAATTGCTAAAATTAATTCACCAAAATTTTCAAATATCTATAAAATAATGTTATAAAACATAAAATAATATCAAAAATAATTTCACCAACCTTAGATTTCTGGGTCTGAAACCACTATTCCGACTAGGCCCAAAATCGGGATGTTACAAGTTATATGTTTCAGAAATTGTCAGACTACTTGGAGTGCCAGTCTCCATTATTTCAGATAGAGATCCGCGTTTCACATCTTGATTCTGGAACAAGTTATAAGAGGCTCTTGGTACGGAATTACATTTCAGTATCGCATTTCATCCTCAGACGGATGGCCAGTCTGAACGTCTAATACAAATTCTAGAAGATATGCTTCGGTGTTATATTTTGGAATTCGGAGGCAATTGGGAAAAATATCTGCCATTAGTCGAATTCACATATAATAACAGTTATCAGTCAAGTATAAAAATGGCACCATACGAAGCACTGTATGGTCGTAAATGTAGAACTCTGCTGTATTGGATTGAGTTCAGTGAGAAAAAGATACATGGAGTTGATCTGATCCGTGAAATTTAAGAAAAAGTGAAAGTGATCCGAGATAGTTTAAAAGCAGCTTTTGCTTGTCAGAAATCTTATGCAGATCTTAAATGTAAAGAAATAGAATTTCAAGTTGGCGACAAGGTATTCTTGAAAGTTTCACCTTGGAAGAAAGTTCTTCGGTTTGGCCGTGAAGGAAAATCTAGTCCACGATTTATCGGGCCGTATGAAATTATTGAAAGAATCGGACCTGTTGCATAGCGATTAGCTCTATTGCCAAAACTTGACAGAATTCATAATGGTTTTCATGTGTCTATGTTACAACAATATCAGTCAGATCCTTCACATGTTATCTCTCTGACAGGGGTTGAGATTCAGCCTAACATGACATACAATAAGGAACCGATCAAAATTCTGGCATGTGAGACGAAAAGATTGAGAAATAAAAAGGTAGCTTTAGTAAAAGTCCTCTAGAAACGACATGGTATTGAAAAAGCTATCTGGGAACCTAAAGAAACTATGAGAAAGCAATATCCGAACCTCTTTACTAGTAAGAACATCTCGTTTTTAGTAAATTTGAAACAAAGGTTTCGGGACCACAAATCTGAGTTCAGAGGAAATTTTATTTTAATATTATTTTATGGTTTACCGTATGATAGGAATATCGTATAAAAATTTCGTTAATAAAATTTTATCGATTACATATTTAATTGATAAAAGGACCAAATTGCATAACATGCAAAAGTAGAATTCTAGTAGCTAAAGAGATCAAATAGCTACGGAATTCAAAATTTAAGGTCCTTATATGGTAAATAGAGGAGTTAGTAGATAAGTATGATTAGTCATCATTGGAAAATTAAATAAAGAGAAGGCCTAAATTGGAAAGTAAAAGATAAAAAGATAATAAATAATAAAATAAAGAAAAATATCATATTTTTATATCATCTTTCCCAAATAAAAGACATGGAAACCCTAGTTTGGAGAGCTTGAAGTTAGCAAGCTTACTTGGCTCAATTAGGTGAGTATTCTTGTCCCCTTTTTAGTAATTTTTATATTTTTGAGATCATAATAACTTAATCTAGCTATCTCAGGGATTAATTTGTAAAGTTATCAAAGTATTAGGGTTTCTTCATGGATGAATATAGTTGAATTATGAAGTTTTATGGTAGAAAATGAAAGGTTGTTGATAGATAAACAACTTTTATAAAGGGAATTTTGATGAAATTATGATTTAGGGACTAAACTGAAAAGATGTAATATCCATGGAAAAATTCTGAATTTTGTGAAATACATGGGCTGCTATTGTGGTGTATGAAAATTGGCAAGGCTTGGAATAAGGATTAAATTGCATGAATTCATTTTTCGAGCCTAGAGATGAAATCGTAATTAATTAAAAGTATAGGGGCAAAATAGTAATTTTGTCAAAGATGTGAATTGGATTGAATTGAATATAAATTGATGTTAAATTCATTCGTATAGATCCAGATAGATCAAATACGGAGGTAGATTGGGGAAAAGAGAAAGTAATGGATTAGTAATCTTTGTGTACACGAACATGGTCGAGATAAGTTTGTGTAACTAAATTGTATGTTTATATGTTTAAATTGAATATTATGTTTGTGAAATGTATAACTGTCATGTATATGAAATTAATCACATATCCGACGATGACTGACAAATATTAAGTCCCATTTGAATAAATGAAATTCGATGGATACAGGGTTTCCGAATTGGTAATGGTCCTGCATGTGTTGCGGACACACCACAACTCAAAAGAGCATCCCGTTATTAGCTCTCATGGGCTTCCCGTTATATGGTTCTTGCGACCTTCCTATTAACAACTCTTCAGAGCATCCCGATTGGTTGTGATCCTACATGTGTTGTGGACAAGCCGTAGCTCTTATGAGTGTCCCGATATATGGCTCTTCAGAGCTTCCTGATTAAAAAGCTCTTTCATGAGCTTCTCGATTAATTGGCTCTCCAGAGCATCCCAATATTGGCTCGCTTGAACTTCCCGATTATGGCTCTTATGAGCTTCCTATTATACAGCTCGAATGAGCTTCCCATTACATGGCTCACATGAGCTTCCTGTTATATGGCTTGACAGAGCTTCCCATTTATGTGCTCGTATGAGCATTCCTGAATATGTTTTGACAAATTATAGTTTTGTACACTTTGTGTGTACTACCTATGTATCCATCGACATTTTAAATGATTCAACAGGAAAAATCCTAACATGGAAAAATATGAGTTTGAAATGAATCATTACCTGTGTACACTTTGTGTGTACTACCTGACATGGGAAAATATGAGTTTGAAATGAATTATAATTTGTACACTTTATGTGTACTACCTGTGTATCCATCGACATTTTAAATGATTCAACAGGAAAAATCTTAACATGGGAAAATATGAGTTTGAAATGAATCATTACCTGTATAAACATGAAACACATAGAAATTTGATATTTGATGAGCTCATACATGTTTCTTGGTATTCATGTGAAATACATGACTAACATGTTTGATGAGGTTATGTGTTTAGGCTATTAGTCAAATTTCTTTGGATGTATTTTGTATGCTTACCTTAAATGTAAATAAGTGGTAAGTTAATCTCCGTTATACGAACTTACTAAGCATTAAATGCTTACTCTGTTTCATTTCCTTTGTTTTATAGAAATTTGGAAGCTAGTCGGAGCAACATCACACTATCTTTCGGTTCATTTCAGTATAAATGGCAAAATTACTTTTGGTTATAATGACATGTATAGGGTAATTTAGCCAATGTTGGCTTAAAAGTATTTTGTTGTAAATAGCCATTGGAATGGCTTGAGTTAGATATATTTGATATGTATATATGTGTGGCTTATCATGTTTGTTGTGTTGATATGGTAATGAATAGAAAATTTATGGGTATGTTGATGAATGGTTTGAAATAACATGATTGGAGAAATATGCATATATGTTTATATGGTCATTTAGGTAAGATTGAATACTTAGGCATATGGGGTGTTATGATATGTATTAAACTTGGTTTTTGCTTGAGTTAGATGTATTGTATTGGTTGGTGAAAGTGCTAAAGTGTTAATGTAGGTGGAAGACAAATTGGGTGAGAAAAGTGGCCTTAGAAATGGAATTTTTTCATCCACACGGGCAGAGACACAGGCGTGTGTCTCAGCTGTGTGTGACACACGACCTAGCACATGGGCGTGTGGTTTGGCTATGCGTCCCCTGCATATTAAAAATTGAGAAACAGAATGCTCAAAATATTCACACGACTTAGCACACGAGCGTGTGACTTGGCTGTGTGACCTCTTCGCTTATTAAATGGAAGTCAATATGCTCACACAGCCTAGCACACGGACGTATGGCTTGGCCATGTGACCCGAGTCAGAGAGCACCTTAAATTGGACACGGCCTAGCCATATAAGCGTGTGTCCCTTGTGTCTAGGAAAAATTTTTAAAGTTTCGCGAAAAATTGTTTGAGTTCCTAGTTTAGTCCTGACTTGTTTCTAATGTGTATTTTAGGCCTCGAGAGTTCATTGATGTGATTCGGCCCGGGTAGATGAGTCAAATTCACTTAATTGCCCGATCGTAGTCGAGAGAATTGTTCGTGCCTCGAATTTTAGTAATAAAAGTAAAAGAATGGAATAAGATAAGCGGAAGGTTTCAAGAAGGGTAAGTTTAGTAATTGGTTCGGTTAAGGGTAGCAAAGATGGATGAAGGATAGAAGGCTTGGTTTGGGTTAACAAGAAATAAATTTAAAAGATAGGAATGGAAAAACGAACTCAACGTCAAGAATGATTCAACACTAAGAAGTGTCACCCCGATTCCTATATTGTTAAGGTAAAAAATATGGATAGATGGATAGGTGAACGCCACACCAAGATTGGTGATAAGTTCAAAACAAGACGATTGACGCCACTAGCACAAGCCAGATAAGTCATTCGAAACTTGTACGAGATATGAGAGGAAGCAACCTCACAAGAACAATGTTCATTAACAAATTTGGCAAAAAGTCCTTTACAAATGAAATCAACAAACTATTTATACTAGTTTCTTATGCTAGCCGAATAGACTATTCATGAACTTAACGATTAAGTAATGAACCTAATTTAAGACATGAACATTCTAGAAAAATGACCAATGGTGTCCTTGTCCAAGTTCGGCCGAATGGGAGGTGAGTGGGCAGCTTCATGTATGAGCAAGCTTTGGAAGCCAATGGGATTGTCTAGGTTCGGCCATGGGATGCATGAAACTCTCAAGGGGTGTCTCTTGGCCGAATAGGTGCTTAGAAAACTCCAAGGGTCCTCCTACATGCATCAGTTGTACATGGAACTTGGAAGGGGGCTTGAACCTAGCCGTACATGCACTTGTATTAATTACCCTCCACTCATGCACCTTTCAATATGCATTAACCTTCCATGTACATGAATGTATGTCCTCCAAACATTGAACCGAACCATTCATGAATCTTCCCGTTCAATGAACATTCCCGTTCATGCACCTTGCATTAAATGCCATGAATTTATCTTCCAAATTCGGCTAACCTACAAAATTAAATAACAAAATTAAATAACACACAACTATTCATATAATTATAAATTAAAATAATAACTAAATAACTTAATAACACTAACTAAATTTGGACACAATAATTATAAGTCAACCTATAATAAATTCGGCTAGCTCAAATAGTCAAAAACACCTAGTGAGCTAAATTGAACTAGGGAATTTGGCATGAGCTGTAACAAACTTAGTTATAAGCTAGATTAAAACTTAATTTATTGAAATGAAAAAGGAATGAGCTGAAACAAGCTAAATTCGAGCTCACGAGCTCAAGTGAGCTGATGTGAGTTGAATGGCGCATGGGGGAGCCGGAGAGGGGCTAAGATCGGATTACAAAATGGTGCATGGAGTCATCAAGGAGTTGTTCTTAGCTCCTCCAACGTTGTGGAGCTGGTTATCATCCCAAATGCGTATCACAAAGGCCGATATAGCATCTTGAAGTTGCTTGGTTCGAGCTCGAGTCATGGGGCCTTTTGGCAGCTCAATGGATCCTTGGTGTGCATTCGAGGATGCCCCGGATGTGCTCACATCATTCCCCCCGTCTTCAAAGCGACTTGTCCTCAAGTTGAGCCATTTGTCCATGGGAGAACTTTGACTCGTGCATGGTTTTCCTCGATCAAATGGGATGGAAGACGTCACACAAACCTGAAAAATTCTTACCACAGCCAGTAAAAAGAAACTCAAAGGAGTCAAATTCAAATGTGTTCGATAGTTCATTAAAAATTCATTCAATCGAACATATGCCAAAAATCTCAATTGGACAAAGCAAGCATACGTAAATTTATCAAAGAGTTTCGTTAGACCATCGTTGCAAACATGAAAACTAAATTGGATCAAGGGATAATTGATTGTAAATGATGGCAGGCACTTAAACACATTATTCCTCATCCAAAACATTTTAATTTCTTTAACCGAATATAACAACTCATTTGGTCCCTTGTCTTGTTCATGCAAGGTATGCCATGGCCAAAGGTATGCTAACTCTTTCTTTCGTTTTTGAACAACATGAGGGGTATCTCCAAATTCCAGCATAATAATCACATTATTACAACGCCAAAAGGAAAAATCCATAACATCAAAGTATAAATAATTTCCAAACAACAAATCAATGGAATTTTCAACTTCAATTGAATTGAGCAAAGATATTTGAAAATTTTCAGATGACTTACCTTGACGAATATGAAGAGAAGACAATTGAGGATTGGGTTTACCATTCTCGGTCAAAATGAATCTTCTCTCTTTGGATAGATAATGTAAGACAAATCTATTACTCCGATAAATTTGAATAGGTGGTGACGCACCATGACGTGTCTTACTCCTCGAGGGGTGGAATTCACAAAACTTCTCGAAATCAAACAAAAATTCCAGATGTGGCCAAGCAAGGTGATTAGTAAACGAATCAAAATTGAAACCCAAATCATTGAATTTCACCTTTTTATCAAAAGTTCGAACATCAAGCAAACGTAATTTGAATGCAAATGATGCCAAGTGCTTAATGTTTCCATAAAATGATTTCATGTAGCAAATACCAGGCTTGAACACACGAACTTGATTAGGAATTCCAACGAGCAACATATTAGAAGAAGATATAATCAACTCACCACACGAATTATATTTCACTAGTTTAAACACACATGTTGATTGACATAACCGAGCATACCAATATGCAAAGGTTCATGCTTCAAGAGTATCAATCGGGAATGCAAATCACTACATGGAAATTTCGCACAAAAACTCAAAGATTGTTCATGACGAACACAAGAACACAATTGCACATATCATGTGAAGATCTTTTAACATGGATGCCAAACAAAGAATTTTTAGAGAACATGCAACTTTTCAAACAGGCAGATTTATCACAAATCATTTGAGCAGGCATATTTAAACATAAAGATTTAACACATGAATTCAAAAAGCTTGCATGGTCAAACACATCAGAATTTTTAAGTGATGACTTTGATCAAACACATTCAAAATTCGCTTAGAGAAAACTAATCCAATGTTGTCAACAAATTTGCCAATGTAGTAATCGTCATAAGAAAAGTCAGTATATGGCACCTTTTAAAACAAAATCGTTAACAATGATGAAGTGAAAAAAATTAGCCAAATCAAGTGACTTTGATTCGATAAACAAAGAATCCTTACCTTCCTTACCTTCGGTCGCAAGTGGGTGGTTGTCATTCGCGAACTTACCTTTTTCGAACAACCTAAAACACCTCTCGTTTGGAAGGTAATGTAGATGGAATTGGTCGCACAAACTTCTAGGAACCTGAAAAGTTAAATCACAAGAAGATCGAACATGTGGGTTAGCAGAGATAATCCTCACTTGCTCACTTGTTTTCTCACTCGATTCTTTTTCTTCTGAATCACTCGTTCCTTTTGTTTCAATTTCTTTTTCATCTTCTTTTTCACTCTCAAACTCTTTTTCATTCTCTTTTTCAATCTCATTTTCTTTTTCATTTTCTTTTTGCTTTTCAAAGGCTTTTTCAAGTTCTCTCAAGATTCGCTCATTTTCTCTCTTACTTGCCTTTTGCCTCTCTTTTCTTTTTATTTCGTTTTCTTTTTCTTCTTTTGCTTTTTCTTTTCTTTTCTTTGTTTTCTCTTTACAAGAATGTACAGAAGAATGATGAGAATACAAATCTTATTCGAAAGATGAAGAACTATTTGCATATGATTCACAATCAAAACTTCGTGAAGAATACTCCGAGTAAGATTTCATTGACGATCTAGTAGGAGCATGTCTTTCTCTCCAAACGCCATCTTGGAACGAATCAAAATCATAATCGGCTTCTCGTCTTCTCGAATTTCTTGATGAAAAGGACTTTCGATCGAAGTCACTTCTCGAATTCGCTGATGAATATGAGTCATAGTATGAATCTCTTTGTCTCGAAGTAGATGGCGAAAAGAAATCAGGATAGGAACTTTTTCTCAAGTAGTAGTCGGGGGTATATCTCCGTGGGGTTCTTGTCTCCATTTTTCGACTCGAAGAAACTCTATCACTTTGATCTTTTTTTTCCAAATGATTTAATCTCTCGTGTATGTTCTTAGTGTTGGACTCCATCATTTTTCGCATTTCTTGTACCAAGTATTGGTATTCGATTCGAGTGAACCCTTCAGCGTGACATGATTTTTGTTGCTTTGAAAAGAAAATGTTAGATCACAAAACAAAATAAAAAATTAAGTACCTCACCACAAACCTCACAATTTCACTCGCAAAGAAATATTGATGAACACTCCACTCGTGTTTGCACTCATTTTTAGGCTTTTTCAAACTCTCGAATGATCTCACACACTCTAGCCTTTTACCACTCAAGCTTACTCTCGTAACCTCATATTTTGTTTCCTTTGACTTGTCTAGATGCTTTGGGGTCGGCTTCAAATTCGGTTACAAGGGATAAAATATATAGGTTATGGGTAGGATAAAAGAAAATTTTTTTTTCTTGGTGTAGTGTGGCGTTTTGGAAATGGGGGGTACAAAATTGATGAAAAGATCACTTGCTGATCGGAATAAAATAATAGAAAGAACTTGTTCACTTCACTTTTTTTTTATAATTTCGTATCTCTTTTTTTTTTACAACTTTCAATATAGCACTTTAAAATGATAAAAACGAAAATACAAAAAAAAAATTTGAATTTTTTTTGAATTTTTTTCGATTTTTTTTATCACGAACCTATTTTGATCTTGATACGGACGTCGGCGCCTCTCGATTTATGAAACTCTCAAGGGGTGTCTCTTGGCCGAATAGGTGCTTAGAAAACTCTAAGGGTCCTCCTACATGCATCGATTGTACATGGAACTTGGAAGGGGGTTTGAACCTAGCCGTACATGCACTTGCATTAATTACCCTCCATTCATGCATGTGTGCCGTCCAAGGGAGATGCACCTTTCAATATGCATTAACCTTCCATGTACATGAATGTATGTCCTCCAAACATTGAACCGAACCATTCATGAATCTTCCCGTTCAATGAACATTCCCGTTCATGCACCTTGCATTAAATGCCATGAATGTATCTTCCAAATTCGGCTAACCTACAAAATTAAATAACACACAACTATTCATATAATTATAAATTAAAATAATAACTAAATAACTTAATAACACTAACTAAATTTGGACACAATAATTATAAGTCAACCTATAATAAATTCGGCTAGCTCAAATAGTCAAAAACACCTAGTGAGCTAAATTGAGCTAGGGAATTCAGCATGAGCTGTAACAAACTTAGTTATAAGCTAGATTAAAACTTAATTTATTGAAATTAAAAAGGAATGAGCTGAAACGAGCTAAATTCGAGCTCACGAGCTCAAGTGAGCTGATTTGAGCTGAATGGCGCATGGGGGAGCCGGAGAGGGGCTGAGATCGGATTGCAAAATGGTGCATGGAGTCATCAAGGAGTTGTTCTTAGCTCCTCCAACGTTATGGAGCTGGTTATCATCCCAAATGCGCATCACAAAGGCTGATATTGCATCTTGAAGTTGCTTGGTTCGAGCTCGAGTCATGGGGCCTTTTAGCAGCTCAATGGATCCTTGGTGTGCATTCGAGGATGCCCCGGGTGTGCTCACATCATTCATATAAGGGACAATATGATTGATTCTGATTGGTTTATGATATGAATGTCAAATGAAATGAATTGTATGTAATTGATCTGTAAATTTTGATAATGCACCGAAACACTGTTCTAGTGACGGATATGGGTTAGGGGTGTTACGTTTATTTGTATTAGAGCTACAGTTTATTCGATTCTCGGACTAACGTAGCATGCACGAGTCTAGCTATATATGCCATTATATTACCTATGATAGTGTGATATCTCCTAACCATTTTAAAACATATTTTTCATATAGTAATTTCGTCCAACCGAGATAAATCTGAAGAAGCTAAAAGCAATGCTCAAGCTTTTGTGCAAAGAGCAACCTCGAGTAGTAGAAGGCTCATATTTGAAGGCTGATGAGGAAAGGCTAAAGAAGCCTTCTTCCAAATGATGAATAAGTGGTTTATTGTATATGTAAGAACAAATCCGGCTATGCAACAACCTCTACCCCCTCTTATTCCTTAATCGGTTCCCGATATGCTACAAGGTATAGAACTTATTAAAATCGGTAAGCCACCTGTTGATAAAATCCGTAAATATGGTGCTGAAGTGTTTAGAGCTACAACTGATGATGATCCAGAAAGAGCTTAATTTTGGTTAAAAAATAAGAGTTCTCGATGAATTGTCTTGTTCACCAGATGAATGTTTGAAATGTGTTGTATCTCTATTAAAAGACTCAGCTTACTAGTGGTGGAACACCTTAATTTCTATTGTACCGAAGGAAAGGGTCACATGGGAATTTTTCCAAACTGAATTCCAAACTAAGTATATCAGTCAAAAATTCCTTAATCAGAAGCGGAAGGAATTTTTAGAGCTTAAACAGGGGCATATGACAGTATCTGAATATGAACGGGAATTTGTACGACTGAGTAAATATGCCAGAGAATGTAGCCTGACTGAAATTACAATATGTAAGTGCTTTGAAGAAGGTTTAAATGAAGACATAAAATTTTCAATTGGAATTCTTGACTTAAAAGAATTTGTTGTACTTGTTGTCCGAGCATATAAAGTCGAAGAGCTTAGTAAAGAAAAGAGACAAGCTGAGATGGAAGCCAGAACTTCAAGTAAAAGATTTAATGGAAACTCATATCAGTCAGCCTCAAAGAAATCAAAGAAATATCATGACCGTTCTACCACCTCTGTAGGGTACTCTGGGAGAAACAAAGGTATTCAATGCTCTAATCCAAGATCTCTGGCTACATTTATAGCAAGTATGGGTAGTGTTGGAAACCCCAAACCTAGATTCAAGCACTATAATAAACTACATTTTGGAGAGTGTCGCATGAAAAGCGGAGCTTGTTTTAGGTGTAGTTCCTTTGATCGAGCAAACTTTAAGGCCGAGCAACCCTGCTACAAGAGATAGACCACCTTGTAACCCTGGTAATATGAGTGGTAGCTGAGGTACGACAAAATATTCAACCGTCAGATCTGGAGCACGAGCACCAGCCAGAACTTATGCTATTCGTGCACGTGAGGATGCCTCTACACCCGATGTTATTACTGGTACTTTTTCTCTTCTTGATACTGATATAACTGCTTTAATTGATCTCGGTTCAACTCGTTCATACATTTACATGAATTTAGTGTTTAATAAAAATTTACCTGCTGAATCCACTGAATTCGTGGTTAAAGTATCGAACCCCTTGGGTCAGTATGTGATGGTGGGTAAAATTTGCAAGAATTGTCCGTTAATGGCACGGGGTTACTGTTTCCTGACTAATTTCATGTTATTACTATTTGATGAATTTGATGTGATTCTGGGTATGGATTGGTTACCTCAGCATGATGTCGTGGTAAATTGTAAACAGAAGCCCATTCTGTTAAAATGTCAGATTGGTGAAATACTCTGTATTGAATCAGATAAAATGGATAGGTTGTCTAATGTAATATCGGCCATGTCAACACTGAAATATGTCAGAAAATGTTATGATGCTTATCTTGCCTATGTGTTGGACACTAAAGTATCTAAGTCAAAGATTAAATCAGTGACAGTTGTTTGTGAATATCCTAATGTATTTCTAGAGGAGTTACTCGGATTACCGCCAGTCAGAGAGGTTGAATTTTTTATAGATCTTGTTCCGGGAACAACACCAATATCTATAGCACCATAAAAAATCGTCCCTACAGAATTAAAAGAATTAAAAGCACAGTTGCAA
This sequence comes from Gossypium longicalyx, assembly GCA_025698465.1. Taxonomy (NCBI): domain Eukaryota; kingdom Viridiplantae; phylum Streptophyta; class Magnoliopsida; order Malvales; family Malvaceae; genus Gossypium; species Gossypium longicalyx. Next base: position 37,607,770 of record CM046999.1, on the reverse strand, counting down.
GAACTGACTGACAAGGGTTTTGCTCAACCTAGTTCATCACCTTGGGGTGCACCGATTCTATTTGTTAAAGAAGAAAGATGGATCTTTGAGATTATGTATTGATTACTGACAGCTCAACAAAGTTACAATCAAGAATAAGTATCTATTGTGTCATATTGATGACTTGTTTGATCAGTTGTAAGGTGCTATAGTGTTTTCGAAGATTGATCTTCGTTCTAGTTATTATAAGTTACGGGTGAAAGAGTCAGATAAACAACATTCAGAACCAGGTATGGGCATTATGAATTCCTTGTGATGCCGTTTGGCTTGACTAATGCACCTGCGGTATTTATGGATTTAATGAATAGAATTTTTAGGCCGTATTTATAAATATTTGTGGTGGTATTTATTGATGACATCCTGGTATATTTTCAAGATGAAACCGAGCATGTTAATCATTAGAGAATTATTCTGAAAATTCTTCTTGAGAAACAACTGTATGCTAAATTTAGCAAATGTGAATTTTGACTTCGGGAAGTTGGTTTTCTTGGACATATAGTATCTACTGAAGGCATCAGAATAGATCTGAATAAAATATCAACTATTTTTAATTGGAAACCACTGAAAAATGTGTCTAAAGTCAAAAAAATTTTGGGGTTAGCCAGTTAATATCGGAGATTTGTACAAGGGTTTTCGTTGATAGCTTCACCGATGACAAGACTACTACAGAAAGATGTGAAATTTGAATGGACTGATAAATGTCAGCAAAGTTTTGACTAGTTGAAAACCCTATTGACTAAAGCACCGGTTCTAGAACTGGGTAAGAAATTTGTGATTTACAGTGATGCACAATTGAACGGTTTAGGCTGTGTCTTGATGCAATGAGGTATAGTAATAGCCTATGCTTCTAGACAGCTAAAACCACATGAAAAGAATTACCCGATACATGACTTAGAATTGGCAACTATTGTCTTTGCGCTAAAAATTTGGTGACACTACTTGTTTGGTGAAAAATATCACATATTCATCGATCATAAAAGCTTAAAGTACCTGATATCGGAAAAATATTTGAGTCTGAGATAGTGCAGATGGCTTGAAATGTTGAAAGATTATGATTTGATTATTGATTATCATCCAGGAAAGGCAAATGTGGTGGCGGATGCTCTGAGTAGAAAGTTCTATTTGCTTTACGAGCAATGAATACTCGATTGTCATTGTTTGATGATGGCTCAATTTTAGCTGAGTTAAAAGCTAGACCGAAATTTCTATAGCAGATTTTCAAAGCCCAGAAAAATGATGATGAGTTATAGGCTAAACGAGTACAATGTGAGTTGACTTTCGATTCAGAATTTTAGATCGGACTCGATGTGTAACAGCCCGTTTTTAGTGAAATCAGAAAAGTGGTTTCGAGATCAAAAATCTAAGGTTAAAATATTTATTTTATTATTATTTTAATGTCTATAGTATGTTAGAAGTCTAGTATAAAAATTTCATTAAGAAATTTCGATGTTTGCATACTTAATTTAGTAAAAAGGACTAAATTGAAAAAGGTGCAAAATTAGAGTTCTATATGTTAAAGATACTAAATGGCTATGAAATTAAATAGTTAAGGGATTTATGTGGTAATTAGACCACTAGTATTAATAATGGACAAATATGGACATATTATTACATGAAATCAAAGTTTATTCATAAGGTTAATTAAGTAATTTGATAAATAAATGAAGTAAAATAATGTAAAAGATGTTATCATCTTCCTAGCTAAGATATCACCACCAAAAATTATGGTAGAAAGAAGACATAGCTAAGCTTGAAGGTTCGGCCAACATTCCTTGTGCATATCAAGAAAAGCAACGTTCAGAATTAGATCGGGGGAAAAACAAAGTAATGGATTGACTGCTCTATTTTCTCCGTATTAATTCAAGGTAAGTTCGTATGTTAATAAGCATTAAATTAATCGTGTTTTAAATGCTTTATTATTGCATTCTTGATGAATACGACTTCACGAAAATACTCGATGAAGATTTGGCAATATATGAGATCCCGATTGAACCATAGGAATAGATAGGATACAAATGACATTCATTAGGAATTACCGTGTTCTGGGTTCTGGTCTATACATTCTACCGATGGCTGAGTTTTTCGACATGTGCTACAGTTACTTGTTAGCTTGTGTGAGCAGCACTATGTAGTTACGTTTTGATCATCAGCTTGTGTAAGCAGACCTAGTGATAGCTCGAAGGCGAGCAATTATATGAGATATGAGATTGAGATGGTTTCAACCATGTATTGGCACTTAATGTGGGAGATTCCCAAGTATCTGATATTATTCCAAATGGTTCAACGGGTATATTGATAATATGAAAGAGTAAGATATTGATATGTATTGGTACAGGTATGTTCATGAATTGTATAAGCATTGAATCTATGAAATTTGTGAATTCATGACTAACCTATTGATTGAATATGTGTTAGGCTTTTGAATTCAAATTGAGTTGCATTATGCTATGTTTATTTACTTAAATTGTGAATGAATGGTAAGTTGTACTTATTAGCCATACGAGCTTACTAAGGTTAATAGCTTACTTTGTTTACTTTTCCGTGTTTTATAGTGATTTCGAAGCTTGCTCGGATTGGAAGTTGTCGGAGATCTCATCACACTATACAACCGTTGTTTTGGTACTTTTGAACTATGTGTATTTTGGTTATATTGCATGTATAGGTCTTTTGGCTAAGTTAGCCTTTATGTCTTAATGAATTTGGTCATTTGAATTGGCTTGTAAGTAGTGTTATATTTTGAAATGTATATATGTATAAATGGCCCCTTGATATGTGGTTTATATTTGCTATGTGAATGCCTTGTTGTGAATTGGTATTTAGGTAGTAAATGTTTGAAACTGAGAATGTATTAGCAAGTTAAATTTTAGGCACAATGTCTCATGTATGCATTTGACCATTTAGGTGAATTCTTGAAGGTGATATTGATATGATTTTGAATGTCCAATTGTGAGGTATATGAGCATTATGGTTATTGATATTGGTATTGCATGATTTGGACTTGGTTGAGATTGGTTTGAATGCCTATTGATGATATGGTCATATGCTATTTGGTATATGTAGGTTGGTGCCAATTTGGGTAAGAAATATGGCTTGGAAAATTGTCTATTTTTGTCCACACGGGCAAAGACACGGGCGTGTGTCTCAGCCGTGTATGACACACAGTCAAATGACATGGTCGTGTGTCTCCTGGTACTTATTTAGAAAACAGGTCAGTAGCTTCACATGGCCTAGCCCACAGGCGTGTGGCTTGGCCGTGTGACAAAAGTCAGTATACCCTCCAGTTTTCACACGGCCTGGCACACGGGCATGTGAGGCCATTTCGAAGGGTACACAGGCTAGTCACACGGGAGTGTGGTTGGCCATGTGATCCAAGTCAGGGAGTTACACAGGGTCGGACACAGGCTGGGACATGGTCATGTGATCCCATTTCAAATGACTACACGGCCAGTGACACGGGCGTGTCTATTGGCCGTGTGTCCCCTGTACTTTGAAAGTTTTCAATGTTTTTCTAAAATTTCCTTTAGTATTTGATTTAGTCCCGAAACAACTTCTAATGTTTGTTTTGGGCCTCGAGGGCTCGTATTAGGTACCATATGATTGTATTTGAATGGTTTTTAATTGGTATGAGAATTGTGATTCGAATTGTATGATTGTTTATGATATTAGTCCAGTAATGATCTGTAACCCTATTTCGGAGAAGGATATGGGTTAGGGGTGTTACATGAGGATTGTCTGTAATTTTGAGGTAAAATTTGTGTACCGAAGAATTTGGGGCTTGTACAGAAAATTTTGCATGAAGTTCATAGTGGTAACATGTCTATTTATCCGGGGAGTAATAAAATGTATAATGAATTGAAACAGATGTACTGGTGGCCAGGAATGAAACGTGATATTTTTGAATTCATACCTAGATGTTTGATATGTCAACAAGTTAATGCAGAACATTAGGTACCTTCGGGATTATTACAGCCAGTCACAATACCCAAATGGAAATGGGATAGAATTACGATGGATTTTGTATCGGGATTACCCCTATTTCCGAAAAAGAAAAATGTCATTTGGGTAATCATGGATCGTTTGATGAAGTCTGCCCACTTTATTCCAGTATGTACAGATTTCTCCTTGGATTGATTGGCTGAGTTATATGTTTCAAAAATTGTCAAACTACATGGAATGCTAGCCTCCATTATTTCAGATAGAGATTCGCGTTTCACATCTCGATTCTGGAACAAGTTACAAAAGGCTCCTGGTACGCAATTACATTTTAGTACTGCATTTCATCCTCAGATGGATGGCCAGTCTGAATGTGTAATACAAATTCTAAAAGATATGCTTCGGTGTTGTATTTTGGAATTTGAAGGCAAATGGGAAAAATATCTGCCAATAGTCGAATTTGAATATAATAACCATTATCATTCAAGTATAAAGATGGCACCGTACGAAGCTCTATATGGTCGTAAATGTAGAACTCCGCTGTATTGGATTGAGCTCAATGAGAAAAAGATATATAGAGTTGATCTGATCCGTGAAAATGAAGAAAAAGTGAAAGTGATTCGAGATAGTTTAAAAGCAGCTTTTGATTGTCAGAAATCTTATACGAATCTTAGACGAAAAGAAATAGAATTTCAAGTTGGCGACAAGGTATTCTTGAAAGTTTCACCTTAGAAGATAGTTCTTCGGTTTGGCCGTAAAGGAAAATTGAGTCCACGGTGTATCGGGTCGTATGAAATTATTGAAAGAATCGGACCTGTTGCATACCGATTAGCTCTACCACCAAAACTTGACAGAATTCACAATGTTTTTCATGTGTCTATGTTACAACGATATCAGTCAGATCCTTCACATGTTATCTCTCTGATGGAGGTTGAGATTCAGCCTGACATGACAGACACAGTGAGGAACCGATCAAAATTCTGGCACTTGAGACAAAAGAATTGAGAAATAAAAAGGTAGCTTTAGTAAAAGTCCTCTAGCAATGACATGGTATAGAAGAAGCTACTTGGGAACCTGAAGAAACTATGAGAAAGCAATATCCGAACCTCTTTACTGGTAAGATTTTCGAGGACGAAAATTTTTTAATGGGGAGAGTTGTAACAGCCCGTTTTCAGTGAATTCGGAACAGTGGTTTCGAGACCACAAATCTGAGTTCTAAAGAAAATTTATTTTAATATTATTTTATGATCTACCGTATGATAGGAATATCATATAAAAATTTATTTAAGAAAATTTTATCGATTACATGTTTAATTGATAAAGGGACCAAATTGCATAACATGCAAAAGTTGTATTCTAATAGTTAAATGGATCAAATAGCTATGGAATTCAAAATTGGAGGTCCTTATATGACAAACAGACCATTAAGAGGAGTTAGTAGATAATTATGATTAGTCATCATTGGAAAACTAAATACAGAAAAGGATTAAATTAGAAAGTAAAAGATAAAAAGATGATAAATAATAAAATAAAGAAAATTATCATCATTTTGTATTATCTTTCCCAAATAAAAGACATGGAAACCCTAGTTTGGAGAGCTTGAAGTTAGCAAGCTTACTTGGCTCAATTGGGTGAGTATTCTTATCTCGTTTTTAGTAATTTTTATATTTTTGAGATCGTAATAGCTTAATCTAGCTATCTCGGGGATTAATTTGTAGAGTTATCAAAGTACTAGGGTTTTTCCGTGGATGAATATAGTTGAATTATGAAGTTTTATGGTAGAAAATGAAAGGTTGTTGATAGATAAACAACTTTTTGTAAAGGGAATTGATAAAATTATGATTTTGGGACTAAATTGAAAAGATGTAAAATCCATGGAAAAATTCTAAATTTTGTGAAAAACATGGGTTGCTATTGTGATATATGAAAATTGGCTAGCTTGGAATAAGGATTAAATTGCATGAATTTCATTTTCCGAGCCTAGGGGTGAAATCGTAATTAATTAAAAGTATAGGGGCAAAATAGTAATTTTGCCAAAGATATGAATTGGATTGAATTGAACAAAAATTGATGTAAATTCATTCGTATAGATCTGGATAGATCAAATACAGAGGTAGATCGGGGAAAATAGAAAGTAACGAATTAGTAGCTTTTGTGTATACGAACATTGTCGTGGTAAGTTCATGTAACTGAATTGTATGTTTATATGTTTAAATTAAATATTATGTTTGTGAAATTTATAATTGCCATGTATATGAAATTAACCACATATCCGACGATGACTGACAAATATTAAATCTTGTTTGAATAAATGAAATTCGATGGATATAGGGTTTCCGAATTGGTTATGGTCCTGCATGTGTTGCAGACACACCACAGCTCGAAAGAGCGTCCTGCTATTAGCTCTCATGGTCTTCTCGTTATATGGTTCTTGCGAGCTTCCTGTTAATAGCTCTTCGAAGCATCTCGATTGGTTGTGATTCTACATGTGTTGTGGACACGCCGCAGCTCTTATGAGTGTCCCGATATACGGCTCTTCGGAGCTTCCCGATTAAAAAGCTCTTCCATGAGCTTCCTGATTAATTGGCTATCTTAAGCTTCTCGATATTGGCTCGCTCGAACTTCCCGATTATGGCTCTATTGAGCTTCCCATTATACAGCTCGAATGAGCTTCCCGTTATATGACTCACATGAGTTTCTTATTATATGGCTCGACAGAGGTTCCCGTTCATGTGCTCGTATGAACATTCCTGAATATGTTTTGATGAATTATAGTTTTGTACACTTTGTGTGTACTACTCGTGTATGCATCGACTATTTAAATGATTCAACAAGCAAAATTCTAACATGAGAAAATATGAGTTTGAAATGAATTATTACCTGTATATACATGAAACACATAGAAATTTGATATTTGATGAGCTCATACATGTTTCTTGGTATTCATGTGAAATACATTACTAACATGTTTGATGAGGTTATGTTCTTAGGCTATTAGCCAAATTTCTTTGTATGTATTTTGTAAGCTTACCTTAAATGTAAATAAATGGTAAGTTAATCTCCGTTATATGAACTAACTAAGTATTAAATGCTTAATCTGTTTCATTTCCTCTGTTTTATAGTAATTTGGAAGTTTGATTTAGTTGGAAGCTGGTCGAAGCAACATCACACTATCCTTCAGTTCATTTCGGTATAAATGGAAAAATTACTTTTGGTTATAATGACATGTATAGGGTAATTTGACCAATGTTGGCTTAAAAATATTTTGTTGTAAATAGCCATTGGAATGACTTGAGTTAGATATATTTGATATGCATATATGTGTGTCTTATCATGTTTGTTATGTTGATATGGTTATGAATAGAAAATTTATGGGTATGTTGATGAATGGTTTGAAATAACATGATTGGAGAAATATGCATATATGTTTATATGGTCATTTAGGTAAGACTGAATACTTAGGCATATGGGGTGTTATGATATGTATTAAACTTGGTTTGGGCTTGAGTTAGCTGTCTTGTATTGGTTGGTGAAAGTGCTAAAGTGTTAATGTAGATGGAAGACAAATTGGATGAGAAAAATGGCTATAGAAATGGCCTATTTTCATCCACACGAGCAGAGGCACGGGCGTGTGTCTCAACTGTGTGTGACACACGGCCTAGCACATTGGCTTGTGGTTTGGTCGTGCGTCCCCTGCATCTTAAAAATTGAGAGGCAAAATGCTTAAAATATTCACACGGCCTAGCACACGGGCTTGTGACTGGCCGTGTGACCCTTGTACTTATTAAATGCAAGTCAGTATGCTCACACGGCCTAGCACACGGGCGTGTGGCTTGGCCGTATGACCCGATTTAGAGAGCACCCTGAATTGGACACAGCCTGAAACACAGGCGTGTCTCTTGACCGTGTGAGCCACACGGCCTGGCCACATGGGCGTGTGTCCCTTGTATCTAGGCAAAATTTTTGAAGTTTCACAAAAAATTCTTTGAGCTCCCGATTTAGTCCTCACTTGTTTCTAATGTGTATTTTGGGTCTCGAGAGTTCATATAAGGGACCATATGATTTATTCTAATTGGTTTATAATATGAATGTCAAATGAAATGAAATGTATGTAATTAATCTGTAAATTTTGGTAATGTTCTGAAACCCTATTCTGGCAACGAATTTGGGTTAGGGATGTTACAAAAGTGGTTTACGATGAAGATTCTGCAAAGATACTGTATGGAAAACTACAAGCCAGTGAACACCCCATTGCTCAAGGAGACAAGTTCGCTAGCAATGAAGATGTTGATATAGTTGATGAAACAAACTATAGAAGCTTGATTGGATGTCTACTTTATTTGACTGCATCCAACCTGACATAATGTTCATTGTAAATTAGTTGTCAAGGTACATGCATTGTTGCAATGCGAACACTACAAAGCAGCCAAAAGAGTTCTGCAATACATAAAAGGAACTCTAAGCCATGGATTGTAGTTTATGAAGACTAACAAGCTCAAGTTACTTGGGTACTTAGACAGTGATTAGGCTGGGTCTACTAAAGATTTGAAGAGTACCTCAGGCTATTTTTTCATTCTAGGATTGAGTGCTTTTTGTTGGAGCTCAAAGAAGAAGGAAATAATAGCACAATCAACCATTGAAGCAGAGTATGTTGCAGCTACAGCCATTGTAAACCAAGTCATTTGGTTAAGAAAATTGCTAAATGATTTGAATCTAAACCAAGAGGAAGCAATATATATAAAGTGCAATAATCAGTCTGCTATCACAATTGCATAAAATCCTAGTGTTTCATGAAAAAATAAAACACTTTAAAATCAAGTATCATTTTATGAGAGAAGTGTAACAAGCAAAGGAAGTAACTCTGGTTCATTGCAGTTTGCAAGATCAGTTAGTGGGGATTTTAACAAAACTTCTTGGGAAGATGAAGATCGAGAAGTTGCATTATGATATTGGGGTTCGCAGCATGAAGGCCAAAAAGGAGTGTTGTGAAGTGGCCATCCATGCAATGGTAAACATAGATCGCACATCTACTAGTTCAACCAAATTTGTAAGCTCATAAAATGTGCGAGGTCACCAAAGATACTAGCTCACCAATTCTACAAGCTCATCATGTAACACCCCTTACCCATGTCTGACACCGGGACAGGATATGAGGCATTACCGGACTTAAACATGCACATACATGTAAAACTAGGCCATAAAATTTCAACCAGTTCAAAAACATTCAAACACATGCATATTGTAACACCCCTAACCCGTACCCCTCGACGGACTAGGGTTAAAGGCGTTACCAGACATATCGAAACATTTAGCATTCATTTCACAAACAACGTAGCATCAAAGGTCAAACATCAATATAGTGTACCTCATATAGGTCCTCGAGACCATAAACATGCATTAGAAGAGGTTGAGACTAAACCGAACACATACAAATTTTTTTTTAAAACTTAAACATTTTTCAAAGTTACAGAGGTCACACGCCAGTGTGAATAGGCCGTGTGCCTCACACGGCATTAGACAAGCCCGGGTGTCTAAACCGTGTCAAATTAGGGCATACATATTGACTTAATCACATGGCCACAAGACATGCCCGTGTGCCTTGGCTGTGGTCAAAACTGACTTGGGTCACACGGCTAGCCACACGCCCGTGTGCCTTGGCCGTGCTCAAAACTGACTTAAAATCGTAGGGTACCCTAGGGGACACACGGCCGTGCAACATGATCGTGTGCCGCACACGGCTGAGACACACGCCCGTGTATATGCCTATGTAGACAAAAATAGGCCATTTGGAAAGCCAATTTGCCACCCAATTTGGGTCAAACCTATAAGCATCAAACCAAGCACATTTGCACAATAATTTGAGACAATTTCAATACCAAAACTTACACCAATCATGCCATAACATTATCAACCAATTTCAAGCTTAATAGTAATACCAAATTATGCAAAAACATAAGACAAAATCATATCTAAACATTTGTTTCATAACCACATTTTATTTTCATTCAATCACATACTATAAATTTACCAATTTCATAAATTTGCACATATCAAAGCTTACCAAAATTGACCATTTCATTTGGTCATTCATAAACACATCACATAAGTAGAAATTGCATCACATAATATATACCAAAATCAAACCATAATTTCAACCATAATTAAGCCATATCACATGGCTAAATATACACATCACAAAACATAACCAAAATCCTCTAGCCTATACATGGCATACTTCAATATATACATTTTCAAAAGGTACCAAAATAGAGTTTGATAGTGTGGTGATGATCCTCGATGATCCCTGAGCTTTAGGTAGCTTCGATATCTATAAAACAGTAGAAAAACACATAGAGTAAGCTTTCAAAAGCTTAGTAAGCCATATACAAATAAACTTAACAATATAAACATATAAGCATCATAATATACATATACTTCCTAGCCAAATGCTATCACAAACACATAGTTCAAATAAATTTCACATATTCACCATTCATTTGCACATATAGCATATTTTCTCATACTTTTATCACATATAATCACTTGATCACAATGATACATATACTTACCATACAACATCAAATATGATATACAATTTCAAACGTACCTCAATCGAATATACATTTCATATAATCATTCATTTCTCAGAATGCCCGTTGAACCCTTCGAAATCATTAGGAAACGCGGATAGCTCGGAAAGCTCGCACAATGCCAACGTGCCAGACGTGGTCTTACATGTAATCAAATATTGATGCCATTGTCCCAGATAGGGTCCTACATGAAATCAAATACGATACCGATGTCCCAGACATGGTCTTACAATTAAATCATAAGTCGATGCCAACGTCCCAAATGCGGTCTTACACAAAAACACATATCGAATTCTATTTCATGACATATGTATCCTAACTATTCCTGAGGTTCGTATGGGGCATTTCGGACGACGGAACTTTGTCGATACTTTCTCGGATATCTCATAATCAAGGCATTAAGCCATTCATCATTGTTCAACAGCATATAAGCATAAATAAACCATTTCAAATACATTTATTTGTATATAGACTTACCTCGTACGGATTCGGATAGACGGAATCGGCTACTCGACAACTTTTGACTTTCCCCGATCTAATTCTTTTTTCTTTAGTTCTTGATCTATATAAATTCAAATTTAACCTTTTTATTCACCAAATCATTCAAATCAATCCACAAACATACATTTAGGGAATTTTACAAATTAGCCCTCATATTTTTATATTTTGACAATTTAGTCCCTAATCACAAAAATCACAAAATATACAAAATTTGCATATACTTATGTTTAGCCGAATATTCATAGCACTCATACAGGTCCACATACTACATTTATTTCAAATTTTAGTCCCTCAATTTACAAATTTCACAATTTAGTCCAAATTACTCAAATTCATCAAAAATTCAAATACAAAATATATCAACCCAACACATATCTTTCAATTTCTATCAACTAACTTCACAAAGCTCACAATTTCATCAATGGCATATTTCAAAATCATCAACAAAATTGGAAATTGAGACATGGGCTTGATAGAACTCTAATCAACGATCACAAAAATGTAGAAATTATCAAAAACGGAACAAAAATCATACCTCAATCAACAATTTGCTTGGTCGAACCCTAAAAAGCTTATTTTCTATCTTTTTCTTGTGATTTTCGACAATAAGGATGAATGAATCATCCGTTAACATGTTTTTTTATTAATATTAACATAAATTATCAAATATCATTTTTAACCTTAATGAAATAATAATAAAAGCTTATAATGGTTCTCCATAAAAGTCCATTAACCATGTTAATAGCCCATTAACAACATAAGGACCTCTCAATTATAAAGACATAGCAAATAGGCACTTTAACAAACGATAGGCAACATTTACATTTTACGCAATTAGGTCCTTTTTGCAAATTAAGCACACAAATGATCCAATTTTCATACGAGACTTTTACACATGTCAATTCACATATAATAAGCACGGAAAATAATATTAATATATTTTTCTGACTCGAATTTGTGGTCCTTAAACCACTATTCTGACTAGGGTCTAAACCGGATTGTTACACATATCGTCCCTTATACGGGCCTATGAGGCCCAAAACATACATCAAGGGTGGTTCAGGACTAAACCGAGAACTTCTTGAAATTTTACAACACTTAGGGAATTTTCCATGTTTAGAGAGTCACACGCTAGTGTGGTCACACACTCCCGTGTGGCTTGGGACACGCCCGTGTCCTCAGCCCGTGTAACTCTTTGTTTATGACGTCAGCAATGAAATGGGGTCACACGGCCAAGTCACACGCCCGTGTGCTAAGGCAATGTTCCCTACATGGTTGAGACACGCGGCCGTGTCTCTGCCCGTGTGGCCAACACTTAGGCTATTTTCTAAGCCTTGGTCAACCATAAACCCTCACACATTTATACAACATCAAGGACATATAACATGGCCTCCATTTAACGGTTAAACATCTTCATTTAAGCCACAAACATAGCATTTGTATGTCATGATTCATGTGTTTTACACACTCATTTGGCCTTGTCTATTATGATATCACTTATACTTTTATATCATGGTTACTATCATACCAAAAGATTTCAACTTAATCATCAAACATTCATATTCAAGGCTAACTCATAATCCTAACTGTAACACCCCTTACCCGTGTCCGACGCTAGGATAGGATACGAGGCATTACTGGACTTAAACATACACATACATGTAAAACCGGGCCATAAAATTACAACCAATTAAAAAAATTCAAAGACATGTATATCATCCCTTATACGGACCTATAGGGGTTGGTCCGGGACTAAACCAAGAACATCTAAAAATTTTACAACACTTAGAGAAATTTTCCATGTTTAGAGAGTCACACGCCCGTGTGGATTAGGCCGTGTGGTCACACACGCCCGTGTGGCTTGAGACACGCCCGAGTTCTCAGCCCGTGTAACTCTCTGCTTATGATGTCAACAACAAAATGAGGTTACACGGTCAAGGCATACGCCCGTGTGCTAAGGCCGTGTTCCCCACACGACTGAGACACATGGCCGTGTCTCTGCTCGTCCAGCCAACACTTAGGCTATTTTCCAAGCCTTGGTCAACCATAATCCCTCACACATTTAATGATTAAACATCCTCAATTAAGTCACAAACATAGCATTTGCATGTCATCATACTTGTGTTTCTCATACTCATTTTATATCAAGTCTAGACATACCAAATCATATCCGTTTGGCCTTGTCATCTTCACTACCGCTTATACCCTTATACCATGGTTGTCTTCATGCTGATATTCTCAACTTAGTCATCTAACATTCATAGTCATGTCTAATTCATATCCTTAATGTCACATATCACACACTTACATTAACATGTTTCCATAAGGCATTCCACACTAATTCCATTCTTTATTAACATCATAAACTTACTCTAAATTTACACTTTTATACTAAGAATATGGTCACATCTATTGATCAAAGTTCATCCATCAAATATGCATACCATATCATACGTTCATCGATACCAAGCCATTAAAACATGCACATCGTCAAGACATTAGATCAGTCATGCAAAATCAATTAGGTTTACAACCCAATGATCAAATATGAGTCATATCTCATGGCTCTATACAAATGAATCATTATAAGCCAACTCAATTGGCCAAATCATGAAACACATATCATAAAGTACTAAGTCTCTATACATGCCACTAACTTCAAAACACTTAAGGTTTATTAATACACCAACTTGATAATTTGATAGTGTGATGTTGCCTCCAACGATCTCCAACCCCGAGCTAACCTGACAACACTAAAGAAATGGAAAGGAGGGGGTAAGCTTTATAGCTTAGTAAGTCCATACGAAAATAGTAATAAGCAATTTATTAACGTGCCTTTTCCAAATTCTTACAGCATAGTCTCATGGTAACACAATCGAAGTTGCACACAATTCCACTATTTGCTCATATTCCAGTCAAGCTGTCTACTCGAGTCATAGTCACTAAATTAATAATATCTTGAACTACAGAGCTCCAAATTAAGATCCTCTAATTTTAACTGAAACTAGACTCACATATCTTCTAACCATAAAATTTTTAGAATTTTTGGTCTATCCAATAAGTACAGTTTATTTTTTAAATTCTCCCTTGTACTGTTGTTTGACAATTTCAACCCTTCTTCACTAAAAATTAATTATCTCATCGTATGGGATTCAGATGATGTTCACGTTTGTTTCTATTAAAAATATACTCATTAAGAACTTATTTATATCAGTTCTAACCAATAATTATTATTGTAAAATTTTTATTAATTTTCCAAAGTTAAAATAGGGGAGCACAAAATCACTCTGACCCTATCTCACAAAAATTTAAATATCTCATAATATGAAATTCTTTTGCTTATATTTTTGGTGGATTTTCAAAGTCGGCTACTGTTGCTGTCTAAAACTATTTTAGTACAATATGATGATAACTATCATAAGTTCATTTTCAACTAATCATGAACTCACTATTTCATGGATTCCATATTCAATTACACAATGTAAGTTAGCATGATATTGCAACAAAATTCATAATCATAATTCATACATCTTAGCTCACTGAGGTCTTGACATTTCATAGTCTCAATAACCATAAGCTTAGTGTTCATACTTGTACCCTTTCAACACTTTTCACATATTACTCTACTTCTTAACCACAATCTTGAATGGCCTGTTGAACCACCCGAAATACTGAAGGACGTTCAGAATCATCATACACCAAATAAAGTACCAAAGCCATGTCCCAGACATGGTCTTACATGGATCCAAAAGTCGACGCCATATCCTTGATATGGTCTTATACGAAGTCTCATATCGATGCCGATGCCGTGTCCCAGACATAGTCTTACACTAGCACACATATCATCGCCGATACCATGCCCCAGACATGGTCTTACACTGGCACACATATCAACGCCGATGCCATGTCCCAGACATGGTCTTACACTGGCACACATATCAACGCTGATGCCATGTCCCAGACATGGTCTTACACTGGCATACATATCAATGCCGATGCAATGTCCCAGACATGGTCTTACACGAGATCTCATTAACCATGGTGTCATGATATCTGAATCCTAAGCATTCCTTAGGGTCACCCAGGGCTTCTTCAAATACACATCTTGTCGAAACTTGTCCCTAAGACCGAATCATATATCTCATGATGGTAATTAAGCTCATGATTTTACATAATGTTAATAATCATGATAATCGCTTTTTAACACAAATCACAATTCATCACATTGTCATCACACATCATAGACATACTGTAGATCACTTCTTATGCATAGCATACAATAACCTTTAACTCAACAAGTTCAAATCAACTTACCAATTTAGATTCAGTCACAATCAATGATAACATTATCGTAAGTACTTACTTGTCAAATTCTCGTTGTATGCATCCGTATGAAAACTCATTCAATTTATGAGACAATAATATAATTTACAATTCAAGTATGACATTGCATTATTATTATTATCACATGAACTTACCTCGAATCCGAGCACGGCTAATTATTCCATTTTAGTCCATAATCTCGTACCTTCTCGATTTAAGTCTGAATCTCTTTTTCCTTGATCTATAATATCACATTTAACTTGATAATTAGTCACATTATTCATCGTGACCCAAAAATCATATTATGAAAAAATTACGTTTTTTGCCCCTAAACTTTATCATATTTACACTTTTACCCCTAAGCTTGTAAAATGATTTTTATTTAATTTCTTTACATTTTAAGCCTAGCCCAATCATTTTCATTACTATAACAGCCCAAAATTTCCACTAGAACACACTTTTACTACATATTTTATGACTTTTACGATTTAGTCCTTTTAAGCATTTTCACCGAAAATAACTTAGCAAAAGTTGTTTTTCCAACCATAAACATGCATAATCTACCATTAGACATAAAAATGCACAAATTTCTAACATGTTTCAAACCCTATACCTTCATGATAACTCAAATAAATGGTAGAAATAGGTAGATCTTGTTACAAGGATTTCAAAAACGTAAAAATCATTAAAAACGGGGCAAGAACAGACTTACAATCGAGCTTGGAAGCTTGGAAAACCCTAGCCATGGTTTCTTCATGCAATATTCGGCAAAGAAAGAAGATGGACAAGAAATTTTGGCTTTTATTTTGTTTTTAATTCATTTTAATTACTAGATTACCAAAATGCCCCTAACTTAAAAATATTCTATTTCACCCATTTCATGTCCATTTTTGTCCAACAAATTATCCAATGGTCTAATTACCATTTAAGGGCCTCCAATTTAAAATTTCATAACAATTAGACACCTCTAACATGTAGAACTCAACTTTTGCACTTTTTACAATTTAGTTCTTTTGACCAAATTGAGTGTCTAAACGTCAAAATTTTCGAACTAAATTTTCACGAAATCATCCCGTGAATTTGTAGACCATAAAAATATAATAAAAATAAATTTTGTTACGTCGAATTTGTGGTCCCAAAACCATTGTTCCGACTAGGCCCAAAACCGGGCTGTTACATTAGCATACCAACATATTTCACATGCGTAGAATAACATGCTTGTCTAAGACATTGTACACCACATCAAGTCACATACTCACATCGCATGAAACTTTTAAGCTTGTGCGTGCATATATAATAGGGTGACAACCAAATAATTAATATAAGCCACATCTCATGGCTATATACAATTGAATCATTATAAGCCAATACATTTGGCCAGATCATGAAACACATATATCAAAAGGCTAAGTCTCTATACATGCCACTCACTTGAAAACACTTAAGGTTTATTAACACCCCAAATTGATAATTTGATAGTGTGATGCTGGCTCCGACGATCTCCAACCCCAAGCTAACCTGACAACACTAAAGAAATAGAAAGGAGGGAGTAAGCTTTATAGCTTAGCAAGTCCATATGAAAATAATAAGCAATATGTCAACATGCTTCTCAAGGTAATACAATCATAATTACATATTTACTTATGTTTTGGCCAAGCTATTTTCTCGAGTCATAGTTACTAAATTATTTATATCTGGAGCTACGGAACTCCAAATTAAGATCCTCTAATTTTCCTCAAAACCAGACTCACATATCTTCTTACCATAAAATTTTTAGAAATTTTGGTGTAGCCAATAAGTATAGTTTATTCTTTAAACTTACCCCTGTTTTGTTGTTTGACAGCTTAGAACTTTCTTTACCAAAAATTAATTATCTCATAATACAGAATTCGGATAATGTTCTCGTCTATTTCTCTTGAAATTAGACTCATTAAGGATTTAGTAATATGAATTCTAATCCATAATTATTTTTTGTAAAATTTTTAGTGACTTTCCAAAGTTAAGACAGGGGGGCCCGAAATCACTCTGACCTTGTCTCACAAAAATTCAAATATCTCATACTATGAAATTCTTTTTCTTACACCTTTTCCTTTATGTGAAACTAGACTCAATAAAATTTAATTTCATATCTTATTCAGTCTTTAATTTGATTTTCACAATTTTTGGTGGATTTTCAAATTTAGACTACTACTGTTGTCCAAAACTGTTTTAGTGCAACATGATGATAACTATCATAAGTTCATTTTCAACTAATTATGAACTCACCATTTCATGGATTCCATTTTCAATTACACAATGTAAGTTAGCATGATATTGTAAAAAAAATCATAATCATAATTCATACATCTTAACTCGTCGAGGTCTCAACATTTCAAAGTCTCAATAACCATAAGCTTAGTGTACATACTTGTACCCTTGCAACATTTTTCATATATTCATGCTTGTCTTTAACATACCTTTTTGGGATTATCATCACCTCATCAATTGTATTACCTGTTGAACACTCAGAATACTATTGGATACACAAAAAACTTGCACATCAGTGCCATATATACATACGTAGCCAAAGCTACCTCATAACATGTAACGCTCGCAATGGAGCTACTCACGGGCCTACTCATTAAAGCTATCAGTCAAGGTGTAATTACACGGGCTGCTCACACAAGCTGTCAGGTATCCAACCCACTAAAGGATTACCTAGCCACCGGTGAGACACATAAGACCATTGCCCGGACCCAATTACATGTATCGCATCCATTATGAACTCGGACCAACTCAACGAGCTCGGATGCCACATACATATCACGAACCCAGACCAACTCAGTGAGTTCGAATTTCTTAATTCCTAGTGACATGTCACTTGTATCCTAAACTATTCCTAAGGTTCAAACAAGATTATTTTCTCACATGTACATAACATCTCCATCGTACTTGCTTGTAACGTCGTGGATAATGACCAATATCATTCATACTCATTAGGCATAGAATACATAATAATGATGAAACATTTATCACATAATGTCAACACATCAAAATATATTACATTGTCACATTATTTACACATGTACTTACAATTCATGTAACATCAAGCATTAACATTCAAGTATAACGTTGCATTATTATTATCACACGAACTTACCTCGATACCAAAAATGGCGAAAAGGGACCTAACCGTTCATTTCTCGTTTTTCCTCCGTTCTTGGTCTGAACCTCATTTTCTTTGATCTATAATATCATATTTAGTCTATTTATTAGTCACATTAGTCAATGTGATCCAAAAATCATACTATATCAAAATTACATTTTTACCCCTAAACTTAGTCATATTTACACTTTTGCCCCTAGGCTCGTAAAATAATTTTAATTTAATTTCTTTGTACTTTAAGCCTAGCCGAACAAATTTCATAACTACATCAGCCCTAAATTTCTACTAATTCACACTTTTATAACTTTTACAATTTAGTCCTTTTATGCATTTTTACTTAAAATCACTTAGCAAAAGTCGTTTCTCTAACCATAAACTTGCATAATCTACCATTAAACATAAAAATACACACATATTTATCATGGGTAAAAACCCTAGACTTCAACCATATCTCAAAATATTGGTAGAAATAGATAGATCGAGTGATAACGACTTCAAAAACATAAAAATCATTAAAAATGGGGCTAGAACGGACTTACTATAGAGCTTGAAAAGTTTGAAAAACCCTAAATATGGTCTCCCCTTGCAAAATTCGTCCATGGCATGAAAAATGAAAAGGATGACATCTTTTTTCATGTTATTTTGGCTTTATTAGCCAAATTACTAAAATACCCTTAATGAAAAACAATTTAAAACATACCTAACCATGTCCATTTTTGTCCACAACTCAACTAATGGTCTAATTACCATATAAGGACTCCCAATTTAAAATTTCATAGCAATTAGAGACCTCTAGCTTCTAGAACTCAAGTTTTTGCACTTTTTACGATTTAGTCCTTTTGACTAAATTGAGTGCCCAAACGTCAAAATTTTAGAATGAAATTTTCAAAAAATCATTCTGTATAATTTTAGACCATAAAAATATAATAAAAAAAATTTTACTGTGTCGTATTTGTGGTCCCAAAATACTGTTTCGACTAGGCCCTAATTCTGGATGTTACACATCAAATGTATGAGCTCACCAAAGTTGTGAGTATAACAACTCATTTTTCAGTGGTGTCGAAAATAGTGGTTTAGGGACTACAAATTTGACGAGTAAGTTCATATAATTAGTATTCAAACTATACGAGTTAATAATAATTTTATATTGAATTTTGATTTGGTGAATTTAAATTAATTAAATTAATAGTTAGTATAAGTGGTTTAGTCCAAAAGTCAAGTGGTTGTTGAAAATGAGGTATTGGGCCATTGTTTTTGTAACTTAAGGCCGTAAATATTTTTATTAAATATTTACAAAGTCATATTATAGGTGAATTGAAGTTTGGTCTGGTAATTTTAACGATTGGTTGCTTAATTAATGTAAAATGATTAAATTGTAAAAGAGGTAAAATTTAATTGCTATAGATTTAAAATACTAAAGGGACCAAAATGGTGATTAAACCATGGTCAAAAGTCCAAGCGGTGGTAACATGATTAAATCCACTAACTTTTAGGCTATTTGCTTATTTAGGCCTAATTAGTTTAGGGTTAAATTGAAATAAAATTTAATTAGTTAAAATTTTAATATAATTGATGGGCCAATTGAGCAATTAATCCTTCCTTAGTTGGTAATTATATCATACATTTATATTATGGACAATTTTGGACGTATGTTAGTGATATTTTAAGTGTAAATTAAAGGTTAATTTTGTAAATAAGTAAATAAGTTAATTAAAATGAAAAGATTTCTAAAAAATTCATCATCTTCCTTCCTTTTCTTTTGGGAACCGAATAGCCATAGATATGGAGGATCAAGCTTTCGCCCAAGCTTGTGGTGCTTTGTTTGTTAGGTAAACCTTACTCATTTTTAGTCATTTTTATGTTTTTGAGCTCATATTAGCTCGATCAAGCTAATCTAGTGACTAATTTGTAAAATTTTTAAACATTGTGGATTATGCCATTGATGTGTTTTGTATAGTCTTGAAGTTTTATGATGGAATATTAAGTTCGGTTGTTAAATAGGACTATTTTATAAAGTAGTTTTTGTTAATTTTAATGTTAAAGGACTAAAAAGTTAAAGTAATAAAAATACAAGGACTTGAGGTGAATTAACTGATATTATGGGCTGTAATGAGACCTAATACCATTCAGATGAATTTGGTTTTAATGAAAATTGGTTAAATTGCAAGTTTTGAGCTTAACGTCTAAATTGAATAAAAGTAAAATGTTGGAGGCAATTTTGAAAAAAATGTATAAAAGGACTAAATTGCATAAAATGAGTTAATTTTACTGTGGAATTAGTGAATTGAATGAAATTATTGTTTTAGATCAAGAACAAATGGAAAATCTAGGACGAGAAAAATACAGAATAGTCCTTGTACTTTGTCGTTGTTATAGTTTGGTCTGGTAAGTTCGTTTAGTTTAATTTAAGCACATTTTTAAAGATATTATATGAACTTAATTACATAATGTTGGATTATATTGATGTGTGTAAATGAAAATGGAAATAATGAATTGATACAATGTTGATCACTGATTGAGGTACTTTGAACCGTTACTGTAAATCAGTTTTGTAAGTTCGTACTATAATTTTATGTTTATAAGGATTCTTACATATTACATGTTTATTATAATTATATCCAATGTTGTACTTAACTATTGAATAATTTAGAATAATAACAAATGAATATTGTGAGTACATAATGTACTTGAGTATCAGGCTTTGTGCCGTTGTTATTTATCGGGCCTTGTGCCTAGCAAGCCTTGTGTTGGTGTTGACTATCAGGCCTTGAGCCGGTGATTATTTAGCAAGTTATGTACTTATGATGCAGACTGTAACGATGTCTTGAGATCTTACATATGTTGCGGATTCTCTGCAGCTTGTGTGAGCAGCATCGTGAGCCGGGGATTAATTAGTAGGTACTATGTATTGGTGATATAGACTGTAACGATGGCTTGAGATCTTACATATGTTGTGGATTCTCTGTACCTTGTGTAAGCAACATCGTGAGCCAAGGATTAATTAGTAGGTACTATGTACCGGTGATATAGACCGTAATGATGACTTAAGATTTTACATGTGTTACGGATTCTCTACAGCTTGTGTGAGCAGCATCGTGAGCCGATCAAAGTTCTAAAGTTAACTCAAATAAGTTATATCCTTTAGTTTACCTGAAATGAGATATTATTAGAATGATGACTTGGTTTATAATCGTTTATCATGTGGCATTTTTATTGATATGAATTATCCAAGTATAAGTATTTTCGAAAAGTTGAAATGGTAGTAATATGGAATATGATTTGAATTATTGTACTGTACAATACTCACCTATTGTGAGCTGTGATTGATAGGAATTCTGATAATAACCTTGTGACAAGAAGTCTATTCTTTAATCTTGTTATTTAATTTGTTGTGATTAAAATCGGTAAGATTTATTGTTCAATCGACGAACTTACTATGCTTTATGAAAGCTTACTCGTGTTATTTGTCTTATTTCTTGTAGATACGTTTTTTGGATCAGGAGATTGGATCAACTCGTAGAATCACACTATCCGGGAATCATTTGATAGCTTTTGAATACATCTTTACTTATATGGCATGTAATAGGAGAAATTGATTATGTTTATAATGGTTCATAAGTACTTATTGGTGTTGTTGTTAATGTGCATATGATGATGTGGTATAAATAACTAAGTGAGGTGCATACTTGATTTTACGGTATAGCATTTTGAGATAGAAAATAAGTTATTTGAATATGCTTGTAGCTTGTGTACTTAATTAAAGAAATGAATTGTGAAAGTACTTGAAATGTGGTGTCATGGCTGACACATTGGTTAGACCTTAAGATGTTTGTTTTGGTATGTTTTGGGTGTCATTGAAATGCATTTTGAAGTCTTATAGTATTGTGTTGAGACTTGATTTAGGTACCTAAGCATTTGGATGTGAATTAAGTATGTTTAGGTCATTTTTGGGAATACACGGCCTGGAACATGGGCTGTCACACCGCTGTATGTCACAAATAGACAACCCATACGGGCGTGTGCCCTGAACTTGTTAGATGCAATTTTTACATGGGCTGGCACACGACCTGTAACACGACCATGTGACCCAACATTGAATTGAACACAGTCTAGCACACGGCCCGCAACACAGCCATGTGAGGGTATTTTGAATGCTACAAGAGCTAGCACACAGCCTGCGATACGGTCGTGTAGATTTATTTTGAAAGGTACACGGTCTGTCACACAGTTGGCCACATAGCCATGTTCCTGCACCACACGGCCTGGGCTATGTCACGTGGCTTGGCCACACAACCATGTGACCCCTGTTTTGAAAAGTTTCAATTTTCTCTCGAACTTTCTAATTTGTTTCGAATTGGTCCCTGATTGTTTCTAAATTAATTTTAAGGCCTCATAGGCTCGATTTAATGTTTGTAAATGTATGTATTACTTCGATTTGAATTATGATAAAATTTTGTTAATTAATTTGACAACTTGATAGTATCTGTTTTCGATTGTTCTATAAAGTACAGTAATACATCGTAACCTTAAATTCGGTGATGAAATCGGGTTATGGGTGTTACAATGAGCTAACCAAAGATGTGAAGTCACTAAAGGTGTGAGCTCTATTAGGCCAGCCCTTACTTTGCAAGTTGCCAACTTGTTGTGAAACGATAAAATTTTGACAAGATGTTTTGGTTGCTGATTAGACTAAAATCAACCAATGGAGAGGCAAGTTGTACTGTACAAGTTTCAAGACTTGCCAAGTTGTAATTATTTAATATTATTTTAAGCATTGTTGTACATGTAAACCTGGTGTGTAGTAATGAAATTGAAGATCATAACTTGATTACTTCATTTTGTATATCTTTTGCTTTCTATCTCAATTCATTCTTCATAAAATAACCAACATTAAATATTCTTTTTTTTCTCATTGTTTTTCTCAATTTGCTTCAATAAAAGATGTTTTTAAATTGGAATTGAAGATAGTTCAAACCTAAAATGCTAACAAATCAACTCAAAATTTCAACCAAATTTATATATAGATTCTTTCAAAAAAAAAAAGAAGAAAAAGAATACATATATAGTTTCGAATATAGAGTTTCTCTTAATAGTTGCAAGAATGTAAGAAATGAAAAAAAAACCCAAAAATCATTTTAACAAATGAAAGAACAAAATTTTCCTTGAAAGTTATCGACCGTGGGGCAAGTGGAACAAGTAACACCGACCAACCTAGCTTGGTCCAATGAACTCATGTCCTCTCAAATCATAAACTTGCTTAAGTACTTTCTCGGTGAATCTGCCGATGATGGACATAGGACAATTAAGAAACCCAAGATAAAGGCAAAATAGACCATTTTCTTTTTAAACAATACTAACATTAAAGACAAAAAGATGTTAGTGTTGAAATAATTTAATACACGCGAGAAGAAATAAACAAAAGGGCACAAATAGAGACACACATGAATTTTTGTTCATTATATATGCTTTTCTTTTGAAATTTCAATAATTTATAACACTTTTTATAGTAATGCCACACATTTATGAGTTTTTGAAATAACACTTTTGTTAGAGATAGTTTGGCAACTCCCATGAAATTTTCGGGCCTCAAAGGGTTAAATTCTTTATTTGGCTTGCCCTTCAGCAATGTTTGCTTACTAATATGGAAAGAGTGAAGAGGCGTATTAGTATGGATAGTTTTTGTGGGTTTTTTCACTATGCATTTGAAGATGTGGCTCATGTTTTAAGAGATTTTCATGTAGCTAGAGATATTTGGAAGCTCGTCGTCCCAGATGATAAGTTTCCCCTATTCTTCTCAAAAGGTCTACTTGAGTGGCTAGTAAAAAACCTACAAAACCATCACCAGATACAGTTTGGAGATGTTGATTGGCAATATTTTTTTTGTCTCACTGTGTGGCGTATATGTTGTAATTTTCTTTTATTTCAGGGTATTCCATGCAGCGCAAATGAAATTATTAAAGTCTTTTATAGTTGGGCTAAACATTATACCCTTTCTAATAATAAGGCTACAAAGGAGGCTTTGCAAATCTCTCCATCACTTTCATCCATGGACAACAATTGGGTTTACTTAAGATCAGATGGCACAGTCAAAGAGGGAATCAGTTTTGCTACAACTGGGGGAGTACTAAGAGATCAAAATGAAGAATAGATCCTAGGTTATAACAAATATCTGGAATTTTTTTTATGGAGGCTAAAATGTGGGGCATCTTGGATGGTTTAACAATTCTTTTGGAGCGGAGTTATGATAGCGTGATAATTTAATCTGATAGCATAGAGATAGTCTTAGCAATTCAAGTCCAAGCTGGTAATGATTCTAACTCAACCTTGATCAAAAGAATCTATCAAATTTTATCTATCTAGGACATTGGGTCATTCGACATATTCCTAAGGAAGACAATAAAGAAGCCGATGGAGTAACTAAACTAGTTAAAGAAAGAAGAGAAGGTCTTCAAGAATTTGAAGTTCCCCTTGAAGATTTAGTTTTACTTTTATGTAATCTTTTTAGGTTTTCTCTTTTCACCAAAATAATAATAATAATAACAACACTGATCGCACTTTTCTAACATAACTTTTTCTAAATCAAATATTATTCTAAACAAATGCTGATTTAACCCAATATCAAGTTCAAAGCAAGATTTCTGTACATCAAATGAAAAGTTTAGATTAAATTTTATTTAAAGTACTCAAATTTGGATTGAAAATTCCTACTCTCATATTATGGTCAAACTGGTATCAAGTATGTGTGTTTGATAATATAAAGAAGCTTTCGTTATTTGATTCCTAGAAAATGCTATACGATAGATTTGAAGAAAACGAGATAGCTTTTTTTTTTTTTTTAAGGGTATAAAAGAAAGAGGAACTCAACACAAATTTAATTAACACTAATCATTTGTCATTTCATCGGTTCCTAGTTGACAAGTAAACCAGATAATATTGTTTTGATATATATATATATATATAAAAAAGACATATAATCTGAAGTTATAATGAAGATATAATCCAAGAACATAGACAGAATCAAAAGAAATCCAAGTTTTAAATGCAAGATCTGCAAATTTACCTTAGAAAAAAAAAACCAACTTTGAATTTGAAGCCAAACATAAAAAGTTCAATTTTCTTTACACTATAAAATCTCTTGCACCATAATGAAGTAACCTATGCCCAAAATTTCGCTCATTTAAGAGACTAAACTCATCATTCCCCCCTGCATGAGCCATGGTTTTGGACCTTTAAATCTCCCATGGCATGAACCCAACATTACCCATTGCATCATCCTCAATAGGAGCTGGAAGGTTAAGATCAATTATAGTGGCAGTGGGCATCTCTGGTGAGTTTTGCTTGATCACCAATGTTCTATCTTCTGAACCTCCAACAAAATGGGACCTTTTATGACCACCCAAAGCTTGGCCTGACTTGAAAACCCTGAAGCAAAATGGGCACTGATGCCCCTTGTTTTTCTTTGATCCCAATCTTTTCTCAGCATTACAAGAGGAAGAGCCACGATGAGTATTTAGGGTTTTGCCATGTGATGACTTGGTTACTTTGTTATCAGTCGTTGGAACAATGAAACCATCATTCGCGAAGCTATCTTCGTTGTAGTCATTGACCTTTGTATGGTTAGCTCGATGTCCCCCAAGTGCCCGGTGGGAATCAAAGGCCTTGTTGCAAGTCAAACACTCATATTTGCTTGCTTTTGGAACATTGTTGCAGAGAACTTCATGGTTGTAATAATCATTCTTGGGGTTTGATCTTCTCAAATCATACTTGTTCAAAGCTTTATTTGTTGCTTGGTTATTATCCTTCGGGAATTCAGTGTTCAAACTCTTGAATTTGTTCAAACCCTTCCCATATTTTGAATCGAAGTCCTCAAAACCAGATGCATAAGTATCTGGTTCCACTTTCTTGGGCCCATCCCTGAAATACAAAGAACCTGAACTCTCAGAAGAAGGACCAGACTCAGCAGGTTGCAACTTGTTGTCCCTTTGTTTCTTCATCTTCAAGAACTCACCATTGTTAATAGTAATCCTCACATCAATGGAGGATGATTTGGCTTCCAAAATGACAGAATTGTTATCTGAAGAGTCAGCAATTGAATTCAATCCTTTCTTATAACAGCCTGAAGAATCCCTTGAAAGCATCATCAAGCACATTGCCACCTCTTCCTGTTCTTGCTCAATCTCTGACACAGATGAAGAACCATTTGCCATTGAAACTGAGTTGTTAGAATAAACACCATTTGCTTTGTACCTTATTCTTTTGGATCTCCTCCTTTTACTTGGAGTTGATGATGTCTCAGTGTCTGACTGACTATCCATTATTAGCTTCTGTTTCTCACAAAAAACCCTCTCTTTCTCTGAATGGCAAGCCATGTGGCCACAAAGAGCTTTCAATGAATGGAAACACTTACCACATTCTTTGCAAATCATCTCCTTGAGCAATGAAGCACTGCCTGAATCAGAAAACCTCTTGGTCTTCTTGGGGTTCTCTCTCAGACCATAAGCTGCAGATTGGCCATCAACTTCAGTTGATTCAACTTCTGCAACTCTCTTGACGATTCTTCCATTGGAGAGAAGCTTGTTTATTGAGACCAGTTCAGCTGGTGATGATGGTGCTGCTGCCTCTGATTCACCACGATTATCATTGTTCATATGAGTCCTTATGTGACCACCTAAGGACTTCCCACAGGGATACCTCTTGTTGCAAAACTTGCAAACAAACTTCTTATCTTGAGTTTGTTCCATTTAAGATTCTAAATTTTCAAAAGGAAGATCACTGAAGAAAATAGAAAAAAAAAATACCCAGTAAATGAAACGAGATTAGTAGCTTATTTCTTACCTCCAATATTCAAACAATTTTCATGATGTTTGATATGACCAAAAACACATCTTTCAATGGTGAAGAAGCAAAATCCAGATCAAGGAGGCAATGAAAACAAATCACAAAGTTTCTTGCTTTTGAACTTGAGATGTGACAGTTCCTTGGTTCAAGAATAACAAAAAAGAAACCAATCAAAAGTTCTAATGATTATTGAATTTAAAAAAAAAAAATCAAAAGTAAATCAGAAAAGGAAAAAGATTAAACGAGATGGGTCGCTAACGGTGGCGATGAAGAGGCCTATAAGATGAACAATGAAATAAAAAAAGCCATGACTGTTTCTTTTCTCCTTTGTTTTTGTGTTGTAGTTGAAGGAGAATTCCATGCATGAAAGCAAAAAGATTCAAAAAAGTAAAGAAAAGATAAAAGCAGCACGTGTAGTCAAGTGAGAAGCATTCGGTGATGGATTGAATGGTTAAGATTTCTGGGGTTTAATTTATTATAATGTAATTTCATTTTTTGAGGATCTGATCTGAAGATCCCAACGAATGAGGAGTGTTAAAAGTAGCAGCTGCAACATCCAAACTATATATGCCTTTTACTTTGTCTTGCTTACAAGCTCACACAACTTAACTTGCTTGCTATTATATATTCTATTTTGGGTATTTATCCAATCTCATTAACATTGGATAAATATTTGGGTATAAACTTAATATTGGAGAGTGATTAGACAATATAACTCATGGCCATCATGTGCAACAGCTAATAATATGAGCCAAAACCCAAAAAAATCTTTAATCCTTCCAGTAAAAGGGTATTTGCTAGATAATCAAATGGTTATGTTTGGCATCTCATGTGAATGAGATTTCGCATTCCTTTTCATCTTTTCTTTTATGAATGTCTCAAAATTTTTTCATCCAATTTTCACTTCCTTTTATATTATTTTTAGACTTCAACTTTTCAATCCTACTCGTTACCAATATTAAAAAAACATGATTGGTGCGCTCTCAACATATAATTTTGTATTTTATGTATTTTTTTAAATAAAAGTAAAATTTTTTTTTATTATTTCTAGAAATTTTGTTTACTTTTTTTTTATATTTCTCCGCTTTTTTAAATTGAGATTTTTTTTTATTTTTTAACTTTTTTTTTCTTTCCATTTTCAAAATTTTTAAATTTATTCCAAAAAATTAGAAACTAGATGATGTCACCCGTTGAGATCGCACTAGGGGTGTTCAGTCGGTTAACCGACCGTTTAATCGACCAGAAATAATATTAGTTGAATTAATCGACCCATCAAAATTTTTAACCGTTAACCGAATCGAAATTTTTTCAAAAAAATTAACCGAACCGAAATTTTTTCGGTTAATTCGGTCGGTTAACCGAATTAACCGAAAATTATATATATTTTTTATTTTTGGTTAAAATAAGTATAAAATTAACCGAATTAACTGAATTACCCGAATGACCCGAATCACCCAAATTAACCGAATTAACCGAATTATTTGTATAAAATTATATGTTTTTTATTTTTATTTTTAGAATTTTATTTTTATTTATTAAATTATTTATATTTTTTATGATTGGATTGGGTTGGGTTGGGTTGGGTACTTGGGTTAATATATATTAGATTGGGTATTTGAGTTTATGTTGGATTGGGTTTGAGTAAATAGTGGGCTATTTATATATTATAATTTTATTTATTAATTTTTTCGGTTAAACCGAAAAAATTCGGTTAACCGACCTGTTTCAAATCGAATTAACCGTTAACCGAAAACTCAAAAAATTGTTAACCGACCCCCGACTGAATTAATTCAGTTAACCGACCAATTAACCGAATTCTATCTGTTAACCAAATTTTTTCGGTTTTACCCGAATTTTGCACACCCCTAGACTGCACCATATCATCTTTTTTTAACGTTGTTAATGGCCAGAGTAAAGTGGCATTTGGTTGGAAACTTCAAATATTAAATTGATATAAAAATTCTTTAAATATTAAAATGATAATATGGTGCAACTTTGAAAGCTAAATAATATATTAACCCTATATAATAAAATTTTGGCTTATGAAGGTAAAAAGTCCTTAATTTTTTTTAAAAATAACAATTAAGCATTTGTTTTTTCTTTTCTTTTCTTTTTTTGCACTCATTTAAGTACTTTAATTTTTACAATGTATCAAAAAGATCTCTAAACTTTTTCAAAAAAAGAAATTAAGCTCCTGCTTTTTTTTTTTGCACTCAATTGGGTACTTGAACTTTTAAAAAGTATCAAAAAGGCCCTCAAACTTTTTCACAAAAGCAATTAAGCTCCTTTTTTTTTTTTTTTTTGCACTCAATTGGGTACTTGAACCACCCATAAATTTTTCAGTTAAAGCCACCATGTGTTATAACCACAGCGTGACATGTGGGAAAATGATAAAAAATAAAAATAAATAAAAACTATAAAGTTGAATAAATTTTAATAAAAAAAAGAACATTTAAAATTTATTAAAAATTAGAAAAAAAATTATAAAAATCATAAAGAATTGTAAAATTTTATAAAAATCGTAATTTTTTATAAAATATATAGAAATATAGAAAAAAATTACAAATTTTTATAAAGTCGTAAGAAAATTATAAAAAATATAAAGAAATATAAATTCGTAAAAAAATTATAAAAAAAATTATCATACTAAAAGAAGCATTTTATAATTTTTCTATAACTTTTATTGATTTTTTATTTTTTATCATTTTTGCCACATGTCACGCTGAGGTTGTAACACGTGGTGGCTTTAACTGGAAAAAAAATTGGGGGTCATTAACTTTAACAGTAAACGGTTAAAGTTAATTATTAAAGGGTCTTTTGATGTATTTTATAATTTTTATGATTTTTTATAAAATTTTAAAATATTTTATAATTTTTTTACGATTTTAATATTTTTTTCTATTTTTAATAAATTTTAAATATTTTTGTATTTTTATTAAAATTTAATAATTTTTATAACTTTTATTGATTTTTTTATATTTTTTGCCACATGTTATGTCGTGGCTGTGACACGAGGTGGCTTTAACTGAAAAAACTTAGGGGCAATTAACTTTAACGGTCAACTGTTAAAGTTAATAATCAAAGAGCTTTTTTAATGCATTTTATAGTTCAAATACCTAATTGAGTGCAAAAAACAAATCAGGGGCTTAATTTTTTTTAAGTTTGAGGGTTTTTTTAATGCATTTTGAAAGTTCAAGTACCCAATTGAGTGCAAAAAACAAAAAGGCTTAATTGCCTTTTTTTTTTTTTTTAGTTTGAGGGCCTTTTTTATGCATTTTAAAATTTTAAGTACCCAATTAACCGCAAAAAAAAGACTTAATTACTTTTTTTTGAAAAAGTTTGAGAGCTTTTAATACCTTTAAGCCTAAAATTTTCATTCAATGCATTAAAAATAGTAAACATTAAGAATATTACCACAAGGTAGAACTAATGCAAAAGTTGATCATGTAACTAGGTAATTTGTGTACTTTATTGTATTTGTGTATTTTGTCATGATACAATCGACTATTTTATTTTATTGTAGTAGAGCTCTTTCCTATAATAATAGTTTGTGCTGGATTTAAAGAAATCAAGAGATCTTGTTTATTTTTGTTTTATTCTTTGGAGTTGACCCAAAATTAGTTGAAGACTTAGGCTAGATGCGTGGTACATTCAAGAGACTCCACGTGGACAACAAAGAGCGACCCACACCCTCTGTTCACCTAGTAGCCTTCAGCTAATCGGCCTCTTGGTTTAACCATCTACTATAAATTAATCGTTGATGTGAGGGGTACTTCCTCCTTCTGCTTAGATTGACAACTTGCTTCTTAGTGTGAACACTCTTTTCAATAAATAAGACCCACTAAGGCATAATAATTTCGTATTATATAAAGTAATAACAAAATGAGGCCCACTGTGCATATCCTATAAATGCATTCTTAAATGATGAAAAAAATAAGAGGACCTCTTCTTCCTACTCCATGATGGAAACCTCTTTTGTAACAACCTACCGATCACACTAGCAAATAAGAGGACCTCTCCTATAAATACCCTCTTAAACGATGAAAAAAATGATTTTTTTGGCACCTTGAGCAACCTTTGAGCATTTAAACTCTGCAACCTAGCCTCTAAAGCCTTCTACATGTCCTCTTGCCTTTTTTAGGTCTCCACTTGTTAAGGTGAACAGGCCTATTTCAAACTACCACAACCTCCTACTTGTTCTTCTCCTTGTTGTACTTTATATCAACAATTGGTGAGGTGAGCATAGACTGAACCATGACTTTCTCTAAGAACAATGCTCCTCTCAACCCAAAAAACCCAACTAACTCCACCAACCCAACGAATTCCTTTGCATCAATGAACCTCATCAACTCCATCACCATTGATCTCTCTTTAAACCAAAACCATGTTGCCTTAACTCAACACTTTACTTGTTCCTTCCAACCCTCATTCCTGTTCTCTCGACCTTCTTCTACCATCCTATCAATTTCTCAACCTTTGCCACCACTTTCCCAACTTCCCACATTGTCCCTATTACCACCTACCTACAACAAAGTCCCTCCCACCTCCTCTCAATTTCAGCCAATGTAACACCCCTAGCTGCTGGAAAAAATCTAATTTGAAAATGGCTTTCTTGCACAATAGAAAATAAAAAATTTGAAAGTAGACCTAGTTTGTGATATTTATAGCAATAAACCCTAACCGATTGATACTTGTGTTTTCGGCTTAGCGGATGCTCATTGTTCTCGGCTTTCAACCAAATGATCTTCTCTGCTATTCTTGTATCATGAACTGCTTCGAGCATGGGCTCAAACCAATTAAATCGAAACATAACACTAGAAAAAGTTTTCTCTTTTTTATTTAGGGTGAAAATAGAAATTCTCTCTTCTTAATAGAAACTGATAGAATTCTAGAAAAAATATATGTAACAGTTGAAAATAAATTCTCTCTATTTTTTTTTATTTGAAATATTAGGGTATGTCATACACCCCACTCCTACTTTAAATAAAAAGTTGTTTTTTATTTGAAATAAACTACTACAACTTAACAAGGGTTCTACCTTCTCTTCTTATAAATAGATAGTACCAGTAGAGCATAAAACACAACTGTTATATAAGGGGTTTTGGGTCTCTCTCACATCGGATCCAATTACGAGTACTTCTTGGACCTTTTGACCCAGTACTCTGTAATGTGATCCAACCTGATTCGATTTTTCTATTTCCCAAAATAAACTTTAATATTCTATATTAAACAATTTTCTCATCCCTATTTTACCCTAGTAAAATTTTGACGATTTTACCCCCGATAAATTTTTTGATGATTTTACCGTGGTAAAATTTCAAAAAAAATATGTTTAATATTTCATAACTTAACATGTTCACTGTGACCAAATGGTTTGTTTTCATTTTTGGGCTTCAAAACAACTTAAAAACATAAACTCATTCTTCTGATCATTTTTAAGTAATCCATATAAAATTGCAAATGGATCATTTCCATTTCCATTTTTGGAAACCTACATTCATTTTCAAATGATTCAATTTTTCCATTTCAGAAAAAAAAACCATAATCATTCCTGAATGTTTTCTATTTATCTTTCCTATTCATTTTGTTCATTTTTATTCAAACTCGCGATTCATTTCTGATTTCAACGAGCTAGTGGAATGATCGATTGGACATATGTAATTAGGGCTCAAATGATTTATAATTAAGTTTTGGGTTTTCGCCTATTAATTATAAACTCATTTAGTCACGAAGTCATTCCACTATAGTATCGTGATTGAGCTCTCCCTACGACATACTATTACGAAAGCAACTACTCAGTGCTCGTCCAATGACCTTGTCATAATTGTGTTACCTTCATAGGATATTCTTGATCTCTTTAGGATAATATTCGCTATCCCAATGTGATCCTATTTTACCTCATGGAAACTATTACATCTTTCTTTATGAAAAGTCAATCACTATCAAATATCATTCAAGTCATTCATCATAAAGACGAACAACCCGTGGCCACGTTTACTTTTCATCAACCATGTAATGCCAATGAGAGGATATCATTTACCCATGTCTCAGGCTATGAATTCCACTATTGTGAATGATGCTACATACTATAGAAGTCGTACATACAACGCACCAGCTTTTGGTTCCTTATCTACATGAACTCGGGTTTTTACTTACATCAAAGTGTACAAGTCACATATACATAGTCTATCATCCACTCAAGATTTAGGTAGGTCACACTATGAATGTTACAAGTGAATAGATCCATAAACGGATTCAAAATCTATTCTGCTTGAATCTTGTCCGATGTACTGTCAGTCACATCTATGTCTCTATCTTGTGGGAGTCATCTACTTCAATGTCCAAGATAAAACATCTCCCCAATTGGACTTGATAGACTATATATTAGTCTTTCAATTGGTTTTTTCATTTCTGATTAGACTAAGGACATGTTTAGGTTTGTCTACTAATAGAAGTTGTCTTTCCATATCATAATTCGACCACGTAATACGCTTATTATTAGTTTAAATGTTAGGCAACCAATGAGCAACATTTGCTTTCATTTTGCTTTGCATGCAAAAATCATTTGGGGACAATATACAAAGTATTAATGTAATTCTTGAATAATTTTATTAACCAATATGTTCGAAAAATTTATAAGTGTAATTAGATGAAAATACTACACTTAGGGCATCAGATCTAACACTTAGATCACCGGAATTGAGCTATAGAATGCTACAGTACAAAACGGAATAGTTACCGACCTTTAACAGATAATTCAAGTCGAAAATCATTATCTACCATTGTATAAGTCATTCAAAAAAAATTTAAACATTTCCCAAACTTAATACGAGCTTACATGAGCTCTAAAGTTAACCCGAGATTGGAAAAGGACCAAATTGCAAAGTTTGAAAAATATAGGGCCGACATCATGATAATATTTTCTCTACGTCGTGATGTCGCCAAAATAGTATGTCACGTCACGACATTGAACCACTTGATGTTTGGATGTCACAATCTATTGGTCGACGTTGCGATGAGGGAAGATCGATGTCGGGATGCCACAATCTATTTTTGACAAAATTTGACCATTTGATACTTGTTTCAATTCAAATCATGAACTTGACATTTTTTTTAATTTGACACTTAAGCTTTTTTTTTTTTAAATCTCATTTTTGTATTTGAATTTGACAGTTTTTTCTTAATTTGGTATCTAAATTTTTTTATTCAATTTGGTACCTAAACTTGTCAAATATTATACAAATTACTCAAATATACTAATAATGTTATTTTTATGAGGTAGCAAAAATAATTAATGTATGACCAACAAGTGGCAAGTAGCATAATTTTTTTTTTGTATTTTAAATGTTCAATTAATTTTAGTTTTATTTATTTTAACATAATGAATTTATTTTATTTTGGGTTTTTAAAATTCTTGTTTTCTTATTCGATATCCATTAATTAAGCATAGCTCAAAGCACAATTTTTTAACACCAATTTTCTTTGATATTAACAACGTTTTTGTTGAATTGAGGACTTTGTGAAAACCATGTTATGATTTAAGCATGCAGATGTTGTTCCTCCTAAATCATCTCTATAATTAACAGGCAAAGTAATCTCAATCCTAATGAAAAAAAAGTGATTTAGCGAAATAAAAGAAACTCCAAATAAATGTAATCATTCCTACCATTAATTCCATGTCATTTGCCGATTATACATTATCTACTTCTATCCTATCATAAAAGATTAACACTACTAGTGTTTTGAAATATAATTTGTATAACAAGTTTAGATTTAATATAAAAATCTTAAATATCAAATTAATAAAAAATGTCAAATTTAAAATCAAATTAAAAAAAAAGCTTAAATATCAAATTAGAAAAAACATTCAAATTTAAGGAAAAAATATATATTGAGTCTTTCTTTTTCAATAGAATGAAATTTTTTAAAAAGAAAATAAGGAAGAATTCAGCAAAATATTACATTAAAATATTAAAATTATTATATGAAGTTGAGTCTCATGTCATTGTGCATGTTTAGTTTCTCAATTATTTTTCTTTTTCAGTCAGCAAAAGCCTCCTCCTTGACATAATTTCTGTCGGAAATCAAAATCTGGAAAAAAAAGTCGACATAATTCCTCTGCAAATTGACCTTAACTATCTCAAAAATATCAAGTGAATCTCCTAATTACATTACGAATAATAATTTTTTTGTTGAACTTTTCATAGGAAATAGTTCATGGACGTCAACAAAGATGAAGAAATTGTTTAAGAAAAAAACGAAAGAAAGAGATTAGAAGTGCAGAGAAAAAAGCAGTATTTGATCTTTTGGAGAAGTAAAAGACAAACGAATCAAAAACGTCACTGATACTTGTTCTTGCTAATGGCACCTCTCTTTTTATCTTTTTTCCAAACTATGCTCTATTATTGTTGTTCTTGACGTATACCGTTGTTGACTCATCTCTTTCATCATTTTCCCAATCGCATAATCTTTTCTTTTCTTTTCTTTTTCCATTTTGTTTCTGCTTTGGGTGTTTTCCAGTTGTTAATCGAACCCCAAAATGACTCCATTTTAGCTTTTAAACAATTTCCATATAAGCTTACTCGCCATATTTTTATATATATAAAGTGAAAATTGTGTCTCTCCCTTTGTTTCCTCCGCTCCCTTTACGTTTTTGATCTTGTTTTCAACGTCCGCGCTTCTTTGTCCCTGTTTGTACTACAATAATAACACCCTTTTTTCGATACCCTTTGATTCATAATTATTATTTTTTTTTTTTTTGTAAATTTTCAATGGCTTCAACAACTAGCCCTGTTCAGTCTTTGATCACGAATTCTCGGTTTTCTTCTCTATACCTGTCCACAAACAAGGTCTTTTTGCCCAGTTGCCAGCTGCTCAAGAATCGGCTTTCACCATCTTCGAGATCCTCATGTCTGGCGTTTTCATCTTTAGGGGACAAAAAAGAAGCTTGGGTTCCTATGGGAATGTTGTCAGCGAAGCCGTTGACATTTACCGGTTGGAATCAAAACATGAGGCGGCGTTGCCAAGTTGAGTTCCCGGTAGTTTCTGCTGCTGCTGCAGATGCTGATGGTGATGGCCTTGAAACTGAGATTTCTGAAGGGTTAGTCACTTGTTTTTGTTGTTTGGTTTCCAAGAAATTCTTTTGGCTGATGACTTATTTTCTTGTTGGGACATAAAACTGCAGGCATGCAAAGCCTTCAAAGAGCTTTGCCGAGAGATTTCCTGCTCTAGTCACTGGTTTCTTCTTCTTTATGTGGTAAGCTATCCTAGAAAATCCATCCTTGTTCTTTGAAAAGCAGAAATTGTATGTATGTGCGTATGTATCTAAATGTAATTAAAATTCAGAAACCAAAATCTGGGATTTGATTAATTTTGAGTTCATACTAGGATGAATGAACCATAATTTTTGCTTTTGCTCCCCATGAATTATCTGGTATTTCATGGTGGGTTCTTGACTGAAAGAGTTAAGCTCCTTCCCCTGCCTCTTATGTCCCAAAGAAATATGATAAAATGCTTCAACAAATTAAAATTGACTCCCTTTTTATCTGGCTAAAATGGTGCCCTTTGTATTGATTTTCATGGTTCTCTCTCAATCTATGTATGCAGGTACTTTTTAAATGTAATCTTCAACATTCTCAACAAGAAGGTCTACAACTATTTCCCATATCCATAGTATGTATAAATGATGCGAGTTTATTGCAGTTTTTTTACGTTATGTTGTTCGGACTCTTCAGTTTTTTTCTAAGTATCTGTATTATACACATTTTCGGATATGTGTATGGGGATGTGACCATCCAACTACATGGACAAACTAAGAAAAAATTGAATGAATCCTTGTCAGATACATATCCATATGACACTCAACTGAGCACGAGTAACATAGCTAATTATATATGGCTTTTCAGAATTGTGAAGAGTTATTTCATATTCTCCCTTCTGCAGTTTTGTTTCAGTTATACATCTGGTAGTTGGAGTGGCTTACTGTCTGGTTTCTTGGTCTGTCGGCCTGCCAAAAAGAGCAGTAAGCTTAGTTTTCTTAGTTCTTTGCTGTTTGATATTAGACTATATGGTTGATTTCCTCTAAAACAAACACAATTTCTTCCTATTTTACCAGCCAATAGATAAGGAGCTCTTGATTCTACTGACTCCAGTGGCTTTCTGCCATGCCCTTGGACATGTCATGTCCAATGTATCCTTTGCAGCTGTTGCGGTGTCCTTCACTCACACTATTAAAGGTAGAATCATCTTTGAAAATGGCAAAGACATTAGTTATCAACCTAATTTTTCTTTAGGATTAAACGTGTCTTTGCACTCAAAAGAGTTGTACTTACTTGTGGACAAACTCCAACGTGACAAGTCTCAAAGTTTATATTGGTTTAATTCTTGAAATGTTTCTAGTATCCATGTTCAACAATATTGATATAGGTATGATGATATAACCCTTCAAATACATGGAGTAACTTAATTGGTTGAACTCGAGACATACTTGTATCTAACACTCACATTTGAGATCAATTAACACTGCAGATAGACATAACTAGTGACAATTTTTTCTTTGATGCTGTTACAGCTAGTTTAGTTGCTATCTAAGCAGAAGTGTAGCTAAAAGGGGGCAGGAAGGGGATTGGCCCCCTTACTAAATGGACTAATAGCAACTTTAGTCCCTCCCAGTTACAAAATATTTAATTTAAGCCCTATTTATATAAAATTTTTGCTTTTGGCCCCCCAAAACTGAATTTTTGGTTTCGCCCCTGTATCTAAGTCTTACTCAGTGTGAGTGTCGAGTAAGGATATATGTTCAGTAAGATTATAATCAATCCATGTTTGACTATGTGCTGCTAACATACTGTTGTTTCAAATATTTGAAATTGTTTATAAGTAGCCTAACATCTTCAACTGTAATCTAAATTCATAATCCATACTTCCTAACTGCAATCTCATGTTCTTTTTTTCCCACAGCCTTGGAGCCATTCTTCAATGCTGCTGCTTCTCAGTTTGTTTTGGGCCATCAGATTCCACTTTCTCTTTGGCTTTCATTAGCTCCAGTTGTTATTGGTAAAGATTCTTTTTTTTTTTTTCATGTGAAACAGCCTTACCTGTTATTTATCTTTGCTATCTGATGTTATATTCTGCTTCACCTTTAGGTGTATCAATGGCTTCACTCACTGAACTTTCTTTCAATTGGACCGGTTTCATTAGTGCAATGATTTCAAACATTGCATTTACATACAGAAGCTTATACTCAAAGAAAGCAATGGTAAGAGAAGGAACTTTCACTTCACCTTTATACATATAAACCCCGGATTCCTCGTTTTTCTTAAAATTACATATTCGTATTCAGGATGCACCTCTATTTGACGTTCGCCCCAGTTAACATAGCTTTGCCTTTATATTTGACAGACAGGGATGGATAGCACAAATGTTTATGCATATATTTCTATAATTGCCCTCTTCTTCTGTCTCCCACCTGCAATATTTGTAAGTAAATCAAAGATGAAAAAGGGTCTTCACCATGTTTTCCGCTTTGATTAAACTAATTTTATCACTAATGATTTTGGTAACATGGAGCTGATTTGAATCCAGATTGAGGGCCCTCAGCTGATGCAATATGGTTTCAGAGATGCTATTGCCAAAGTTGGCTTAATCAAGTTCTTGTCTGATTTATTTTGGATTGGAATGTTTTATCACCTCTACAATCAGGTATGTATTGCATAAAAAAATTGTTGTCGTATGAGAATGAAGGAAATAGCTGAAAATATCGGAATTCAAACCGTAAATTCGTCGAATGGTTGGAAACTAATGTCGGGTTTCGAACCGTAAATTGGTTGAATGTCATCAGGTTCATTCCTTCCTTTAGTCAGAATTTGAACCGTATAACTTACTCAATCACATCTCTTTAAAATGATTATACAAATCAACTAAATTAAATTCCGAGTTTGATTAGTCAACTTGTAGTTATTCCTTCTGTTATATTCCAATAAAAGAAACAAAGAGTTGATATAGTGAAGTAACACAATGTGGTGAAATGCAGCTGGCTACTAATACCTTGGAAAGGGTTGCACCACTTACACATGCAGTTGGGAACGTACTGAAGCGAGTTTTTGTAATTGGCTTCTCCATCGTCGTTTTTGGTAAGTTTTTTCCTCACATATCATGTGTTTATGTTACTCTGATATACAGGTTTTCACCACGACTATAATTGAATATTTTGGAGTATCATATTTTGTATCTGTCAAAGACACATATATAAAAGACATACATAAATTTTAAAGTTAGACTGACCGAATCATGGAATCAATCAATCTAATTGGTTCAACACCTAATTCATTCACACTTCAATTATATAGTTTAATAATAAAAAAAAAAAAACGAATTTTTTTGGCCTTTCAATTTTTCTATTAAACTTTTTGTCTTTATCAAATCACTCAAAAATGGATAGAAAAGTTAAAAGTTTGTTAATTTTTTTTGAGGTCATACACATTTTTTTAATAATTTTAGTAACTTTTAATTTTAGAAAATTATTTTTATAGTTTTTTGAATTTTTAAAATTAAAAAATTTTTGATTAAATGCTGGTATATTATCCATGTGACAATCCACATGTATGCCACATTAGCAAAATTTAAAAACTTTATTTTTTTTCTTCCATTTTAGGGTGATTTGATAAAAAAAACACAAATTCTAAAACTAAAAAAGGTGAAAAATTAAATAAAAGGTTAAAATTAATTTTAGATTTTAAAAAATAAATAATTTTTTTATTATGTTTTGGTTCAATTTCATCTTAGGTTTTTTGTAAATGTAAATTTTCTATTTTTTCTGATTTTTTTATTTGTTATGATTTTTGCTAATTATGATTAATTTATATTTTTGAATTTACAATATGGTTGGTTGAATTAGGCTTTGCT
This sequence comes from Gossypium longicalyx, assembly GCA_025698465.1. Taxonomy (NCBI): domain Eukaryota; kingdom Viridiplantae; phylum Streptophyta; class Magnoliopsida; order Malvales; family Malvaceae; genus Gossypium; species Gossypium longicalyx. The sequence goes on along the minus strand of CM046999.1, from coordinate 37,567,498 downwards.
TCTTATTACTTTGGGTCAAAAGTGCTTTCAAAACTATAACCAAAAGTTTTAAGGTTAGATAAACAACTTTTGGAGGAAAAATGTTTTTATTTAGAAAAGCATTTTTAGAGTCAAATAAAATTTTTAATTCTTATTTATAATTCAATGTATTTTATGTAATATTTATATGGGATATACAATTATTTCTCTATTGGATATTATTTCAAATAAATTTGTAATGGTTATATTTTAATATTTAAAATATAATTTGTATATTCAAATTAAAATTTAAAAATAATTAATAATAATTACTTTAAAATATTGACAATTTATAATTTATATATTAAACTATTAATAATGAGTTATAATATTACACACAAAAAATGAGTTATAATAAATTTGTTTATATTTTTACTAAAATGTAGTAATATTAATAAATTAAAATTTATTTAAATGGATATTTTTTAAGATGCACATTTTATTTTTTAATTTTTTTTAAAACAATACCAAACACTTAAATTATAAATAAAATTTTACAAAAAAAATTTCAAAAACAATAAGATGTGATTGAATTCTTTACTGATAATTTGATGGAATGCAGGCAATAAGATCTCCACCCAAACTGGGATTGGAACTGCAATAGCAATTGCAGGAGTGGCCATCTATTCCCTCATTAAAGCTAATATGGAAGAACAAAAACGAGTAAGCTCTCCCCCCCTCCCCCCAACAAAGAAACCCATTTTTTCCTTTTACTTCTCTGATAAAATGCGGATTTAATGGCGCTGATTTAAATTGATGATAGCCATTAATTTTACCCCTTTTGCTTTTGGACCGCTGATTATTATCTTTATTGTCACATTTCAGAAGGCTGCTTTAAGTGCTGCATTGTGAGAAGCTTGGATGGTAGGCTTGGGAAATGGGAAAGAATAAGACCCCAAATTTTCACATGCATTTATCCCGTAACATTTTACGGACCTGATTGATTTTAACTCAGAGTTACGGACATTATAACAATAATCACATTTTATGATACGATCCACATTAAGAGAGAATTGATTTTAAATTTGAAAAATTGAGGAACTCAATTTCTAGAAATAAAAGTATAAGCACTAAATTTTAAATTTCCAAAAAAGTATAGGGAGTTATAATAAATTTTAACCATAAAAGTAACCAATCCAATCATGGCCTACCACTACCCACCCAACCATGTAAACCTCTAAAAGTAAATGCCAAATCCCTAAAGAGCTCTGGGAATTCTAAGCCACAGAAAACTTAAGGGCATGAGGCAATGGCCAATGGCAAACAAAGCTTTGCTTCTTTCATTCTCTCAACTTCTGAAAACTCCTGCAATCCGAGTTACAGAGTTCCCCACCAATGGCGTCCACCTCTACTCTCCAAGCTCCATATTCTCTCTCCCTCAAACCCCAAAACGTGACCCACTTTCTACATGGCTCGAGAGCCGCAAAGACGAGAGCCAGGAGCCGAAGGAGAACGTACAGTGGGGCGGTCGTTTTTGCAGCGACAACGGGTCCAAGCAAACCCCAAAGACCTCCTCCAGGAGTAGATACCAGAATCCACTGGGATAATGAAGATGAAGGCTGGATTGGGGAGTCATCCAATTCCCGGCAAACCAAGGAGAAACTGAATCCTGAAGAAGAACAAAAGAGTCTCCTAGGTGAAAAGTTTGCTGATTTGCTCAATGACTCCCCTGATTCTCATTACCAGTGAGTCTTTTCTTCCCATATTTCCTCCCACAAGTAGCTAAGATTCCCAGGCTTAGTATAATTGAACATATCAGAAAAATAATATGAATTCAAGAATCCAAACACTCAAGTGTGATTGATGGAATCTAATTCGATTTAATTTGAGTTCAACCAGAACTCAAAAATATCTAAATCACAAGTTTTTCGAATTGAAAATATCTAAAATCTAAATTCGAAATAACATAAGCGAGTAGTTCGAAAAGAACCTAACTCAAGATAACTCGATCCAAATATAATTTTAACTCAAATCTCCCAGAAATTTTAAAATTTGAGTCTGAGTTTAGGAGCAAATCCCCATTGGAATTAATAAAGGTCTAATTTTGTCACCAAGCCCTATATTCTTTTGACTTTTGAAATTTAATCCTCTACTTTAAATTACATGAATTTAGTTTCTTTGATTTGAAAATTAATTTCCAAATCTAACAAGTAGGGCTAGAGGGATGGGACTAAATTCTTGAAAATAAAAAAGTAGAGGGACTAAATATCAAAATTTTGAAAAGTACAGAAACTGGGCATAATTAAACCTAATTATGAGCTAGCAAGTTATATAATGCAGCCATTGATGGAAATCTGGAACTTAAGATTATTCTTTGAATGCTATATGTCGTAAGTCCAATAAAACAATGATCATTAATGAACAGGTTCTTAGGAGTCTCAGCAGAAGCCGATTTGGAGGAGATAAAAGCAGCTTACAGAAGGCTGTCAAAAGAGTATCATCCAGACACAACTTCGCTCCCATTGAAAGCAGCTTCGGAGAAATTCGTAAAGTTAAGGGAGGTTTACAACGTTTTGAGCGACGGAGAGAGCCGCAGTTTCTACGACTGGACGCTCGCACAAGAGGCCGCCAGCCGTAAAGCCGAGAAACTGAGGATGAGATTGGATGATCCGTACCAGCAAGACGTGAGGAACTATGTACCAAAACCGGATAAGGTCGACCGCCTGGGCGGGAGGAACATGGAGCTGAACGATCAGGCTTTGTCTGCCCTCACCTTCGATGCTTTCGTCATAATCTTTGCGATTTGTTGCATCGTTTATGTGCTTGTGTTCAAAGAACCATATTACTAGATTGACTGATTCTATACGTATATGTTGGCATATGTAGCTGAGGAGTTCGGATTAATGGAAGATTCTGAGAATTTGTACATAATGTTCATTGAAATGAAACTATAGTTGTTAAAAGAAGAGTGTTTTCGTAACTGAATTCATCACATTACTTGTTTTTGTCATGAATGATCAATGGATACAAAATTCTGTAATGTGCGGACCAAGGCAAAGCCAAAATAATTTTTTAAGGGGCAGAATGACATTTTAATTTTTTTATAGTTTATATATTTATAATTTTTAAATAAATAAATCAAATTTTTATAATTTTAAGAGGTTAAAAGTGTAATTTTATTTTTACTAATTTAAAATTTTTAAAAAATTTAAAGGTTTAAATAGCAATTTTACATTTCGGGGGGAGGGGGCTGGGGCACTTACCAGCCCCCTTATATTCGCTACTGGTGCGGACCTTTTGTAACACCCCTAGTGAATATAAGTTAAACATTCATTCATTTAATCGTAATCTAAATCATTCATTTTCAAACATTTAAAAAAAATCATAATATAATTCATCATTAACATGCATATATCAAGCATTGCTTCAGTTCACCATATCATATTATGACTTCAAACACAAACACATGTTTACATAAATACTAAACCAACATTACACTTATAACCTCATTTACAATCCATCTACAAAATATCTATCAACTAAACATCTTAGGTACATGCTGAAACAAAAGATAAACATCACCACATTTGAGTTCAGGATCATTCTTGGATGCTAATTCGGCGATCAAAAGTGAAGTATCTAACCTGCGCACGGAAAAACAAAAACATACGCTGAGTAAGACTCAGTGATATTTCTATAATCCGATCATTTAAAGACAAGAGAATACAAAATACACAATTGAAATATAAACACGTATAAATGACTAAGATCACAACTATCATATGTTAACCTTTTGAATTCATACAGATTAACATATCATTTCAACATAATTTCGTACTATACTCAAATTTGCACATGCTAACATTTTTTATTTGATTAACAATGTCTCAATTCACACCATTGCTATATAAATAGCTATTCACATATCAAATCACAATTGTTTTTACATTGGCATTAGCCATTTAATACTTAATTCATGAGTACATAACTCATGTATCTCATTTAGTCACAACATATCTCATTTTCATGTTTCAAATCTCTATCTCATTTTTAATTCACATACAATATTATCCAATATCAATTATAGAATCGTTTTATTTAATTACCCCTATTAACACAACTCGGACTTGGACGGATACACGGATCCAACCAACATACTAGTTTGGCACCTAGTGCCTCATCAAATAAATCCGAAATAATAACTGCGTCCAGCACTATATACATTGACACTCAGTGTCTTATCGGTTAAATCGAAGCAAATTGGCACCCAGTGCCTCATCGACTTGAAGTCGAAGAAATCCCTGAACTCTTCCTATCCTATGGCATACCATCTATATCCGACTTAGCCCGATATACAGTTAATAGAGTTTAATTTCACATTTCAAAAACAACCAATATCCAACATAAATTTTTCATATAATCACATATACATATTGTAATAGCCCATTTCTCAGTGGTGCTGAAAACAGTGGTTTCGGGGCCACCAAATCCAACAAGTACATAAATATATTATTTAATATTTACGAGTCAAATGTGATTTTTTAAAAGGGTTTTTGATTTGATAATTTATGTTATATAAGTGATTTATTAAGTTCAAGTGGTTTTAGAAAATGAGGTATTGGGACCTTATTTTTATAAACCGAGCCGTAAATATTTTTATAAATATTTACGGAGTGTCATTAAGGTGGTATTAAAGTTTCGTTGAAAAATTTTAACGTTTCAATAGTTAATTAATTAAAAAAGACCAAATTGAAAAAAAAGTCCATTTTTGGGACTTCATTCCCGTAAATCGGACTCCTAAATATTTTTAATAAATATTTACAAAGCTAATTGTGTAGTTAATTAAGTTTCGGTTAAGTGAATTTTCTTGAATTAGAAGTAATTAGGTATAATAACTAAATTGCATATAGGGTGAAAGTTGAATCGTAGATTAAAGAATAATTAAAGGGACTAAAGAAGCAAATTTACCATTATTCTTTAAGTGAGACGGTTAGTGATATATATATTACATGTAAATTTAATTTATATATTATATTATAATATGAAATCTTAATTGTTAAGTATATGTATTATATTATATAATAATTTAATGTATAATAAAACAAAAGTATTAAAAGAATGAATAATAAATAATAATAATAATAATAAAGAAAGCCATACGAACCAGAAAGAAAAGAAAGAAAAAGAAAAAAAGAAAGAAGAAAGGAGGAAGACGCAAGATTAGGGTTTCAAATTGTTCAAAGTTTAATTGGTTAGTCAATTTAGCTTTTTTTCTTGTAATTTTTATGTTTCGGGAATTCCGTTGTTAAGTATTGCCCGACCCATGTCGAAATTTTAGTGTTGATTGAGTTTTTAAATGTTTTTAATGTTGAATAATTTTAGGGTGCGTTTGTTTGCAAGGATTTGATTTTTCGAAAAATATTTTCCTGATTTTACGGTGTTTGAAAGCCTGAAAACATTTTACATTTGGAAAATATTTTCCAAACACGGGTAAATTGAGCTGCAATTTGGGGAAAATGTCTTACCCTTTTGAATTCGGTAAGACATTTTCCTGAAAATGACGCCTTCTTCTCCCCTTTCCCCTTCCCCTTCCCTTCCCCTTCCCCTTGAGTTGCAAATCAGTGCCATTGCCAGGTACCCTACCCCCCACCCTAAATTTCTCAAAAGCTACGCGATTTCAAAGAACGACGACCAGAAAGTTTGGTCAAGGACCTTTTCTGGTTCCTCCTTCATCCAGGTAAGGCTCATTCTCCTTCTTTCGTTCTTCATTCCTTTTCCTTCTTTCGTTCTTCATATTGTAACACCCCTCAATCGTATCCAATGCCGAAACGGGATTCGAGGCTTTACCGGACTTAAACCTTCACCAACAAACCCAACCGAGTTACCAAATTTTGGCCAAAGTTAAAACTTTTCAAACACGTGCATACCATCCCTTACACAGGCCTTTGAGGCCTAAAACATACATCTGGGCAGTTCGGGACAAAACTAAAAACATTTGATAGATTTTGGGCAACTTAATAAATTTTGTTGCCTTGGAGAGTCACACGCCCGTGTGAGTGGGGCCGTGTGGTCACACACGCCCGTGTGGCTTGGGACACGCTCGTGCCCTCAGCCCGTGTAACTCTCTATTTATGACGTCAGCATGCATTTAGGGGCACATGACCAAGACACACGCTCGTGTGTCTAGCCCGTGCACTATACTGACTTAAAAATTTAAGTGCAGGGGACGCACGACCATGCCACACCCCCTTGGAGGCAAGCTGTGTGTCACACACGGCCTAGACACACGCCTATGTGTTTACCCGTGTAGACCTTGTAGACTATTTTCCAAGCCTTTGATCACCCTCTATCAACCAATCATACTTATAGGTTACTTTAATACATAATACGACCAAATTATAGACATATATAAAACTATGATAAACCTCATTGCATGAAAACCTCATATCATCGGTTTTATACATGCTAGGTTAATTCCTATCTTGTATTTAAGGGTTTCCATATCTCCTTGACACATTCAAGATTGACTCATTCTTATAACTCATTGCCAATTATAACCAAACCATCACATACGAACATAAACATGCATAGATTTGTAGGTCATAGCTACTTCAAGATGAGCCAATTTCTATGGCTATATACAAAAAGATATGTATATCTTTACATGCCTTCATCTTGGAAAATCAAATGACACATATAACAAAATAATCAAAAGTCCTATACATGCCATTGAACAAGATAAAAGAGTCTATATACAAAAGTTGGACTAGTTGATAGTGTGTTGACTCTCCAACCGTCTTCCAATCTTTACAAGTCTTCGAGCTCTGTAAGACAGGGAAAAGAGAGGAATAAGCATTTACATGCTTAGTAAGCCCGAATAACTAGAAAGTAAACTTACTAATTAATTAACATAAAACCATATTAGGTAATAAAATCAACATGCATGGAAATAATATCCCTATCACATGCACTCAATTAATAAATTAGTCACAATAATAATATACCATGCAATTTGTCTTAGATGAGCTCATCATCCAATATTTCCTTTTGAACATATATCTCATATTAATCCCGTTGAGTTTCTAGGAAATCTCGATGGATTATTCATTAACCGTCAATTCATAAAAATGATCATTTCAGGTATGCACTCCCGCAAAACTCACATTTTTCGGCGGGATTACTAGTCCAGGCTAAATCCCCCGTATCATAAACTCATAAGGTGATGTCGGGATTACCATCGAGGCTAAATCCCTTATAGCGACAAACACCCTTAATGAGCTCGAATCTGAATTGCCAGTCCGGACTAAATTCAGACCCTAATCGGATTACCCGTCCGGGCTAAATCCTTACTTCACATATATTCTTCGGGAGGCTGGATCATTCAAGAAACACCCATCTGGGCTAGATCCTTTCTATATTTGAGATCAACGGATTACCCATCCGAGCTAAATCCTTTCTGCAACACATGCAGGATCTCAATATCACATACAACATGGTTCATCCATCGAATTTCCTTTCCAACCTCAATCGGGACATTTTTCAACATGTCATTGTTAAGAATGCATTTCATATGTTTTCACGCCATTAACAAATGCAATTATCATACATTCTTAAATCATGCAATTAGGCATATTATGAGTTTACTTTAAGTTATCCGAACTTACCTGATATTCGTCTCGGTATCGTGTTTCGATTATTCCGAAATATTTCGTTTTTCTCGACCGACCTCCGGAATTTGTTCCTCGGGGTCTATAACAATAAATGTAAATAATTAATAGCTCAAATTATACTTTTTGAGTCTAAATTTCACCCCTGGTCCAAATAACTGTTTTGCCCCTAACCTTTCACATTTTTTACAATTTAGTCTCTAGACTCGTATAATGAAACACATGCAATTTCTACCTTACCCAAGCCTAGCCGAATATTTTTCCCTCTTATGGTAGCCCACATTTTCCATTTTTTTCACAATTCTACCACACATTTTACACCTTTTGTAAAAAGGTCCTTTTAGGAGTTTTTCATGAAAATCACCTTGGAAAAGATGTTTAACTGTAATAGCCTAAATTTTTAGTAGTGTCGAAATAGTGATTTGAGATCACTAAATCTGACAAATGAGTAGAAAATATTATTAATTTAGTGAATATAAGTTAAATGTGAAGTTAGAAAATTTTTTGAAATAGCGAATAGTGTATTAGAAATAAATATTAAAATAATTAGAATCAGAAACGAGGTATCGAGACTTTGAAAATTTTAAACCGAGCCATAAATATTTTTTTAAATATTTATGGAGTGTTAATAAGTTAGTATTAAAGTTTCGTCAAGAAATTTTAAAGTTTCGATAGTTAATTGAATAAAAAGGACTAAATTGTCACAAATGTAAAATTATGGGAAATGATTAAATAGCTTAAATGATAAAAGAAAGAGGGTTTAAAAGGAAAACAAACCCAAAGTCTATTTGGGTTGGATGACAAGGGTATGAAATCAGCAAGAAAATAAGGAGAAATAAGGGTAAAATTGGAATATTGAAAAATTTACTTAATAAAGCTAGGACTAAAGTGGAATTATCTAGATTTCTCTTTATTTTTCTGCATTCTCATCAGAAAAAACACCATAGAAGGGTTTCCTTAAGCTGGTTTTTCATATTTTTACTGCAAGTAAGTTCAATTCTTGATTATTTCTTGAAATTTTTGTGTTTTTGTGACTTTTACAACTAGGTCCACTTATTGAATTCATTAGTTTTTGATTTTATGAAAGAAATTGAAAGTTTCTATGAATATGTGTTGGAAGTATATGATGATTTAGCATGGAATTAGAGCTTTAAATTGTTTATATGCTGATTTTATTGAAAGAATTGAATAGAAAGTGAATGTTTGAGACCTAATTGAAAAAGTGTTTGAAGTTAGGGTTTTAATTTCTAGGTAAAGTATTAATTTGGAAAAATTAGCTTAATTTAGGGGTTAATTGAGGAAGGACTGAATTGTATGAACTATGAAATTTGGAGCAAAAATCGAAATCAACATTTGCACTAAAACAATTTTGGATAGTAGCAGTAGTCTAACTTTGAAAAATTATCAAAAATTTTATAAATTGAATTAGAGGATGAATAAAATATGAAATTAAAGCCTGTTGAGTCTAGTTTCTTATAGAAGAAACAGTGAAAACAATGGAATCGTAAATCATGAGATATAATAAATTTTGTTAGATAAGGTCAGAATGAATTCGGGTTCCCCTGTTTTGACTTTTAAAAATCATAAAAATTTGAATAAAAATAATTAGGAGCTTAAATTTATATGTATAGAATCCTGAATGAGTTTATTTTCAAGAGAAATAAACAGGAACATCATTCAAATCATGTATGAAGAGATAATTAATTTTTAGTGAAGAAGAGTTAGAACTGTCAGACAGCAGAATAGGGGTGACTTTAAAGAATAAACTGTACTTATTGGCTAAACCAAAAATTCTGAAAATTTTATAACAAGAATATATGTAAGTCTAGTTTCAGGGAAAATTATTGGATCCTAGTTTGGAGTTCTGTAGCTCAAAATAAAAATAATTTAGTGACTATGACACGGATGGATAGTATTAAATATACATAAGTAAATAATGAAATTACAAATAATGTTACTTATAAGCGGGTTTTAAATATTAAGGATGTGAAATAGAATGAATGTGAAGTCAATACTGATAAGTGAATGATTTTACAATGGTAGATCGAGAATCCGAAGCAAATCGAAGAAAAGAGAAAGCAGCCGATTAGTCCCTGGATTTTCACGAATTTTGGAAATCGACCCAGGTAAGTTCATATGGCTGAAATTTAATGATTAAATATTAATTTTATGAATTATATAATGTATGATGAGATATATTTATTAATGAATTGAGAATAAAATGACAATGCAAAAACCGAATAAATAATCAAATTCGGCGGAACGTCGGATTTGAGTACTTCTGATCAGTGACAAGTGACAAGTGATAAGTGGTAGCCTTAGCTACACTTATCTGACCAGTGACAAGTGACAAGTGATAAGTGGTAGCTTTAGCTACACTTATTGATCAGTGACAAGTGACAAGTTCAGAAGAATGTTGAATTTGTATGGTCTGAAGAGTGCCAACAAAGTTTTGATCAACTGAAGAAGATGTTGACAGAAGTTCCAGTGTTAACTCAGTCAGAATCAGGTATACCATATGTTGTGTATAGTGATGCATCTTTAAATGGTTTGGGTTGTGTTTTAATGCAGTTAGGGAAAGTAGTGGCATATGCTTCTCGGTAATTAAAATCGCACGAGAAAAATTACCCTACTCATGATTTGTAGTTGGCTGCGATTGTGTTTGCTTTAAAAATCTGGAGACATTATTTATATGGGGAAAAATGTTATGTGTATACCAATCATAAAATTCTGAAATATCTGATGACACAGAAAGAGTTGAATTTGAGACAGAGACGGTGGCTCGAATTAGTGAAAAATTATGATCTTGTTATTGATTATCACCCGGGGAAAGCTAATGTGGTTGCTGATGCACTTAGCCAAAAATCATCATTGTTTGCACTTTGAGCAATGAATGTTCATTTGTCTGTTAATGAAGATGGTTCAGTATTAGCAGGATTGAAAACAAAATCTACATTCCTTCAACGAATCGTGAATTACAGATTGATGATCCGAAACTAGTACTGAAACGACAAACAGTTTAGGATAATTTGAGTTCAGAATATAGCGTTGATGGTGGTGGTATGTTGCATTATCGTAATAGAATTTGTGTTCTGAATAATTCAGAATTGAAAAATGATATTCTTGCTGAAGCTCATAATAGTATATATTCTATTCATCCGGGTAGTATAAAAATGTATTGTGATTTAAAAACAATGTACTGGTGGCCTGGTATGAAGCGAGAGATTTGTGAATTTGTTGCAAAATGTCCAATCTGTCAGCAGGTGAAAGCAGAGCATCAAGTACCAACTGGTTTATTACAACCTATTATGATTCCTGAATAGAAGTGGGAGCACATTACGATGGATTTTGTATTAGGATTGCCTGTGACTTCGAAAAAGAAAGATTCAATCTTGGTTATCGTTGATAGATTGACAAAGTCGGCACATTTTATTCCAGTCAGAACAAATTTTTCATTAGAGAAGTTAGCGGAATTGTATATCTCCGAGATTGTAAGATTACATGGAGTTCTAGTATCTATTATTTCGGATCAGGACCGAAGATTTACCTCAAGATTTTGAAGTAAATTACAGGAGGCTTTGGGCACTAAATTAAATTTCAGCACAGCTTTTCATCCTTAAACAGATGGGCAGTCAGAGCGAGTGATATAGATTTTAGAAGATATGTTAAGGTGTTGTATACTTGAGTTCGGCGGCAGCTGGGAAAGGTATGTACCTTTAGTCGAATTTTCTTATAATAATAGTTATCAAACTAGTATTAAAATGGCACCGTTTGAAGCTCTGTATGGAAGAAAGTGTAGAACTCCATTATATTGGTCTGAATTAAGTGAATCGAAACTAGTGGGAGTGGACTTGATTCGGGAAACCGAATAAAAAGTTCGTATTATTCGAGATTGTTTAAAAGCTACTTCCGATTAGAAAAAACCATATGCAGATTTAAAGAGAAGAGATATAGATTTTAATGTGGGAGATCGTGTATTTTTGAAAGTGTCACCGTGGAAGAAAGTTTTGTAGTTCAGCAGAAGGGGAAAACTCAGCCCGTGATTTATTGGGTCGTATGAAATCATTGAAAAAATCGGTCTGGTAGCTTATAGATTGGCTTTGTCCCCGGAGCTTGAAAAGATTCATAACGTATTTCATGTGTCTATGTTGAGACGGTACAGATCAGATCCATCACATGTAATTCCTCATACGGAAATAGAGCTTCAACCCGACATGACTTAATCAGAGGAACCGATGAAAATTCTGGCTCGGGAAGTTAAAGAGTTAAGGAACAAACAAGGACCATTAGTAAAAGTGTTGTGGCATCAACATGGTGTGGAGGAGGCAACCTGGGAAATAGAGGAATCAATGAAATCACAATATCCAAACCTATTTTCAGGTAACAAATTTCGAGGACGAAATTTCTTAAAGGGGGAGAATTGTAATAGCTTAAATTTTCAGTGGTGTCAGAATAGTGATTCGAGATCACTAAATCCGACAAATGAATAGAAAATATTATTAATTTAGTGAATATAAGTTAAATGTGAAGTTAGGAAATTTTTTGAAATAGTGAATAGTGTACTAGAAATAAATATTAAAATAATTAGAATCGGAAACAAGGTATCGAGACTTTGAAAATTTTAAACCGAGCCATAAATATTTTTTTAAATATTTATGGAGTGTTAATAAGTTAGTATTAAAGTTTCGTCAAGAAATTTTAAAGTTCCGATACTTAATTGAATAAAAAGAACTAAATTGTAATAAATGTAAAATTATGGGAAATGGTTAAATAGCTTAAATGATAAAAGAAAGAGGGTTTAAAAGGAAAATAGACCCAAAGTCTATTTGGGTTGGATGGCAAGGGTATGAAATCAGCAAGAAAATAAGGAGAAATAAGGGTAAAATTGGAATATTGTAAAATTTACTTAAGCTAGGACTAAAGTGGAATTATCTAGATTTCTCTTTATTTTTCTGCATTCTCATCAGCAAAAACACCATAGAAGGGTTTCTTTAAGCTGGTTTTTCATATTTTTACTGCAAGTAAGTTCAATTCTTGATTATTTCTTGAATTTTTTGTGTTTTTGTGACTTTTACAACTAGGTCCACTTATTGAATTCATTAGTTTTTGATTTTATGAAAGAAATTGAAAGTTGCTATGACTATGTGTTGGAACTATATGATGATTTGGCATTGAATTAGAGCTTTAAATTGTTTATATGCTGATTTTATTGAAAGAATTGAATAGAAAGTGAATGTTTGACACCTAATTGAAAAAGAGTTTGAAGTTAGGGTTTTATATGGAAATTCTGAATTTCAATAGTTGTGAAATAATTTTTAATTTCTAGGTAAAGTATTAATTTGGAAAAATTATTTAATTTCTAGGTAAAGTATTAATTTGGAAAAATTATCTTAATTTAGGGGTTAATTGAGCAAGGACTGAATTGTATGAACTATGAAATTTGGAGCAAAAATCGAAATCAACATTTGCACTAAAACAGTTTTGGACAGCAGTAGTAGTCTAACTTTGAAAAATCACCAAAAATTTTAGAAATTGAATTAGAGGATGAATAAAATATGAAATTAAAGCTTGTTGAGTCTAGTTTCTTATAGAAAAAATAGTGAAAACAATGGAATTGTGAATTATGAGATATAATAAATTTTGTGAGATAAGGTCAGAATGAATTTGGGTTCCCTGTTCTGACTTTGAAAAATCATAAAAAATTTGAATAAAAATAATTAGGAGCTTAAATTTATATGTCTAGAATCCTGAATGAGTGTATTTTTAAGAGAAATAAACAGGAACATCATTCAAATCCTGTATAAAGAGATAATTAATTTTTAGTGAAGAAGGGTCAGAACTGTCTTTTTTTTTTTTTTGAGAAGGGTCAGAACTGTCAGACAGCAGAATAGGGGTGACTTTAAAGAATAAACTGTACTTATTGAATAAACCAAAAATTCTAAAAATTTTATGACAAGAATATATGTAATTCTAGTTTCAAGGAAAATTATCGAATCCTAATTTTGAGTTCTGTAGCTCAAAATAAAAATAATTTAGTAACTATGACACAGATGGACAATATTGAATATACATAAGTAAATAATGAAATTACAAATAATGTTACTTATAAGCGGGTTTTAAATATTAAGGATGTGAAATAGAATGAATGTGAAGTCAATACTGATAAGTGAATGATTTTACAATGGTAGATCGAGAATTCGAAGCAAATCGAGGAAAAGAGAAAGTAGCCGATTAGTTCTTGAATTTTCACGAATTTCGAAAATCAACCCAGGTAAGTTCATATGGCTGAAATTTAATGATTAAATATTAATTTTATGAATTATATAATGTATGATGAGATATATTTATTAATGAATTGAGAATAAAATGACAATGCAAAAACCAAGCAAATGATCAAATTGGGCGGAATGTCGGATTTGAGTACTTCTGATTAGTGACAGGTGACAAGTGATAAGTGGTAGCCTTAGCTACACTTATCTGATCAGTGACAAGTGACAAGTGATAAGTGGTAGCTTTAGCTACACTTATCTGATTAGTGACAAGTGACAAGTGATAAATGTGATCTGTGTAAGACCGTGGCAGGACTATGACTTCGAAAAGTGAATAGTGATCATACGCAAGACCATAGTTATACTATGGCAAAGTGAAAGTGAAGTACTCAATTTTCCGTAACCGTTCCCTAATTTGATTAAGAATGGTATGTGACAAATGGGCCCAAAAGAATTAAAGGAAATGGATAAGTGGTAGTGAGTTTATACAAGGGAAATCATCAATGATTGTGGTTGACAGATGAACTTAATAATTGTGTATAATGTATAAGTGTCTGAATATTTAGTGAGATTTATGTTTTATGCCTATGAACTTACTAAGCTTCTATAAGCTTACTTGAGTGTATTCAATATCTCTTGTAGATTGACGTGGAAGTATACGGAGGATCGGATCAACATTGAGGATCACACTATCCAGATTATCTCCGGTAGTTTTTTGTAAATTTCCTTTTTGATTTATATGGCATGTATAAGGTTTGATGATTATATAAATTCTAAGACTTGTTTAATGAATATGCATTAAAGTAAAGAATGATGAATATGTTAAATGGTATAATTATAATAGAAGTATAATTTGGTATCAAATTGGTTGAAATGAATTGGTTGGTTGGATTGGTCTCGATTTTAAAATTTGCAGGGAAGGTTAGATATTTATAAAGGGGTTATATTGAGCTTAAAAAAAAAAACTTTGGGATTTTGCGAAAAATTTCCTATGGCTTCGATTTAATTCTGATTTGGTCTTGAAGTATGTTTTGGGCTTTGGAGGCCTACCTAAAGGACGTCGTGACATGTTTTAGTAAATAAATAGTATTTAACTCGTAATAACGAAAAATTAATTCGATAAACTCCGGTAATGCCTCGTACCCTATTCCGGCGACGAATACGGGTAAGGGGTGTTACATTAACATCCATCCAACTTTCATATTCTTCCATAAATCATCAAAATACAAGAAACTCATGCATGGGTAAATTTCTAAACATGTACCCTAGCAAGAAATATGGGTAGAAATAGAGAGAGTAAGCTACCGGGATTTTAAAAATAAAAGAACATTAAAAACGGGGCCTGGGAGCACTTACTATTGAGCTTGAAAAGCTTGGAAACCCTAGCTATGGAGAACCCTAAAGTTTCGACAGCAACAAGAAGGAAATGAGTTGATTTTTGGCTTATTTTTCCCATTTTATTTCATTAAAATGCTAAATGACCAAAATGCCCTTAAGCAATTTCTTTAAAATTTCATCCATACAAGCTTATTTTTGTCCAAAAACTTAGAAATTGGGAAAATTACTCTCCAAGACCTTCTAATTTATAATCTAAAGAAATTTCATACAATTTGCTTCTAGAATTCAAGTTTTACAATTTATTCAATTTGATCCTTATTTTCCAATTGGGCTCTTTACCCATAGAATTTCTTCATGAAAATTTAACACATGCATATTATCATATTCTAGACCTCATAATGATCATAAAATAAATATTTCAACTTCGAATTCATGGTCCCAAAACCATTGTTCTGACTAGGCCCTATTTCGGGATGTTACATTTCTCCCCCTTAGGGACTTTCGTCCTCGAAAGTCTTACCAGTAAACAGGTTTGGATATTGGCTTCTCATGGTTTCTTCCGGCTCCCAAGTAGCCTCCTCCACTCCATGTCGATGCCATAAAACATTTACTAAGGCCACATCTTTATTTCTTAGTTGTTTAACCTTACGAGCCAAAATCTTGATCGGTTCCTCTCCATAGGTCATGTCTGGTCAATCTCAATATCTGCCGATGAAATCACATGAGAGGGGTCTGATCGATATCATCTTAACAAAGATACGTGAAACACGTCATGAATCTTTTCCAGTTCGGGTGGCAATGCCAAACGATAGGCTAATGGTCCAACTCTTTCGATGATCTCATACGGTCTTATAAATCGCGAACTTAGTTTGCCTTTCTGGCCAAATCTCAATATCTTTTTCCATGGAGACACTTTCAAAAATACTCTATCTCCAACTTGGAACTCATTCTCTTTTCTTTTCAGATCAGCATATGACTTTTGCCTATCCGATGCTACTTTTAAACAGTCTCGTATCACTTTAATCTTTTCTTCAGTTTCCTTGATCAGATCAACCCCATGAATCTGACTTTCCTTAAGTTCTGTCCAGTACAATGGGGTTCAACACTTTTGGCCATACAAGGCCTCATAAGGTGCCATCTTCAAACTCATTTGAAAACTGTTGTTGTAAGCAAATTCTACTAAAGGCAAATATTTTTCCTAGCTACCCTGGAATTCAAGGATGCAACATCGCAACATATCCTCAAGAATCTGTATCATCTGCTTAGACTGACCATTGGTCTGTGGGTAAAAAGTGGTACTAAAACTCAATTTTTTCCCCAAGGCCTCTTGTAACTTCTTCTAAAATCTCGAAGTGAACCTCGGGTTTCTGTCTGAAATAATCGACAGCGGTACCCCATGTAATCTCACAATTTCAGATATATACAAGTCGGCCAATCTATCAAGAGAGTAATCTGTTCTTACCAGAAGGAAATGAGCTAACTTTGTCAACTTGTCCACCATAACCCATATAGCATCTTTCTTTTTCGGAGTCAATGGCAACCCTATCACGAAATCCATAGTAACTTTGTTCCACTTCCATTCGGGGAACATCACACGTTGTAACAAACCTGAAGGTATTTGATGTTCAGCTTTAATTTACTGACATATCAGGCATTTCGATACAAATTCGAAAATGTCTCTTTTCATGCCGTTCCACCAATACATTTTCTTCAAATCATTGTACGTCTTGGTACTTCCCGGATGAATAGACAAACGGCTATCATCTGCTTCTTGTAAGATTTTCTGAATAAGTTCATCATTTTTAGGCACACAAACTCTATCTCTGAACATTAAACATCCATCAGGATCGATCTAAAAATCTGATTTAATGCCCGACTCACATTGAGTTCTTTTAGCCTGCAGGTCACTATCATTAGTTTGAACGTTATAGATTTCCTGAAGAAATGTCAGCCTAACCTCTAGCTCTACCAAGACTGAACCATCATCCAACAATGCTAATCGAGTGCCCATGACTCTCAGTGCAAACAAATATTTTCTACTTAACGCGTCGGCGACTACATTCGCCTTTCCCGGGTGATAGTCAATGATCAACTCATAATCTTTAGTTAATTCTAACCACCTCCACTATCTCAGGTTCAATTCTTTTTGAGTCATCAAATACTTCAAACTCTTGTGGTCTGTGAATATACGACAAGTCTCACCATATAAATAATGCAAAAACAATGGCGGCGAGCTCTAAGTTATGTGTCAGATAATTCTTCTCGTGTGGCTTCAACTGTCGTGAAGCGTAAGCTATCACCTTGCCATCTTGCATAAGTACACATCTCAGTCCATTCAAGGATGCATCACTGTAAACCACAGACTCTTTTCCCGGCTCTGGCAATACTAAAACAGGAGCTTCAGTCAACAATACCTTTAACCTCTCGAAACTCTGCTGACACTTTTTTGTCCGTTCAAACTTTATGTCTTTCTGTAGCAACCTTGTCATTGGAGTCACTATTATGGAGAATCCTTTCACAAATCTTCAATAGTAACCGGCTAAGCCCAAAAAGCTTCTAACCTCGGTTACATTTTTAGGCAGTTTCCATTCAATAATGGTAAAAATCTTACTTGAATCAACTCAGTTACATTTTTAGGCAGTTTCCATTCAACAATGGCAAAAATCTTACTTGGATCAACTCAGATACCTTCACCCGAAACAATATGACCAAAAAACCTGACTTCTTAGAGCCAAAACTCACTTTTGCTAAACTTGGCAGACAATTGTCTTTCCCGTAAGGTCTGCAACACAGTTCTCAGATGCTTTGCATGCTCTGTCTCATCTTTGGAATAAATTAAGATGTTGTCAATGAACACAACGACGAATTTATCCAAGTATGGCTGAAAGATCCTATTCATTAGGTCCATGAATACAGCCAGTGCATTTGTTAACCCAAAAGGCATGACAAGAAATTCATAGTGGCCATACCTCGTTCTGAAAGCTGTCTTAGGTACATCCGATTCTTTAACTCGCAACTGATACTAGCCGGACCTCAAATCTATCTTAGAGAATACTATGGCTCCTTTCAACTGGTCTAACAAATCATCGATCATTGGTAACGGATATTTATTCTTGATAGTTACCTTGTTTAGTTGGCGATAATCTATACATAGCCTCATCGAACCATCTTTCTTCTTTACAAATAATACGGGAGCACCCCAAGGTGAAAACTTGGCCTTGTGAAACCTTTATCCGTCAGCTCTTGCAACTGTGCTTTTAACTCTTTCAGCTCAGTTGGCGCCATCCTGTACGGAGCAATAGAAATGGGAGTTGTTCCTGGCATCAATTTAATACCAAACTCTATCTCTTTTTCAGGAGGTAATCTGGGTAATTCTTCCGGGAATATATCTAGATATTCACATACTATTAGTACAGACTTAATCTTCAACTCTGTTTCCTTAGCGTTCAATACAAAAGGAAGGTAAGCTTCGTACCATTTTCTCATATATCTTTGAGCAACCATCAATGTGACTACAATCGATGGCGTACCCAATTCTCTTGAATCAACCCGCAGAATCTTACCATCTAAGCATTTCAATTTAATATACTTGCTACCACAATTTACAATTACTTCATACAGGGCTAACCAATCCATACCAAGTATTACATCAAACTCATCAAAAGGTAACAACATAAGGTTAGCTGGAAAGCATTGACCGCGAATTGTCAAAGGACAATTCTTATAGACTTTATCAACTAGAGCTGATTTGCCTAGTGGGTTCGACACTCTAATAATAAATTCCGTAGATTCAATGGGTATGTTCATATTAGATACCAATCTCATGCAAATTTATGAATGCGTCGACCCTGGATCAATTAAGGCAACAATACATGTATTGAAAAGAGAAAAAGTACCCGTGATGACGTCAGAAGTAGAGGCGTCCTCTCAAGTGCATATTGCATACATTCTTGTCGGAGCTCGAGCCTCTAATTTTGCAGTGTCTTTGGCCTCAACTCGACTTCCACTAGCACTTCCAGGATACCTCGGAGGTCTACCTCGCGAAATGGGAGCACTTAACTTCGGGGCTACTTCCACTTCTTTTTCAATTCGCTCTGGGCAGTCCCGGAGAAAGTGGTCGAAAGAACCATATTTGAAACATGCACCACTCTTCATTCGGCACTCTCCGAAGTGAAATTTGTTGCAGCTCTTACACTTCGACGTTTGGTTATCTACACTCTCCACACTAGTCACCATCGGGGAGGAAGACTTCTGATTATGTCATTTGGAGCCTCTCGCTTTACCCCAATATCCAATCGATGAAGTGGAGCGTTCATGTTGGCTCATTGATTTCTTTGTAAGAAATAGGAGCATCTTACAGCTAGATCTCTTGCTCGAAACTCGAGCCTCACTCTTCACTTGCTTTCTTTCATTATTAAGCTCATCGGCATTCTTGGCCCGACCAGCTAGTGCGACAAACTCCTGTATTTCAAGGATCCCAATCAACAACTTGATTTCCTCATTCAGACCTTCCTTGAAGCAATTACACATTTCTGACTCGGTTTGAACCCATTCAGTTGTATACTGAATTAACCTTACAAACTCCCTTTCGTATTCTGCTACAGTCTTATTCCCTTATTTGAGTTCCAAGAACTCCTTTCGCTTCGAGTCTAAAAACCTTTGACTGATGTATTTCTTCCTAAACTCTACTTGGAAAAATTCCCAAGTGATATTTTCCTTTGGCACCATCGAAGATACGGTCTTCCACCAGTGGTATGCAGTATTCTTCAGGAGGGACACGATACACTTTAAGCACTCCTCAAGTGTGCACGACAATTCATCTAATACCCGTGTAGTATTCTCGAGCCAGAACTCAGCTCTTTCAGTATCATCATCGATTTTAGATCTAAATTCCTCAGCCCCATACTTTCTAAGCTTATCTACAAGGGCCTTACCAATTTTTACCGGTGCCATACCTTGTGGCATATCCTCATCAGGTTGGTTAGGGGGCGGAGGAGGTCGTGGTATGTTGGGGTGATTCCTCAGATAATCCCCAAAACATTCGTCCATCATGTTAAAGAAGGCGGCTCGGGCCTCTTCCTGGCCTTTAGACATAAACCTTCTACTACTACTAGATACATCTCGTTGTACGGAATCTGAAGCATGGCTCTCGGCTCCCTCGGACTCATTTTATGCTTGATTGGAAGACATTTACTATATTCAAAAACAAGTTTAACAGTTAGAAGTATCACACTATCAACATTCATATATTGGCATGTATAGCGAACCTCAATACTCTCTATGGTAGTCCTAGAACTAACTAAACCGTAGCTTTGATACCACTAAATGTAACACCCCTCACCCTTATCCAATGTCGAGACAGGGTTCGAGGCATTACCAGACTTAAACTTTCACCAACATACCCAACCAGGTCACCAAATTTCGCCCAAAGTTAAAACTTTTCAAACTTGTGCATATTGTCCCTTACACAGGCCTTCGAGGCCTAAAACATACATCGGGGCGGTTCGGGACAAAACTAAAAACATTCAATAGGTTTTGGGCAACTTAATAAATTTTCTTGCCTTGAAGAGTCACATGCCCGTGTCGGTGGGGCCGTGTGGTCACACACTCCCGTGTGGCTTGGGACACGCCCGTGCCCTCAGCCCTTGTAACTCTCTGTTTATGATGTCAGCATGCATTTAGGGGCACGTAGCCAAGACACACACCCGTGTGTCTAGCCCGGACACTATACTAACTTAAAAATTTAAGTGTAGGGGACACACGGCCATGCCACACACCCTTGGGGGCAAGCCGTGTGTTACACACGGCCTAGACACATGCCCGTGTGTCTACCGGTGTAGACCTTGTAGACTATTTTCGAAGCTTTTGATCACCCTCTATCAACCAATCATACTTATAGGTTACTTTAATATATGATACGACCAAATTATACACTTATATAAAACCATGATAAACCTCATTGCATGAAAACCTCATATAATCAGTTTTATACATGCTAGGTTAATTCCCATCTTGTATTTAAGGGTTTCCATATCTCCTTGACACATTTAAGATTGGCTCATTCTTATAACTCATTGCCAATTATAACCAAACCATCACATACGAACATAAACATGCATAGATTTGTAGGTCATAGCCTACTTCAAGATGAGCCAATTTCTATGGCTATATACAAAAAGATATGTATATCTTTACATGCCTTCATCTTGGCAAATCAAATGACACATATAATAAAATACTCAAAAGTCCTATACATGCCATTGAACAAAATAAAAGAGTCCATATACCAAAGTTGGACTAGTTGATAGTATGTTGACTCTCCAACCGTCTTCCAATCTTTACAAGTCATCGAGCTCTGTAAGACAGGAAAAAGAGAGGAATAAGCATTTACATGCTTAGTAAGCCCGAATAACTAGAAAGTAAACTTACTGATTAATTAGCATAAAACCATACTAGGCAATAAAATCAACAAGCATGGAAATGATATCCCTATCACATGCATTCAATCAATAAATTAGTCACAATAATAATATACTATGCAATTTGTCTTAGATGAGCTCATCATCCAATATTTCCTTTTGAACATATATCTCATATTAATCCCTTTGAGTTTATAGGAAATCTCAATGGATTATTCATTAACCATCAATTCATAAGAATGATTATTTCAGGTATGCACTCCTGCGAACCTCACATTTTACGGCGGGATTACCAGTCCAGGCTAAATTCCCCGTATCATAAACTCATAAGATGATGTCGGGATTACTAGTCCAGACTAAATCCCTTATAGCGACAAACACCCTTAATGAGCTTGGATCTGAATTGTCAGTCCAGGCTAAATTCAGACCCTAATCGAATTACCCATCCAGGCTAAATCCTTACTGCACATATATTCTTCGGGAGGCTCGATCATTCAAGGAACACCCGTCCGGGCTAGATTCTTTCTATATTTAAGATCAACAGATTACCCATCTGGGCTAAATCCTTTCTGCAACACATACAAGATCTCAATATCACATACAACATGGTTCATCCATCGAATTTCCCTTCCAACCTCAACCGGGACATTTTTCAACATGTCATTTTTAAGAATACATTTCATATGTTTTCACGCCATTAACAAATGCAATTATCATACATTCTTAAATCATGCAGTTAGGCATATTATGAGTTTACTTTAAGTTATCCGAACTTACTTGGTATTCGTCTCGGCATCGTGTTTCAGTTATTTCGAAATCTTTCGTTTTCCTCGATCGACCTCCAGAATTTGTTCCTCAGGGTCTGTAACAATAAAGGTAAATTATTAACGGCTCACATTATACTTTTTGATTCTAAATTTCATCCCCGGTCCAAATGACCGTTTTGCCCCTAACCTTTCACATTTTTTTTACAATTTAGTCCCGAGACTCGTATAATGAAACACATGCAATTTCTACCTTACCCAAGCCTAGTCGAATATTTTTACCTCTTATGGTAGCTCACATTTTCCATTACTTTCACATTTCTACCACACATTTTACACCTTTTGCAAAAAGATCCTTTTAGGGGTTTTTCATGAAAATCACATTAGAAAAGATGTTTAACACCCATCCAACTTTCATATTCTTCCATAAATCATCAAAATAAAAGTAACTCATGCATGGGTAAATTTCTAAACATGAACCCTAGCATGAAATATGGGTAGAAATAGAGATAGTAAGCTACCGGGATTTCAAAAATACAAAGAACATTAAAAATAGGGCTTGGGAGCACTTACTATTGAGCTTGAAAAGCTTGGAAACCCTAGATATGGAGAACCCTAAAGTTTCAGCAGAAACAAGAAGGAAATGAGCTGATTTTTGGTTTATTTTTCCCATTTTATTTCATTAAAATTTCAAATGACCAAAATGCCCTTAAGCCCTTCTTTAAAATTTCATCCATACAAGCCCATTTTTGTCCAAAAACTTAGAAATTAGGAAAATTTCTCTCCAATACCTTATAATTTATAATCTAAAGCAATTTCATACAAATTTCTTCTAGAATCCAAGTTTTACAATTTATTCAATTTGGTTCTTATTTTCCAATTGGGTTCTTTACCCATATAATTTCTTAATGAAAATTTAAAACATGCATATTCTCATATTCTAGACCTCATAATGATCATAAAATAAATATTTCAACGTCGGATTTGTTGTAACATCCCAAAATAGGGCCTAGTTAGAATAGTGGTTTCGGGACCACAAATATGACATTAAGATATTTATTTTATGATTATTATGAGGTCTATAATATGATAATATGCATGTGTTAAGATTTCATTAAGAAATATTTTGAGTAATATGTCCAATTGGAAATTAGGGACTAAATTGAATAAATTGCAAAACCTGGATTCTAGACGCAATTTGTATGAAATTGATTTAGATATTAAATTATAAGGTCTTAGAAAGAAATTTTCCTAATTTCTAAGTTTTTAGACAAAAATGGGCTTGCATGGATGAAATTTCAAAGAAAGGGCTTAAGGGTATTTTGGTCATTTGGCTTTTTAATGAAATAAATTGGGAAAAATAAGCCAAAATCAGCCATTCATCTCCCTCACTCAGCTGAAACTATAGGGTTCTCCATAGCTAGGGTTTTCAAGCTTTTCAAGCTCAATAGTAAGTGCTCCCAAGCCCCATTTTTAATGTTCTTTGCATTTTTAAAATTCCGGTAGTTTACTCTCTCCATTTCTACCCATATTTCATGCTAGGGTTCTTGTTTAAAAATTTACCCATGCATGAGTTACTTGTATTTTGATGATTTATGGAGGAATATAAAAGTTAAAGGTGTATTAAACATCTTTTCCTAAGTGATTTTTATGAAAAAACCCTTAAAGGGACCTTTTTACAAAAATTGATAAATATGTGGTAGAAATGTGAAAATAATGGAAAATGTGGGCTTCTATAAGAGAGAAAAAGTGTTCGTCTAGGCTTGGGTAAGATAAAAATTGCATGTATTTCATTATACGAGCCTAGGGACTAAATCATAAAAATGTGAAAGGTTAGGGGCAAAATGGTCATTTGGACTGGGGATGAAATTTAGGCTCATAAAGTACAATGTGATATGTTAATGATTTAATTTTATTGTTATAGACCCCGAGGAACATATATTCATATTAGAAGTCGAGGAAAGCGAAAGGTTTTGAATAACCAAACACAATACCGAAAACGAGTACCGTGTAAGTTCGGATAACTTAAAGTAAAATCATACTACGCATAATTGTATGATGTATGAATGCATGATAATTGCATTGTTGATGGCATGAAAATGCATGGAATGCATTTTTGATAATGATTTGATGGATAATGTCTCGGTTGAGGTTAAAAAGGGAATTCAATGGATAAATCATGATTGACATGTGAATTGAGATCCTGCATGTGTTGCAGAAAGGATTTAGTCTGGACGGGTAATCTGTTGATCTCAAATATAGAAAGGATCTAGCCCGGACGAGTGTTCCTTGAGTGATTAAGCCTCCCGAAAAATATGTGTGCATTATCAATTTAGCCCGGATGGGTAATCCGATTGGGGTCTAAATTTAGCCTGGACTAGTAATTCAGATCCGAGCTCATTAAGGGTGTTTGTCCTTATAAGGTATTTAGCCTGGACTGGTAATCCCGACATCACCTCATGAGTTTATATTATGGGGGATTTAGCCTGGACTGGTAATCCCGCCATAAGATGTGAGGTTCGCGAGAGTGCATATTGAAATGATCATCCGTATGAATTGACGGTGATTGAAAAATCCATCGAGATTTCCTAGAAACTCAACGGGACTAAAACGAAGTATATGTATAAATGACATGTTGAATGATGAGCTCATCTAAGATAAGTTACATGGTGTTTTGTTATGTGACTAACTCATTGATTGAGTGCATGTGATAGAGAAACCATTTTTATATTGTTGGTTTCATTATCTAATAAGGATGTATGCTAAATAATCAGTAAGTTTACTTTCTATTTATTCGAGCTTACTAAGCATATATATGTTGACCCCTCTCTTTTTTCCTGTTTTCAGAGCTCGATGACTTGTAAAGATAGGAAGACGGTTGGAGAGTCTACACACTATCAACTAGTCCAGCTTTGGTATATAGACTCTTATGTTTTGTTCAATGGCATGTATAGAGCTTTTGTGTATTTTGTTATATGTGTCATTTGAATTTCCAAAATAAGGGCATGTAAAGTTATACTTATCTTTTTGTATATGGCCTTGGTAACTTGGCTTATTTCGAAGTAGGCACTGACCTACAATTCTATGCATGTTTATGTTCACATATGATGGCTTGGTTATAATTGGCAATGAGTTATAAAAATGAGCCAATCTTAAATATGTCAAGTAGACATGGATTTCCTTAAATGCAAGATGTGAATTAACTTAGCATGTATGAAACCAATGACATAAGGTTTACATGCAATGAGGTTAATTAAAGTCTTATATATATAAGTGTATAATTCGACCTTATTATGTGTAAAAGTAACGTATGAGTATGGAGGGTGATCAAAGGCTTAGAAAATAGCCTAATGAGGTCCACATAGGTAGACACACGGGCGTGTGTCTAGACCATGTGTGACATACGGTTTATCTCCATGGGTGTGTGGTATGGTCGTGTGTCCCCTGCACTTGAAATTTTAAGTCAGTATAGAATACGGGCTAAGCACACGGGCGTGTGCCTTGGCCGTGTGCTTTTAACAGAATGTTGAGGTTGAAGTCAGTGTTGTACACGGGCGGAGGACACAAGCGTGTCCCAAACCATATAGGCGTGTGTGACCACATGGCCCCATCACACGGGCGTGTCACACTTCAAAGTAAGGGAAAATTTTCTAAATTGCCCAAAGTTTATCGAATGTTTTCGGTTGTGTCCCGTATTGCCCCTAGGTGTGTTTTAGGCCTTGAAGGCCTGTGTAAGGGAAAAAGTGTACATGTTTGAAAGGTTTTAAATTTGAGCGAATTTCAGTTACCCGATTTAGTAAGTTTGTAAAGGTAAGTTATCGGTAACACCTTAAACCCTATCCCAGCGTCGGGTACGAGTGAGGAGTGTTACATTTGTGGTCTCGAAACCATTGTTCTGACTAGGCCCTATTTTGGGATGTTACACATATTCTCTTCCAGGTAAAAGTTCGTCGGATATCTTCTCTTCTTAGAATTTTCTGTTTCGTTTCCTCTCTTTCTCTCTTTCTCAGGCAAATCTACCATGAATTCTTCGTTGGGTCTTGGCTTAAGGCGATGATCGTTCTTTGATTTATAACATTTTTATTTTTTTATTTTATATTTATTTTGTGTTTCTGGAAACATTGATGTTAAAGGGATCTTATTCTGAAATGCGAAACCTCCTTTGTTATCTGACTTGTATACTAGGAATTTTGTGAGTTAATTTCTTTTAAGATTGTTGCTTATACTATAATTTGTTTTGGTTTTATTTTGTATTTAGATGTTTGATCCATCTTACCATAAATTTGATCGTTTCTTGGGTTGGTGTGGGCAATTTGTTTCTGCTTATCATTTCATTTCTGACTTAAATCCAAAAATCTTCCCTTTTGACTTGATTTGATAAAAAAAAGAACAAAAATCAATATGCTAGTAATATAAAGCTACTTGAGTCAATAGAGAAAGTGTTGATAGATGGAGAGAGTGACTCTAGTGCACATTTCCTAGAGTTTTTGCGGAATAGAAATTAGCTTGCAAAAGAAGGTATAATTCAACTTAGCCAATACAAGAGAATTTAGTTTATTTCTTTTCTTCTTTTCTTTATCGAGTTCTATTTCCCTTAATGTTATGTTACTCAACTCTATGGTGAGTTTCAGATATGGGTGTGAGTCCGGCATAGGTTTGCTAAACTTTTTCTAAGTTCCTTTGTTTAAGTGGAGGATCAATCCCCCATACTCATTTCTGAATATTTGTTGAGCACATGTGTGGTATGCTTTATTTTAGGGAAAATGAAGAGTCCGGATAACATGTCCTCTAGCTTGATGGCAATTATACATGTTTTATTTGTGAGCTTGACTTAATTCTGAATTGAGATTAACTTATTTGAATGTCTCTCATTTGGTTGCTTAATGTTTTACCCAAAAAGAAGAAAACTATTCTTCAAAATAGTTTTACCTTATGAATCTTATTTATGTTTTACCTTATGCATGCTATATTTTTTCTTTTCTCTTTTCATTTGCAGATTAAATGAGAAATTTTAACAATGAAACTCATCATACACCCAAATGTCATCCGCTTGTATGAGGTTTGGCACGAAGTTTACTAGTTTAGTTACTTTATTGATCTCCATGCATTTCTTCCTTGCTTCTCGTTTGCTCTCTTTCAAATCTGACTTGCATTTTGTCAGAAGAAGACTCCAGTTGGCTTTTAAAAAATATTTTAAGTATGGTAAGGGTGATGGCTAGCAAGACGAAAATATACATTGTTCTGGAACTTGTGACTGGTGGTGAACTTTTTGACAAAATTGTAAGAAATTTGTATTTACTCTTGGAATGTAAAAGTGCTTCAAGAATCAAATCTCAGTTGTGTATCAACGTTTTATTACTATATATTAATCTGGTTTTTATTGTCTTGTTATCTTCCTCTGCCAGGCAAGCAAAGGGAAGTTGAAGGAAGATGAAGCTAGAAAGTATTTTCAGTAGCTTATTAATGCTGTGGATTATTGCCATAGCAGGGGTGTTTACTATCGAGACCTCAAGGTACGGTATATATTTTGTGTTGATTAGCTTCTTGCCTATAAACATTAAATATTTTAACAGTTTGTATCATTGGTGCATCCATCAACTAGTGTTGATTGTTCGATACTACGTGATTGCTATGAATCATTTGCAATGTATTGCTTTGGAAGATACCTTGTTGCTTGCTTGGGTATGTTCATTTCAAAGACCTTGAACTTCAAATAAAGATTTTATTTTTTATCTTTGGATCAGCGTTGCACGATATTTCATTTAGTTTACAGTTTTTGTGGTGACATTGTCTTTGTTATTTGTTTTGCTTATGCCATTGAATATGAATTTTGGACACCTAGATATTATTTTCAATGTCATTAAATAGTCATTTCAACACTCTGCTATTTCATATCTTTACTTTTTAAGAATATATAGGTTCTTCTAATGTCTAACATACCATAATCATAATTCCCCTTAATGCACTAAAAGGAATATGCACTACTTTGTTAGTAAGCAAGGTACAGGATGTTGTTGAATTTTGGCTTGCAATGCAACAGAAACCAAAGAACAAACCGGCATGCGAGACAAAGCATCCATTTGAACTAAAGAAGCAAAGACATTTTGTTTATTTTGTTCATTTGTAACTTGATTTTGTTCCTTTGTAATTTATACTTAAAGTTAGTAGGAGTAGTTGTTGATTTATGTTTGATGTTATAGATGGTATGTGTGTAATTCTAGCTAAGCTCTAGTCATGTATGAGTGGGAGCAGTTATACATTAGGTAACTGCCATATTTTATTGTAACATAAATGCTTCTCAAGTCAATGAAAAAGATCTGATTTTTGGAGATCAAATTCAGTTTTCTTCTTGTTCAAACTACTTTGCATTTGTTTTTCTTTTTCTCCTTTAGTTTTCTGCTAAAAAACCAACACATGTAGTCTGGACTACTTATGTATATGGCATATAAATTTATTAATATATGTAAAAACAGCTTTTCCGAAAAATATTTTTAGGAAATTTGCCAAATAACAGAAAATATTTTACACAAATTCATCCAAACACCAGAAAAGTAAATCATTTACAGAAATCATTTTTTGGAAAATATTTTACTGGCAAACAAACAGAGCCTTAATAATAGGGATTAAATTGATAGATTTTTAAGCTAGAAGTGAAAAAGGATTAAATTGTAGAATAAAATGTAAATTTTGAGTTACAGGGACTAAATTGTGAAAAAAATAAAATTTAAGGGTTTAAGTGAAAATAGAGAGTTAAATTTAGTTTAAAGTGGAATTTGTATGAAAATATAAGATTAATTGTGAAGAATAAAAATTAGTCTTGGTGTAATATCCTAATTTTGGGCCTAGTCGGAATAGTGGTTTTGTGACCACAAAATCTGAGATAGAAATAATTATTTTATAATTATTTTGATATTTATGATATGATTGCATGATTGTGTGAAAATTTCGTGGTGAAATCCTATGCCTAAAGTGCTTAAATTGAAATTAGGGACTAAATCGAATAATTTGCAAAACTTGCATTCTAGAAGTTTCTAGTATGAAATTGTTTTGAAATATTAATTAGGAGGTCTTAAATAGCAATTTTACCAATTTCTAAGTTTATGGACAAAAATTGGACATGGATGGAATTTTTGGAAAGTTTAGTAGTAAGGGCATTTTGGTCATTTAGGAGTAAAATGAATTAAAGTACAAAATTAAAAGCCAATTTTGCTCATCTTCTTCACCATGGCCGAATATAGCAAGGAGAAACCATGGCTAGGGTTTTTCAAGCTTCCAAGCTCGATTGTAAGTCCATTCTAGCCCCGTTTTTCAAGTTCTTTACGTTTTTGGAGTCCCGGTAGCTCGATTTAGCTTATGCTAGCAATAATTTAACCTAGGGTTTATATTTGTAAAAATACCCATAGGTGAAATTTGTGTATTTTGGTGTTTTATGATAGAATATGAGGTTTTAAATTATGTTAGACAACTTGTGCCACTCGGTTTTAAGTGAAAACGAGCAAAATGGCTTAATCAGTAAAAATACCTAATAGTCATAAGTACATGTTAGAGTGAGAATTTGATGTTTCCATAGAAGGGAAAAATGATTAGCATGTCATAAAACATAAGAAAATAGGCTGAAGTTTAATTTACGAGCTTTGGGGCAAAAGTGTAAATATGCAAAAATTTAGGGGCAAAATTGTAATTTTTCCAAAATATGATTTTGGGTCAATTTGAATAATGTGAGTCCTAATTAGACTATATTTTAAATGATAGAGCAAGGAAAACTGAAATTCGGACTAAAATGGGGAAAATACCAAGTTGTGGACGAAATGGTAAAAGTAGCCATTTTCGCATACGAGGTAAGTTCATATGTAAATGTTGGTAACATAGTTGTTATTTTAAATGTTTTTATATTATTTAAATGATATGATAATTATTATGAAATATTATACTCGTGATAATTGTTTAATAATATGTCAAATTATGTGATATACTTGGAAAATGTGAAATACTACCGAGTATCGGTATTGGTATTCCGTAGAAGATGGTTGAGACACATGATTGGGAAAAAGGTCCCGTTGAACCTTAGGAATGGATTAGGATACAAGTGACATGTCACTGGGATATTTGGGCATCCGAACTCGTTGAGTTGAGTCCAAGTTCACTTATGGATGCGAATGTCCGAACTCGTTGAGTTGAGTCCGAGTTCGTGAAATGTAACTAGGCATCCGAGCTCGTTGAGTTGAGTCCGAGTTCACTTATGGATGCGAACGACCGAGCTCGTTGAGTTGAGTCCGAGTTCGCTTATGGGCGGGTTACATAGTAGCTTGGCTACATATGTGGCACTTATGTGCAAACTTTCCATGTATCCGAATTATATTCCGATGTGTTCAACGGGTAAAGTTCTACTCAAATGGAGGAATACTCAAGATGAAAGGGACGTATTGGTAAGTGTTGTGAAATGGATACTTTGAACAGGTATGTACTTAACCCTCGGGTTGAAAAATCGATATAACAACAATATGGTAAGATGATAAATGAAAATATGATATAAATGTCTTGGTGATGATTATGCAAATGATGTTTTATGTTTGCTTATATGGTTATGTTACTTGCTATTTGCATGTGAACTTACTAAGAATTTATGCTTACTCCCTCCTTTTCATTCCTTGTAGGGTTGACAAGCCAGCTCGGAAATCGGGAACGGTCGGAGGCAAGCTCACACTATCCGTATACCATCTTGGCATAATGGCTTGTATATTTTGAGTATGGCATGTATAGCATTATAATCATTTTGTATATATGGTCTTATGATATGGTTATTGAGTAGTATAAAAATGCTTGGTAATGATTAGCCATTGGAATGGCTAATTATTATCATATTTGGTGTTATGTATGTCAAATTGCTAGTTAATCCATGGAAACCATGAAATAGGTAAAATTTACCATAAAATAGATTCAGATAGCAGTAGTGACGTGAATTTGAAAAATCATTAAAAATAGTAGAGATATAATTAGATGATGAATAAAACATGGAATTGAAGAATTATGAGTCTATTTTCATATGGAAGAAACGAAACAGATATGAGTTATATTTTATGAGATGTTTAAATTTTTGTGAAACAGGGCCAGAGCAATTTCTGGATCCCCTGTTCTGACTTTAGAAATTCACCATAAATTGTATAAAAATAATTAGAAGTCATAATTTATATGTACAGATTTATTATTGAGTCTAGTTTTAATAGAAACAAACTTCATAGTCATTTAAATTCTGTACAAAGAGATATCTGATTCGTAATACACAGAGGTTAGAGCAGTCGAACCCTGAAACAGGGGATACTTTAACTAATAAACTGTACTAATTGGCCTAGCCAAAAATTCTAGAAAAAAATTAGTAAATAGATATATGAGTCTAGTTTCAAGGAAAATTTACAGAATTGTATTTTGAGTTTCTTAACTCGAGATATGAATTTTTGAGCGACTGTGACGCAGATTGCTAGTTTGACTGGAAATTTTAAAAATAAATTGTTTGAGCTGTTTAAGCAATGAGTTAAGTCTGTTAACACCTCGTGTTCGACTCCGGAAACGGTCTCGAGTACGGGGCGTTGCACTTGGTTTAGGGACTAAATTAAAATTTAGTCAAATATTGAGTCAAAATTGAAATATTCAATATGAAATTGAATTGTGTTATATTGATGAATTTTAATTGTTTTAATTCCATAGCTAACATCGTACTGGAATCCTCGACTAAAAAGGGGAAAGATAAAGTCGACGTTGAATAGCTCAAAATGCGTGGTTTGTATTTCTATAATCCGAACTAAATTGTAAAATTATTGCATTTTGATTTCTTGTATATGGTAAGTATTAAGGTGAGAACTATTGTGTTTTACAATTGAAATGGATTGATTCGATATGTGATGAATTTATTGAATTTATATTAATTGAATTGAATTCATATGTATATATGTGATAATGTGATTATATGAAAATTTGATATTGGATATTGGTTATATTTGAAAAATAAAATGTAACCCTATTAAATATATCGGGCTGAGTCGGATATAGATGGTGATACATGCACGGGAACAATTGAAGTGCATTTGAGTTCATTAAGTAGACCAAACTCCAAGTTGTCCATTTCAAGAGAGGATTCAATTGAAATTCTCATCGGGTTTATAACACGTGCTAGATCAAATAAGCTTAAAGAGACGATGATGGGCCTGATTCAGCAAGTTTGGGCTGAACATGAGATATCCAACCCTTATTGGACCCAAAATAACATTTCAAGTCCATGCAATGTTTTGCATGTGGCTGTTTGTTTAGTTTAATTAATTTTACAACTTTTAATTATGTCTTATTTATTATATGCATCTTTAATTAATGTCTTGCATTATTAATCTACATCTTTTAATTGTGACATGCACTATGTGTTCTGCAATTAATAAAGTCATGCATTATGTAACTCTCATGTTAGTTAAGTTTGCATCATAAATTATGACATGTATTATGTAAATCCCATGTTAGTTAAAGTTTGCATCATTAAATTAAGTCATGCATTAAGTAATCATTTATTCATTTAGTAAACCATGCATTTAAGCATTTTAGTTGTTTAATATGTTTGAGTTTGTTTATATAAGTATGTTATTTAATTTGACTGTTACTTTTTAATGCATAAGTTATAGTGTGTTTAATTTTTCTTAAATAAATTAATTGTGTGTTCAGTAGTTTGTTGTAGGAAAGTCCAAAAAGCTGGTCACATATTTTAAAGTTACAATAGGACTGTTCGTTTGCCAAGAAGAATCAAATGTTGTTACATTCAAATGGCTGTTCAGTTTTGGCATAAAAGAGTGTGCATTTGGTAACTTAATTGTTGGTGCATAAAGGGAATATTTTTGGTGGATATTTAAGCACTTAAAGCTCATTATGGTGGCTGTTCAAACAGACCAAGAGTGACTCTTCAAGTCTGATTGATTTCATGCATTCAAAGCTAGTTATGGTGCCAATTAAAGGGATGAATACACAAGTATTAAGGCATTTGGTTAAGAGGAAAATGAAGGGACATCAAGCAGCATATTTAAAAGGACCATTAAGCCTTTATCAAGTAAAGAGGCATGACTTTTCAACTATGCATGAATCAAGTATAAAGACATGAATCTTTGGCTGCCCATCAAGAGTTATAACCGAATTTTAATATTTTGTTAATAGCTAGTATGAATTTTGAATTTGAATAGTCATATTAGTGCCTATAAATAGCTTGTAAAAGGACAATGTTAGGTAAGACTATGTTGAATGAATATTTTTGAGTTATTGTGAGAATTCTATCTCATTGTTCTTGAAAGAACTTACTTAGACTTATCAAGGTATTCCTTGTGGCATCAAACTTTTTTTCTTTTGAACTTATCACTTCCTTTCTTTTTTTGTTCTGAAGTGTGGCGTTCTAACATACTATTGGTTCCTATTTTGCTAAATAGCGGATCACAGTTTACTTCTTCTTCTTCAAAGACTTGTTTGTTATTTCGCTTTATAGAAATTGATTCACAATCTTTCATATCGTTGGTTCATTTCTAAGTGTCCATTTTGTGCAAGTTATCTATCCAACTAATTTCCATCGTTTCCATCGAATCAACAACCATTAATCCCATTTCCACCTTAAAGTATATTTCGAAATGATACAACATTAGACAATCGGGTAACTCAACGTCTTGTAACCAAATTCACAATTACGAGCACGCATCAGATGGCATGCCATAGGATAGGAAGAGTTTAGAGAATTCTTCGACTTCGAGTCGAGGAGGCATTGGGTGCCAATTTACTTCAGTTTAACCGATGAGACATTGGGTGTTAATTTATATAGTGCTGGGCGCAATTACTACTTCGGATTTATCTGATGAGGCACTGGATGCCAAACTGGTGTGTTTGTTTGATCCTTGTATCCATTCGAGTCCTAGTCGTGTTAACAGGGGTAAATAAATAATAAAGTTTTATAATTGATATTGAAATTGTATGGTATGAGAAATTGAATTGATATAGTGAATTGAGAATAGAATGTGAAATATGTTGTAAATATATGGAATACATGAGTTATATACTCATGAATTGAATATGGAATGGATAGTGCCATTGTTTAAATGAGATATGGAACAAATTATGGAAAGCTATTATATAATAAGTGATGAAAATTGAGTATGTATATAATGATGTATTCATGAATTGAGTATTGCATAGCTAATGGCATTCTATGAATAAATGTGGTTTTAAGTATTCAATTGTGCTTATAATTAATATATGCATATTATATTATCTTATCTTTAATTATTCGGATTATAGAAATACCATTAAGTTTTACTCAGCGTACGGTTTTGTTTTCCATGCGCAGGTTAGATACTTAACTTTTGATCGCTGATTCAACATCCAATAACGATTCCGAACTCAAATGTGGTGATGTCTATATTTTGTGTCAACATGTACCTAGGGTGTCTAAATAATAGTTATTTTGTAGATTGATTGTAAATGCGGTTATAAGTTTAATGTTGGTTTGGTAAATATATATAAACATGTGTTTGTTTTTGAAGCCATATTATGGCAAGATAAATTGAACCAAATTTAGATATATGCATGTGAAATTAAGTTGATGCTTAAGTGTTTATGAACTAGGCAAAAATGGATTGAATTTGGTATGTTTATAATTTGGATTAGAATGATACTTTGATAATATGAATTTGATTGGTTTTTGACTTGAATATTATATGTTGTGAAATATTTGAATTTTTTGTCTGTTGATCTGTAAATTCCAGTACTACTCCAAAACTCTATTCCAACGACGGATACGGGTTAGAAGTGTTACACACATTAATTCAATTAAATCTATAATAATCAATATCCATCTTTCACATTAGCACATATGTTCCTTTCAATTCAATAATCAATACATTCATAATTTATATACCATCAATCCATTTCAATCAACTATCAAAATGTTAAATACTCACCTTAAACACTTACCATATACATTTAATAGAATTACAACAATTAACAACTAGGTTCAGATTATAGAAATACAAACCATGAATTCCGAGCTATTGGACGTCGATTTTATTCTTCCCATTTTTAGTCAAGGATTCTAGTACGACGTTAGCTACTAAATTAAAACAATTAAAATTTATCAATACAACACAATTCAATTTCATATTAAATATTTCAATTTTTACTCAATATTAGCCTAAATTCCAATTTAGCCTCTAAACCGAGACTAATTTTTATTCTTTACATTTAATTCTATATTTTCATACAAATTTCACTTTAAAATAAATTTAACTCTCTATTTTCACTTAAACTCTTAAATTTTTAATTTTTCATAATTTAGTCCCTATTACTCAAAATTTACAATTTGTTGTACAATTTAATCCTTTTTTATTTCTAGCTTAAAAATATATCAATTTAATCCCTAATACTAAAACTATTCAACATTAACAACATTTAAAATCTTAACAATTGCTAAAATTTCAACATGGGTCGAGTAGCCCTAGGTACCGGAATTCCAAAAATATAAAAATTACAAGAAAATGAACTAAATTGACTTACCAATTGAACTTTAAACCTTAGAAACCCTAACGCTCGTGTGTTCTCTTTTTTTCTTCTTTCTTTTCTTTCTTCTTTTTACTATACTAATTATTATTATATAATACATATATACATTTAACTTAATAATTAAGATTTCTTGATACTATAACATATTTTTATAATATATGCCATCCATTATATATATATATATATAGGTATAATAATTACATTGGCCCTTTAATTAATTTTTAATCTACAATTCAACTTTTAACTCAAATGTGATTTAATCCTTATACCTTATTACTTTTAATTCAAGTAAATTCGCTTAATCGAAACCTAATTAACTACACAACTAACTTTGTAAATATTTATTAAAAATATTTACGAGTCCGATTTAGGAAAACAGAGTCTCGAGAGTATACTTTCTGACACCCCTGACTATCGGGTTGTTACACCTTCTCTCCCCATGCTTCACTCGCTTATTCAATCATACATCTGTTCTTGAGTTACTTGTTTATACTTGAAGCTGAATTGAAATTCAAAAAAGCTTAGATAAAAGTTCTAGGACAAAATAGATTTCAATAAAAAAAATAAACCCTTATAGGTTTGTTCAAGGATA
Source organism: Gossypium longicalyx (assembly GCA_025698465.1). Taxonomy (NCBI): domain Eukaryota; kingdom Viridiplantae; phylum Streptophyta; class Magnoliopsida; order Malvales; family Malvaceae; genus Gossypium; species Gossypium longicalyx. The sequence goes on along the minus strand of CM046999.1, from coordinate 37,530,925 downwards.
GGTTATCTATTCAAATTTGAAGGTAGGCTCGAAGTCTGAGAGAGTTTAAATAAAAATATTAAAAAAAATAGACTTAGGGTGGATTTGAATGGGCGGTGTAGGGTGGTACGGTTAGTTTATTTTTTTATCTCACGCTATAGTATCTAATCTTACTGTTGTCGTTATTTTTACACTAACCATAGGTCAGAGGCGAATCTAGAGGGGCTAGCAGAGGCCCCGACCCCCCTTAAATATAAAATTACTATTTAGGCCCTTAAAACTTTTTAAAAATTTTAAATTAGTAAAGGTAAAATTGTAATTTGACCCTCCTAAAAAATTGTTCTAACTTCGCCCTGCCACAGGTAAACTCTCCTTCATCCAAACCCACGCTTTAATTAAAAAAAATTAAACCTATTTAAAATATTTGTTGGGTTTGGACTCTAATATTCAAAGCTTGAATTTAGCTCAACTTAAAAGTTTAAATAATCAAGATTTCCTTTATGTCCTTTTTACGATTCATAAAAACTAATCTTTTTTGGAATTTTTGGTTCCCAACAATGTATACAAGATTCAAAATTGTATTATCCCATTAGAGCATCGACGAAGCTAGAAAATTTTTTATAGGGGGCGGAATTAAATTGTATATTTTGTATGATAGTAAAAAATACAATTTCACCATTTTAATAATTTATATATTATAATTTTTAAAGGATTAAAAAAATTATCATTTGGGGGTCAAAGTGTAATTTTACATCAATTATAAAAAAAAAAACTTAAATGAAAAATTTTTCATTTTAGGAGGGTCGACCAACCTCCTAACTCTACCTCTACATGAGAGTACAATGTGTCTTTACTACAATAACCGGTATATATATATCAGTTATAATACATTTGTTCCGTTTATATTATATGAAAAGTTAAATGTATTATAATATAATGTAAATTATTTGTGTTGAAAAGTTTAATATATGAAAAATATATGTGACGAAAGGAGGCATCATTAAATCAAACAATACATAATTATATGTAAAAGCGTCCAATATAAACATGATTTAGCACGCCAGATCATAAGATACTTGTGTCAGCTTGAGTTATAAATTAATGGCCTAAGTCCGTGCATGTGGCATTTAGCTGTATACTTGTGCGGTGGGTCTTAATTTGGCCAAACATGTAATTTTGAATACGATAATGAAACCGACACCAAATTAATATAATTCATTCAAAAGATAATGTAATAGAAAATAAAAACAATATATATACACATAATAGTTTTGCGTATGTTTTGATGTCCCTTTCTCAAAGCAACCACAAAATTTCAAATTTCATTCCCTTACCAAAGTCTTGTGCTACCCCTTGGCTCACACCAATCACCTAACCACACATCTCCCACTTTGCGTCCATAAAATGAAGACTTAAATTATGATATTCATTTTAAGTATAATACCAGAAAGTAAAACAAACAACACCCACAGACACGGTGGAAGCTGCGACAGCGCATCTAGAAAAAGATCTAAAAGAACAAAAAGCGTCCTGAACCCAATGATAGGACAAGTTTGGGCTAAACAAAAAAAGGGCTTTTGCTCAGTTTCCCAGAAAATAAAAACATGCATGCAATGAAATAGACTTTTTGTCTAGGGTGTTTTTTAAGACATAGTATATTTGCCGTAATAAAGAAACCCCGATTCCCTTGAATTTGAATATCATCTGTCAGCACCACCCACCGTCATCCTTTTGTTTTTTCTTATTGTTTTCTGAAATCTACATCTCTTTTTCTTTCTTTCTTCTGATCTGCTCTCTTTGATTTCGATCAACTTCAGCCATGGCTCCTTTTGTTTGTCTATTGCTTTTCTTAGCCATGACTGGCCATTCAAGTAAGTTCCTTGCTCACTCTCTCTCTCTTTTTCTCTTCTTTGGTTTGAATGCAAAGAAAAAGAAAAGCCCTTTTTTTTTCAATAGGAAATCTTTCGATCTTCATTGTAATTTTTTTTATAAAAAAAAGGTTTTTTTTTTTTTTTTTTGTATTTTGGTTTGCAGGTGCGACTTATTGTTTATGTAATGATGGAGTGGGTGATCAAGCTCTTCAAACGACCCTGGATTATGCATGTGGAAATGGAGCTGATTGTTCTGCAATTCAACAAAATGGTGCTTGCTATAATCCCAACACTGTTAAAGATCACTGCAATTATGCTGTCAATAGTTATTTTCAAAACAAAGGTCAAGTTACAGGAAGCTGTGATTTTGCTGGCACTGCTTCAGTTAGTGCCAACCCTCCTACAAGTAAAACTCCCTTTCTTTTACCAAAATTTTCTTTCTTTTTTTTTTTTTCCCAAGTTAATTGTTTTTAAAAATAATTTCTTTGTTGTTTTTGTAGATATTCCCTCCACTTGCACCTATCCATCAAGGTATGGTTATTAGATCTCAACATTTTCAACTTGTTGACCATGCACTGAGATCTCAAAATACAAGGTTCATTCTTTTTTAAGCACCCATTATGTTCAATATATTAAAAGTTTTTTGTTGCTAAATGTTATGCAGTAGCACAGGCACAACCCCGACCACCACTCCAACAACTGCCGGGACTCCAACGAGTTTAGGCGGTGGCACAGGTACCGCCTTTAGCCCGACAGGAACAACAACAGGCATCAACGAGCCAAATCATGCTGTTGCTCTCTTCACAAGCATTAACAACATTTTGTTCACGTTTTTCATCACCCTTTGGATTATAATGCAGGGTTGTCTTTTGATGTAAATGAGAGTTGTATATTAGATTTTGGCATATAAATCAAATATAATTGACATTGTTGGGTTTAGGGATAAATGAGCTAGAGTCAAACCCTTCTCTAGGTCCCTTTCTTTTTGTGTGAAAAAATGCTTTGGACTTTGATTCCCTTTTGATTAGATAAACTTGGGTGTCTACTTTTTAGATTCTTCTGTCTGTATATATGTAGATGGAGAGTGGTGCTGTTTTGGTCGAATTGGTGGATACCGATATATACCATGTCTTAAGCTCGGGGTTGAATTACATAACTTCGAATTCCAAGTGAATATTGAATGTGGTTGATAAAAAGAAAAAAAAAAAGAATTTCGTTGGTTTATGGGCAGTAAATGAAAGAAACTTAAAATTTTATTTATTTTCGTTTATTTATTTAAAATTATGTGTGTTTATATTTGTTTATTTATAGTATACTAATAATGTTCATGAGTAATAAATAAATGAACAATAAATATATATTATTTTTTTATGTATAAAATAATTAAATATAAATATTAGTAATTATATTATAAATTAAAAAAAAAAGCATACAAGTCATAATATTTTTATTCATATATATTAATAGAACAATAAGTAAACTTTATACAAATATAAATAAAATTTTTCATAAATAAACTTTTTCTGTGTTCAACTCGTCTAAATAAAATTGAAAACGAAAAAATCGAATTATTCATAAACTATTCATCCCAAACACTTTTGATTTACAGTTTTATGGTTTAGTTTCGCAAGCAATGCCTGACGAACTACATTATCAGTTACAAGTGCATTGAGAAAAGTGAGACGAAAATAAGCGTTAGAAAAATAATTTATGCATCAACTGTTTGTACTCCCATCTTTTAATTATTTTATATTATATAAAATTTGAAATACTCATATTTTATAATTTTTTAATAGAAATGGATTTTAATTTTTTTAAGTTTAATTCACATATCACCTTTGAGGTATATCTACTTTTTCAATTTTGATATTTAAATTTTTTTACCTTAAATATGAATTTAAAATATCATTCTTTAGGAAATTATATTAGTTGCGATTTAATTATTAGTAAATTTTTTTTTACCCAATTATGAAAAGTTTCAAAAGCATCGTCCAACTATTTAATTTTGTTTTTTTAGTCACCAACCGTAAAATGACTAACGGAAAGATGACATGGTGGCTTTTTAAATTTGATATAATAGTAACTTTAACCCTAAAATTTATTCATTGTGAAATTTAGTCTTGATTCTAAAAAAATTTAATCCTCAACATTTACACATTATGTAATTTAGTCTTTTTTGTAGTTTTATTTTTCTTTGTAACCTTTTCACCTAAGGAGCTAAAAGAAATATATCATCTAAATTTGATAAAAAAATATATTGAAAATAGAAACACCAAAAAATTCATGATAATGATTTTCATATATTCTCATTCTTTTAAAATTAACCCTTAATGTCATAAAGAAAAGCAAAATTATAAAAAAGACTAAATTACACAATGTGTAAATGTTGAGTGTTAAACTTACTAAACTTTGGAAAATATAGTTATCAAACAAAAAAAAATCGAAGTAAAAGAGAGAAGGTTTACTTAAAGTAACAGTAGAGAAAACGTTGTTGTGGTTGTCAGTGATGGTAGGGTGGTCTATGGTGTTATGCTGGGAGGTAGGCTCATTAAAAATGATGAACTCATGGTCATGGTTTGTTATTGTCGTCATTGGATTCCCTCTTCTAAAAAGAGGATTCAAATGTTGGTGATGTCACTATTGAAATCTTCATGTTGCAAATAAACCAAAAAAAAAATGTTTTTGACTAATTATAAAGAGGTCCCTAGCTTTAGTAAAAAGTTAAAAGATGTCTTGTCAACAATCTATTAATGGATTAACGAAATTTTTAACGATAGTGACCAATTCGAACAATTATTTTAATTAGAGTGATGAAAATAAACTTTATTTTATATTATATAAAATTTGAAATACTCATATATTTTATATTGTAATAATGACTTTTTGACCCTCAAACTTTACAAAAAAAATTATTTTAGCTTTTAATTTAATTTTTATCTTTTTTAACTTTTGAACTTGCATTAGTTATCAAATCATTACAAAATTTATAAAAAAAAATTATATTTGTTAATTTTGTTGACATTAGCAAACAAAGGCCAAAAACTATTTTCATAAAATTGAAAAAAAACCTCTCTAGTCTCTTTTAAATTTGAAATTAAGTAAATTAATTTTATAAAAAAGATCAAAATAATTTAATCGTTATTAATTTCGAAAATGAAAAACACAATAAATAAGGATAATCATCTTCCCTTAAAAAATTTTAGCTGGAAAAAAGGGAAAAAAATAAAACCTTATTTCCACATGTTGAGTTCCTCTTCGTCCACGTAATTTTAATTTAAAATCTTATTTCCAGCCTAATAAAAAAAACACCTAAAATTACATTCTTACCTCACTAACCCGTTTACCTGCCACCTAAACCCATTTAATTAAATCAACATCAAGATTAATTAACTAAACAGTATCGAAAAAAAAAACGCCAATTTTTTTTTTTTAAAAAAAAGAGAGAAAAGAACAAAACTAAGAACCCTCATTGTGAAATAGTTTAGTCTCCACCATTGGAGCCCCAAAGACAAATATCTAGGATGACATAGGGCTAGTTTGGTAATGCTTTTGAAAAAAAATACTTTTTAAAAGTGCTGTGGAAAAGTGCTTTTGAGAAATACTTTTGAAAAATTTGGTTTAAAATTTGAGTGTTTAGCATCGTTGTCAAAAAGTGCTTTTGAGAAATAAAATGTCCGTTTTAGACATGTTATTATCAAGTAACAAATATGCATTTAAATAATATTTAAATTAGTTAATATTATTATATTTTAGTAAGAATATAAAAAAAATTATTATAACTTCTTGTTAATATTTTAATATATAAAATATAAATTTTAAATATTTTTAAGCAAAGATATTAATTATTTATAAAATTTAATTAGAATATATAAACTATATTTTAAATATTTAAATATACTATTAAATATTTGTTATTAGTATTTTAAAAAATATTTTTTTATTTTTAATTAATGATTTTGACACATTTGTAATTAAGTACCAAGAAAAAAAGAGAGGAAGTACTATATTATTGGAGGGGTGAAAAAGTAATTAAGCACTAAAAGTGCTTTTGGGAGAGAAAAAGCTAAAAATTTTAGCTTCTCTTTTTCAGAAGTGCTTTTCAGAGCTTTTCAAAAGTATTTCTGAAAAGCTAAAAAATTCAGCCAAAAGCAATTTATTCTGCACAGCTTTTCTTCCAGAAGTGCTTTTGAAGCCAGAAATACTTTTGAAAAGCAATGCAGAACTGGCCCATAATCTATAAAGCTAAACCTTTGGTTAGACAACCTTACAAATGAAAATTTCCTACCAACTGGTTGCAAATAAGGATTGCGTTAATTATTTTTTACTCTCATCCTCAGCATGACGCAGTTGGGTATTCCTTGAGTCTCCTCTGAGCAGCTATAGCAGTAGCCATGGAAGAAGGTAGGTGTCTTAGGCTTCTTTTGAATCACCAATTAATACCAGGGTAATGAAATTTTAAGGAATAATATACTTTTACTGAAGTTTTTGAGTATTTGAAACATCAATGATGAGGCACGTTTGTAAAACCTTACTTCAACGAAACTCTAGTTTTCAATTAAAAAAAGCAACCTCAATTAAATTGTTTTTTTTATTACAATTTTAACCTTTTATCTAATGTATGTTTGTATTGCTGATTTTTTTTTAAAATAGTAGTTATATATTATCATTATAAAATTAATATTAATTAATTGAAAATAAACATTTTAATAAACATATTTTATTAAATAAATTTATAAATTCACATATTTTTAATAATTTCGTAAAAATAAAATAATTTAAAAAATTTCTATTATATATTATTTTTAATCTAATGTCCTTAATAGTCATTTTTTATTCTCAGGTCATTGTTACAGTTGCATTTAAATCCAAATACATACCTCACCATTGTTTTTAATCTCACTGCTACAGTATCCAATCTCACCACTATAGTAACTAATCTCACTACCATCGCTGTTTTTAACCTCACCGAAAGTAAACATATCGCCTATTCAAACTAAGCCTTAGACTTTCAATTTTGATCCTATCTTCATATGTTTTTGATACCCTAGATGGTGATGTGGCCAACGTCTAGGCTCTGCTTAACTGTGATTTTGAAAAACAAATTTTAACTTAAAAAGCACTTTTGACTTTAAAGTTATGTTAAATAAATTCCATTTGTTTAAAAATTGTAACTTGATGAGAAACACTTTTGTACATATGAAAAAAATTAAAAATTTTAATTTTTTAGCCAAAAACACTTTTGATAGGCAATTTACATTTTTATCTTCCATTTTTCTTCTCCCAACAACACAAGGTACATTTCTAACTTCTTTTTTATTTTTTCTTTCAAAGCTCAATCTCTAGTTCTCCTTCTCTTTTATTTTATTTTTTATTTTTTCATTTTCTTCAAGGTTTTTGCTTCTCTCTCTCTTTTCCTACTCTCTTAATCCTATCTTCTCATTTTAACTCACTATTTAATTTTTTAGTTTTTCCCCATTTCAGGTTAAGCTAGTTTTGGTTGCTCCTCATAGGTTAACTTTCTCGTTTCACCTTTAATTTTCTTGGGTTTTTTATTTGGTTACTGTATTTGATATATAGATTTTTGTTTACTGGATTTTTTAATTTACAAATTCTTAGCTCATCAGTTTTCTTATCTACAAATCTCAAGTTAGCTTCTTTTTGTGTTATAGTTTGTTGGGTTTATACATATACCATTTTTAACTGTAATTTTGTTAGAAAACAAACCTATTTTTCAAAGTCAAAAATTACAGGTAAAGAATTTCTATCAAAATAGGCTTGTAGAAATGATAAAGCTTATCAAGTTGAAAATTTCATGAAACGTCAAGGATGATGGCATCAACTTTAGAAGTTTTAAACGACAAAGAAATTAGCTTGCAAGGTGGATAGTAAGCTGTCAAGAAATTGGTTTGCAACTTGGCTTATTGGCCTGTACAATGGATAAGTATTATCATTTATGATATACTTAAGGGATAAAGCAATCATTAAGGCGGTAAACTATGTATATATATATGTATGTTTAGTTCATGTGTTAGTACTAGAAAATGTTAGTGAGTTTGAGAAAAAAAAATAGTGTTGTGAGTTATAAAAGGAAAAACCTAGCAGCAGCTAGTATAGAGAGAGAGAGAAAAAAAGAGAGAGTTTGTATTGTGTTTATTTGTGTATAATAAAAAATTAGTATTTGATTTATTTTATTATGCTTCCAACAAGTGGTATCCGAGCTAGGTTCGTGTTGACGTCACAATGGCAAACATGATTCAACCGCAGATCCCGAAATTAACAAAGACAAATTATGGCAATTGGAGCATCCAGATGAGGGCTTTGCTTGGTTTTCAAGATTGTTGGGATGTTGTCGAAGAAGGATATGTCGAGCCCAAAAATACAGTTGCCGAAGCGGCTTTGACAAACGAAGAAAAAAGAATATTGAAAGAAGCTCGTAAAAAGGATAAAAGGGCACTGTTCTTTATTTTTCAAGGTGTTGATAAATCAACTTTTGAAAAAATTTCAGATGCGAAGACATCAAATGAAGTATGGGAAATTTTGCAAAAATCCCTTCAAGGAGCGAAAAAAGCCACAAAGGTACGTTTACAAACCCTTAAAGCCGAATTTGAGACGTTGAGAATGAAACCTTCAGAAAACATTGATGATTATGTCATTCGAGTGAAAGAGATGGTAAATGAAATGAAAAGGAATGGAGAAACACTTGATGATGTTAGAGTAATGGAAAAAATTTTGCTATCATTGACACACAAATTTGATTATATGGTGGTTGCCATTGAAGAGTCAAAAGATTTATCACAAATATCAATCGACGAACTTGTGGGTTCCCTCTAAGACCATGAGCATAAAATGAAGCAAAATGATGATACTGGAAATTTTGACCAAGTCTTGCAAAGCAAGTTGTCCTTCAACGAAAGTGGAGCTAGGGATAACTTTGGACAATGTATAAGTAACCGTGGAGGATATCGTGGAGGATATAGAGGCAAAAATAGAGGCGGACGAGGAATACATGGACGAGGTAATCAATCATATGGTAAAGTCCAAACAAGTGAAGAATATCAAACATCAAGTCGTAGATAAGGAGCTCGAGGCTAAGGTCCAAGCAGAGGTAGATTTTAACAAGGAAATAAATCTCAGGTACAATGTTATAATTGCAATAAATATGGCCATTACAGTTAGAGTGTAGATTAAATCCTAAGATGGAGGAGAGAAATCATGTAGCAACAACTAAAGAAGAAGAAAACGTGGAATCTAGTGTATTCCTCACTTATAAAGAAAGTGAAAAATCAATAAAAAATATTTGGTATCTTGATAATTGCGCCAGCAATCACATGTGTGGCCGAAAAGACTTATTCTTAGAGTTGGATGAGAATATTCATGGACAAATAACGTTTGGAGATGAATCGCATGCCATGGTCAAAGGTAAAGGAAAAGTTACTATTACACAAAAAAATGGAGAAAATAAGTTCATATCAGATGTTTATTATGTACCAGCTTTGAAAAGCAACATCATCAACCTTGGACAGCTTCTACAAAAAAGGATATGGAGTACATATGAAGGATTCCATGCTCGCCCTAAAAAATAAGAGTGGTGAGTTAATTGCCCAAGTTGATATGACGCGTAACCGTCTATTTACTATTGACATTGAGTCTGGAGAGGTGAAATGTATGAAGAATGCAATTAAAGATGAATCATGGTTGTGGCATTTAAGGTTTGAGCATTTTGGATTTTTCAGTCTGAAGCTATTGTCAAAGAAAATATGGTAAATGGGTTGCCAAAAATTAATCTTCCTGATCAACTGTGTGAAGCCTACATTAAAGGAAAACAACACAAACAGAGTTTTGAAATGGGAAATATTCGACGAGCCAGGAGACCATTGGAGATCGTGCACTCCGACATAGCAGGTACTTTTGATATACCATCACTTGGTGGAATAGGTACTATGTTACTTTTATTGATGATTTTAGCAAAAAAAGTGGATATATCTTCTTAAAACAAAATCAGAAGCATTTGACAAGTTTATCAGTTCAAAGCCATGGTAGAAAAATAGAGTGAACATTTCATTAAGATACTCAGAACTGATAGAGGTGGTGAGTATACTTCAAAGCTATTTGAAAGTTTTTGCAAGAAACACAGAATTATTCACCAGTTGACAACTGTATACATGCGACAACAAAATGGAGTCACTGAAAGAAAGAACCGCTGTAATGCCCCAAAAATCTCGAAACCTAAAAATCCTGAAATCCCAAATTTTCTTTTTCGGTTCTGATAAAAAAATGTGTGCTAGGTATTTTCGGTTAAGTATGTAATAGTAGGTCTTGGCTAAGGTTTGAATTTAAACTTAGGGGAAAAGAAAATTATGCGTTAATAATTATTAGGGAACCCTGATGGCAAGTAGTTGGGCTTTTAAATAAAAATAGGGGAAAAATGACATCAAGAAGCCTTGTGGTGGAGTGACGCCACTTAGGGTGTAGGGAGGTGGCGTTAGTGGCTAGCAAGGAGATCCAAGGTTCGAATCCTAGCTTAGTATTTTTAGAAGTTTAATTTTGGCCTTCTAGAAGGTTGGAAGTGGCGTGAAGATAGACTCCAAGGGGAGTGTTTAGAAGAGAAAATTAAGGAAAAGATCAAGGGGTTATCAGGGAGAAAAATGAGGAGATGAGAAGGGAGAAGTGATGGAGCCGAATTGGGAATTGGGGATGGAAAATTCGGCTATAAGGGCTATAAATAGGGGTCGAATACAAGGTTTCCAGGCTACTGCCGAAATTCTTCTTCACCTTGCTACCGAAAACCCTTTTGTTTTTCTTTCTTTTTGCCGATTTCTATTCTGATCTACACAATTTTCTTTGTTTCACTTAGCTGATTTCTTCTTTTACTCTTCTTCTTTAATTTGTACCAAATAAACCTTATTCACCATATTAGTTTGAAAGCTGAAAAGCTGAATCTCCCTTGGGCCGATTACTCTTTTGGTGTAAGTATCTTATCTCTTTTCGGCTAGTATTGTTAATACCGAGTACTTCCTTCCCCCACTCTTTCTAATCAACTCTGGTAGGGAATTAGAATCGGATCTCGAATTGTAGCTCTCTGCCGAATTGCTCCCAAGGTGTTTTGCGGTTTTGGTAATTATTCCTTTCTTGTTGGCTAAGGTTGGCCGGATGGTCTTAAGTGAGATAAGGGGGTGAATGATGTTGGATGCGAGTCCCCTAGTATTTGGTTTTAATGAGTAAGATTAATGCAGATCTAGGGAGTATGTGATCAAGGAAAAGCTATTAGGGATTGGTGTTCAAGGTAAGGTTAAGGTGAGGTTTCAGTTTTGGGTCAAATTTGTATTAAGAATACGATTAATTGAAGGGTGATATCGTTTGTAGGTTTGCGGCTAAGGGAATCGCAACACGCTCTATTACCAGGTGTGTACATATCTATTACCAGGTGTGTACATACACTGCACACATATAATGAATCGGCAAAAGTCGAAAAGCTAAAAAGCCGAAAAGCCGAAAGTTTGGCTACGGTAGTCTTACAAGTGCGCGAACACTCGTAAGGGGGAAACCGATAGGTTACCTGAGGCCCACGGGCTATTCCGTGGACTTCGGTTGTGATTTGGCCATATGGGCTGGAATGGGCTAAATGGGCCCGATGGGTTGTTGGGCCCATAATAGGCAAAAACTGAATATTGATGCTATGTGATAGGAATTTGTATGTGAGCATGAATATGAAAGTGACTAGGCCTAACGGGCCATATAAATGTGATTTGGGCCTAATGGGCCATATACAAGTGATTTGATCCTAATAGGCCATATACAGGTGATTTGGGCCTAATGGGCTAGATACAGGTATGTGAATTTGTGTAATACCCCTACCCGTATTCATTGCCGGAATAGGGTACGCAGTATTACCAGAGTTTACAAATTAAATTTTTTTTAACTCAATATAACCCCTTTATAGATATCTACCCTTCCCTGAAATTTTAAACCAAAAACAATCCACATCAACCAATCCAATTCAACATATTTTCAAGATAAATTTATGCATATTTATAAAATAACATCATCACATACCCAAAACTAGGTTTGTTAACCACACAAATGGCTAACTCTACATTCATTTCACAAAATCATTTACTTTATTAGCTTATACATGCCCTTGATTTCCAAAATAAAGTTTCTTTATGTACCGAAATCCTGAGGTTAATAGTGTGATGTGTCTCCGACCAAATCCGACCTCCGAGCTCTTAACACTACAAAACAGGGGAAAATGAAACAGGGTAAGCACTTTGTGCTTAGTAAGCTCATGTAACAAGAATTATACTTACCTAATATTTTCAATACAATACAATAAACATTTATATATCCATTCAATGCATTATTACCCTAATATGCACAAACTCAACATTCAAGTTAGTACAATAATTTGCATGTACCAATAATATATACCATGATTGATGAGCTCATCAATACCATGATTTGTATTTCCTTGTTATTTTTCCATATTTATCCCGTTGAATTTCTCGGAATTTCGATGGATTTTCAGAGGTACACTTTTAGTGTACAATTCCGGGTCCGTCAATTCATATTCATGTGCACACATTTCCATTTCAGAGAGCACACTCCCGCGAACCTCATCCTTACAAATGGATTACATCCGAGCTAAATCCTCTGTAATATAAACTCATAGAGTATTGTCGGGATTACGGTCAAGCTAAATCTCTGCAACGACAATTACTCTAATGAGCTTGGATTTGAATTACCAGTCCAAAGCTAAATTTAGACACGATTCGGATTACCCGTCGGGCTAAATCCATTTTCCACATATTCTTCGGGAGGGCTATATCGGGATAGGATCACCCGTGCGGGTTAGATCCTTTTATCGTCAATTCCTTTTCAGAGATCCATCGAAATTTCCTTTCATTCAACCGGATTTCTTCCCGTTTTTATCAAATATGTCAATGTTTCATAAAATTTCATATAATGAACATTCAAATCATATTCATATAAAAAACATGCATTTCAAGCATTTAAGAATATAATTCAAGTTACATGAACTTACCTTGATACTTGTTTGTGTACACAAATCTACTAATCCTGAACTTTTTCCTTTCCTCGATCTAGCTTCGTATTTGAATCTTCTGGATCTAAATAAATAAATTTAATTATCAATTTAATACATTTCATGTTCATATGCAACATTCTCTATAATTCAACTATTATTTATAGTTCATTCAAAGCTGTCTACTTAAGTCATAGTCACTAAATTATTTATAACTCAAGCTACAGAACTCCAAATTAAGTTCCGTTAATTTTTCCTAAAACTAGACTCATATATCTTCTTACCATAAAATTTTCAGTATTTTTTGTTTATCTAATCAGTACATTTTATTCTTTAAAGTCACCCCTGTTCTGCTGTCTAACAGTTCTGACCCTTCTTCACTAAAAATTAATTATCTCTTCATACAGAATTTAAATGATGTTCTCGTTTATTTCTATTAAAAATATACTCATTAAGAATTCTAAACATATAAATTTAAGCCCCTAATTATTTTTATTCAATTTTTTATGATTTTTAAAAGTTATAACAGGGGAACCTAATTCATTCTAACCTTGTCTCACAAAATTCATTATATCTCAAAATTTACAAATACATTGCTTACACTATTTCTTCTATGAGAAACTAGCCTCAATAAGCTTTAATTCCATATTTTTTTCATCTTCTAATTCGATTCCTAAAATTTATAGTGAATTTTCAGAGTTAGTCTACTGCTGCTGTCCAAATTGTTTTAGTGCAAGCTGTTTATTACCATTTTTCCCCTAAGCTTTTAATAAATGAGAATTTCGTCCCTACTCAATTAGTCTCTCAATTGAGCTTATTTTTCTCAATTAACACTTTATTATATCACCTTAAACTAGTTTACAACCTTTAGGAATCAAAGTTTTAGAAATAGACTTTAATTCCAAACATTTTCACAATTAGGTCTTAAAAATCAATTTCCATTGAAATTACCTAATAAAATCATCTCATAAACAAACTTTAATTTCATTCTATTTCATCATAAAATTACAGCACTAAATCATGGTGACTTTCAATTTCATCCATGAAATCAAAAACTAATGAATTTAATAGTAGGACCTAGTTGTAAAAGTCTTAGAAACACAAAAATTACAAGAAAAAGGCAAGGATTAACTCACTTGGTGCAAAAATGATGAAATACCAGCTTAGAGAACCCTCTTATGGCGCTTTTAGCTGCTGGAATTGAAGAGAAATAAAGAGAAATCTAGATATTTCCTATTTAGTCCGAGCTTTATTTAGTTAATTTTGCAATATTCCAATTTTGCCCTTAATTTATCAAATTCCCTGCTGATTTCATGCCCTTGTCGTCCAGCCTAAATAAATTTTGGGTCTAATTGCCTTTTAAATCCTTTCTCATTAGACTCTTATGCTATTTAATCATTCTAGCAACTTTTACACCTATTACAATTTAGTCCTTTTCATTTAATTGACTACCCAAACATTAAAATTTCCTAACGAAATTTTAATACCACATTACTAACATTTCATAAATATTTATAAAATTATTTTTGACTCGGTTTTACGAGATAAAGGTCCCGATACCTTGTTTTTACCCAATTTCTTCAATAATTTCTTTTTCTAACTAACCACTAAATCGGTAAAATTTTTCTATCAATATTTTCATACGATTTTCCTATCATATCAAATTTAAAGAAAAAATATTGAAATAAATTTCTCTTTAAATCGGATTTGTGGTTACGAAACCACTGTTCCGATAACCTTGAATTTAAGCCATTACAATTTGATTGGGCTTTGTAAGGGGTTTTGGGCCTAGAATATGATAACTACATAAAACTTAATAATTATTTGCGACCGTGGACAAGTCATAGAGTTAAGGTGTGGCAACGGGTATATGCATGTCTAGGATTGGATCTAGGGAGAGCTTGGTACTTAAGTGGTCTTAATGACCCACTTTCTCTTCTCTAGAATCCTACCTGATGCATAGTATTCGTTCATCTTAGCTCACGAGACTTGTTAATGGGCCAAGGTAAGTGAAAACCGTAATTAAGGGAAAATTATCAAAATGCCCCTAAGGGAAAAAATGACCAAAATACCCCTAGGTGTTGAATGTAATTGACATGCATACATATGATATTCTGCTTAGGTTACATATCAGTTGAGAATTATAGAAGGAAGGAAGTATATGAAGATCGCATGGTTGCTTGACAATCGTGGATCCAACGACGGCTTTTAAAGCCCAATATGTAAATGAAGGTAGTTCCGCAACCGGGCTACCCTTAGTGTGTCGGTTGGGTGGGTCGATATTTATATCCCCACATGGTGTGACAGGGGACGGAGTTGGTGTGTAGCAGATGGATAATTTGGATGGGATTGCATTGCATGTTTGATGTATGATGGTTTTTGGAATGCTTTTTTTTTGTTGAGGGTTGTACACACTGAGTTTGCGAAAACTCACCCCCTCTTTTATTTTATTTTCAGGTGATACTCAATAGAAGGTTCGATGTTTGGAGGGACTTTGGGTGACCAGTTAGCAAGATAATTTGGACTTAGTTTTTTTTAAGCATATAAGTTTTTATCTTATTAAGTATGTTTCAGACCAGATTGTAACAATGTTTCATTATGTTATTATTACTTGAATTATTATTATTTTCGTTGTAAATATGAAAAGTTGAACATGAGTTTCCTAAATTATAGTATGTTTTCTACGTTTTCGCAACTAAATTTTAAAATGACATGTTTTCATAAAATCATATGTTTTAAACAAGTGATTGAAAGGAGTTTTTTTTAGGTTAATTAAGGTTTCTTTTATTTTAAGAAGAGTTTTCAATGAAAACACAGTTTTCGTTAAAACTCTTCAATGTAACATGCCGGATTCAGCTATAACGTCTGGGCCGGGTTCGGGGTGTTACAACCGCACTATTCTTGATATGACAAGAAGCATGGTTAAAGGTAAGCATTTACCAAGAACTTTCTGGGCTAAAGCTGTTCAATATGATGTTTATTTGTTGAACTGATGTTCAACAAAAAGTGTGAAATATAAGACGCCAAACGAAGCTTGGAGCAATCAAAAGCCAGGAGTTGGACACTTAAGATTTTTGGATGCATCGCATATTTTCATGTTGCTGACCAGACAAGAAAGAAGCTTGACGATAAAGGAGTAAAATGTATTTTCATTGGTTGTGAAAAGAAAAGCAAGGCATATAGGTTATACAACCCTCTCACGAAGAAAGTTATTATTTCAAGAGATGTTGAATTCGATGAAGCTGATTATTGGAGATGGAGCGAAGAAGAGAAAAAAAATTGAAGGATTATTTTTCAGTTATGACAAAGACGATGAGTTCATTAATCAAGAACAAGGCGACGATCAAAGCCCTCCTCCAAGTCTTGTTGCAACAACTCCTACAACATCATCATCTCCAATTAGCAACAATACCAGTAACTCAGAGGAAACACCTGCAAGAATGCGTAGTTTACGCGATATTTATGAGGTTACAGAACCCATAGAAACAATACTCGATTATTCATTATTCTGTTTAATGACAAAATGTGATCTAATAATATATGAAGATGCAATCAAAGATGCCAGATGGAAGAAGACAATGGATGAAGAAATTGCAACAATAAGAAGAAATGACACATGGGAGCTAACCAGTTTACCAGAAGGACATAGTCCAATTGGAGTAAAATGGGTGTACAAGATGAAGACCAACAAAGAAGGAAAAGTGGAGAAATACAAAGCAGGACTAGTTGCAAAAGGCTACAAGCAAAGATATGGCGTAGACTATGATAAAGTATTCGCTCCAGTCGCCAGAATTGATACTATAAGGCTTCTCATGACAATTGTAGAAAAAAATAAATGGAAATTTTATCAGATAGACGTGAAGTCAAAATTCTTTAATGGCTACTTGGAAGAATAAGTCTACATTGAATAACCACCTAGATATAGCAAACAATGACAAGAAGACAAAGTTTATTGCTTGAAGAAAGCTTTACATGGACTAAAGCAAGCTCTGAGAGCATAGAACACAAGAATAGATGAATACTTTCAGAAGAACGGGTTCAGAAAAAGCCCATACGAGCATGCTCTATATACAAAGAAAAATGAAGTTGGTGACATTATGATCGTGTGCTTATATGTGGATGATATGATTTTCACAGGAAACAATTCAGGTATGTTCAATGATTTTAAGAAAGTTATGACTAAAGAATTTGAAATGACAGATATTGGTGAAAGGCCATACTTTCTTGGAGTTGAAGTAAAACAAATGAAAGATAGCACATTTGTATTTCAAAAGAAGTATGCAGAACAAATTTTAAGAAAATTCAATATGAAAGATTGCAAGCCAGTAGCCACGCCAGCAAAACCAGGCATGAAATTAAGTGTTGATTCATCCAGAGAGCCAGTAAATTCAACATTTTTTAAAAGTATCATTGGAAGTTTAAGGTACTTGACTATCACGCGGCCAAACATCATGTACGTAGTGGGAATAGTTAGCAGATACATGGAGAAGCCAAAACAAGATCACCTGATTACAGTAAAGAGAATTTTAAGACACATCAAAGGTACGATGGATCAAGGTTTATTTTATACACACTCATAGAGTTCAAAACTGGTTGGTTATTCAGATAGTGATTATGGTGGTGACTTGGATGATCGCAAAAGCACATCCAGATATTTATTCCATATTGGTTCCGTAGCATTTTCATGGTCATCAAAAAAGCAACAAATAGTAGCCCTATCAACATGTGAAGCAGAATACATGGCTGTTGCAACATGCACGTGTCAAGCAATTTGGTTGAAGAATATTTTAGGTGAATTATCTATTATACAAGAAGTTCTAATTACAATTTATGTTGACAACAAGTCCACAATATCTCTTGCAAAGAATCCAATGTCTCATAGTTGAAGCAAGCATATCGATACAAAGTATCATTTTATTCGAGAGCAAGTGAAAAATAAAAATGTGGAGTTAGTTTACTGCAGAATAGAAGATCAATTGGCAGACATTTTTACGAAGCCATTGAAAGCTGACATATTCCATAAACTCAAAGAAAAGTTTGGAATGAAAAGTTCGGTTTGAGGGGGAGTGTTAGAAAACAAACCTATTTTCAAAGTAAAAAATTGCAGGTAAAGAATTTCTATCAAAATTGGCCTGCAGAAATGATAAAGCTTATCAAGCTGGAAATTTCATGAAAAGTCAAGGATGATGGCAGCAACTTTAAAAGTTTTACACGGCAAAGAAATTAGCTTGCAAGGTGGATAGCAAGCTGTCAAGAAATTGGTTTGCAACTTGGCTTATTTCCCTGTACAATGGATAAGTATTATCATTTATGATATACTTAAGGGATAAAGGAATCATTAAGGCGGTAAACTATGTATATATATGTATGTTTAGTTCATGTGTGAGTGCTGGAAAATGTTAGTAAGTTTGAGAAAAAAAAAAGAGTGTTGTGAGTTATAGAAGGAAAAACTAACAGCAACTAGTATAGAGAGAGAGAGAAAAAAGAGAGTTTGTATTGTGTTTATTTGTGTATAATAAAAAAAATTAGTATTTGATTTATTTTATTACGCTTTCAACAAATTTGTTCTCTCATGGAGAATACTGGGAATTTTAAATTGGTTTTTGGGATTTCATTTCTCTTTTGTTTACTTGATCTTTCAGTAGGATTCAACCTTGTAAATAACTAATAAATGACCTCTTATTAAAAAAAAAATCACTCACTTGTTGAACCAAGTAGAAGAAATCAAAACCTTTGGAAAACCAAGAATTGCCAGACATTGTAAAACTAAAAAATTGATCAAGGCTAAACACTTGAACTTCATTTCCTTTTCCTCCTCTCAACCTCTTTTCCCTTTGTCTCAACTAATTAAAGTTTGAAGAGTTTTGAGAATGATATTACGTTGATAAGATATTTTTGTAAATAAAAATGAAAGGCTTATGGATGAGGAATCCGAAGCTAGATATGCTAAAGTTCAAAATGCTTATGTATTTAATGTTTTCCAAATAACTGCAATCTGGTAGCTCAATTATATGTTTGTATTAATTCCATTTTTTATAATTGTTTCCTTGTTTGGTATGTTTTTAATTACTACTATTTTAATTTAAGTCTCTTATGTTTTATCTTATTAGAAAATATGGCTGAATGGTTGGAACAATTAAAATATTAATGCATTTATTCCATGACAGACAAAATATAAGTCTTAATTGTATATATTACCTGTAAAACCAAGCAAGATGTGTGACAGTTTGGTGCATATGGGATATGGCTTATAATCTTGTGTTAAACATAACAGACAAATTTACATCCATAGCCACTCACTTTTTTTTATGAGTTTGAATAAATTCAAAGGACAATCAAGATTCATGTATCATAATAATTGTAGCAACTATAATAAGTGAACTACGGAATTATTCATTGTAATTCACAAACTCTTTTATGATGTGATTCATGGAATCAAGGAATTACAATGAATGAAACATAAGAGGTATCCCTTTAGATTAGCAACTATATTAAATAAAGGGTTAAAATAGCTTTTTCTTTTGTAAAGTTAGAGGGCCAAATAAGTCATTATACCTTTTATATTTTATAAATTTTTAATAGAAATGGATATTAATTTTTCAAGGTTTAATTCATGATTTTACCCTTGAAGTATATTTATTTTCTCACTTTGGTACCTAAACCTTTTTGTTTTATCTCAATTAGGTACCTGAAGTATCATTATGTCATAATTTTGGGTAAACTACATTAGTAATCACCAAACTATTAGAAAGTTTCTTTTTTGGTAACCTAATTATGGAAAGTTACAAGATGGTCACCCAACTAGTCAATTTTATTTTATTTTTGTCATCGACTATTAAATGACTAACGAAAAGATAATATGATGAATTTTAAATTTGACATAATAGCAACTTTAACCCTCAAGATTTATACATTATACATTTTAGTCTTGTTTCTAAAAAATTTAACCCTTAACATTTACACATTGTGTAATTTGGTCTTTCTTGTAGTTTTGATTTTCTCTCTGTATATATATGACATTTTCACCTAAAAAGCTAAAAAAAATTATAAGCTAAATTTGATTGAAAATATAACAAAAATGGAAAGACTCAAAAAATTAAGATAATAATTTTAATATTTTCTCTTTATTTTAAAATTAACCTTTACAAGAAAAGCAAAACTACAAAAAGAACTAAACTCTATTTTCCTTCCATTTTGAATATTTTTCAAGTTAGTGAGAGAAAGTTTCAATTCTTATGTTTCTTGTTATTTTGGGGTTAGATTCTTCATAGAATTAAGTTTAGCATGGATTGAGATAGATAGAAATCGAGTTAGAATATATATTGGGTGAGAATTGCTTAAGTTGCCTTTGTTAAGTGCATAGATGTTTTAGTGAGAGAGAGGTTGAGTTGGTGTTGTTGGTAGTTTTTGGACATCTAGAAGTTCCTAATATTGTTTCTAAGATTAGATTTTAGGTTTGATTAAGTTAGATTGATGTTCTCTTAAGTTTTCGATAGAAGCGGGAAAGCTATTGTTATATCGAATTGCATATCATTATTAGTTTTAGGAGGTTTTAATTCTTAGTAGATGTTTCTCTAACTTTATCTTATTACTCCAATTGATTGTTGTAGCCATGGACATGGCTGAAACATCAAAGGCCAAGGGAAAAGAAAAAATTATTGAAACTTGATGGTTTGGTTTGTGCTATCTTTAACTAAATTCCTAGTATAATTTCTTTACATGATTTAGTTTAAGATGTTTCCGTTGATATTATATTGTTATGTAACTTGATTGGATGTGTCATGTTTATAAGTTGAATAATTAGTTAGGGCCGTCCAATGGCACTATTGGCCAAATTAGGTCTCAAAATAAGTAAAAAGAGGCATTTACACTTATTAAATCAAAATTCTAAAAACTACAAAAATCTACGTAAACGACACTATTTTGCTCGAAAATAAGCTCCTTAAGTATACTGGGAAAGCCTAATTTGCCCTATCAAATTACGACAGATTAGATCTTTCAACTCCTCAAACCCTTGTAGAGAAACACAAATATGATTAGTGGCTCTCGAATTAGTGACCTAGTGGTCTATTGAATCCTCCACTAAACAAGCTTCTATCATAAAGTGTTCTATACCTTTTCCATTGGTGGCTAGGAACTCCTCTCACTCTTTACAGTTTGCCTTGAAGTGTCATTTCTTACTGTGGAAGAAGCGTTTAGACTTAGATGAGTTTTTAGGCTTTCTAGTTCTTTTCCTTCCACTTATGGTAGCCTAGAGACCTTAGCTTGCCTTACCTTTGTTAACGCACTATCATTTCCCTTTTAAGGAAGAAGCGATAACTATATTTACTTCTATTCTTCAGACTAGTTAGCCGCCTTTCAACATCAATTTTTAGAATTATAACTCCTTCATGAATTGTGTAAGTGTTAGGTTCTTGTTGCCAAGGTTATATGAGGCCCGAAAGCCAACAGCATCCTTGGACAAGCTCTTGAACACCATCTCAATTTGAGTGTTTTGGTCCAAATTGACCTAATTTTTCGTTGCCTTGGCAAAGTATCCCACAAGAGTTATCTATTGTCTTTGATCGAAATTTCAGGCTTTTGTTGCATATTCATCAAGCTAGTTATAGCAAATTGTCGAGCCAAGACAGGTTGGCCTCTGAACATGTCTTCTAGGTTATCTAGAATCACTTTGGTAGTCTTACAGCTCTTCAGTTGTTTATATAAGGTGCTAGTTACACTTGCCAGCATATAACAATGAGCTATCTCATCAGACTCCTCTCAGCATTTTCTAGCCTCAACTTGAGTGGCCAGAGGGCACTTATTATCAAGAAATTATTTTAAGTTTCTCACAGCTCAGGACAATTATCAGGTTCCATTTCCATTCCTTATAGTTGTTTCCGTTTAATTTGTTTTTAGTGAGTTTGTTTAATAAGAGAGTAGGTGCCATTTTTGAACTAAAAATAAAAATATTCATTCATTAATATCTTTGTATTAAGAAAATGTTTGAAAATGTTTTGCAACAATACATTATGCATTAAGATGATGCATGCGTCTTACGTTAAAACTTGAAAACATTTGTAAGTCTTTGCAACGATAATTCCTATACCCATTAAATCAAGCCACCATGGGGTGATCATGATCAACTAGTAAGAATATGGATTTCCATCCAATTAGTTCATGAACCTAATTCCTTAGGAATTCATACGTACTAATAATTGTGTAACAATTGACCATCATTCTAACTTAAGTAAAACTCTGTGAGGAGTTACTTAATTTAAAGATCTTGAGTGTATAATCATCAACTCTACACCTGTCCATCAGGCACCAAAAATGAGTCATCATGAGACAAATCTCACTGAGTAGTATGCTGTGACTAGTTGTCCTCTTTGAAGATAAAATTTCTTGAAGGTTGATCCAGCTATCATACTAATACAAGAGAGTTTTACTTACTTTTAGGCAATCTCCTCAGTGAGGTCCACATGACAATCCTACCGTGGAGTAGTTAAATTGCCATGCCATCACAAGAGACAATTGATAGAGGTCATAGGTCTTGTTTAGAGATCTTCTCCCACTCAATATTTTAAAAAACATGCAAGGTTTTTAATGTACAGTTTCAATCATGAATGATCAATATATGCATGACAAGTTCATGTGGCATTCTTTCCTAAACTATATGACATGCTTATCATATATATGCATGAACATACATTCACACATATAAATATCATCATGCTTATATCATAAATTTAAAAGCATAAAATTTAAACAACTCTGACCACCCAAAGTTTCCATCATTCCACCCTAGAAAAAATGAAAATTGCAAAATTATAAAATTCACCTCAAAGCATACTTTAGGTCTTTAATTTTGCCACCACAGACTTTTGAACGAAACTGGTTTAGTTTTCTTTCATCGTCTTCTTTTCGTCACCATTTTCATGTCATTGCCACCGCCGGACCACCGACAGCCTCTTGTTGTTAGATCACCATCGATTTCGTGCTGGTTTGGATATGTCAAGTTTTGATTGCCTTCAGACGTGTGAACGTTTGGACTGGAAATGCTGCAGCAAAAAGATATAAAATTAAGCAACGGTGTTCGCAAGTATACGGGTCAAATTGTAGTATAGAAGAATGTTACAACGAAACACTATGAAAAGTATTTCGAGGATTGTACCCAATGGAGGTTAAATTAAACTTAAATTAGTTTTCTACACTAATAGGTCTAACTAGTATTGATTTAAAATTATATTATGAAAAACCAAAATTAAAATTGATCAACTAAAATAACATAAACTATCTAAAATGAAAATAACCAAATAACAATCGAAATTAGATCCAATTAACCAGATAGAAGATTAACTCACTTCAGTGCTCCTAATTAACTTTGATCCTAATTAACTCTAAAACCCGGGTTTTACCGAGTTAGATATTAATTAAGTAGTTATTACCTCGCAACCTCTAACTAATTAACTAATCAACCACTACAAGCTTACCCCTTGGCCTCACTTTCTTGACAGGGACAAATTATGATTTACTCGGTAAGCTTATCTGTAACACTCCAAACCTGGCCTAAACGTTATGACCGAATCCGGAGTTGTCACAAGGTAGGGTTTTGAAAATAGGGTTGTTTCGTCAACTTATTCAAGATTCATAGTTCATACTCGTTTATAACCTTTTTAGAAGTTTTATTTGATTAATTTATTTACCAAAACATAATTTAAAGCGAAAGTCTTAAAACCGTTATGTTTCAGAAATCCAGTTCTTGTATTTAGAAAAACCTTTGTTTTCGTAAAATCGTGTCTTCCGTCATGCATCACAATGAGAGAGTCAAAAACCGCATCCAAAACCAAAATAAAAACCAACAGTCTGGAGAGTCCCAAAAATGTAACACCCCTACCAGTATTCATTGCTGGAATAGGGTACGAGGCATTATCGGAGTTTACAAATTAAATTTTTTTACTCAATATAGCCCCTTTATAGATATCTAACCTTCCTTGCAAATTTTAAACCGAGATCAATCCACATCAACCAATCCAATTCAACATATTTTCAAGATAGATTCATGCATATTTATAAGATAACCTCATCACATACCAAAACTAAGATTTGTTAGCCATACCAATGGCTAACCTTACATTCATTTCATATTAACATTTACTTTATTAGCTTATACATGCCATTGATTTCCAAAATAAAGTTTCTTTATATACCGAAATCTTGAGGTTGATAGTGTGATGTGTCTCTAACCGAATCCGACCTCCGAGCTCTTAACACTACAAAACAAGGGAAAAGAAAATAGGGTAAGCACTTTGTGCTTAGTAAGCCCATGAAACAAGAATTATACTTACCTAATATTTTCAATACAATGCAATAAACATTCATATATCCATTCAATGCATTATTACTTTAACATGCACAAACTCAATATTCAAGTTAGTCCAATAATTTCCATGTGTCAATAATATATATACCATGATTAATGAACTCATCAATACCATGATTTCCATTCTCTTATTATTTTTTCATATTTATCCCGTTGAATTTCTTTGAATTTTTGATGGATTTTCAGAGGTACACTTTTAGTGTAAAACTTTCGGGTCCGTCAATTCATATTCATGTGCGCATATTTCCATTTCAAAGAGCACAATCCCGCGAACCTCATCCTTATAGCGGGATTACTAGTCCAGGCTAAATCCCCTGTAATATAAACTCATAGATTATTGTCGGGATTACCAGTCCAGGCTAAATCCCCTGCAACGACAATTACTCTAATGAGCTTGGATCTGAATTACCAGTCCATGCTAAATTCAGACCCTAATTCGGATTACCCATCCGGGCTAAATCCATTTTACACATATTCTTCGAGAGGGCTATATCAAGATAGGATCACCCGTCCGGGCTAGATCTTTTTTACCGTCAATTCCTTTTCAGAGATCCATCGAATTTTCCTTTTATTCAACCAGGATTTCTTCCCCTTCTCATCAAATATATCAATGTTTCATCAATTATCACACAATGAACTTTCAAATCATATTCACATCAACAACATACAATCTCAAGCATTTAAGAATATAATTCAAGTTACACGAAATTACCTTGATACTTATTCGTATACAAAATTTACTAATCCTAAACTTTTTCCTTTCCTCGATCTAGCTTCGTATTTGAATCTTCTGGATCTAAATAAATAAATTTA
Source organism: Gossypium longicalyx (assembly GCA_025698465.1). NCBI lineage: Eukaryota > Viridiplantae > Streptophyta > Magnoliopsida > Malvales > Malvaceae > Gossypium > Gossypium longicalyx. The sequence continues at coordinate 37,505,859 of CM046999.1, read as the reverse complement.
ATTATCAATTTAATACATTTCATGTTCATATGCAACATTCTCTATAATTTCATTATTATTTATAGTTCATTCAAAGCTGTCTACTTGAGTCATAGTCACTAAATTATTTTTATCTTGAGCTACAGAACTCCAAATTAAGATCCACTAATTTTCCTGAAACTAGACTCACATATATTCTAACCATAAAATTTTAAGAATTTTTGGTCTAGCAAATAAGTATAGTTTATTCTTTAAAGTCACCCATGTTCTGCTGTCTGACAGTTCTGACCCTTCTTCACTAAAAATTAATTATCTCTTCATGTATGATTCAGATGATGTTCCTGTTTGTTTCTCTTGAAAATAGACTTATTCAGAATTCTAAACATATAAATTTAAGCCCCTAATTATTTTTATTCAGTTTTTATGATTTTTCAAATTCAGAACAGGTGAAACCAAATTCATTCTGACATTGTCTAACAAAATTTATTATATCTCATGATTTACAAATCCATTGCTTACACCGTTTCTTTTATGAGAAACTAGACTCAATAAAATTTAATTCCATATTTTGTTCATCTTCTAAATTATATTTCTTCAATTTATGGTGATTTTTCAAAGTTAGTCTACTGCTACTGTCCAAAACTGTTTAAGTGCAAGCTGTTTATTACCATTTTTCCCCTAAGCTTTTAATAAATAATAATTTTGTCCCTACTCAATTAGCCTCTGAATTGAGCTAATTTTTCTCAATTAACACTTTATTCTATCACTTTAAACTACTTTATAACCTTTGGGAATCAGAATTTCAGGACTAGACTTTAATTCCAAACATTTTCACAATTAGGTCCTAAAAATCAATTTCTATTGAAATTACCTAATAAAATCATCTCATAAACAAATTAAAGCTTCAATTTCATGCTATTTCATCATAAACTTACAGTACTCAACTATGCTGGCTTTCAATTTTATCCATGAAATCAAAAACTAATGAATTTAATAGTAGGACCTAGTTGTAAAAGTCTTAAAAACACAAAAATTATAAGAAAAATGTAAGGATTAATTCACTTGGTGCAAAAATTATGAAATATCAGCTTAGAAAACCCTCCTATGGCTTTTTGGGCTGATGAGAATGAAGAAAAATGAAGAGATTTCTAGATATTCCAAATTAGTCCTACTTTTATTTAGTAAATTTTGTTATTTTTCCATTTTGCCCTTATTTCAGTAATTCTCCTGATTTTTCTCAGCTTATGCCACCCAAAATATCTCCTTTGGACTTATTTTCTCTTTAGGTCCCTTCTCATTTGATAATTGAGCTATTTAATCCTTCTAGTAACTTTTACACCCTTTTTAATTTAGTCATTTTCATTTAATTAACTACCCAAACATTAAAATTTTCTAACGAAATTTTAATACCACATTACTAAAATTTTATAAATATTTATAAAAATATTTCCTACTCAGTTTTTCGATATCAAGGTCTCGATACCTTATTTTAATCTAATTCCTTCAATAATTCCTTTTTTCTAACTAACCACTAAATCGGTAAAATTTTTCTATCGATATTTTAATATGATTTTCCTATCATATAAATATTGATGCAAAAATATTAAAATAAATTTCTCTTCAAATTGGATTTGTAGTTACGAAACCACTGTTCTGATAACTTTAAATTTAGGCCATTACAAAAAATTACAAACTCTCAAATGAAACCAAAATTATAAATAAAAACGTAATTTACTAAGTAAAATAATTATCGATCAAGTTGCCACTGCTGAGCCTCCATCGTACCAACCCGGCTAAGTCTATGGATTACCTAAACAGAACAGATAAATAGACGTGAGTTTTCGTAAACTCAGTGTGTAACCTAACAGAAATAGACATGTCATACATACAGTAAACTCATACACAGTCAGGTACAGATTTAGATTTGGATTCGGACCTAAGTCCTTTATAGATTCAGACAACATAACAAATATGCAGATAAAAAATATAGAATCCTACCCCTATCCTCTACACACCAACTCCGACCAAGCCATCACACGATGTGGGGTTAAGAACACCCACCTATCCTTACACACCATATTGCGCCATTACGACACATGTCAGATAATGTGCAGCCAAGCTGCCAGAAGATAGGCGATGATCGCCATACAGAGCACTTCCTCCACATATACAAAACCCACCCCAATCAGATATATATAATCAAAGTTATCATGCTCGCATGCTTATATACATATTTCAGATATATATATATATACATCAAACTAATCAGACATGCATAGTAATATCATATTCAGAACATAATATTAGACTAACAAATCACATAGTTTTAGGGTTTGGTTAGCCCTTACCGACCATACGACAGACCCACAGTCGATCAGATCGACCCGTGCGACCCTAGAAAATTTTTTAAAATTTTGGGCCCACATGCCCAGATTGGCCGTGCCCGTGTGGTCCACACGGCCTGGCCCAAACCCACACGGTCATGTGGCCCACACGCCCAACTTGGCCTAGCTCGTGTGGCCCACATGGCCACACTCACACCATCACACGATTGTGTCTTGTGTGCGGCCACGCCTTCATCGATCACACGGCCGTGTCTCGCACTTGGCCAACCACACGGCCAGGCACACGCCAGTGTGGCGTCAGCAGTTTGGTTTTTCAACTTTCACCGAAGCTCGATTTTCTGCGTTTTGGGTACACACCTGGTACAATTTTAATGCAAAAACAATCCTGAGCCTTCCAAAATGTAACACCCCCTAACACCAAACCGTCCTCGGAACAGGGTTACGGAGCATTACCGGACCTATCAAACATTTACAATTAATATACACATAAATACCAACACAACTAGATACACTCATAATTTGCCAAATTTAAACATTTACATATTATCCAATATTTAATTCTATTATATATCATAACCAAACCTAAATCTATTTATTTTAACCTTACATTTACAATTTCAAAATGACACACACATAAGACACCCTAGGTACATGCCATTATCAACAATTACCACGCTTTACCTCGTTGAATTCGGGATCGGCCTGGGATGCTGATTCGACATTCTCACTTTAACTTAACCTGCCCAAGGAAATAAACCGTACGCTGAGTATTCCATACTCAGTGGTATTACCATAATTCAAATTATAATAGCAATAAAGAATTATAATTACCAAACATGTAACTATCCAATTTCTCAAATATCAATTCATTCTTAAACTTTCATTAATTAATAATAATATTTTTAGCTATTCTTCAATTTCCATCACATGTCACATGTAACAATTTCAATCACTACATGAACATTAAGTTCATGCCTTTCATTTTTCAATCTCAATTTCAACCCATAATTCAACTTTCTTATTCCTTTCAATATTTCAATAATATAATCAATCAATTTATTTTAAATTTCTCATTTCAGTTGTTCACCCTATTAACAAACCCGGCCTTTGACGGATACACGGATTCCAACCCAAACACACCAGTACGACACATTGTGCCTAAAACGGTCTATAGTACCTAATCAGTATACGACACATAAAGTGCCTAAAACGACACACGAGGTGCCTGAAATGCGATACATAAAGTGCCTGATCAGTAAAGCTGGCAAATCCCGTACACTTCCAGATCCCATGGCATGCCAATTATATCCGACTCAGCCCTACTAGTTAATAGGGTATTTTAATTCTCAATTCACTTTCATTTCCAATCCAAGATAACTTTTCAATTACAATTTCACATTCAAATCAATTTACAATTCAATTATACATACACATTCTCCATTCAATTCAATTCTCATTCAACTCAAATATCAATACTTATCTTATAACTCACTTATTAAATATAGAATTTATATAAAACATTTAATAAAAAGCAATTTGAATTATAGTAATACAAACCGTGAATTTCTCGTTTTAATCCTCAATAGCTTTCTCCTTTCCTTTGTGCGCCGATGTCTTGGGTTCTTTGTTAACTACAAAAAAAAATAATAATTTATAATCATCAATATAACACAATTCAATTTAATCCATGAGCCTAAACATGCAATTTAACCCTTTTTTTTTACATATAATTCCACTATTTACTTATATGTTCATTCAAAGCTATCTACTTGAGTCATTGTTACCATAAAACTCAAAATTAAGATCCACTAATTTTACATAAAACTAGACTCACATATCTTCTTACCATAAATTTTTTAGAATTTTTGGTTTAGCCAATAAGTACAGTTTATTCTTTAAAGTTGCCATTGTTCTACTATCAAACAGTTCCGACCATTCTTCACTAAAAATTAATTATCTCCTTGTAAAATATTCAGAAAATGTTACCGTTTGATTATCTTTAAAATAGGTTCATTAAGGATTTTAAAAATATAAATTCTAACCCATGATTATTTTTATACCATTTTTAATGATTTTTCAAAGTCAGAATAGGGGAACCCAAATTTATTCTGACCTTGTCTCACAAAACTTATAATATCTCATGATATAAAATTTTGTTGCTTACAACGTTTCTTCTATAAGAAACTAGACTAAATAATATTTAATTCCATATATTTTTCATTCTCTAGTTCAATTTCTACAATTTTTGGTGAATTTTTAAATCAGAACACTACTACTGCCCAAAACTATTTTGGTGTAAAATGTTAATAACCAAATTTACAACACCAATTCACACTTTATTTCTATTCAAATTTCATTCAAACTCAAATTTAACTATTAAATTTTCAACATATTTTTATAATTTTGAATTTTCCTCAATTTAGTCCCTAAAACACAAAACTTATAGCTTACTTTACATTTCAATCCATATTTCATTTCTAACTTGAATTTCTATCAATTTAGCCCTTAATTCATCTTTTTGTTCAATATGAATAAGGTCTAATAATTAACTATCTTTCAAAATATCAACTTAAATTCATCAAAACCTTGTTCTAAGGCTTCTAAAACATCAAAATTAAGTAAAAATGGCTAAATTGACTTACCTATTAAAATTTGAAGCTTCCAAATCCTAATTCTCCCTTTTCTTTTTCTTTCCCCCCTCTTTTTTTTTTCCTTCTTTTCCCGTTTGCTATTCTGTTTCTTTCTCTTTTGTTTCCTTTCTTTCTTTTATTTCATTTACTATATATATATATATATATATATATATATATATATATAATAACTTAATAATATACTTATATATATATATATAATAACTTAATAATATACTTATATAATAAGTAATCATACATGTATTTTACAAATGCATATATATTAGTATTACACATGTCACCATATATACCATACATCTGTCAACTTTTAATTTATTTATCACATAAAATCTTATAATATAATTATTTAATTAATAAATATCTATTAATAATTAAATACATGTATTGCAAATGTATTTATTTTTATTTATACACTTGTATCAAATTATTGTCATACACTTGTCTTTATTTAATTTATTCATCATATAATATAAATTTAATAATAAAAATCATAATAATAAATTAATCAATTAATCTAAGAAAAATCTTAGATTTTTCATTCATTGCCGCCTCAATTAATGCATTAGGCATAATTGCCTATTTGGTCCTTTTTATTTCCTTTTAATTTATAATTAAACTTTCACACTTCATTCAATTTAATCATTTTATCCAATTATCCTTAATTTAAGCTAATTCACTTAATTAAAGCCTAATCAACCACTTGATTAACTTCGTAAATATTTTTAATAAATATTTATGAATCCATTTTTTAAAAATGGAGACCCGAAATTACACTTTTTCGATTACTGTAAAATTTGGGTCGTTACACAAAACCTAAAAATAGAGTACCCAACACCGATTTAGCAGACTGATTAACAAATTCAACATAAGAACCAACACAAAACTGACTTACCATCAATGACAAACCATCTCTAACGCATATTAAATCGTTGAACTGCAATTCCCTGCTCCACAATCTACTCCTAAACACGAATTACCACTAATCAATCACTACATAATGTTATCGTTAAAATCCCAAATCAAAAGTTAACGACAATAGAGTTTTACTTACCGAACCAAAAGGAGAACCTGACAATTCCAATAGCATGATAGAACAACGAATTCATGAGCCGAATCGAAAGAGAAATAAAGTAGATGGTTGCCAAAAAAGAAAAAAGAAATGTCAGGAAGGGGAAAAACAAAAGAAATTAGACATCAGATTTTCTTTGGAGGAGAGAGAAATTTTTAGCAAAAAGAAATAAAAATAAAAGATATCCCACATATCTCTTATTTTACCACCATTAACCCACTAACTCATAATTCCCTTAACTCTACCGAAACTTTATTAGACAACCGAGCAAAAATTAACATCCACGCTTGCCCTGGGATTCAAACACAGAACCTCTAACACATTAACTCCCTTTCCACTTGAACCAACAAACTCATTCTAAAATGAATTAATAGAAAATTTTATGTAAACCCACTCCACAAGGGTAAGGCTTGGACCAAAAATAACAAAATTATCAAAAATGGAACTTGAACCCAAGACCTCAAACACACACCCAAAACTCTTAGCTACAGAAGCAGATACACACTTGTGTCATATACTTACAAAAACAGAAATAAATTATTCAGGGTGTTACATTATATCTCGATCTTGTTTATCCTAAATTACTTCTTAGGGTTTAATTACACATAATTTAAACCAACTAACTCTCATTAATCTCTCTAAGGAAACTAACCACTTGTGGATCTAGATGCAATAGTCTCTAAAATCATATTTAACATACACAACAATAAATTAAACAAAAGAAGGGAATAAGAAAACAAATCCATTTTGATGTAGATTTGTGCATGAAATTGAGATTTCCTTTAACAGTTACGAAGATAATTCCAATTGCGATTAGAAACCAAAAAGAAATAAATAAAAACTATTAAATTGAAAGCTTGGATCAAAATCAAATCCAACTTAAACAAGAACAAAAATTATTTAGAGGACTAAATTGAAAGAAAATAAAAACTTAAAACTAAGTGGTCACTTGGCCGAGCTTCTTGAAATGAGGCTAAACATGTCTATTTATAGATTTTATGCTTTGACCTAATTAGGGTGATTAGCAGCCCAAAATTCTGACTACATTACATTGTGTGGGCTAAAATACCTATAATTAAAATTTCTAATCATCACCCGATGTCGTGGCACTTCCTTTCGAATGGAAATAATTTGGCTTCGAAGTCTGGTGTTGCGACACCACTCCTCGGTGTCGCAATGTTGCAATCATCCTTCATGTTCTTAGCTTGAAAATAGTGTCCTACGCACTAAATGAAGTTGTTAAATCACCCCTAGGTTCGTAGTGGCCCATAAGGTCATGACATTACTCAAAATTGCGTAAAAGTGCTTATTTTGCATAAATTAAACCTAATATGCTAATTAATGAAAATTATATTAAAGCATATAAAACACTAGAAAACAAACTTGTTAAGTGCGGGAAAGACCTTAAATCTCAATCGGTCTCGATGCGTATCGGTTCTCTGAGTTTCGTAAAAAAAATATTACAAAATTCCCATGTCCATTTTCGGCACACATATTTTATTCTAAATAAGAAATAAAAATAAAATAAACCCTATGTAGAGATGGCAGTCCACGATTTAAAATATACATGCTCAAGATAATAATAAATTACAATTAATTTTCTAGGAATCACAATTTTGGCAAAATTACTTTATCATCCATAACAATAAAATAATTACATACATTCATTCACATACATTCACCTAAACATGCATACAATTACAAGAATGTCACACCTTATCAAATATAATCATCATGAAGAATAGAGGGATTTTCGGTATCAATTTATACTATAAACATAGCACAACCTGTAACAGTCCGGTTTTAGTTAAATCAGAATAGTGGTTTCGAAATCACAAATTCGAGGTCAAAAAAATATTTTTAATATTATTTCTGGTATTTACAGCATGTTATTTGATATGTGTGAAATTTTCGTGAGTTAATTTTATCGTTTGAATAGTCAATTTGAGAAAAAAAGACTTAATCGCGTAAAATGCAAAAGTTGCATTCTATTTGCTAATGGTGTCAAATAGCTTTGGCTTTAAATATGATGGCATTAAATGGAAATTAGACCATTTTAAATTTTAATGGACATTAATGGGCATCCATTATATGATTTTATATGCTTATTACTAAGGTTAAAAAGGTAAATTAGTAAATTAAGTTAAAATAAATAAAACTAAACATTTTATCATCTTATTTTCATCTTCCATTATCAAAAATACATAAGAAAAACAGCCATGGAGGTTTGAGTATTCGGCCAAGCTATTTTGTTCAATCAAGGTACGATTTTTGCTCGGTTTTTAATGATTTTTATGTTTTTGAGATCGTTGCTTTCGTATTCTAGCTAGCTCGTACCTTAGATTTTGAAACTGTTAAAGATTTTAAGAGTTTCATTGATAAATTTATGTGTTCTTTGGTGTTTGAAGATGAAATATGAAAGCTTGATGATAGATTTTAATATTTTGTAAAGTGATTTTTGACAAAAATGTCAAATATGAATTATATTGTGAAATGTGTAAATTGAGGGGTTGAAATATGAAATAGATGAAAGTGATGGGCTGCTAGGGACCTATAGGTAATTCGGCTAAGCTAGAGTATAATGAAATTATGTGAATTTTGTGTATTTGTGAAATAAGGACTAAATTGTGAAAATGTGAAAGTTTAGGGGCTAATATGCAAATATGCCTAAATGTGTATTTTTGGGCTAAATTGAAAGAATATGTAATTGAATAAGTCAATTTTGAATTCATATAGATCAAGAAAGAAGGAATTCAGATTTAGATCAAAGAAAAAAACAAGGTTATCGAGTAGTCAACCCGATCCGTCAATTCCGTATACGAGGTAAGTTCGTATAATTGAACTTAAATGTGTACCTATCTATTTGATGGATGAATTTGGGATAGTAATTATTATATTGAATAAATTTTGAGATATTAAATGAAAAGTACGAATTGAGTAAGGCAAGTTGCCGATAAGACCATAGCTGAGCTACGACAATCGAATAATAAGACCATAACCGGGTTATGGCATGTGAATGAAAGACCACGGCAGGGCCTTGGCAATGTATGTGAAAGACCATAGTTGGACTATGGCATCAGAATATCGATGAATTTGTATCGTAAGCGCTTATAAACCAGAGAGGTTTGATAATATTATTGATGAGAAATAAAAAAATATCGGTACAGGTATGTACGGAAAACTATTCAAGTATCAAGTTAGATGAAGTTAAGAACTCATGAATGATGATAGTAATAAATTTGATGTTAGCTCATGAATTGATGCTTTAAATGTTTATGATATTATCCAATTTGAATTGCTAATGAATGTTGTGATTATTTCATGTTCACATACGGACTTACTAAGCTTTATAGCTTACTTTGTTTAATTTTTGATGTTTTATAGTTTTGCAAAGCTAACTTAGACCTAGGAATCATCAGAGACTTCATCACACTATGAATCATCTATTTTCTACTTTTGAAGCTATATGTAAATGGTATATAGCATGTATAGGCTTGAGTCATTTTGGTATGTTTGATGGATATGTATTTTGGCCATTTGAGTTGGCATAAGATGATGAACTTGATGATGCTTATGAATGTGCAAATAGTTCTACTTTTAATTTTTGGCAATAGACCTATAATGAATGAATGGAATTGAAGTGGTTATGTATGTTTGGATTGATTTTTCTAAATGAATTATACATGTGATTTGTGCTTAGGAAAGCAAATTAAATTGTTTGGTATTTGAATAGGTAAATGATATGGAATTGAGTATTGAATTTAGTTGAAATGGATATAGTATGATTATGTATTGGTTGATAACTATTGGCTGCATAATTGTGACTTAAAATGATACCAACTGAGTTTACTTAGGTGTGTGCAAAAAGGGTGGCAAATTGGCTATACAAATGACCTATTTTTGTCCACACGGGCAGAGATATAGGCGTGTGTCTCAGCCGTGTGTGACACACGGTTAGGTTACACGACCGTGTGTCCCCTGGTGTTAAAATTGAATTTAAGTCAGTATGCTCCACACAGTCTCACACACGGGCGTGTGACAGGCTGTGTGGTATAAGTCAGTATACCCTAAAAATGGCACACAGCCTAGCACACAGGCATGTGTGGCCATTTCGAAGGGCACATGGGCTGGACACACGGGCGTGTGGTTGGCCGTGTGACTCAAGTCAGTATACTCTCCAGTTTTCACATGGCCTGGCACATGAGCATGTCCTCAGCCGTATGATGCAAGTCAGTATGTATGCCCTGTTTCCACATGGCCTAAGACATGGGCGTGTCTACTAGCCGTGTGAGGCACACGGCTTGTTCACACGAGTGTGTAACCCTTGTATGATTGAAAAATTTCTAAGTTTTCTAAAATTTTCATATGTTATCAGTTTAGTCCCAAACCACCTCTAAAGCATGTTTAAGACCTCATAGGTCTTTATAAGGGATAATGCGGTTGTATTGAATGATGTATGAGAATGAATGCTATATGCTGTGTATTAACCGGTAATACCTCGTAACCCCATTCTGGTGATGGATACGGGTTAGTGGTGTTACACAACCTGGTGCTTTAATACCAATTGCTGGAAAAAATCCAATTCGAAAATAGTTTTCTTACATAGTGGAAAATTAAAATTTTAAAAACCAACCTTGTTTGTGATATTTATATCAATAAACCCTAAACCAAATTCACACATGTTTTTTCGGATAGAAGGGTCCTTGTCGTTCCCAGATTTCAACCAAATGATCTTCTCCACTATTCTCATACCATGAACTGTTTTAAGTGTGGGCTCAAATGATTTGAATCAAAACAAAGAACTAGAAATGGTAAAAGAATTGTAGAGGTATAACCCTTGTTGAATTGTAGAGGTTTATTTCAACTAGAAAATAAAAAACTCCTAGTCTATCTAGGAGTATAAGGGCCAACAACCCTAATTAATATTATTAGGGTTTGTAGCCCACCCTTTTTACCATGAGGCATTTTTGGGCCTCTTCTATACCGAGTCTAATTACAAGTGCTTCCTGGGTTTTTAACCCAACACTTTATAATTTGATCCAACCCAATATTTGTTTTTCTATTTCTCAAAATAAACATCTCAATATATTTCCAATTCAATAGTCCTCAATCCAATTTTAATTCCGTTAAAATCATGACGACTTTACCGTAAAAGAATCTTTAAGAAAATATATTTAATATTTCTACATTCAACTATTCCTTATGACCAAATGAAATTTTCCCATTTTCGAACTTCATTTAATTAAAAAAATAGATTCATTTTTAGGTCATTTTCATTGTGGAGGAAACCATATTCATTTCCAAATGATTCAATTTCTCCATTTTCATTTCATTTTGGAGAAAACCATAATCATTTCCAAATGTTTTCTATTTCTCCATTTTTATCATTTCTATTTATTTATGTTCATTTGATTTAACATGCAATTCATTTCTAGTTTCAATGAGCTAGCAAAGGGACTAATTTGATATATGCAATTAAAGGTCATATGATTTATAATTAAGTTCCAGCTTTTCGCCTATTAACTGTAAACTCATTTAGTCACGAAGTCATTCCACTATAGTATCGTGACTAAGCTCCCTCTAATGGCATACCATTACGAAAGAAATTCGATCAGTACTTGTCCAACGACCATGTCATAACTGTTTTTCCCTCATAGGATATCCTTAATCTCTTTGGGATAATATTCGTTCTCCTACTATGATCATATTTTATCTCATGGTAACCATTACATCTTTCTTCATGTAAAGTTAATTACTATCATATAGTAATCAAATCATTCATTACAATGATGAACCACCCGTGACCATGTTTACTTTTCATCAACCATGTAATGCCAATGACAATCACCTCCCAAATTGGACTTGATAGATGACATATTAGTCTTTCAATTGGTTTGGTTATTTCCAATTAGACTGAGGACATGTTTAGGTTTGTCTACTAATATAAGTTATTTTTTCGTATTACGATCCGACCACATAATACAACTTAATATTAGTTTAAACATTAGACAACCAGTGAGCAAAATTTTCTTCTATTTTTCTTTGCGTGTAAAAACCATATGATGAAAATTATACAAAGTATGTAATTCATGAATTTGTTTTATTAATCAATCTATTCGGAAGAAATTATAAATGTACATAGACAAAAATACAACACTTAGGGCACTAGATCCAACACAAAAATCATTTCAGACAACTCAAATATTCTATTCAATCTTTAAACAAGCATTCGATACATATTACCAACTAAACTTAACAATTCAAATGGCATTTCATATCATCATTTAACCGTTTAAGTACCATCACCTACTCATGCCATAGCATCTTGAAATATATCGTTTTCTTTTTAGTTCATGCATTTATACATATTTCACATATCAATGGCCATAGATCTTTAAGTGATCTATGTCAAATACACGCCAAAATACAAGTTCAAACAAGATGCCAACATGTGACATTTCAAATAAGCTTCAACCATTGCCAATTACCATTTTTAACCTATTCAATTCCATCCCATTTGAGATATCTATAATTAAAAGTTATCACATCTATATACTCAACAACATGTATAATTTAAGTCACCAATTCAGCATGATGAGTAAAGGTTAAAGCAAACTTGCCATAAGTAAGCATATTCACATGCTAAGTTGTACTATAAGACACCTTATATACATGTCACAATCTTTGAATCAAAATGATCAAAAGCTACCAATTTAGTGATAGGAAAGTGTGAGCTTTGGGAGGATCCGACTTTACATGTTCCGCAAGGTAAGGATTTACAAGAAAAAGGGAAAAAGAATGGGGTAAGCATATAAAATGCTTAGTAAGTTCATATGAAATTTGCATTACTTACCTTTATCAATTCAAAAAGCTAAATTATTAATCACATTGGTATTCGGTATGGCTTTCCTTGACATACATTGAAGCAACTAATACATATCATCATATACAACCAAATAGGTTAGTCAATTTGCATATCAAGATCATTTAGTAAGAAATCATATACCCAATCTCAAATTGAATGCATGTATAATCTATGTCCAAACCATTTCAAGATTTCCACTTCCATTAGATTAAAGTTTTGTCTTAAGGAACTATAGTAAAATGAACTCGGATACAAGGGGATCTTTTACTTAGACAAGCTAACATAGATCAGGGTTGCTTACACAAGCTGACATTTTAACAAAATTGCTCACACAAGCTAACATCATATCAAGGTTACTAGTCCAAGCTAAACCAACGATACATATAACCCTAGAATCTAAAATAAATTCTAGATCTCATAATATCATGTAAATCCCGAATCAATTACGTGTATAAGCATAACGGCATGTCATAGGTATCCTAATCTTTTACTAAGTTCACATGGGCTCCGTTGTCGTATACATGTCATTAACAAACCTTGTATTAGTTTACATATTTCATTGCAAGCCCTTTAAGAATTCAAGATTCATATTGGTACTCCGTACCTATTCATAATAACCAATATTTTCATGCGTTTCAATTCAATCCATTTGAATCCAAATATGCTAAATTCACCAATTCCATTTAAACCTAAACATATAAATACAATAAACACAATTCAACATAACATCAAATAAAATAATCAGTTCTATATGAACTTACCTAGCAAAAACAACAAACAAGTTGAAACTTTAGGGACTTATTTACAATTTTTTTCTTTTCCCCAATTATCTCTTGTTTGATTCAATTCCTAATCTATACAATTATTCAATTCATTACATCAATATTTAACATTTATACATTATGCTATGAATGAACCTATGAAATTTCATTTTTTGATACCCCTAAAGTTTTTCATTTTATTCAATATACTCCCTAAAACTGAAATATCCATAACTTTCATTTTTGAGCTTCGGTTTTAAGACCAATTTCAATTACATCCCTAGGGACCCTCTATCATTTATTATTACTGAAATTTCACATAAATTTAACATTTTATTCACTTTAGTTCTTATGAAATAAAATAACAATTAAACTTTACAATCTAATCTTTTCTCACATCTAAGCTTAAAATCTATCAGTTTAACACCAATTTCTTCAATAAATCAATAATGGAAACTTTTAAAAACCTTAATAGTTTTGCAAATTGGTACATGAGTTAGCTAAATCAAGCTCTCATGACCTCAAAAGTATAAAAAAAAAATACAAGAAAAATGACTTAATTACAATAACCAAGTCATAGCTGAAAACTTGAAACCCTTGGGACATTTTCTTTTTTTTTTCTATGAATATTCGGTCATGGAAGGAGAAGATGAAAGCTTTCTTCTCTTTCCTTCCACTTGTTATAATATTTATACCTTAATTAAACTAAGATTAATTAAAATTAATCTTACTTAATTAACATACTAATAATATTTTATTGTTTAATCCACCAACATCCACTAACATATATTCCAAAATGGTTAACTTGTCATTTTGGACCTTTGGTCAGTTGCGATTTGAGTCCCTAAACCTTTGGCCAATTAAAAACCTATAGCGGTAAGACTTTTACAATTTAGTCACTAGACCTATATTAAAAATTAATAGGAAAAATTGAAAGAACAAGCTTTAATATTAATTTTTAAATAACTCCGTAAATATTCTAATTTAATATTTACGGGCTCGGGTTTCGAAAATAGGGTTCGAAAACTATCTTTTTCAGCACCACTAAAAATCAGGCTGTTACATTTCAAATCAATTGCATACATTCAATTTCAAAGTCAAATATCAACCAATTAATATACAACTTACGCTAATCTTCAATTCATATAACAATATGTACATGCCACAAGATACACTAAGTATGTCAAATGAATCAACTAAACATATTACTTCAATAAAAAAAAAACTAATTGAACTTATCATACTAATATCTTTAACATTCGCATTTCTTTTCAATTTAACACATTCAATCAAGTTTGCATTTCATTTCTGAATAAAAAAAAATCAATCATTATTTTTTTATATTGGCCCACAGGCTTGTTTAACCAGTTCACATAATCTTTCAGATGCAATCAGTAGTCATATATTGCAAATCTGTACTTATAGTGAAAGTTTATTCTATAAGTATTAATTCTATTTTTCGGAATAAAAATTCGGTCGATTTCTATTGAGAGAGATTGTTCTTTCACATTGAAAATAAAGGAAACTATTTATGGTTCTACAATTGATTTGAAGCATTTGAGCCCACACTTGAAGTAGTTTGTGGTACGAGAATTGTAATACCCGTAACCCGTATCCGTCGTCAGAATAGGGTTACGGAGCATTACCGGACTTATTTCACGAACCAACATACATTTCACATACATTTTCCAATTCCAAATACAAGTCATTCATACTCAATCACATTGTCTTTAATATGAGCCTACGAGGCCCAAATCATGCATTAGGAGTGTTTCGGGACTAAACCGATATCTTAGGAAATTTTTGGAACATTTAGAAAATTTTACAAAATACAGGGGACACATGCCCGTGTGGCCCAACCATGTGTCTCACACGGCCAAAGACACGCCCGTGTCACAAGCCGTGTGGACATTTGAAATGGGGTCACATGGCTGTGTCCTAGCTTGTGTTCGACCTCGTGTAACTCTCTGACTTAGGTCACACGGCCAACACACACGCCCGGGTGACTAGCCTGTGTGCCCTTCGAAATGGCCTTATATACTCGTGTGCTAGGCTGTGTGCTAGATCATGCCAAACCTGTAAGGTATACTGACTTATGCCACACGGCCAAGCCACACACCCGTGTGCTGGGCTGTGTGGAGCATACTAGCTTGATTTCTAATTAAACACCAGGAGACACACGGCCGTGTCACCTGACCGTGTGTCACACACAGCTAAGACACACGCCCATGTCTCTGCCCGTGTGGGAAAAAATAGGCTATTTACCAAGCCATTTTTCTCACCCTAATTTTCAATCACCTATACAAACCAGATGGTATATAACATTACATATATAGGCATTTCAACCAATCTCAATCAAGCTTAATTCATGCTAAATCCATACCATTAATCACAAGATACACAAGTATCACAATAAGCCATTTAATTTCATACCAAAATTCACATTCTCAAATCATCAATATGGTCACTTTTAACAAAGCATCATTTTACCGAAAACCACAAGCATAACAATCTCAAATTCAACCATTTGATACTCCAAATACCAATTCACAACAAGCATATAAATGAAAATTATACACAACATATCAAAAAGCCTTTTTCACATATATACATACATCACCAAACATGCCAAAATAAGCCAAATCACATGACTATACACATAACAAACCATTCATCATTTACAAGCCAACTCAAATGGCTAAATCCATTACTAAAATATACCAAATTGACCATGACTCTTATACATTCCATATAATCAAATACATAAGTTCAAAAGTACCAAAGTGATAGCTTGATAATGTGATGCAATCTCCGACGACTTTCAATCCAAGCTAGCTTTGATAAACACTATAAAACATGGAAAAGTAAACAGAGTAAGCTATAAAGCTTAGTAAGCTCATATAGATAATAAGTTAAGCTCACTATTCATTCACCAATCAAGTAGTATGAACATAATATACTACAAAATCATAATGTTAACATATATTCAATCACATAAGTAATCATGAACTCACAACTTTCATAGGTTCAATGTTCATATAGTTTCCGTACATACCTGTACTGATACGTATCTATTTCTCACCATTTCATATCTTAGATATAATTGTTGAATCATTTGGAATACTATTGGATACTCTAGAATCTCTCACCCTAAGTGCTAATACATAGCCGAAGCTATTTCAATCTCATATCTCATATAATGCTCACTCTCGAGCTATCAACGGGTCTGCTCACACAAGCTGACGGTCATGACGTAGCTACACGGTGCTGCTCACACAAGCTGATGAGAATCCGCAATACATGTCAGATAACTCAACCACTGATAGGACGTACAGACCGGCACCCAAATCACATAACCCCTAATGACATGTCATTCGTATCCTAATCTATTCCTAAGGTTCAACCGAGATTTCTCATTGCCGAATCTTCGTTGAACATATCCGTAAGGTCGTATTCACAATTAATTCAATATTAAAGAATTTAAAACACAATTATAGTAATGCTTATTAACATATGAACTTGTCTCGATGGCAAAAACGATGAAATGAATCGACTAGTCTGATACTTTATTTTTTCCCCGATCTAGATCCAAACTTCACTTTTCTTGATCTATATGTAATCAAATTTAGGTTATTTAATTTTAATTCTATTCAATTTAGCCCATAAAGCATTTTATGGAAAAATTATATTGTTACCCTTAATAGTTTAACATATTTACAATTTAGTCATTAGTTCATAAAAATACAAATTCAAGCAATTAGGTCCCTACCCATGCTAGCCAAATTTCTTTTATTACCATAATAGCCCATATTTTTCATTTATTTCACATTTCTACCACAAAATTTCTGTATTTCTCCATTTAATCCCTAATTGACAGTTTTGCCAAAAATCACTTAACAAATGTTGTTTATCTAACAACAAGCATACATTTTCTAGCATCAAACATCAAAATACATGTACATTCATCAATGGAAAAACTCTAAACCTTTAACAATTTTTCAAATTAGTCCCTAGGCTGGCTAGATTAGGTTATAAAGATATAAAAAACATATAAATCATTAAAAACGGGACAAAATATAAACCTAATTAGAGAAAATAGCGTTGCCGAATATTTAAGCTTAAAAAATGGCTTCTCCCCTTCTAAAATTGGTTGAAGAACATTAAAAGATGATGACATTTAATTTGTTTTATTTATTATAACCTTAATTACCAATTACCAAAATTAACCTAAAAAATTATCACAAATTTAAAATTTACCAAGCCATTATAATACACAAACAAATTAATGGGCTATTTACCACATAAGGACCTGTAATTTAAGGTTTCATAGCTATTAGAAAATTTTAATTATTAGAACACCACTTTTTCACTTTATGCGATTTAGTCCTTTTTATAAAATTGAGCACTCAAATGATAAAATTTCTTAACGAAGTTTTCGCACAATCATACTATCATATTGTAAACCTTAAAATAATAATAAAATAAATATTCAACATAGGATTTGTGGTCCCAAAACCATTATTTTGATTTGACCGAAAATGGACTGTTATAAGAATAGTGGGGAAGGCTATTCGGTTGAAAGCCGGGAACGACAAGGATTCATCTAGTAAAAAACATAGGTGCGATTTTGGTAAAGGGTTTATTGCTAAAAATATCACAAAAATACTCAGGTTTCAAAATTTTTATTTTCCGCTATGCAAGAAAACCATTTTCGAACTAGATTTTTTCTAACAGTAACCAATAATCCAATTTTATTATAAGTCAATTCAGATTCTATCAATCTCAATATATATCATCAATTCATTATTTCATAAATTCATATATATGTTTCAGCTCAATTTCATACATAATATCATAAATCATAAGTTATGCTACTCTTTATTCTATTCAATTTAGTCCTCTGTCTTGATAATTGATCAAAATCATATCAATTCAATTCAATTCAATTAACTATGTTTAGCCCACGTTAGTATCATACCAAGAAAAAATCTGCCATAAATAGATTAATTTGAATCATAGATATAAAAACTAAAAACTCGAGGTATTCATCATCGGCTCTCGCCATTCCTTTCTCGATGGCCCTACGTCGTCTTTAGCTATGAATAATAATTCAAAAAATACAAAATATCAAATTCTATATCAAATCACAATCAATTAAAAAGTCACACAAATTTTACAATTTATTTAATTTAGTCCCTAAATTCAGGACGAGCATAACTTCGATCTAGACCTTCAGATTAAAATCTAATTTCACATATATTCATTAGGGACCTTCTATTTTCTATTCCTGCTGAAATTTCATAAGAATTTTTCATTTTATTCAATTTGGTCTTTAATGTACAAAACTAACAATTAAGCTTTACAATTTAGTCTTTTTCTTAAACTAAGCTTAATTTCTATTAATTTCACACTTAATTCTTTAAGAAATAAAAAATGAAAACTTTTTAAACTTTAGTGGTTTTACAAATTGGTACATGGGCTAGCTAAATCAAGCTCTCATAACCTCAAATCTATAAAAAAAAAATTACAAGAAAATGACTAGAAATTCATACCTAAATCAAAGACTGAATCCTTGAGGGATTTGAACATTTTCTTAGGTTTTTATTTTAATGGTGGATGGTAGGAGAAGTGAGAAAGAGATGAATTCCTACTAAGTTTACCTTTTATGCTAAAATTAATCTGATTTGAGGGATTTGTTTGCATGTAAAATGACTTTTGAAAAATGATTTCTGGAGAATGAGTTAGTTTTCTGGAAAAAGCTAATATTTTCTAGTGTTTGGATGAATCTGTGTAAAATATTTCCTGTTGTTTGACAAATTTCATGAATTTTTTCATAAAAGTTATTTTAAAATGAAATAAACATACATTTGAGATTTTCTTATCTTTTCATTGTTTAATTGAGTTTATTTTATATCTATTAAATTTATTTTTTCATTATTTTTGCATATATTGTAATGATTTATTGATAAATAAATACAAATATATAATAGTGCCCAATTATTAAGCTAGAATATTAACCGTCATAAATTGAAAACAACTAAAGTGAATAGATGAGTCATGATTGTGTTATATATAAAAAAAAACAAAGAATGAATAATAATAAATTAACTTCTAGAACACAATTAGTACTACAAATTAATACTAAAACATACATAACATAGAAGCGTTAACCTTAAGCCCTAAACCAATCTAATATTTCTAGCCATATAATCATTCTACATATATTGTGCAATTTCATCTCTCTTAGTAGACCATTCTCTTACTTCTTCTCTTTCTTCTTGCTCCATAATAGTTGTTATTATCAAACAGACTCAAGACTCCTCATATAATACTTGACTAATTAAATAATTAGGATCAACTCCCATTATATGATTATGAATGATACAATAAGCCAACACTATATCTACTTGGGTTTTCAAATTCCAAAATGGTTCATCATCTAATACACAAAATCATTTCTTCAAAATCCTAAAAACACGCTCAATAGTGATTCGCAATGATGAATGATGAATATTAAAGAGTTCTTTTACATTTTCTAGCCCTTGATTACAAAAATCTTTTAAATGATATCTGACACCATGATATGGAGTAATATATCCATTTAGGATGCCATACCCAACATCAGCAAGATAATATTTACCTGCAATTTACAAAATATAATTATTACTAATAAATTATGAGCTTAATTGAACTATTTTGTATAATTAATGTTAATTCTTACCTTTCGAAATTCTAAATCCTATTGGGCATGCAAGTGTGCACTACCTTTCCAACCACCTAGAACATAGGAAAATTTTAAATCAAATGTAATGACAGTTAATACATTTTGTGTCGTCCCCCTTTTACAGCTACTAAGAATAGATACAAGTTATTTCCTATTCAAGGGCATAACTTGGAATTTTGTAGAGATAATAAAAATAACAATAAGAGTAGCAGTAGTAAGAACAAAACAATAAAAAATTATTATGTTGAATACATGCCATTAGAAAAATAAATAAATAAACAAAAATTTGTGGATAGACTCGTTACATTAAAATTTCAAGTACAAAGTCTAGTTGTTTAAATCCTATTATGATTTGCAAAATACATGCCAAAAGCTTATACATGCGATGGGTATATCAATAGCTGAAAGAGAAAAATGATTTTGTAGGGTGAAAATAAGTACCCTAATAAATTTTAAGTTAGTCAAAGAACGTCACAATATAGAAGTGTCATAAGGTAAGTGTTTTCCTTTAATCTTTTAATCTTGTTTGTCGTACATGCTTTCTCGCAAAACAAGTTTGTCTTTAATTGATCTTTACATTTTAACTAAAAAAGCTTTTTTTTTTTTAGAAATGGAAATTTTTAAACTGAAAAAAAGTTTCATTTTTATCTGTTCTTGGTTTTATTGTGCTTACCAGTTAAACATAGATGGATGGGAAGATAGGAAGTCCATCTAAGGGACAATGGTTGCAAGAAGGAAGGACAGAGCAAGAAAGGAAGACAAGGTTTTTGGAAATTTTAGAACTACTTTTTACATAGTTTTCAATTGAAAAGCCTTTATAGAAAATAATGATTACATATAAAATAGGATTAAAAAAATAGGGATAAAAGAACTGTTGTAATAACTAAACCCAAGAATTCTTCACTTCATCATATTTGTTTTCCATTGTTAATATAAATCACTTCAACTCAAACAAACTACCAAAAACACTCCACAAGAAAAAATTATCACAAACATTAGAATTTAGGCGGCCTGTTTATTTTCATCAATGAAACGTTTTATTAAACACTTTCTAAGTTGAACCTAATCCTTACTAAACAGAAAAGAATCCCAAATAATAATAAGACCTCCAAAATTGCCATTTGAAGATTGACCAATCAATAAATTATCAGAGGGCCATAAAAAAATTATTACCCAATCAACATAATTTTCAATCGTGGACTCCTAAATAATGAAAAAGTGTACTTTCAACTCAGTAAACAGTTGCTTAACCTTTCTTTCCTTTATACTCGATCCTAAGCCTATTAAGTTCTAGGATAAAATGCAAACCTTATTCAATACACAAAACTTTAGTACACCAATAAAGGCAGACTTGGAACGAAGATAATAGAAGAATATATCAATAAATTGAATAAGAAACTAGCTAACTAAAACAAAGCAACCAAGCCGACTTGTAACAGCCTAATTTTCAGTGGTGTCGGAACAGTGATTCAAGATCACTAAATCCGACAAATGAGTAGGAAATATTATTAATTTAGTGAGTATAAGTTAAATGTGAAGTTAGGAAAATTTTTGAAATAGTGAATAGTGTACTAAAAATAAATATTAAAATAATTAAAATAAAAAACGAGGTATCGAGACGTCAGGAATTTTAAATTGAGCCATAAATATTTTTATAAATATTTATGGAGTGTTAATAAGTTAGTATTAAAGTTTCGTCTAGAAATTTTAAAGTTCTGATAGTTAATTGAACAAAAAGGACTAAATTATATCAAATGTAAAATTGTGGGAAATGATTACATATCTTAAATGATAAAAGAAAGAGGATTTAAAAGGAAAATAGACCCAAGGTCTATTTGGGCTGGATGGCAAGGGCATGAAATCAGCAAGAAAATAAGGAGAATTAAGGGCAAAATTGAAAAATTGCAAAATTTACTTAATAAAGCTAGGACTAAAGTGGAATTATCTAGATTTCTCTTTATTTTTCTACATTCTCATCAGTAAAAATGCCATGGAAGTGTTCCCTTAAGCTAGTTTTTCATATTTTTACTTAAATTAAGTTCTATTCTTGATTACTTCTTGAAATTTTTGTGTTTTCGTGACTTTTACAACTAGGTCCACTTGTTGAATTCATTAGTTTTTGATTCTATGAAAGAAATTGAAAGTTGCTATGAATATGTGCTGGAAGTATATGATGATTTGGCATGGAATTAGAGCTTTAAATTGTTTATATGCTGATTTTATTGAAATAATTGAATAGAAAGTGAATGTTTGGGACCTAATTGTAAAAGAGTTTGAAGTTAGAGTTTTATGTGGAAATTCTGAATTTCAATAGTTATGAAATAACTTATAATGTCTAGGAAAAGTATTAATTGAGAAAATTATCTTAATTGAGGGGTTAATTGAGCAAGGACTGAATTGTATGAATTGTGAAATTTGGGGCAAAATGAAAATCAACATTTTGCACTAAAACTGTTTTGGACAGCAGCAGTAGTATAACTTTGAAAAATCACCAAAAAATTGGATAAAAATAATTAGGGGCTTAAATTTATATGTTTAGAATCCTAAATGAGTCTATTTTGAAGAGAAACAAACAGGAACATCATTCGAATTCTGTACGAGGAGATAATTAGTTTTTAGTGAAGAAGGGTTGAAACTGTGAGACAGCAGAACAGGGGAGACTTCAATGAATAAACTGTATTAATTGGCCCAACCAAAAATTATGAAAATTTTATGGTAAGAAGACATATGAGTCTAGTTTCTGGAAAAATTTATGTATCTTAATTTGGAGTTCTGTAGCTCAAGATAAAAATAATTTAGTGACTATGACACGGATGAATAGCTTGAATATTCACATAAGTAAATAGTGAAAATTATGGATAATGTTACTTACAAGTGTGTTATTTATACTAAGGATGTGGATGGAGAGGAGGAGGAGGAAAAATATACATATATATATGAATGACTCGTGTATAAATTGATCACATGCCTGATTATAATCGATAAGTGTTGAATTAGAAATGATATAATGTTTTATTTAGAATATTTATTATGAAATTATGATTATTGTTATAATACAAAAATCGAACTTCTGAGTTTATATGGCTAAATTTTAGTGATTATTTGTTAATTTATGAATTTCATGATGTGTTATTTCATATGTATTGATAATAAAATCGTGAATAATGTAAAAGCATGAAAATTGAGTAAATGATCAAATTGAGCATTTCAGTTCAGTGACAAGATGAATTGAAGGAAAAGACCATGGTTGGACCATGGCAACAAGTGATAAGTGATAGCTTCGGCTACACTTATCTGATCAAGAACAAGTGAAAGTGATAAGTGATAGCTTCGGCTACACTTATCTGATTAAGGACAAATGACAAGTAAAAAGTGGTAGCTTCGACTACCTGATCGGTGAAAAGTGGTAGCCGGCACCGATCATCGGCTACTTGATCGGTGAAAAATGGTAGCTCCGCCACCGATCGATAAATAGTGGTAGCTCCGGCTACAAGTGACAAGTGATTTTTGTGTAAGACCATATCTGGGATATGACATCGGTGTGATATGTGTATAAGATGTAAGACCATAGCTGAGCTAGGGCATTCTAGTGAAAAGACCATAGCTATGCTATGGCATCAGTGATTATCAGTGAAATTCAGTGCATACCGGTGTAGACCAATTTCGTAAGATGTTCACTAATTTGAAGAAGTTTGGTAAGTATTACATGGAATTATGTGACATAAGGAAATATGAGTTGATGAGACATGAGCATAAAACTTGGTTGGTGAATGAGTTTATTTGTGATTATATATTTCTACACCTTGAGTGTATTATCCGTATGAATTGGTATTCCAAATGAGTTAATGAGAAAACTTCTAGTATGAAATAATCTGAGTTCGAAATGAAATATCTTGAAAACGTACTTGAAATACATTGGTATGTCTTGTATATGCTATTTGAATTCATAAATGTGGAAAGTAAATGTATGTGGAAGTATGAGATGATGATATCTGTACATGGAATTTATTGATGAATACGTACATCCAAATTTATATGATAGATTTTAGTGAACATTGAAATTGGACTCAATAAGTGATTTGACAATTTAAATCGTGATTGGTAGGAAGAGTTAATGAATTGAATATTTATGAATTGTTACACGTATTTGTCTGAAATACAAGGAAGTGATGGTAATTGATACATGGAAATATGAAACTATGATATATATATATATATATATATAAACATGGAATATGTTTGATAAATGTGTTCATTCATAATTATGGAATTATGTACCTCATGTGTGCTATTTGCATAAAGATGATATTTCAAATACTTTGGTGAATAAAGCTTAAATATGAAATAGTATGAAATCGAAACAAATTGTTATGGAAATGTATTTAAATTATCTGTAAGTGTTTCGTACTTCTTGGTAATGCCTCATACTCTATTCCGGCGACGGATACGGGTAGGGGGTGTTACATGACTGATCTATCATAATTCGATGTAGAAGACTAAACTAGTTTTCGCATTTGAAGAGCTTTAATACAAGCAATTTAGTTAGATTTTGGTTAAGTTTTCATTACTGTATTTAAATTTGATAAATTGTATAATTTGAGTCTTTTATTGACCTTAGGGGTTTGATAAGACATAAAGGTAAGCTAATATGATTTGCGAGTGTGCAGAAGACCATTAAAAGATGTGCTAACTCGATACTGGTTGCTGTGTTGCAACACGGAGAGATGGATGTCGCAACATAGGGAGCAAAATAGAAGAATTTCAAGACATTCTCAGACTGTGTCGTGACACACCCCTGAAGATGAGCATATTGCTTTCGATGTCGCGACATAGGACCTGGTGTGTCGCGACAACGACTCTGCATGGGAAATAATTATGAGCTACAGGTATTTTGGTCCGCACAAACAAACATTAAGCGTGAGAGCGGTAGCTGACCTAAGGTTAAGGATGACAACCACTCTAATTTTATAAATAGGCTCATTTAACACATGTTAGGGACAACTTTCATATTGTATAATTTTCTTCTTAGCTTTAGTATTTAGTTTTCTCTTTTCTTAGACTTTAGGATTATTTTTAGTTTCGTTATTTTGCTTTTGTTGAGGGATCCGATCTATGGAACTCAATCAATTCTGTGTGGATTCGACATTACCTTTAATAGGATTCAAGCTTCTTCTAAACTTTATTTTCTTGATTCAGTATTCATGTTTATTTTTTATATCAAGTTTATCACGTTTATTAGATTCATGAGAAACTAATCCTTTTACGAGGGATTAGCGTGAAGGTATGATTAATTAACTATTTTGTAGGGTTCTCTTAATGGATCAACTGTTTGGGAGAGGAAGAACATAAACCCTAGGCTCGACGACACTAGAAAGTCATTTAGGTGGGAATTAACCCAAAATTTATATGGCCTATCTGTGAACACCTTAGCCCTGAACCGGTCTGGACTGTGAGGTCAAGAGATAAGTAGTTCTTACTGACTCATTATTCTAGTGGAAGATCGAAATATCCTTCTAGGGTATTGACTAGTTAAATGAATAAGGGACCCAGAGCTACAGTTAATTATGATTACTGAAGCGAGCCAGTCACCCATACTCAGATCTAATTAAGTTTCCATAGCAAATCTTCCATGTTTTTCTATTTATATTATTTTATTTCTTTAGTTATTAAATCCTGACTAAAACGAATCAACCTGAATTTGAAGCGACACATTAGCCACCGAAGTGACTCTCTAGCACAAAACCATCCCAAAGCACACCCTAACCTTATAACACCTCAATTCTAACTAATAATTGTGTAATCTTATTGCATAAGAAATTTGTGAACCATTTTAAAACTATTTTAAAGGATTTAACCCTAAGGGTATTTTAGTCATTTTACCACTTAAAGCTAATCAATCCTGATTTTAATTCTAAATGATTACTAACTTCCTTTTAATCAAATTTGGGAAACCTCTAAAATTCATTTTAATTAGCCATTTTTCCTTAATCCAGTTACTAATTAAGGCTATATTAGCTAGGTTTTATTACTTTAATCATATATATACAATTTTAATTAATCTAATTACAACAATAAATAACATGTATTCATAATTTAAACATTCAAAAGAATGCTTAACAAACAACAATTAATCATACAATGAACTTACCTTAGCCACAAAGCTATCTACTCCTTGACAAGCTACAATTAAAATGTATTAGTGAAAAATTCATGCTTCAATCACCATGTTTTCAATCACCATGATATCACTTATCAATATAACATAATCCATAAAACATTTAACCATAAAATCAATCATTAAAAAAACAAGTATAACATCTCAAAATTAAAATCGAAATAAAAGTCTCAAATGTCCATTACAAGTATATCAAATTATCCCAATTGAGTGCCACAATGCCCTCTAATGTTTCTAAAGAAGAATCCTTAATCTATACTACCAAATAGCATTAAAATTGGACCATTCTTGCCCTTTCTCCTTAACTCCCCAAAGTTAGAAAAAAAAACTCTGCACAAAGCTATGAGGGTGTGAGCTGAAAAAGCTCAGTGAGTGACCATAAAATCAATAAGTAAATCACACCAAAAATATACCTAAACAAAGGCAAATCATATACCAAATTTTGAGTATATGAATCATAGTTTCAATTATATTTTCATGCTCAATTATAGCATTCAATTGACTAAAATTTCCAGCAACAATGCAACATCATAACATCATAATTCCATATGTTGTTCCGCGAGTAAAAATCACATTTATTATGACATATGGAAACATAATTTAATTAACAAACAAACACTTATATTGGCAAATGACATCCATGGAAAAATATAAACATGTGATCATACATTGGATAAACGAATCTCTGATCTCTCAAATATCGAATACAATACTCCGGTTGAGTGGGGCGTAGCCACACACTCCCCTATATCACCTCGAAATCACCAATAATTGAGTGGAGAAAAAGGCTCAACACTCCCTTATGCACTCCAACAAAATCAATACTCCTAGAGCCATATGCTTACAAATAACACATATAGTGGTGAATACTCACTAATCCTATGTCATGCCATCTATATCTAATGGATCAACCATGAAATGTTTCCAATATAACCAATCATACCGGGCATAAAAATTGATATTGAAGCACTTAGATCATGCTATAAAAATTCAATTTAAATTATGTCACTTAGCAATTTTAGTACCAACATAAATAAGCACAATAAGTGTCTTTGTCCATGGATCTAAAACCAATCATAAAACCATCATCAAGCGCTCTAATATATAGTAACCCATGCTCCAATTATTATTTAATACAATCCAAATCAATCATACCAAACACACAATTCACAATTTTCATAAATCATTTATGAATATGCTTATATAAAATTAAAATAAATTTCATAATCTAAACCATTTGAGATACAATTAAATCATTAGAAAAACAATTCAAAACCTCAATTTAGAATTTAAATAGGCATGTTTACCAATTGCCTTGAAAAACCTACCTTCTTGCTTCTTAAGCCAAAGTGTATCAAGTAGCTGTGTTTGGACCTCGATTCTGATTAAAAATGGCCTCTTCTCATTGTGGAGCTTAAACAGAGATAAAATACATGTTGCAAGCTATCATTAACAATAAGAAAATTGAAAAAATCATGAACTACACGGATCTAAAATGCCTCTTTAATCTACCTTACCGAAAACTCACGGTATAGCCAAAACACAAAATTTAGCCCCTAAATGACCTTCTTTACACCAAAAATCATCTCTAAACATCATTTCTAATCTATCAACACAGAACCTAAGCATCAATTTCATCAAACAAACCGTTTCATAATTTTCCAGAAAATCAACTCATGTTCTTAGTTAAAAACGGATTTGTCAAAATTGATCAATCAAACAAGTTTAATCTTTTTTTTATTAAAAGCCTCTTAATAAACATTATTTGAGCTTAAATATTTATTTAAACTTGGATTCCAACTCAAAACCATGAATTCACCATTGATGAATTTCATGTTCAAGAGAGAAAAGATCAAGATTTCAAAAACCATTTTAATCAATTTAAATAAAAAATAATGATTAAAAATAAATTTAAAATGAATTTAGATGTGAGAAATTACCTTCAATTGATCTAGAATCATCAATATTGAAGATTGGATCAAGATCTTTAAAGAACTCAGATGAGTTTTTTCCCAACTTTGAAAATCTTTTCTGGAGAATTTGGAGAAAATAAAAGATGAGATCTAACCTTCAATATGTGGACTTCAAAAATGAAAAAGAAAAATAAGAGAAAACGCTTAGAAATCGGGTGAAAATTGTGTGTGAAGTGAGGGGGTTGCAGTGTTTTTTAGCTAAAGAACACCCATCTGATTTTCAAAAATTAGGGTAATTACTATCAGGCCACTCCCACAATTCCTTGTTTTACAAAGTAATCCTTTCTTTCCAAAATTCTGAAAATATGAGTAATTTTCCATAAAACCACTCAAACATTTCCCTTGTTTTACAAAATGGTCCTATGTAATTAACACTTTAAATTCTCTCAATTAAACCCCCATTTTAATTTATTTTTCAATTATAATTTGACTCAAAATACTTATTTTACCCGAAAGTTATTTAAAACTATAAAATTAATTTTTCTAAAAATATTTTTATTTTTTGGAATGTTATTTCTCGATTTTTTTAAATGAAATTAAACTAACTAAACTAAGAGAAAAATTACTAATAACCCCGATTAACTCCTAATTTTTTACTCGAAACTCTGTAAACTTACCCAAAACTACTAGACCTATTTCTAGGGCCTTACATATATAATTTACTTAAAGTACTAATTAGTTTTATTTATGCTTAGGTTAGGATTAATCTAGTGCTTGCGTCCTTTGGGTACAATCCTCGGTGTATTAACCTGCTTCATTGTAACTATATTACAACCTGACCCATATACTTGTGGACACCGCCTTTCTAATATATTTTGTGCAGGATTTCTACTCTAGACGTTGTTATATCCGGAGGTGGTTAAGTTGTTGGCGTCGTTGTCGAGGAGGTAACGTTACTAAATTGATTTTAATTTTTGCATTTTAATAGAATAATTAGGAAATTTCTAAATTACAGCTACGATTTTATTTTCTTATTTTTACTAACTTCTTTATTCTTTCGGTTTAGTATATGACTCGTAGTAGGGGAACACCTATAGAGCCAACCATAGATCTAGAAAGAATAATTCGTAGGAATCGTCAACAGCAACAACAACAACATCAACAACAGATGCAGAACCAACCACCTGCTGCAGGTAATTTACCACCACGAGACAATCCATTGTTCGATGAAGTTAACAATAATAACCTACAAGATCTACCACCACCACAATACACGCAAATATGGCACGTAACGAAATAACTCTAAGAGAAATGCACTACCAAAACTGGACATGGTTCAAGGAGTGCTATTTCAGCCAATAATTTCAAGATCAAACTAGCAATGATCCAGATGATCCAGAACAACTTGCAGTTCAGAGGCACAATGATGGAGGACCCAAATCAACATTTAAAATGATTCCTTCAACTTTGTGAAACTTTTAAATATAATAGGGTCACCGGTGACGCTATTCGTCTTCGGTTGTTCCCCTTCTCCTTAATAGATAATGCTTTCTCTTGGTTAGATTCGTAGGCACCAAGATCTATTATGACATGGGATGAACTCATAGGAAAATTCTTATTGAAGTTCTTCCCTATTAGCAAAATAGTCCAACTGAGGAGAGAGATTGCAACATTTAAACAATTGGAAGGGGAAAGTTTTGACGAAGCATAGGAGCATTTTAAAATGCTAATTTAGAGATGCCCACACCATGAATTACCTAAGTGGTTATGATTGCAGATGTTCTATAATGGATTGGATGTACACGCATGATCAGGACTAAATGGAGCCGCAGGAGAAGCCTTAATGAATATGACATACGATGATGCATATGAATTAATAAAGAGTATGACAATGAATTCATACCACTGGCCAACTGAACGTTACACATATGGCAAAAACTCGCTACTGTGAAGGCTGTCCAAGAGGATGATAGATATCAATAATTAGTAGATAGACTCAACCATACTGAGTCTTTAAATAGCATATCATCTATACATGGATGAGATAAACCACTCTTCTATTACTTTAATAATCCAACTGGGGATGTGAACTACATCGGGAATAAGGGTAGAAACCCTTATTCGAACACTTATAATCCTGTATAGAGAGATCACCCAAACCTGATATGGGGCAGAAATCAATGAGGAGGTAATAATTCTAACCAGATTAAAAATGCTAATTACCAGCCTCCTTATTTGCAAAAACCTGAGGAACGGGCCAACCCAAATGACCATACTATATGTGGTCAACACTTGGATCAAAGTGAGGGGAAAATGCAATCAATGAGGGTAGATGTGAAACAGGTGCAATCTGAGTGCATCAATTCAGTGAAAACATTGACTAAATTAGAAGATGGAATGAGCCAATTGATGAGCATTATGGGAGACATTAAGAGACAAATTGGCACTGATATCCCTAGTAACACTGAAGATAATCCTCGAAGGGAAGAGAAGGAGCATGTGAAAGTAAAAACGCTTTGATCGGGTAAACTACTAAGTAGCCTAGAAAGCCATCCTCAATAGGAAACCAAAAGAAATACCAACGATCTTCATGAGGAGTGTAACACCCATAACCCGTTTCCTTTGCCAGATTAGGGTTATAGAGCAAACCGTACAATAAAAATTTTTTTAACCTTAATACATCTCAATACAATAATTAAACATTACTTAAGTAAATTACATTAAATACAACCAAACATATGTATTTGGCCCCTAAATCGAGCGTTCGAGGCTCTAAAAATAACTTAGAAGTAGTTCATGACTAATTTGGAACAAAATAGAAGATTTAGGAAAAAGTTGGAAAAATTGGAAAACATGGGTCACACGATCGTGTGACAAAGCCCAAGCTGTGTAACATTCGAACAAAGGGGCACACGGCCATATCGCAGTCCGTGTCCTCACTCGTGTAACTCTCTGAGTAAGGTCACATGGCTATGTAACTCTCTGAGTTACCAAACACACCGTGTGCTAGGCCGTGTAATTCACTAACTTGAAACACTAAGAAATTTCAAATGACACATGATCATGTCACACACACGGCTGTATGACAGCTCGTGTCCTAAGCTGTGTGATCCATAGTTTGACCCTAAAATCATGCCATTTTGAGGCCAAATCATACCTAGCCATCCATACCATTTGGGCTTACATTCAAGGGATTTAAAACATCATTCAAACACACTTAACATACCATTTCAAACATTCTATTTTATCTAGCCAGTATGCCTAATTGATTGTTTAACATCACAGCAATAATGTGCAAGCATACACTGCCGATGCAAGTATAGTAGTAGACAGATATGAGTCTGTTGAATATCAATCCCACGAGGATGGTTGTCTTTTGTCTATCAATATTAGTGCAATAAATGGATAAAGACGAGATAAATTGTGAGAGTAGGTGTCGAAGCAATAACTTGAAAATAATAAGGTAAAATATGATAATGATAAACTGAGATCCCTAACGTGAATATTCAATAGAATACTAAGTGTTCACAAGGTATAAAAGGATAGGTGATTGTCGATGCAATAATTTGCAATGAATATCTTCCAAAGCTTAACTTCTATATTTAATCTAAGACTTAAACATGCACATTAAGCACCCCTTTCTATGATAGCAATGAAACACTATTAAGAACAAGTGGATTAAATTCCTCTAATCCTCAAGCAACTTCCGTTGTCATGCTTGTTACCTTGAACTATCGCTGTACCTTCCAGTGTCAGTGATCACAATAAGACTTCCATGCTAAAAACATTCAAACCCAAAGATTAAACAGTAGAAGCAAGATTGAATAAAATAACATTTAACCCATAAATCATGTGTACTTTCGTACAAACATGAAATAGAAAGTAATCACTAGCGTTTAGAAAACAAAAATAAAAGAAACAAATGGAGAATACTATTCCTAGACAACTGAATTGAATCTCTCTATTCCCTTTTGTGCCGCACTCAGGGCTCCTCATCAGGAGCTGGTCTGCATCACCTTCACGTTGGTTCACCCGTAGGAGACTTAAGTTGCCATAGTCGAAAGCTTCAATAGATAGGTTGAAGAAGATAATCCAAAAAGTCTCCCTTTTTTTTTCTTTTTATGTGAATATTTATATTCTTCCATAAATAATCTAGGTGTCTTTTCATCGGAATATTGTTGCCTCTGTACGTACAAGTTAGTTGTACCAGACTAGACAGTTCATGTATTTTTGTTCCTATCTGGACTGCTGTCAGGTGCAGTGATCATTTTGGGTGCAATTTGAAAATACTCATGCAGCAACATCAATACCAAAACATGACAAAATTAAGGATAGATAAACTAAGATCCACTGAGTTATAAAATGCAAATCATTGAACTGAAAATGCTAAAATATGTGTTAAAGATAACTAAATGGGAACAAATTAACCAATAATTAAGGAGAAAACATATGTTCTTTCTAGTACTATCAATGCCTTTCAAAGGCACGATAATTATACCAAAACATCATTTACCAAAACAAGTCAATATTGCCATATTGCAAGCATACAAACCTAATTCATTTAACCACTACATGATACCACAAATGACCATTTCCAAGCCATCACATACATACCAAAAGAGCCTTACATACAAGTACTTAAGAATGGCCAAAATGACCTAACTTAAATAAGCATTAAAAGTTCATCAAATTCAAACATAAACTTTACAAGCATGAACATTCCAAATCACCATTAACACATTCATAAACTATGTAATTCCCCAAGAAAAATCTTTAATGTTTATTTCCGTATGTTTGTGTTATACAAATGCATGTCTACTTCAGTGGTTAAGTGTCCTGGGGAGTGTTGGAGAAGTCTTGAGTTCAAATATTGGCTTGTGCAAAAGTTTTGTTTTTAGTATGAATAAACCTCTGTCTTTAGTTAGTAGGCTTTTAAGTAAATGTGGGTATTTTATGTCAAAATGGGCCTACTGGTCTGGTGGTTAAGTAGTGTTGCAAAGTGCTGGGGGACTTGAGTTCGAGTTTTGATAGGTGCAATGGAGTGTTTTATTTTGTTGCTGGTGCTGTGGGAGTATTGTGGTTTGATCGAAACACTTAGGTGTTTGAGTAGAATTTGAATTAGGTAGTTGAGGGAGGAGTAGTCGATTTTGAGAGAATTAGGGAGGAAAATATGGGATTTTGAATGAGTGAGAGAGTAGTGCCGAATTTGAGCTCTTGCTTTGAGAATTCCAGCTGTGGTTAGTATTTGCTGCTATTCTTCAGCTTTTTTTTTTCGCTTTTCTCTCATGGGAGACCAATTTTACTAGGGACTTCGGGGATCATTTGGTTTTATTTTATTTTTTGACTTTGTTTTTCCCTACAATCCTCTTGTCTACAGATTCTTTTTCTCCTTTACCTCTCTAAGCTTTGGCCGAATATTGTTAGGGTTCATATGGGTATCATCTTTTTCTCTTTGTCAACTTGGTTCTTTCTTTCGGCTATCGCCCTTGTTAGGCGATTCTCTTTTATTCTTCTCCTCCGTTAGCAACTGTTTTCTTCCTTCTTTCTAGTGGCCGAACCTTTGTCCTCTGTCTATTACTCTTTTTCATCCCTTGGCAGATTCTTCCCTTCTCTTGCACTCAACTTCAAATTTCTGCTGATTTGGTAAGTTTCGTTTAGTGCTAACTCTATCACTCTTTTTGGAATACCTTTTAGGAGGAGTTTTGTTGTTGGTGGGAGTTACTCAGCAGGTTAGTGACCTTTGATTAGCGTGTGGAGTGTTCGAAACCCTATTGTTATGTGTGTAAAGGTAACGTTTATGAGTTTAATCTTTGGTGTTGGTTTGTGCGCTTGACCTAGCACAGCTGTGAGTAACTAAGTGTCGTTTTGTTGGCCTTTTTTTTTTTTTTAGGCCCATAATTCCTTTTCCCTTATACTTGGGTTATGCTTTCAGTAAGTGAAAAATTTTCTAGTTCAGACTGTTCATATGAATAATGATTAGTAAGGTTCGGTTGGAATGCAGGTAATCCCTAAGGCCTAGTAATCAGTCTCTTGCAACGGGTTAAGTGTGTAAACCACAATCGATCGATCAAGGCAAGTGATGATTAATCTTTTTGGATAAGGGTTATTAGAGGGGCTGTTTAATCCTATTGTTAAGTGACTGATAGTGTATCATGTTTGAATATAGGTTTGGAGTGCTTGTGGACTATTTGTGCATGTTCGGAACAAGGTGTGTACAAACACAACCCCAACTATAGAAATTAGCAAAAGTCGAAATGGGTGAATGTCGACGCCACACGGGTGTGGTTGCGGCCATGTATAAGGGCCTTGTGATTAAACATAGGCGTATTGTCGACATGGACGCCCTTGAGCGATTTCATGGGCTGAGGCTGTACTGGGCCATAATGGGCCAAATTGGTCCGCGTGGGCCCTACAGGCATGTGGGCCCCACACGGGTAGACCACACGAACAGGTGGAAATTATAGAGCAAGGCTGTGTAATACACACGACCAAGGCCATTAAGGGCTGTGTGGGCCACACGGGCGTGTATGCCCACCTGGGCTCGCAATATGGGCCTTGGGCCCATTTTCACTGTTGGACTGTTAAGGTTGTACGGGTCGCCCGAGACGACTATAGATTTACTGTTGGGTCGGTAAGTTTACCTAGACCCCCTAATTGATAAAATGACTGTTATGCGCCTATGTGATGTATGATTGTATTTAAGCAATCCATTTTAAACATATTGAGTACATGTATGATATTATAACATGATATGACATGATGCATGATGTGTTACATGGGGTGTGTTTTATTATGATTGGAGGAAGTGTACTATACTGGCAGCTCTGCTGCAAATATTATTTAGTGCCGCAACCAGTACTACTTGAAGTGTAGGGATGAATGGGTTGATTATACTCCCACATGGAGTGCAGGGTTAAACGAAAATAGAGTGTAGAGGCTGGCTGGGTAGGATCTCTTGATTGTATATCTGTACTGTTACTGTCACTGAGATGGGATCAGGCCCAAACTGATGCTGATTTTATAATGGGCTAAGGCCCTCACTGAAACTGAACCATTACTGTAATTGGCTTAGGCCTAGACTATCTCTGCTCACTGTTTGATTGTTTGACATGGGATTACACACTGAGTTTTCATAAAACTCACCCATCTATTTCTCTGTATAGGTAATCCCCAGTCTTAGGTGGATCGACTCTGCGAGGGACTCAAAGGTGGCCACACACCTGTACATACTTTCATAGTTGCTTTATATTTATAAGTAATTTTATTTTGGGTATTTTTACTGTAATAAGGCCTCTTTTGATTTTTATTTTCAATTTGAGGATTTTTAATTGTTTTGATTTATAATTGCTAGTAGTAGGAAAAGACGCGGATTTTTAAAAAGATAAATATTTTTCAAAGATACCACGAACACGTAACCGGTTTTAAGAACTTACGCAAAATATAACGTTTTCAAATAAAAATATAATGATGATGTTTTAATATGATTAACTTTTTGACAAATGACTCTTGTTTCTAAAATAAACAAACATCTTAAAAATTAGCTTTAAGATCACACAAAGGAGATTAAACAGAAATTGGGTTTTCAACGACATCATACTTTACGAAAAACACTTCAATGTGACATCGTCAAATTTGGCCATAACGTCCAGGCCGGGTTTGGGGTATTACATGTACTGATATCAGAGCTAGGTTGCAAAACTCAGCTGTGGATTTGGGTTTCTCTTAAAATGATTTGAAGTACTTTGAAATGTTTTACTGAATGTGTGGTGCCCCGAGTCTCCGGCGCTAATTCTATAAGTCTTCTGAAACTATTGTTTGTTTAAACTAAAATGATGAGACTACTGTAGTTAGTAAACTGTACTGAAATACCCTAGTTAGAGTAAACTAAAAACTATAGTAAGACTGCGATTTGTGAAAACGAACTCTGAATTACTAATACTGTTTTCCATAAAATATCTGTTAATAAACACTGGAACTGTAAACTGATGCATAAAACTGTTAATATAGATAAAACGCAAATCAATAATGAGCACTAGAGGTACTCGTGGAAGGGGTACAAGAGGCCGCAGCGGAGGCCGTGGGGGTGCTCGGGCTGGGTCTTCGTCGTCTGGCCACATGCCTAATGTTGAAACTAGAGAGGTGCTAGTTTCACCTGAGACTAAGACTGGGTCTCATGATCGTGCGGCTGGGGACGACGCGCTGTCCTAAGCTATTTACGAATTTTGAAGAGGGTCATTGTGCCAAATTCTGGTGCTGTGGGTCGTGGGTCAGTTACGAAACAACTCTTGTCTAATGGAGCTGAGATTTTTAGGGGTATTGTTGGAGTTGCCCCTAATGTGGTTGAGTATTGGATTGAGGCCACAAAGAGGATTATGAATGATCTCAATTGTACTCCTGAGTAGAAACTAAAGAGTACAATGTCATTGCTGAGAGATAAGGCTTACCAGTGGTGGCTTACGGTTAAAGAGAGAACTCAGCCTAATCAACTGACCTGGGAATTTTTCAAGATTGCTTTTCAAGGGAAGTATGTGGGTGCTAGTTATGTGGATGCCCGAAGGAGAGAGTTTCTGAATTTGACTCAGGGGATAAATCAATGGCTGAATATGAGGCTAAATTTCTACGATTAAGCTACTATGTGCGAGGGATGGTGGCGACTAAGTACGAGTGGTGTGTTCGTGTCGAGGATGGCCTCAAGGATAATCTACGAGTTCTGATAGCTCCACAGAGGGAGTTAGATTTTTCTACGTTGGTTGATAAGGTGAAGATCACCGAGGAGGTGAAGCACGCTAAGCGCCAGAGCCGTAAAAGGGAGAGGGGTAGGATAAGAGGGATTCGGATCCCTCAAGTTCCTTTTTGAGGCCTAAGAAAAAGGCCAGAGTTGATGGGCCGGTCAGAGTTGGGGCCCCTATTGCTGCTATTAGGCCGCAGTTCTGTGTTGTTTGTGGAAGACGCCATCAAGGCGAGTGCTGAAAAAGGACTAAGGCATGTTTGATATGCATATCATTAGAGCATCGTATCAGAGAGTGTTCACGGAAGCCCCAGCAGGTGCAAGCTACAGGTTTGGATATTATACAGCTACCGAGGGGTGTTCAGTAACCACCAAGAGGCTGTGGGCAGGCTAGAGGCGGTAATGGTTTGGGCCGTGGTCAGAGAGCACCTGGCAGAGGTGCTGGTCATACTGAGGCGAGGCAGTCAGCTATGGTTTATACTGCACGTCACCGAGAGGATAGAGGTGCTTCGGATGTTATCACGGGTACGTTCTTTATCTATGATGTACCTTATATTGCACTGATAGATATAGGATCTAAGCACTCCTATATAGCTTGTGCTGTGTAATTGATGAGCGTTGAAATTACTTGTCAAATGTGATTTCTACATTAAGGGCCGAGAAATTGGTTCGTAAGGGTTGTGAGGCGTATCTAGCTTACATCGGTGTTTCAGATTCTGAGGTTTCTTCTGTTAAAGATATTAGAACAGTTAAAGACTTTCTGAATGTTTTTCTTGATTAGCTACTTGGGTTACCTCCAAACCGTAAAGTTGAGTTTGGGATTGAGCTCCTGTCAGGTACAGCTCTGGTGTCTATCGCCCCTTATAGAATGGCACCGAAGGAGCTTGTGGAGCTTAAAGCATAGATTCAAGAGTTGTTGGATCGTGGGTTCATCCGTCCTAGTGTGTCTCCGTGGGGAGCACCAGTTTTGTTTGTGAAAAAAAGGATGGATCCATGAGTATGTGCATTGATTACCAGTAATTGAATAAATTGACCATAAAGAATAAGTACCCTCTAACGAGGATAGATGATCAGTTCGACTAGTTTCGAGGAGCTTCAATTTTCTCTAAGATTGATCTCCGATCTGGGTACCATCAACTGAAGGTTAAAAAGACTAAAGTATACAAGGCAACGTTTAGGACTTGTCATGGTCATTACGAGTTCCTAGTGATACCGTTTGGACTGACGAACGCACCAGCGACTTTTAGAGATCTGATGAACCAAATGTTCTAGCCCTATCTGAATCGGTTCATAGTGGTTTTTATTGATGAAATCTTGGTGTATTCGAGGACTGAAGATGAACATGATGAACATCTAGGAGTGGTTTGACAGATTCCAAGGGAGAAACAACTGTACGCCAAGTTCAGTAAGTGTAAGTTCTGGTTACGAGAGGTCACATTTCTTGGCCATGTGGTATCTGGTAAAGGAATTAGGGTTGATCCTCAAAAAATTGAGGCCGTTTTGAATTGGAAGCCACCTAACACTGTATCAGAGATCTACAGTTTTCTGGGATCGGCAAGGTATTATCGGCGATTTGTTGAAGGGTTTTCATTGATTGCAGTACCTTTGACTAAGTTTCTACGTAAAAGGGTGTCGTTTAACCAGACTGATGCACATCAAGAGAGCTTTGAGTAGCTCAAAAAGGTACTGAATGAGGCCCCTATCTTGATACAGCCAGAGTCTAGGAAAGAGTTCACTGTCTATAGCAATGCATCACATGTTGGGCTGGGATGTGTCTTGATGCAAGAGGGTAAGGTGGTTGCATATGCATCCCATCAGCTTAAGACTCATGAGGCGAATTATCTGAAGTATGATTTGGAGTTGGCCACGGTGGTATTCGCTCTGAAGGTTTGGAGGCATTACCTATACGGTGAGAAGTGTATCATTTACACTGATCACAAGAGCCTCAAATATCTCCTCACTCAGAAGGAGCTGAATCTTAGGTAGCGAAGATGGATTGAGCTACTAAATGATTATGACTATACAATAGAACACCATCCTAGGAAGGCTAATGGGGTGGAAGACGCACTGAGTCATAGAGCTATGACTAATCTGAGGGCGATGTTTGCTCGCCTCAGTTTATTTGATGATGGTAGTTTGTTGGCCGAGCTTCAAGTTAGACCGACGTGGATTAAGCAGATTAATTAAGTGTAAATAATTGAAGGACGAGTCACTGGGTCTTCATTTCTGACAGGTTAAGAGTGGGGATACTATGGATTTTGGACTGAATAGCAAAGGGGTACTCTATCTCTATGAAAGAATCTGTGTACCAGAGGATACAGATTTAAGGTAGTCTATACTGTAAGAAGCGCATAATAGCCCTTATGTTATGCATCCTTGTAGAAATAAGATATACCGAGACCTTCGTGACTTATATTGGTAGCCGGGTCTTTAGCATGATGTTATCGACTTCGTGGGTAAATGTCTGACTTGCCAGCAGGTTAAGGCGGAACATCATTTACCTTCAAGGTTGCTTCAACTAGTTAAAATTCCACTTTGGAAGTGGGAGAGAATGACTGTGGACTTCGTTAGTGAGTAACCCTAATGCCTTCTAAAAAGGATTCAGTATGGGTCATCGTGGATCGATTGACCATATCTGCCCATTTCATACTAGTTCGTATTGATTACTCTTTGTAGAAGCTGGCTAAACTGTATGTGTCTGAGATAGTGAGACTGCATGGGGTACCGATTTTCATAATATCTGATAGGGATCCTCGCTTCACGACTCGATTTTGGAAGAAGTTGCATGAAGCTCTGGGTACAAGGTTGGACTTCAATACTGCGTTCTATCCTCAGACAGATAGTTAGTTAGAAAGGGTGATTCAGATATTGAAGGACAAGTTAAGGAGTTGTGTGATTGATTTTCGAGGCAGTTGGAAGGAATACTTGCCACTAGCAGAATTTGTATATAACAATAGTTATCAATCTAGTATACAGATAGCACCTTACGAGGCATTATATGGTCGTAGGTGTCGCGCACCCTCATGTTGGACTGAGTTGGGCGAGCGGTGTGTTCTGGGCCCTGAATTAGTTTCTAATACTGAGGATAAAGTTAGACTAATCTAGGATCGACTGAAGGCAGCATCAGACAGACAGAAGTCGTATTCGGATCTGAAGCGTAAAGAGATTGAGTATTCTGTGGGGGACTTCGTTTTTCTCATGGTCTCGCCATAGAAGAAGGTACTAAGGTTTGGACGTAAGGGCAAGTTGAGCCCTAGGTTTATTGGGCCTTATCGTATACTAAAACACGGGGGACCGGTTGCCTATCAGCTAGAGTTACCTTCTGAGTTAAACCAGATTCACGATTTGTTCCACGTCTCTATGTTAAGGCGCTACCGCTTCGATCCCACGTATGTTATTTCGGTTGAGGAGGTTGAGGTTAGGCCAGATCTGACTTTTGAGGAGGAGCCGGTTTCGATATTGGATCATGATGTAAAAGTTTTAAGGAAGAAGTCTATCCCATTGGTTAACTTTCTTTGGCGTAATCACAGTTCTGAGGAGGCGATGCGACAACAATACCCTCATCTGTTCTGACCAGGTAAAATTTCGGGGCCAAAATTTTCTTTTAAGGGGTAGAGTTGTAACGCCCCAAGAAAAATCCTTAATGTTTATTTTTGTATGTTTGTGTTATACAAATGCATGTCTACTTTAGTGGTTTAGTGCCCTGGGGAGTGTTGGAGAAGTTTTGAGTTCAAGCCTTGGCTTGTGCAAAATTTTTTATTTTAGTATGAATAAACCTCTGTCTTTAGTTAGTAGGCTTTTAAATAAATGTGGGTATTTTATGTCAAAATGAGCCTGCTGGTCTAGTGGTTAAGTAGTATGGCAAAGTGCTGGGGAACTTGAGTTCAAGTCCTGATGGGCGCAGCGGAGTGTTTGATTTTGTTGCTGGTGCCGTGGGAGTATTGTGGTTTGACCAAAACACTTAGGTGTTTGAGTAGAATTTGAATTAGGTGGTTGAGGGAGGAGTGATCGATTTTGAGGGAATTGGGGAGGAAAATACGGGATTTTGAATAAGTGAGAGAGTAGTGCCAAATTTGAGCTCTTGCTTTGAGAATTTCTACTGTGGTTAGTATTTGCTGCTGATTCTTTGGATTTTGTTTTCACTTTTCTCTGCTGGGAGGCCGATTTTGCTAGGGACTTCGGAAAGGCCGATTTTGTTTTCACTTTTCTCTGCTGGGAAGCCGCTTTTCATTTGGTTTTATTTTGTTTTTCGACTTCGTTTTCCCTACAATCCTCTTGTCTACAGATTCTTTTTCTCCTCTACCTCTCCAAGATTTGGCCAAATATTGCTAAGGTTCATACGGGTATCATCTTTTTCTGCTTTGTCGACTTGGTTCTTCCTTTCGGCTATCGCCCTTGTTAGCCGATTCTCTTTTATTCTTCTCCTCCTCTAGCTATTGTTTTATTTCTCCTTTCTAGTGGAAGAACCTTTGTCCTATGTCCATTTGTCTTTTTCATCCCTTGGCGGATTCCTCCATTCTCTTGCAGTCAACTTCAAATTTCTGTTGATTTGGTAAGTTTCATTTAGTGCTAACTCTGTCTCTCTTTTTGGAATACCTTTTAGGAGGAGTTTTGTTGTTGGTAGTAGTTACTCAGCAGTCTGGTGACCTTTGATTGGCGTGTGGAGTGTTCGAAATCTTGTTGGTGTGTGTGTGAAGGTAACGTTTATGAGTTTAATCTTTGGTGTTGGTTTGTGCGCTTAACCTAGTACAACTGTGAGTGACTAAGTGTCATTTTGTTGGAATTCCTTTTCTTCTATGCTTGGGTTGCACTTTCGGTAAGTGAATATTCATCTAGTTCAAACTATTCATATGAATAATGATTAATAAGGTTCGGTTGGAATACAGGTAATCCCTAAGGCCTAGTAATCAGTCTCTTGCAATGGGTTAAGTGTGTAAACCTCAATCGATCGATCAAGGCAAGTGATGATTAATGTTTTTGGATAAATGTTATTAAAGGGGTGTTTTAATCCTATTGTTAAGTGACTAATAGTGTATCGTGTTTGAATATAGGTTTGGAGTGCTTGTGGACTATTTGCGCACATTCACAACAAGGTGTGTACAAACACAACCCCGACTATAGAAATCGGCAAAAATCGAAATGAGTGAATGTGGACGCCACACGGGTGTGCTCGCGATCGTGTAGGAGGGCCTTGTGATTAAACATGGGCGTTATTGTCGACATGGCCGCCCATGAGCAATTTCATAAGCTGAGGCTGTACTGGGCCATAATGGACCAAATTGGGCCGCGTAGGCCCCATGTACATGTAGGCCCCACACGGGTAGACGATACAGACGGGTGGAAATTATATAGCAAGGCTGTGTAATACACACGACCAAGGCCAGTATGGGCTGTGTGGGCCGCACGGGCATGTGGGCCCACATGGGATCGCGATATGAGCCTTGGGCTCATTTTCATTGTTCGACTGCTAAGGTTGCACGGGTTGCCCGGGTCGTCCGAGACGACTGTAGACCTACTGTTGGGTCGATAAGTTTACCTAGACCCCCTAATTAATAAAATGACTGTTATGCCTCTATGTGATGTATGATTGTATTTAAGCATGTCATTTTAAACGTATTGAGTACATGTATGATATTATGAGATGACATGACATGATGCATGATGTGTTGCATGGGGTGGGTTTTATTATGATTGGAGGAAGTGTACTGTATTGGCAGCTCTGCTGCAAATATTGTTTAGTGCCGCAACCGGTACTACATGGAGTGTAGGGATAGGTGGGTTGATTATATCCCCACATGGAGTGTGGGGTTGGACGGAGATGGAGTGTAGAGGCTAGCTGGTTAGGATCTCTTGATTTTTTATCTGTAATGTTACTGTCACTAAGATGGGCTCAGGCCCAAACTAATACTGATTTTATAATGGGCTAAGGCCTCACTGAAATTGAACCATTACTGTAATTGGCTTAGGCCCAGACTGTATCTGCTCACTGTTTGATTGTTTGACATGGGATTACATACTGAGTTTTCATAAAAATCACTCATCTGTTTCTCTGTGCAGGTAATCCCCAGTCTTAGGTGGATCGGTGCTACGAAGGACTCAAAGGTGGTCACACATCCGCACATACTTTCATAGTTACTTTATATTTATAATTAATTTTATTTTGGGTATTTTTATTGTAATAAGGACCAATTTTTATTTTTATTTTTAATTTGAGGACTTTTAATTGTTTTGATTTATAACTGCTAGCAGTAGGAAAAGACGCGGGTTTTCAAAAAGATAAATGTTTTTCAAAGATAACACAAACACGTAACTGATTTTAAGAACTTACGCAAAATATAACATTTTAAAATAAAAATATAATGATGACATTTTAATATGATTAACTTTTTGACAAACGACTCTCATTTTGAAAATAAACAAACGTCTTAAAATCAACTTAAGATTACACAAAGGATATTAAATAGAAATTGGGTTTTCAACGACATCACACTTTACGAAAAACACTTCAATGTGACGGGTAAGCTACACGGATGAGTGGAAATGATTGGGCCAGGCTGTGTAGTACACACGACCAAGGCCATTATGGGCTGTGTAGGCCACACGGACGTATAGGCCCACATGTGCCCACAGCGTGGGCATTGGGCCCATTTTCACTATTGGACTGTTAGCGTTGCACGAGTCACCCGAGAAGTCTGTGGACCTACTGTTGGGTCGGTAAGTTTACCTAGACCCCCTAATTGTTAAAATAACTATTATGCCCCTATGTGGTAAATGATTGTTTTTCCCCTATGTGATGTTTGATTGTATTTAATCATGCCCTTTTAGACGCATTGGGTACATGCATGATATTATGACGTGACATGATATGATGC
Source organism: Gossypium longicalyx (assembly GCA_025698465.1). Taxonomy (NCBI): domain Eukaryota; kingdom Viridiplantae; phylum Streptophyta; class Magnoliopsida; order Malvales; family Malvaceae; genus Gossypium; species Gossypium longicalyx. Next base: position 37,461,777 of record CM046999.1, on the reverse strand, counting down.
ATGATGTGTTGCATAGGGTGGGTTTTATTATGATTGGAGGAAGTGTACTGTTCTGGCAGCTCTGCTGCAAATACTGTTTAGTGCCACAACTGGTACTACTTGGAGTGTAGGGATGAGTGGGCTGATTATATCCCCACATGGAGTGCAGGGTTGGATGGAGATGGAGTGTAGAGGCTGGCTGGGTAGGATCTCTTGATTGCATATCTGCATCATTCATCACTAAGATGGGCTCCGCCTAAAGCATTATCGATATTGTAATGGGCTAAGGCCCTAACTGAGACTGAACCATTACTGAATTGGGTTTAGGCCCAGACTGTATATTCTTACTGTTTGGTTATTTATTATGGAATTACACAATGAGTTTTTATAACTCACCCATCTGTTTATCTGTACAGGTAATCCCTAATCTTAGGCGGATCAATGCTGCGAGGGACTTAAAGGTGGCCACACAACCGCACATACTTTCACATTTGGTTCTTAAATTATAAGTAATTTTTAGTTTGTGTATTTTTACTATAATAAGGCCTTTATGGATTTTTACTTTAATTTGGGTTTTTATTTGTTTTGATTTATAACTGCTACTTGTAGGGAGAGACGCAGGTTTTCAAAAAGATAAATGCTTTTCAAAAATACCACGAATACGCAACCTGTTTAAGAGCTTCCATAAGAAATAACATTTTAAAAATTAATGATGTTTTAATAAGATTAACTTATTGCCAAACAACTTACATTTTGAAAATGAATGAGACATCCTAAAATCATCGCTAAGGTCACAAAGAGGTTAAATATAGAATGGGTTTTTCAATGATATCTCGCTTTACGAAAAATACTTTACTATGACATCACCAGATTCGGCCATAATGTTTAGGACAGTTTTGGGGTGTTATATTTAGTAGTATCAGAGCCAGGTTACAAAACTCATCTGTGGATTTGAGTTTCTTTTAAAATTAGAATTTCTAAAAAGAACTGTTTCAAATGATTTTAAGTATTTTAAAATATTTTACTGAATGTGTAGTACACCGAGTCTCCGGTGCTGATTCTGGAAGTCTTCTAAAATTGTTGTTCGTTTAAATTGAAATATGGAGACTACTGTAGGTAGTAGATTGTACTAAAATACTCTATTTAGGGTAAAATAAAAACTTTAGTAAGACTGCGATCTACGAAAATGAACTTTGAATTACTATTACTGTTTTCCATAAAACATCCGTTAATAAACACTGAAACTGTAAATTAATTCATAAAACTGTTAATACAGATAAAACACAGATCAATAATGAGCACTAGAGGTACTCGTGGAAGGGGTACAAGAGGCCGCGGTGGAGGCCATGGATGTGCTTGAACTGGGTCTTCATCATCTGGCCAAATGCTTAATGTTGAAGCTAGGTAGGCACCGACTTTACCTATGACTGAGACTGGGTCTCATGGTCGTGTGGTTGGGGACGACGCGCTGTCTCAAGCTATGTTGTAGCTTCTAAAGAGGGTCGCTGAGCCCAGTACTGGTGTTGTAGGCTGTAGGTCAGTTACGAAACAACTCCGGTCTAATGGAGCTAAGATTTTTAGGGGTATTACTGGAGTTACCCCTAATGTGGATAAGTATTGGATTGAGGCCACAAAGAGGATCATGGGTGCTAGTTATGTGGATACTTGGAGGAGAGAGTTCCTGAATCTGACTCAAGAGGATAAATCAGTGGCTGATTATGAGGCTAAATTTTTGCGATTAAGTCGCTATGCACGAGGGATGGTGGCAACCGAGTATGAGTGGTGTGTTTGTTTCGAGCGCGGCCTCAAGGATAGTCTACGGGTTCTTATAGCTCCACAGAGGGAGCCAGATTTTGCTGCATTGGTTGATAAGGTAAAGATCGTCGAGGAAGTGAAGCGCGCTGAGTGCCAAAACCGCAAGAAAAAAAGAGGTAGGAACAAGAGGGATTTATAACCTTCAAGTTCCTTTCTGAGGCCTAAGAAAAAGGTCAAAGTTGATGGGCCAGTCAGAGTTGGGGGTCCTGTTGCTGCTACTGGACTTCAGCCCTGTGTTGATTGCGGAAGACGCCATCAGGGCGAGTGCTGAAAAAGGACTGGGCATGTTTGAGGTGCGAGTCATTAGAGCACCGTATCAGAGAGTGTCCACGGAGGCCCGATCAAGTGCAAGCTACAGGATTGGGTATCTTGGTTGGGAGTATTACGAATGAGGTTACTGTACTGAGTCATTTGGGGCAGTCGATGAGGGTAAATAAATTGTTCAGAGATGTTCCTTTGGAGTCTCAATGGGTTATCTTTTTGGAGGATTTGATAAAACTTCCTTTTGGAGAATTTGACTTAATTCTGGGAATGGACTAGCTGGTTAAACATCGAGTGAGCTTGGATTGTGCTAATAAATGGATGATACTGAGAACTGCAGAGGATGACGAGGTAGTTGTAATTGTGGAGCGTCGAAATTACTTGTCAAATGTGATTTCTGCATTAAAGGTCGAGAAATTGGTTCGTAAGGGTTGTGAGGCGTATCTAGCCTACATTGGTGTTTCAGATTCTGAGGTTTCTTCTGTTAAGGATATTAGAATAGTTAAAGACTTTTCAGATGTTTTTTCTGATGAGCTATCTGGGTTACCTCTAAACCGTGAAGTTGAGTTTGGGATTGAGCTCCTGCCTGGTACAGCTCTAGTGTCCATCGCCCCTTATAGAATGGCACCAAAGGAGCTTGTGGAGCTTAAAGCTGAGATTCAGAAGTTGTTAGATCATGGGTTTATCCGCCCTAGTGTGTCTCCGTGGGGAGCACCAGTTTTGTTTGTGAAAAAAAAAAAGATGGATCTATGCGTATGTGCATTGATTACCGACAATTGAATAAATTGACCATTAAGAACAAGTACCCCCTTCCGAGGATAGATGATCTATTCGACCAGTTTCGAAGAGCTACGATTTTCTTTAAGATTGATCTTCAATCGGGGTACCATCTATTGAGGGTCAAAGAGACTGAAGTATACAAGACAGTGTTTAAGACTCGTTATGGTCATTGCGAGTTCCTAGTGATGCCGTTTGGACTGACGAATGCACCAACGGCTTTTATAGATTTGATGAACCGAGTATTCCAGCCCTATCTGGGTCGGTTCATAGTGGTTTTTATTGATGACATTCCGGTGTATTCGAGGACTGAGGATGAACATGATGAACATCTCCGAGTGGTTCTGCAGATTCTGAGGGAGAAACAATTGTATGCTAAATTCAGTGAATGTGAGTTCTGGTTACGAGAGGTAACATTTTTGGGCCATGTGGTATCTGTTGAAGGGATTAGGGTTAATCCTCAAAAGATTAAGGTAGTTTTGGATTGGAAGCCGCCTATGACTGTATCTAATATTCTCAGTTTTCGGGGACTAGTAGGGTATTATCGGCGATTTGTAGAGAGGTTTTCACTGATTGCAGCACCTTTAACTAAGCTGTGACATAAGGGTGTGCCATTTAACTGGACTGGTGCATAGCAAGAGAGCTCCGAGAAGCTCAAGAAAGTACTGACTGAGGCCCCTGTCTTGATACAGCCACAGTCTGGGAAAGAGTTCACTATTTACAGCGATACGTTACATGTTGGGTTAGGATGTATATTGATGCAAAAAGGTAAGGTGGTGGCATATGCGTCTCATCAGCTTAAGACTCATGAGGCAAATTATCCGGCGCATGATTTGGAGTTGGCTACGGTGGTATTCGTGGTGAAGATTTAGAGGCATTACCTGTACCGTGAGAAGTGTATCATTTACACCGATCATAAGAGGCTCAAATATCTCCTCACTTAGGAGCTAAATCTTAGACAACGTAGATGGATTGAGCTGCTAAAAGACTATGACTGTATGATCGAATACCTTCCTGGGAAGGCCAATATGGTGGCGGACGCACTGAGTCGTAGAGCTATGACTAAGCTGAGAGTGATGTTTGCTTGTCTCAGTTTATTTGATGATGGTAGTTTGTTGGCTGAGCTCCAAGTTAAACCAACATGGGTAGATTAGATTAAAGGTAAACTGTTAGAGGATGAATCATTGGGTCTTCGTTTTCAACAGGTTAAGAGTGATTATAATGTGGATTTTAGGTTGAATAGCGAAGGAGTGCTCTGTTTCTTTGGGAGAATATATGTACCGAAGGATACTGATTTGAGACAGTCTATACTGTGAGAGGCGCATAGTAGACTTTATGCTATGCATCCTGGCAGGAATAAGATGTACCGAGACCTTTCATGAGTTATATTGGTGGTTGGGCCTTAAACGTGAAGTTACCGACTTCGTGGGTAAATGTCTGACTTGCTAGCAGGTTAAAGTTGAACATCAGTTACCCTCAGGGTTGCTTCAGCCAGTTAAAATTCAACTTTGAAAGTGAGAGAGGGTGACTATGGACTTCGTTAGTGGGCTTCCCCTAACACCGATTAAGAAGGATTCAGTATGGGTCATTGTGGATCGATTGACCAAATCTGCCCATTTTGTACCAGTTCGTACTGATTACTCTTTGCAGAAGCTGGCTAACCTATATGTGGCTGAGATAGTGAGACTGCATGGGGTACCAATTTTCGTAATATCTAATAGTGATCCTCGTTTCACGTCTCGGTTCTGGAAGAAGTTGTATGAAGCTCTGGGTACAAGGTTGGACTTCAGTACTTCGTTTTGTCCTCAGATAGATGGTCAGCCATAGAGGGTGATTCAGATACTGGAGGACATGTTAAGGAGTTGCGTGATTGATTTCTGAGGCAGTTGGGAGGATTACTTGCTTCTAGCAGAATTTTCATATAACAATAGTAATCAATCTAGCATACAGATGGCACCTTACGAGGCATTATATGGTTATAGGTGTCACACACCATCATGTTGGACTGAGTTAGGTGAGCGGCGTGTTCTGGGCCCTGAGCTAGTTTCTGATACCGAGGATAAAGTTAGACTAATTCGGGATTAACTGAAGGCGACATTAGATAGACATAAGTCGTATGTGGATTTGAAGCGTAAGGAGATTGAGTATTCTGTGAGAGACTTCATTTTTCTCAAGGTCTCGCCATGGAAAAAGGTAGTGAGGTTTGGACGGAAGGGCAAGTTAAGCCCTAAGTTCATTGGTCCTTACCACATACTGAAACATGTGGAGCCAGTTGCCTATCAACTAGAGTTACCTCTAGAGTTAGACCGGATTCAAAATGTTTTCCACGTCTCTATGTTGAGGCACTACCGTTCGGATCCCACGCATGTTATTTCGATTGAGGAGATTAAGATTAGACTAGATTTGACTTTTGAGGAAGAGCCTGTTCAGATATTAGATCTTGATGTAAAGGTTTTAAAGAGGAAGTCTATCCTACTGGTTAAGGTTCTGTGGCGTAATCACAGCTCTGAGGAGGCCACGTGGGAACCTAAGGAGGTGATGCGACAACAATACCCTCATTTGTTCTGATCAGGTTAATTTCGAGGCCAAAATTTTCTTTTAGGGGGTAGAGTTGTAACGCCCTAAAAATTCTTAAGTTTGTTTTCTTATGTTTGTGTTACGCAAATGCATGTCTGCTTTAGTGGTTAAGTGTCCTGGGAAGAGTTTGATAAGTCTTGGGGTCAAGCCTTGGTTTGTACAAAAGTTTTTTTTTTAATATGAATAAACCCTGTCTCTATTTAGTAGGCTTTTAAATAAATGTAGGTATTGTATGTCAGAAAGGGCCTGCTGGTCTAGAGAATGAGTGGCATGTTACTGTAAACTGAGGTTAGAGGTTCGAGTCCTGCTTTGAGCAGTGGGAGCATTTTATTTTGTTACTAAGGTCATGTAAGAGTTCTAGTCAACCTGAACTACTGAAGTGTTTGGGTGGATTTTGAATTAAGTAGTTGAGAAAGGGGTGGACGGCATAGAGGGATTTGGGGAGGAAATTATGGGAAGTTGAGGTGAGAGGGAGTGTTGTGTAGAATTTGAATTCTGGGCACCCAAGAATTTGGCTTTGGTTGGTTTGCTCCTCATTTTCAGTTTCTTTCTGCTCTTGTGGTTCTTTTCTGCTTGCAGGCTGAATGTTGTTGGGGTTCTTTTCGGTTATCTTTCTATTTCGCCTATTTCGACTTTGGCAATCGTTTCTTTTCCTTTGCTATTGATTTTCTTCCTTCTTTGGGCCGAACACTCTCTCTTTCCCTCTCAACGCTTTCGGGTTTGGCAAGTTTCTCTTAGTTTTCTTGTTCTACTTTTGGTCTTTCTTTGTCGATTTCTACATTCTTTTTCCCCACGTACTATCATTTCTCCCCTCTCACTCTCCTAAAATCGGTGCTTTGGCATAGTTTCTTTCTTTGCTCTTTTAGCAGAATTGTAGCTCTTTATCTCTGCGGTTCTTTTTTTTCTTTTTCTCTAGTACTGTCGATTTGGCCATTGAATCTATTTTATCTTTGGGCATCCTTTCCAATTGTTCAAGACAAGGAGTGAGTTCCTCCTCCACTAGTTATACGTTGGTAAGTGAAGGGTAGGTTATAATAATTTGGGGTAATCATTGCTTGGTGATAAACCGTTTCTTTTATTTCTTGCGTTTCCATTAGTGACTACGCTTTGTTTTCAGTAGTAAGTCGTGTGGATTGAGACCCTTCCCATACCTCTTCGTAAGCAACCAGAGTTGAATCATTAGGGGTATGTTTTGATCGTTTGTAAATTGAGTAAGTTGTTTGGTTGGTTTTATTTCGACCACTAAGGTGATTAATGGGGTTTGTATTGATCAATCTTTAGGTTCGAAATTCTTTTGAGATGACTATGAGCCGTATTCGATGCAAGGTGTGTACAAATGCAACTCCGACTATAGAAATCGACAAAAGTTAGAGCGAGTGAATGCCAACGCCACATAGGTGTGCTTGCGGCCGTGTAGGTAGGCCATGTCATTAGACATGGGCATATTGTCGACATGGCCGTCCATGAGTGATTTCCTAAGCCGAGGTCATTTTGGGCTATTTCAGGCCGAACTGAGCCGTGTGGGCCCCACGGGCATGTGGGCCCCACACGAGTAAGCTATATGGACGAGTGGAAATTATTGGGCCAGGCTGTGTAAAATAAACGGCCAAGGCCATTATGGGCTGTGTGGGCTACACGGGCGTTTGGGCCCACATGGGCCCGCAGTGTGGGCCTTCGGCCCATTTTTACTGTTGTACTGTTAAGGTTGCAGGGGTCACCCGAGATTACTATGAACCTCCTGTTGGATCAGTAAGTATAGCTAGACCCTCTAATTGATAAAATGACTGTTATGCCCCTATGTGGTAAAATGATTGTTTTGCCCTTATGTGATGTATGATTGTATTTAATCATGCCCTTTTAGACACATTGGGTACATGTATGATATTATGACATGACATGATGCATGATGCGTTGCATGCGGTGGGTTTTATTATGATTGGAGGAAGTGTACTGTACTGGCAGCACTGCTGCAAATACTGTTTAGTGCCATAACCGGTACTACTTAGAGTGTAGGGATAAGTGGGTTGATTATATCCCCACATGGAGTGTAGGGTTGGACAGAGATGGAGTGTAGAGATTGGCTGGGTAGAATCTCTTGATTGCATATCTGTACTGTTACTATCACTGAAATGGGCTCCGGCCCAAATTGGTACTGATATTTTAATGGGCTAAGGCCTTGACTAAGACTGAACCATTACTGAATTGGGCTTAGGCCTAGACTGTATATGCTTACTGTTTGGTTATTTGGTATGGGATTACAAACTGAGTTTTCATAACTCACCCATTTGTTTATCTGTATAGGTAATCCCCAGTCTTAGACGAAACAGTACTACGATGGACTCATTTGTGGCCACACAGCCGCGCATACTTTCATATTTGGTTCTTAAATTATAAGTACTTTTTATTTTGGGTATTTTTACTGTAATAAGGCCTTTGTGGATTTTTACTTTAATTTGGGTTTTTATTTGTTTTGATTTACAATTGCTAGTAGTAGGAAGAGACGCGGGTTTTCAAAAAGATAAATGCTTTTCAAAAATACCACGAATACGTAACATGTTTAAGAGCTTCCGCAAGAAATAACGTTTTAAAATTTAATGATGTTTTAATATAATTAACTTATTGCCAAACGACTTACATTTTGAAAAAGAATAAGACATCCTAAAATCATCGCTAAGGTCACAAAGAGGTTAAATATAGAACGGGTTTTCCAACGATATCTCGATTTATGATAAACACTTTAATGTGACATCGCCAGATTCGGCCATAACATCCATGCCAGGTTCGGGATGTTACATTTATCATCTGACTGCATTTCATTTGCATCTATCTGTGAATTTTGTTTGTAAGATTAGATGTCTGTTCATCACTCATGTAGAGTTTTCTGTGTGAATTTGGTGTGCTCTGGTTGTTACGTTTGGTTGGGACATTAGTTCCAAGTACACTCTCTGACTCTGTGTGTGTTTGAAATTCTATTGCGCTTCTGATTTGAATACTGTATTTCTGTTCTTTGTCTTGACTCGAACTCACACTAAGCTCGGGTAACTCACCCCCTCTTAGTGTTTCTTTTTTAGGTATCTTCTTAGAATTTTAACGCTGGACTCATTATGCGGAGGTTTCGGACAGTCTTGGTGAAAATTCAATTTTAGTTACATTTTCAGTTTCTATAGGTCATTCAGTTTCGAAATGTAAAGTTTTATAAAACTATGGTATAAATTTTGATTTAATTTTTATTTATTTTATTGTAAGTTTTACTCCGCTTATATATATATACAACCTTAAATGTAATTTTTCTAACATGTTATTAAACGATTAAATATCACGATTTGACATATTAGTTGTTTTGTAAAAAATTACCTACGATCACTTTGGTGATCAATGTGACATCCGGGATTCGGTCTAAACTCCTAGGCCTAATTTTGAGTGTTACATTTAGTGGTATCAGAGTCTAGTTTGCAAAAACTCGGCTTGTGTTTTTACGTATCTGTGTGTGCATGTGGTTATTTTAAAAAGAAATTTTTTAGAAAACTTTACCACAATAAGCTGAAACGATTTGGTTTTTAGGAAAGGTTTTACGGAAAAGAACTGTTTGAGACTCTAATGCTGGTCTAGGTAGAAATTTGAAACCATAAGATTAGAAATGTAGATTCTTGTACTTATTTTGTGTTGCTTTCTGAAAGTGTAGGTACCTTAAGTTAGCCACATGATGGATATGGATTCTGAAGGTAAGCAAGATCACGAGAAGTCGTATACTTCTCCGCGGTGTGAGACTGTTCAGTGTGATTCCACCAACTTCAAGTAGCGATAACTCGGAGCTTCGTACTGAGGCATTAACTCGGGTAGTGAAGGAGGTATTAGAGAAGGTGTTTAAGGATAGGATAAGGGAGACTAGTGAAACCCTTCAAGCTAGGTATGTGGATTATGGGAAGAAAAGAGATCGCAGTCCTCTGAGGTTAGAGCCTCATTCTGCAAAGTGTGTTAGAATGCATTTAAGTGGCAATAGTGGTTTTACGGAGGGTGCTGGTAGTGGTGCGGGTGCTCCATTTTGTGAGCATTGTAAGAAGTTTCATCCGGGCAAGTGTTAGAAAACGGCAAGAGCATGTTTTCGATGTGGATCCACAGAGCATCGGATCCTAGAGTGTCGTCAACAGTTTTGAGACAGGTATGGTAGTGAAATGTTTGGATGTTTTGTTTAGAGCATAGTAATTGTGTGTGATAGAACAAATATGTATCTGCTTCAATGGTTAAGTGATCTGGGTGTGTATATGAGGTATTAGGTTTGATTTAGTTTTGCTCGGGCTAAAGTGCACAGCAGGAGCGTGGTGGTGTAGCTTGTGATATACCATTGTAATGTTAGTCGGAAATTTCGAGGATGAAATTTCGTTAGGGAGGGGTGAGTTGTAACACCCTAAATTTTAGGGCTAGAAGTTTTTGGGTTTTGTGGTTAGGGTTTGTGAGAAGGGTGCGCTAATGTGTTTTGTAGCGCGTTTAAGTGGCAGAATAGGCCTGCTGGTTTGGTGGTTGGGTGAGTGCTACTATACCTTAAGGTTTGGGTTCGAGTCTTGGGAGTGCATTTTTGGAGAGCCTTTTATTTTGTTTTAATTAATATATAATTGTTTAATTATTTACATATTTATTTTTATTTATTTATTATTATTATTATTATTACTTTATTTTTCACCTTTTTTTCTCTCTTCTTCTTGGCTTTTATTTCTTTTCTTTGCTTCTTTCTTTCTGAATCGGTGGTGTGGTGGTTTCGAAAAAGCTTTATTTTTCTTTGTCATCAAGTCGGCATCGGGACATTTTCAATTATCAAAACAGGTGTGGGTTTCGAAACTACTCTTTTTATTTGTGAATTGTAAAATGGCTTTTGATAGAATGTGGCATTGTTGGTGTCTTCCGAGAAATTGGTTGTCGAGGTTTGATAGTATCGTTGATTGACATGGAAACTGTTCTAGTTAGTGTGTTTCTAAGTCCCAATGATTGAAGGTCGATTTAGTGACCGGAGAAGCTTGTTTTGCAGGCTATTTGGGGTACTTTTCGTGGCCACACGGGCATGTGTCAGATCACAGGGCCGTGTGGAAATAGAAATTAGGGTTTTTGAGCTATTTTGGGCGTCACACGGCCATGTGGCCGATTTAGGGAAATTAGTCAATTTTTACACGACCGTGTCCTCTGGGTTCACGTGCGTATGAGTTTGGGAATTAGGGTTTAGGTGATTTGGTTCTACACGGCCTGGCCACACGGTCGTGTGGCTAATTTGGGGAAGTAGGGATCCCACACAGGCATGTGTTTTGGACACACGGTCATGTCTGGTGGGCACATGGGTGTGTGAAACCCTCACACGGCCGTGTCAGCCCTGTACTCAGATTTAGTGCAAATGGACAGAGAGTTACACAGCCTGTCCCTACAGCCATGTCCTTGGTCCACACGGGCGTGTGCCTTAGTCTCACAGCTGTGTGCCTCTCTTTATATAGGCTTGTGCCTCACTCACACGGCCGTGTGCCCCTCCTCACACGGGCTTTTGATCTCCCACACGGCCTAGGCATTGCCACACAGCTAAAGCACACGGGTGTGTGGTTTTAAGACACTTATATTGTTTCTATATGTATTTCTGAGCTAAATATGTGTTTGCATGTACTCCGACCCTTAGCTAAGTTTAGTGAGGGTGTTCAAGACTTGATATCTGAGATGATTGTGTGTGATGTATGATTTTGAATCTGGTCTATGGGGTGTATTGCATATTTGTTCCGTCTGATTGACGGTGTAAGTGTCTCTGTTCTCTAAATTTGTGTGCCTGCATATACATGCATAAAGTTAAGCATTTTGGTTGGTTTTTGAAGAGAAGGGAGTTTGATTCTGATTCTGATCTGATATGCTAGTTCTACTGTAATTTACTCGTCGAGCGATTTATCGCACGGAACAACATATGCGTCAACTTTACTGTGTACTATTATCTGATCTGACAGTTTAACTGCAACTCGTCGATATACTGGACTACTGCATTACGCTATACAACATATACGCTAGCCCTGTTATGTATTATTATTTGAGTGGCTTAGTCCATATTTGTGGTGTATAAGGTTGGATGGGCCTTTCAATGTCCTAATTGGTGTGATTGGTTAGATGAGTTTTAACAGCTCTTTTGGGGTGTGATCGGAGGACGGAGAGGTGTGTTGGCTAGATGGGTGGGTTTTATCATCTGACTGCATTTCATTTGCATCTGTCTGTGAGTTCTGTCTGTAAGATTAGTTGTCTGTTCATCACTCGTGTAAACTTTTCTGTGTGAATTTGGTGTGCTCTGGTTGTTACGTTTGGCTGGGATGCTGGTTCCAAGCATACTCTCTGACTTTGTGTGTGTTTGAAATTCTGTTGCGCTTCTGATTTGAATATTGTATTTTTGTTCTTTGTCTTGATTCGAACTCATACTAAGCTCGCGGTCGCCCCCTCTTAGTGTTTCCTTTTCAGGTATCTTCTTAGAATTTTAACGTCGGACAGTCTTGGTGAAAATTCTGTATAAGTTACATTTTCAGTTTCTATCGGTCATTTAGTTTTGAAATGTAAAGTTTTATAAAACTGTGGTATAAATTCCGATTTCAGTTTTATTTGTTTTATTGTAAGTTTTATTCCGCTTATATATATATATATATATATAATTAACTGTAATTTTTTTGACTAGTTATTAAACGATTAAATATCACGATTTGACATATCAGTTGATTTGTAAAAAATTAACTATGATCACTTCGGTGATCAATGTGACATCCGAGATTCGATCTAAACTCCTAGGCCGGGTTTCGGGTGTAACAGTTGCAAGAATTCGACATAGAGATAAAAGACTGCAAAGGCTGAGAGAATCAAGTTGCAGACCATCTATTTCGGTTGGAAGTTGCCAATAAAGGTGGAAACGTACTTTAAATTGTCAACGCATTCCCAGATGAGAAGTTATTTGCTGTAGATGCAACACCTTGGTATGTGGATTTGGTTAATTATCTAGTGTGTGGAAAACTCCTATTGGGTGTCACAGGCCATAAAAAAGAAAGATTTCTTTGTAAAATAGTGAAGTATCATTGGAACGAGCCGTATTTATTCAAGGTATGCAATGACAACATCATTCGGTGTTGTGTTCAGGAATAGGAGATGCTTTCAATCCTGAAGCACTGTTATGATGCCCCTTATAGAGATCATTTTGGTGGCATGCAAACTGTTGCTAAGGTTCTCCAATTAGGATTCTATTGGCCTTCATTATTCAAAGACGCCCATAATTTTGTGAATCAATGGGATAGGTGTCAGCACACTGGTTCTATATCCCGACGCAATGAAGTGTTGTAACAGCTAATTATGAAGGTTGAATTGTTCGATGTTTGGGGTATGGATTTTATGGGACCATTTTCAAGTTTATTTGGAAATTTTTATATATTAGTAGCTATTGACTACATCTCGAAGTGGGTTGAAGCTGTTGCAGTCCCAAAGGATGATGCAAAGACAATGCTTAAATTTTTTCACAAGCATATACTTACCCGCTTTGGCACACCAAAGGCATTTATTAGTGATCAGGGTACACACTTTCATTGCAACCAAGTGGCAACCGCATTGAAGAGATATGGAGTTAATCATAGAATAGCTATTACTTATCATCCACAAACTAATGGACAAGCCGAAGTATCGAATCGACAAATTAAAAAAATTCTTGAGAAGGTTATGAACCCTTCGAGGAATGATTGGTCTTCCAGACTATATGACACTTTATGGGCATTGTAGACATCATACAAAACTCCATTTTGGATGTCACTGTATCAATTGGTTTTTGGGAAAGCATGTCACTTGCCAGTTGAACTGGAGCACAAAGCAATATGGGCAATTAAGCAAATGAACATGAACTATGAACCTGCTGGAAAGAAAAAGTTGTTGGATATCATTGAACTAGAGGAGATTAGGTGAAATGCCTATGAAAACGTTGCAATTTACAAGGAAAAGACCAAACAATAGAATTATTTTGCAGCGACAATTTATCGCGGGTCAACAAGTTTTATTATTCAATTCTAGACTGAAATTGCACCCGGGTAAATTGTGCTCATGTTGGTCTGGACCTTTCGAAGTTGTCGAAGTATTTCTTCATGTTGCAGTCACAATCAGAGATTTACATGATGGGCACCAGTTCAAAGTGAATGGACAGCAGTTGAAACACTATTTTGGGAATATTAATCAAAAGTAGGAGAGACCATTAAATTGGTCAAAAAATTTTAATTTTTATTGAATTTATTATTATGTGAATTTATTTTATTTTTCGTTTTGGTTTAAGTTTGTTTTACTTCTTTCTTTTCTTTTTTTTTTTTGCAAAAATAATTAGGTACCATTGTCGACGCACTTAGGCTTTATCGTCAACGTAATTCGTACTATTGTACCGTCACTTATGACTCATCAAGAATGAGGGCATATAAAAAATTTCAAATCCCACCGTTTGATAAAAAATAATTTAGCCGTCTGATCTATTTGAGCGGACGCAATTCTCATTGGACGTATTTATTCCCACTAGCTTTATATCCCTTCACAAAAGTCACGCATTTCCATCTTATTTTTGCACTCACTATAAACCCCCTCTCCACTGTGCCAACTGTAACACATACAAAGTAGCCATTTTTATTCACTTTCTCTTCCCCAAGCTCGTACCTTTACAACTTTAAATTGTTTTCACTCAAAAAAATATGGCAAGAACGAGAGAATCAGTCAAGAAAATGCTGAGGAGAAAGTTGTTATTGGAGAGGAGGAAGTCCTTGTTGTAGATGTGAACGAGAAGGACAAGGAAAAAGATGCTGAGAAAGAATCTACTAAGAACATTTTCATTGCACCAAAGTTTGTGGGTGAAACTACTAATAATTTGGAGTGAGATGAAGCTAGACTAGTGGAAGCTACAGAGGAAGCAACCGACGATGCTGGGGTAGAGCTGGAACCTGAGGAGTGATCTGAGGACCATGCAAAGCCCAAAGAAAAGAAGAGAAAGCACTCCAAAGACAAAAAGCGCAAGAAGGGAAAGAAAAATAGGAGTAAAAAGAAACATCGTGCAACCACATTTATGGCTGAGGAAAACTGAGTTAGTTTATTTTTAGTTTTTTCTAGCTGTATTGTTCATGCATTGCACATAGCTGTAAATTTTATTTTATTAGTGCACATTGTCGTTGCATTTCTATTGTCATTGCATTTTAATTTTAGTGCATTGAGGATAATGCAAACTTTAAGTTTGGGGGAATGCATATGGGGTTTAGAAATACACCCATATTTCAAAAAAAATTGAGTTTAATGAAGCATGCAAGGTTTTTTTTATGGTTAATGCAAATGTGTTTGAAAATTCAATGCTTAACTCTTGAATAATGTGAATTATCAATAAATGAGTTTCATAAATTTGACTGAATGTTGTATCTTCAATTCTTTGATGAATGATTTAGGTTGCATTATTAATGGATGACTAGTAGCATTCCTTGAATCTTGAATGAATATGCCTTTTACAACTGCTTATATATATAGAGTTATGAATAAGAGACACACCAAAGTGGGTGTATTGTGAAATGTTAAAGATGGAACACTCCAATGTAAGCATTAGAAAAATAAATCTGGCCAAAAGTTATCGCTGCATAAGTGTGTGTCGATGCAATTACATACTCTCTAGGGGTTTGTTGCACTCCATCGTTACTTCTTAGGAACAAGGGTACAGTAATGCAACGATATCCCTTATTCACAAAAAAAAGGAGATATATATTTATGATCTTCATAGATACTTAGTATTGTACAATAAATGTTGTATTGGTAGATAAAATTTAGGATTTGAAGCATGATGTTGGTTTTGATGAAGTTGCAGTCTTATTCATTCATACTTATTTATTGTTGATGCAATATTCTATCATCTGAATGTGACTCATTCATTGGGATTTTAGGTGATTCAAGTTGCTAGAATGATCATTTGCCTTAGTGAATTCTTGTTTGGGGGTGTGTGATAGTACTAGAAAGAGCATATGTTTTCTCCCTACTTATTGGTTAATTTGTCCCCATTTAGTTATCTTTAGCACATATTTTAGCATTTTCAGTTCAGTAAATTGCATTTTATAACTCAGTGGATCTTAGCCTACTTATCCTTAATTTTGTCATGTTTTGGTACCGATGTCGCTGGATGAGTATTTCCAGATTGCACTCAAAATTGTCACTGCACCTGACAACTATTTGGATAAGAATAAAAATATGTGAATTGTCCAGTCCGGTATAACCAACTTGTACGTACAGAGGCATCATGATTCTGATCAAAAGACACTTGTGCTATTTGGAAAAAGATAAATATTCACGTGCAAGGGAAAAAAAGGAGAGGCTTTTTTGGGGTTATTATCTTCTTCAACCTATCTTTTGAAGCATTTCGGCTATGGCGACTTAAGTCTCCTACGGGTGAACAGAAGTTGCTTGAGGATTAAAGTGGATTAAATTCCTCTAATCTTCAAGCTTTTCAGCTCCTAATGAGGAGCCCTGAGTGCGACACAAGAGGGAATGAAGAGATTAAAGTCGAGATTGTCTAGGAATAGTATTCTCTACTTGTTTATTTTATATTTCTTTTCTAAATGATGGTGATTGCTTTCTATTTCATGTTTGTACGAAAGTACACATAATTTATGGGTTAAATTTTATTTTATTCAATCTTACTTCTACTGTTTAATCTTTAGGTTTGACTTTTTTTAGCATGGAAGTGTTATTGCGGTTATTGACACTGGGAAGTGCAGCGATAGATTAAGCTAACAAGCATGACAACAGAAGATGCTTGAGGATTAGAGGAATTTAATCTACTTGTTCTTAATAGTGTTCCATTTCCACCATCAGAATGTATGGTTAATGTGTATGTTTAAGTCTTAGATTAAATATAGAAGTTAAGCTTGGTAGGATATTCATTGCAATTTAATGCATCGCCAATCACCTATCCTTTTATACCTTGTGAGCACTTAGTATTCTGTTGAATATTCACGTTGGGGATCCCAGTTTATCATTATCATATTTTATCTTATTTTTTTCAAGTTATTACCTCAACAATTACTCTCACAATTTATCTCGTTTCTATTTTTTTTTATTACACTGACATTGATAGACAAAAGACTACCATCCTTCTGGGATCAATATCGGATAGACTCATATCTGTCTACTATACTTGCACCGACAGTGTACGCTTGCACATTATTGCTGTGACGTTAAACAACTGACGTTAAACAATTAATCTAATTGAAAAAGTTCCTAAGTATGGTAAATATTTAAAACAAATCATGTCTAGGCATAGGAAAGTAAAAACATGAGAGCAAGTTAACATAAGCGCCTCATGTAGTGTGATTATTTCAAAACACATTCCCCCAAAACTAAAAGACCTGGGGAGTTTTACAATACCTATAGAAATAGGGGACATCCATTTCAATAAGACTCTATGTGATCTAGGAGCCAACATTAATTTAATGCCTCTATCTATTTATGAAAAGCTCGAGTTAGGGATCTTAAAAATACACAAAACACACTATAATTAGCCAGTAGGTCTTTAATACGACCGAAGGGGGTACATGAAGATGTATTAGTTAAAGTAAGGAACTTTATCATCCTAGTAGACTTTATAATTTTAAACTTCGAGGAAAATCGTGAAATACCTATTCTGCTGGGAAGGTCATTCTTAACAACATCGGGATCCACTATTAACCTAAAAAAATAATGAATTAACAATGAAGATCAATGGTAAGAAAAAAACATTTAAATGTGGTCACCAACAGAATGAGGAAAATAGGGAAAAGTTAGGAAAGCACTGTTACAAAATAATTATTCAAGAACCTAACTACCTTGATTCACGAAAAGTGTGCTCTGTGATTAGTGCAGGTCAAATGAACAAGTTCTAAGAACGGGATAAGCGAAGGAAGGTGGAATGGAACGATGGATGCTGGACGAATGCTGATAGAACAGAAGAAGCATCCCTGGATAAATTAATTAAGCTGATGGATGAATTTGACAACAAGACTTGATAATTTAAAATTAAAATGTCAATCTTATGTAATTTAATGTATACTTAACTAACTATTAGTCTAGATTCTAATTTGTATCCAATTTATGTTTCATAAGAACTGAGACACTCTGGAAATTGAAATTTTGGGAAAAATTAAAACTCAGTGTCACAACACGGAACTTTCGTGTCACAATACCCTAGCTAGAATCAAAGGAATTACAAAAATCATGTCGATGTTATGACACAACACCCCTATGTCGTGACACTGAAGATAGTTTATTCAAAATTTTAGAGTGCATCGCAACATCGAACCCTGATGTCGCTACAACGAAAAACTACTAGGGATGTCGTGACATAGAACCCCTATGTCGTGATGTCATTGTAATTTTCTACAGGGTTGACTTGACCCGTTCGTGCAACCTGGATGTATAACCCTTATTTTAGTCGATTTTTAAACATAAAAACCCCTGTTTTATAACTTAAACACACTTTAACCCAAACTCTAACACTTTTTTAAACACTAAATTTAACAGCCCAATTTTAGCTAAATAAGAATAGTGGTTTCAGAACCATAAATATGATGTCAAAAAATTATTTTAATATTATTTTCGATATTTACAGCATGTTATTTGATATGTGTGAAAATTTCGTGAGCTAATTTTATCGTTTAATTGCTCAATTTGAGAAAAAGGACTAAATCGCGTAAAATGCAAAAGTATCATTCTATTTGCTAAAGGTGTTAAATAGCCATAGAAACTTAAATTTTAAGTCCTTATGAGGTAAATAGTCCAATTGTGAGTTAGTGGATGATATTTGGTTTGGCATTTGTGTAAATATGAATTATTTTTAATGGAAAATTAGTAAAAGACAAGTAATGTTTTAATTAATAAAACTAAAATCAAATTTCATTCATTAATGGTGTTCTTAGACTATTTAAGAAGAAAAACCTAACCTTTGGTGTTAAAATTTTGGCAATCTTATTCCTTTCAATTAGGTATGTGTTTCTTATCCGTTTTTAATGATTTTTACATTTTTAAGATCATTGCAGCTCAATCTAGCTAGCCCGTACCTTTAATTTTGAAATTGTTAAAGATTTTGAGAGTTTTTATTGTTGAATCTATGTGTTTTTTGGTGTTTGAAGATGAAATATGAATATTTTATGATAGATTTTCATGTTTTGTAAAGTGATTTTTGATGAAAATGCATAATAGGGGTTAAATTATGAAATGTGCAAATTGTATGGTCGAAATATGAAATAAATGAAAGTTTTACGCTACTAGGGACCTATACATAATTCGGCCAAGCATGAGTTTTGTTGAATTGTGTGAATTTTGTGTATTTGTGAAATAGGGACTAAATTTATTAAATGTGAAAGTTTAGGGCTAATGTGTAAAAATGCCCAAATGTGTATTTTGGATTAATTGAATGAGTAGATGAATAAATAAGTTAGTTTTGAATTCATATAGATCAAGAAAGAAAGAATTCAGATTTAGATCGAGGAAAAAATAAGGTTATCGAGTAGTCGACTCGATCTATCAATTCCGATTATGAGGTAAGTTCATATGTGATGATTACATTATAAATGTATGTTAAAATGCTTTAATATTGCATAATTTGTTAAAAGGAGAGTATGGATAATGTATGAAGTGTGAAAACGACTCTACGAGTACATTCGATGATAGAAATGAAAAGTGTGAAAGCCCGGTTAAACCGTAAGAATAGTTTTGGATACTATTGGCATGTCAGTAAGTGATACGTTGAGTTGGCTTCAGGCCATTATATTAGCACTTCAGGCGCGTATTTTACCGATTTGACTTCGAGCCGTGCATACCGGATGATTTGGCTATGGGCAATGATAGTAGTTATTCAGATAAGTTACCTTGATTTGGCTACGGGCCATGGTATAGGTACTTATCGTGCAAGACTCCTGAGTATCCGATTTCTATTCGAAATGGTTCAATGGGTGAACAAATGATAGGGTTGAGAAAGAGGTTAGTACGAGGTGATACAGGTATGTGCAAAACCTATTCGAGTATTAAATAGTGAAAGTTCAATGAGTTTGTATTTGATCATGTTTTGAGACATGAGAAAGGTTTGTAGTTAATGTGTATATGGTTTTATTATGTGTAATTGGTTGATTTGCATTGATTCAATGAATTAAATTATTCACGTACGAGCTTACTAAGCTATAAAGCTTACTTCATGTTATTTTTCTATGTTTTATAGTGAATCAAGGCTAGCTCGAATTCGGGAGTCGTTGGGAACATCATTGCACTATCAAACATCTAAGTTGGTACTTTTGAATTATAAAATTATGGTATATGGCATGTATAGGCTAGATGTGGTATTTTGGTTGTGATTATAGCTATGAGATTTGGCTTGTAAATGATGTTAATATTGATGTGTGTTTGGCTATTTGAAATGACTTGTAAATGTATATGTTTTGGTTTGTATAAATATAGTCATGAGTGATGGCTTATTTTGGTTTGTTTTGGCATGGTTGTAACCAAGACATTATGGAAGTTAAAAGGGTTATGTGAATTATGATAAATGAACCATATTGTTTAATATTGTTTTAGCATGTATTTGGCTAAGTAAATGGTAGTGATTTGAGAATTGGAATAGATGAAATTATAATGGTATGAATTGTGAATTTGGTTGATGATTTTGGTTGCCTAATTGTATAATGAAATGGTACCATTTTGCCTTGTGTAGGTACTTTGAAGTTGGGGTGGCAAATTGGCCTTGCGAATGACCTATTTTTGTCACACGGGCAGGGACACGGGTGTGTGTCTCAACCGTGTGTGACACACGGTCATGTTACACAGCCGTGTGTCTCCTAGTATTGAAATTGAATTGAAGTCAGTATACTCCACACAGTTTCACACACGAGCGTGTGACTGGCCGTGTGGTACAAGTCAGTATACCCCCTAATTGGCACACAACCTAGCACATGGGCGTGTGACTTGGCCGTGTTGCATAAGTCAGTATACCCTCTAGTTTTCACACGGGCATGTCCTCATTCGTGTGATACAAGTCAGTATGTATGCCCTGTTTCCACACGGCCAGAGACATGGGCGTGTCTGAAGCCGTGTGAGGCATACGGCCTGTTCACACGAGCGTGTGACCCCTGTATGGTTGAAATTTATCTAAGTTTCCAAATTTTTCATATATTATCGGTTTAGTCCCAAACCACTTCTAAAGTATGTTATGGCTCGTAGGCCCTTATAAGGGACAATGTGATTGTGTTAAATGATTTATGAGAATGAATGCTTTATGTTTTATAAATGTATGCTATATGTTGTGAATTGATCGGTAATACCTCGTAACCCTACTCCGGTGACAGATACGGGTTAAGGGTGTTACACTAAACTCTCTTAAACACTCTCCATCTTTAAACTCTTTTTCGATCAAACACTAAATTCATAAACCTCCATTGCTATTCCTTAAGCTTTATTTGGGTGTAAGATTGTCAAATGATCAGAGATAAGCAACAAGAGTTTCAAAGAAGTCAAGGTTAAACATTCTTTTTCCTATTTTTACTGTTTCATTAAGATTATTGATTGATATTTCATTAGTTCATAGCATAAAATAGTATTGAATCTGCCTCACAGAAAGGTTAGAAGAGCTAATGAACCAGAATCATCGACGATTCTAAATCCCTCTAATTTCCCAAATTGAACATTGAAAAATATTTCGTAGAACTTCAGGGAAAACGTTCATTCAAGAGAGGGGATTTGAACCGTCGATGGTCCTTTGTTAGGATATTTGGCCTTTGGTTAGGTATCATAGATGTGAAATGTAACAACCTGTTTTTAGTTAAATCGGAACAGTGGATTTGAGACCATAAATCCAAAGTCAAAAAATTTATTTTATTATTATTTTATGGTTTACAACATGATAGTATTACCGTATAAAAATTTCGTTAAGAAATTTTACCGTTTACATGTTCAATTTGATAAAAAGGAATAAATCGTGTAAAGTAAAAAAGTTGTGTTCTAATAGATAAAGATGTGTAATAGCTATGAAAATTTAATGTGGAGGTCCTTATATGGTAATTAACCCAATAATAGTGATAGTGGATGTACATGGCTTGGTATAAGTGTAATTATTAAAGTTTATTAAGGTTACTTTTGGAAATTAGAAATTAAGGTTATAATTAATTAAATAAAACAAACAATTCACATCCATTATCATCATCTTCCACCATTTATGAAGTGAAAAACCTAGCCATGGAAGCTTGAAGTTTCGGCAAGTTGATTTTTGCTTAATTATGTATGTGTTTTGTCTTGTTTTTTTATAATTTCTATGTTTCCAGGATCGTTGGAGCTTAATCTAGCTAGCCCGAGGACTAATTTGTGAAACTGTTAAAGTATTTGAATTTTTCCATTGATGAAAATTTTATGATTTTGAAGTTTAATGGTAGAAAATGAATGGTTGTTGTTAGATAAACTTTTGTAAAGGAATTTTTTATGAAATTATCAATTAGGGATTAAATTGAAAAATGTGATAAACTGTCTGGTAAAATTGTGAATTTGTGAAAAATTTGGGCTTTATAAGCATGTTTATAGTTTGGCTATGATGGGTTGTAATGAAATTGGGCAAATTTCCATTTTTATGAGATAAGGACTAAGTTGTAAAGAAATTAAAAATATAGGGGCAAAATGGTAATTTTTCCAAAATTATATGTTGGACTAAATTGAATATGAATTATGTTGAATTGTGTTCAATTTATTCGTATAGATCTGGTTAGACCTCGTACGAATTTAGATCAGGGCAAAGGAAAATATCGAAGTAGTCGCCTTCGTATCTACGTACACTCATCGTGGTAAGTTTGTGTAATTATATGCTTTGATTGAATTAGATGTATGTTATTTGCATTATCATCATATATTAATACTGATCACATATTCGGCAATGTACGATGATTATCGAGCCCCATTTGAACCTTAAGAATTCATAGGATACAAATGACATGTCATTTGGGTTACAGATTTTAGCTATTATGAGCTTAACGATACTTAGCTCGTTTGAGCTTACCGTTATTCAGCTTGGATGAGCTTACCATTTACAGCTCGTATGAGCATACATGTATAGGAATTGACGGATTATAGTTCAGTACACCTCGTGTGTACTACCCACGTATCCAACGATATTCTAAGTGGTTCAACGGGCATAGTTTTGTTAAGAATTTATATGAGTTCAATACGAACTAGTACAAGTATTTACATGAATTACATGGAAATGGTTTATATATGATATATGGATACATGGTATAGATGTTACATGTATATGGAATTTGAATAGTTGTTGAACTCATACATGATTCTCGGTTTTATATTAATTACATGGCTAACTTGGTTGATGAATATGTGTTAAGCTTTTGGCCAAATTGAGTTGAGATATGATTTGGTTTATTTACCTAAATTGTGGTTAAACGGTAAGTTAAATTATGTGTTATACGAACTTACTAAGCTTAAATGCTTACTCTATGTTATTTTCCGTGTTTTATAGTGGTTCAGAAGCTAGTTCGGGTTGGAAGCTGTCGGAGCTATATCACACTATCCATCGGTTCTTTTGGTATATTTGGTTATCTAATTTTGGTTATAATGGCATGTATAGGTTATTTTGGCTAATGATAGCCTACATGTCTTGTTATGTTTTTAGCCATTTGAATTAGCTTGTGTTTTGGTATATTTTGCTATATATATATATGGCCTTGTCATGTTTTATGTGTGATTTGGTATGGTTAACATGTGAATTGGTTTACGTTTGACGGATGAAAATTACATGGTAGTTAAATATGCATATATGTATTTATTCACTTAGGTAAATTTGGATACATGGTTGACATGTTTGCATATTGTCATTTGAGGTACCTAAGGACATATTGGTTGTATGTGATGATTTTACATGTTTAAGGCTTGATTTTGGCTTGTTTTGAATGCCTATTATGACTTGTGTATATGTGAAATGTTGAATGTAGGTGGATGTCAAATTGGGTGAGAAATGTAGCTTGTAAAATGGCCTATTTTCGTCCACACAGGCAAAGACACGGGCTTGTGTTTCGGTCGTGTGTGACACACAGCTAGGTGACACGGTCATGTGTCCCTTGTTTTTTTTAAACAGTATAAGTCAGTATGCTAACATGGCCTGGCACATAGGCGTGTGGCTTGGCCGTGTGACTTGAGTCAGTGAGTTACACGGGCACAAACATGGGCTGGGACACGATCGTGTGTCCCTATTTCGAATGCCCACACGGCCTAAGACACTGGCGTGTCTCTTGGTCATGTGAGTCACACAGCCTGGCCACATAGTCGTGTGACCCCTACAGTTTTAAAAATTTTATACGTTTTTAAAAATTCTCTGAATTTTTGATTTAGTCTCGATTTCTTTCTAAGGTGTATTTTGGGCCTCGAGGGCTCGTTTTAGGGACAATATGCATGATTATAATTGGTTTCTGACATGAATGACATATGTTATGAAATGTTTAAATTTTCTTTCTGTTTGATTTGTAAACTTTGGTAATTCTCTGTAACCCTGTTTCAACGACGAATTCGGGTTAGGGGTGTTACAGGAAAGTTTCTATATGATCCCAAAAGTCTCTGCCTTGGTTCCTATAGTTCATGAATTTTACGCATCATTATGGGACAAAGAGTCTAAAAAAATCAAAGGCCAAACATGGGAAATGGTACCCGTGCAAGGGAAGGAAGTCAAATTACCCCTCGAGTCATTTGTGAATTTTGTAGTGCTCCATTTTATGAAAAATACTTTTTAGAAGAAACTAATTTAGATTATTTTCAATATATAAATATGGATTATGTTATAAACTTTCTAACAAAAGGGAGGGGTGAATGGAAATGTTGCCCAGGTACTGATATCCCAACCTCTTTTAATCAAGCAATAATGTTTCCTGAAGCAAAAATGTGGATTCAATTTATGTGCACTCGAATAGCTCCTGCTTTGAAAGTTTCTAATGTCAATACTTTTCGAGTGGTTTTGTTTTACTCTATTTTGCAAAAGAAGCAGATATGCATTGAAACGTGAATATACCAAAAATTTGAAACGATGCGTCAGCGGTGAAAAGGTGGGAGTCTTTTTCCCCACTTAGTGATGGCTTTATGCAAAAGAGTAGGCATTTTGATGGTGTCTACAGAGTAGTCCATGAAGCCATCCGAAGTATAATTGGAGACACATTGTATACGCAATACATAGAGCTTCGGGCAAAATAAATAAAGGAGTGGAATAAACGCCAATAAGATATGACAGGCACTCCAGCATCATCTCAAAGGAAAGAAAAGTCGAAATTGGCAAGAGTAGTCATCAAAAGCTGGATTGGATGATACACTAGATGCAAGAGTCAGATCCAATCTTTCAAGAATTTGCACGACAAAACAACATTAGCGTATCTAATTATACGTCGAACAAGTTCGAGCCAACGCATCCTAAGCAACAAGAAGAGGAGCATGAAAGCGAAAAAGAGGAAGAAAATGAAAATGGGAAGAAAAAAAAGGGGGACTGTAACACCCCTAACCTGTATCCGATATCGGAATAGGATTACGAGGCATTACCAGATAATACACTTTATTCACGTACATTTATACATTCATAAAAAAAATCCATACAAATCATGCACAATGTCCCTTATAAGGCTCTACGAGACCTTAAATCATACTTAGAAGTGGTTCGAGACTAAACCGATAACATTTACAAACTTTGGGAAACTTAGAAAATTTTCTTTGTTTTCAGGGTCACACGCCCGTGTGAACAGGCCGTATGCCTCACACGGCCACCAGACACGCCCGTGGCGCAGGCCGTGTGAAAACAGGGCATACATACTGACTTGTACTACACGACCGGAGACACGCCCATGTGCCATGGCCGTAGGAAAACTAAGGAGGTTACTGACTTGGGTCACACGGCCGGCCACACACCCATATGCTAGCCCGTGTCTCACACGGCCAGTAGACACGCCCGTGTGTCTAGGCCGTGTCCAAACTATAGGGTATACTGCCTTAATTCGAAAGGGTATCCCAGGGAACACACTGCCATGTAACATGACCGTGTGTCGCACACGGCTGAGACACACGCCCGTGTCTCTGCCCGTGTAAACAAAAATAGGCCATTTGAAAAGCCAATTTTCCACCCTTTTCTCTTGCACACAAATCCACCAAAATGGTATCATTTCATCACATATTTAAGCAACCAAAAACCTGCCAATTCAAACACATATCATGCCATCTATTCACAACCATTTCAACTACTCAATTCCACAACCAAAACATACCATTTCAATATGCAAAAATCATCAAAAACTTGCATAACTTCTAAATGCATTTACCTTTCAACTTATCACCTATTTCATGCCTCAAAACCAAGTCACAACTTACCATCATTCCAACCTTAATATTCCCATACAACCAACCAAAAGAACAATTATATAACCATATCAACAACTATCACAAACATATCAAAACATAAGATAACTTATAATTCACATATATCACTTAACAAGCACATAATTTAAACCAACTTAATTGGCCTTACACATCAAAATTTACAAGCCAAATCTCATGGCTATAATCATAAATCAAAACGTACCAAAATGACACTAGCCTATACATGCCATATACCATATATACTAAGCTCCAAAAGTACCAACAAGTAGTCAATAGTGTGATGATGTTTCCCGATGATCTTCTATGTCTGAGCTAGCTTCGATAATCTATAAAACATGGAAAGAACACACAAAGTAAGCTTTAAAATCTTAGTAAGCCATAAACAAATAAAGCTATCATATGAATCACAACATTCCTATCAATAGGCCAAATATAAGTAAACACATATAGATACACAAACCTTTCTCAATAAGTACATATGCATTTTCTCATGTAAGCTCATCAATTACTTCACTTTCCAATACTCATATGAATCTTACATGTACCTGAGTCATTTACCTCATTAACACATATTCTTTCTCAACTTGACTTTGCCCGTTGAACCATTCGGAATTGTTAAGGATATTCGAAAATCACATAAGCTCGTACAATGCCATATCCCAGATATGGTCTTACATGTTATCACATATCGATGCCACTGTCCCAGACAAGGTCTTACACGAAATCAATTAATGATACCAATGTCCCAGACATGGTCTTACACGTAATCTCAATACAATGCCAATGTCTCAGACATGGTCTTACATGTAATCACATCTCGAAAACCTAATGTCATGACATCTGTATCCTATACTATTCCTAGGGTTCGTATAGGACTTTCAGATATAGTAACTCTGTCGATTCTTGGTCGTAATTGCTTGTTCAACATTCATTGCAGTTCAATCATAATAAAACATATATAATTCAACGTAAATACGTTTATTTGCATATAAACTTACCTCGTAGTCAGAAATAATGGACGGGGTCGACTATTCGATAACTTTTGTTTTCCCCCGATCTAAATTCGATTTCTTTCGTTCTTGATCTATATACATTCAAAATTAACTCTTTTATTCATCAACACATTAAATTTCATCCACAAACACATATTTGGGCATTTTTGCACTTTATCCCCTAAAGTTACACATTTATTCGATTTAGTCCCTATTTCATAAATACACAAAATTCACAAAATTTGACAAAACCCATGCTTGGACAAATTCTCTATAAGTCCGTAGTAGCCCATATTTTTCATTTATTTCATAATTTAACCCCTCAATTTTCACTTTTCTCAATTTTATCCCTAATTGAAATTTTTGTCAAAAATCACTTTACAAAACATCTATATCAAACACCAAGCTTGCATAATTCATCATCAAACATCATAAAACTCATGGATTCATCAATGGAATTTTTCAAAATCCTTAACAAATTCAAAAATTAAGGTACGGGCTAGCTAGTACTTAAAGCAACGATCACAAAAACGTAGAAATCATCAAAAATCGAGCAAAATACATACCTTAATCAAGTATCTATATTGCCGAACCCTAGTTGAATGTAAAAGCTTCCTTTTTCTTTAACAATCGATTATGGATGATGATAATAGAGCTTATTTCATTTTGTTTTATTAATATTAACCTTAATAACCATTTTACCATTTTAACCCTAGTTATAAAACATGAAAACTAATTAATACATGTCCATAATGGTCCACTCAAGCAATTAATGGTCTAATTGCAACATAAGGACTTCCCATTTGATAAGCCATAGCAATAAAGCACATTTAACACATAGAATGCCACTTTTGCATTTTACACGATTAAGTCCTTTTTTCTCAAATTGAGCTATTAAACGATAAAATTAGCTCACGAAACTTTCACACATATCAAATAACATATTGTAAACATAAAAAATAATATTTAAATAATTTTACAACCTCATATTTGTGGTCTCGAAACCACTATTCTGATTTAGCTAAAACCGGGCTGTTACAGGGACGAAAAGATGGATTTTGAGGAAGATGACTGAACCTTTCATTTTTTTGTATTAATTTTTGGGATGATTTTTATTTTTTTAGGAATAAAATTATTAGTTGATCATTATTTTTTGTATTTTTGTTTTAAGTTTTCTATGTAGGAACCCCACATGAAAGAAACACAATAATTTCGAGCTTCAACGATCAAAGGAGGAGCCACCCACCAATAGCCTACAGAACTACCACGATCGATCAAGTAACTTCCTTCCTTATCTTTCCAAGGCTACACATTGAGGACAATGTGTTATCTAAAGTGTGAAGGGTAACATAGGAGATTTGTTTTAATTTTTACACTTTTCTTTAATCTTTATTGTCAATTATGTGCTTGAGCTTATAGAAACGCAAATGATTGGTTAGGAGCATGTATATAGGTTGATTGTATTTACTATAAATTTGGTATGATAGTAGATGATTTTAAATTTTTTATTATTAAACTACTAAGTTCTATATATTACACTACAAATAAGCATTAAGTAATTGAATGTACCATATGATATATGAAACAAAGGGAAACGAGCATGCTATGTATGATAGATTGTTGAATTTATGATTTTTTGATTGATTAAATTTGTAAATATTGAGATACCTAGGAACGACCAGAAAACACTTCTTGAAGATCCTTCATACAAAATTTGAGCCAAAAAACATTAATTTGTATTTATCCTTTTTCTTTGGTCCTAAACTACATGACTATAGACATTTGGCCATACGTATTGAAGGTTAAGTAGATACATGACAACTGAATTTTGTAAAAATAAAGTGAAATATGAAAGATTAGTGTGATAAAGTAACTATAGGTTAGCCAATATGTGTGACAAAAGAAATTTTCAAAAACAAAATCAAGTACGAGTAAAAAAAATTCTCGAAATTAAAAGCATTTATGAAGGAGAAATGTATAGAAAAAGAAGAAAGAAAAGTGACAAAGTCACCAAAAATAAAGAGACTCGTTCATTAGTGCACGCAAACTCGTCAGCTAGCCATAGTTGTTGTAGTATTCTGTAATTTCCTATGGAGAAATAAGGAAGGTGAGAGAAGGAGAAATAAGGCGGTGAGCTAGTAAGAGTTGCTGAAGGGGAAGAATAGGGAACAATGCTATGTGCCAAATTATTTTGTGCTTGAAACTATTCGATGCTTATTGTTCTTGAGTTTTATACCTGTCCTAAGCCTTAGAACGTTACAAGCCGAAAAGCCCTATGTGATCTAGGTAGACTTATTTACAAATTGACATCATATTGAATAATTGCATTTACGACTGTTTATATTCTGCTAGGATAATCAAATTACCTGTATAACTTATAGATGGATCCCTACATTTGAAACCCTTAATGCTTGTATACTTTATAATATACTGAATTTAGATGTTTGATATCAAAACTAGTAAAGTTAGCTATATATCATGTTGAGATTATGTGTGAATATGAAACGCTTAATCATGTGCTCCAAAGCTAACATTTGTACTCTATTTGCTCAAGGGTTTGCTTTTCATTTATTATTTTTGTTTGCCTTGCTTGAGGACAAGCAATGACTTAAGTGTGGGGGAGTTTGATCTGGGTAATTCAGTGTAGTAGATTGAACTAGTTTTCACATTTGTGGAGCTCGAATACAAGCACTTCAGTTAGATTTTGGTTAAGTTTTCATTACTTTATTTAAATTCAATAAATTGTGTAATCTGAGTATTTTATTGACCTTAAGGGCCGAACAAGGCCTAAGAGAGATGGATGTCGCAATATATGGAGTAGAATAGAAGAATTTCAAGACTGCCTTCGATGTCGCAATACAAGACCTGGTGTATCGCGACAGCAACTCTGCATGGGAAATAATTACAAGCTAGGGGTGTTTTGATCTGCACAATCAAACACTAAGCACAAGAACAATAGTTGACCTAAACTTAAAGATGGTGACCACTCTAATTCTATAAATAGGCTTATTTAACACATGTTAGCGAAAACTTTCATATTGTATAATTTTCTTTTTAGTTTTAGTCTTTAGTTTTCTCTTTTCTTAGGCTTTAGGACTATTTTTAGTTTCGTTATTTTGCTTTTGTTGGGAGATCCAATCTATGGAACTCAATCAATTCTATGTGGATTTGACATTTCTTTCAATATGATACAGGTTTCTTCTAAACTTTATTTTCTTGATTCAGTATTTATGTCTATTTTCTAGATCATGTTTATTAGATCCATGAGAAACTAATCCATTTATAGCGGATTAGCAAGTTGAGGTATGATTAACTAATTGTTTTGTAGGGTTCTCTTAATAGATCAATTGTTTGGGAGAGGAAGAACATAAACCCTAGGCTTCATGACCTTGGGAAGTCATTTAGGTGGGAATTAACCCAAAATTGGTATTTTCTATCCGTGAATACCTTATCCCCGAACCGATCTGGACTAGTCGAGAGATAAGTAGTTCTTGCTGACTTGTTATTCTAGTGGAAGATCGGAAGATCCTGTTAGGATATCGGCTAGTTGATTGAACAAGGAACCTGAAACTAAAATTAATTATGATTACTGAAGTAAGCCAATCACCTATGCTCAAACCTGATTAAGTTTCCATAGTAAATCTTCCAAGTTTTTCTATTTATATTATTTTATTTCTTTAGTTATTAAAAACTCTATATTTATGTTTAGTCGTAATATAATTTATTTAAAGTACTAATTAGTTTTATTTATGCTTAGTTTAGGATTAATCTAGTGCTTTCCTCTATTGGATACGATCCTCAGAGTACTCACTTATTTCGTTGCAACTATATTATAATCTGACACGTATACTTGCGGACACCATCTTTCTAACATAATTTGTGCAGGATTTCTACTCTAGACGTTGGTACGTCCGAAGGTGGAGTTTTACAAGATATATTGGCAAGCATTTACTTTAATTGATTTATGCATATTAGTTTAGCCCAAAGTAAAAAAAATAGACTATAAGGAAAAAATAATAAATTCATCCAAAAAAAAGCATTTTGAATGAAGCAAATAACTTCCATTTCTATAAAAAAAAAATATAAGTTGAATGCAAAACCTTAATAAGAAGAAGACAATGATATACCTTGATAGGATTGGAAAGGAGACTTGGTAAGGACAACGGTCGACCGACAAAGATGATGAGGTAGAGATGAGAAGGTAAGTGTAACGCCCCGTACCCGAGACCATCGCTGGAGTCGAATACGAGGCGTTAACAGACTTAATTCATTACTTAAACAGCTCAAACAATTTATTTTTAAAATTTTCAGTCAAACTAGCAATCTGCATCACAGTCGCTTAAAAATTCATATCTCGAGTTACAAAACTCGAAATCAAATTCCGTCAATTTTCCCTGAAAATGGACTCATATATCTATTTACTAATTTTTTTCTAGAATTTTTAGCTAGGCCAATTAGTACAGTTTATTAGTTAAAGTCTCCCTATTTGAGTGGTTCGATTGCTCGACCTCTGTGTATTACTGAATCGATATCTCTCTGCATGCAATTTCAATGACTATGAAGTTTGTTTCTCTTAAAACTAAGAAATCTGTACATATAAATTATGACTTCTAATTATTTTTATACAATTTATGGTGAATTTCCAAATTCAGAAGCAGGGGATCCAAAAATCGCTCTGGCCTGTTTCACAAAAATTTAAACATCTCATAAAATATAACTCATATATACTGTTTTGCTTTCTTCCATATGAAAATAGACTCATAATTCTTCAATTCCATATTTTATTCATCATCTAATTATATCTCTACTATTTTTAATGATTTTTCAAATTCACGTCACTCATTGTTATCCGAATCTATTTTATGGTAAATTTTACCTATTTCATGGATTAACTAGCAATTTGACATACATAACACCAAATATGATCATAATTAGCCATTCCAATGGCTAATCATTACCAAGCATTTTTATACTACTCAATAACCATATCATAAGACCATATATACAAAATGATTATAATGCTATACATGCCATACTCAAAATATACAAGCCGTTATGCCAAGATGGTATACGGATAGTGTGAGCGTGCCTCCGACCGTTCTCGATTTTCGAGTGGCTTGTCAACACTACAAGGAATGAAAAGGAGGAGTAAGCATAAATGCTTAGTAAGTTCACATGCAAATAGCAAGTAACATAACCATATAAGCAAACATAAAACATCATTTGCATAATCATCACCAAGACATTCATATCATATTTTCATTTATCATCTTACCATATTGTTGTTATATCAATTTTTCAACCCGAGGGTTAAGTACATACCTGTTCAAAGTATCCATTTCACAACACTTACCAATACGTCCCTTTCATCTTGAGTATTCCTCCATTTGAGTAGAACTTTACCCGTTGAACACATTGGA
The DNA here is from genome assembly GCA_025698465.1 of Gossypium longicalyx. NCBI lineage: Eukaryota > Viridiplantae > Streptophyta > Magnoliopsida > Malvales > Malvaceae > Gossypium > Gossypium longicalyx. The sequence goes on along the minus strand of CM046999.1, from coordinate 37,429,556 downwards.
ATATAATTCGGATACATGGAAAGTTTGCACATAAGTGCCACATATGTAGTCAAGCTACTATGTAACCCGCCCATAAGCGAACTCGGACTCAACTCAACGAGCTCGGGCGTTCGCATCCATAAGTGAACTCGGACTCAACTCAACGAGCTCGGATGCCTAGTTACATCTCACGAACTCGGACTCAACTCAACGAGTTCGGACATTCGCATCCATAAGTGAACTCGGGCTCAACTCAACAAGTTCGGATGCCCAAATATCCCAGTGACATGTCACTTGTATCCTAATCCATTCCTAAGGTTCAACGGGACCTTTTTCCCAATAATGTGTCTCAACCATCTTCTACGGAATACCGATACCGATACTCGGTAGTATTTCACATTTTCCAAGTATATCACATAATTTGACATATTATCAAACAATTATCACGAGTATAATATTTCATAATAATTATCATATCATTTAAATAACATAAAAACATTTAAAATAATAACTATGTTACCAACATTTACATATGAACTTACCTAGTATGCGAAAATGGCTACTTTTACCATTTCGTCCACAACTTGGTATTTTCCCCATTTTAGCCCAAATTTCAGTTTTCCTTGCTCTATCATTTAAAATATAGTCTAATTAGGACTCACATTATTCAAATTGACCCAAAATCATATTTTGGAAAAACTATAATTTTGCCCCTAAACTTTTACATATTTACACTTTTGCCCCAAAGCTCGTAAAATTAAACTTCAGCCTATTTTCTTATGTTTTATGACATTCTGATCATTTTTTTCTTCTATGGTACATCAAATTCTCACTCTAACATGTACTTATGACTATTAGGTATTTTTACCGATTAAGCCCTTTTGCTCGTTTTCACTTAAAACCGAGTAGCACAAGCTGTCTAACATAATTTAAAACCTCATATTCTATCATAAAACACCAAAATACACAAATTTCACCTATGGGTATTTTTCCAAATATAAACCCTAGGTTAAATTATTGCTAGCATAAGCTAAATCGAGCTACCGGGACTCCAAAAACGTAAAGAACTTGAAAAACGGGGCTAGAATGGACTTACAATCGAGCTTGGAAGCTTTAAAAACCCTATCCAAGGTTTCTCCTTGCTATATTCGGCCATGGGGTTGAAGATGAGCAAAATTGGCTTTTAATTTTGTATTTTAATTCATTTTACCCCTAAATGACCAAAATGCCCTTACTACTAAACTTTCCAAAAATTCCATCCATGTCCTATTTTTGTCCATAAACTTAGAAATTGGTAAAATTTCTATTTAAGACCTCCTAATTAATATTTCAAAACAATTTCATACTAGAAACTTCTAGAATGCAAGTTTTGCAAATTATTCGATTTAGTCCCTAATTTCAATTTAAGCACTTTAGGCATAGGATTTCATCACGAAATTTTCACACAATCATGCAATCATATCATAAACATCAAAATAATTATAAAATAATTATTTCTATCTCGAATTTTGTGGTCACAAAACCACTATTCCGACTAGGCCCAAAATCAGGATATTACAGTAAGGCCAACAGACAGAGATGACAAGGAGAGGCGGAGGCCAGCGGACAAAGATGACGAGGAAGGAAGAACGATTATTATTCAAGTCAGTGATGAAAGTGAAGAGGAGAAAGGAAAATGTCTTACGGATGAAAGTCAGCAATATATTTTCCTTAAGAATGCATTGGTTTTACCTGTGTTTTGGAGAATGTTTTCCTTTAGGAATTCATTTTCTACAAAACAAACACCGTAAAATAATGAAAATATTTTACGAAAAATATTTTACTGGCAAACAAACAGACCCTTAGTTTAATTAGTATAATTAACCATTAATCATAATTTAATGGATGGTCTCATCATGCACTATCTCCTATTAAAAAATGGTTTATTTACCATTTTAAACATTTGGATAATTGCAATTTAAATCCCCAAGCCATTTACTAATTAAAAATCTATAGTGATTAAATTTTTACAATTTAGTCCCTAGGCCTTAATTAATTATAGTTTTAGCTAAATTACTAAACCAAATTTCAATTCATCTAAATAACTAAACCAAATTTCAATTCATCTAAATACTATCTTAAATAAAAATTTAATTTAATATTTACGAAAACGGGGTCCCAAAACCTCATTTCTCGATACCACTAAAAGCTAGATCATTATAGATGTAATTTGATTAAATTAAAAATTTATGATTTATGTAAAAATAGAAACTAGGTTTGGTGATTTAAAATGTAAACTATTCGAGTCGATTCATACTTGTTTTCATTTTTCATTTAAAATAAGAACATATTTGAATAGAAACCAAAGAATAAAAGGTCATCTATAAATATAAGACATAATGACTTATTTGACCTTCCAATGAAAAAAATCATTTTAGCCCTCCATTTAATTTTTTTTTACCTTTTTTAGCCCTTAAACTTATTTTTTTTTGTCAAATCACCTCAAAATGGATGGAAAAGTTAACTTTTTAAACTTTACTAATGTGACATACACATGAATTGCCACATGAATGACACGTCAACATTTAATTAATTATTTAAAAATTTTAAAAATAATTTTTAATACTTTTTATATTTTATTGAATTTTTAAATTTTAAAAAATTAATTAAATGCTGACATGTCATGCACATTGCAATTCACGTGTATTCTACATTAATAAAGTTAACAAACTTAGTTTTTTTTTTATCTATTTTGGAGTGATTTGATAAAAAAATACAAACTCAAGGCTTAAAAAGGTGAAAATTAAATATTTTTTTTTTGTAAAGTTGAAAGGTAAAAGCATAAATATAATAAAAAATATCATCAAAATTTCTTGAACTTTTACCATTTAAAGTATTTTCAATATTTTAATAAAAAAGATGGCGCCAAAAGCAAAGTTAGTTATATAAATAAAACCAGAATTTCAGAAAATGTCGCTTTTCCATCCATAGCAAATCATAACACTTTTTTTTCTTTCATTTTGTTACCTTTTTGTGCAAAAATTAAAATTTGATTTACTAGGGAGAAAAATAATAACAAAAAAATCTGATATTTTTATTCTGAATTGACCATTTCTATTTCTAGTAATTTCTAACTTTATCTGTTTTTGAAAATCTGGATTTATTATTTTATTGTTAATAGTTAGATTTCCGTTTTGATAACAAATTTGAAACTTTCGATATTTGAACAGTTGAAGCGATGGAAGTCGTCGACTTTGATTTCAGCGACAAGGGCTGTTCAAATGTACGAAGAAAGTTTTTTTTTTTTGGTGGATTTTTTCTCATGAAATTGTGATAGGAAAATGGAAAGATTTTTTTTTTAATTATTAAAAACCGATGATAAATTTGTCTTTGTTTTTGTAGAATTGGTAAAGAAAATGCTATAAAACTTCCAATGAATTTCATGCTACCGAATGCAGATTTTAGGAAATCGGATTTGAACTATTGAAGGCGATGAATGAAATTATAATTTTTGCTGATTTAATCTTACAGAATATCGTGTATGGTAAGAATATATATTCTCCACTTTTGAAAACCTTACCCAGTTATCCTCCTTTTGTTCATTTGAAGTTTGTGGCTCCGACCCTCAACAAGCTTTGGTATTATTTTTGGACGAAATTTTGTCTTTCGACTCTGTCAAAAGCACTAACCGCTTTACAGATTGGGAGCACCTCATTGTGTCTAAATAGTCGAACCATATGCATTTATGTATGGTCTGACTCGATGCCGTGAGCTAAGACGAAGAGTATGCTACCACTTAGCCATCTGTCCCTCAACAAAGTTCTTGATATGTTACAAGAGATTCTATGAACTTTAAAAAACCTCTCAACTCTTACTGAAATTTGCAAACCTAATTTGGAATTTCCTTCTTTTTTTTTTTCATTTTGTAGGATGATTATATAAGCGCATGTGTCCGAACGCAAAGAAACATTTGAAGTTATGGACTTGGATAATGGCAATGGAAACATTGAGTACTCAAGAACAGATATTGAGGAAACTGATGGGATTGGAAGTAATAAACAATCAGGGGAATATCAGGGACTCTTCGCTCGAAATCAAAGCCGAAACGGTGGGCATGGGACTCTGGAAAAAGGAACCAATAAGCATGCAACCAGACATTTAGAACTTGATGATGAATCTGGAAGCAGTGAGCATTCAAGTAAGGTTAGTGAAAGCTTTATGCATTTAAGAAGATCATTAGAACCAGATGCCGAAACTGGAAGCAGTAATCGACCAGATACTTATCCACAGGTTATAAATGGGGTTGCAGGGATTGGAAGTAACCATTTTGAGACTAATCCTGAGGTTAGCAAGGGATGGGGAGACAATCATAATTTTGAAAAACTAGGTGACAGCAGTAAACAATCAAAAGTAATTCAAGGAAAGAAGGATTGGATCGAAGGCAATATACACATTTCAGCTGAAAAGCGGAGTTTGTCATCCTCTTCACCGTCAACTTCATCTAGTTTGTCTACAGATGATCAGTTTGAAGTGGATATAAATCTATCAAAGACCAAATCCGGCCCTAAGCCTGAAGAGAAAGCTACACAAATACAATCACTTGAAGATAAACATCATGTTTCCAATGGAGATGCAAGTCTCGCATTAGCATCTCAAGTTTCTTGTGTGACACATGAACCAACATTGATGCAATCCCCACTGGTCCAAGTGATGGACCGAGTAGGAGGGTTAGACTCTTGTAAGATTCCCTCTGCTGTATTTGCAAGAAGTAAATCAATAACTCCTATGGATTGGAGTCTTCCGTCTAGTGAGTCATTATTCAGCATTCAGTTAGGGGACAATAGTTTCTCCAGAGATTATATTCTTAGCTCAAAATCTAGAGAACTTTTCAAGTCTGGTGAGTTTGTTGAGTTGAGTCCACTCGCTATCGTTCTAGAGGGAGACACTGTTAAAAAGGGAGTTGAATCGGATAAGAGTGAGGCAACTTCGATATCAGATGATGTTGTCAAGGATAAAACAGGCCGAAGCATCGAAGGACAAGTCATTGAAAAGCCTGCACGTCCCATGGTATCCTGGAGTTCAGACACCACTGCTCATCATTCTGTTGATAATGTATCCAGTGCACACTCCATTGACTTTCCAATGTAAGTTAACAGCTTGCTCTATCTACAAAAAATCCTACTATGGCCAAGCATGTATTTACTTGTTATACATGCTTATCCCATGTAGCTGTTGCTCTTGTGAACCTGATACAGTCATTCATTCCACCTGATATAATCACGTACAATTTTCAAACTCTAATGCTTTCTCAATGCGGAAAATCCACCTTTTCTGTTGCAGAAGAAAGAAGAAGCAGAGGAAGTGTGGATGGCCATCATGCTACTGTTCTAATTGTTGGTTGGCGGTTTGCTACGGTTGGAAGTGTACCATGTATGCTTCTCTGTCCCTTGTTATATGCTAACGCGTATCAGGCATTAGAAATAAGCAGTTTATTGCTCATATTGTGCTTAATGTACACTCTTCTTTGCTCATGATGCATATAGTTTGGGTTGTATAGTATGAACTACGATTTCAAACGCTTAAAGGAACTTATCAACCGAATTTATTTTGGAAAATTGTAGTTTGTCAGATGGAAAATGTGTTTCTGCGATAGAAAAAGAACAGAAGCAGCAACAACAACAACAACAAAAGGAACATCCAATGGCCTCGTCAGTACCCTCAAAATCAAGTTGCTGCACCTGTTCCTCCTGTTGATGGTTTTGGTGTTGCTGTTGTAGATGAAACTGCGGTTCAAGAACTAGCTAGCCTTGGCCGCACCGGTCGGAAAAAGCCTGCCCCAGATCTGTCCTTTGTTTTGGGAGGTTTGCAAACTGCTTTTGATATTTAATCACCATGACTTCCGAATAACTGCAAAGGCTCCCATCCACTTCAACTCAATGTCTAGTTGGCATGGATCACGACTACGAGAAAGCTGGATGAAAGCGTTTATGGAAGCTTAATCTGCTGTTTGCTATGCCTGATGGCTAGTTAGACTCGACATAATGTTTACCATCGCTCTCCTTTCAAGGTTTACGCCTTGCCCTATTGAAATTCATTTCAAATCATCGAAAAGAACGTTGAGACAAGACACATACGTTCATCGAAAAGAACGTTGAGACAAGACACATACGTTAAAAGATCAAGTGGTTTTCCATTTTCGTTTCGAAAGTCTAAAGAATTGAGACCAGACAGGGTCTTTTGATTATGAAGAGCACCTCAGGCAACTTATTTCCTCATGGCCCGATAAGGCCAAGAGATATTATTTGTAAAATAGCTTCGTTGAGTCTCGTATTAGTTATCGAACCAATTCTTATAATTATGAAACCTATATGAGATACGGAGGAATAGGCTATTCTTTTTTTTTTTTTAATTTCGTTGACCAAGAGATGTTGAAGCTGCATAAATTATTTGCATTGCACCCACTATTATCACCAGGGAGAAAATATGGAATGCGCATGGGGTAATAATTCCATATGCTCCCATTTTTAATAAAATTCCAGCTAGTAGCATACAAGCATTGTAATGGCCTCCTCGTGGGAATCTGGTAACCACGTATGTAAGGGTATAATCGGTGATTTGACAAAAGCAATAAGAAATCTAATATAGAATATTATTTCCAGTGTGATAGGATATGATTGACTAGCTAATGTTTCAAAATTTAATGTTGGTTCATTAGAACCGTATAAACTGGGACCCAAAACTCCTATTAATAGAAAAATGGAACCCCCTACAGTGTACAAAATAAATTTTGTGTAGCGAGTCATCGACGTTTCCCCCCACATGGATAGAAGTAGATAAACGGGAATTAATTCGAACTCCTACATGATGAAAAAAAGTAAAAGGTCTCAAGAAGAAAATGATCATATTTAACCATTGTATATTGCTAGCATCAGGAAATGAAAGAATCGAGTAATTGGCCAAGCCGCCAAACTCATTAAAGTGATGATAAATCTTGTCAGTAAAATGGGCCCTATAGAAAGTCCATCTATTCACAATCTCCAGTAAAAATAAAAAAAATTATCCATTTATAATCTTTCACCAGCTAAATTAATGATTTAGCTTGAGAAACGATAAGCAGTGACTCAACCAACGATAGAAGTTGAATAACATTGTTGCTGCAACTACCATTTCCAATCAAGCAATTTGGTTATGGATATTGCTAGCAGCTTTAAGTAGGACTCGGTCCGATGCAACTAACATTAGGTGTGATAATCAATCAGTAGCAATAGGTAATTGTGTAATATCTATCATTTTATTAGAGATGTTGAACGTGGAAATGAAGTAGATTTGATCCATTATAACTCAGAATTTCAACTTAAGGAAGATTTGAAAGTTTGAAATATTAATGGAAGGGCATTTTTTTTCCAGCAAAAATGCCATGAAAGTGTGTTAAATGACATGGCATTTTTTGCTGTTAGTTTTGTAATAACCAAAATTTGCCCGGGCTTTAAAATTGGAAATAAATAAATGTTTTTTTAAACAGTCCTTTTACAGAGCCCAAAAATTAAAATCCAACAGCCTATTAACCCATTACCCGCTTACACTTGACCCAACTACCAAAAGCCTTACAGACCCATTACACCCAAGGCCCAAGAGGCCCAAATGTTAAACAGAACACGGAAACCCTAGGGTTTCAGAAACCCTAGGCACCGCAAATGGAAGGCTCCAGAAGACAAGCACCCCAACAAACGCGTCCGTTCGTCTCGCAGTGACCCACCATCAGTGCCGTGATTCCTGGCTTCGAATTTGGCCGTAGTTAAAGCTGAATGAAAGCAGATCAATGCTAGCACCGTCGCCATCAGGGCCTAATCATCCTGGTTCACTGATTTTCTCGCGAGACATCTGTAAAATGAAAAAACCACAGCAGAAAACAAAGGCAAAATATGGAAAGAAATCAAAAGATTTCTTTCCCAAATTGTAAATCACTCACAAAGGGTTATAAAAACCCATCTTTTTCTGATTTGTAACACATGATTTTCCAGAGAGAAATATACAAACAGATTCAACAGAGCACAGTATTACCAACTTACAATACCAGTAGCCAATCGAGTACAAAGGTGAATATTTTTAATATATATTTCAAATAGTAAAAAGGGAAAGGGATTACCTAACTTTCGCTGAAAAGGGAAAAGGTTTTTGACCCTCTGGCCACCATGCATGGTAGCGCTTGAGCGCGTAGGGAGACCCCTGGAAGGAGACTCAACGGAGCTCCGATGACCAGCTCTCAGTCCTCTTTCAGAGGATTTTTTGTTTTTTTTTTTAAAAACGGTGTTTCAAAATGATCTTAAAACTGGAATTTGGCTTATATAGCCTTAATAGAACGACGCCGTTTTAGCCTAATCCAATAAGCCTTAAACGACGTCGTTTCAAAGTACAGGATCCGCGTGTTGACCCGAAAACCCGGGTAGGATCCGCGTGTTTTTGGAAAATGGGCAAATTGCCCAATTGACCCTTCCGTGTTTTCAAATTTTTTAATTTAATTTTATTTTTATTTTAATTTAGCCCTAATCTTTTATATTTATTTCAATTTAATCCTAGTGTCCTTTTAAAAATCAGTTCCAGAGAACGACATCGTTTTGGGATTAGGGTTTAATTACCCAATGAGCCCTTTAGTTGAGCTTGTGTTTTAATTAAGTCCAAATATTTTTATTATTTTGCAATTAACCCCAGATTCTTCAATTAAATTCAATTTTAATCCTTTTTTTATTTTTTTTAAATATTAGTTAAAAAATAGTATAAACTATTTTTATTATCCAATATATTATTTTTTTGTTTATCATATTTTTTATTATATATTTTATTTTGTTATATTTGCATTTTACTATATGTTATATGTATTTTCATTATATATTATTTATTTTACTATATTTTATCCATTATATTATTATACATTTTTAATTTATATCATATATTTATTATATATATTATTTATCTTTATATTATACGTTTTTAGTATATATTATTTTTATATATTATTAATTATATTATTCATATTATTATACATTTTATTTATAAATTTAGTATATACTATGTATTCCCTATATGTATTAATTATTTTACTATATTTTTATATACTTATTAGATTATTATTATTTTATATATTCTTCTTATATTATATTATATATTTTATTACATATTTTTATTACTATATGATTTAAATTATTACATATTTTTATTTGTAAATTATATTATATTTTACCATATTTCTTTATGACCTTATTTTATCACAAATTATACATTATTACTTATTAATTATATACATTTTTTTAAAGAATAGCAATATCTAGTACACTATTTTTCTTATATACTAAGTTATTATATCTTATAATATAGTCTATATATGTATATATCATTTTAAAAAGGAAAAAGGGTCCCTTTTATTGTTTTTACATCGTTTAATATATTTCTAAATCTCTTATTTTTATATTTCATACATTTAATTTGCTTATTTTTAAATTCTTTTTTATTTTGGATATAGTTTAATAGGTTAAATTTTACACATCATTTTGTTCTTATATTTATATATTTGCATAAAATTAGTTATTTATGATAATTTAGGTATATATATATTTGCATAAAATGTTGTTATATATATGTTTTGCTATATTTGCATGGAATGATAAAACATATATATATATATATATATATATATTGAAATTAGGTTATTTTAAAACATATCATTTTTTTTAAAACTCAAAAGTCATATCTTATTTAATTAAGAAGAAACTTTTTAAAAAAAAAAGTAAGGCAATGTTTTGAATACTTAGAAATTCGAGAAATAGTGCCCTAACATGCTGGGTTGCAATTTCTCGTTTGACTAAATATTTAAAATATCCTTTTAAACAAGTTTTATAAATCTTGAGATGATTTGATTCTGAAAGATTAAAGATATCATGTCCAATCATGCTGGATGTGATGTTTGTACTCTTTTAAAACAAATGAATCTTGATTCTTCTCTCAAAATATCACGGTTTAAAGGAAATATCATTTTTTAAAAATTCTTTCAAATTTCTGACACTAAGATAAGAATTACTCAATTTGGTACCAATTATGGGCGTTACGAGGGTGCTAATCCTTCCTTGTACGTAACCGACTCCCGAACCTAGTTTCTCATAATTTCGTAGGCCAAAACGTTTTATATAGTGATCCAATCGCACTTTAAAATATTGGTGGCGACTCCCGTTTTCGTTTTTCAAAAGTCGATCCCCGTTTTTTTTAAACATCCCTTTAAAATATAGGTTTCGACAGCTTGGCGACTCCACTGGGGACGTATAAGAGAGTCAAGCCAAAAATTGATTATTTTCTGTCTTAATGTCGAAAATTTGGAAATTTTTTAAAATACGTCATTTTTACATGTGTTTGTTGCATATGTTTGTTATTTTTTATGCACGCATTGCATTTGCATGACCGTTGTGGTCACACCCTTAAGTGGGAGTGAGAAGCTATGCTTTCATAAGGTTTTCACCTTCGTATGAGCTAGTGGATCGCTTCCGGGATAATCTACCTATGTCTTCGTGAGATTTTCATCTCCGTATGGCCATAGGGAAAAGTGTCCCCCTGAACTAAACTCGGTCTACATGAGCCTATAGTGGGTGAAGACCGAGGAATCTACTGGTTCAGGTACCTTGACCTTAGAACTAAAACTCATATAGTGAACTTTTAAGTGCTTATCCTAGGGATAATAGTGATAACCTTTAGAAAATTACCCTTATAAGGATTTGTTTATCGCTTTCCTATATATATGATACTGACTTACTGTTTTATTTTGTTGTCATTGCATGTCATTCCGCATTTAAAGGTGTTGATTCAAGGCTCGATTTCTAGATTAGAAAGTTTTATAATGAGGAACGAATACCTTAATAAAGTGGAGGACAATACTTCTGTTTGTACCTGGTCAGAGAAAACCCAGTTAGAGAAAGGAGATAGTGTCACCGAGGGGTATACGTCAGAGTTACGAGACTTCACTCGTGTTAATTCGACGCAGAATGAGTTGCAGGAGTTGAGAAACATTTGGGCCCAATGGGATGATAATGCTAAGCAGCTTTTCTATCAGAGTTATGGAGACCTCCCCTATTTGCTGGATGTCAAGGTAGATAAAGACTTGTTTCGAGCTATGGTACAGTTCTGGAACCTTGCTTATAGTTGGTTTACGTTTGGTGATGTTGATCTTGTACCTACTTTAGAGGAGTATACGATTTTACTGCGTTGTTCAAGGATTCATGGTTACAAGGCTTATGTCAGGCCTGCTAGCCTTCCAACTTTTGCGAAGAAATCGATAATGATTACCGGGATGAGTGAGCAGTGGGCTATGACTCGTGTACAGCAAAAAGGTGATAGTAAATGCATCCCGTGGGCCGTTTTGAAGGATTTGATATTGACGCATCCAGATGTGGAGAAGAGGGTCGACGTCTTGGCTTTGAGCATTTATGGCATGGTGATTTTCCCAAAGACGTTGGGACACATAGATGAGTCGATCGCAGATTTATTTGATCGACTTGGTAAACAGAACACGCCTGTGCCTGCGATCCTAGCTGAAACGATAAGGTCCTTGAGTGCATGTCGAAGAGCTGGTGAAGGAAGATTCATTGGATGTGCACAGTTGCTGTTAGTTTGGTTTCATAGTCACTTTTGGAAGCTAGATAGGGTTCCTTGCCGAGTTTTCTTTGAGGGTTATTCTCCCTTAAAAGAAGCAGTGGACATACCGAGGAGAGATGACATTTCGGAAGAGAGATGGTTAGACATTCTTCAGAATCTTCGAGAGGAGGATGTTATGTGGAAGGCTCCTCGGTTGGTTACTAATGAAGTCCTTTACCGATGCGGCAGTCCCTTTGCCAGGAATTTGGGGAGTTGTGGAATATACACCGTTGCTTATTTTAAGGCAATATAGAGCAAGGCAGTTCATACTGGCTACACAGGGTCTAGCTCAGAGTGATTTCTCTTACAAAGGAGATCACTATAAGAAAAGGATGCGAGAGATTTCTGAGGCTTGGAAGAAGCCTTTCTGTATGAAGATCTTGACTGAAGGTTCGACGTCAACCCTCGAGTATAAGGGTTGGTTTAGTAAGAGATTCAACGATAATATCCCTAGGCCGATTTTAGGAGAGGCTCGATCATTGGAGGAGAATTTGCAAGTGATCCCATCGGAGTTGGAGGTTATGAAGCAAGAGTTTGAGAGGAAGAATCCAGAGCTAGAAAAGAGGATAGAAAAGCTTGAAGAGGAGAAAATGTGCTTAAGTCTCGATGTTGACGTTCAAAGGACGGAAGTCGAGAAGATGAAAAAGGAAAAGAGAAAGGTTGAGAAAGATCGAGATGACCTAAAGATGCATTATAAGAAGGCCCAGATAACTTTGAAAAGGGTCGGATTAGAGAGGTCTTCAGAGCAGTGGCAGCAGGAGATTCAAGAGGAGCGAGCCAAGGCCGAGTATTGGGAGAAAAAGTTCCAAGAAATGTAGTCTCGTAATCAGGCCCTAGAGAAAGAAAATCAAGGGTTAAAAGTTAAGGTGTCAAAGCTTGGACGATCCCTTTATCATTACCGAAGTCGTAACTCTGCAATCGAGTTAAAGGCAAGCTTGGACAAGATTGAGAATATGAAGCATAACATTGGAGAGTTAGAAGCAGCACTACAGGGCTGTGAGTCACGGATTGAGCAGGTCGAGGCGAGAGAAGAACAGTGGAAGGGAGAACTTCACCATCTCCAGAGTCAAGTGGGAGATAGAGATCATATCATGGGAGAGGCCTTAGTTCAGATTCGAGAGGTCGTTGAACACTTGCAAGAGTTGGCAACACAAGCTAGAACGCTGAGTATGATGTATGAGTCATCGTCAGACAAGGGACGAGAGTTAGCATTGTTATTAGATAGGGTTAAAACTTTAGGCTTAAGGGCAAAAGTGTATTTGTAATCTGTTTTATGAAAAGTTTTTTTTCCTTAAATAACGTTTTCTAAAATGAAACTGAGTCAGAATCGACATCTTTTTGGCATTCATGCATTTGCATTTCATTACATCATATGCATTCAAGTTTATAGAAAGACCCTAATTAAGTTAAAATTATAAAGGAAGAAAGAGAGTAAGAAAAAGAAATCTGGAAGCAACACATCCCTACGGTACACGCGCTAAATCGAAGAATATGGACCAAAGATTTGAGCGACTCTGAGAAGGACATGCAGGACCAATTGCAAGAACAATTGGCCAAGATGCTGATCGACATGAGAGAGCATATGCTAGAGGCTCAGAGGAATATGATGGCCGAAATGGCTCACTGATAAGGGAAAGGCTCCCATGGCAATTGCTGGAGAAGAGAATGAGGGTCCTCCTCCTGGTTTCACTCCACCTCACATACAAACTCAACCTTAGGCATATCCTCGTGGGCCGTCTGTCACAATAAGGCCTCAACAGGGTCAAGTTGATGCTGGGATTCCTATAAATTTCCCAACTGGCTCGGGATTCAATTTAGGCGATAACCCTACCAATCCTCTCATTCCCGATTTAGATATAACTGAAAAGGAAGATTTGAGAACCGAAGCTACAAAACAGTTAGAAGAACGTTGCCGATGGCTGGAGGAGAAATTTAAGGTCTTAGAAAGTGCTGAAGGGCATTAGGGAGTCGATGCCAAAGATCTAAGTTTGGTCCCAAACTTGGTGCTTCCTCACAAATTCAAGATGCCGGAGTTTGAAAAATACAACGAGACTACTTGCCCAGTGGCTCACGTTACGATGTTCTGTAGAGGAATGACCGGGTACGTAAACAATGATCAGCTCTTGATCCATTGTTTCCAGGACAGCTTAGTAGGAGCGACAGCCAGGTGGTACAATCAGTTGAGCCGGGCTAGAATAAGTTCATGGAGGGACCTCGCACAAGCCTTCATGCAGCAGTACAATCATGTGACTGACATGACCCCTGATAGGATCACTCTGCAAAACATGGAAAAGAAGCCTAATAAAAATTTTAGGCAATACGCACAGAGATGGAGAGAGGTGGCAATGCAAGTTCAACCACCACTGTTGGAGAAAGAAACCACCATATTGTTCATTAACACTTTGAAGGCTCCATTCATTACTCACATGATTGGAAGCACTACCAAAAGTTTTGTAGATATAGTTATGGTAGGAGAAATGATTGAGAATGCCAGAAGGGGTGGCAAAATTGAGGGGGAAGCAGCCAAAAGATCGGCCCCAAGAAGAAAAGATAATGAAGTGAACAACGCAAGTAGCTTCAATTCAAAGGCAGTCATAGTTAGTCAGCCCAAAGTGGCTACGAGTGGCCAGCAAAGTACTCAAAGACAGGAATCAGGATCAAGACAAAATTTGGAGAGGATGCAATTCACGTCTATCCCTATGACGTATCGTGAGCTTTATCAAAGCTTATATGATGCACATGCTATTGCTCCATTTTACTTGAAACCGTTACAGCCACCGTACCCCAAGTGGTATGATGCAAATGCTAAATGCGAATATCATGCGGGAATACCAGGACATTCAATTGAGAATTGCACTGGATTCAAGAAGGCCGTGGAGAGGCTTATCAAGATGGGGGTGGTGAGATTTGACAGTACCCCTAACGCTGAAAATCCGCTACCAGATCGTGGCAATCAAGGAGTGAATGCCATTGATGAAACTAGGGAAGGAAACTAGGGAAGGAATAATCAAGGAAAATATTGTTGAGGTGAGAATGCCTTTGAGGGAAATTTGGAAAGAGATAGTGAAGTGAGGGATGATAACCTCTGAGAAAGAAAGAGAAGAAATGAGGAACTACTGCGAGTTCTATGGAAAAGAGGGTTATGAGACCCAAAATTATGAAGAATTCAAAGCCTTGGTGCAAGGCTTCATTGATAATAAAGAGCTACAAATTTTTGAAGGTAGCTCTTATAAAAGAGAAATAAGTGCGTTGGAAGATAAACAATAGGAAATCAGCCGACCAAGAATTATTATTTCCTTGCCAGGGAATAATGAAGTGGAGGCACAAACTAGGCCCAAGGTTGTAATCCATAAACCTGTATCCTTTTTCTTATAAGGATAACAAAAGGGTACCATGGAGTTATAACTGCCATGTGTCGTTACCGAAGAAAGAAGATGTAGCCGGTGCATCTAAGGATGTACAAATTGAGGGTTCCCATACGCGGAGTGGGAAGCGGTATGATATTGTAGGCATCAGAGAGGTGTCCACAAAAACAAGGAATGCTAATGTAGAGAAAGAAAAAGAAGTTGAAATGCCGGTCAAAGAGCTGATAAAGGAGGAAGAAGCTAAGGAATTTCTGAAGTTCCTCAAGCATAGTGAGTATAGTGTGGTCGAGCAGTTGCGCAAGCAACCGGCTCGTATATCAGTATTGGCTCTACTTCTAAGTTCTGAGGTGCATAGGGAAGCATTGATGAAGGTGCTTAATGAGACATATGTCACCTATGACATATCCGTTAACAAGCTAGATCGGTTGGTGAATAATATTAGCGCGGACAATTTCATTTATTTCAATGATGATGAAATCCCACCTGGGGGGTATAGGATCAACCAAGGCCTTGCACATCACTACTCGGTGCAAGGGATACACGCTTCCAAGTGTACTCATTGATAACGGGTCAGCTTTGAACGTCCTTTCATTATCTACATTGAATAGATTACCCATTGATAGTTCGCATACGAAAACATGTTGCAATATTGTAAGAGCCTTTGATGGGACTGAAAGAAGTGTGATGGGACGAATTGATATCCCTTTGGAAATCGGGCCAAATACCTATAAAGTTGATTTCTTGGTGATAGATATCAAGCCCTCCTATAATTGTCTATTAGGGAGACCATGGATACACTCGGCAGGAGCGGTGCCTTCCTCATTGCACCAAAAATTAAAGTTGGTGACAGATAGACGGTTAATAATCATTAATGTGGAAGAGGATAATATAGCAGCAGTCACTAGCAAGGCCCCCTATGTTGAGGCAAATGAAGAATCTATTGAGAGTTCATTTCGCTCTTTAGAGTTTGTAAATGCCACCTTCATTTTAGAAGGAAGTGGGTTATCGGTGCCAAGGATGGCAAGAGCCACGAAGATGGCCCTACAAATGATGGCAGGAAGAGGAGCCTTACCAGGAAGAGGTTTAGGAAAGCATCTGCAAGGAGGGATTCAGATCCCAAAGATGATAGAGAAAAAGGACCGCTTTGGTTTGGGCTTCAAACTAGACTATAAGCAAAGGAGGAAGGACATTGAGAAACGCCAAGAAAGGAGAAGGGCGCGTTTAGATGGAAAAGAAGTGGGGTGAGAATCGATGACATTCCCTCCTATAACTAAAACCTTCATATCAAGAGGATTACTTGAAGAGGAAAGTCATTAAATTAATGTTGTGCATGATGAAGGACTAGAACAAAGGAACCTTGAGGGCATTCACCCTTACGAATCGAGAAGCTCTTTGAACAACTGGACTGCAGAAGAACTTCTTGTAGTCTTTAGGAATTTTTCAGAGTAATTCTCAAACATTCTTGTTATTCTAAAGCCTAGGAGTAATAAGATTACATTTGTGAAATAGGCTTATGATCATTTATCATTATTTTTAATAAGACATAACTTTTATTAATTCAAACGAGCATTGCTTTATTTTTATCAATCAATATTCCGTCAAATTTTTGACAATTCTTATTCTTTCACTCATAGTATATAAATAATTATTCTTAAATTCATTCATTCTTTGTATATTCTTTATACTTCTTAGATCCCTAAATATCAATGATATGAGCATTGATACGGTAATTCCTGATTTCTCTTGCGAGCAAGACATGTGTTTAGAAGAACCTCAGGATTTTAAAGGTGTTCAAGATTGTGATGTATCTCTTGATTTGTTAAGAATGGTAAAGCAGGAAGAGAAAGAAATCATGCCTCATGAGAAAGAAGCAGTAGAAAATATAACCCTGGAGGAAGGGAAGGAGTTGAAAATCGGAACCCTAATTAGTGAGGACACAAGGCATGATCTGGTTGAGTTGCTTTGAGAGTTCAAGGATATTTTTGCCTGGTCATATCAGGATATGCCTGGATTGAGTACTGACATTGTGGTACATCGTCTTCTGATAAGACAGGATTGTAAGCCAGTCCAACAGAAGTTGCGAAGAATGAGGCCAGATATCGTTTTGAAAATAAAGGATGAAGTCAAGAAGCAGTTTGACACAGGATTCTTGCAAGAAGTGAAATACTCTGAATGGGTAGCTAACATTGTGCCTGTTCCTAAGAAGGATGGGAAGGTACGAATGTGTGTTGATTACAGAGACTTGAACAAAGCAAGCCCAAAGGATAACTTTCCTTTACCCCACATTGACACTTTAGTAGATAACACAGCGGGATATTCGTTGTTCTCCTTTATGGATGGTTTCTCAGGATACAACCAGATAAAGATGCATCCAGAGGACATGGATAAAACCACCTTTATAACCTTGTGGGGCACCTTTTTTTACAAAGTAATGCCATTTGGACTAAAAAAACGTAGGGGCAACGTACCAAAGGGCCATGGTCAACTTGTTCCACGATATGATGCATAAAGATATTGAGGTATACGTCGATGATATGATTGCCAAGTCGCGTACGGAAAAGGAGCATATCGAGGTCTTGAGAAGATTATTTGTAAGGTTGAGAAAATTTCGGTTGAAGCTCAATCCATCAAAGTGTACCTTTGGAGCTAGATCGGGAAAGTTGTTAGGCTTTGTAGTCAGTGAAAAAGGAATTGAAGTCGACTCAGAAAAATTCAGAGCCATACGAGAATTACCTCCACCACGTACTCAGAAAGAAGTTCGAGGAAGGTTGAATTACATTGCTCGGTTCATTTCACAACTAACCGAGAAATGTGATCCTATCTTTCGCCTCTTCAGAAAGCATAATCAAGGTACTTGGGATGGGAAATGCCAAAACGCTTTTGAAAAGGTCAAGCAGTATTTGTTAAAATCTCCAGTATTATCTCTACCTAGCCCAAATAAACCATTAATATTGTACTTGTCAGTGTTTAGTAATTCTATGGGATGTGTGCTTGGTCAGCATGACGAGTCAGGGAAAAAGGAAAAGGCAATTTATTATCTCAGTAAGAAATTCACTGACTGTGAGATAAGATATTCACCAATTGAAAAGTTTTGTTGTGCGCTAATTTGGACCACTCGGAGATTAAGACAGTACATGCTATACCATACCACTTGGCTCATCTCAAAGCTTGATTCGTTGAAATACATGATGGAGTCAACGGCTCTAAATGGGAGGATGGCGAGATGGAAAATTTTGCTTTCAGAATTTTATATAGTCTACATAACTCAGAAGGCCATAAAAGGAAATGCGGTAGCAGATTTTTTGGCCAGTAGGGCTCTAGAGGATTATGAGCCATTGAAATTTGATTTTCCAAATGAAGAGTTTATGTGTATAGCAACAACTGAAGATTCTTCTCGGAAGCTCAATTTTGATGGGGATTCCAATGCAGTTGGAAATAGAATTGGGACAGTTTTGGTATCCCCGAATGGCGATCATTATCCTTTTACGTGCAAGTTGAACTTTGATTGCACAAACAATATGGCTGAGTATGAAGCATGCATTATGGGACTTCAAGTAGCTATAGAACGAGGTATAAAAACCTTAAAAGTATATGGAGATTTTGCATTGGTAATTTATCAGCTTAGAGGCGAATGGGAGACAAGGGACCCTAAATTGATCAATTATCGAAAGGTAGTTTTGGGGTTACTTGAGGAGTTTGATGACATCACCTTCAATTATCTCCCACGAGATGAAAATCAGATGGCAGATGCTTTTGTAACCTTGGCTTCAATGATTAAGGCGAATAGAGAAGAAGAGATTAGACCAATTCAAATGAGTGTCTACGAGGCTTCCGGTTATTGTTACAACATTGAGAATGAAAAAAAAAGATGATAATCCTTATCAGGATATATTACGATATGTAAGGGATCGTAAATATCCTGAATAGGCCAATGAAAATGATAAACGAACTTTAAGAAGGTTAGCTTGCGACTATGTATTGGACAGAGATATCCTGTACAAGAGAAGGAAAGACCAAGTTCTTTTGAGATGTGTCGATGCTGCGGAAGCTAGGCTAATTTTAGAAGAAGTTCATGAAGGTGTATGTGGGACGCGTGCAAATGGGTTCATGATGGCAAGGCAAATTATGAGGTTTGGTTACTATTAGGCCACTATGGAAGAAGACTGTATCAACTATGCCAAGAAATGCCATAAGTGTCAGATTTATGGGGACAAAATTCATATACCACCTTCACCTTTGCATGTCATGACTTCTCCATAGCCCTTCTCCATGTGGGGCATGGATGTCATTGGACCAATATCACCGGAAGCTTCAAATGGACATTGGTTTATCTTCGTGGTAATTGACTACTTTACAAAATGGGTAGAGGCTGCTTCTTATGCGAATGTTACTAAGACAACTGTGAGCCGATTCTTGAAGAAGGAGATCATTTGTCGGTATGGAATGCCTGAGAAGATCATATCCGATAATGCATTGAACTTGAACAACAAAACGATAGCAGAGGTTTGCGACCAGTTCAAGATTAAACATCACAATTCTTCTCCCTATCGTCCAAAAATGAATGAGGCAGTGGAGGCCGCCAACAAGAACATTAAGAAAATAGTGGGGAAGATGACTGAGACCTATAGAGATTGGCATGAGAAGTTACCGTTTCACTACTGGTCTATCGAACATCTGTTAGAACCTCTACTGCGGCAACCCTATTCTCGTTAGTTTATGGGATGGAAGCAGTGTTACCTATTGAAGTAGAAATACCTTCTCTTCGACTTTTGACAGAGATAAGGTTAGATAAAGCTGAATGGGTTCAATCCCGATATGACCAGTTGAACCTGATTGAGGAAAAGAGGCTAGGAGCCATTTGACATGGTCAGATGTATCAGAAGCGAATCACGCGAGCTTACAATAAGAAAGTTCAACCCAGAGAGTTCTGCGAGGGAGACCTTGTACTAAAAAAGATTCTTCCCATTCAAAAGGACTTTAGGGGGAAATGGATGCCGAATTGGGAGGGGCCATATGTCGTGAAGAAAGCTTTCTCTGGTGGTGCATTGATCTTAACGGAAATGGATGGGAAAAGTTTACCCAACCCAGTGGACTCAGACTCAGTGAAAAATACTTTGTCTGAAGGAGAATGGAAGCCAAGGTGAAAACCCACAAAGGGCACTTTGGAACTTCTATTTCAAAAAAAAATGGAGAGGCCAAGGTGAAAACCCGCAAAGGACGCCTTGAGACCAAAGGGGTTTTGAGTTGAAAACCCGAAAGGGCAGCTCAAATTTGGAAAGTCATGCAGTGACCTTGCTATACCGGATTCAACGAGAAGTGAAGTATGTTACATATCGAGGAATCAACAAACTACTTTGGATCTTTTAAACACATGTTGAACTCAAGAAAGTCTTCATTGAGCTGGTGTATAAACGCTCAAGCGGCGATATCTAGGGCATTTAACTTTTGTCCTGTTTGCTATTATTAGATTCTCTTTCTTCTCAAAGATAGGCTTTCAGATTAATTTCCTTTGTATTTTTTTTTGATAAATTCGTTCCAATCTAATTATTCTCATCTTCCATTATTCTTAAAGTATGTTGCATTAAAATAATGATGGATGAACTAAATAATTTTCACAAAAGAAGTTTTGCTCATTACTCTGGAAATTTCTAGATAATACAAGAAACTAAAACAGAACAATTGTTCAAAGAATTCACGTAAGTGAGGTTTGAAAGAACTCGAGGAAATTCTTTCTTTAGTCCAAAATGATGATTGGACAAATCAAACGATTCGATCCTAAGAGAGGATCATCTTACAGACATTTTTGGTGGGTCATAGCATTTGAAGAATGGTACAAACCTACAGGCTGAGTAGGAATGACATTTCGAGATAAATAAGGATAAACTTCGATGAAAGAATGAATGGTGACGTCGGAATAGGGTCATGTTCATAAACATTTTGCATTATAATGAGTTTAATTAGGAGCATTTGATTCACTTTGATCATAGCATCCTAATCATTAGGCATGAACTCATACACATTATACAGGTTATGTCCTTCAAGGGACAATGAAGATTGATGTGCCTTAACCCCTAATCAATAGGGCAACAGGTTAAGACATAGCTAATTTGGCTTTCACATGCTTACGATGAAGCAAATCTAAGATGATTTGGCATTTCTGTATTGTCCAAGAGCAAATCGAAGTTTGGCATCTCCATAGTCGACGGAGAGCAGACACATAGCAGATCTAACCTTCAGATGTTTATACTGAAGCAAGATCCAAGATGGTTTGGCATCCTTGTGCTTACAAGGAACAAATCGAAGATATAGCTGATTTGGCTTTCACGTGTTTACGATGAAGCAAATCTAAGATGATTTTTCGTCTCTGTATTGTCAGAGCACAAATCGAAGTCCGGTATTTCCACTTTGATGGAAGTCAGACACATGGCAGATCTTACCTTCAGATGTTTACGCTGAAGCAGATCCAAGATGACAGATCTTATCTCTCTGTATTCGGCAGGGAGCAGATCAAAGATATAGCTGATTTGGCTTTCGCGTGTTTACGATGAAGCAAATCTAAGATGATTTGGCATCTCTGTATTGTCAGAGAACAAATTGAAGTTTGGCGTCTCCATATTCGACGGAGAGCAGACACATAGCAGATTTGACCTTCAGGGGTTTACACTGAAGCAGATCCAAGATGATGTGGCATTTCTGTATTGTCAGAGAGCAAATCGAAGTTTGGCGTCTCCATATTCGACGGAGAGCAGACACATAGCAGATCTAACCTTCAGATGATTAGACTGAAGCAGATCCAAGATGGTTTGGTATCCTTGTGTTTACAAGGGGAAAATCGAAGACATAGCTGATTTGGTTTTCGCGTGCTTACGCTGAAGCAAATCTAAGATGATTTGGCATCTCTGTATTGTCAGGGAACAAATCGAAGAAGCAGATTTGGCGTCGTTGTGTTTGGCGGAGAGCAAATCGAAGATATCAACATGACAGTCACAAGTTTACGAAAAGTAGATTAAGGACCATGATTTGATAAGACCGGTCAAATTTGGTTTTTCTATGAGTCTTTGCTCGATTCCCGTTACACGGCAATGAGAAAAGAGGGGCAGCTGTAATAACCAAAATTTGCTCGGGCTTTAAAATTGGAAATAAATAAGTGCTTTTTTAAACAGTCCTTTTACAGAGCCCAAAAATTAAAATCCAACAGCCTATTAACCCATTACCCGCTTACACTTGACCCAACTACCAAAAGCCTTACAGACCCATTACACCCGGGGCCCAAGAGGCCCAAATGTTAAACAGAACACGAAAAGCCCTAGGGTTTTAGAAACCCTAGGCGCTGCAAATGGAAGGCTCCAGAAGACAAGCACCCCAACAGACGCATCCGTTCGTCTCGCAGCGACCCACCATCAACGCCGTGATTCCTGGCCTCGAATTTGGCCATAGTTAAAGCTGAATGAAAGCAAATCAGCACCAGCACCATCGCCATCAGGGCCTAATCATCCTGGTTCACTGATTTTCTCGCGAGACATCTGCAAAATGAAAAAACCACAGCAGAAAACAGAGACAAAATATGGAAAGAAATCAAAAGATTTCTTTTCTAGATTGTAAATCACTCATAAAGGGTTATAAAGGCCCATCTTTTTCTGATTTGTAACACATGATTTTCCAGAGAGAAATATACAAACAGATTCAACAGAGCACAGTATTACCAACTTACAATACCAGTAGCCAATCGAGTACAAAGGTGAATATTTTTAATATATATTACAAATAGTAAAAAGGGAAAGGGATTACCTAACTTTCGCTGAAAAGGGAGAAGGTTTTTGACCCTCCGGCCACCATGCGTGGTAGCGCTTGAGTGCATAGGGAGACCCCTGGAAGGAGACTCAACGGAGCTTCGATGACCAGCTCTCAGTCCTCTTTCAGAGGATTTTTTGTTTTTTTTTTAAAACGGTGTTTCAAAATGATCTTAAAACTGGAATTTGACTTATATAGCCTTAATAGAACGACGCCGTTTTAGCTTAATCCAATAAGCCTTAAACGACGTCGTTTCTAGGTACAGGATCCGCGTGTTGACCCGAAAACCCGGGTAGGATCCGCGTGTTTTTGGAAAATGGGAAAATTGCCCAATTAACCCTTCCGTGTTTTCAAATTTTTTAATTTCATTTTATTTTTATTTTAATTTAGCCCCAATCTTTTATATTTATTTCAATTTAATCCTAGTGCCCTTTTAAAAATCAGTTCCAGAGAACGACATCGTTTTAGGATTAGGGTTTAATTACCCAATGAGTCCTTCGGTTTAGCTTGTGTTTTAATTAAGTCCAAATATTTTTATTATTTTGCAATTAACCCCAGATTCTTCAATTAAATTTAATTTTAATCCTTTTTATTTTTTTTAAATATTAGTTAAAAAAAGTATAAACTATTTTTATTATCCAATATATTATTTTTTTTGTTTATCATATTTTTTATTATATATTTTATTTTGTTATATTTGCATTTTACTATATGTTATATGTATTTTCATTATATATTATTTATTTTACTATATTTTATCCATTATATTATTATACATTTTTAATTTATATCATATATTTATTATATATATATATATATTATTTATCTTTAAATTATACGTTTTTAGTATATATTATTTTTATATATTATTAATTATATTATTCATATTATTATACATTTTATTTATAAATTTAGTATATACTATGTATTCCCTATATGTATTAATTATTTTACTATATTTTTATATACTTATTAGATTATTATTATTTTATATGTTCTTCATATATTATATATATTTTATTACATATTTTTATTTGTGAATTATATTATATTTTACCATATTTCCTTATTACCTTATTTTATCACAAATTATACATTATTACTTATTAATTATATACATTTTTTTAAAGAATAGCAATATCTAGTACACTATTTTTCTTATATACTAAGTTATTATATCTTATAATATAGTCTATATATGTATATATCATTTTAAAAAGGAAAAAGGGTCCCTTTTATTGTTTTTACATCGTTTAATATATTTCTAATTCTCTTATTTTTATATTTCATACATTTAATTTACTTATTTTAAATTCTTTTTTATTTTGGATATAGTTTAATAGGTTAAATTTTACACATCATTTTGTTCTTATATTTATATATTTGCGTAAAATTAGTTATTTATGATAATTTAGGTATATATATATATTTGCATAAAATGTTGTTATATATATGTTTTACTATTTTTGCATGGAATGATAAAACATATATATATATATATATATTAAAATTAGGTTATTTTAAAACATATCATTTTTTTTAAAACCCAAAAGTCATATCTTATTTAATTAAGAAGAAACTTTTTTTTTAAAAAAGAGTACGGCAATGTTTTGAATACTTAGAAATTCGAGAAATAGTGCCCTAACATGCTGGGTTGCAATTTCTCGTTTGACTAAATATTTAAAATATCCTTTTAAACAAGTTTTATAAATCTTGAGATGATTTCAGTTACGAAAGATTAAAGATATCATGTCCAATCATGCTGGATGTGATGTTTGTACTCTTTTAAAAAAAATGAATCTTGATTCTTCTCTCAAAATATCACGGTTTAAAGGAAATATCATTTTTTAAAAATTCTTTCAAATTTCTGACACTAAGATAAGAATTACTCAATTTGGTACCAATTATGGGCGTTACGAGGGTGCTAATCCTTCCTCGTACGTAACCGACACCCGAACCTATTTTCTCATAATTTCGTAGGCCAAAACATTTTATATAGTGATCCAATCGCACTTTAAAAGATTGGTGGCGACTCCCGTTTTCGTTTTTCAAAAGTCGATCCCCATTTTTTTAAACATCCCTTTAAAATATAGGTTTCGACAGCTTGGCGACTCCACTGGGGACGTATAAGAGTGTCAAGCCAAAAATTGATTATTTTCTGTCTTAATGTCGAAAATTTGGAAAAATTTTAAAATACGTCATTTTTACATGTGTTTGTTGCATATGTTTGTTATTCTTTACGCACGCATTGCATTTGCATGACCGTTGTGGTCACACCCTTAAGTGGGAGTGAGAAGCTATGCTTTCGTAAGGTTTTCACCTTCGTATGAGCTAGTGGATTGCTTCCAAAATACTCTACCTATGTCTTCGTGAGATTTTCATCTCCGTATGGCCATAGGAAAAAGTGTCCCCCTGAACTGAACTCGGTCTATATGAGCCTATAGTGGGTGAAGACCGAGGAATCTGCTGGTTCAGGTACCCTGACCTTAGAACTAAAACTCATATAGTGAACTTTTAAGTGCTTATCCTAGGGATAATAGTGATAACCTTTAGAAAATTACCCTTATAAGGATTTATTTATCGCTTTCCTATATATATGATACTGACTTACTGTTTTATTTTGTTGTCATTGCATGTCATTCCGCATTTAAAGGTGTTGATTCAAGGCTCGATTTCTAGATTAGAAAGTTTTATAATGAGGAACGAATACCTTAATAAAGTGGAGGACAATGCTTCTGTTTGTACCTGGTCAGAGAAAACCCAATTAGAGAAAGGAGATAGTGTCACCGAGGGGTATACGTCAGAGTACGAGACTTCACTCGTGTTAATTCGACACAGAATGAGTTGCAGGAGCTGAGAAACATTTGGGCCCAGTGGGATGATAATGCTAAGCAGCTTTTCTATCAAAGTTATGGAGACCTCCCCTATTTGCTGGATGTCAAGGTAGATAAAAACTTGTTTCGAGCTATGGTACAGTTCTGGAACCCTGCTTATAGTTGCTTTACGTTTGGTGATGTTGATCTTGTACCTACTTTAGAGGAGTATACGATTTTACTGCGTTGTTCAAGGATTCATGGTTACAAGGCTTATGTCAGGCCTGCTAGCCTTCCAACTTTTGCGAAGAAATCGGTAATGGTTACCGGGATGAGTGAGCAGTGGGCTATGACTCGTGTACAGCAAAAAGGTGATAGTAAATGCATCCCGTGGGCCGTTTTGAAGGATATGATATAGACGCATCCAGATGTGGAGAAGAGGGTCGACGTCCTGGCTTTGAGCATTTATGGCATGGTGATTTTCCCAATGGCGTTGGGGCACATAGATGAGTCGGTCGCAGATTTATTTGATCGACTTGGTAAACAGAACACGCCTGTGCTTGTGATCCTAGCTGAAACGATAAGGTCCTTGAGTGCATGTCGAAGAGCTGGTGAAGGAAGATTCATTGGATGTGTACAGTTTCTGTTAGTTTGGTTTCATAGTCACTTTTGGAAGCTAGATAGGGTTCCTTGCCGAGTTTTCTTTGAGGGTTATTCTCCCTTAAAAGAAGCAGTGGACATACTGAGGAGAGATGACATTTCGGAGGAGAGATGGTTAGACATTCTTCAGAATCTTCGAAAGGAGGATGTTATGTGGAAGGCTCCTTGGTTGGTTACTAATGAAGTCCTTTACCGATGAGGCAGTTTTGATTGGGTCCCTTTGCCAGGAATTTGGGGAGTTGTGGGATATACACCGTTGCTTATTTTAAGGCAATATAGAGCAAGGCAGTTCATACCGGCTACACAGGATCTAGCTCATAGTGATTTCTCTTACAAAGGAGATCACTATAAGAAGAGGATGCGAGAGATTTCTGAGGCTTGGAAGAAACCTTTCTATATGAAGATCTTGACTGAAGGTTCGATGTCTACCCTCGAGTATAAGGGTTGGTTTAGTAAGAGATTCAACGATAATATCCCTAGGCCGATTTTAGGAGAGGCTCGATCATTGGAGGAGAATTTGCGAGTGATCCCATCGGAGTTGGAGGTTATGAAGCAAGAGTTTGAGAGGAAAAATTCAGAGCTAGAAAAGAGGATTGAGAAGCTTGAAGAGGAGAAAATGTGCTTAAGTCTCGATGTTGACGTTCAAAGGATAGAAGTCGAGAAGATGAAAAAGGAAAAGAGAAAGGTTGAGGAAGATCGAGATGACCTAAAGACGCACCTTTCTCCATGGCCTCCAAGTTTGAGAAAATTGCTTTAAACACTGTTAAGTGTTCGTGTACAGACGCACCTTCCTCCAAACGATGAGCATAAAGACGCTGCTTCATATGCAACTTGCTTGTTAGAGTTTTCGACATACATATTTGTTCTAGCCTCTTCCATAATGCAGCGACAGTTTTCTCTTTCATCACATCCTGTAAAATTTCGTTGGACAAATGCAGATGTAGTTGTGTTAATGCCTTTCGATCCTTACACTTCTTCTCTTCATCTGTTAATGTCGAAGGCATCTTATCTATCCCTAGCAGGGCATCCTCCAGATCCATCTGTGCAAGAACTGCTTGCATCTTAATTTGCCACAACGCAAATCTGGTGTTGCGATCCAACGGTGAATTTCATACTTCAAAGACGCCATTACCGTGATCGAGATGAATAACCCGGAAGCTCTGATACCAATTTGTGAAAAAAAATAAAAATAGAATAAAATAAATAAAATAAAGAACACACAAATTTTACGTGGAAACCCTTTCGGGAAAAAACCACTACAAGCAGAGGAGAAGAAAATTCACTATGTCGAAAAATTTGAATCAATACAAGAGGAATAGACTATGTCTATTTATAGGCTTGTAAAGCCATATTCTAGTAGGATTGAAACACCCTATCCTAATCAATATAAAATAGATGAAGTTTAATAAGGTTTAAAAAACCTTATTCTAAAATAAAATAAAAGAAGTCTAGTTCTATATGGATTTTACTTTTATTTTATTTTCCATCGTATTTTATTTAAATAAGAATTTGGGTCACTTAATTCTAACAATATTAAAAGAGGGTACTGTTTTTCAAAATTACCTGAATTTGCTCAGAGTTATAAGCTTTCGAGATTTTGCTATCACAATTGGAAGTTCTCGCTGAATAGCTGAATGTACCTGTTTAAGAAACGTAAACAATCAATCCCATGAATCTAAACATTGAAATTATTAACAATTTTTTTGCTGAGTACTGCAATTTTAATTCAGACAATTATACATCTTGGTGCATACTCTAAACATATATATTGATGAATGAAAATTGTCTATGACAATATTAGCCTTGCAAGTCAACAAAAAAGGTAACAAATAAGTAGTTCCAATGAAAAAAAAGGATTATCGTAGAAAACTTCATGAATGTAAAACTCATCCATGCTACATATTAGATGAAAGGGCCCGACACAATGGTATTTTTAAGGATAAATAGGCATTAAGCTATTTTAAGGAAGATATATACTTAATTCCGGTTTATACTTAAAATGTTAATCATGCTCTCATTTTGTCTTGAAGTTGTCCACAATAGGAGTTGGTTTCATGCTTATTATAATCAGTATTTCATTCAATTGGGAGTTAAATCTATCATGGATTTATTTTTTTTTATATGCATAGATATTTGTATACATACGTCTAGATACAGACAAGCATTACATGCATAAATAAAGTTTGTATGTATCCATACATGTACGCTCCAATGGCATACTATAATGACCAAGTACACTGGCAAAACATGAATTAAAAATGTATCCCAATAGCTTGCTGCAGCACCCAAATGTGTAGAAAAACTACTCAAGTCAATTGCAGCACCCAAAAGTTCTAGGAAACTAAAACTAATTGTTATTAGGACAAGTATCTAGCGAGTGAATAAGGAATATGAGAGATCTTGCAGATTATATCCATTACCTGCCCTCTTGCTTTGGTGAGTACAATAGAGTCTCTGTTTTGATCTTACCTAAACCTGATAAACCAAAAAAGTTTGGGTAAAACCATGTTATTAGGATGTTGAAATTTGAAAACCAAGATCATTGCATCAGTATCTTGATAACATATAAAACAAGTAATTAATCAAAGTTGAGATACCTTCATTAGTGATGCACTAGCAGGTTAATTAGAACCTGAAATTGCTTCATTAAAAAAATTATAAAATATACTTCAAACATTTTACTTTAGTAATTGAGGGTAGTAAGCTGTTAATTAAAAAATTATAAAACACATTTCAATATCGGATTCATAAGAGGAAAAAAAAAAGAATACCTGAAGTGATTTGACTTTCATTTTCAATGCAACTACAGATTTGGCATTGCAATACACAACATAATAGTTAGAGCAAAATAGACTATTAGCAACAAAGAAAAGGCCACACCTGCTTGAAGAGGTATTGCAAGATTTTGAAAATTTTCCCAGAAAAAAGAAATAAAGTAAACTTACTATGATTCTTGGGTTTTGATTGATTTCTTTATTGAGTCCTCCATGAGAGAAACTATCCATGTCGATAACAAAGCTATCGGGTTTATTAGTTGTGTATTGAAACCCACTTATATGATTCGAAACTGAGTTTTTTGTGTTGAAATCTCATTGGAAGATGCCAAATCCTATCCCCAAATTTGAAAATAAATTTTTTTCAAGGATTTATATTAGAAATGAAACGATTGATTATGATGATGAAAAAAAAACCTATCGAACAATAAATAAGGGGAAAAATGAAGAAAACCCAGAGAGATTATACTTACCAACTTGGGATTTTCCGTCAAGTCCAACATTTTCTCGGGAAAATGAAATGAAGAGGTGGAATTAAGACTTTATAGAGCATCAACAATTGCATATCCAATTGGGTAACTCTTTAAATCAAAATTTCAAAACCACTTGATTGGTAGATAAAACGAAAGAAAGAAAAACAGAGACACCCTCTAAAATGGTGAAGAAAATCTTCCAAACACGAATAAAATATTAACCAAACAAATCTCGTGATTTATACACCAAAGAACAAAGACTGATGCTTTTTTAAAATCAAAATCTTGTATTTGGGTATAAAGGTTGAAGCTTTAACTAATATATGTTGCAAAGAGATTTAAAATAAAAAAACACATAAAAATCAATGAAGGAAGGAAATTTGAAATGGGAATTTGGTTAAGATGAAGGGAAAAAGTGATTTTAGGGGGGAAAATTAGGGGTTTCAAGGGGAAATTTTAGGGATAAAACGCGTGATTTTTAAAGGAAAATGATTTTTTGTGGCGTTTTTATATTGCTTACCTTTTGCGGCGTTTTTAAAAATGCCATAAAAAAATTATTTCATTTTGAACAAAATGACGCCGTTTTGCTTTGCTAAAAATCTTTTATTTTGTCTGCTAAAAATTATTAGTTACATGATTTTATAAAACATTTATTATTACTAATTTTATAAATTGGATTTTTATAAATAAAAAAAACCAAGTACTCTCAAAATAAATATCATATATTTTAATAAGAAAACAAATGATTAGATGGCTATAATTAATTATTAAGTTAGAATTATCCAATGTAAGCAATCAATCTCTCACATATCAAATTTCTATTAAAGATTGAAACATTAATCATAATTTTATATTATTCTTTTCCGATCTAATCTCCATTTTATTAGAGATATTTCTTCCAAACTAAAACATAACTATTTTGCTAGATGTTCGATATGGAATGATTTTAGTTTTTGTATTTCATTTTTATTTTTTATAATTTGGTCCTATCCAAAATAGATAGTTACCTATCCATATCAATCTGTTACTTTATATTATTTATTTATCAATATTTTTTTAAATCTAATATTTAAATATATCAAATGGTTTAGATTAAATATTTTCAAATATAAAAGCATTAATTGATTGTATAAAATTTCATCATTTAACAAATCTCAAGTAAACATTAAATCCTATACAATTTAATATATATAAAGTTTATCTATTATCTCTTAAATAATTTAAACTATAATAATAATTTTAATATATTAAAATTAATATTATCTCTTTTACAATTATGTAAGAAATTATTTAATATATAAATTAAAAACACTTATTAATCTAAACCTTAAACCCCTATCCCTAAACCCTAAATCATAAAACATAACTCATAAACCCTAAACCCTAAACCCCTAACTCTTAAACCTTAAACCCCAACCCTTAAACCATAAACCATAATCCCTAAACCCATAATCCATAAACCTTAAAATAGTAACTCCTAAATTATAAACCCTAAATCATATAACATAAACCCTAAACTATAATGATAATTAATTTTTTTCATTTTTAACAAATATTTTTCTATATTTTTACTTTAAAATTTTTTCTACGTGTCATTATTTTTTCTGAAGAATTTAAATATTCAATTAAAAATAAATTGTATTTTAATTAATATAAATAAACCAGTTAAATAATAAATAGACAGATAAAATATTTTTGCGGCGTTTTTGATAAAGCGCCACTAAAGCTCAATCTATAGCTGCATTTTTTAAAAAGCACCGCTAATTCCACTAAAACTCAACATAAAACAACAGCGTTGTGCTTAATTTTTTTGCGACATTTTTCAGAAACCGCCGCTAATGATCAATCAATAGCGGCGTTTTTCAAAAAAGCACCACTAATGGTCGACCTATAGCGGCGTTTTTTAAAAAGCGCCGCCAATACCTGATCTATAGCGGCGTTTTTTGAAACGCCGCTAATGCTTAATCTATAGCGGCGTTTTCAAAAAGTGCCGCTAAAGCTTAACATAAAATGACAGCGTGTGGTTAATTTTTTTAAGGTGTTTTTCAAAAAGTGCCGCTAATAGTCGACCTATAGCGGCGTTTTTTGAAAAGCGCCGCTAATGCTCGATCTATAGCAGCGTTTTTCAAGAAGCGCCGCTAATGCTTACAGCTAAAAACGCCGCTAAAAACCTGTTTTGCTGTATTGATTAAGCACAAATCATTACCAAAGCCATAAACGTAGTATAGGCCTATTGGCACACCGTCAAACTCCCAAATTAGTAAGTTCACTTATCCATGATATAAATGAATTCATCTATAACATAAGTAGATTTCCCATATACAAGCATATAATTTAATTTATCAAATTTTATTTTTATAATATCATGTTACATATGAGATAATCCATAATATATGAAGTTTACCATATATGAACATAACCTTTAATTCATCAACAATACCATAATCATCAAGCTTTTCATAAAATTATGAACTATTTCATTTACTTACTTACCCTTCCATTTCAAATGTTTAGCATAAGCCTAAACAACATCATCAATTCACATTTTAGTGCACTTATACATGATTCAAACGCATTTATCCATAAAAGAAGTATATTATTAAATGTAATCACACCATTTAGATCATAAATCATTTTCTTAAGTTCATGATTCATTCCATTTGGATACTTACCATTTTGTTTCTTTTGCATACCCGTTGAACCCTCTAGAATTACATCGGATACTCGGGAAAGCTCACACGAAGTGTTCCTTTACATATAATCGTAACATTTCTTTTACATCATTACTCACACGAGCTGTGAAATGGGCCTACTCACATGAGCTATAGATTGGAATGTAAGCTATACGATACTACTCACACGAGTTGTGGAGTATCTGCAACAAATGCAGGACCTCAACCACCAGTAGGACATTCAACACCAGCACCCAAAACATGAAATCCCTAATGACATGTCATTCGTATCCTAAGAATTCCTAAGGTTCCACTGGGATCGTTATCCGTCAAATCGTCACAGCATTGATACGTTTGTATATAAATTGATTTACATTAAAACAACACAATAACCATTCAATTTAAACTACATTAAATCGAATACAATTCATACAAACTTACCTCAATAATTAAGGGCGTAGTAAAATAGTCAAACTAATCCGAAGCTTTAGCTTTACCTCGATCTAAGTTTGAACATGGTTTATCTTGATCTAAATAGATCATTTTAATCAATTCAATACTTCTAGAATTCAATTATACCATAATTCATAATTATGTAAAATTACAATTTTACCCTTAACATTTCAACTTTTCACAATTTAGTCCTTAGTCTCATAACTTAGAATTTAACCATTTTAATCTAAAACCATGTTAACGTAGATACAAGGGACCTTTAACAACCTATATTTACCATCATTTCATAATAAAACCCCTAAATTTTCATCTTTAACAATTTAATCCCTAATTATCATTTTCATCAAAACTCACTTAACAATACTTGTTTATTTTTCAACAAAGATTCATAATTTAAAAATTAACATAAAAAATAATTCAAAATAATTCATGGCATAACCCTCAACCTTTAACAATTTTACAAATTAACCCCCGAGCCAGCTAGATTAAGTTAAAACAAACACAAAAACATTAAAATCATTAAAAACAGGGCATAAAACCATACCATGCAAGAAGAAATTCAAAACAAAGCTCTCCCCCTTCAACAATGGAGCATTCGGCCAACAAAGAAGAAATTGGAAATGATGATAACCTTTAATTGGTCTGTTTTAGCTTTAATTTACTTATTTACCATTTTACCCTTTAAAAATCATCAAAATTTCATTAATACCTTACCCATAAATATCCACTAACCCTTTAAATGGTCTATTTACCATTCAAGCCCTTTATTTTAAGATTTCAAAGCTACTGGACCCTTTTAGCTAATAGAATTTAACTTTTACCCTTTTTACGATTTAGTCCTTTTTATTTAATTAACCATTTAAATGTCAAAATTTCATAACAAAACTTTAATATGACCTTAATAACACTCCATAAATATTTAATAAAATATTTACAACTCAATTTATAAAAATGAGATCCAAATACCTCATTTTCTAAAAATATTTGACTTTAGGGTCTTACCACTTGAACCTAATTGTTCTTCCATTTAACACAAATCATTAAATCAAATTTTATCATTACTCCATATATTATTCATAAATATTAAAAACTAATATTTACGGGCTCACATGTTGGATTTGTGGCCCCGAAACCACTATTCCGACACTATAAAGAAATGTGTTGTTATAATTCTCCCCCTTACGAAAATTTCATCCTCAAAATTTCTCACTTGCTAACAGTTTTTTATATCAAGCTTCTATATGATGTCCCATAAAATCCCAGGATTATTTAGTGTGCATGTTTAAATGTTTTTGTAACAACCCATTTTTGATAAAATTGAAACAGTGGTTTTGGGACCACAAATCCGAGTCCAAAAAAATTATTTTAATATTATTTTATGATCTTCAGTATGATAATAATATTGTGTGAAAATTTTGTAAATAAATTTTATCGATTACATGTTTAATTTAATAAAAGACCAAATTGCATTAAATGCAAAAGTTGGATTCTAGTAGCTAGAAGGATCAAATAGCTATGGAATTCAAAACTTGAGGTCCTTACATGGTAGTTAGACAATTAAAGAAAACTTAGTAGATATTTTTGATGATTCATCCATGGAAAAATAAAAAAAGGCTAAGGACTAAATTGAAAAGTGATAAAATTAAAAGATGATAAATAATTAAATAGAAATAAAAATAAATTTATATCATCTTCTTCCCCCAAATGTTCCATGGAAACCCTAGGAAATATAAAACAAGCTTTCTTGGCCAAATTCGGTAAGTATTCAAGCCTCGTTTTTAGTAATTTTTATATTTTTAAAACCTAGATAGTTTAATCTATCTATTTGGGGAATTAATTTGAAAAGTTATCAAAGTATAAAAGTTATGTCATGGATGAATATGCTGAAAATTTGAAATTTATGGTAGAAAATGAAAGGTTGTTGATAGATAAACAACTTTTACAAAGTGAATTTTGATGAAAACAAGATTTAGGAACTAAATTGTAAAGTTGTGAAAATTGAAGAAAAATTTTGAATTTTATAGAATACATGTGCTGTAAATTTTATATTTAAATTTTGGTTAGGCTTGGAATAAGGAGTAAATTGCATGAATTTCATTTTCCGAGCCTAGGGACGAAATTGTTATTAATTAAAAGTTTAGGGGTAAAATAGTAATTTTACCTAAGATGTAAATTGGATTGAATTGAGTTTAAATTGTATTAAATTGATGTTAAATTTACTCGCATAGATCCAAATAGATCAAATTCGGAGCTAGAATGAGGAAAAAAAGAAAATGTCGGATTAGTAGATTTTACGTACACGAACATTTGTCGAGGTAAGTTCGTGTAACTAAATTGAATATTTATATGCTTGAATTAGATTTTGTGTATGTAATTTATATAAATATCATATATATATATATATGACATTGAAAACATAACCGAAAAAGCTCGATCAATGATAATGCCCGATAAATGATAAATGATAAAAATGTTACTTTTATGCTTGGAATGAATGTGGAATGTGTTTATTTGAATTATATGAATTTTATAGATGTATAAAATAATCACATGTCGGGTAATGCTTGAAAATGTTGAATAAATGAAAATCGATGGATAAATGTAATTTCCCGAAATGAATGAGGTATTGCATTTGTTGCTGACGAGATTTAGCTCGGACGGGTAATCCTATTGACCTTATTATAGATGGGATTTAGCCCGAAAAGGTAATCCTCATATAATCCCTCTCAAGCATATGTTACAATTAGGATTTAGCCTGGACTGGTAATCCTAATCAAGCTTTTGTGAGCATATGTTGGAAACAAGATTTAGCCTGAACTGGTAATCTTGTTATATGATATGTGGCTTGAGAGTGTGTTTCCTAATTAAGTGCCCCAATGGGTACTCCTGAATATGAATTGATGGATCCTGATTTGTACACCTCGAGTGTACTACCTGTATGTCCATCGATATTGCAAATAAATTTAGCAGAAAAATCCTGACATGAGAAGATATGAATAAGAAATGAGTTATTGCACTTATCTGCCTGAAATACGTGAAAATGATTATACTTGACAATTGATATATGAAAACATGAGATGATGATATTTGTACAAGAAATTTATTTGATGAATATAATCATCATTGATTATAGATTTGTATACCTTTAGTGTACTACTACTCGTGTGACTTGAATATTTTGAATGATGTGAATGAAATTCTAACATGAAATAATCTGAACTCGAGATGAATTATTATGAAAATATACTTGTAATATAAAGATATGATTTATACATATTATATGAATATGTGATACGGAAAGTATATATATATCTGGAAATCTGATAATTGTTGAACCTTATATGTTTCTTGATGTTATTATGGATTATATGACTAACAAGGGCAATGAGGATATGTGTAGGGCTTGAGATCAAATTGATTGAATGTGCCTTACATGTTTATCTTGAAATAAAATGAATGGTAAGTTAAATACCATGTTATATGAACTTACTAAGCATTATATGCTTACTTAGTTTTATTTCCCTATTTTATAGTAAATCGGAAGCTCATTGGATGGGAAGCTTGGCAGAGATTACTCACACTATCCATCAGTTCATTTCGGTGTATATGGTGAGTCAATTATGGTTATAATGGCATGTATAGGTTATATTAGCCATAATGGCATGTAAATGTAAATGATTATTGTAATCTTTCCATTGGAATGGCTAATGATGATTATGTTTTGGTACAGATATATTAAGATTATTTTATGGTGATAACATAATTGTTTATTATTGATTGATTTAGGGAGGTTAAACAAGTATGCTTGTAAAAGGTAAGATTAAAAGCATGAATGCATGTAATAATATATCATGTTAGATGATTCGAATTAACTTGGTTATGATGCTTGAATTGGTTGGTATATGAATGAAAGTTTTGGTGTAGGTCATTGGCAAAGTTTGGGTGAGAAATAAAGCTAGAAAATGGCTTTATTTTGTCCACACGGTCAGACACACAAGCGTGTGTCTTGACCGTGTGTGACACACAGCCTGGCACATGGACGTGTGGTTTGTTCGTGTGTCCCCTGCATCTTAAATTCGAGAAATAGAATGCTCAGAATTGAGCACACGAGCAGAGACACGGGCATGTGTCTTAGCCATGTGCGCTATACGGCCTAGAACACGGGCGTGTGTCTTGGCCGTGTGAAACCTGCACTTAATTTTGAAAATTTTAATTAACCACACAGACTAGCACACAGACGTGTGGCTGGTCGTGTGGCACAAGTCAAAGAGCTACATGATTTCGAACATGGCTTGTAACACGGGCGTGTTCTAGGGTCACATGAGCGTGTCCCTTGGACCACACGGGCGTGTGAGCCTTTTACCTTAGAAAATTTTTGAAATTTCACGAAAAATTTTTAGAGTTCCCGATTAAGTCCCAATTCGATTCCAAAGCTCATATAAAGCCTCGAGGGTCCATTTAAGGGACGTTATGAATAATCTCAAAAAATGAACAATAATTGACATGATTATCCGTAAATGTTCTAAAAACTTTGGTAACGTTCCACAACCTGTTTTGCCGACGGATTCAGGTTTAGGGTGTTACAGTTTTTCTCTATACCTCAAAAGAACTAACAATTCGACCCTCGATTTCATGATACTCAAACCATCTTAATTCAATATTGTCTATATGAAACGTTACTATAAACCATAATTTTTTTCTCCGATGGAGGTTGAAGTAGTTACCGAACTTAACTAAACAACTTTGATGCTTTCTTGTCGCAACTTCACCATTAGCATTACAACTACAGAGAAATTCCCAATAATCATCTATCGCAACATAACCAAAAAACCCAGATCATCAATTTCCAGATACATTAGTTAATTCATAGGGTTTAACAAAAATTTGTAAATTTCATAGCAGATTATAAATGACATTTTTGATACATTTATATTTGTAGCTTTCAACTGATATTAATTTCGGCTATTATGACCACACTAACTTGTTGTCATTCCATCTAGCTAACATACCAAGATTCTACATCCCATCTATGAAAAGCTTCAAATAGTATCACTTAAACTCAAGTATGATAGCTACTATTATTAAAACGAATTTAACCCATAATAATATTTTCTCGATTGTTTTTGATCTGGTTGATGTACCCCGATATCATGTCTTCTAGAATCTGAGTTTCTTATGATGACTATCTGTCTGCTTGCCCATGACTTCGTGAAATTTATCCCCAAATCTAGCGATAAACTCAAATACATACCACTCAATTAGCTCTCAACTGAATAATCTGTTCTGACTAAAATAAATAAGCCGATTCTATCAAACATGATATTAATGCTTCAAATCAATTCTTTCTTCTTGTTGTCAAGGAAATCCAGACATAAAATCTATCATGATTCCGTCATAATACCAATCAAAATTTACAACAACTGTATTAATCCATACGAAATATAACATCCCGTTTTGACTTCTTGACATAATTCAAGATAATCAGAATAACGAGAACTAATATGTGATGTTAAGGTCGATCTTCCACTATCTATACTTTTACCATTATTTATCCATTCATTAAAGCTATAAATTGGATACATAATGAAACTATTTCAATTATTAACATTGAAGCAATGAACCATACTGAAGCCACAATCATCAGATAAATTAGAGGTATTATTTTGTTCCTTCATACAAAAACCTTCTTTCAGACTGACCACAGTGCTTTAATAAGATAGACGCTACAACCGTATAGCTAAAACAATGCCTCAAGTACCAATATTGCATCCTGAAATGAATGAAAAGAAAGAGAAAGAGAAAAAAAAACCCAATATAATTTTAGCAACAAGTTTAGTAACACGACCTCTATACTGATGAGATCTATATCAACATGCTCCTATGATCTAACCAAGAATTATAACCGCAACAAATGTAATTACCTCCGCCAATGTATATCCTTTACAGATGAACCATGTTTAATAGAATAAGCAATAAAAACAATAAGAAAGCTGAGATAAAGATGTCCAAGATGTAAAGCTTTATTGAATTTCTGAGAATATAACCCTTTTTTATACTGTCAGAATACGCAATTTATGAACCTTCCAGACTTACTCGTCCACATCAAGCTATTTTTATTTAAGACCATGCGGCATAATAAAAACATATTGATTGTTAAAGAGATTGATGACATCCTAAAGAAAATCCAATAGAAGAATATCGTTCATACGCACCGGAACCAACTATGACATAAACAACATAAATTTCATATACATAAATAAGAGCAATCACTAATACAAATAGAAAAATAGCTACCCATGAGTTTTACCAACGAGTCCTCTATCGAAACATAATTGAATAGAACATCAAAGGAAAATAGAGTAATACCGATCATTAATTAGCCAGACTAAAGAATACTTCTGCCTAACATTATGATTAGCCAACATTCCCATATAATAAGAATCACATCTGAAGATAAACAATCACATATGCCTCTAAGGATAAAAGAGCACATATAATACCTAGAGGAGATCGTTGTAAGATACTCAGCCATAACCATTTATAATTCGAACACTACTCCACTGACTACTAAAGTCATCAGTGATCCACATCATCTTGTTCCACTAAAATAATCAATTCAGAAGAAATCACGACTAACCCATTCTTTAGATACCATAGCAGTTAAAGTCGGTTACTAGTGAATAATTTCTTCTTTTAACAGTGACGTTGCACATCCCAAATAATCTTCAGTAAGAGCTAATATATGATCTAGAACTCTCTTTGTTTACTAGCTAACCCTTAGCTCTGGTTGCATTATTATTCTTTCAACCGCTAAAAGTGGTAAAGACAACCTTACCAATTGAACCTAATTGTTCTTCCATTTAACATAAATTATTAAATCAAATTTTATCATTACTCCATATATTATTCGTAAATATTAAATACTAATATTTACGAACTCACACGTTGGATTTTTAGCCTCGAAATCACTATCCTGACACTACATAGAAATGGGCTATTACATATCACCTTATAAACATTAATAAATCAAACTTTCAATCTAGTCACAACTCCTAAGAGTTAATTGATCATTTAGTCACAAGGTCCTATCATACTTTACAAGTTTGAGATCAACTTTCAAATCATATTTAAGATATGTATATATATGTATATACAAAACCAATCATTCATATATAACATTCTATCCCACTTTTCCCAAGCTCAGAATTTTATTCTTAAGTTGAATTTGGAGTGTGTAGGCACAAACAAATCACTAACTATTTCTTATAACGAATTCAAAATTATCATGAATGCATACCTGAAACATTGTTATTCTTTTATTTATTCTAAATATTTGAAACATAAGAAATAGTTCATATGGTACTTCACTTAATCATACTATTAACCTTCAACTTCAATTTCTAATCAAGATCGTACAAGAATTTGTATTGTTACTTACCTGAGTCTCAAAGACAATGTAACACCCCCAACCCATATTTGTCGCCAGAACAGGGTTACAGAGTATTACCGAAGTTTTTAGAACAAATACAGTTAAATTCTATCATTCACTATTAATATCCGAAACCAATCATATTTAATCGTATTATCTCTTAATTGGACTCTCAAGGACCAATTTATACATTAGAAACAAGTCGGGACTAAATCAGAAACTTAGAGAAATTTTCGTAAAATTTCAAAAATTTTCCTAGATGTAGAGGACACACGCCCGTGTAGGTAGGCCGTGTGGGCACTCGTAATAGAGGCACACGGCAATGTCCCATCCCATGTCCTTACCCGTGTAACTCTCTAACTTAGGTCACACAGCCAGCCACATGCCCGTGTGCTACGCCATGTGCATAATTTAATTTTCAAAAATTTGGTGCAGGTTCACACGGCCAAGACACACTCCCATGTGCTAGGCCGTATGTCAAACACAGCTGAGACACACACCCGCGTCTCTGCCCGTGTGAGCAAATCAAAGAATTCTGTTTCTAAATTTTCAAGATGCACGGGACACACGATTGAGACACACGCCCGTGTGTCTACCCGTGTGGACAAAATAAAGTCATTTTCTAGCCTTATTTCTCACCCAAATTTTGTCTTGTACCTATATTAATATTTTAATACATTTCCAAACCAATTCAAGACATTTAAATCAAGCCAACATTAACATTATACATGATATATCATCATGTATATTCAAACTTACCTTTTTAAAAGACATATATGTTTACCTTCTTCAATTTAACCATACGAAGCGCACATATATTAACCATATTATAACCTCATGTATATATATTCACTAAAAATACCATTACTAGTCATTCCAATGGTTAGATTATAAACAACCATTTACATGCCAACATTGGTTAAGTTAGCCTATACATGCTATTATACCAAAATAAGTTTGCTATTTATACCAAAACGAGTTGAAGGATAGTGTGATGAAGCTCCAACCGATTCCAACCTTTTGAGCTTCCAAGCACTATAAAACGGAGAAAAGAAAACTGAGTAAGCATTTCAAATGCTTACTAAGTTTGTATAATAATAATTTAACTTACCAATCATGTACATTCAAAATAAGTATACAAGCATGCA
Source organism: Gossypium longicalyx (assembly GCA_025698465.1). NCBI lineage: Eukaryota > Viridiplantae > Streptophyta > Magnoliopsida > Malvales > Malvaceae > Gossypium > Gossypium longicalyx. The sequence goes on along the minus strand of CM046999.1, from coordinate 37,388,347 downwards.
TCCAAATCATTATGGCCATTTGCCTAAACACATATGACCTCAAGAAACTTGTTATTTATATATATCATGTAAACATAAAAAATCAAAGATGAGCTCATCATGTAATAACTTTCATAAACATGTGCATTTCCATAATCAATCATCTTAAGTTCAATTTAACCATGTCAGAACTCTTCCCATTGAATTTATTTGAAATATCAATAGATACGCTCATTTAGTATACTTAAAGTGTCCAAAACTAAAAATATGTCAATTCATATCCATGGGTACCCATTAGGGCACATAATTAGGAAGCACTCTCTCGAGCTATATAACAGGATGCTCATATGAACCATGTAACAGGAAGCTTATCCGGGCTAAATCAAGAAACTCATAAGAGTTTAAAACATGAAGCTCATTGAGCTTAACAGGTAACTCTGAAGAGTTATCATCAGGGAGCTCCAGATAACCATATAACAGGATGTTCAACCGAGCCATATCAGGAAGCTCACAAAGAGCCTATATCAGGATGCTCATAAAGAGCTGCGTTTGTGTCCGCAATATATGCAGGATCACAACCGATCGTATAACAGGACGCTCACAAGGCTGCGGTAGTCCGTAACACATGCAGGATTATTACCGATCAAGATGCTTGCAGAAACCATATAACGGGAAGCTCGAGATGGCTTATAATAGGATGCTCTTTCAAGTTATGGTACGTCTGCAACATATGCAAGACTACAACCAATCGTGAAATCTTGTATCCATCGAATTCCATCTATTCAAACGGGACTTATACTTATCGAGCAATACCAGCCATATAATTAGTTTTATACATTAAACATTTATACAATTCACATATATTCAACATTCAATTCCAAGCATATTAATATACATAATCTAGTTACATGAACTTACCTCGATACTTGTTCGTTTCAAGAATCTACTAATCCGACACTTTTGTTTTCCTCGATCCAACTTAGTAGTAGGTCTTTTTGGATCTATATAAATGAATTTAATGTTAATTTAATCCATTTCATACTCAATTTAATTCAATTCACATCCTAGGAAAAATTACCATTGCCCTTATACCTTTCATAAATGACAATTTCGTCCCTAGGTTCGGAAAATGAAATTCATGCAATTTAATCCTTATTCGAAGCCTAACCAATTTTTACATATAACATTTACATCACATATATTTCATAAAAAATAAAAAAAATTCATGAATTTTACATCTTTACAATTTAGTCCTAAATCACAATTTCCTGAAAATTCACTTTACAAAAGTTGTTTATCTATCAACAACCTTTCAATTTCTACCACAAATTTTAGAATTTCAGCATATTTATCCATGGAAAAATTTTAATACTTTGATAAATTTACAAATTGATCCCAAAATGGCTAGATTAGGTTATTCCAATCTCAAAATTATAAAAATTTCTAAAAATAGGACAAGTTTACTTAGCTAATTAAGCTTACTTTATTTTCTTTCTCTTTCCTAGGGTTTCCATAGAATTTTGGGAAGAATATGATATAAAATGATGATATTAGATATTTATTTTATTTATCATCTTTTATTTATTTTAATTTCCAATTTAGTCCTTTTTCTTTTTCTACTTTTCCATGGTTGAATCATCAAAAATATCTACTAACTTTTCTTAATGGTCTAATTACCATATAAGGACCTCAAGTTTTGAATTCTATAGCTATTTAATACTTATAGCTACTAGAACTCAACTTTTGCATTTTATGCAATTTGGTCCTTTCTATAATTAAACATGAAATCGGTAAAATTTTCTTATCAAAATTTTCATACGTCTTTCCTATCATAATATAGACCATGCAATAATACTAAAATAATTTTTCTTTCTAACTTGAATTTGTGGTCCCGAAATCACTGTTCTGATTTTACTAAAAACGGGCTATTACAAACGAATAACTCTTAATGCTAGACTTATATATCTACATGTTATCTATTCAAAGATATATTCACCATATTGAACTTATTGGTTGTCTTATTAAAAAATTTAACACAACTCAGCGAAGCTCATTTCAAGTTATCTAATATAATTCATTTTAAACGTCGTATCTAGATCTTTATACTCTTACTTAGTCAACTAACTTTTATGTTTGTAATTCTATCAGACATAATACACACGTTTATCCAATTAGGTCATTAATGTTAAAGATGAACTAATAAGCTTTAGTTAAATTTCAAACATAATCTTCATATCAATTAACTAACTATAGGGAAATGTGTTCATATTGTAGTAAACATATTGTAGTAAACATGTAATTGTTTTCCATTTATTTGAATGATAAATAAATAAATAAATTTAATTTCACATTTCGCTATTATGTGTTTTATATTTTCTGTCTTTTATACTTTGCATGCATAGCAAAATTGTGACAAGCAAATATTATCTCATTGATTATCTAAAGTTCAAACTGAAGATAAGTGTCATTGTAAAGAATGTTTACATTGCAAGAAAGACAACTTACTTTAGTAGATATTCTAAATGAATCCGTAATCCCATAAAAGAATCAAAGTGAGTATTTGATTCAAATACTAAGAAGGATTATTCTATCATCTACAATTCCAATTGGGGAGATGACTAGTCTTGGCTATCGGAGCAGTTGACTTCACGAGTAAAGCCATAGAAGTATTCATTGGTAGAATGATACATTGGACCAAACCCAAGATGAATTAATTTTGAATTTGTTTGTGAATTAATTCACTTGTGACATTCATGGTGTGATTTACCTAAATCCTGAGCTAGTCACTGACCATGTGTATGCAACTCATGTGCTTTGATAAAAGTGGAGGCTTATGCTCTAAAGATGATCGAGCTTATAACCTGTATGTTGGGTACATGACTTATTTATGGCTTTGTTTTGCTAGAAACAGTGGAACTCATAGCTCAATTAAAGAGTTAATAATATCCTCTCACTGGCATTATGTGGATTGATAAATATGGAACGTGGTCATGGGTTGTTCGTTCTCGAACGAGCAATTTATCACAGTTATTTGTTGACAATGATCATATTAATCATTAAGAAGACACAATGGTGACAATGAGATAAAATAGGATTGTATTGAGTGAATAGATTTAACTCAAAGAAATCAAGGATATCATATGAGGGTAACACACACATGGTGAGGTCATTGGACAAAGTAGTTGGATGAATTGCTTTTGTAAAGAGTATACAATAAGGAGTTTTCAATCATGGTACTTCTTGTGGACTGAATCCATGATTAGGTAATTGTGAATTATCGGAATGATGCTTCTAAACATAAATGCATTCACTAGAACCTAATTATATATGTCCAATTGGTCCCACCGCTAGCTCAACAAAAGCTCGATTAGATTACATTTGAATCAGAAGAAAATTATATGACTTTGGGAATAATTTAATTGAGTCTATTTATTCGATGTGGAATTAAATTAGGCTGTCGTAAGAATTTTTCAACTAGAGAATTTGATTAAAGAATTTTCTTGAAATTTTAATTTGGAAAATCTAAGTGATTTTTGGAAAAATTAATTTTGATAAAGTAAAATTAAATTACTCAAATAAATTAAAATTAATATGATATTTTTGGAAGTTAATTTTCAAGTCAGAGAATTGGCCCAATTGATAATTGAACTTAAAAATTAGATCTGAGATAGTAAAGTGAGCCCGTGAGCCCAAACCCGAGACTGAGACCTAAAAACTGGTCGAATCAAGCCCGATATGTGAAACCAGGTCGACGGTCCAATCAGTGGCTAGACCGGACCGGTCAGGTCATCATTGACCTGAACCGAACTGGCTCGAGGTGCCATAAGGGTGTTTCACCTGCACCACCGGACATGGAGGTGCCGGTGGCTATGATGGCGGCGTCTCGATGTCCGGTGGCGGTTGGTCTTTGGTAGTTAAGCAGTGGAAGAGTTACACTTCTACTGGAACTCTACCAGAGAATTTGATTTCAAATTAACTATTCTAAAAATAATATTATTTTAATACTTTAATATTAAATTTAATTTAATATTTATCTTAATAGTATTTTATTAATTTAATATTAAAGTGATTATCTTAATATTAAATTTAATTTAATGTTTATCTTATCGATAAACATTATATTATTTTAATAAGATTTAATATTAAATTAATATAATAAATTTAATATTAAAGTGATTAAGTTTAATCATAGTTTAACTCTCTAAACTCTCTCTACATAAAGAGAGCCTTGGGTCATTATTTACACACACTTGAATTCAAGAGAAAGTTGTAGAGAGAAAATTTTGAAGAGATTATTCTAGAAAATTTCTAGAGATTTTTTTCTGATTTACAACTTGACCCAAAGGTTTAGAGATATTGCAAAATTACCCCACTAGTAATTTTTGTGAAAAAATTTCTAATACGAAGCGAGCCCACATTCAGCAGACGTGAGCTTGAAGATAGCAGAGAAGACTACTAGATCGAAGCGCTTATCCTAGACAAATCGAAAATGTACAATTTTGATTAAGTGTTTATTACTTTAGATATCACAACCAATAGTTTTGGAATTTTCTTTTAAACTCTAATTTTTCCTTAAATTGATTTTTTGTTGCATTTTTCAAACCTATTTTAACAACACTAACACCACCATTAGGCCACAAGCCGCGGATCAAAGCCCATGACCATCGTACACAGAACGTCCCTGAGAGCACTAGAAAGAACATAGGTTTTACCCCTTACTTATTGGTTAAATTGCTCCCATTTAGTTATTCTTAGCATACATTTTAGCATTTTTAGTTTAGTAAATTGCATTTTATAACTCAGTGAATCCTAGGCCATTTTATCCTTAATTTTGCTATCTTTTTGCATTAATGTTGTTGTCTGAGTTAATTCCAAATTACATCCAGAATTGTCGCCGAATCTGACAGCTCTCCGGATAAAAAGTAAAATTGCGTGAGCTATCTAGTCTGGTATAACCAATCTGTACGTACAAGGATAGAATAATTCCGAGGAAAAGACACCTTTATTATTGGATGAGAACATAAAAGGTGGACGTGAAAAGAAAAAGAGAGCTTTTTTTCTAAATCATCATCTTCATCATCCTACCTTAAAGCTTGCAGCCATGGTAGCTTAAGCCTTTCACGGGTGAGCCAACGTGAAAATCAGATGTAGACTAGCTTCTGACGAAAAGAGCTAAGTGCGAGACAAGAGGGAATAGAGAGATCTAGTCGAGTTGTCTAGGGATAGAATTCTCCACTCGATTCTTTCTTATTTCTTTATAAATACTGGTGATTATTCTCTGTTTTCTGTTTGTATGGAAGTACACATGAATTCTTGGTTAAATGTTTTCTTATTCAATCTTTCTTTTATTTTTTAATCTTGGGGTTTGAATGTTTTTTTTTAATACGGAAGTGGTAGTGTAGTCACTAACACTGAAAAGTGCAGTGACAGTTTGAGCCAACAAGCATTACAACAGAAGTTGAGTAAAGATTAGACGAATTTAATCCACTTGGTCTTAATAGTGACATATTGCCATCATCAAAAGGTGAGGTTAATATGAACGTTTAAGCCTCAGATTAATTAGAGGAGTGAGGCTGGGTAAGATATACATTAAATTTTATTGCCTCAACAATCACCTATCTTTTTATACCTTGTAAGCACTTAGTATTCTGCTGAAGATTTATGTTGGGGATCCTAGTTTATCATTATCATTATCATATTTTATTCTATTGTTTTCAAGTTATTGCATCAACAACTATTCTCACAATTTATCTCATTTCTATCTAGTTGTTGCATCGACATTAATAAACAAAAGACTACCATCCCTGTGGGATCGATGTCCGATAGACTCACATCTGTCTACTATACTTGTATGACAATGTATGCTTGCACATTATTGCTGTGATGTTAAACAACTGATCAGTCCTATGGAGGTTAATTGATAAAATAGGGTTCATTTCACTCACTTGAACTGGCCCGACTCGTGGAACATATGGAGAAGCCCATTTACTTGAAGCCTTGGTGGCCAGTGAAACACTCCAGTAAAACTATAGTTACCAGGGTAATTAATGTAAATTCTAAGGGATAAAGAAGTATAGAGTTTAAATCCCTTGAGACTCTCATATTGTATATAAACACAAATCTTGACCATCGATGTAACTCAATTTGTATCATTGGATTTGAGGGAACTCAACTATAAATAGAGGTCTTCCCCCCTAATTTGTAATCACTCAGTTTTAAGCCTTCAAAGTAATAGATTAATTTTGAGAGCATTTACTCAAACACTTGGTGTACGCTATTTTTCTATAGATTTTTGTTTGTTCGTAGCTTCTTTTTTCTTTCAAGTTTGCTTCAGATTTGGTTTAGTGCATTAAAGGATTTCTACAAGAATTCTCATCTTTCAAGAATAGGTTAACTTAGGCAAGATTTGAACCCAAGAAATCTCCTAAGGCCGCACAGTTTGCTAGACTAAAGTTCTAGCCCCGTGACAGTCGGTATTTGAGCTAGTGTTTAAAAGCATCGATTGAGATGAAGAAGGGGGGATATTTATAGAATGTCTCAATGGAGACTCATAGGAGGTCTAAGAAAAATAACAAATCGAGGGATATGCTGTCAACTTTAGAATATTGAGTGACAAATCTCAAGGTATCCATGGGTGGTGTGAATGAGACAATTGAGGTAGTTAAAGGGCGCACTGATGAGTTAGACTCGATAAGAGTGCAAGTCGGAGACTATGTGGCGTAGGGTCTAAATTCCAGTTGGGATGCAATGAGAAAAACCCTCAATGTAACATCCCAAAAACTGAGTTAGAAGAAATTGGGTTTTGAAACCAAGAGTGATCATCCCTCGATTTTGATTTTAGATTTTGGAAACTTTGACAAGGAAATTGATCTAGTTCAGTGATTAAGTGTTCTGGTTAAGTGCGTGGGATTCTGGTTTCGAATCCTGTTTCTTGAAATTTTGTTATTTTTATCAAACCCCTATTCTTGATCATCTAGCATAAGTTCTATTTCTGATCAACTTATAACAAGAATGAGCATACTAACTCGTAAGGTAGTTTTGGTTAGTTTAAAATTAACCAATTCTCTCAACTTCCTTTTTGGCTTGTTACATTCATTTTATCCTTTTTGTTTTGACTATTGTCTCTACGTTTTCTCTTTTTACTTGTCAATTCTTGCACTGACGATTTTTCATTGAATATTTGAGACATCTATCCTTCTAACTCCTTGCGTTGTTCATCTGAAGTAAGTTGTGTAAGTATTCTCTATCAAGTTCCTATGTGAGTTTGTTCTAGAAGAGGTTGAAATTCGTCTCTATGATGAAAATATTGACTTACGTAGTTTTGTGCTAGGAAAGGGTCTCAAGTTTAACGTTCTCTCAACAACATAAGGTTTATGAAATTGTAGTTCGATTATCGATAAGTGCGCAGTCTAATTTGGAGTTGTACGTCGAAGTTCTTCGACATAACTTTGATTTTGGATGCTAATCTTAGCAATTGATTTCGAATATGTCATCTAATCTATCATTCTAATGTTGTTTAGGGACTAGAATTCATCCTTATTGCATTGGATCCGTATCAGGTGGGTATCGAAAATCCCTTCTTCTTTAAATTTTATTCATCAGAAAATGGGACTGTCGACGCCACACGACCGTGTGCTGGGCCGCGTGGTAGGTTGCGTGAGCTACACAGCCATGTGACAAGCCATGTAACTTACTGTTCACAAAAATTGGAGGCACATGGGCATGTGCCAAGCCATGTGTGGATTATGAAATGTGTAATGTTCACATTGGCCCGTGACACGGGCACATGTCTAGGCTGTGTAACTCACTATTTGTGAATTAGGACCACACAAGCATGTGTCAGGTCGCATGGAACACACGAGTGTGTGTCAGACCATGTGGAATCACACGAGCCAACTTTCTAGGTCGTGTGAAGCCATACAGGCATATGAACTAATATTTGGAATTTTTTTCTCTCGGGCCACAATCGTCATTCGAAATGAATGCAGCCTACTATAGGGTCCTTATGATCTGAAGCTAATGATGAACAACTTGGGATCTGTACGTATGTCTACTATGTTGGACCTAAGTACGTAGGATCTGTCAGAACATAATGGGTTATTGTATAATGTATGTGAATTATCCAGGTATGATCTGTATTCTGTTAAGTTTGTTGGTATGTCTTTACGTGACTCTGTTGTTTAAGAACATGTGATATCCAAATATGTTAAATTGATTGGCACTAATTCTGATCTATAATCATGCATGTGAATTCATGGAAAATCTGATATTATTTGTTAAGTTTCGATAAATCTGCTTTATAACGCATGAACTTCCATGCCTACTAACTCTATTACTGTACGGTAGCATGACTTACATTGTAACAACCTTGTTTTAGCTAAACAGGAATAGTGGTTTTGAGACCACAAATTTAAGGTCGTAAAATTATTTTAATATTATTTTTGTGTTTATAGCATGTGAGTACGTATGTGTGAAAATTTTGTGAGCTAATTTTATCGTTTAAGTGGTTAATTTGAGAAAATGACTAAATCACGTAAAATGCAAAAGTTGCATTCTATTTGATAAAGGTGTCTAATTGCCATGGCTTATTAAATGAGAGGTCCTTATGATGTAATTATTCTATTGATAGTGGAGATGGACATAAATGGCCTTGCATTATGTGATTTAAAATGTTTTAATTAAGGGATAAAATGGTAAATTGGTTTTTAAGTTAATATTAATAAAACAAAATCAAAATTTCTATCATCTTTTATCATCCCTAGTTTAAAATCAAAATAAAAGAAAGCCAAGAAGTTGTTTTTAGGGTTCGGCCATTGCATACTTGATTAAGGTACGATTTTTGCTCAGTTTTTGATGATTTCTACGTTTTTGTGATTGTTGCTTTGAGTTTTAGCTAGCCTAAGCTTAAATTTTTGAAAGTATTGATAATTTTCAAAGTTTCCATTGATGAATGCTTGAGCTTTATGATGTTTGATGATGAATTATGCAAGCTTGGTGTTTGATAAACATGTTTAATTAAGTGATTTTGTGATAAAAATGCTTATTGTGGACTAAATTGTGAAATTTGAAAATTTAGGGGTCTAAATGTGAAATAAATGGAATTAATGGGCTGCTAGGGACCAAAGGAAAATTCGGTCTAACATGAGCATGTGGAAATTTTGTGTATTTTGAGTTGTTTTGAAATAAGGACTAAATTGAAGAAATGTGAAAAATTAGGGGGCTAATGTGCAAAATGCCCATTTATGTGTTTGTGGATTAAATTGAATGAATTGGTGATTAAATGGGTTAATTTTGAATACATATAGATCAAGAAAGAAACAACTCGAATTTAGATTAGGGAAAATCAAAGGGTATCGAGTAATTGATCCGATTCGTCAATTTCGAGTACGAGGTAAGTTCGTATGTGATAAATGATGTTACAATTATATTTTTAATACTTTAATAATGTATAAATTGTATATATGTGACTACGATTGCATAAGACGATAAATCGACTATGTTTGGCACTTAGTGTGCGTTTCAAAATAGCTTCGACTATAAATAGCACTTAGTGTGCAAATTGGATTAACTTAGGCTACATAAGACACTAAGTGTGCGATACCGAGATAGCTTCAATTTAACATGATGGCACTAAGTGTGCGAGATTGTTATACACTAAGTGTGCGAATTCTTAGAGCATTGAAAGACTTACGAACGAATTAATGTATTGAACAAATAGGTGAGAATTAAATAAATAAATACGGGAAAGTTCAAGTATGTACGATACCTATGTGGTAGTTGATATTATGTGTATGAAGCTTGATGATTTTGTATATACATGTTAAATGGTAATGGATTAGAATTGAATGATGATATAAGAACTACTAAGTGTTTATTAATTGATGTTTTGTATTATATGAACTGTTAAGTATTTTTTGTACGAACTTACTAAGCTATGAAACTTACTGTATGATATTTGTCTTTGTTTTATAGAGTATTGAAGCTAGCTCGGACATCGGGGATCATCGGGAACCATCATCACACTATCGAATCAACTTGTTGGTACTTTTGAAGCTTGTATGTATGGTATATGGCATGTACAGGCTAGTGTTATTTAGAGTATGTTTTGAGTTGTGAATTTAGTCATGAGATGTGGCTTGTAAATGGTGTTGTTTATGAAGTTGAATTTGGCTTGATTTATATGTTGCCAAGTGATAAGTATGTGATGTATATAATGCTTTCTATGTTGGCTTATTTTGGTATGTTGGCATTAGTTGTTGATATAGTTTAATGATGTGTTTTGTGATATGGAATAGATGTTAATGTGATGAATTTTGGTATAATAATTTGATAGGTTTTGAATGTGGAATTGAGTAGTTGAATTGGTTGATGATAGATGGCATGACATGAGTATGAATTGGCATGTTTTTGATTGCTTAAAGATGTATTGAAATGGTGCTATTTTGGTTGCTTTGTGTACTTGAGAGTAGTAGGGTGGCAAATTGGCCTTACAAATGGTCTATTTTTGTCTACAAGGGCAGAGACACGGGCGTGTGTTTCAGCCATGTGCGACACATGGTCATGTTACACGGCCGTGTGTCCTCTGGGGTAGCCCTACAAATTTAAGTCAATCTCATGCACGGCTTAGACACACGAGCGTGTCTGACGACCGTGTGAGGCACACAGCCTTGGCATATGGGCGTGTGTGGCCATTTCGAAGGGTACACGAGTTAAACACATGGGCATGTAGTTGGCCGTGTGACCCAAGTCAGTAACCTTTCCAGTTTTCCCACGGCCAAGGCACACGGGCGTGTCTCTGGCCGTGTGGTGCAAGCCAGTATGTACGCTCTATTTTCACACTGCCTAGGACACAGGCATGTCCGGTAGCCGTGTGAGGCACACGACCTGCTTACACGGGCATGTGACTTATGTGTAACACCCTGAAATAAGGCCTAGTCAGAATAGTGGTTTCGGGACCACAAATCTGACATTAAAATATTTATTTTATGATTATTATGAGCTCTAGAATATGAAAGTATGCATGTGTTAAAGCTTCATGAAGAAATCCTAAGTAGAAAGTTTCAAATTGGAAATTAAGGACCAAATTAAATAAATTGTAAAACTTGAGTTGTAGAAGCAGTTTGTATGAAATTGCTTTGGATTATTAATTGGAGTTCCTTAAACAGCAATTTACCCAATTTTTAAGTTTTTGGACAAAAATGGGCTTGCATGGAAAATTTTGAAAGGATAGTAAGGAATGGCATTTTGGTCATTTGGTAATAAATGAAATAAAAAGGGAAAATCAAGAAAAAATCAGCCATTTTCTTCTCCATAGCTACCGAAATTTGCATGTTCTCCATATCTAGGGTTTTCAACATTTCAAGCCTGATAGTAAGTCAATCCTAGCCCCGTTTTTTATGTTCTTTATGTTTTTGAGATCCTTGAAGCATGCTCTCTCTATTTCTACCCATATTTTAAGCTAGGGTTCATGTTTAGAAAATTACCCATACATGAGATGCTTGTCTTTTAATGATTTATGGAGGAATATGAAAGTTTAAAGGATGGTAAACAACTTTTATTAAGTAGTTTTTCATGGAAATGGCCTAAAGGACCATTTTGTAAAAGTTGTAAAAATGGGTAGAAAAATGTGAAATGAAGAAAAATTGTAGACTGCTATAAGCTTGAAAAATACTCGGCCAGGCTTGGGTAACCTAGAAATTTCATGCATTTCATTATACGAGCCTTAGGACTAAATTGTAAAAGTTGTGAAAGGTTAAGAGCAAATTGGTCATCTTGCCCTAGGGTGAGTTTTAAGCCGAAAATGAATAATGTGAGATGTTAATAGTTTATTTTTACTAATATAGACCTCGAGGAACCAATTCCGAAGGTCGACCGTGGAAAACAGAAGGTTTCAGAATAACCAAAATACAAATCCAAAACGACTACCAGGTAAGTTCGTGTAACTCGAACGTAGACACTTTAAATACATTAAAAATTCATATTCATGTATGAATTATAATGTTGATATTTATTTAGAAATAAATTATGAAACTATTATATTGATGAAAAGATGGTAAAATGTCCCGGTTGAATAAAAAGGATATCTAACAGATACGCCATTCTTACATGATACGAGTCCTGCACGTGTTGCAGAAAAGGATTTTGCCTGGACGGGCAATCCATTGATCTCGGTATAGAAAGGATTTAGCCCAGACGGGTGTTCCTAAAGTGATCTTGCCTCCTAAAGAATATGTGTGAATTAAGGATTTAGCCCGGAAGAGTAATCCGATTAGGGTATGAATTTAGCCTGGACTGGTAATTCAGATCCGAGCTCATTAGAGTATTTGTTGTTACAAGGGATTTAGCTTGGACTGGTAATCCCGACATCTACTCTTTGAGTTTATAATACGAGGGATTTAGCCTGGACTGGTAATCCCATTGTAAGATGTGAGGTTCGCGAGAGTGCATGCTAAAAATGATCACTTGTATGATTTGACGGTAAATGGGCTATCCATCAAGATTTTCTGAGAATTCAACGGGATTAAAAATGAGAAACGAGAATGGAAATTCTTTAATTTATGAGCTCATCTAAGATTAATATTATAATGTATCGACATGAGACTAACTTGATGATTTGAGTGCATATGATAGGAAACTATTCTATACTAGTTGGAATGAGTGACTAATATGGTTGCATGTTAAAAGACCAGTAAGTTTACTTTCCTGTTATTCGGACTTACTAAGCACGTAAATTCTTACCCCTTCTCATTTCCCTGTCTTACAGAGCTCCTAGACTCGTGAAGATTGGAAGACGGTTGGAAAAAGTTATCACACTATCAACTTGTCCAGCTTTGGTATATAGAAACTTTTATTTTGTTTAATGGCATCTATAGGGTCTTGCTTATTTTGTTATATGTGTCATTTGGCTAGACAATGTAATGGCTTAAATGATATGATTATTCATTTTGTATATGGCCATGAGATGTGGCTCATATTAATATGGGTTGTAACCCTACTTATTTAGCATGTTTATGCTTGGGTGTTCCATATGATGTGGTATTATGGATGGATATATATATGGAATGAAGCCTAACAGCTTGGGGTGGATATGGCATAAAATGGTACATAGTTATAAAATGACCTAAGTGTAAAATGTGAAAAGTGATATGATAATCTTTAACACAATGGATAACCTAGCATGTGCTAAACCAATGAAATGAGGTTAACATGCAATGGACCATGCCAAGATGGTTTAAGAGTATAATTAGGCCATGTTAAATACCATAGAAACTTATAAGTTTGTATGGATGTTAGAGGGTGACCAAAGGCTTGGATAATAGCCCTAAAAAGGTCCACACGGGTAGACACACGGGCATGTGTCTAGGCCGTGTGTGACACACGGTTGGCCCCATGGACGTGTGGTATAGCCGTGTGTCCCCTACACCTTGAAATTTTAAGTCAGTATACATGGTAGCAAACACACGGGCAAAGACACGGCCGTGTGTCTCGACTGTGTGGAGAACACGGCCTTTGGCCACGGGCGTGTGCCTTGGCTGTGTGCCCCTAAATGAATGATGACGTCATAAACAGAATGTTAAGGTTTTTGGATACGAGCGATGACACGGGCGTGTCTAGGCCATGTGAAGGGCATTGGCCAGGGACACAGGCGTGTGCTCGGCCGTGTGAAAACCCCTATAGGTTCGAAATGAAAAATAATCCCACACAGGTAAAGGGCACGGACGTGTCCTAAACACACGAGTGTGTGCATTGCCTCCACACGGGCATGTGAGGCTTAAACATGAAAATTTTTCTAAGACTTCCTTCAGTTCTCAGTTTAGTCCCGAACCACTTTTAAAGCATATTTTGGGTCTCGAAGACCCATAATAGGGGCATTGTTATTATGTTTGATGGTTTTTAATTTGAAACGAAATTTTATGGCCCGGTTTTTTACAGTAACGTATGTTTCATTCTGGTGACGCCTTGTACCTTATCCCGGTCTCGGGTACGGGTATGGGGTGTTACATTATGAATGTAAAATTTTTCTAAGTGTTTGAAAATTTTTATATGTAATTGGTTTAGTCCCGAACCACTCTTAAGCATGTTTAAGGTCTCGTAAAACCTTATAAGGGACAATGTGAATGTTTGCGAATGGTTTTTGATAATGAATGTATAAATGTATGTGAATGGGATGTGTTATTCAGTAATGCCCCGTAACCCTATCCTGGCATCAGATATGAGTTAGGAGCGATACTTCCATGCAATAGGCATCGAGGATAATGCCACTCATAAGTTCACAAATGATAGACGAGATGGGACGACGATTGAGATCTGGGAGGAGTTCTAAAAGGAGCTGAAAAATTAAATTTCTTTGACAAGATTAATGCTTTGTTAATTTCTTTTTTCGTCTACATTTGTATCTTGGATATTCAACAACAACAATGCATTGTGCTGGTGAGTCGAGACATGAAAGGTGGAACCAAGGTATTGTTGGCAATCCTGCTAACTAAAGATGTTTCGAGGGGTAGGAATATTGACTTGGTAGATCGAAGTACTAAGGAAACCCCCTTGGAAATGCTAGAGGGGCAGCAAACTGATATGAAACTTGTTGAATTATCAATGTGGCTACCACCTACAAGAGGTGGGTTGTGCATCAAACTTTGGAGGAAATGTGGTGATGCAAACTAGACAGTGGGACAGAGTAAATGCTACGAGCAAGGTACATCTCAAACACATATCTAGTGTTTTACATTATGACTTGCCATTAGTTTGGCAAAGACACAAGGGTCTTTTCAAAGTTATGAAGAGGGTAAGCCAAAGGGCTTACAAACCAATGTTAGCGATAATACTCTAGGCCAAAGTCTTTTCATGTGGATCAAGAGGATCCAGATCGAGTCAAGTCACAATTGGGGCAAGTAAGAGCAGTGGCCTCTTACGATCAAGGTGTATAAGTGAGAAATATAGTTCGAGTTAGGTGACGACAGAGACATAAGCTAAGGCAAATGTTCCAAGGAGCAGAACTACCTGACAGAGAGACTAGTTAGGAATCAACTGAGGCATCAAGATCGTTCTGAGATGAATCAAACTAGTATAATTCTGAAGACGCGACGAAGGAGTCGCGAGAATGGGTGGGAAAGAATGTCACAGGTTGCGGATCAAAGCCCGTGACCATTGCGCACAGAACATCCCATGAAGGTCAACTAATTAAATGAGGCTCATTTGACTCACTTGAATTGGCCCGAGTCTTGGAACATACGGAGAAACCCATCTACTTGAAGCCTTAATGTCCCAGTGAAGCACTCTAGTAAAACTAGAGTTATCAGAGTAATTAATGTAAATCCTAAGGGATAAAGATGTATAAAGTTTAAATCCCTTAGGACTCTTATCTTGTAGATAGACACATATCTTGACCAACGATATAACTCAATTTGTATCGTTAGATTTGGGGGAGATCAACTATAAATAGAGGTTTTCCCCCCATTTGTAATCACTTTTTAATTCATTTGTAGCTTTTTTTGTTTCCACTTTGCTTTGGTGCCTTAGAGAATTTTTGCAAGAATTCTCATCTCTCAAGAGTAGGTTGATTTAAACAAGATTTGAACCCAAGAAATCACCTAAGGCCACACGATTTGCCAAGCTAAAGTTTTAACCTCGTAACATTTGCATGAACTTAAATATTTAACAACCAATTCTCTAAACTTTTCAAGAACGGAAATCTACACCAAAACATATTAATTCACTAATCTAATGATTGGGTATTATTACTCTAGGTTTATAAACTAATTTTCCATAAAATTTCAATTAAGAAATTATGCTTTACCTTAGAGATTTAAATCGGCAATAGGAGACGAAATGAGATCAATTCTTTCTTTCTTTTTTTTCTTCTTAATCGATTGTAGAAGGGATGAAGGGAAAATATGTTCTCTCTCCCCTCCTACTGACATATTTAACTAGATTTTTATTAACTAAAATTTATAATAAAATAAATTAATGGCTATTAAGCCTCAACATTAAGCAATGGTGGGATCCAACGATTTTCAAGGTTGTTGGCCACTTTTCCCTTATTATTTTTTTAAGGGTTAATTGCAAGGATCTATCTCAAGGCTTCAATTAAAACTTTTCCTTTAACTCACTTTGCAATTCAGTCCATGTATAAATTATAAAAACTTGATTTATTTAATTACTATTTGGTTTTATTTGTTAATCACACATTTGATTTACTGACTTTTCGGTTTAAAATTTTAAACTGTTTAGTTTTCAAGAATTCAACCTTTAATTGAGTCTTCTCCATGTTAAATTTTTATTAATTTATTTAGCAATTAACAAATAATGTTAATACCAAATACTATAATAAGAAAAATATATTGATAGTTAGGTACCAATTCACGTTAGAGCCTTTTTAAATACATGTATCACATTAGACATTTTATGAAAATATGAATATCACAATAAAACACATATTAATAATTCATGTCCCAAATTAGAAATTTTCAAAATACAAATATCATATTAAACATTTTATGAAAATACGAATATCAAATATGAGATCATTATTATGATTATCAAACATATTTAAAATATTAAACATTTCATTTCCAATAAAAAACAATTTATAGTAATATTTATTTTTAAAAAAGACCACACCCATGAAGAAAACCTCTCATCCAAATTTAACCCTACTTTTCGCAAATTAATTTAGCAAGATTTTTGTGATTGGAAAAAGTCAATTATATGTCTAAAAGGTGTTCTAATTTGTCTGATTATTCCCAAATCATCAAAACTTTTGCTGCAAATCAACCCTATAGAGTTGACCCTTTCTTTTGGTTTTTATTAATCATTTTGTGTCTAAGAACTTTCTAATACACTTCTTTTCTTTTTCCGTGTAATTATGGGTTGTTTCCAAAATGATGATCAAATGGCGTTTGGTTCACGTTACACAAATCACCATAAATGAATAATATCTTTACAGATCAGTTCTTCTTTAATTATTATACCTTTGTCAATATTAGAATAATGTAAATTCAAAAAATTATGTTAAATATGACTCTTATTTTTAGTTAAATTTAAGAAATAATCTTTTATTTAAATTCTATTTACTTTTTGAGGGTTCTTTGTTTTCGAGTTTTTATCTTTGTCCGTAGTTTTTTATCCTCTTTAGAGGAGTTTTTTTACGTTAAATTTGTGTGTTCAATTTCTTAATTTATTCTGCTATTTTTTTTTACTTGTTGCTTAATCAGATTGATCCTAACAAATTAAATAAAAAATATAATAATTATTTTTTTTATAAAATTGAAGTGCCAATAATATTAACTTTCTTTTTTAAAAAAATTATATATATAGCTATGAAAGGTTATAGTTCTTTTTAAAATAAATTTTTTATATGAAAAATGGTTGGATGAATTTTGTTTTAAGATTTTCTGCATTTTGTTATATAATTAATCAGCTTTTGGTATTGGTATTGGGGTGAGTGACAAATCATATAAAAAATTGTAAGGTCAATTGACTAGAAGAAATTTTATTTTATGAAAAATTTAATTTTTATAAAAATAGAATAATCTTTCTTTATTCATTAAAATTCAAAATTTTCTATTTCTTTTATTTTTATTCAACATTATCACTATTGTTTCAAAAAATATATATTTAAAAAAAAACAGATTTTTTACAAAATGAGCATTCAAATAAGTTTCTCTAATTTGATAATAATTATTCCTTCTTCTTTTTTCAAACTTTATTGAGTATTCTCTAAAAAATTAATATAGTAGTTTTGCTTGTGATAGATTATGATTTATATGCAATATTCAAGTTCGATTGATTAAATGATTTTGAGATATTAATTCTGTATGAAAGTACTAACATCTTGACTGGATAATAATTTGTGATAAGACACGTAGCAAGTCTCAAAGACGCTTGAACAATAAGCCTACCATTAGCAAATCGAGAGGTCACCTATGAACCAGCCCTCTCGTAAAGACTATCCGGACAACGAGTGGCCTGATCTTCATTGGGAACATAGAGTCGTTTGGTCATCAAACTTTACGTGGACTCAACTACTTTATCTTATCAAAGTCAAAATAAATTATAAGACTTGTCTTGTTAGAGACATCCTCGTCCCATCAAAGACACCCCTCCCACGAGCTCTATAATAATGGCTAGATGGCAAGTCTAACACATTAACACCATATAGTACAGGACCCCTACCTATAAATACCTTAAGAACGATGAAGAAAAGATCAACTCTTCAAGAATACCTAGTCTACTCTCTCTTTACTCAACTTGCAAACTCTCTCCAACTTCATTCTCCATAACCTCCAGCTCTCCACCCTGACTAAGTGAACCAATCATCTCAACAACCAATCTCCTCTCTTCTGGACCCTTTCCTTGTTGAGCATTGTATCAATAAAGGTTGATTAATACAAACCCTTGAAGAAATTAGAATTAATTGTTTTTATAATCTTAAACAATTTTGTTTAGAAATTGTTGTTGCTAGTGTGATTATTGTGAATATTGTATTTGTATTCAATTTTGTGTTTAACATTGTGATTCTTATAACACAAAAATAAAATAAATCTGTATAAAGCAAATCAACGAATAAGAAAATTGAACACAAAACACTTAGGGCAACGTAAAGGATACATCAAGTTTCATCGCACAATAGTTAATTTCTTTGTATTGCTTTTTTAAGGCCTAGTTGAAGTCATTGTCTTGGACGAGTTTAATCTAAGATAATATCAATTGGACATCTTTAAATGCATAGAAGAATTTTATTCTGACTCTTCATTTTCTTAAAATGATCTTTAGAAATTTCACATACTTACGGTACGTTTGGTTCACTGTAATGGAATAGGACTGTAATTGAATAGAGCTGTAATGGAATAGAGTTGTAATGGAATAGAGCTGTAATCAGTAATTCAACTGTTTGGTTGAATGGAATGGAATAGAGCTGTAATAGAATTCTTGTGTTTGGTTAAATGGAATGATGTTGTAATAGCATAAGAAAAAAGGTTAAAATGACCAAAGTACCCTTAACAGAATTTTTGTTGGTAGATGATTATTGTTATTAAATTTTAATAAGATTATTGTTAAATATATTTTAATAAAAATAAAAATAAATAATTTAATCATATTTTAACATAATTATTATTAAATACAATTTAATAAAATAATATATATTTTAATAACATTATTAATATAATTATTAATAATATTTAAAAATAATTTTAATATAAAATTATTATTAAGAACATTTCAATGCCTAATATATTTGCTTTAATCTAGCCTTTCACTGTTGTCTTAGGTCACAATTGCCAATATAAAAAAATGAGTTTAGCATATCATATGATTATTGTTATTATTATTAAATTTTAATAAGATTATTATTAAAAATAATTTAATAAAAATAATAAATAATTTAATCATATTTTAACATGATTATTACTAAATATAATTTAATAAAATAATATATAATTTAATAAAATTCTTAATATAATTATTATTATATGAATTAAAAATCATAATATATAATAGTATAAAAATAATATATAATCTACTTTATTATTTTTAAACTGCACTACATAATGTGCTAAAATATCATAAGTGAAACAAATAATTTGATTATTCTACAAAAAAAGTAAAATATAAGAAGTAATAAATAACTTGAGAATCATATTTCATATCCAAACATAATATTCATATATTAACAAAAAGTGACATGATTTCATTAGTTTATATGTCATAATCCATATGTTATAAAATTTTACAACCTCAAAAAGTTACAACATTGTAATGACATTCTATCATGTCATTATACCATCCAACTATTACAAACACAAAAAGTTACCAAAATATCATCAACACAACTACGATTTTTTAATAGTCAACAAGAAATCTTCTGACCCATCCCAATGGCACAGAAGAAGGTAAACTAAAGAAAATGAGCATTTGCGTTGGATGATCTGGAATTCTGCTCAATGCGCGATAGCGCTCATCCTCAGTTAAACCTTCTACTTCACATAATGTTGAATATAATTTTAGAGCACTTTCTTGAAGTGTCATTTCTGACCTTTGTTGAATTAGCACCTCGGAGGCAATACTTCTACTGATTTCAACGCCAACGGTCTCGATCTTTTCCGCTAATAAAGTGGCAGCATCATTAAATGAAGTAGATGAAATATGATCACTTGCATCAGAAGTCTTTTTCTTCTTCTTTGAAAATGTGGAATCACCTTGGTTTATAGCTGGTTGCTGTTGTGTGCCTGAAAGATCCATGGCATCCAAAGAAACATCAGCGCATCCATGGAAATCATTTCTTTCTTCATGAGTATTTGTAGTAGCTATATCCTCAGCATCTATTTCTTCAATAATATCAGCGGCTGTTTGAGCATCTTTCCCAGTGGCTCGATCTTTTGCGTAGATGGCTGTAAGTTGGTCATAATAAGGGAAACTACGATGTTTGAATTGAGCGGCTTCTTTATGACTCTGAAAAAAAGAGGAATTCATATTAGATATAAGTTTGGTCAAATTAAGATAATAAAGACTTGAAATAATTCTTACATTTATATATGAGTTCCACACCGCATCTTCAGCAACAACAAGCTGCCTATGCTCATCCCAACCAAAACCGCTATTGTTTTTTCCGCTGAGCATGTCATAAATGATTGACCAATCCCTTTTCAATGTCCTAATCCTCGATTCAAGATTAGGTTTAGCCTTCAACTTGGCATCGGGTAAAACTTTTTCTAACATTTTTTCCAACTCATTTAAATAACCGGCTTTAAATCCCGTATCAACATTAAAGGTTCCAACATTGTGCAAGTCGACCATACAGGCAACCAACGTAGCATCTTCTTCTGGAAGCCATTTCCTTTTGGTTCCTCGAGAATTTTGGAAAGAAACAATTGCTTCTGAAAAACCTGACATAATTATCTTAAGGAAAAAAAATTAAACATAAGTTCAATATTATGAATCAAAAAGTGAACATTTTATAAAATTATAACACATGATGAATCAATACAAAATAATTTATAATTCAACAAGTCTAGTACAATACAAAAAAATAATTCAAACACCACCAAAGTTTCATAAACTAGATTCATGAAATAACATAAACAAATTAACGTTTACTACTTTTACCCTAAACCTAACTAATTTCTAGATGCTTGCCATTCATCGAACATTTGGTTGGCTAGTTCCATCCTCCAAGTAGCCCATGCATCTGATGGATGAATATTTACGATATTCGGATCATCGTCATCTATCACATTACTAGGTAATCTTTCTCCCAACTCCGCTTCAATAGGATCAAGACTCATATAGGTTCGAATAAAATTATGGAGCAAACAATGAGGCAATAATGATTCTATTGTGTGCCCTCACAAGATAAAACGATGGACTCCTAAGTATTCCCCATCTAAGTTTTAATAACCCAAAGCATCTTTCAATAACATTACGCTGCGCTGAAGCATGTTTCATATTGAAAAATTCTAGAGAGTACTTGGCTGGTAACCCTGACGACACTCATTCAAATGATATCTTTGTCCTCTAAAAGGTGCAAGAAATCCCTCACAATTTGTGTATCCAGCATCAACTAGATAATAACAACCTATAAAAAAAACTATTTGTCATGATTAATTTCCCAAAAAAGTATGATCTTAAAGATTTATTCAAAGTCCTCTAATTTTGCACTTTACCATGAGGAACTTTTAATCCATGTCTCCTACTAATGGCATCTCGAAGAACCCTTCCATCAGCAACAGAACCTTCCCAACCAGGAAGAGCATAAACAAAATGCATATCAGGTGTACAAACACCTAACATATTTGTTGCTATGTCACCTTTTCGCGTTCGATATCTAGGTTTATCAACTGTTGGAACCCTAATCTTGATGTGGGTTCCATCTAAAGCACCTAAACAATTCTACATCACATGTATAAAACCTCGAGTTAGGATACTATATTTAAATCTAACTCAACTAAATTATGTACGAGCTATATATAGAACTCACTCCAATACCTTGAACCATTTCCACCTTGGGTCTGTAGAATTAGCTGTAATTGGCTCCGCCTTTTTAAATAGCACATCTTGTAAGTGTATGACCGCATTTAAAACATTGTGAAATGATCTGCTAACGGTTTCCCCAGACCTATTAAAGTGATGCTTGATAACTCGATTTTTAAGATGATGAGAAATGATATGTAAAAACATTGCCACTTGCTCATCAATAAGCATGTTCCTTGACGACTTCAATCCCCCTAAAGTTTGTAACATCTCACATAGTTTAAAAAAGGTAGTTCTATTCATCCTAACTTATTCAATACAGGTCTCGTCACTAGCATATACAAGTCCTTTCACATAATCTCGTTTTGCATAAAATTCTAAAATATAGGATCTAATCCTTGGTCTATAAGTATGTAGGCTATGGATGGCACCCAATGTAAGTAAGAACCAACTCGCAACTGTACACAGTTGCAACCATATTGTCAATGCAAGACCAATTCTTTTACGCCTCACACTTTGTACTATTAAAGGCAGATGAGCCATTACTGCAAGATATTAAAGTGTTACATATCTTCAAATCATAGTAAAAAGGTCACATTTCTTTAATACTAATTTCAATAAAATTAAAACAAAATCAAAGAATTTAATTGATTAAAGAACTTACAGTAGTTTAGTGAGTACAAGAAGCTCAAGCTGTGAGTGGAGGAAGCAACCAAGCAAGCCAAATAAGAAAAGGAAGTAATAACGCATCATCAAAGAAAAATGAACAATACATATTTATCAAATTTCATTCAACAAAATCAACTCTTTGTTTAGCAAATAATAATATCTTGAATATTAAAAGAGAAATTAAGAATGAACATCTAATCTTGAAATACATCCACATCCAAATTACATAATTTCAAACCTTGATTTTTAAAATCATTACTATTATTTGAAGGGTTGATTAATTCGTATTCATCCATAAACTAGATTCCAACTTAACAGTACAATTTAATTTAATGTGGTTTAACAAAGTAGTGTTAGTCTCAACATTGTGATAATTGATTTGCTATAAGAACTTCAGGGGTTATTTTTATTTTTAATAAGATGTAATCGCTAAAGACTAAAATTGAGATTATACCAAAATATATAACTTTATTTTCTTTACCTAAAATTGAGACATGAAAGGATGTAATCCTTGAAAATGTACAATTGTAAGAAAAGTAAATATAGTCCATACATATTGGTAAGAAAGGTCAAAGTCAAAGATTATCTCAACAAGAAAGTATAATATGAAGCTTTTACAAAGTATATTAGTAAAAGCTCGAATACAAAATTTTCATCATACCATCAATCATATAGAGTGTTTTATTTCGCAGTTCAAGATCCTCAATTCCTATAAAGTGTTTTATTTCACAGTTCATATTGAGCTGACAAGCATTGTAAATATTTATTATTCTTTAAAAAAAAAGCCTTTATCTCCTCACTTATAATTTCAGCCATGGGACCATTCAAATACCATAGTACAAATATATTACCCTTTCTCATAGGTTTAATTATAGAAATTATATAAATATATTATATTTAATTTTTTAATATGATAACAAATATATTATATTCAAATACCTAATAAATAAAAGTTTTATATGATTTTTTTCTAATCATACTTCATCCGGCTAAAGTATGCATTATTAAAATTAAATTGAAATATTAAATAAGAAATAAATTTAATTTTAATAATACCTACTTTACCCGGGTGAAGTATGTATTAGCAGATTCACTAATATGATTATATATATTTACGCACGCATCACATTACAAAAATAATGCATACTTTACCCGGGTGAAGTATGTATTAGAAAAAAAAATTACATTACAAATAATGCATACTTTACCCGGATAAAGTATGCATTAACTGATTATCTTAAAAAAATAAAAAATAGGCTTGACATGATCCGGACTTGCGCTCCTCTTCTAAGAGTTTGGATACATACGAAAGCACAAATACTAGAATTTTGAGCAGGCTGTCTACGTCAAGCATTTTGTTTAACATGCAAGCCTACCACGATAGTGATTTGTGTCTAAAGGGGACAATGTGTAGACAACATCTTCAAAAAAAACAGACGATGGACAACTTTCCGAGTCCATAATAAGATCCTATATATCACATGTCGGTAACTAAAAGCTAGTAAATCAAAAGCAATAAACTTGTATGAGATGGAGTAACCTTTAACTTTGATATCGTTATGAAAATGATGAATTAACAGAAAAGGAAAAAGAATGTTAATATATTCTATTATGATGAAGCAATTAAGTGATGCAAAGAGTGAATGTTATTAGGATGAGTGTATACCGTAAGCATAAAGCCAATGCGATCAACCAGTTAAGAGAAAGAGGAACCAATCAGGCAATCCAGAAATGGACAAGAATTTTTTTTAATAATAACTGAATATGGATCATTCTACCACTCCAAATATAAAATAATAAGTTCAAATTTTAAGTTTTTGTAGCAACACTTACCAAAATATTTTAACCAGATTGGTTATGGAACATATCTTAAGCGAAAAGAAAAGGAACCATCATTAAAATGACCTTAACTCTTGAATTTTATCATAGTTACTTTGAAATTTAATTAAAGTAGATCAGCAATTACATCACTACTAGATGAAATTACAACTGAATTTATAGCTGATGAAAAAATAAAATAAAGGATAAAAGGTACTGGACAGGCATGAGGCTAAGCCATCCCTAGGTATATGCAGCTGCTCTCAGTTCCCTTGTTCCCAACTAACTAAATCAAACAAAAAAACAAAGCTAGAAGGGCTTTAGCTGTCACCATTAAATATAACAGGACCACACCCCTCTACTTGCATCTCCAATCAGATGCAAATCTGCCCTTGGAAACGCGTGAGGGTTGTAATCGCTGGAAAACAAAGAAGATGATGCAGCGCTAAGCTATATCAATGTTTCATGCGGTACAAGAAGATTATATGGATTATGGAGGCTTAAGAATCTTCCAATAATATTAATTATTATAAACACTAACAAAAAATCTTTTTTTTTAGGTTCTCAACTTCTTAGCAGGTTAATCGTAATGCATAATTGCATATATTCTACCAATAATATGCTTTCTTATCAAAACTTGGTAATCGACTCATGGCAGAATCAAAATGTATACTTCATATGCAGTATAGAAGAGAGGGAAAAAGGCACAAAAATCGGCAGAAATATGCAGCTATAATTGAAATAACTTAATCTCATAGTAGAATCAAAATCGATTTATGTATGCCAAGCCATATAGAGATTATGATACAGAAAAAAAAAAGGAAGCCAATAGATCAGAATCATCATGTTCACACAACAGATAATCCAGAAATGGAAAAGAATGAAGGGACGTGCCTGGGCTTCGAAACGCTGATTTTTTTACCGATTTGAGTGAGATCGTTGAGATACTCTACAAGGCTCTGCCATTGTTTCTTTCGATGAATCAGTAAGGAAGAAACTCGTTTAACCATAAAACAAAATTGAAAAGGCAAAAATGAAGATGATATGAAAGAAGCAGAAGCAAAAATGTTTACCTGACCGTGGATGAGGGGGAGGAATGCCGGAGTCGAAGGGTACGTGAAATGGCTGTCGATTGAGAGTGTTTTTGAGGTGAAGTTTTGGTAAGGGCAAAATAGGATTCCTAAAGCAACGATTAGCTAAACAGTGATGGGGGAAGGGAATAGAAATCCATAAAAATCTCTGTTTAAGCCCGGAATGGAATACCCCCATAATAGGGTATTCCATTGAACCAAACGTTGGTTTATGTGGGATTGCAGAATAGGGTGGTAATAGGCATGTAATGGCATAGCCATTACATCCAACCAAACACGCCCTTAGATTTGTTGTTCCCTCAAGAGGAGTAAAACAAGGCGAAGAATAATAATTTTTTGCCCATACCTTAGTATTAACCTTGGGACTTGTGTTTCCCACCCAACTTCAAATAATGGTCATTTTTCCAAAGCATTCTAATTCATTGCTTTCGAGTACAAAGTCTCTAATTTATACTAATGTCCTCGATCGAGCTAGAATGTACAAGTAGATTAGGCTCTTCTTGGTATGGCACTTTACCCCTCTCCAAGGTCCCACCCTGTCAAAAGTTATTCAAACCACATCCATTGGGGAAGGGTTTGTTTTGTTAAAACTAATTTCATTCTTCACCTTTCAAATAATCAAGTGGTTGTTATTTTTGTAAAAAAAATTTTAATTTTTTTTTGTTGTAAATTTTATTGCTTAAATTTATTTTTTCTAAATTTTTAATGGAAATGGAGGAATATTTTAAAACAAACTCACTTATGAAATCAAGGAACAACAACAAGAAAAAACTAAAATAGCCAATGTGAGATACAATTGTGAAAATATTTTTCTTTAATAGAAATAAAATATAAAATTACATTTATATGGATTTAGACCAAAGTATTAGATTTAATATTAGAAAATTTTCTGAAAAAAAAAATATTTTTATATTTATATTGGTTTTAACGTCAATTCATCTACAGTGAAAAATTTTTGTTTTCTATCATTTTTACTTTTACAAAACATTTGTAATGAAAAAAACGAAAATAATTTTTTTTTATTTTCTAATTTTCACATATTTTTATTTTTTTCAAAAATCATTTAAAAAATTTCAATCAAATATGTTCTTTTTCAAAAAAAAAATTTATTTCTAAAAAAAACGAAATTAACTTAAGTTTTCTAAAACCAAATGGGGCCTAAATTTCCAACTTTTCCCCTACTCGGGTTTTTTTTTTCCTTTTGAAACATGTGTCCCTCGGTTCAATCCGGCACTTCTCCGAACTCGGGTATGAAGATATGTCTCTCAAAATATATGAAAGACATAAGAAAAACGAATATATATTAAAAATATGTATGGACACTCATACCCCAATCCGATCGGCAAAGCTAGGAAGGAGGGGCCTAGGATTCATGAGAAGCACGTTGAGGAATAGCCCCCACAAAGGAAAATGGAAAGGAAACCAAAGACCTGCTTTCATGATTACAAAACAAAAGAAAGCAAAGTTTGCGAAAATAAAAATAACCCATGGCACCAAACCATCATCTAGAAATTTGGTTCATAAAGTAAACATATATATATATATATATGTATAATCATTTGGTGTGAAAGCCTAGCAGCAGTGAGGCATTTTAGGAGATGGGAAGAACAGGGGCAAGGTTGCCAGGTTTCTGTCTAAACAGGATTAGGCCTCATGTTAGAGTGAAGTCTCCTCCAATTCAAGCCAAGCCTAATCTGGATTCTTCTAAAACTGATCAAAAAGATGAAATTAGTGGCAAAGTTGGGGAAGATAAATCCAGAAATGGAGAAATAACTGGGTTTTTAATTGGAAGGAAAATCATGATCGTGGTTGATTCCAGCATCGAAGCAAAGGGAGCTTTACAATGGGCACTTTCTCACACCGTTCAGTGTCACGACACTCTTGTTCTTCTTCATGTCACAAAGCCTTCAAAACAAGGTGCCAAACTGATCCATTTTTTTTATTCCTTTTATGCTAAACATCAAAAAATGTTTTGATTATTACCTTGAATTACTCCGACTATAAGGAGATAAACTGATAACTGGAAAATACAGTGCCAAATACAAATGAAGATCATGACAAGAACAGAGCCCCAAGGGCATGTGAACCTGTTTCCTCGCTCAAAAACATGTGCAAACAGAAGAGACCCGAGGTAGATTGCGACATAATGAATGCTATAATAGTCAGTCAAGTACTAGTTGGATTTTTTTACCTATATATATATATATATTTGTTATTTTGCCAGTTAACATCAAATTCTAATTAATTTTAATATGAAATATTACCAGCAAAACAAATTAAAAGTTCCTATAATCATGCTAGTCTTGTTCTGTTCACAAAGACATACAGTTAATTATGGGTTTGGAGTGTTAGGTTGAAGTAGAGGTGGCAGTGGTGGAGGGGAAAGAGAAAGGTCGAACAATAGTGGAAGAAGCTAAAAAACAAGGAGTGGCACTTCTGGTTTTGGGACAAAAAAAGAAGTCGATGACATGGCGTCTGGTAATGATGTGGGCAGGCAGTCGAATGACAGGTGGAGTAGTGGAATACTGTATCCAAAATGCTACCTGCATGGCTGTTGCAGTCAGAAGGAAAAGCAAAAAACTTGGAGGTTATTTGATCACCACTAAACGCCACAAGGATTTCTGGCTCTTGGCTTGAAAACTAAACTGCTGCTTCATTTTTTATTATTATTGGAATATATATTTCTAATTTTATTGTTTGTATATAATATTATTTTGAAATTCTGTTAATTCATAGTTATTTAAAGATATGTGTCTTAAAGCTGTCATGTAAATAAAAGTATATTGACAAAAGGAGAAGGGGGGCCTTTGGTGTGGGTGGAAAAAGTATGTGTTGTGTAATTATTCATGGCCACGGAAATTATGGGTAAAGGGAAAGACAATTGAGTCCCTTTACAACTTCAAGGTTTGCCCGATTGGGGAAAAATCCATCATCGATTTGAGCCGTAAAATTAAGTTTAGTTTTTATAATAAATTTGGAACCTTCTCGAAGCTGCAATGTGTTTTGGCTTCAACCTTTCAACTTCTTTGTTTATTTGGTTAACAATGAATGCTTTCAGTCTGATTAAAATGCCAAATTTTGTGGGATGTTTCTATGCACCAAATCAACCCATTATGCTTGAATCTTAATTTCTTCACAATGATGAAATTGGATAAAAAGGTGTCCCAAAGAAATGCATAAAATAAGTGTACATCTTTTACTTACTTCCACATATACCTGGTCGCCGGATGACTACGAGCTTGACCAGCGTAAATCATTCGTGTATTCCATATGGAATCAGTTGTCCTACATGTAAAAAAATCCATCTGAATATAATACTAAACTAACAAAATATATGGACTTTTACATTTGATGCTAATAGCTTTATAGCTTAAATCACCCCCAAAGGTTGGTCAAAAAGATAATGTGAGAATTGATTTCAATTCAAAACTGAATAATTAATCAAATTAACATATTAACCAAAACTATTAATAATAAAATATTATATTATATAAGTCCAAAATATAAAAATTAAATAATAAATTTAAAACTAATTGAATTTAATTTTAATAGACTTAAAATCATAATACATTTATATCTTTTTAAACTAAAAAAATAAATAAAAATAAAGGAAAGATGCCCTAAAAAGAATTCATAAACAAACTCAAAACGAAATTTGAATAGGTACAGCTTGACACCAAACCATCCTCCAATCTTCTTTATTTCTTTGAATTTTTTTTTTCAAATTTCTTTTACTTATTTCAAAATATTTTTATTTTTAAAAGTAAACTAAGTTTCTCCTATTGTAATTACCTTAAAAAATTTCGTCACTTAATCCCTTTATTTAATTACTTCCATTAATCACTAGCTATCCACCTAATTTTTCTTAAAATATTAAATTATATTTCTCTTTCTGTCTCTGCCGTTGACTGCCACCATTGACTAAAATAAAGAAAAAAATTGGATATTATACTTTCTACCATCTTCTTCCTTATTTCATTGTCACCATTGTTTCTCTTGCAGATCTTCTCATTCCTCGCCATCAAAATCGTTGCCTGAAAATCATTCAACGATCCCGATTACCCGCCGGTTAAGGGCTCAGTTTTCAATCAGCTTTTATATCTAAACTATCTTTACAACTACCAAGCGGAAGCAGCCAAAGAACCGCCAACTTACAGGCTACCAGCGAAGGCACTGGCCGTGTCCCGGGCACTGCTTGGTGCAGAATCGATTAGCATAGAACCAACTGAAGCAATATCCAATGGCACCCAATCAAAGTTGATGGTATAATGTCCAGACCCGACCATCGATTCCCATCAACCAGATACCAAAACGCAACATACATCTTGCTCGTTCCATTAATTCTGAACTGAACATCCTTCAATCTGAACAAAGAAGTTACTTTGTGTCATGTTATTGCAAGGTAAAAAATTTTAACACATTCCTCTATATGACATTATGTGGTTTACATGGGAGAGCCAAAATTTCTTGCAGTAGGTTTATATGTTTGTTTGCTGATTGTCTGAATATTACACATCAAAAACGAACTAGAAGCAAATACACTAAAAGGCCAAAGGTAGAAAAAGATTATATAACCTGTTGCAAATGATCCATGGTTCTCAGTGGCCTAGCGAAATCGAAATAATATGTTCCTTCTGACTTCCTGTGGAATAAGGATTGTCTTCCTCTACAAAACCTATTAAAAGTGTGACTTTAAGGTTGAGCATTTGAAACATGAAGCATGTACTCTGTTCTAAAGCCAGTAGCCTGTAAGTTGGTTGTTCTTTAGCTGCTTCCGCTTAGTAGCCGTAGAGATAGTTTAGATATAAAAGCTGATTGTAAACGGAGCCCTTCACCGGCGGGTAATCGAAATTGTTGATCGATTTTCAGGTGACAGTTTTGATGCGAGGAATGAGGAGATCAGCAAGAGAAACAATGGCGGCAATGGTACCGGGGGGAACATTGTAGAGTATAATATCCATTTTACTTTATTTTCTTTATTTTAGTCAATGGTAGTAGTCAACAGGAGAGAGAAAAAGGAGAAATATCATATAATATTTAAAAAGATAGTAGTTATTATCTGATCATTTGTATAACTATTTTAATTAGAGTGATTAAACTGACAAAAAAAATTTAGAATAATTAAAATATGACAAATTTTATTTTAAAATAATTATTAGTATAATTTATCCTATTTTTAATGTAATATTTGTTATGATGATTTTAAATTAATATTATTATTGTGCCATTTGTTTTTTTAAAATTAAAACAAAAGAAAATCGACAATAGAATCATCTTTTTCATTTTTCAAATTTGTTTGATCAAAAGAAAACATATAAATTTTCAATTAATTTAATTAATTACCCAAATTAATTAAAATAATTTTGATCAGTTAAAAAATTTTGAAGAAATTTCGGTTCAATTACGATTAAAACTTCTACGATTCATATATTAATTAAATACTGTAAACACATTCAATGATGGCCAGTCTTTTATTGGAACAGTGACCCAATTGATCATGCATTGCTTAAAATGCACATCAAAGACATAAAGGCAACAGATTCCAAAGCAATTGTCTTCTCTATCTTTCCTATGACCCTTAGAGCCTTTTATAAAGATTTATGATTTCTGCCCATCTATGGATAAGTAGGTTAATTGAAGCGTGCTTTGTTCCTTAAACATGGAGCATGCACTTTACCTAAGCAAAGAAAGATTGAAGATTCCCACACCATTGGACCCAAAATACATCCCACTCACCAATCCGTAGAAGTCGTATAGGCTTACAAAATTTACCAAAAAAATAGTTAAATAATATGGTAACAAAATATCAGGTGAAATGGCAGAGATTAAAACCAGTCCCAAGTTTGATTCTTGGTCCCTTTTTCAGAAAACAAAAATGATACCAAAGCAGACTTAAATAATGGCTTACTACTGAACCGCTCATGGTCAAACAAATCTATGTTGCTCCAACTCTTATATTAACGCATATTCCAATATGAGTAAGGATTCCAATTCTCCGCTCAAAATAAAAAATAAAAATTAGGAAAAAAAATGAATGTGTTAACACTGAAAAGTGCTTTTAATTTTTTTTATAAAAATTATTTTTGAGAAATTTAACACCATCAGTAAAATAGTTTAAAAAAATAAAATATCCATTTTAAACATGATATTTTAAATTCTTTAACGAAAAAAATAAAATAATTTCAACCAAAAGCAAAACGCTTGGTTTGAGTGAAAATCTCAGTCTAAAAAGAAGCTCCTTGATTACCAATACTTTTGGTCTGGTTGAAAAGTTTCTTCTTACCTCAATGATAAATGGCACCTTCCATTCAACTCCAAACAAAATAAAAACAAATGTAACAAAACTGAAACATCTGTAGCAGGTTTGCACTAATTATATACAAGCAAGTACTCTTAACTCATGCTGTAGGAGATGCGGTATCCTTTTAAAATGAAAAGATGCATATGATATGAAACTATCACAAGTTAATCTAGGATAAATGGTCGAGCAGTGGAAGCTTACACAATGATCTCCCCTGTAATGCAAAGTCTAGGGAATACAGCAACAGCTTTTGATGCAACCTGTTCTACATTATAGTATAGATTAAACACAGCAGTCAAGTTCACAATCCTCCTAAAACCCAAATATTATGCACGACACAGTTGGGAAACAATTAATCAGAGAACTACAATCCCAAAGTGCGGTATAAAATATACCCAGATGGTCCAGACGTATAGCTATGATACCTTTGCAAGTATTTACATCTGCTTTACAATTTTGACCAGTCCACCTGATAAGAACTGGCAAAAAATTTCTAATATATGCAATAACGCAAAAATGTGAAATCCTAGCTGCATATGAAACAACAAAAATTGCATTGTAGGATCAATTTTTGAACCTGTGTTAGCATTCAGTGACATGAAGTCGCTAAAAGTTTCTCCTTCATGCGAGAAATAAGCTTAAACTTTTCCTCCGCCTCAACCTGCTGGCGAATATCAGTTTGAGATGCTCGGTCAGGATGGAATCTTAGCAAGGCTCTTTTATAAGCTGCATGAATCTGTGAAAGGCCATCAATCTGTCAGTGAACAACCTAAAATTTTAAGATAGCCATAGAAGTATACAAATTGTAATCTCCTCACGGCCACACAAAGCAGGAACCATAACCAGAAGTTAATGAAACAACATCGTGTTTGTTATTTTAACTGATGTAACAAGATAGGGGCAGAGAACCTAATTTGATAACATTGGATACTGAGAAAAAAAGGTATCCGAATCAATCGAACCCTTCTGAGGATTCACTCAAAATAACTATACTTATTCCGATTTCACTCACCTCATTGGACAAGGGATAAGAACCACCACCAACAGGGATTCCCAAGCTACGAAGCAATGAGGCCATATCGATGCATGATATTTCCAATTTACTAAGCTCCTTCCTTACTTCCATTCTTAGTTGTTCCTTTAGGTTCATATTTTCCTCATCCTAAAGTAGAAACCATTTAACAGATTAAGACATATCTAATCAAATATAAAGCCAAAAAGTAAGTACAAGCAATATGTAAAACGGGGATAAGAAAAATTATAGATAGATATCTCTACCTTCTTTTGTGTCTCTCTCATTTCCTCCAGACGTTGCTTTTGCCGTCTCTCCATATCCAATACACGCATACTTTCAGCTTTTTTCCTTTTTCGCAATCTTTGAGCCTCTTCAGCCTGCAAAAGAAGTTAGATACATGTGAAGCAACAAGTTCAATCAAATATTCCATTTACTGCAAAAAAATATTCACCAACAAAAAAGAATTATATTTCATGTAACATAAAAAATAATTCCATGTAAAAAGAAACACCTTCCAAATCAATGTTTTCAAACCTAGGTTTAAGTTGACCAAGCCATTGGCAGAACTAATTTGTGGTCCAACTTCATAAAGTTTAAACGCTAAAATAACACAAAATAACCAAATATAAAACTGTTAATAAGACCAATATTAGCTATCCAGAAAAGAGACAAATTTGTTTTAACAAATTAATTGTGGATACCACACAACACAACTAAAATGTATACAAATTAACCTGAGTTAACAGTACCGAGGATGACAAAAAGACCACAAAGGCAACTGCTTTTGAAGTTAAAGAGTTGATGAGGAAGATGCAATTGCATCGACACACTTTTTGACAACTAAAAGATCAGACCACCATATAAAAGACTAGTGGTAGAATGCAGATTACCTCATCTTCAAGCAAGTTTTAAAATGATTAATTATTTGTTCCCTAAAATCCTAGCAATAAACTGAGAGAACAGCCAAAAGAGAGAACTAAAAGTTTAAGTGCCAAACCTGAATTTTTAACTCTCGCTGCCTAGATGCCCATTCTTCTTCCACAGCTCGCTTGTATTGATCTGTCTGTTTGAGCTTTTCTCGGTCAATAATCATATCCTTTTCACAAGAAACTATGGCATCAACTACTTGAAAATGTAATGCATCACTTTCATCACATTTTTCACTGCTGGGCATAGAATTAATTTTTGATTGCTCGGCTGTTGAAAAAGATTGCTGAATTCGAGTTTCGGCATTCTGAGAACTGTCCCCATCACAATAAATCTTACTACTGGTTACTGGAATTCCATCTAATGGAGTCTTAACAGAAGTGGATTCATCAAAAAGAGTTCCAACTTCAACGTCAACAGAATTCATATCATTTTCAACCTGTTTTTCTTCCGATGATTTAGGACTTGACATCAATGGTTCTTTGGATTGCAGCTTCTCCTTTTCATTTGCAACTGTATTTTCATGTTGCAAATCACTTTGGCATGGGTCAAATTTTGAGGGTGCCCGAGAAAACTCTTGATTTCTATCCCTTGAAAGAGGAACTTCCATAAATCTTTCTCTTCCAAATATAACATCAGCCTCAATATGAGAAAACTGAGCTTCAGCAGTTGGCCTATATTTTGACTGTGAAAAGTTTTCATGACCAACTTTCTTCTCAGATCCTACAGAAGGCCTTTCTG
Source organism: Gossypium longicalyx (assembly GCA_025698465.1). NCBI lineage: Eukaryota > Viridiplantae > Streptophyta > Magnoliopsida > Malvales > Malvaceae > Gossypium > Gossypium longicalyx. The sequence continues at coordinate 37,353,837 of CM046999.1, read as the reverse complement.
TCCTATCGAGACAAGTATCATCAAAGTAACTATCACTATTAGTCTCAAAGGCAGGAGACTTCTGTTTCTGAATATTTGAATCACTTGAACCAGAGAATGCAGAGGTTCCAGCATATTGCTGACTCCTATTTTCTCCAACTCCAGGAGTACCATTACGTGATACTGAGGCACTCGTCTGATCCTCTGAACCAGATTGACCGTTTCTAACATTATATCGTTTTCTCTGGAAAGCTTTCTCCCACTGTTCTTTAAGTTTTCCGATAGAACCTTCAATAACTTCACAATCAGAACAATCACTTTCAGATGAGCTATCCTCAGAGTCAGGACTTAAACCAAAACGTTTTCCACAAGGAGTCTTCCCAGCATATGTTTTCTTGCACTTTGATAGTTTGAATGCAGGTTTCTTTTCCCTGATGAACGAGCAGTCATCGTCATCATCTAATCCTGTAGATTTCTTCATGAAGTTAGGTGCAGGACAACTTTTTCTTGAGGAGGCATCACTGTCCAAGTCACCAGCAGGTTCAACACAAATTTCGGGATCATCTATTTTATCAGTTTCATCATCATCGATGCTAATTACACTGGGAGAAAAGAAATGCTTGCCTCCCTTTGATCCACTAGAACCTTGTAAATTTTCCTCCACAGACTCAGGAGCATCGATGATGACGACATTCTCAAATCTATCACCATCAACATCAATGAAAACAACATTCTCAAATTTCCCTTTTGAGTTGCATCTTCTCAGCAGGTTCTTCCTGGCTTCTTTCCCTCTCATTTTACTTTCCCTTCCTGCATACACAAATGCATAACATATCTGGGATTAACAGTATTATAACAACTGCAACAGAAAATATGCAATAATCTCACATCAAACTTTCATGACATACAACGCCCACTTTCTTAAGCTTATGAAAATGAAAATATTAAAATATAGCTTGAGAATGTTACAATCCTAATTTACAAAATTATTAATAGCTCTTCCAGTTAAGCAACATTTATTTAGCGTTTTATGATAAGAAACATAGCCGACAACCGTTAACACAACATAGCTTTTTGAGCAAGCGCCTATGAACTAAAACCTTGTCCCCAATAAAATCCTCAATGAAGCAGACCACAACATTCAAGCACATAATCTAATAAACACGGCGATTGAGAAGTTAAGTAATAGGTTAAAATTTTAAAAGCTCGAAACACAGAAACATAGCTGAGGACATAAAGATTAACTGAACTAAAAATAGAAACAAAACAAGCGAATTCAAATAACCTAACATGCATAAGTTCACTAAATTCACAAACGAAATCCACGAAAGATAAACCCAAATTCCAGTCAGCATAACACAAAATTGAAGAGAAGTCATAAAATATAAGCATATCCAGGATATAACTACGATAAAAAAAAATTTTAAGAAAGTGCGAAAAAGAATTAAAAGATCAAATTACTAAAAATGCAACGACACCGAACCTACCTTAATCGAAGTGATAGAGAAGGAAACAGATAGAAAGGAGGGGGGATTTAAAGGGAAAAAGAGGCGATGGATTTATTGGGAGAAATAAACAGTGAGAGCATTGACGAAACTGGGACGTTAGGGTTTTCGATAAATCGTGGAGAACGCTTTCGATTTTGAACCAAAAAAACTGTTAAATCTGAAACAGGGAAATTCGTTCTGTCAAATTTAATAAATAAAGAATGGAAGATAATTTTGAGGAAAGAAATAATTAAAAGTTAAAATGATAAGAATCTTGTTTGGTACGCCGAGAGGAAGAAAACTGACAATTACTCACCTTTTTGGAAATTTTGATATAAAAATGATGAGTTTTTATTATATGAAAAATAAAATTAAAAATATTTAAACTAAAGCATCAGATTTATATTTAAAAGATTATTATCAAAAATATATTTACTTGTTTATATCATCCAGTTCAATTATTTTTATTTTTACAGAGCATTTTTATCGAGAATAATGAAAATTATTTTTTAAAGTTTACATATTTTTATTTTTTAAATTTATTCATCTTCTAAAGATCTGAAAAAGATTGTTTATTAAAAATTTAAAATATCTCTATTTTTTTTTAAAAATCGAAATATAATAGATAATTAAATTATTTTGAATCAATTTCATCAGTTTAAGCTTCTTCTTTTTCCCCAAGAATTAATTTCATCAGTTTAAGCCTTTTTTTTCCTATTCGATTTATTTTATTTTAAAAAATAATATCTCTTATATTAAAGTTATTAATTAAAGAATGACATTTAATTTAGAAATCAAATCCTAATAATTTGCAGTTTAATTTTTCTAAATAAAATTTTATTCACCTTGAATTTAATTTATTCAAATGATTCATTTAAAAATGAGATAATATTAAATTTATACATAAATTTTAGATTAATGTATAATTTGACATATGAATTTTGGTTTAGTTATACCTATTAAATTTAAATTGGGGTTTATAAATGTATATATAAAACTTTAATTTTAATTTAATTATACAAATATAAATAAATAAATAGATACATTTATTTTTATATTTAATTAATATAATTATTTGGGTATATAATATATCAACTTAAAATAATCTAATTTAATAATAGTATTAATAATTTGTGAAAATTAAATCTAATCAAAATATCACGCATAATTTTGATAATTACTTTTTTAAAAATTAATAAAAAATTTGTTTTATGGAAAAAGGCATTGCGGCTTTAGGGGTTTGTTTTATATGTTGTGATGACATTAGCAAATTCAGAGACAAAGGAGACGAATTTTCTTTGAAACTTACCTTAAACGTGAGCGTTGACAAAACATACAATTTCATCATCATACATTTGCCCATTTTCCACCTTAAAATTTTAGCCATCAAGTTATGAACCCTAAAATTCATTTTCAACCATTTATAAAATTGATATAAATGCTTCTATTTCCTATTCGAATAATGTAAATAAATTATTACATACATAAGCCTTTTTCATCATCTAAATTATAGGGCTAACTAATTAAATGATATCATATTTTCTATTTTTTTTTATATCACATAAGCATTTATCTCATTTTTTCCATCAAAATAAAATTACCTAATGTAAGAAAAAAAGTTTCCTCAGCTTGTTTTTCTTTATTTTTCTCTTCCATTTTAATTTTTTCCAATTAAAGGTTAGATTTTTTTTTTCAATTTTAGACTGAATTTCTTACCTTTTTTTTTTCGTTTTCCTTTTTTTTGAGTGCAAAATTAATATCTATTTTTAAAACGTTAAAAAATTTTATGTGTAACGCCCATTCAATGAAAGCAGACAAAAAAAGCGAGGTAGAAAGAGAAAGATATGTAAAACTCTTTGAAATTATATTTGGACGAGTGTTGAGATTGGTTTAGATGAGAGACTAAAAATAATAGTTATATTAGATTTTATCAGGAGTGAAGTCAGAATTATTTTTTAGGGGGTTAAATGAAATTTTAATTTTTTATAGTCTATATATTTATAATTTTTAACGGATTAAATTGAATTTTTATAATTTTAGGAAAAAAATATAAATTTACCTTTACTAATTTAAAATTTTAAAAAATTTTAAAAGGCTTAAATAGTAATTTTCCATTTTATGGGGGTCAGGGCCCCTGCCAACCCCCCTAGATTTCCCTCTGGATATTATAGTACTAATATTAAAATTAGTAATAAAATATTTACTTAGATTCAAATGCAGATATCATAGTACCGTGAAAATAGAAAAGCAACCATTATTAACATTTCAAGTTATTTGATATTTATGAAATTATTAAAATTATAGTCAAGACTCTTTTTAACAATCATGTTTTATAACAATATTTTATTATAACATCTAAATTCATTGCATAATTAGTTTTTTATGTTTTATTTTTTTCCTTGTATAACAATTTTTTTATCTATAACAGTACCAATCATAAAGTAAAAAGTATACTCTTTACTAAATCTAATATATCTACTAACAAGTGATTGGGATGGTTGGGTGCAATGATAAAGTATATTGCATTCCCAATGGGAGAACGTATGTTCGAACATTGGAGACAACAATGTTGAGAGGGACAGCCACGAACCTCAAACATGAAACATTAAATGGATCTAACATATCTAATATATATCTAGGTTTTGAAGTATTTGGGACACTATCATTAAAATCACAAATAACAAGCTAATGTGATAGTTAAAAAATTGATATAATAATAAATATATCTCTCAACTTTCACATATTATATCGATTTAATTATAATTTTTAAAAAATTAATCTTCGAAATTTACAAATATAATTATTTCAATCCTAATTTTAGAATCTCCCCCACTATCCCTCTCTCCCTCCCATGTTAATAATTATATTAATAACTTATATTGATGCCCTCTTTGTACTAGAGTTTAGCATTTAAATGTAGGAATGAATCATAGTTTTGGGTGTATAAGCATCTGCGGTTTGAGATGGTACTAAACCATGAATTTTTCTTTGTTTTTGGGGTTTTATTGTGCAATCATAAGCCAAGCAAAAGCTGATGAATTCAAGTTCCGTTTGTTTGCCAGTAGTTGATTTTACAGAAAATATTTTCCTTCTTTTACCATGTTTGTTTGACCAAAGGAATTCATTTTCAAAAACACGAGAAAATGTCCCCCCTTTTTTTTATGTAAAATGTCTTACAGATATTGTTTCTGTAAGACATTTTCCATTCCTTGACACTCATCACAAAGTAGTCCTTTTCCTTTCCTCTCCGTCCATCAATGTCAGCCTCTCCTCCTTATCTTGGGTGTGCTTCTTCTTATTGGGTGTGCTTATTATCAACAGGTTATGTTCTCTTTTTCTCTTTCTATTGTTTTGAATGATCGAGATTTGTTCTTGAGTGTGCCTCTCCTCCTTTTTTCTCTCTATTGTTCTGTTTTTCTTGGGTGGAATTTGGATGATTGAGATCTTGTTTTGAATGAAAAAGTCTTAAAATTTTTTTTTTTAAAAAAATTAGAAGCTTTAACTATTGCTTCATTTCTCTGTTGTTTTTGCTCCTGTATATTTTATATTGAAAGATCTTGTTAATTTGTTGCAAAGGTGTCAAGCAAAATGCCTCTTATGAATAGATTTGGTCTTAAGTTTGCTAGATCTATCAGTGTCCAAGATTTGGGTCGGGGGGTCTCACCTGTTATGCTGGTTCTCTTCTAATGGCAGATTTGTAATGCATGACTGTGGGAAAAGAGATTAATCTCATTAAATTTGTACTTAAACATATTATCTTTGGATTAAAGAATTTAAGGGAACTCATTGACTGCATCCTACAAAAACAAACCATCTATTTTAGGGTTCTTGGAAACTTGATAAAATGAAATCAAAACACAAAGTTCATAAGCTTTTTTGAGTAAACCATTTCTTCATTTTGCAAATGTGACTTGTTGATAATGTCTATATACCAAAGATTACAAGGGCAACATTATATTTTCTTATTCATTGAGTAAATGGAAAGTGTATGTTTAAGCCTAGTATTATATTAATCTATTTCTAATTATCTCCATGTAGCTTTTTCCTTCAGTAGCCATTGAATGTTTTGATCTTTTTAAACACGAATCTGTCAATCCTTAGTACAATTTTAGTAGTGGCATGGATATGATTTTAGTACCAATAGTCATTCCAAATGTCACGGACTCATGGAATTGAGAAAAGAACACTTCTTTATACCTATTGGCTCTTTCAGACTAGCTGAGAGTTAGGACAACATTAAATTATTTCAATAGATTTGCATGTCGTCCAGTTACTGTTACTCTTGCTTCAAATAATTTGTTTCTTCTACAAGAGGAAACATGTTTCTTAATTTAAAATTAGTTCTTTCTTATTAATTATATATATGGTAGATCATAGATGATGGAGTTGCTTGTTATATGGTAAGAACTTATTTAATAAAATGTTAAGAGTCAATGGAACAACAGACTCAATTTTTATTTTCAATCAAATTCGAATGAGACTCGTAATGAATATTTTCAAGGATATATAATTTTGACAAAAAATTACCTATGGTGTCCTTCTCCTGTTTTTGAAAAAATTTGAATAAAAAAGCTACCTTGATAAATGCTAGGAAAATTAATTTCTAAAACTAATGGCAGTAGATTTTATTTGTGTCCCAATTCGTCCAATAGTGGCCATAGTTATGAAGTGGAGAGTAATGTGGGTCACTTTCAATGAAATATAATAGGAATATTTTGCATCTGTTATCTCATTATGTTTCTCTTTCACAAATGAAAAATATCTTTCTACTACCACATATAAAATCAATTATTAAATGTTAGTTTTGAAATATATTACTTAATGTAACTTAAAAAATTAAATTACTTATATAATGTTATATATATATATATTACTTTTTTCATGTATATCTTCTGTTTGTTTGTTTGTCCTTTGATCCTAATGGCAAGCTTGCATTTTTTTTTGTAGTGATCAAATATTTGTGTGGCATTATTTTGTGTAGATTGATCATAATCAATATCAAAATGCAATTGTTGGGTTTTGGTTTCAATTTTAGCTATTGCGTCTCTTTAGATTAAAAATTTAAAAACTAGGAAGGAAATTGCTTCTCACCCTCATGTGATCGAGATTATGAAAGAGAATATTATATTAATAGTATTTTATATAGTGGTAACCAGCATTGTATTGATGTGATAAGGATGAGATCGGTTTGTCTTTTTTAATTTGTGTAATATTCTTAGTAGGAACAATTTGTTACAATCAACAAAATCGGTGAATATTAGGGAGCAAGTAGTTATATTTTTACATATTATTGGTCATAATGTAAGGTTTTTAGTGATTGGATCTAGATCTTATAGATCAATTGAGACAATTCACCGTTATTTTAAGGTTGTATTGAGAGCTATTTTGAAATTGTATAAACTAGTTATTAGATTACTTGATGAGTCAACTCCTAGTGAAATCAGAAACAATCCAAGGTTTTATCCTTATTTTAAAGATCGAATTGGAGCATTAGATGGAACTCATGTTCATGCATCTATTCCACTTAGCTCTCAAGGAAGATTTCGTAGTCATAAATGGGGGACAACACAAAATGTATTAGCTGTCATTACATTTGATTTGAAATTTTCTTATGTTCTAGCTGGTTGGGAAGGTAGTGCACATAATTTTCGTATTTTAAGTGATGCACTTTCACGCCCAGGAGGATTAAGAATTCCGGAAGGTAAGAATTAACATTAAATACCAAATAGTTCAAGTAAGCTCATAATTTGTTAGTAATAATTATGTTTTGTAAAATTGTAGGTAAATATTATCTTGTTGGTACTGGATATGGCATCCGAAATGGATATATTACCCCATATCGTGGTGTCTAATATCATTTAAAAGAGTTTAGTGATTAAGGTCCAGAAAATGCAAAGGAACTCTTTAATCTTTGCCTTTCATCATTGCAATTTGCTATTGAACGTGTTTTTGAGATTTTAAAGAAACGGTTTCGTGTGTTAGATGTTGAACCATTTTGGAATTTTCAAACTCAAGTAGATATATTTTTGGCTTGTTGCACCATTCATAATCATATAATGGGAGTTGATCCTAGTGATTTACTTAATCAAGGATTATATGATAAACTTGAGCCTGATTTGATAATACCAACTCTTACGGAGCGACAAGAAAGAGAAGAAGCAAGAGAATGGTCTGCTAAGAGAGAGGAAATTGCACAAACTATGTGGACTGATTATATGGCTAGAAATATTAGGTAGGTTTAGGGCTTAGGGTTATTGTTTCTATTAGGTAGGTTTAGGGCTTAGGGTTATTGTTTCTATTAGGTAGGTTTAGGGCTTAGGGTTATTGTTTCTATGTTATGTATGTTTTTGTATTAAATTTTTTTTTAATGTTGGTTGGATATTGATATTGAAATTAGTTTGTTGTATTTTGAAATTATAATGTCTTAAAGTTGTTTGATATTGAATTTATTATGTTTTAAGCTTGTTGGATATTGAAATGATTGACAATGATAATTATTAATGTAGAATGGGTAAGGGCAACAAAGAAGGGACAACCAAGCAATTCATGTGGACAAAACCAATAGAACATCCTTTTCTCGAAATTCTAGCAGAGGAGGCCCAGAAAGGAAATAAGCCTTCTAACACTTTTAAAGCAGTTTCTATTAACTGAGTTGTTGTAGTTATTTCTAAAAAATTCCAAGTTCAATGTGATTCTAAGCATATGGAAAATCATTTGAGGACTGTAAAAAATCAATGGCAAATTATATGCACAATTCGGGCCGAAAGTGGTTTTGGATGGGATGATAACATGAAAATGATCGCATGTGATAGATCGACATATGATACGGTAGTGATTGTAATATATTTATATATATGTTAAATATATTTCATCATTATATTCTTTACTTGTTATCCTAATTTTGTATAATATCCAACAAGCACACAAGAAGTATGAACCATTTTTAAATAAAAGCATTGATTATTATGATGAAATGGCTTTGGTTGTTGGCAACGATATGGCAACAGAGAGTTTTGCTTGAACATTTGCTGACATAGACTTGGATGATAGTAACCACGATTCAGTGCTTGTAGACTACGACAATGAAAAGGTTGAGGTAAGAACATATGTATCTTCATCTAGCACATCTAAACATAAAAGAAAAAATGTTCAAGAAAGTGCCATTCATGAACAAACTAAATTTGTAGGTGAACAACTTGGCAAGATTGCAAATGCATTGGAACAATTTATTGCGGATAAGATACCACATCTTTACAAAGAATTAATGTCGATGGAGGTGGAAGGATTTGATGGCGACTTCCTTTGTAGTGTGTTTGATTATCTTGTGAGTCATGAATCCGAGGCCAAAACTTTCTTAGTCAGTAGTACGAAGCATAGAAAATTTTGGCTTCAAAAATTTTCTCAAGTTTGAAGATATATATGCTTTAAAGTAGTGTAGTACTAATTATATGGTGTAATACTTATTATGCACTTGGACAATATTGTAGTTATCATATGGTGTACTACTAATTATGTACTTGGATAATGTTATTAATTTGTAGTTATCATGTGGTGTACTACTAATTTGTAATATTAGTTATGCACTTGGACGATATTGTAGTTATCATGTGGTATAATACTAGTTATGCACATAGAAAATATTGTAGTTATCATGTAGTGTACTACTAATTTGTAATATTAATTGTGGTTTGAAAGCTAATTTATTATTATTAAATCTTTCTTTTTTTTATTTTTTTTATAACACAATTAGGAAACATCTATTCTCTTTGGTTGTTTTCAATTTATGATTATTAATATATTTAATTTGATGTATTTATAAATAAATTGTTGCAATATATGTAAAAATAATGTAAAATATAACTTTAATAGATATAAAATAAGCTCAATTAAACAATGAAAAATAATAAATTCTCAAATGTATGTTTGTTTCATTTAAAACAGTTTTCCTGAAATATTTTCAGGAAATCTACCAAACAACAGAAAATATTTTATACAGATTCATCCAAACACCAAAAAATATTAACTTTTCTAGAAAAGTAATTCATTTTCCAGAAATCATTTTCCAGAAACTATTTTCAATCAAACAAACGGAGCCTCACTCTTTAGAGGAATATCTTATCAACGTTTGCCTAAACTTCTTACATCACTAAATTTCCATTGATTTTATTATCGTTTTAAATTAAAAATAACTTTTTTTTCTCAATCCTAAGCAGAATTATGTTTTTCATCTTGCAACAACCTTAGTTGTTAGGCTATTGAACCTCCTATTTGACACTATTATACATGGTGATTTAGGATGCCTTTTCAAACAAAGTTAAGGGGAGATTGTTGGGGTGGAGCAGAGGTAGAGGGGGAGACCTCCACTGTAATAACCCGGTTTCAGTGAAATCGGAATAGTGATTTTGAGACCACAAATTTGAGGTAAAAATATTTATTTTATTATTATTTTAATTTTTACAGAACTATATTAAGGTCATGTTAAAATTTTGTTAAGAAATTTTGACGTTTGCATGTTTAATTAAGTAAAAAGGACTAAATAAAAAAAAGTGCAAAAGTAGAGTTCTAGTAGCTAAAGATATCTAATGGCTATAGAACCTTAATATAATAGTACTTAGGTGGTAATTATATCATTTCTATGATAGTGGACATTTATGAGATTGGTTTTATTGAAATTATGAATAATTTTAAAGGTTATAAAGGTAATATAGTAAATAAAGGTTAAAATTAAATAAAACAAAAAACTCACTCATCTTCTCCAAGTGCTTCCATCATCGAAAATTGAAGGTTAGAAAATCATTTAGGGTTCTTGAAATTTTGGCAATCCTTGGTGGTGCATGTAAGTAAATTTTGAGCTCGCTTTTAATGATTTTTATTTTTTCGAAATCATTGTAGCTTAATCTAGCTAGTCCATGGACTAATTTTCAAAATTGTTAAAGGTATAGGGTTTTTCCATGAATGTTCTTGCTTTACTTATGAAGTTTTTTGGAAGAAAATGAGTTCTTATTGTTAAATAAACAACTTTTGTAAAGTGATTTTTGATGAAATTATCATTTAGAGACTTATTTGTAAAAATAGTAAAAGTACATGGTGAAATTGTGAAATAATGATTTGTATGAGTTGATATGTGTTCATAGTAAATTTGGCTAGCATGGGTTAGGGATGAAATTACCTAAATTCCCATTTATGAGCTGAAGGACTAAATTGTAATGAAGTTAAAATGTTAGAGGTAAAAATGTAAATTTGCAAAAGATGAATTTTGGATTAAATTGAATATTGCATGTATTAAATAGATTGAATTTGCTTATTTAGATCAAGATAAATCTCAGCTGGACCTACATCAAGGGAAGACCAAAGTTACGGATTAGCTCGATCGTATTTCTTCGTCTTAGTTGTCGAGGTAAGTTTATAATATTTAAATGTATAATTGAATTTCCATACGTATTTATAATTATATAATTAAATGCTTATGATAATTACCCTTGAATTGCACATATGTTTCCCTGTTTGTACTTTAGTACCCCTAAATTACAGATACTTACCCCTGTTTACACTCTAGTAACTTCAAATCGAGTAAAATAAGATTTTCATTCTTTTGTTGTTAAGTTAAAAGATTTACTATATTCTTACTAAGCTCCAAAAGCTTATTTGTTTTTGTGTATTGCTTTGTAAATCGTTATTGCTAACTTTTGGACGAATCAAATCTCCGGATCACACTATCCACCAATGTTGGTAGTTCTTGTACTCCTTAGGGTTGTGGCATGTATATGTGGTTATAAAGGTTGTTATGATATCTTTTGGACAAAATATTAAACTAAGTTGTTATGCATTCTATTAAGGTTGTAAATATGTATCCTTTTGGTTCAAATAGAATGGTATGAAAGTATATGCTTGTGGTTTGTTTTGGCTTGTTGATGAATTAAGTTGCTATGATAGAAATGGTCTTAATTTTTGTATGTTTTAATATGATATGGAACAAGATGTGTATATTGGAAGCAATGTTAATTATACATATGTTTTGGAAAGTTTGATGAATTGTGATTGAGGTGCCTTTTGGCATATTGGTTATATGGATCTTTGGTATAGGGAATTGGTTTTATTATGCATGATTTAGATATGTTTTAAGGTCTTATCTATATGTACAAGTTGCTTGTAGGTTCATGTTTGATTGGATGGAAGAAATGGCTTGATTTTGGCCATTTTCTTGTCCACACAACCTAAGACAAGGGTGTACGTATTAGCCGTGTGTGACACAAGGCCATTCGACACGGTCGTGTGTCCCCTGTAGGTTTTAATGGTTGTTTTTGAAAGTTACATGGCCTGAAACCTGACATGGCACATGGGCACAGCCTAGCACATGGGCGTGTGGCTTGGCCATGTGACCCAAGTCAGAAAGTTATACGAGCACAAACACGGGCTGTGACACATCTATGTGTCCCTATATCGAATGTTACACGGTCTAAGACATGGGCATGTGTCTCAGTCGTGTGAGGCACACGGCCTGACCATACTGCCGTGGGATTAGTCTTGAATCATCCTAAAGTGTTTTTAAAGCCTCAAGGGCTCGAACAAGAGATGATATGCATATGTTTGAATGGATTATGATATGATTTATGAAATGTTTTAAAAATGAATATTTTTAGGTTATATTTTTACGATAATGCTCCGTAGCCCTATTTTGGCAACGGATACGGGTTAGGAGTGTTACACTCACTATCGTCCCTCTCCCACTCTACTATTGTTGAACTTGAGAAAAAATAAAAAAATAATTAAAAATTTAAATTTTACATAAAAAGGAAATCAAAATAAATGTAAAATCAAGAAGTTGAGCAAAAACAACTAAGAACGAGGACATTTTCAAATCCTGTAAAAAGCGAAAATATGAGACAAAGAATTTAGAAATGAAAGCAGGTATTATTAATTTATTATGGTACCCATTATTCGAGAAAATTTTTGGTTGATGAAATAAAAAATCGAAAGAGAATAATTCTTTGGGAGGTTTTGGAGGTAGCAACAACAGTAAAGAGGGTCGAAGAAGGGACACAGTGGGAATTTTAAAATTAGGATCAAATTGAGAATATTTATAATTTTCACGGTTAATTTTTTTAAAAAAATTATGATGAAATTGATATAATATGTAAATATTGTGGGCTAAACTTGTTATTAGACCAATTTTTAATTAAATGATCGAACTATGCAATATGGATGCTTAAATTATAAATTTTTATTTTAATCGCTTAAACTAAAAATGTTTTTATAATTGGGTGAGTATAATTTACCTAATATATTTTAATGATTTAACTTCTATTATACTAAACAATTTCTTATAAAAAAATATAGGTAGAAAAGATCAACGCAATATGATTACAAACTTAAAAGAACTATCAACTTAGAAACGAGTACTACACTCAACTAATATTATATTCCTTACAACATCGGGGGGGAGGCAAAATAGTTGTACATTACCCACAACACTTGAACTTATTTTGGCCATATGATCTGCAACCTTATTCTGAAATCTCGAGATGTGGCAAAATCTTACTTTCCAATCTTGTTTGAGGAAACTATATACTAAGCGTAACTCGCCCAAATTACTATTAGTCGTTCCTCCCACCAAAATTAATTCTATCAGAAGCGCGTTGTCACATTCAAACTCTAGTTTCCTATAACCGTTTTCCCATGCTATTTGAAGACCTTGCAGCACAACTTTTGCTTCAACCTTAAAAATTGTGTCCTTACCTATACGTACTAAGAAACCACACGACCAATTTGCATCAGTGTCTTTAAACACCCCCCAATAAAAGTGTCTAACCTTAATGAAGGTAATGCTCCATCCATGTTGAGCTTAATCCACCTCTCTCTAGTGGCGACCAACATATTGCAGTGACTGTCGGATTGGCATGTATCAGATTAGAAGACGACAAATTATAGCTCCTTACCTAAGCAAATCATGTATCAACTATATCTTGAGCACAATTATGGCATTAGAAAAAAACATAGCAATGTCGACTTTTCCATAACAACCAGCATAAAATAGAGAAAAGGGTATGCCAATCAAAGTCTCCAACATCACAGAGACTTGTGTTCTGCACATTCCACAATAGCCAATCCTTAAGATTCATTGAAAAGAAATCTACTTAAGCATGTCTTGGCACAATACAAAGCCAAACCGACTTAGAGAAATAGAAATCATGAATTGCATAGTTACTAGTTTCATTAGCATTACCACATCACGGACAGTGCCCATCATCAGTCATATGTCGCCTTGCTCATTCCCCATTCATCAGAATTCTATCTTGCCAAAGAATCTAGAGAAACACTCGCACCTTTTGAGGTGTCTTAGCCTTCCAAATCATCTTCCAAACTTTAGGGAATTCGCCAGCCTCATTTGGACAAAGATTCATATAAGTTTCAGCCATGGAAAAAGAATCTTTTGTCATCCATTTCCAAATTAAATGATCCGGTCCTACATCTAATGAAGAAGGCATCAAACCTGCTATCTACAAGAGAATCTAATAAGAAACTAAGCTACATAAATGATTCCAATCCCAATTCCTAAATTTGTCTACCAAAATACAAACATGTAATGTGTCATCCAGATTGCCATTACCTTTGAAAAAAATTCTAAGAGGACCAACCTGCCTAATCCACACATCATTCTAGAAGTTCGTTAATTGCCCATCACCTAATGACCAATAAACATTGATGATTATATCCGACCAAATCTTCATGAAAGATCTCCAAACAAATGAACAATTACTCCTTGAAATCGATGTTGGCAATGCCCCATGAATATTATATTTGTTTCTAAATAAATGAACCCACAACACATTTGTATCAGTGTGTAATTGAAATCCTAATTTCATTAAGAATAAATTATTTTGAACAGATAAACTCCTCAATCCCAGATCACCCGCACATAAAGGTTGGCAACATTTTTCCCATGGCAAAAGAGTCTATTTCCTTGCATCCGAATTAGCTCCCCATATGAAGTTACATGCTAATTTTTCAATCTCATTGCACACGAAAACAGGAACACGAACAACACTCTAGAAATGGTTTGGTATAGTAAGTAAAACAGATTTTACCAATGTTATTCTTCTTGCCTAGAAGAGCCATTTTGCATCCCATCCATTCATTAACTCTTTTGTGCAAAACAGACATCCCAAGATAAAATCCAAGATCCTTGACTCGGTTGAAGCCTAAATTCATGCATTATGTAGCTGCTAATCCATCTGGAATATTAGGTGGAAAATAGACTTGTGATTTACTTCCGAGAATTGATAAAACGTACTCAAAATTTCATTAATGATAGCCACTTGATCTCTATCTGCCTCACAAAAAAGAATAACGGCGCTTGCTAAAAACAAATGTGACAAGGCCGAACCTCTCATTGATAGAAATAGTGGCCACCATTTCTTCTGTTCCACAGCAACTTTAATAAGATGTCCTAACCTTTCCATACACAAGACAAATAAATACAGTGAAAGAGGGTCACCTTGCCTTATCCCACATGAAGGCTTAAAATACTCAGTAACCACTCCATTCCTGTAACACCCCTAACCTATATCCGTCACTAGAATAGGGTTACGAAGCATTATCAAACTTATTTATTAAATAATCATACATTTCATATTCATTTCTCAAATCTAAACGAAACTCATTCAAATACAGTCATATAGTCCCTAACACAAGCCCTCGGGCTTAAAACAAGCATTAGAAGTGGTTCAGGACTAAATAGAATACTTAATAATTTTTTTTTGAAAAGCATAAAAAATTATAAAAGTGTAGGGGACACACACCTGTGTGGCCAGGCCGTGTGTCTCACACAGCTAGGAAACACGTCTGTGTCACAGGTCGTGTGGACATTCAAAATAGGATCACATGGCCGTGTCTCAGCCTATGTCTGACCCCGTGTAACTTACTGACTTGGGTTATACGGCCAACCACACGTCCATGTGACTAGCCTATGTACCCTTCGAAATGGCCTCACACGCCCGTGTGCTAGGCCGTGTGAAAATTAGAGGGTATACTAACTTGTGCCACGTGGCCAAGTCACACGCCCATGTGTTAAATCGTGTGAAGCTACTGAGTTGGTCTCTAAATAAATATCAGGGGACACACAACCGTGGCACCTGGCCATGTGTCATACACAGCTAAGACACACGACCATGTCTCTGCCCGCGTGGACAAAAATAGTCTATTTTCCAAGCCATTTTTCTCACCCAAATTTGCATCAACCTAAGCACATCAAATAGCAAATGACCATATCATCAATAAGCATTCAAACCAATCTCAACCAAGTACAAATCATGCGATAACAATATCAACAACAATAATGCTCATAAACATCACAATTTGTCATTTCAATACATACCAATATCACCTTTAAGAATTCACCTAAATGGTCACTTTCTTATATGCATTATCTTCCCTAATGCTTAGCATGCTAATACATTCTCAATTTCAACTATTTGGTACCAAAACACAATCTCACAAGAAAAGCAATCATATAGCAACTAAACACCACATTTCACAAGACCATATTTACATATATACATTTCAAAATATATGACTACTTACAAGCCAATTCAAATGGCCAAAATTCATCAAGACATAAAGGCTACATTAGCCAAAAGACCTCTACATTCCATATAACTAAAATAAACAAAGTTCAAAGTCACCAAAACAATGGCTGGATAGTGTGTTGAGATCTCTAACAACTTCTAATCCGAGCAAGCTTCGAAATCACTACAAAACATGAAAAAGTAAACAGAGTAAAGTATTAAGCTTAATAAGTTCGTATAGTGTAAAACTCAACTTACCATATACACACAATTTAAGTAATCAAACATATCATAATATAAATCATATTGATCCACAAACCTATCACATATTCATTCACAAGGTTAGATATGAAATCACAAATCTTATAGATCCAATTCTCATATGATTCACATACATACTTGTACTGGTTCATATTTAATTCACCTGCTTTCGTAACATCACTATGTCTGTTGAACCATTTGGAATAATATCGGATACTCGGGTATCTCGTACACTAAGTGCCAATACATGGTCGAAGCCATCTCTATCTCATATCACATATAGATGCTCACTCTCGAGCTAACACTAGGTCTGCTCACACAAGCTGATGGTCAAGACGTAACTACACGATGCTGTTCACACAAACTGATGAGTAACCGCAACAAATGACGAAAAACTTAGCCACCGGTAAAACGTACAGGACCAACACCCAAAACACGGTAACCCTTAATGACATGTCATTTGTATCCTATCTATTCCTAAGGTTCAAATGGGATTCATACATTGCCGATAACTCGTCGAGAATTTTCGTGAAGTTGTATTCATCAAGAATGCAACAATAAAGTATTTAAAACACAATTACTTTAATGTTTATTAACATACGAACTTACCTTGATCACAAAAACGACGAAATAAGATTGACTAGTTTGATACTTTATCTTTCCCTCGATCTAGATCCGTACGAGGCTTAACTTGATCTAAATAATCAAATTCAATCTATTTAGTATTCATTCTATTCAATTCAGCCCAAAATTCATATTTTAGCAAATTTACACTTTTACGCCTAATATTTTAACTTCTTTACAATTTAGTCCTTAGCTCATAAAAATGTAAATTCATGTAATTTAGTCCACACCCATGCTAGCTGAATTTCATACAAGCTTATAGCAGCCGACACATTTCATTAATTCACACATTTCACCATATATTTTTCACATTTTATCAATTTAATCCTTGTTTATCATTTTCAACCAAAATCACTGTACAAAACTTGTTTATCTAATAACAACCATTTATTTTCTACCATCAAACATCAAAACACATACACATTCATCAATGGTAAAACCCTAATACTTTAACAGTTCCCTGGGCTAGCTAGGTTAAGCTACAATGACTCCAAAAACATAGAAATCATTAAAAATAGGACAAAAATGCACTTACATGCACTAGGATAAGTTGGCCGAATACTTGGAGCTCTTTAATGGTTATTCTTACCCTAATATTCAGTTGGAGAAGATGAATGAATGATAACCTTCAATTTTTTATTTAATTTTTACTTTTAATTTCTAATTTACTTAATTAACATTAATATAAAACCTTTAAAGTCTATTAATAAGTGCTCATATTTGTCCAGTCATACTAACAATGGTATATTTACCATATAAGGACCTTCACTTTAAGGTTCCATAGCTATTAGACAACTTAAGCTATTAGAACACAACTTTTGCACTTTACGCGATTTAGTCCTTTTTAATGAATTGAGCATGCGAACTATTAAATTTATTTACGAAATTTTTATACAATCATACTATCATGTTGTAGACCTTAAAATAATAATAAAATAATTATTTCAACTTCGGATTTGTGGTCCCGAAACCATTGTTTTGATTTCACTGAAAACGAGCTATTACAATTCCATAAGACCTGAAATGAAGCCAATGACACACAATTCAAGATTACCAAAACCAACAAAGTTGGAAAACTCGCCTCTGTTAGGGTATCCTCTAGAAAATCTCGTTTAAACTTATCATAAGTTTTTTCTAAATCAATCTTTAAAGCCATCCAATACATTTTCCCCTTAGACTTCCGCATGGAATGCACTACTTTCTGTGCAATGACAATATTATTTGAGATAGAATGGCCGACAACAAAACTAGCTTGATTCTATTTGGTTATTTTTGGCATCAACGGTATAAGCCTATTAACAATCGTCTTTGTAATTATCTTATAAAGCACCGTACATAAATTAATTGGTCTAAATTGAGTGATCAACTGTGAATTTTGAACTTTGGGTAGCAAAACCAACAACGTTTTGTTTAGATTCGGATCCAACAGTTAGCCCTTTAAAACTTTTCGAACCATACAACAAACCGAAGAAGCGATATCTTCCTATTGCGTTTGAAGAAACTCCGCCTGAAATCCATCAACACCTAGGGCTTTTAATGGAGCCATATTAAAAACTGACCTATAATTAGATGCTTCTACCAACAAACTCTCCTTATCAACCATTGACAACAGAGGGAATTTACCTCGACATGGAAACACTTCATCAACAGAATGACCAACTTAATATAAATGTTTAAAGAAGCCCACCACATGTTTTATTAGTGCCTTATTATCAAAACACTAATCCCCATTAGCAAATTAAAGACCTTTGACTCTATTCCTTCTCCTCCTCCTCCTAGCAAGAGTGTAACTATGGAAAAAATTTGTATTCTTATCCCCACTATAGAACCACGCCACTCTCAATTTTTGAAACCAAAAGAGTTCCTCATGTTTCAAAACCTCCTCTATATTTTTCGTAACTTCAATTCTTATCGCGTAGCCTCGAAGACTATGGAAACTCTAGTATTCGTTGGATATGTTCCAATTCCAAAATTAATTTACACTTACACACAAAAATATTCCCATAAATGCGTTTATTCCACTCCTGAACAACTTTATGGAAATTATCCAAATTCTTGACTACCTCTCCATCAACTTGCCAATTTTCAATAACAAAAGTTCTGGATTCAAGATGCAATATCCAACTCGTAAGGCACCAAAAAGGGCAACACCCACTAACCGCATTTTGGCTAAGAGAAACTAGGATCAGTCGGTGATCTGATTTTAACCTATGCATATTTTGAACGGAACAAGTAGGTGCAAAAGACTCCCATTCTACATTACACACTGCTCTATCCAATCACTGAGATAAAGTCCCTCTTCTCCAGGTAAATCGAGGGCCACTATACCCTAAATCCCTAAGCCTATTGTTAAACAAAAACAAGTTGAACAATCCATAATTGAATTGAAATCACCAACAATAATCCATGGCCCAACCATTGAGACTGCAAGTAAATCTAAAAACCGCCAAAAATTGCATTTTGTGGACAATTGAGGGTTCGTATAAACAACAATACAAAGAAAATTAGTAGCACTATCCTTGGATTGAATTTTCATGTGAATTGCTTGAGGATGCAATTCTAATATGTCTACTAAAATATTGTCACTTCACAATATCTATATTCCTCCTACAAACCCATTCGCTTCAATACGAAAAGAATTAGGGAAACCCATTTTTGAGATAACTCCATTTGGTCATTTTCCACTTATCCTCGTTTCAAATAGACAAATTAAATCTGAACAACATTCCCTCCTGTATTAAGCAACAAAATTATAGAATCGGGGATGCCCGGCTCCTTGACAATTCTAAAATAATAATTTATTATCCATAAACAAAAATAGCATACACCACAAACCAAAAAAAACAACACAATACTTGACTTCAGTAAATACCCACTTTGGTAGTGTTAACCACCATAACTTTCGCCCATCCGACTGATCATCCGTCATAACATCTCCTTCAGTATCTCGTTCTAATTGTTTAACAATCCTTTCCATTGCGTACGGAGGATCGCAACCTTCCACTATCCAAATCCCCAAATAAGAAGACATTACTCTCCCTCTCTAAAATTATACTAGCATTTTCTTTTTCGGTGATCTGCACCGCCTTATGCTTCCCCTTATCCAAATTTGAATGAACAATAACGGTTTTGAAAGATGTATTCCCATTCCTACCACTCAAATCATTTTGGGACATTGTAACCTTATCAACAGACACATTTGGTCCAACATAATTAAATGAACCCACGTTGCTATTATTGGGCTTCAAAATCCTAGATCCCATTTGGACATGTGGATTGCCACCAGCCTGTTTTACCAACCCAGAATTAAAAAAGGAGTCCACACTCCCATTCTTCATTTTACCACTTTTGACTCTTGATTTAACTCTACTACTAATTATTACTCCTTTATTCTTTCCAATAGAAACCATATTCTTTCCCATGGTGTTATCTTTGGCAATAAAACCACTAGATGCACCAACAATCTCTAATCCCTTTTCATCGCCTCAATATCTCCATGTTTCTCACCATCAATTTGGGTACGAATCTCAGTCTCCATAATTCTCGGATCTTTAGTAACAGTCGCAAACCGTGACCCGTCAAAAGAGTTATTGTTTGCCGCTTCTTCGGTTGCCCCCATGTTACGGGTTCTACCTCTTTGACGGCGCTCTACTAGCATCCACGATCCAAAAGGCTCCTCCTCCACCTGATGTTGAAGACTGACCTCCTCAACCACTGGGGTGGATTTTCCAGACTCATTTTCCGACGAAGGAACTTTTTGTGTCAAACATAATTCCGAATTATGCCTATAGAGACCACATTTGAAACAAATAAATAGCAAGGATTCATATTCGATTCGTTGTACACGACTATTGATTTTGACCTTGGAAATCAACGACTTTTTTAGGTCAACGCACACAGCTAATCAAGTAAATCTTGCCCTGCAAGCACTGTCTGT
Organism: Gossypium longicalyx; assembly: GCA_025698465.1. NCBI lineage: Eukaryota > Viridiplantae > Streptophyta > Magnoliopsida > Malvales > Malvaceae > Gossypium > Gossypium longicalyx. The sequence continues at coordinate 37,332,985 of CM046999.1, read as the reverse complement.
TCGTTCATCTAATTTGATCACCGGACCTATGGCTTTCATGATAGCTCGGATGAAAAAACTCGAGTAGTAACCTTCAGGTAAACCGAGTAACCTTACCTAAACAACTTGAATGTCCACTTCGTTTTGAGAAGTTTAAAAATCCAGCGGCTATGGCTTCACCTTCAGATACTGTCCATAAATTACCCAAGAACCCCCTGTCAATACCTTATGATAATCATCATCATCCTGAAAACGCACCAAGAAAAAATCATTTTCCAAGTCCATAAGCTGGAAAGAAAATCTCATACTCTACAACAATGAAACTTTTTCAGAAGAGCATTGAAACCAATTTTCCTCTCTAACAACTTCACAACAATAGTTCTCGCCATTTTCCGCTCAATGAACTTTTGAACTCGATCCGAAAACGCGATAAACGGAATACCGTCTACCACCTCAGTCATCACATCTCCATCCAGTAGTTCAAAATTTTCTTCAAAATTATCAGTCTGCATTGGAACCGTAGCCGAACCCATCAATGTTGACTTATAAGATGCTTTAGGAGTTTTCGGTGATTGAACCTTTCGAACATTACCATCCACCATAAGGTCCTCCACATCCGGTGGCATGTCTGGCCTCCTTCGAACCTTCTTCGTCACCTGACCTACACCACTATTCGATCCAACATCAATAGCACCCATCACAAAATCCCGTTGGCAACGACTCATTCATCTTTTTCACAAAATCCCCTCTAGGTATGTTAATTTCAAAACCCTTAAATATATACACATATTGATTCCATTTAATATTTTCATACTTATTATTTATTTATTAATCAAATAATATATATAATTTACATGTTTATATTATAATTTTTTAATACAAGCTACTCTATATTTAAAATATTTATTCACAATTTGGGTAACAAATAAGATGTAAAAAATTATTAATAATATTATTTAAATTATAATATATTAATGTAATATTTAAAGCATGATATTTTTTGTATTATTTTAATATTAAATATTTTTAAAATTAAATAATACTAATAATATTGATTTTAAATTAATTAAATATTTTTAAAAGTATTTTGTAATTACAAGACTTTTTTAATTTATTAATGACATTTTAAAAAAAAATTACTAAGAATTTTAAACAAAAGTTAATATTATTAAAATATTATAAATTTACTATAACCCTTCGATGATAGCGGAAAACAAATTTATATTTAAGTTGTACTTTAAACTAGGAAAGTTGAGTTTGTTGGTAAGTGATTTGAGTGACATTTGGTATCATAATTTAATAGTTTAATGTCACATCAGTAATTTCATTTTGAATTTTAGGATTTTCATATTGAAATGTTGACGTGATATTAAACTATGAAAAATGGATAAAGATAATGTGATATCATTGTTTCATATAATTCTTCTCCCAAATTTAATTATCTCAATTGTATTATGCATTTAGAGAAATGATTGTATGAAATAGGGATAATATCCATTTCCAATAGTTTTATACCACATCAGTAATTTCATCTTAAATTTTAGGACTTTAATTTGAATTTGATTTTTTTCAAAATGAAAATACTGATGTTATATAAAATTATTAAGAAAGAAATACAAATAACATGACGTTATTATTTCATACAATTATTTCCCTATGCATTTATGCCATAAATGGAATCCAACGTGCTTTAACTATTTGAAGTATTAATGAAAGAAAAAAAAAAGATTAAATTACCTAAAAAGGCCCATTTCCAAGTATATTTACGGAAATGGGCCGATTACACCATTATTTACCGAAAAAGGTCACTTTTTACAAAACGCGCTTACGTGGCCGCGTTTAAAGGGGAAATTGCCAGTAAAGCGCACCCCCAAGGGAGCTTTTTTTGCGATGTCAGCAAAACATTTCCATGTCAGCGCGTTTTGCTGACGTGACAAAAAAGGCTCCCTTGGGTGTACGCTTTGTTGGCAAAATTTGAACCCGAACGGATATTTTTTTTATCACTTGGGGGGGTCCAACGGTAAAAAAAAAGTATAAAATCCCCTCCTATTTTTTCACACATATTTTTTTTACAATTTAGCAAAAAATCTCTACAATTTATCCCTAAAGCTCTCAAATTTCTCATTAAATTTCTCAAAGCTCTTTATAATTAGTTATTTAATTTAAATTTTTTTAAATTAGTATTATTTTTTTATAATTTCAAAAATATTTGATCGTGTTAGCAATTGCGGGGGGATTAATTCGTTTTGATCATAAACATATCTCCATCGAACAAATGAAAATGGTAACAGTTTATTTTAAATTTTGAATATTATTTAATATTTTTTCATTTATGTAATTTTAATTAATTTGTATTTTATAATTTTTTATAACAGTTTGTAGATCGGGTGTTACAATATTATATTCATAATATGTCTGATCTGCCATACCGTTGATAGGAAATTACTTGAGGGAAGCGGGTTTTTGGCACGCAGCGACTATAGGGCGGGGGTGCAAGTTAGACCTGAAACTTATTAGCACGTTAATAGAGAGGTGGAGACTGGAGACGCACACATTCCATCTTCCATGTGGAGAGTGTAATATCATATTAGAGGATATCCACTTACAATTAGGATTGCCGGTGGATGGGGCCGCTGTAACGCCCCAAAAATACTTATTTCGGCTTTTGTGAAAATGTGACACAACTGTGTATCTACTTCAGTGGTTAAATGTTCTGAGAGTGTCTGAGAGGCCTCAAGTTCAAGCTCTGTCTTTGAAAAATTTTAATATTTTCTTGGTCTAAGCCTTGTGTTTGGGGAGTGGGCTTATATTAAATTAATTGTAGAAACATATCAGAATAGGCCTACTGGTTTGGTGGTTAGGTTGAGTGTTAGGTTGCTGAAGGTCCTAAGTTTGAATCTTTGCATTAGCAAGAGAGGGTTATTTTTGGTTCGGTTGTCAGGTCGAATTTCGGCTGGACTGAAATTCTGAGTAGTTGTGGAGTAGTGGGTTTAAGTGAGAAAATTAAGGGATGTGATAATAACTTGTGGTTTCTTTCTATTTTTGTTTCTTCTTTTATTTTTTTCAAAATAGGGTTTTCTCCAAAAAGTTCTAACATTCATTCTCTTTTTCCTCTATTCTCTTCTGCTCTCTCAAAATTTTACTCCATATCTTCTAAGTTCTCATCATCGTTTCTTTATCGTGGTTGTTCCGTCGGGTGCTGGAAAAGGCGTTGAATTAGTGAATAGTACTTCAGCGACGTGCTTGAGTGTGTAGTGGTTTCTATTGGCGGTAGGTTTTGGAAGACTCAGGAGTGGTTTCAAGTCAAATCTGCACCAGGTGTGTACCCAAAAATGCAAAAAATGAGGTTTCGATGAAAGCTAAAAACTCTACTGTTGATGCTACATGGGCGTGTGGTGGCCCGTGTGGTAGGTCGTATGCTATAACACCGGCGTGTGATCGATGAGGCCAGCCCGTGCGCGCAAGACACGACAGTGTGATGGCCAAGTAGGCCGTGTGCGATATACAGGCTAGATTGATTTGGGCCGTGTGGGCCATACAGGCATGTAGGTCAATACGGATAGTCTACACGGGCGTGTGAAAATCTGGGCCAGGCCATGTGATCCATACGACCAATGCCAAATTGGGCCGTATAGGCCACACGAGCATGTTGGCCCATACGAGCAGGCCACGTGGGCGTATGAGCCCATTTAACTGAAATGCGTTCTAACGTTGCACGAGTCGCCCAAGTCGGTTGTGAACCTACTATAGGGTCGGTAAGCACTACTTAGACCCTTAAATGCGTGAACTGTATATATGATGTATGTACTGAGCATGATGATTATATGACTGGACACTGAAATGTATGTATAACTGATATTCATGTATTAGCATGTCATATATTGTATGTTGTATTGCATTGGGTTGGGATGTTGATATTTGGAGGAAATGTACTGAAAGGCTCTTATGCCTATTATCTAGCAGCTCAGCTGCGGTTTATTGATTATGTGCCGCTTTCAGTACTACTTGGAGTATAGGGATGGGTGGGTGTTTTAAACCCCACATAGAGTGTAGGGATAGAATGAGATGGTGTGTAGAGGCTGGTTGGGTAGGACTCTATTTACTGATTAATGTATATCTGATACTGTTACTGTAATGGGCTTAGGCCTTAATGCATATCTGATACTGAAACTGAAATGGGCTAAGTCCCGAACTGCTACTGAAACTAAAATGGGCTTAGGCCTAGACTGCATTTGACTGATGACTTTTGTTAGACTGTATGCATGTCTTCTGTATGGATTATACATTGAGTTTACGTAAACTCACCCTTTTCTTTTTTAACTATATAGGTAATCCCCAGACTTAGACAGACCGGCGCGACGGAGGACTCAATGGTGACCACATGTTTATTGCAATGCTTAAACTTCATTAATGGTTTTACTCTCTATGTTTATGGGTTATTTCGGATGTAATTTGGGACTTTTGGATGGTTTGCATCTATTTTGGGATTTTTAATGGTTTTCATAAACTTTCAAACTGCAATGAAAACTTGGTTTTATTAAACACAACATTTTCCCTAAACGCGAACGATTTCCTTTAAATTTCACGGTTTTAAAAGCTTCTGCTACGGAATATGTATTTAAACGAATCAAACTAACAAGAAAAATAGTTTTGAAATGGATGAAAGTTAAATAAAGGCAAATAAACGGGAACGATTTAACTTGATAGGTTCGATTTCAAATTCCATTTCATGTGACATCGCTAGATTCAGCCATAACGTCTAGGCCAGGTTTGGGGTGTTTCAGCCGCACTCACCGAGTTTGTTCAATCTGCTGATTGGGGAGCCATATGCTACGATCTTTTGGGTGCAATTCTGGATAATATCTACGGAGGTCGAATTGAGATGGGCTAGTTACGAGACAAATTCTCGGAGTCGGGGAATAATTTGACTGAAATAGAAAGAATACGATATGCTTGGGCATACATCCTTGAGATGATTGGAGGTTATTTGATGTCGGACTTGTCACAAAACCTTGTACATCTAAGGTGGATGTTGAAACTCGTTGATTTTAGAGTAGCTGGCGAACTTAGTTAGGGCTTTGCCGTGTTGGCAACATTGTACCAAGAGATGTGCGGGGCGACACCACCAAATAAAGCCAAAATTTGAGGTTGCCTATAACTACTGCAATTATGGGCTCTTTTCGCTTTCTATTTTTACGTCCTTGAGTGAACCGCCATATACATTCCCACTCATAACGAGGTAAAATTTTTATTTGATTTTATAATTATTCCATAGATTTAAAATAAAATTATATGCTGAAAATTTATTTAATTAGGTAGAACCATCCGACGAGTTATTTTGGAATACCTATTGCTCTTGAAGATATACGGCTTCTATTAGACTAACGGTCAGAAGCGCAAGTAAGTATTAAATAAAATGTATTTACATAAAATAGTCGTTTCATATTTAGTATTTAGTATTTAGTGTTATGTATATAACTAATATTTTTATCTCGTTCATATAGTTTTAATAGACACCATACGAGGATCCGACAATACGGGCTGTAATTCTAAAATTTTTTTTTGAAAATCTGAACATTTGGCATGTTAAGGTCTTATAGGTTAACTATGCTAAGTGTTGCGACAATTTGGATTTCGACAACCAATTCTTGAGGAACCTAAGGTTCTCAATAATCAGCACAGAATTGACATACGAAAAATGAATACGGATTGGCTGTTATTTTGGTCGAAATATATCGATATTTGGGAAAATCAGTATGATCATATACCTGATCACGAACTGATCATTGTCCCAGAGTTAGTGTGTACCTCGGATTATATGCCATGGTTTAGAATCCATGGCAAACCATATTTACTGTCGGAAGAGCAGAGGGTCACAAATTCGTGTGGAAAAGGAACAACGGGGCCCTTTAAATACAATAAGAAGAGATGATGACACTGCCCATCAACAGTGCCCATACAATTACCGGGCCCATTAACAGCGCCTACATAATCACTAGGCCCAATGGCTCAACCGACGACACCCACATAACAGTCCCTTTAGATTATGCTAGGTGCGTATCCTAGCTCTTATATGTATCCTAACCCTTATATGTTTCCTTTTTCCAGTCCTATACTAGGTTGAAATGCATGGCCCGGTGCATCTCTTTTCCTGATGACTCTGACTCAACTGATGATATATCGACCATCATTGCCGCAGGGATCGCACGAGGCACCATCATTGAGCTCATCTCATTACCATTCCCCATCGCCTTATGGGATTCAAGCACCTCCGCTGTGTGTGATGTAAACATCTCTACATATTTTATTTTAACAATGTGGGTCATCCTCCCAACCCTCACAACCCTCACAACCACAACCCCCACCGGAGCAACCAAGGAGGAATCCAATGCGTAATGATCATCCACCCCCATGTGGCACTGATTTCGACTGGCATATACATTTATTTTTTAAATATATTTGTAGAAGTTGTTTCTATATTGTTTCATTTAATAAAAAAAGTTTTTTTTAATATTTTAATAGTAAATTAATTTTATATTTTGAATAAAATATAAGTTATTTTGAATAAGGTTGAATAGAAATAATGCAACATCGTTTTAGTAATTATCAACTATTTCGGTTTGGACATGATTGAATTGTATGACCCGGGTTCCTACAGCATCCATACAACTTCTGTTGGTTCGTTCTTTCTTGGATATCTATATTATTACGTATTCTACTCAAGCAAAGTCGATCTTTTGGTTTGCGACGCAATTATCTATTCGGTAATAACTTAAACAGAGCAAGCGATACAGACGACCACTTACGTTCATCTGGGACCGATGGGAATACGTGTCTCTACACATTGTACATGTATTCTATTTTGTACACTTCTTCGACATATCTTATGGGATCCAAACGGAGATTCTGACAAGCTGCAATTATATGAGCGCATGGTAACGAAGTGCGTCAAATGTCCCACAGTCATAAGTTCTATTTATCAGGTGTACACGATATTGCCCACCGATAATACATTGGCTCGGCCTGTCAAACTCCGTCACACGAAACCATAGGTTGTCGCGATCGTGACACACAATGTGTATCGTGTTGGCCCGCGTCTTCGCCTTGTTAATTTCTTCAATACCTTCTGTAACCATACATGGCCTCTTTGCATTTGACCTTTATAACTCCCTGCTCGCTTTGGAAATAGTACCGTCAAACGAAAATATGTCTCTCATACAATCGAGGTTATCGACAAATGACGCATTTCTTTTAGAATAGAATTTATGCATTCAGCCAGGTTTGTGGTCATATGACTGTATTATAGGTCACCGTCGTATGCTTGTGTCTACTATTCGAAAGGTATGTTACAGAGGTAGTCTGCGCCTTAATCGTTAACTGAACGCAAACTCCCCAACATCTCATGAAAACGGTCATTATTGATCTCGTACCCTGCCAATATAAGTTGATAGCGAAAATTACATACCAATATTCCATTCAGAATAAATTGATTATTACAACCAAAATTATATTAATAGAGATTAAATACCCATGTCAATCACTTGTTTTCATTCAGTTGTTGACCGATATTGCCCGTAGTAGTTGGATGCAACGTGCCTTAGACAATACCGATGGTGTGTGCAGTCCCATAAGCTTCCATGTCACTCAATTGCGGCAAGTATTTCAGTGCCTCGATCTGATATAACGCAGATATCAGGTTGGGGGCATACATGCCTCCTTAACCCAGAAAGAAAGAAATCTCAATCATCAGCTGACTCCGCCGGTGTTATTGCAAATGCAATTGGAAGGATTCTCCCACCGCCATCATATGCCACAGCTAGCAATAGTCAATGGGTATATCTACCATACATAAAGGTACCATTAATTTGTACCAATGACTTACAGTACACAAATACGTCCCGATATTGTTTAAAGCTTCAGAACAGATGTTTGAACACTTGGCATCCATCGAGCAATCGGTCGCTGTAGTATGCAGGGACCGTTTCAAGGTTTATTATGCAACCTGGGACGTACCTCCCAGTACTTGGCACTACGGCCAAACCTCATTATATGAAGTGTCCCACCCACTATGTATCTTTTCCAACACCTTTTGCTTAGCTATCCAAGCCTTGCGGTAAAAGGACGTGTACCTCAATTGGCTACGAATACTGGCAATTATGCCTGACACAAAAGTCCTGGGATCCACCTTCAACATCGGTAGTATTAAACTAGCTATCATGTCTGAATCCATCTTAGGATGATCTTGTGAAACACCTGTCAACGACGTTAAATAATGCAATATTAAGTAATAACATTATTATTCAAAACCCTAAACACCCAGTGATACTGTACCGGCAACACAGATATGTGGACCTTTATACTTTTTTTATCTCCCACAATTCTATTTTTTCCTAAAAGAAGCCATGATTTTTCATGAACATGTACCGTCTTGCATTATACATTTGGCCTCGAACTTCTTAGATTTGGATTTAACCACATTATAGTTAGCCCCGTGATTGATACTATGTTGTTTCAAAGCACCAAGAAAACTATCCTTACTGGAAAACTCCTTACCAACTTCTAAATCACCCGAATCCAATGTCGAACCTATACGATCACGCGTTCTGTATGGTAGATCTGAAAACTCCAACACATCATCTGCCAATATATAAATATTATGCATGTGGGCTGGAGGCGAGTATGCCTTGAATCGTGGATCTTCTTCTTCTTCATTTGAACCCCTTTCAACGTCTTTAGGTTCGGATGGGACAGGCTCTAATTTAAAAAATAATGCAATGCAACTTCTGCACCATGGGGGCCGGACTCTCGAGGTGGATCTACATCGGACTCATCATCCAACCCACCTCATCTGCAACGTACGAGGTCCTCTCATCGGTGGAAGTCGTAGGGAGTACATCATCCCTTCTTCTGGGCGCTTCGTAACGTCCCCAATCAGATGTGAATTGCCAACCACTAGAAGTTGATGTCATTCCCTAATACATATTTCCAGCATCGAACATTGACCCACCAATGTGCATGTCCCATCCACTAACCGAGTGTTATGTAGATGTTGTGTTTTCTATACTGCCACCAAACATGGGTGCTTCCGTGTTCTACCTCCCACTAACAGAGTGTTGGCTAGGGGTCGTGTATTCCTCTCGAATAGCAGTTGATGTTGAAGTCACAAAATTTTCATTTGGTGATGAAAATTGAACATATAACTCAAGATAGGGTGATCCACTAGCGAGATGAGTCTGCACCACCGCCTCAAAGCTAAAAACACTTTGATATCAAATGAGTCATATGTCACAGGATTAATTGAAACATAAAATTGATACTTAATAGAAGAAACCCTACTTGGCATCGTTCCAAAGATTTTGCGCCTAATTCTTTTACGAAATTTTATAAAATCTATACTCTGGTTAAAAACCATTCGCGTTGTGTTCTCTGATGAAAAAACAACGCCGTTCTCGGTGTCACAGACCTCACCATCATAGTAAATAACAGTACTAATACGTTCAGTCATCTTCAATTTCTATTCTGCTTAGCCTTTCCAATTTTACTTGCTATAACTTATGCATCCTGAGAATGAAATTTGCCTCGTTTATAGCCTAAGGCCAATCATGAACTACAATAGAAAAAGACCGTCCACGTCAGAGCTTTTTTCAGAAATTTTACTGACATTGCATCCTGCTTGAAGCATTTTTGACACTATTTATTCAGAAACATCTTCTCAAAATTATTTTTTCAGGAACTACTATAGAAAAAGAGTATCCACGTAGGGGCTTTTATCTGTAAGTTTGCTAACAGTGCATCCTACTTGAAGTGTTTTTGACACTATTTGTTCAGAAACGTCTTCTCAAAATTATTTTTCATGAACTACTATAGAAAAAGAATGTCCACGTGGTAGCTTTTTTCCGTAATTTTGCTGACAGTGCATCCTGCTTGAAGCGTTTTTGACATTATTTATTCAGAAACGTCTTCTCAAAAATATTTTTTCAGGAACTACTGTAGAAAAAGAGCGTCCACGTGGGAGCTTTTTTCTATATTTTTACTAACAGTGCATTCTGCTTGAAGCGTTTTTGACACTATTTATTCATAAATGTCTTCTCAAAATTATTTTTTCAGGGTACAAAATAGTCAATTTTATTAAAAAAATAAACACAATGTTATTTAAAAAAAAACTAAACCCTAATTTAAATTTAACCCTAAACACTAAACCCTAATTTAATTTATTTAAAATCCTAAAACCCTAATTTACTTAATTTATTTAAAACCATAAACTCTAATTTAATTTATTTAAAACCCTAATATTTACTTAATTTATTTAAAAATCATAAAACCTAAATTAATTTATTTAATACCATAAACCTTAATTTATTTAAAACCCTAAGCCCTAACTTAATTTATTTAAAAAACCATAAACCCTAAACCTTAATTTATTTGAAACCCTAGAACCCTAATTTACTTAATTTATTTAAAAATCATAAACTTTAAACCCTAATTTATTTAAAACCCTAACTTAATTTATTTAAAACCCTAAAAACTTTAATTTATTGAATTTATTTAAAAATCCTAAACCTTAATTTAAATAATTTTTATAAAATGACACTAAATCTTGATTTATTTTTAAAATCTACTAAAACTCTAAACCCTAACTTGTTTTTAACAAAAACCTAAACACTAAATCCTAACTTATTTTGGCAAAACCCTAACACTAAAACCCCTAAAAAAACCTATGGACCAAACATGCAAATATCCTTAACATATAAAAAAACGGAGCAAAGCGCGCCCGCAAAGGAGCCTTTTTTGCCACGTCAGCAAAACACGTTGACGTAGAAGTGTTTTGCTGATGTGGCAAAAAACGCTCCCTTGGAAGCGCGCTTTGCTGGTAATTTCCCCCTTAAATGCAGCCACATAGGTATGTTTTGCAAAAAGTGGCCCTTTTCGGTAAATAATGATATAATTGGCCTATTTCCATAAATATGCTTGTAAATGGACATTTTTAAGTAATTTAGTTGAAAAAATTACTGCAAAATTACATTATAATATTTTAAGATATACATTATTTCTCTTTTTTTAAACAATTCTTAAACCCTATTGTTTCTTTTTAAACTTTCATCTTTGCTATATATTTTATCTGTCATACTAATTTTTGTATTGTAATTAATACATACAATTGATTCATACATCGCATAAGATAAAAGAAATTAAATAATTTATTATATCTATTTATTATCTCAATCTTTAATAAATTAATTCTATCTCTAAATGAAATTAATATAACACTATTATTTTAATAAAATATTTAATTTTTATATAGAATCATAGTTTATTAGATGAAAATAATTTTCAAATGTAGTTGACTTTTTACCTTTTTTCTCCAACATGCTTTACATCACTCCCCCTCCCTTAGCGTGAGCTTGCTAGTTGTCCAATTTCATTTTGCTTTCCCATGCTATACATGTCTGCTTTTGAAATCAATTTTTTTTTGCTTTCTTTCTTTGCGATTCTTGGTTTTACGTTAGATGACGCCACGTAGCTATGTAGTCCATTTTTAGTGCGCTCTTTGTTTTTCAATAAATTGTTGGTTTTGTTGTACAGGTCAGCACACAAATTTTAAGTCGAAATAAGATCACAGAAATTACAACAATTTTATTTATAAAAATTGAGTCTATTGATTTTTTTATGATGTTTAGAATTAATCTTGAAAATAGATTTAAAGAGAGGTTTGCTTAAGAATTTAATTTGATTTGGATTTAAAAGTCTTTAAGATTTGATATTTGAATCAATAAAATCTACTTTAAGGGTCATTGAGACGTAATCTTAAAAAAGAGTGATAAATATTTGTTCCAATGATTTTCTAGACTTGATCTCGGGTCAATTTGGTTCACTTTGAGGGTTGTCGAGACTTGATATTAAATAACAAATTTTATCACATTTGTATTAATGCAACCACCTTGGGGCAAACTTTCTTGTAAGGGTTTTTGAGATTTAGGGTGGGTTTAGATGAGCGGTAGGGTGTGATGCGGTACAGTGTCTTTGACTTACTTTTTGTCTTACGGTACAATATTTAATCTCACTGTCACCATTGTTTTTACACTAACAGCAAGTAAACGCACTGCCCATCCAAATTCACCCTTAATCTTGAATGGATGATTTCGCTTTAAGGGCATTAAAAACTTGATCTTGAGGAACGAGTTTATGTTGGAAAATTTCAGTTTAAAAAACAATTTTGTTGCACAGTGAGAAATTAAAATTCTCTCGAACTCAAGCTTTGTGATATCTATAGAAATAAGCCTCTATACCAAATTCATATCTATGTTATTTGAATATGTAGTCTGATTCAAATCTCGACTTTTAACCACTCAATCTTCTTTGCTATTCTCAACTTCAGCTTGCTAGAATGTAGGCTCTATTTGTGAACCAATGAACACAATGAAAACTTTAACCGATATTCGATGGGAATATCAATCTCTTTATGGACTAAAAACTGAAAACAATTTCTCTCGAAAAATAGAATTTATTTAGGTAGAAATAAGTCTCGCTATTTTCTAGTAGAGTGACCACGCTCAATATGGTGTGTTTTCGACCTAGTCCAAAATCTCTATTTATAAAAAAAAATACAAGAGTCTCAATTGAATAAGGTGTCTAAATAATAATATTTTAATACAAAAAACATACTCTTACCAATAGTACACTAGGTGGGCGGTGACAAACCCTAGGCAACCCTTCTCTAGGACTAGGGCTTGTTGTCCACTACTATATATTAGGCCTAATCCAGCCTCATCATGTATTGTGTATAATTATGTGTTATCTGATTTTTAAATCAACTCATATAATTTATACAACCCAAAATAATTTTCTTATTCCCAAAAATATTATTTATTCTATTAATTAAATAAATTTATTAATTAACTTAGTTAAATTATTTTCTCAACACAACTCTAATACCGTTAAAGTCATGATGACTTTATCATACTAAAATCTATAAGTAAGTAAATTTAATTATTTTATTCAATGAAACTGCGATAACTAATTAATTTAAATTTCACTTGAAACTTCAATTACTTAATTACGATCAATTAAATAATAATTTGAATAAATTGATTTAATCTATAAGTAATCTCCTGTTCATGGCAAGAAAACATATCCACTATGATAGTGATACATGCAATCTATTTCTCAAAAATTTGTCATTTTCATCCAATTCATCTCATCAATTCTAATGTAAATTATCAATGTTACATCGAGCCAGTAGAGGGACAGATTAGACATATATAATTAAGGCTTAAATAATTTGTAATTAAGTTTTGACTCTTTATTTATTAATTACAAGATTATTTAGTCATGGAGTTATTTCCACTATAGTACTATGATTGAGCTCTCCCCATTGCATATCATTATGAAAGCTACTTATTAAGTGCTTGCCTAATGGCCTTGTCATATGTGTGTTACCCTCATAGGATATCATTAGTTTATTTGATATAAAATTCATTCTCCCAATATGATCCTATTTTATCTCATAGTAACTATTACATCTTCTTTCATGAAGAAGTCAATTGCTAACAAATAGTAATTCGTCTTAGATGAATGACCTGTGGCCACGTTACTTTTTCATCTATCATGTAATGCCAATGAAATCATATTGTTTACCCTTTATTGGGCTATTGACCATGCCCAATGTGCGTGCACCAAGGCTTAAAATAATGCAATTAAATAAAAATGGAACGTGTGGTGTCTGCAAGTGAACATGTCAAATTGTAATATAGAATGATTTACAACAAAATACTGGAAGTATTTCGAGGATCGTACCCAAGGGAGGTATCGAGCTAACAATAACAACGAACACTCTAGACTAAGTCTAAATAGCTACTACTCTACTTACTATAGTACGACTAAATATTAAATAAGAATGTGAATTTGACTACTAAAAGGACTAAATTACATAAATACGAAAACTAACAAATTAACAATCGAGAACAACAAACAAGAGGTTGATTAATATCCATGGTTGCAATTAACCTAGAATTAAGGATTTTACCAATTAACTATTAATTGACTTAATGCCTTTCGACTTATAATTACATGACTTAATGCCTTTCGCCTTATAATTACATCAACTAATCAACTTAGTCCACTTATCTTTCGACTTGATAGATCTAAATCGAGCTAAATCGAATTGGTTCTAAGTAGAATACCCTTTTAGTCTCATATACCTAAACTACTTCTTAGAGTCATCAATTCGAAGTTTCAAGTACATTCCATTTAATCTATTTAATCTGTTTTCAAACACTAACTTCGATTAATTACGTCCATTTCAATTAACCAATCTCCCTACGGATTTAGTTACTACCCATTCTAAATACAATTAACCTAATTAATTTATAAAACATCAACATAATTAAATATGAAGTAAGGGTTAAGAGATGCTCAGAAATACGATGACTCTGAAGCTTGAGATCACTTGGGCGGCAATGGCGATCCATGAGCACTTGCAGTTGAAAATCCCGTAATAGACAAAAGTGTACAAGGTAAAGAAAAGAATTGCAAAAAATTGAAAAATTAGTGAGAACCAAAAATTGAAAAGTAACTATGTTGAATCCCTAAATCTATCTACTCTTTAAACTAAAGCGTGATCAAGTCCCTTTTATGATGTTTTTAAGTTACATTTATAAAGTTCATGGGTTTGACCTAAGGAGAATAGATCCTAAATCCATTTATGGATTTATTTACTTGTGACATTCATAGTGTGACACATCTAAATCCCGAGTGGATGGTGAACTATGTATGCGTGACTTGTATACTTTGATGTAAGTAAAAATTTGAGTTCAAATAGATAAGGAACTGAAAGCTAATGCGTTGGGCATACGACTTCTGCAATACGTAGTGTCATTTACAACAGTAGAATTATTAGCTTGAGACATGGGTAAATGATATCCTTATTGTAAAATCAGGTTAGAAAAATGCATCTGAAAATAAATTTAGGGAAAAGCTAGAGTTTCAAATTTTTTTCCAAAACAAGAACTTGGTTGTGATATCTAAAGTAATAAACTTTTAATCAAAATTGTACCATTTCAATTCGGCTAGGATGAATGCTTTGACCGAGTAGCCTTTTCTGCTATCCTCAAGCTCACGTTTGCCGTGTAGGCTCGCTTTGAATAAGAAAATTTTTCACAAAAATTACTAGTGGGGTAATTTTACAATTTCTCTAAATTTTTGGGTCAAGTTATAAATAAAAAATATCTCTAAAATTTTCTAAAATATTTTTTTCAGATATTTTTCTCTCTAAAACTTTCTTTTGAATTCAAGTTTCTGTAAATAATGACCCAATGCTCTTTTTATATAGGTAGAGTTTAGAGAGTTTTAATTATAATTAAACTTAATAACTTTAATATTAAATTAATATAATATTTATCAAGATAAATATTAGATTGAATTTAATATTAAATCTTATTAAATTAATAGAATATTTATCTACAAGATAAACATTAAATTAAATTTAATATTAAGATAATCATTTTAATATTAAATTAATAAAATACTATTAAGATAAGTATTAAATTAAATTAAATAGTTAATATTATTTTTGAAATAGTTAATCTAAAATCAGATTCTCTGTTAATGTCTTAGTAGGAGTGTAATTCTTCCACTGCTCAACTATCGAAGACCCACAGTCGCCGACCATTTTCCAGCCACCGAAAAGCCGTCGTTGCAGTTGCTAACACCTTGAGTAGGTTCAGTTGCTGCCATCTGCCAGTTCGATCTAGACTAGTTTTTGGGTCTTGGTATCAATTTTGGGCTCTCGGACTCAATTTAAAATCTCAGGTCCAATTTTCAAGTTCAATCACCCATTGGGCCAATTGTCTGACTTAAAAATTAATTTCCGAAAATATCTTATTAATTTAATTAATTTAATTTTACTTGATCAAAATTAATTTTCCCCATTAGGCCAATTGGCTGACTTAAAAATTATTTTACAAAAATATATTATTAATTTGATTAATTTAATTTTACTTGATCAGAATTAATTTTCTCAAAAATCATTTAAAATTTTCAAATTAATATTTCAAGAAAATTCTTTAATCAAATTCTCTAGTTGAACAATTCTTACGACTGCCCAATTTAATTCCACATCGAATAAATTGACTGAATTAAATTATTTTCAAAGTTATAGAATTTACTACTAATTCAATCAAACTTTTGTTGAGCTAGCGGAGGAAATAATCAGACATATATAATTAGGCTCCAATAATTGTAATTATGTCCAAAAGTATCATTCCGATAATTCATAATTACTTAATCATGGAGTCAGTCCACAAGAAGTACCATGATTGAAAACTCCTTGTTGTATACTCTTTATGAAAGCAATTCATCCAACTGTTTTATCCAATGATATTGTCATGTGCATGTTACCCTCATATGATATCCTTTATTCCTTTGAGTTAAATTCGTTCACTCAATACAATCATATTTTATCTCATTGTCACTATTGTGTCTTCTTAATGATTAATATGACCACTGTCAACAAATGACTATGATAAATTGCTCATTCGAGAACAAGCAACCCATGGCCATGTTCCATATTTATCAATCTACAAAATGCCAATGAGAGGATATTGTTAACTCTTTAATTGAGCTATGAATTCCACTGTTGCTAGTAAAAGCATGTCATACACAAGCCATGTACCCAACATATTGGCTATTGACTCGATCATCTTTTGAGTATAGGCCTCCACTTATATCAAAGCACACGAGTTACATACGCATGGTCAGTAACTAACTCAAGATTTAGGTAAATCATACCATGAATGTCACAAGTGAATTAATTCATCTAGGGTCCAATCTAATGTATCATTCTGCCAATGAATACAACTATGTATCTACCTGTGAACTCAATTGCTCTGATAGTCAAGATTAACCATCTTCTCAATTGGAATTGTAGACGACATAATAGTCCTTCTCAGTATTTGAATCAAATGCTCACTTTGATTCTTTTACGAGATTACAGACTCATTTAGATTATCTACTGAAGTAAGTTGTCATTTTCACAATGTAAACGTTCTTACAATGCCACTTATCATCAATTTGAACTTAGACAATCAATGAGCTAATATTTGCATGTCACAATTTCGCTATGCATGCAAAATATAAAAGATAGAAATACAAAAGACATAACAGTGAAAAGTGAAATTTATTTATTCATTGTTCAAATACATAAAAAATAATTACATGTTTACTACAATATGGACACATTTCCCAACAATCCTCTCATCGACCACGGGTCGATCGTCTTTATGATGGATGATTTGATTACTATTTAATAGTAATTGACTTTTCATTAAGGAAAATATAATGGTTACCATGAGATAAAATATAATCATATTGGGAGAACGAATATTATACCAAAGAGATTAAGGATATCCTATGAGGGTAACATACTTAGAACAAGGTCATTGGACAAGCATTGATCGAGTTGCTTTCGTAATGGTATGTCGTTGGGGAGAGCCCAGTCACAATAATACAATGGAATAACTTTGTGATTAAATGAGTTTATAAGTAATAAGAGAAAAGATAGAACTTAATTATAAATCATTTGAGCCTCAATTACATATGTCCAGTCGATCCCTTCGTTAGCTCGTTGAAATCAGAAATGAAATGTATGTTGAATCAGATGAATATAAATGAATAGAAATAGTGAAAATGGATAAATGAAAAACATTTGGAAATGATTATGGTTTTATCCAAAATGAAAATGAAAATGAAAATGGAGAAATGGAATCATTTGAAAATGAATGTGGTTTTTTCCAAAATAAAAATGAAAATGACCTGGAAATGAATTTATATTTTTCAAATTTAATGAAGTTCGAAAATGGTAATAAATCATTTGGTCATAGTGAATCGTTGAATATGAAAATATTAAATATATTTTGTAACACCTCTTACCCATATCCGTCACTGGAACAAGGTTACAAAGCATCACCGGAGTTTACAGATTAATAAACAAATATTTCATATAATATAACATTCATGTCGAAAACTAATTTAAATTAAACATATTGTCCCTTATACGAGACCTCGAGACCCAAAATACATATTAGAAATAATTCGGGACTAAATCGAGAACTCAAAGAATTTTTCAGAATTATTAAAAAATTTCAACACTACAGAGGTCACACGGCTGGATCCAGCCCATGTCCTCGTACCCATGTAACTCTTTGACTTGGGTCACACGGTCAAGTCACAGGCCCATGTGCCAGACTGTGTGAGCATACTGACTTGCATTCTTAAAAGATACAGAGGACACACGGCCAAGACCGTGTCACTTGGCTGTGTGTCACACACGGCTGAGACACAAATCCGTGTCTCTACCTGTATGGACGAAAATAAGTAATTTTCTAAGTCACATTTCTAACCTAAATTGACACCAACCTAGCCTTAACAAATTGCACATCAACAAGCCATAACAAGTTATTCAACACAAGCTAAAATTATGTCTTAAACATGTATTATCACCAAATACAACCAATATGCCATTAAGTACCTTAAATGATAACTTTAACAAAAAATGTTGAAACTTACCTAATTGTTTACCCAACCAAGTTACCAAAGTTCACTATAATTCAATTACATACATACATATAACACTCATACTCATATCACAATATACTTCATTCTCATACCAATATGTAAGTTGGTTATTTAAACAAAATATCTATCATAATATTTTCACAAGCCAAGCCTTGACTAAACCGTACAAAAACCTATACATGTCTAAACCATATTAAACATTTTAAAAACTATCGGAATAAGCTGGATAATGTGTCTTGAGTGTTGATCCGATCGTCCAACCTTCCGAAAATCTATAAGGACATTAAACAACACAAAATAAGCTTAATGAAGCTTAGTAAGTTCGACGGAATAAATAAAAATCTTATCGAACTAACTATAATAAATCAAATAATAAAAATCATTTACGATAAATCCCTATCAATCACAACTTCAAAAGATGAATACATCCGTTTTCAAGTTGATACCAAAAATAAATAACATGCCTTTCAATTTCAATAAATAATTCACTGTACCAAATCTTTCCCAAATCGAAGAACGACTTACGGATAAAAGTACATCGTCAACAGAAGTTCATAAGAGTTGGGCCTCCCAAATAGGCCAACAGAAGCTCAAAAGCTGAATAGAAGCTCGTAAGAGCTGAACAGAAACTCATAAGAGTTGAATAGAAAGTAAAACACGAGAGTTCGCAACAAATGCTGAACCCCGGTTTACTTGGGAAAAATGCTATTGTCTCCTTCCAAAACCATCATACACCAAAATACGAATGTACTCAAATCTCGCGTTCCATTCAAACCGAAATCTAATTCAATATTATAATTCCAACAATAATTCAATTCCAAAAATAGAATAAATAATAATACCATTTATCAATTTATACAAAATATAAATTTTTTAACTGTACGAACTTACCTGGGTTGAATTGTAGCAATTGCAAAAGTTCAGAGATTATTCTGCTATTTTTCTTTTTTCACGAATTTCTACGGGAGCTTGATCTAAAATATAAAATTACTCATTCATTAGTATATATTTCATTTCTAATTCATTTCACAATTAATACTCTTTTATTTTTTGAATTTACACAATTACCCTAAACTTTTACAATTTTTGCAATTTAATCATTTAATTAGTTAATTTATTAAATTAACTCATTTTCATTAATCAGTAATTTATTCAAATATTCTAATCCATTATACAATCCTTAATAAACAAAAAATTCACTATCAAACCCTAATATTTTAAGCTTTTCACAATTTAATCCTAAAATCAATATTTAACAAATCACTTTATAAAATCATCATATAACACAACCAAAGCTCTAAATCCATGTTATTCATCAAAAGCATCTAATATTCAACAATGGTAACTTCCAAAATTTTTAATAAAATAAAAAACTAAGGTAAGATTTAGTTGGACCTAATTGTCACAATCTCAAAAACATAAAAATTACAAGAAACGGGTAAGAATTGAATTCACATGAAGTAAAAATATGAAGAACCAGCTTAATCTCTCTCCTATGTCTGTTTTTGAACAAAAATTGAAGATGAATTCAATAGAAACTTTTAGAATTTTCTATTTGTTTGTTTTAATTTTACTTAAATTACCATTTTGCCATTGAATGACTTTATTTTATTATTTTCTCTCCTTATGTCGCCTTATCTTTTTATTTTAGGTATAATTGTTTCTTAAGTCCTCCCTCTTTTATTAATCAAGCCATTTAATCACTTAATTATTATAATTAGCTAGTTTGGCACTTTTCTAGTCCTTTTTAATTAATTAACTATCGAGACGTTAAAATTTTTCAACAGAACTTTAATACCATCTTAATGTAACATTCCGAAATAGGGTCTGGTCGGAACAGTGATTTTGGGACCACAAATCTGACATAAAAATATTTATTTTATGATTATTATGAGACCTAAAATATGAGATTATGCATGTGTTAAAGTTTCATGAAGAAATTCTTTAAGTAAGGTGTCCAATTAGAAATCAGGGACTAAATTGAATAAATTGGAAAACTGAGATTCTAGAAGCAATTTGTATGAAATTTCTTTAGATTATAAACTAGAAGGTCTTAAAGAGCAATTTGCCCAATTTTTATGTTTTTGGACAAAAATGGGCTTGCATGGATGAAATTTCAAAGAAATGGCATAAGGACATTTTGGTCATTTGGCATTTTAATGAAATAAAATGGGAAAAATCAAGCCAAAATCAACCATCTTCTTCCCCATAGCCGCCGAAATTCTCTTGTCACCATAGCTAGGGTTTTCAAACATTTCAAGCTCAATAGTAAGTGCTCCCAAGCCCCGTTTTTAATGTTCTTTGTATTTTTGAAATCCCGGTAGCTTGATCTTTCCATTTCTACCCATATTTCATTCTAGGGTTCATGTTTAAAAACTTACCCATGCATGAGTTTCTTGTATTTTGGTGGATTATGGAGGGGTATGAAAGTTGAAGGTGTGTTAAACATCTTTTCTTAAGTGATTTTCATGAAAAACCCCTAAAGGGACCTTTATGCAAAAGTTGTTAAATATGTGGTAGAAATGTGAAAATAATGGAAAATGTGGGCTTCCATATGAGGGAAAAGTGTTCAGATAGGCTTGGGTAAGATAGAAATTGCATGTGTTTCATTATATGAGCCTAGAGACTAAATCGTAAAAAATGTCAAAGGTTAGGGGAAAAACGGTCATTTGGACTGGGGGTAGAAATTAAACTTGAAATGTGTAATGTAGTGAATTAATGAAATATTTTTGTTGTTATAAACCCCGAGAAACAAATTTCAGAGGCCGATCGAGGTAAACGCAAGGTTTCAGAATAACCGAAACACAGCTCTGAAACGAATATTAGGTAAGTTCGGGTAACTTGAAGTAAACCAATAACATGCATAATTGTATGTTTTGTGAATGCATGATAATTGCATTGTTGTTGGCATGATAATGCATGAATTGCATCTCTAATAATAAACTGTTGGATAATGTCTCGGTTAAGGTTAAAAAGGGAATTCGATGGATAAACCATGATTTACATGAGACTTGAGATCCTGCATGTGTTGCAGAAAAGAATTTAGCCTGGACTGGTAATCCGAAGATCTCAAGTATAAAAAGGATCTAGCCTAGATTGGTGTTCCTTGAGTGATCGAGCCTCCCGAAGAATATGTGTGCATTGTGGATTTAGCCTGGACGAGTAATCCGATTAGGGTCTGAATTTAGCCTGGACTAGTAATTCAGATCCGAGCTCATTAAGGGTGTTTGTCGTATAAGGGATTTAGCCTGGACTGGTAATCTTGACATCACCTTATGAGTTTATATTACGGGAGATTTAGCCTGGACTGGTAATTCCGCCGTAAAATGTTAGGTTCGCGGGAGTGCATACTGAAACGATCATTCATATGAATTGACGACAATTGAATAATCCATCGAGATTTCCTAAAAACTAAATGGGACTAGCACGAGATAAATGAACGAATGACATGTTAAATGATGAGCTCATATAATATATATTACATGATGTTTTGTTATATGACTAACTCATTGATTGAGTGCATGTGATAGGGAAACCATTTTCGTATTTGTTGGTTTCATTATCTATTATGGATGTATGCTAAACAATCGGTAAGTTTACTTTCTAGTTATACTGGCTTACTAAGCATGTAAATGCTTACCCCTCTCTTTTCCCTACTTTTTAGAGCTCAAGGACTCATAAGGATTGCAAAGACAATTAAAGAGTCAACACACTATCAACTAGACAAGTTTTGGTATAAAGACAATTCTATTTTGTCCAATGGCATGTATAGGATTTTTGAGTATTTTGTTATATATGTCATTTGATTTTCCCAATGAAGGCATGTAAAAATTATATTTATCTTTTTGTATATGGCCATGGGAATTGGCTCATTTTGAAGTAGGCTATGCCGTACAAATCTATGCATGTTTATATTCATATGTGATAGCTTAGTTATAATTGGCAATAAGTTATAATAATGAGCCAACCTTAATATGTCAAACAGACATATAAATCATTAAATGCAAGATAAGAATTAACTTAGCATGTATGAAACCAATGACATGAGGTTCACATGCAATGAGGTTAATCAAAGTTTCATATTTACAAATGGATAGTTTGGCCCAAATATGCACTATAGTAACCTATAAGTGTAATTGGATAGTAGAGGGTGACTTAAGGCTTGGAAAATAGCCTAACAAGGTCCACATGTGTAGACACATGGACGTGTGTCTAGGCCGTGTGTGAGACACGAGCTACTCCCATGGGTACGAGCTATGACCGTGTGTCCCTTGCACCTGAAATTTTAAGTCAGCTTAGAGCACGGGCTAAGTATACGGGCGTGTACCTTGGCCGTGTTTATTTAACAAAATGGTGAGGTTGAAACCATTGTAGCACAAGGGCTAAGCCCACAGGCATGTGCCTTGGCCGTGTTGCATACGGGAAAAAAGACACGGGCTTGTTCTAAGCCCCACAGGCGTGTTATACTTCAACTAGGGGAATATTTCCTAAAGTGCCCCAAGTCTATCGGACAATTTCGGTTTTGTTTCGTACTACTCCTAGGAGTGTTTTTAGGCCTCGGGGGCCTGTATAAGAGACAAAATGTACACATTTGAAAAAGTTTTAAATTACGAACGAAATTCAGTATCCCGACTGGGTAAGTTTGTAAAGGTGAATTACTTGTAATGCCTCGAACCCTATCCCGACTTTGGTTAAGGGTGAGGGGTGTTACATTTAGTGGTATTTAAGCTACGGTTTAATCGGTTCTAGGATTACCGTAGAGGATGTTAAAGTTCGTTATACATGCCATTATTCGAATCTTGATAGTGTTACATCTCCTAATTGTTTAAACTATTTTGAATATAGTAAATGTCTTCCAATCGAGCACAAGATGAGTTCGAAGGAGCCGAGAGCCATGCTCCAGCTTCCGTATGACGAGCTGTATCTAGTAGTAGTAGGAGACTTATGTCTGAAGGCAGGGAAGAGGCCCGAGATACCTTCTTTGATATGATGGATGAATGGTTTGGGGATTATCTAAGGAATCGCCCCAACATACCACGACCGCCCCCGCCCCCTAACCAACCTGATGAGGATGTGCCATGAGGTATGTCACCAGTAAGAATCGGTAATGCCCCTGTAGACAAGCTTAGAAAGTATGGGGCTGAGGAATTTAGCGCAAAAGTCGATAATGAAGCTGAAAGAGCTGAGTTCTGGCTTGAAAATACTACACGGGTGTTAGATGAATTGTCATGCACACCCGAGGAGTGCTTGAAGTGTGCTGTGTCCCTCTTGAAGGATACTGCATACCACTGGTGGAAGACCGTATCCTCGGTAGCGCCGAAGGAAAATATTACTTGGGATTTCTTCCAAACAGAGTTTAAGAAGAAATTTATTAGCCAATGGTTTTTAGACTCGAAGCGAAAGGAGTTCCTGAAACTCAAATAAGGGAACAAGACTGTAGCGGAATATGAGAGAGAGTTAAATGCAGCTAAGTCGAGACGCATGGCTGAATAGGTCAAAACCGATTTGAAATGTGTGGCGCCGAGGAGGGTGCGAATGAGGACATCAAATTGTTGATCGAAATTCTTGAAATACGGGAGTTCGCCGCATTGGCTGATCGAGCCAAGAAAGCCGAGGAGCTTAATAATAAAAGAAAGCAAGCAAAGAGAGAGGCTCGAGTTGCGAGCAAAAGGACCAGCGGTAAAACACTCTCATTCTCCACGAAGAAATTTAGGAGCCAGCGTGAACGGTCCACTTCATCAGTAGGATATTCGGGTAGAGTAAAGGGTCCTAGACGACGAAGTCAAAAGTCTTCCTCCCCGATGATGACTAGTGTGAGGAGTGTAGATGATCAAAAGCTGAAGTGTAAGAGCTACAACAAATTTCACTTCAGAGAGTGTGAGTAAAAAGCGATGCGTGTTTCAGATGTGGCTCTCTTGACTACTTTCTCAAGGATTGCCCATAGTGATTTGAAAAAGAAATGGAAGTAACTCTGAAGTCGAGTTCTCCCATGGCACGAGGTAGACCTCCAAGATATCCTAGAAGTGCTAGTGGCAGTCAGGTCGTAGCTAAAGATACTGCAAGATCAGAGGCTAGAGCCTCTGTAAGAACGTATGCAATACGCACTCAAGAGGAAGCCTCTGCTCTTGACGTTATCACGGGTACTTTTTCCCTTTTTAATACGGGTATTATTGTTTTAATTGACCTGGGGTCGACACATTCTTACGTTTGTATGAGATTGGTGTCTAGTATGAATATACCCGTTGAACCTACGAAATTTATTATTAAAGTGTTGAACCCATTAGGCAAATCGGTTCTAGTTGATAATGTCTTTAAGAATTGTCCTTTGATGATTCAAGGTCATTGTTTTCCGGCTAACCTTATGTCGCTACCATTTGATGAATTTGATGTAATACTGGGTATGGATTGGTTAGCCCTTCATGGTGTAACTGTGAATTGTGGTAGTAAGTATATTAAGTTAAAATGTCTGGATGGTGAGACTTTACGAGTCGAATCAAGAGAATTGGGTTCGCCGCTGAATGTAATCACGACAATGGTTGCCCAAAGGTACATGAGGAAAGGGTATGCAGCTTATCTTGCATTTGTACTGAACACTAAGGAAACAGAGATGAAGGTCGAGTCTGTGCCGATAGTTTGTGAGTATTCAGATGTATTCTCGGAGGAATTACCAGGATTACCTCATGAGCGAGAAATTGAGTTTTGTATTGAATTGATGCCAGGGACAACTCCTATTTCTATCGTTTCGTATAGAATGGCATCAACTGAGCTAAAAGAGTTAAAAGCACAGTTGCAAGAATTGACAGATAAAGGATTCGCAAGGCCAAGTTTTTCACCTTGGGGTGCCCTCTTGTTGTTTGTAAAGAAGAAAGATGGTTCAATGAGATTATGTATTGATTATCGACAATTGAATAAGGTAACCATAAAAAATAAGTATCCTTTATCAAGGATTGATGATTTATTCGATCAGTTGAGAGGAGCCACTGTGTTCTCTAAAATAGACTTGAGGTTTGGCTACTATTAGTTGCGTGTCAAGGAATTGGATGTGCCAAAGACAGCTTTTAGGACGAGGTATGGTCATTACAAATTCCTTGTTATGCCGTTTGGGCTGACGAATGCACCAGCTGTATTTATGGATCTAATGAATAGGATCTTTCGGCCATATTTGGATAAGTTTGTTGTTGTGTTCATTGACGACATCTTGATTTATTCCAAAAATGAGACAGAACATGCGAAGCACCTGGGAATTGTATTGCAGATTTTGCGAGAAAAACAAATGTATGCTAAGTTTAGCAAGAGTGAATTCTGGCTCCAAGAAGTTGGATTTTTGGGTCATATTGTTTCGGGTGAAGGCATCCGAGTTGATCCAAGTAAAATCTCTGCTATTATTGATTGGAAATCGCCTAAAAATGTAACCAATGTTAGAAGCTTTTTGGGCTTAGTCGGTTATTATCGAAGGTTTGTAAAAGGATTTTTATGATACTGACTCCAATGATGAGGTTGCTACAGAAGGATGTTAAGTTTGAATGGACGGAAAAGTGTCAGCAAAGTTTTGAAAAATTAAAGACGTTGCTGACTGAAGCTCCTGTTTTAGTGTTACCTGAACTGGGAAAGGAATTCGTGGTCTACAGTGATGCATCCTTAAATGGATTGGGTTGTGTGCTTATGCAAGATGGCAAGGTGATAGCCTATGCTTCAAAGCAATTGAAGCCTCACGAGAAGAATTATCCGACTCATGACCTAGAGCTTGTTGCGATTGTTTTTGCCTTGAAAATTTGGAGGCATTAATTATATGGTGAAACGTGTTGTATCTTTACGGACCACAAGAGTCTGAAGTACTAAATTACTCAAAAAGAATTAAATTAAAGGAGATGGTTAGAATTAATTAAGGATTATGATCTGATCATTGACTAGCATCCGAGAAAGACGAATGTGGTTTCCGACGCTCTGAGCAGAAAATCCTTATTTGCTTTGAAAGCCATGGATACTCGTTTGACATTGCTTGCTGATGGTTCGGTCTTGGCAGAGTTAGAGGCTAGACCAACATTTCTACAGGAAATTCATGATGCTCAATTTAATGATGGTGACTTGCAAACAAAAAGGGCTCAATGTGATTCTGGGACTAAATCAGATTTCTGGATTAGTTCTGATGAGTGTTTGATGTTCAGAGAGAGAGTATGTGTACCTAAAGATGATGAACTTATCCAGAAAATATTGCAAGAAGCACATAGTAGCCATTTGTCTATTCATTCGGGAAGTACCAAAATGTACAACGATTTGTCGAAAATGTATTGGTGGAATGGTATGAAAAGAGATATTTCTGAGTTTGTATCAAGATGCCTAGTATGTCAGCAAGTTAAAGCTGAACATCAAGTGCCTTCAGGTTTGTTACAACCTGTGATGGTTCCCGAATGGAAGTGGAACAAAGTTACTATGGACTTCGTGACAAGATTGCCTTTGACTCCGAAAAAGAAAAATGCCATATAGGTCGTAGTGGATAAGTTGACCAAGTCGGCTCATTTTTTTCGGTAAATATAGATTATTCCCTTGATAGACTGGTCGACTTATACGTTTCTGAGATAGTAAGATTGCACGGAGTACCATTATCGATTATTTTAGATAGAGACCCAAGGTTCATTTCGAGATTCTGGAAAAAGCTACAGGAAGCCTTGGGGATGAAGTTAAGTTTTAGCACAGATTTTCACCTTAAGACCGATGGTCAGTCTGAGCGGACGATTCAGATTCTTGAAGATATGTTGCGATGTTGTATCCTCGAATTTCAGGGTAGCTGGGAAAAATATATGCCTTTGGTAGAATTTGCCTACAACAATAGTTTCCAAACAAGTTTGAAAATAGCACCATATGAGGCCTTGTATGGCAGGAAGTACCGAACTCCATTATACTGGACAGAACTTAAGGAAAATCAGATTCATGGAGTGGATCTGATTAGGGAAACTGAAGAAAAATTTAAAGTAATTCAAGACTGTTTAAAGGCAGCATCGGATAGGCAAAAGTCTTATGCTGATTTGAAAAGAAAAGAGATTGAATTCCAAGTTAGGGACAGAGTATTCTTGAAGGTGTCTCCATGGAAAAATGTTGTGAGATTTGGTCAGAAAGGTAAACTGAGTCCGCGATTTATCGGACCTTACGAGATTACTAAAAGGATTGGACCATTAGCCTATCGCTAGGCATTGCGACCCAAATTGGAAAAGATTCATGACGTGTTCCATGTATCCATGTTAAGACGATATCGATTAGACCCCTCTCATGTGATTTCACTAGAGGAGATTGAGATTAGACCAGACATGACTTACGGAGAGGAACCAGTCAAGATTTTGGCCCGAGAGGTTAAACAATTAAGAAATAAAAGTGTGACTTTTGTAAAGGTTCTATGGCACCGACATGGTATGGAAGAAGCTACATGGGAACCAGAAGAAACCATGAGAAACCAATACTCGAACCTATTTACTTGTAAGACTTTCGAGGACGAAAGTCCCTAATGGAGGGAGAAATATAACATCCCGAAATAGGGCCTAGTCAGAACAGTGGTTTCAGGACCACAAATCCGACATCAAAATATTTATTTTATGATTATTATGAGACCTAAAATATGAGATTATGCATGAGTTAAAGTTTCATGAAGAAATTCTTCAAGTAAGGTGTCCAATTGGAAATCTGGGACTAAATTGAATAAATTGCAAAACTGGGATTCTAGAAGTAATTTGTATGAAATTGCTTTAGATTATAAACTAGAAGGTCTTAAAGAGAGATTTTCCCAATTTCTATGTTTTTGGACAAAAATGGGCTGGCATGGATGAAATTTCAAAGAAATGGCATAAGGACATTTTGGTCATTTGGCATTTTAATGAAATAAAATGGGAAAAATCAAGCCAAAATCAGCCATCTCCGTCCCCATAGCTGTCGAAATTCTCTTTTCACCATAGCTAGGGTTTTCAAACATTTCAAGCTCAATAGTAAGTGCTCCCAAGCCCCATTTTTAATGTTCTTTGTATTTTTAAAATCCCGGTAGCTTGATCTTTCCATTTCTACCCATATTTCATACTAGGGTTCATGTTTAAAAATTTACCCATGCATGAGTTGCTTGTATTTTGGTGGATTATGGAGGGGTATGAAAGTTGAAGGTGTGTTAAACATATTTTCTTATGTGATTTTCATGAAAAACCTCTAAAGGGACCTTTTTGCAAAAGTTGTTAAATATGTGGTAGAAATGTGAAAATAATGGAAATTGTGGGCTGCCATATGAGGGAAAAGTGTTCGGATAGGCTTGGGTAAGATAGAAATTGCATGTGTTTCATTATACGAGCTTAGGGACTAAATCGTAAAAATGTCAAAGGTTAAGGGAAAAACGGTCATTTGGACTGGGGGTAGAAATTAAACTTGAAAAGTGTAATGTAGTGAATTAATGATATAATTTTATTGTTATAGACCCCAAGGAACAAATTTCAGAGGTCGATCGAGGTAAACGCAAGGTTTCGGAATAACCGAAACACAGCTCCGAAACGAATATCAGGTAAGTTCGGATAACTTGAAGTAAACCTATAACATGCATAATTGTATGTTTTGTGCATGCATGATAATTGCATTATTGATGGCATGATAATGCATGAATTGCATCTCTAATAATAAATTGTTGGATAATGTCTCGGTTGAGGTTAAAAAGGGAATTTGATGGATAAACCATGATTTACATGAGACTTGAGATCCTGCATGTGTTACAGAAAAGGATTTAGCCTGGACTGGTAATCCGAAGATCTCAAGTATAAAAAGGATCTAGCCTGGATTGGTGTTCCTTGAGTGATTGAGCCTCTTGAATAATATGTATGCATTGTGGATTTAGCCTGGACGGGTAATCCGATTAGGGTCTAAATTTAGCCTGGACTAGTAATTCAGATTCGAGCTCATTAAGGGTGTTTTTCGTATAAGGGATTTAGCCTGGACTGGTAATCTCGACATCACCTTATGAGTTTATATTACGGGGGATTTAGCTTGGACAGGTAATCCTGCCATAAAATGTGAGGTTCGCGGGAGTGCATACTGAAACGATCATTCATATGAATTGACGGCAATTGGATAATCCATTGAGATTTCCTAAAAACTCAATGGGACTAGCACGAAATATATGAATGAATGACATGTTAAATGAATAGCTCATCTAATATATATTACATGATGTTTTGTTATATGACTAACTCATTGATTGAGTGCATGTGATATGGAAACCATTTTCGTTTTTGTTGGTTTCATTATCTATTATGGATGTATGCTAAACAATCGGTAAGTTTACTTTCCAGTTATACGGGCTTACTAAGCATGTAAATGCTTACCCCTCTCTTTTCCCTGCTTTTCAGAGCTCAAGAACTCATAAGGATTGGAAAGACAATTGGAGAGTCAACACACTATCAACTAGACAAGGTTTGGTATAAAGACAATTCTATTTTGTCCAATGGCATGTATAGGATTTTTGAGTATTTTGTTATATATGTCATTTGATTTACCCAATGAAGGCATGTAAAAATTATGTTTATGTTTTTGTATATGGCTATGAGAATTGGCTCATTTTGAAGTAGGCTATGCCCTACAAATCTATGCATGTTTATATTCATATGTGATGACTTAGTTATAATTGGCAATGAGTTATAATAACGATACAACCCTAATATGTCAAACAGACATATAAATCATTAAATGCAAGATAAGAATAAACTTAGGATGTATGAAACTAATGACATGAGGTTCACATGCAATGAGGTTAATCAAATTTTCATATTTACAAATGGATAGTTTGGCCCAAATATGCATTATAGTAACCTATAAGTGTAATTGGATAGTAGAGGGTGACTTAAGGCTTGGAAAATAGCCTAACAAGGTCCACATGGGTAGACACATGGGAATGTGTCTAGGTCGTGTGTGACACACGGGCTACTTCCATGGGTGCGAGCTATAACCGTGTGTCCCCTGCACCTAAAATTTTAAGTCAGCTTAGAGCACGGGATAAGTACTCGGGCGTGTGCCTTGGCTATGTTTATTTAACAGAATGGTGAGGTTGAAACCAGTGTAGCACACGGGCGTGTACCTTAGCCGTATTGCATACTGGAAAAACGACACGGGCGTGTTACACTTCAACTGGGCGAATATTTCCTAAAGTGTCCCAAGTCTATCGAACAATTTCGGTTTTGTTTCGTACTACTCCTAGGAGTGTTTTTAGGCCTCGGGGGCCTGTATAAGAGACAAAGTGTACACGTTTGAAAATTTTTTAAATTACGAACGAAATTCAGTAACCTGACTGGGCAAGTTTGTAAAGGTAAATTACCAGTAATGCCTCGAACCCTATCCCGGCGTCAGTTATAGGCGAGGGGTGTTACACTTAATGACACTTCGTAAATATTTATCAAAATATTTACGGCTCAATTTATAGAAATGAGGTCCCAATACCTCACTTTCTAAAACCACTTGACCTAATAAATCATTATAAAACACAAAATACCAATTCAAAAACCTTTTTAATACTATATTTGGCTCGTAAATATTAAATAATAAATTTATGAGCTTACTCGCTGGATTTGGTGGCTTCAAACCACTATTTTCGACAGCACTGAAAAATCAGGCTGTTACAACTCTCCCCCTTAGGAAATTTCGTCCTCGAAATTTGTTACCTGAAAATAGATTCGGATATTGTAATATCATTGATTCTTCAGTTTCCCAGGTAGCTTCTTTTGTACCATGTTGATGCCACAAGTCTTTTACTAATAGTACTCGTTTATTTCGTAATTCTTTGACTTCTAGGGCTAAAATTTTCACTGGTCCCTCCGAATACGTCAAATCTATCTGTAACTCAATCTCACTATGATGAATCACATGTGAAAGATCAAATCTATATCATTTCAGCATCGATACGTAGAACACATTATGGATTTTCTTGAGTTCAGGGGGAAAAGCTAATCTGTAAGCTACAGGGCCAATTTTTTCAACAATTTCATATGGTCCGATAAATCTCGGACTTAGTTTTCCCTTATTTCCAAATCGTAACACTTTCTTCCACGGAGAGACTTTTAAGAATACCCGTTCACCAACAGCAAATTCTATATATTTTCTTTGCATATGATTTCTAAAGATCAGATGCAGCTTTCAAACTATCTCTAATAATCCAAACTTTATCCTCAGTTTCTCGGATCAAATTAGCTCTTACCATTTTGGATTCACTCAACTTAGACCAATACAACAGTGTTTTACATTTTCTCCTGTAAAGAGCTTCAAATGGTGCCATTTTTATACTGGATTGATAACTGTTATTATATGCAAATTCGGCTAACGGTAGACACTTTTCTCAGCTACCTTCAAATTCGAGTTTACAACATCTCAGCATATCTTCCAAAATTTGAGTCACTCGTTCTGATTGTCCGTCATTCTGATGATGAAATGTTGTGCTAAAATTAAGTTTAGTGCCCAGAGCCTCATGACGTTTGCTCTAAAATGGCGATGTAAATCTCGGATCTCGATCTGAAATAATAGTTATCGGAACTCCGTGTAATATCACAATCTCAGATATATATAGTTTCGCTAATTTCTAAAGTGTAAAGTCTAATCTAACTGGGATAAAATGTGCCGATTTAGTCAATCTATCAACAATCACCCAGATTGAATCTTTCTTTCTCGGAGTTAAAGGTAAGCCAGATACAGAATCTATCGTGACTCTCTCCCATTTCCATTCAGGATTCATAACAGGTTGTAGTAAACCTGTCGGTACCTAATGTTCTGCTTTCACCTACTGACAAATAAAACATTTAGCTAAGAATTCACAAATTGTAACGCCCAAAAGTTTTAAGTTTTTACTGGAAAAAATCTGCAGTAATTAATTTCTGTATCTGTGGTTCTGTATTCTACTTCTAAGTTTAAAGTCTAAGGTTCGAATCGCATTATCAAAGTTTTATTGTTTTTAAAACAACCCATAAGTAAGCTTTGCCGCTTAAATTCAATTCGTTGTGTTTTTGTGACAAGAATAAGCTTGCTGGTTTACTGGTTAAGCATCTATCTATATTCTATCTGGTATTGAGTTCGAATCTCATCTTATGTGTTAGAGAGTATTATTTTTGGCTATTGCCGGAAGAAGGTGGTTAAGCTTTAAGAGTCTGAAAGCTTTAAGAGTCTGCAGGACTTATGGACTAATGAACCTCTACCACCACCGGAGTATCCTCCTCCACTCTCACGCCATTTATTCTCCTAAAACTCTAGTTCAAGGAATTCATTCATCATTCAGGAAGTTTCTCTTCTCTTCTTATCTTATGATCATAAATTTATCTTTTTCCATATATCTATCTTTGTACATTGAGGGCAATGTACATATTAAGTGTGGGGGGGTCTTTTATATCACCATTGGAATATGTCTTATTCTCACATAAATTATTCATATCACTATTAAAATGGATTTTAATTAACTCATGATTTTTATCGATATGTCTTGAATTAAAACATAGGCATTTATGCATTGATGGTTTAAACTTTAAGACATTAGGGAATCAAGCATGATAAGTTGATTTTTGAAGAATTAAAAACTTCTAGGTTGTTTCTCTAAGTCTAGGTATTATCTTGAGTTGGAATTCAGAAGTTTAAACATCAAAAAGCCATAATCTTTGTGAGATTTTGAGCCTTCAAGATCATCTATTATTTCTTCCATGCTCACTTTCATTATGAGTGCGCCAATATTGAACTGTTATTCTAGAACTTGCTTGATTATGCATGTCAAGACCACACCATTTGATTTGATATGTCAAAATGATAAAGGCACTTAGGTTTAACCCACTCATGCCATGAAAAGCCTACCTTCACAATTAACCCTTAGTGAACCCCCTTGAGCCTAACAACCCATTCATTGATTTACCCTCAATATTAACCCATAACTCATTATTGTTGAAATCCCCTAAATTAATTTGATCTCTATTTTTGTCGAGATTTGAGTTGGAATAGTTGTTTAGCTATGTTTTATTTTATTTTGTATTTGACTTGTTCTTAAAAAAAAAATTATTGAAAAAACATGTATACAAATAGGTAGTTGTGATCTTTTGAGCTAAAGTGGTTAAATTCCATTTTCCGAGAAAAAAGCTTTATTGTACGCAACTAATGACTAGTCATTTTTCTAGTTAGGCAATTTTTCAATTCAATCTCGATTCTAACCCTTTCTTCTAGCTTGTGACCACACCCTTTAACCAAAGCTAGGTTACAACCCTCTAAAGACCTTTTGATTGATGTTTCATCTCAATTTATAGTGGTGGAGATTTGATTTTCACGCAAGCCTATGGTAATGACTTTTCATTATTGACTATTGAGTGCTTCATTTATTGTCCTTAAACACCTCGAGTGATTTGAGTGAATCTTTAGTGAGGATGTGAAACTCTGTATATTTTGAATCAAAGGTAATTACTTAGATGAAGGGAGACACCTATGTTTTCATGATAAAACACTCAACTTGGAATGTTTGAAACTTTGATGTTCTTTTAGTCAAATTTTCAATGTTTGATTACCTATGGATTATTTTGAGGTATTATCGATAGAAATTATAAGTTGAGAAGAATTTGTTTTGATTATGAGATGAGGATTTTTGCTTGAGGACAAGCAAATGCTTAAGTGTGGTGGTATTTGATAAACCATCATTTATACATATTTTTACCCTATGCTTAGAACATTTTATGAATGATTTCTCCTTAGAATTGGTGAATTCAATGCTCCTAATGCTTTAATTTCATGTTTTATACTTAGGTGAGCTTAGGAGAGTAAAAGGAACGAGAAACGGACCAAAAACGGATAAAATGGGCCAACGTATGAGATCAACACGGCCTGGACTTCCTTACACGGGCAGACCACACGGCCATGTCAATTTGGCAGAATCGAAGCACGACTTACACGGGTAGACCACACGGCCGTGCCATTCTAACAGGTTCGAACACGGCCTGAAGTAATCCTACACGGTCGTGCCATTCTAACAGGCTTGACCACGGCCTGAAGTAAATCGTACACGGGTGTGTCCCTGCCGAACCCAAGTTGAGTCCAATTCGAAAAAGGCTAATTTTGAGGGCTTTTAGGAATTCTAAAGCCTATAAATACACCTTAAAGGAGGAGAAGAGAGGACACACACAAGAGGGAGCAAGGAATTGCTCAAGGAAAGCTGATTGATCCATCTTAGAGGCAGGATTCACTGTCAAGACTGAAGTTCTCCCTTCAATTCCCCTTCAAGAGTTTTGGGTTTTTCTTTATGTTTTGTATTCATTATTCTTCTGAGATGTTTTCCCTTGTAGTTATGAACTAAATCCCCTAAATACCTAAGGGGGATGAAACCTAAGACGAATCTTGTTATTATTTTTTGAATTGTATGATAAATATTTGACTTGTTCTTAATTATGTGTTCTTAATTCTTGTTTTGATATTCCAGGATATTGATTCAAGTTACGCTCTTATTCAGAGAAGGAATAGACCCTGTCTAAGAGTACAATTGTCATAATTAAGCAGAGTTGATTGCGCGCCTAGAGATAGGGTGACAAGATTTTGCCGGATTAGGGTGAAACCTAATAAGGGGATCCATAGATTGAGTTAATGCAACCCTAGGAAGTTAATTAGAAAGAGATTTCAATTATTCAACCTAGGGTTAGACGTTGTTAGTCTCGAGAGAGATAATAATATAACTTAGGGATTTCTACGGATCAAGTCAAATGAATAAATCATCCGATTCGGAGTCAGAATAATAGTAAAGTCTAGGTGGATTCTTCCTTGGGTATTGTCTTAATTCAATCGTTTTCCAAAAGTAATTCCCCAATTCTATTTTCTGTGAATTCTTAGTTTAGTTAATTAGTTAGTTAAAACAAACCCCCTTATTCTTAGGCTAGATAATAGAAAGACAGTCATTACTAGTACTTTTAGTTCCTTTGGGTTCGACAATCCGATTTTGCTAAAACTATACTACTGTTCAATAGGTACACTTGCCTACATCGTGATAATAGTTAGTTTCAAGAATGATTAGTTATAAATATTTAAAACCTGTCACAAAATAACACGATCAGTTATGTAAGAACATTCTGTTTGTATGGTCTGAGGCTCCACAATCTAGTTTCTATAAATTAAAGTCTATTCTGACATAGGCCCCGATATTAGTGCAACCCGAATCGGGCAGAGAGTTTGTAGTATATAGTGATGTCTCACATGTTGGTTTAGGTTGTGTACTAATGCAAGATGGAAAGGCGATTTCTTATGCATCACGACAACTAAAAATGCACGAAGTTAACTACCCGACGCACGATCTTGAGTTTGTGTTTGCTTTGAAGATATTGAGGCACTACTTATATGGTGAAAGGTGTATTATTTACACCGATCATAAGAGTCTCAAGTATTTGTTAACTCAGAGGGAGCTAAATCTCTGGCAACGACGCTGGGTTGAATTACTTAAGGATTACGATTGCACAATTGAGTATCACCCGAGAAAAGCTAATGTGGTAGTTGACGCCCTTAGCCATAAAGCTATGGTTGATCTGAGAGCGATGCTTGCTCATTTAAGTTTAATGGAAGATGGAGTATTATTAGCTGAGCTTCAAGTTAAATCGGATTGGTTAGAGCAAATTCAAACTAAACAATTGAACGATGAATTTTTAATTCAACGTATGTAGCTTGCTGGGTCGAACGAGAATTCTGATTATAGTTTGAACAGTGAAAATGTATTATGATTCAGAGGCCAGATTTACGTGCCTAATGATAAAGAATTGAGGCGTTCGATCTTGCAGGAGGCTCATTGTAGTCCTTATGCTATGCACCTGGACGGGAATAAAATGTATCAAGATCTACGGAAACTATATTGGTGGCCTGGACTAAAACAAGAGGTGGTCACTTTTGTTTCATACTATTTGACGTGCCAAAAAGTTAAAGCCGAACATCAATTACGTTCTGGTTTACTACAATCAGTTAAAATTCCACAGTGGAAGTGGGTACAGATAACTATGGATTTTGTTACGTGTTTACCTTTAACCCCAACTAAGAAAAATTTGATTTGGGTCATCGTTGATCGATTGACCAAGTCAGTTTATTTCATTCTAGTCTAGACGAATTACTCCTTACAAAAATTGGCTAAGCTATACATCGTGAAATTGTGAGACTACACAGAATTCCAATATCGATTATTTCGGATAGAAATTTGCGATTTACTTGTAACAGCCCGGTTTTAGCTAAATCAGAATAGTGGTTTCGAAATCACAAATCTGAGGTAAAAAAATTATTTTAATAATATTTTTGGTGTTTACAGCATGTGAATATATATGTGCGAAAATTTCATGAGCTAATTTTATCATTTAATAGCTCAATTTGAGAAAAATGACTAAATCGCGTAAAATTCAAAAGTTGCATTGTATATGATAAAGGTATCTATTTGTCATGGATTATTAAATGGGAGGTCCTTAGGTTGTAAATAGACCATTGATAGTGGGAATGTACATAAATGGGCATATAAATGATGTTTTAAATGTTTATAAACAAAGGTTAGATAAATAATTTGTGATTTAAATTTTAATTAAAATAAAACAAAGCCATTTCATGCTATCATCTTTCTCCCTAGCCGATTGTAAGAAAGAAAAATAAGGGTTTGGAAGTTTTGAAGGTTCGACCATTGTTGTTCAAGCTTATCAAGAAACGAGGAATTCAGATCTAGATCGAAGGAAAACTAAAGTTATCGACTAAACAATTCAATTCACTGTTTTAGTATCTGAGGTAAGTTCGTACGTGATAGAAATTGTTACAATTATGTTTTTAATGCTTTAATAATGCATAAATTGTGTATGTATGACTACGATTGCGTACGACAATAAATTGACTATATTTGGCACTTAGTGTGCGTTTCAAGATAGCTTCGGCTATAAATAGCCTTAGTGCGAATTGGAATAGCTTCGGCTTTAGGTGGTACTAAGTGTGCAATACTGAGATAGCTTTGGTTTAATGTGGTGGCACTAAGTGTGCGATATCATTATAGCTTTGGCTAATCGTTTTGGCACTAAGTGTGAGAGTTCCTTGAGTATTGAAAGATTTCTGGATGGATTAACGTATTGAACAAAGAGGTGAAAATGTAATAATTAAATACAGGAGAGTACAGGTACGTATAATACCTATGTGGTAGTTAATACTAAGTGTATGAAGCTTGATGGAATTGTATGAATATGATAAATGGTAATGAGATAGAATTGAGTAATGATATGAGATTTATGAACTGTTTAATTTATTAGTACAAACTTACTAAGCTATGAAGCTTACTGTGTGTTATTTACCTATGTTTTTTTTTAGATAATCAAAGTTAGCTTAGATTTGGGGATCGTCAAGAAACGTCATCACACTATCGATCATCTTGTTGGTACTTTTGAAGCTTGTATATATGGTACATGGCATGTATAGGCTAGTGTCATTTTGAGTTTGTTTTGAGTTGTGAATTTAGCCATGAGATGCGGCTTGTAATGGTGTTGTTTATGAAGTTGAATTTGGCTTGAATTATATGTTATCAAATGATAAATATGTGATGTATATAATGCCTTCTATGTTGGCTTATTTTGGTATGTTGGCATTAGTTTTTGTTATAGTTTAATGATGTGTTTTGTGTTATGGAATAGATGTTAATGTGATGAATTTTGGCATAATAATTTGATAGGTTTTGAATATGGAATTGAGTAGTATGAGTATGAATTAGCATATTTTAGGTTGCTTATAAATGTCTTGCAATGGTACCATTTAGGTTGATTTGTATGCATGAGAAAAGGGTGGCAAATTGGCTTTGCAAACGGCCTACTTTTGTCCACACGGGTAGAGACACAGACGTGTGTCTCGTCCGTGTGCGACACACGGCTATGTTACACGACCATGTGTCCCCTGGGGTACCCTACTAATTAAAGTTAGTATACCTTGCAGTTTTGACACGGTCTAAACACACAATCATGTCTATTAGCCGTGTGTGGCACATGGGCCGACACATGGGCGTGTGTTCGTTTGTATGACCCAAGGCAGTAAGCTCGTTAGATTTCACACGGGGCTGGCACACGGGCGTGTTCTTGGCCGTCTGGTGCAAGTCAGTATGTATGCCCTGTGTAACACCCCAAACCCGGCCCAGACGTTACGGTCGAATTCGGCGTGTCACATTAAAGTGTTTTTCGAAAACCATGTTTTCATTGAAAACCCTTCTTGATGTAAAACTCATTGGAGCGTTATTGTAAAACTCATGTTTTAATTAAAAATCTTTGAAAAGAATATTTTCGTTATAGATTAAAGTGAATGGAAGCTGTGCACCAGGTAGGAAGCCAGAAAAGAGGAGGTGAGTCTATTGGACTGCTTAAGTACCAAGCTCTTCATGGATCCAATCCTAGACATGCACACATCCATTCCCACACTTAAAGCATATTACTTGTCCACGAACAACAAATTAAGTTTAAGTCCATTTAAAATATTTATTTCCTTTGAAAACATTTACGTTACGGAAGCTTTACTCGATAATCGTGATATTTTGAAAATAAGTAACTTTTATAAAACGCGCCCTAGAGCTAACCAATTTAATAACCCAAAATATTAAAAATAATAAAAAGAGCGGCCTTACTACAACTTAAACCAGAATAAAAATAATCAAAATAATAAATGCGAAACTTATTTTAAAGAAAATAGAAACTTAATCTTCGTGGCCACTCTGAATCCCGCCCAGCTCCAAGTCCACCAACTAGGGCTCACCTGCAAGGATAGAAGAGAAAGGGGGTGAGTTTGGAAAACTTAGTGTGTAAAGTATCCCAACCAGAGCCCAAAATCATTCAAGCTTTCATCGGGCCTAAGCCCTATTCAGATATCAGTGTTAAGCGGGCCTTAGCCCATATCAATATTGTCTGGGCCATAGCCCTTCACAAGATCGAGTATATTGGGCCTAGCCCATATCAGTATCAATCTGGGCCGTAGCCCTATTACAAGTCGAGATATATTGGGCCTTGCCCATATTAACATAGTTGGACCCACTTCAATACAGTTGGCCCATAACAAAACAGTCTCATATGATTAATGCATGATAACCCCATCCAACCCTGCACTTGCCTCCGTCCATCCCTACACTTCCTATGGGGGAATAAATCACCCACGCCATCCCTACACTTACAGTGTTAGCACCGGTTGCGGCACTAACTATAATCCACAGCAAAGCTGCTTATATCAGAATATGTGGCACAGCCACCAGAACGGGTTCTTCCTCCATACATAACTCAGATCCCATGCAACAGATATATATTTCATGGCATACAACAAACAGAATCAGAATATCATGCATTTCAGTCAAAATTAACCTTAGGGGTATAACGGTCTTTTTGCACCTAGGGGTAAAACGGTAATTTTCATACTTAGGGGTGTTTTAGTAAAATTCACTATTTTAGGGTTTACATACATCCTACAACCGTTAATACATCAACAGAAACACTTACCGAGCGTCTTTACTGAATTGGGCCCGTTGGCCCATTAACCCATTTTCGCCCCATTAAGCCCAAATATACTGAAGTGCACGAAATTGCGCACTATGCAATCATACCTCTTTAGATTACCAAAACTAACAAACAACCATCTCACGAGTGCTCGTACGCTCGCAAGTTCACAAAATGCTGGCTTTCCGGCATTTTGGCTTTTCGGCTTTTGCCGATCTAGTCTATGAGTGGGTGTCATTTACACACCTATTTTTCGACGAAACGTTGACGAGTTCCACACACGAGTTACCTACAATCAGTTACTAACACATTAAACTATGGATCCATAACAACTTAACAGATCAAACCCTTACCATATTTGGCCCTTAACACCTTAGGCACTAAAGTTCTTACCTTTGCCGGAAAAATGGACTAGATCTAATTCTGGTCGTTCCAAATATCCAAGCCCTCGATTAGTAGCCTTTAATCCACACTAGAGAAAAACAAATCAAATAACACCACTAAACCCTTTTAACTTAGTCAACAGGCACCCTTTGCATTAGGGGTTTTCGGCTTTTCTTTAAATCTCGAAATAAAGAATGGAAATAAGATTCCGAGTACTTACCACCAATGATGTACTTCTCAAGAGCATCTCAAACACTTCCCCAATCTCAGATCCACAGTGAATCCAATCTTAAAATGCGAGTAGAGAATAGAACTAGATATTAATTCCCGAATCACTATGACTTATGAAGGTTTCGGCTTTTATGAGTGATCGGTTAAGGTTATTGAATGGGAGAGGTTTTTTTCTTTTATGATTGGTGAAGCAAAGAAGATGAGAAGATGACGATAAAAGAAAGGAGAGGAATGGTTTAATGGCCTCGGCTTGAAGAATTAAGAGAGTAAGAGAATGAAAAAGAGAAGAGAGAAAAAAAAAATGAATCATAAAGGCCAAAAATAAATGGCACTTATTTGCTATGGCCGAATGAGTGCATTTCGGTATAAATCTTCCTTTTAAATTCCAATCCCCTGAATTGCTCCTTGATTCTTGGCCAATTTCAAAGTTTGAATTTCATTCAAACTCCTAACCACTGATCTGCAGCCTTATCCACAGCTTCATCATACTGCTAAGAAGAGTTTCTGTCAAACTCTAACTCTCCCCCACTTGAACAGCAAAATTGGTAGCCCGTTGTGTGTACAACAGCTCAAACTCCAGACCTCAGTCCACCCTTACGCCTACGTCCGTGCTGCTGGCCACTGGACCAGGCTTCCTTCCTTACTAATATATGGTTACAATTAAATATAAACCTTACCTGCTTCTGTTCTGGCCCGCTTTAAAAATAAAACGGAATTCGTCTTCCCCTAGAATTGAACTCATAACCTCACGGCAAGCCTAACACGCTGCTACCACTGCACTGAAGCTCTTCTCATGACGTAATCTACTCATAATTAATTATAATACTTATCTACTGCAGTCCCGGTTCGTTTAAAAATAAAACAAGATATCGCTACTTACCAAACTCGAACCCCTAACCACATGCACACTCTTAACGCCTCCTTGCCACTTGACCACGTGCCTCTTTTGTGTCACCTTTCCTCCCAAGATATTTATAAGGCCTCCTTGTGGAAAATCCTTGATTGTAAAAAAAACAACCATTGGCGCACCATGCCTTGAACCCAGGCACCTCCCACGCCTTCCTAGCGTGCTTAGCCACTGGGCCAAGTGCTCCTTTATGCTAAAACGCAGCCCAAATTATTATTAAGACCTACTGCCCAGATTCCCTAAGGTAGCATAAAATTAAAATTTTTCTAGAGTCTTAAACACCAAAACAACAATACTTTTATAAATATATATATTTTATTTTTTTCCTATCTAATAATAATAATTATAATAATAATTTTATAAATATATCTAAAAATAAAAATTTCAAATATCAATAATACAGTAAATAATAATAAAAATTTTCATAAAAATTTTTCAAACATATATGTAGTAATATTTTTCTAATAAAAATAATTTTATCTCATAATACTAATTAAAATTTTGTAAAAATTTAAAATATCCGTAATAATAAATACAGTAAAAATTTTCTAGTAGTAATTTAAATTTTTTTCTTAAACGATAATATTTAAAACTTCTTAATTATTTAGGTTTTCTTCTATCTGAATCCCAAACTCAAGGCCCAACTCTTTCTAGGCCCAATTTTTTGGGCGTTACACCCTGTTTTCACACGGCCTGCGCCACGGGCGTGTTTGGTGGCCGTGTGAAGCACACAGCCTGTTCACACGAGCGTGTGACCCTTAAATGTTGAAAAATTTTCTAAGTCTTCTAAAGTTTTTAAATGTTATCGGTTTAGTCCCGAACCATTTCTAAGTATGTTTTAAGGTCTCGTATGACCTTAGAAGGGACAATATGATTGAGATGAATGTATTTTTTTATTGAAATGTATTAATGTATGTGAATGAAGTGTATTGATCGATAATGCCTCGTAACCTTATTTTGACCATGGATATGGGTCAGAGGTGTTACATTTATTGGTATTAGAGCTACGGTTTAGTCGATTCTAGGACTAACGTAGCGAGTGAGAGTCTAGCTATACATGCCATATATATATAAACTACGATAGTGTGATGATTCCTGACAGTTAAAATGTGTTTTTCGTATAGCAAATGGATCCCGATCGAGCCATAGCTGACGATGTTGAAAGTAATGCACTCGCTCCCGCTCAAGGGGTAGTGTAATCTGATTCTAGACTCGTATCTAGTAGCCAAAGGGGATAGGCTACGCAAGCCATCCTCAAAATGATGAGTGAGTGGTTCACGGAATTCGTTCAAATGAATCTGGCTACTCAACAATGTCCACCCCTACCTTTTCCTCGTCAGAACCCTACTATTCCTCAAGCTATAGATTTGACACTGTTGAATAAGCCGCCAATGGATAAGATACGTAAATACAGGGCTGAGGAGTTCCGGGCTACAGTTGATGATGATGTTGAGAGAGCTAAGTTCTGGCTTGAGAACACAACCAGAGTATTTGATAAATTGTCTTGTACTCTAGAAGAATGTATTAAATGTGTGGTGTCTTTACTCATAGACAATGCATACCATTGGTGGAAAACGTTAACAATGGTGGTTCCTAGAGAAAGGGTTACCTGGGAATTCTTTCAAACTGAGTTCTGTAAAAACTATATAAGCCAGCGATTTCTCGATTAGAAACATAAAGAATTTCTAGAGTTGAAGCAGGGCCGAATGACTGTCACCGAGTACAAAAGAAAATCCATACGATTAAGCAAGTATGCCCGGGAATATGTGTCTACTGAAGAGATCATGTGTAAACGATTTGTAAATGGATTGAATAAAGACATAAAAATTCTAGTCGAGATCTGGAAACCAAAGAATTCATTTTTCTAGTTGAGAGGGCTTGTAAAGCCGAGGATCTCAGTAAAGAAAAGATCAATGAGTAAATCCTATCATTCCTCATCGAAGAAATCTATAGACTATTTTAACTGATCGACAGCTTCAGTGGGATATTATAATAGAGATCATGGAAAGCAATACACCAACCTTAAAGCTCAAGCCACATCGGTATTAAGTATTGGTAATGTAAAAGATGCTAAGCCTGAGTGTCAATAATGTGGAAGACAGCATTATGGAGATTGTTGGGGGAAAATAATAATAGAACTTGT
Organism: Gossypium longicalyx; assembly: GCA_025698465.1. Classification (NCBI taxonomy): domain Eukaryota; kingdom Viridiplantae; phylum Streptophyta; class Magnoliopsida; order Malvales; family Malvaceae; genus Gossypium; species Gossypium longicalyx. The sequence continues at coordinate 37,289,301 of CM046999.1, read as the reverse complement.
TACAGTTGTAGTTCACGAGATTACTTTATTAAAGATTTTCCAGGGTTAACTGAAAAAGATAATGCTCAGAACACGAGGCTGAGTAACACTGCAATTAGAGGTAGACCACCCAGAAACACGGGTAATGTGAGTGGTGGTAGAGGTGTCACAAGAGACACTGTTACAAGATCTGATGCCAGAGCACCTGCACGAGCCTATGCTATTCGCGCTCATGAAGAAGTATCATCTCCAGATGTTATTACCGGTACGTTTACTCTCTATGACACTAAAGTTATTGCATTGATAGATCCCGGATCAACTCATTCGTATATATGTGTGAATTTAGTATCCAGTAAGACTTTGCTTGTAAAGTCTATTGAATTTGTAATTAGAGTATACAACCCCTTAGTTAAGTGTGTCTTAGTTGATAAAGTGTGCATAAAATGTCCATTGATGATTCAAGATAATTACTTTCTAGCTGATTTGATGTTGTTGCCATTTGATAAATTTGATATAATCCTGGGTATGGATTGGTTAACATTGCATGATGCTATTGTGAATTGCAAATGAAAGATGATTGATTTGAGGTGTCAGAATAATGAGATTATCCAGATTGAGTCAGTTGATCTGAATGGCTTGCCAGCAGTGATTTCATCAATGTTAGCTCAAAAATATGTGAGAAAGGGTTGCGAAGCTTATTTTGCTTATGTGCTTGATACGAAAGTGACTGAAAAGAAGATTGAATCAGTGCCAGTTGTATGTGAGTATCCAAATATGTTTCCTGAAGAGTTACCGGGTTTACCACCGATCCGAGAGGTTGAATTTGGCATTGAAATAATGTCGGGTACAATACCGATATCGATAGCTCCGTACTGAATGGAATTGACAGAGTTAAAAGAATTAAAAGCTCAATTACAAGAATTAACCGATAGAGTATTTGCGCGATCGAGTTTCTCGCCCTGGGGTGCTCCGGTTTTGTTTGTGAAAAAGAAAGACAGAACTATGAGAATGTGCATCGATTATCGACAGCTTAACAAAGTGACGATCAAGAATAAATATCCTCTGCCCAGAATAGATTATTTGTTTGATCAGTTAAAAGGGGCTACAGTGTTTTCAAAGATAGATTTGAGATTGGGTTATTATCAGTTGCGAGTTAAAGACTCTAATGTGCCAAAGACAGCATTCAGAACGAGGTACAGACACTATGAATTCTTAGTTATGCCTTTTGACTAATGAATGCTCTTGCAGTCTTTATAGATTTAATGAACCGAATCTTTAGACCGTATCTAGATCGATTTGTTGTTATGTTTATAAATGATATTTTGATCTATTTGAAAGATGAAGCAGAGCATGCCGAGCAATTGAGAGTTGTATTGCAAACTCTGCGTGATAAGCAGTTATTTGCAAAGTTCAATAAATGTGAATTCTAGTTGAGTGAAGTTGGTTTTCTGGGGCATATTGTGTCAGCATCAGGTATCCAAGTCGATCCAAGCAAAATTTTTACAATAATGGATTGGAAGCCTCCAAGAAATGTATCTGAAGTTTGCAGTTTTCTGGGACTAGCTAGTTACTATAGACGATTTTTCAAAGGCTTTTCAATGATTGCGACTCCGTTGACAAGATTACATCAGAAAGATGTTAAGTTTGAGTGGTTAGGAAAGTGCCAGAAAAGTTTTGATCAGTTGAAAGCTTTATTAACCAAAGCCCCGGTGTTAGTACAGCCAGAACCGAGTAGAGAATTCGTGATCTATAGTGATGCATTGTTGAATGGCCTGAGTTTTGTTTTGATACAGAAAGGCAAAGTTATAGCTTATGCCTCGAGACAGTTGAAGCTGCATGAAAGAATTACCTGACGCACGATTTGGAGTTAGCCGCGATTGTGTTTGCATTAAATATTTGGCTTCATTATTTGTTCGGTGAGAAATGCCATGTTTATTTAGATCATAAGAGTTTGAAATATTTGGTGACTTAGAAAGATTTGAATTTGAGACAGCGAAAATGGTTAGAATTGTTAAAAGATTATGAGTTAGTGATTGACTATCATCCGGGAAAGGCTAATGTTGTGGATGATGCTTTAAGTTGGAAATCATTGTTTGCACTACGTGCGATGAATACTCAGTTAACTTTTTTTGATGACGACTCGATTGTAGCTGAGTTAAAAGCGAGACCAATGTTTTTACAACATATTTGTAAAACTCAAAAAGTTGATAATGAATTGTTAGCTAAAAGATCTTAATGTGATTTGAATTCTAATTCAGAGTTTCAAGTTGATTCAGATGATTTTTTAAGATTCAAAGGCCGAATATGTGTTCCGAGAAATTCAAATTTGATTCAGATGATTTTGAAAAAAGAACATAGTAGTTGTTTATCTGTTCATCCTGGAAGCACAAAAATGTATAATGACTTGAAATAGCTCTATTGGTGGCATGGTATGAAACGTGACATTTCAGAATTCGTTTCTAAATGTTTGATTTGCCAGCAAGTTAAAGTTGAGCATCAAGTACCGTCTGGTTTATTGCAGCCGATTATGATCCCTGAGTGGAAATGGGATAGAGTGACTATGAATTTTGTTTCAGGGTTGCCATTATCTCCGAGTAGGAATGATGCAATTTGAGTTGTTATTGATCGATTGACAAAATCAGCTCATTTCATTCCAGTGCGAATGGACTATTCGCTTGACAAGCTCGCTGAGCTGTACATTTCACAGGTTGTGAGATTACACGGAGTACCTATTTCTATTGTTTTGGATAGAGAGATCCAAGGTTTACATCAAGATTTTGGAAGAAACTGCAAGATGCACTGGGTACAAAGCTACATTTTAGTACCTCATTTCATCCGCAGATGGATGGTCAATCCGAATGAGTTATTCAAATACTTGAGGATATGTTAAGATGTTGCATTCTTGAGTTTAAAGGTACGTAGGAGAAGTATCTACCGTTGATTGAATTTGCCAATAACAATAGCTTTCAATCAAGTATTAAAATGGCACCGTACGAAGCTCTATACGGTCGTAAATGTTGAACACCATTATACTAGACTGAGTTAAGTGAGAATAAAATTCATGGGGTTGATCTAATCAGAGAGACTGAAGAGAAAGTTAAAGTAATTCGTGATAGTCTGAAAGCAGCTTCGGATTGTCAGAAATCTTATGCAAACTTGAAAAGAGAAGATATTGAGTTTAATATTGGGGACAAAGTGTTTTTGAAAGTATCTCCATGGAAGGAAATACTTCGATTTGGTTGTACAGGCAAATTGAGTCCGATATTCATCGGACCATACTAGATTATCAAGAGAGTCGAACCAGTGGCTTATCGGCTAGCATTGCCATCTGAGTTAGAAAGGATTCATAATGTGTTTCATGTATCAATGCTTCAAAGATACATATCTGATCCCTCGCATATTATTTCTCCCACAGAAATTGAGATTCAACTAGATTTATCGTATAGTGAAGAACCGATTCGAATTCTAGCTCGTGAGATCAAAGAGCTGATAAATAAAAGAATAGCATTAGTAAAAGTATTATGGCATCGACACAGGGTAGAAGAAGCTATGTGGGAACTCAAGAATGCTATGATAAAGCAATATCTAAACCTTTTCACTGGTAAGATTTTCGGGGACGAAAATCCCTGTGGGGAGAGTTGTAATAGCCTGATTTTAGCTAAATCGAAACAGTGGCTTTGGAACCACAAATTCGAGGTCAAAAAAATTATTTTAATAATATTTTTGGTGTTTACAGCATGTGAATATATATGTGTGAAAATTTCGTGAGCTACTTTTATCATTTAATAGCTCAATTACTAAATCGTGTAAAATTCAGAAGTTGCATTCTATATGATAAAGGTATCTATTTGTCATGGCTTATTAAATGGAAGGCCCTTATGTTGTAAATAGACCATTGATAGTGGGAATGGACATAAATGGGCATATAATTGATGTTTTAAATGTTTATAAACAAAGGTTAAATAAGTAATTTGTGATTTAAATTTTAATTAAAATAAAACAAAGCCATTTCATGCTATCATCTTTCTCCCTAGCTGATTGTAAGAAAGAAAAATAAGGGTTTGAAAGCTTTGAAGGTTTGGCCATTGTTGTTCAAGCTTATTAAGAAACAAGGAATTCAGATCTAGATCGAGGAGAAACTAAAGTTATCAACTAAACAATTCAATTCGCCGTTTTAGTATCCGAGGTAAGTTCGTACGTGATAGACATTGTTACAATTATGTTTTTAATACTTTACTAATGCATAAATTGTGTATATATGACTACGATTGCGTATGATGACAAATCGACTATGTTTGGCACTTAGTGTGAGTTTTAAGATAGCTTCGGCTATAAATAGCACTTAGTGTAAGAATTGGAATAGCTTCGGCTTTATGTGGACTAAGTGTGTGATATTGAGATAACTTTAGTTTAATATGGTGGCACTAAGTGTGCGGTATCATTATAGCTTTGGCTAATCATTTTGGAGCTAAGTATGCAAGTTCCTTTAGTATTGAAAGATTTTCAGATGGATTAACGTATTAAACAAAGAGGTGAAAATGTAATAATTAAATACAGGAGAGTACAGGTACGTATAATACCTATGTGGTAGTTAATACTAAGTGTATGAAGCTTGATGGAATTGTATGAATATGATAAATGGTAATAGGACAGAATTGAGTAATGATATGAGATTTATAAACTGTTTAATTTATTAGTACAAACTTACTAACCTATGAAGCTTACTGTGTGTTATTTACCTATGTTTTTTTTAGATCATCGAAGTTAGCTTGGATTCGGGGATCGTCAGGGAACGTCTTCACACTATCGATCATCTTGTTTGTACTTTTGAAGCTTGTATATATGGTACACGTCATGTATAGGCTAGTGTCATTTTAAGTATGTTTTGAGTTGTGAATTTAGGCATGAGATGTGACTTGTAAATGTTATTGTTTATGAAGTTGAATTTGGCTTGATTTATATGTTATCAAATGATAAATATGTGATGTATATAATGCCTTCTATGTTGGCTTATTTTGGTATGTTGGCATTAGTTGTTGTTATAGTTTAATGATGTGTTTTGTGCTATGGAATAGATGTTAATGTGATGAATTTTGGCATAATAATTTGATAGGTTTTGAATGTGGAATTGAGTAGTTGAATTGGTTGATGATAGGAGGCATGATATGAGTATGAATTGGTATATTTTAGGTTGCTTATAAATGTCTTGAAATGGTACCATTTAGGCTGATTTGTATGCATGAGAAAAGGGTGGCAAATTGGCTTTGCAAATGGCCTATTTTTGTCTACACGGGTAGAGACACGGGCGTGTGTCTCGACCATGTACGGCATACAGCTATGTTACATGGCCATGTGTCCCCTAGGGTGCCCTACGAATTAAAGTTAGTATACCTTGCGGTTTTGACATGGCCTAGACACACGGGCATGTCTATTGGCCGTGTGTGGTTCATGAGCTGGCACATGGACGTGTGTTCGGCCGTGTGACCCAAGGCAGTAACCCCCTTAGATTTCACACAGGGCTAGCACACGGGTGTGTTCTCGACCGTTGGTGCAAGTTAGTATGTATGCCTTGTTTTCACATGGCCTGCACCATGGGCGTGTCTGGTGGCCATGTGAGGCACACGACCTATTCATATGAGCGTGTGACCCTTAAATGTTGAAAAATTTTCTAAGTCTTCTAAAGTTTTTAAATGTTATCGGTTTAGTCCTGAACCATTTTTAAGCATGTTTTAAGGTCTCGTATGACCTTAGAAGGGACAATATGATTGAGATGAATGCATTTTGTTATTCAAATGTATTAATGTATGTGAATGATGTGTATTGATCAATAATGCCTCGTAACCCTATTCTGGCGATGGATACTGTAACACCCCCTACCCGTATCCATTGCCGAAATAGGGTATGAGGCATTACCGTAGTTTACTGAACATTTTCAGACAATTCTGAGTAATTTATTATTCATATTTTGAAAATAATCATAACGCCTCTCTATTGGGCCCTCGAAACCCAAAACACACATTAGAAGCCAACCGGAATTAAATCGGGATCATAAAAAAAATTCACAAAATCTTAATACTTATCATTTTAATGCTCATTATAATTAAACATGTTACCATTCAATCAATAGCTTGACACTTGTCTAAGCGTCAAACAACAACATTGTTAGTATACTTGCACATATTTCATATAAATTCAACATTGATATACCTATTTTCTCGACATATCGCACTTGAGTTTAATAATAGTCTCAACTTACATAATTTCCTTGTATCAACATATCAAAGATAATCATATATGTACATGTCATGAAACATATCATGCTCTTACCATTTTTTCATAAGCATATATCATTCATTTCGTTATATCAATATTTCTTGCTCCATCATTTCCATATATTTTATGTATATTTATTCCGGTAATAGTTTATATCAAACTTAAAATAAATTATATTTCATGTACTTATACTTATTACGTTTATCTATTTTCATAATTATTTCATACAACTATCTTGTACATATATTTCCATATAACCAGTTCTTGTAAACATTTCACACAACCATTTCATATAACCATTCATCATCTGATACATATTACCTGAAAATCAATTGTTCAATAGATGTCATAGCGCCTCTCATCCACGGTCTTATTTATCTTTGACATGATGCCATAGTGTCTTTCAACTATGGTCTTACTCATTTTCTGTCATGTTGCCATGGTATCTTTCAACCATGGTCTTATTCATTTCATATCACGTTGCCATGGTATCTTTCGACCATGGTCTTACACATTTCATATCAAGTTGCCATGGTATCTTTCAACCATGGTCTTACACATTTCATATTAGGTTGCCATGGTATCGTTCAACCATGCTCTTACACATTTCATATCAGAGAGCACACTCCCGCGAACCTCATCCTTACAGTGGGATTACCAGTCCAGGCTAAATCCAGTAATATAAACTCATAGAGTATTGTCGGGATTACAGTCCGAGCTAAATCTCGCAACGACAATTACTCTAATGAGCTTGGATCCGAATTACCAGTCCCAAAGCTAAATTCAGACCCTAATTCGGATTACCGTCGGGCTAAATCCATTTTTCACATATTCTTCGGGAGGGCTATATCAGGATAGGATCACCCGTCCGGGCTAGATCCTTTTTACCGTCAATTCCTTTTCAGAGATCCATCGAAATTTCCTTTCATTCAACCGGGATTTCTTCCCATTTTATCAAATATATCAATGTTTTATCAATTTTCATACAATAAACATTCAAATTATATTCACATCAATAACATATATTTCAAGCATTTAAGAATATAATTCAAGTTACACGAACTTACTTGGCGAAATTGCAGAAATATCAAGATTTAGGGGCATTTTGGTAATTTACCATTTTCCCAATTTTCACCCGATCTTAAATTGACAATTTCATTCAATTTATTAATTTAGATGATAAAACAATTCATTCCCTTGAATTTGGTCATTTTGACATTTTTACAAAATTGTCCCTTGAAGTTTTACTTTTATTCAATTTAGTCCTTAAGCCTAAAACATGCAAATTAGCCATGCTAGCTGAATATTCATATATATATTTTCCTCCTCCTCCTCTCCATTTCACATCCTTAATGTATATAACACACTTGTAAGTAATATTATCTACAATCTTTATTATTTACTTTTATGAATATTCAAGCTGTCCATCTGTGTTATAGTCACTAAATTATTTATATCTGGAGTTATATAACTCCAAATTAAGATCCGCTAATTTTACCTGAAACTAGACTCATATATATTCTTACCATAAAAGTTTCAAGATTTTTTGTTTAGTCAATAAGTACATTTTATTCTTTAAAGTTACCCCTATTCTGCTATTTGATAGTTCTGACCCTTCTTCACTAAAATTTAACTATCTCATCGTACAAAATTTGAATGATGTTCTCGTTTATTTATATTGAAAATATACTCATTTATAATTATAAACATATAAATTTAAACCAATAATTATTTTTATCCAATTTTTGATGATTTTTCAAAGTCAGAACAGGGGAACCCGAAATTATTCTGACCTTGTCTCAAAAAATTTATTATATCTCATGATTTACAATTCCATTTCTTAATAATTTCTTCTATAAGAAACTAGACTCAATAATGTTTAATTTAATATTTTATTCATCCTATAATTCTATTTTTAAATTTTTTGGTGATTTTTCAAAGTTAGACTACTACTGCAGTCTAGAACTGTTTTAGTGCAAGATATTAATTATCATGTTTATAACACCCTTATTTTTTTTTTTTACACTATTTATCATCACTTTCTCTTATTTTCTCTTCACTAACATGACAAGAACATAAGACCATATATAATAAAACTCTAAATCAACATCAATTCCATGCTTTTTCAACAATATTAAACTTAAAAATATATTGAAATCTTGATGTTCTTACCTTTTCTTATTGACTGCAATCTTTAACTTGATTTTTCTTTCTCCTCCAGCTTCTATTTCTTGAATCCAACTTGATATTCTTGCTCCCCCTCATCTCCTTTCTATCTTTCTCTCTTGATGGCTATGGAAATCCTTTCAATTTTTAGGTGAAAATAATGAATTTTTTTGTGGAAGGACTAAATTGTAAAGAAAGAAAACTTCTTTTCTTCTTCTTCTCTTACGTTGGTTTGCATGGGAAAGGAAAGATGATGATAATTCTTCATCTTTCCTTCCTTTTATACTAAATAAATAATAATATAATAATAAATATCTCATAAAAATATTAATAAAATAATATTTATCTAATTAATTAATTTAAAATATCATTAACATAATCATTACATTCTAGAATTCTCTCTCTTACTAATTGACCATTTTGCCCTTAATGATCTTTTAGAATTCCATCCTTGAGTTATCACTTAATTTGGTAAAATTACGATTTAGTCCCTCATAAATTTTCACCTATTCAATTTGGTCCTAATTCATTAATTTTCCTTGGTTTCTAAATCATTCCACCCTTAAAACATTTGCATCATTAGTCCTTCAACTTTTTCATATTTACACTTCAACTCCTTAAATTTTGAGTATTTACTCTTGTGCAACAAGACTTTTCTCATCTTTGCAATTTAGTCCTTTCTTGAATTAATATATCATAATATACTTCCCAACATTGACATAACTCAAAATTTCCCTTTTTGTCACTTTATTTCCTTATTTTACTATATCACAGATAATATTTTACCGTAAAAATTTTCGGGGTATTACAGATACGGGTTAGGGGTGTTACATTACCTCTCGATTCTGGAAGAAACTTCATGAAGCACTATGCACCCGACTCAATTTCAGTACAGGTTATCATCCTCAGACTGACGGTCAATCAGAGCGTGTTATTCAGATTCTCAAAGACATGCTTCGAGACTGTGTGATAGATTTTAGAGGCAGCTGAGAAGAATACTTATCGTTAGCAGAATTTGCATACAACAATAGCTTCTAGGCCAGTATACAGATGGCACCATATGAAGCTTTGTATGGTCGTAAATGCCATACCCTATTATGTTGGACGGAGTTGAATAAACACTGAGAATTAGGTCCTAAATTGGTGTCCAAGACTGAGAATACTGTGACAATAATTCGTGACCGATTGAAAGCTGCTTCTGATCGACAAAAGTCTTATGTGGATTTAAAAAGGGAGGAGATTGAGTATTCTATTGGTGAACAGTTTTTCTTGAAAGTGTCACCGTAGAAGAAGGTTCTTCGATTTGGACATAAGGGTAAGTTAAGTCCGAGATACATTGGACCTTACCGTATACTAAAACGGGTCGGACCTATTACCTATCAGCTAGAATTACTGCCAGAGTTGGATTGAATTCATAATGTATTTCATGTCTCAATGTTGAAATGTTATCGGTCAGATCTGTCGTATATTGTTACTATCGACGAGATTGAATTGCAACATGATTTAACCTTCGAAGAAGAACCCATACAAATATTCGTGATGTCAAGTTGTTGAGGAGGAAAGTTATTCCTCTAGTTAAAGTCTTATAGCAGAACCATGGTTCCGAGGAAGCCACGTGGGAATTGGAAGAATCTGTTTGACAACAGTATCCGTATTTATTTGATTCAGGTAAAATTTTGAGGCCGAAATTTCTTTTAGGGGGAGAGATTTGTAACGCCCCAAAATTTTAAATTTTAATTGGGAAAAATCTACAATAATTAATTTTTGTATCTTTGGTTCTGTGTTCTGCTTCTGAGTTTAAAGTCTAAGGTTCGAATCGCATTATCAAAGTTTTATTATTTCTAAAACAACCCATAAGCAAGTTTTGCCTCTTAAATTCAATTCATTGTGTTTTTGTGACAAGAATGAGCCTGCTGGTTCACTGGTTAAGCATTTGTCTGTATTCTGTCTAGTACCTAGTTCGAATCTAATTGTATGTGTCAGAGGGTATTATTTTTTGCTATTGCCGAAAGAAGGTGGTTAAGCTTTAGGAGTCTGAAAGTTTTTTATTTTCTTCTTTTATGTTACCTTTATTTTTCTTTCTTTCTTTTGTTTTTTCTATTTACTCCTTTGTACTTTGATTTTCTTGAATTCCGGAATAATTCAGTACTGTTGTTAGGTCGTCAGAATATTAAGGGTAGGTATTTTCATCTTCTACTTTCAATGCAAGTCTGTGGTGTCAACGAAAGTTGTTGAAATGGTTTAGTCAAACTAGGTTTTACCAAGTGGAGGAATGTTGCCGTTTGATTGTCTTGTTTAGACAATAATATCGCAAAAGACGCTAACCCTCCGTGTTAGTACGATATATTACGTCTCGAGCAATGTGAGTGGTTGGATTAGAAGAGGTTAATGTCGAAATTCTCGACAAGTTGATGTTAGATTAGTGTGGTGAAAATGTGGAATTGATTGTGAAATTTTGGTGTGAAATAATTAATTAGGGTCTAGAAAGTCTCCAAAACAGTTTCTGACAAAGCAAAATTAGGTGCATAACGAAATTCTCAAGTTTCGCAAGTTGCGAGTAGCCAAAAATGGTGGCTATCAACGCCACAGGGCTAGGCACACGGGCGTGTGGCCAGGCCGTGTGAGCCATATGGGCATGTGGCAGGCTGTGCGATCGGCCGTGTAACTCACTGTTTATTGAATTAGGACCACACAGGCTAGCACACGGGCATGTGGCTAGGCTGTGTGAGGTCAAATAGTGCAGGGTTTACACAAGTACAAGACATGGTCGTGTGTCCAAGCCATGTAACTCTCTGTTTATGGATTAAGAACCACACAGGCCAGCACATGAGCGTGTGCTTAGGTCGTGTGAGTCACATGGGTAACGACACGGCCGTGTGTCCAAGCCGTGTAACTCTCTATTTATTGATTGGTAGCATACAAGTACACAGCATGGGCATGTAGTAGGCCGTGTAAGTCACACGGGTAAGGGCACGGCCGTGTGTCCAGGCCGTGTGACATTCATTGTGCTTCAGAAACCCGTTTCACAACCGTAATCGTTGTTGTGACTGGTATTGATTATCTATGACTTGTTTGATATGAAACGAGAAACTATTGTTAATGCACAAGTGATATCTGACTAATAAAATCTGTGAATGTAATGTGAAATTCTGTGTTCTGAATATGTTGGGTTAGAGGAGTGCGAAGAAGGAAGTATTCTATTTTGAATAGCGGTTTAATCACTTTCTGATTGAGTCTGAATTTGGCGTTTAACGCAAAATGTGTTAGCATCTATGGTGCGATTCTGTAATGTGTCGAACCGACACATTGCGGTGTGTAGGGATGGATGGACATTGAATGTCCTTAATGGTTTGTTGGGTTGGTCAGAGATGGTGTGTAGAGGTTGGAAACTAGGAAAAACTCTTGTGAATCTGTTCTTTTATCGGATTAAGCATGATGATAAACTGCTACCGTTCATATGTTATCTGAGTATATCTGATTTGCTCTATATCGAGGTTGTGAATATTAGAATTGTATAACATTTTGAATAAGATCATTTTGTAATTGTATTAAGGTTGAATTACTTATTCTTTGTTACGTATTATATTCACAACTCATTTCGTTATGTTTGGCTTTCAGGTGACCCACCGAACTGAATGTTATTGATGTCGCGGCGGCTCGGTCAGCTTTATTAATTTATTATGCTTAACAAGAGACTATGTTGTTAATATGTTATGGATCTATGATGTTTGGGCACCAAAACCTTTCTGGTGACTATTTGAAGTTCTGTAATTAGGTTTATCTATCATATTAACAAGTTAATGATTGGTATGATATTTGTAATTCTCTGAGTTCGGTCTGGACGTCTAGGCCGGGGTTAGGGTGTTACACAAATTTTTCGTTTCATACCCGGCCACCAATATATCCATTTCAAATTGCAATACATCTTCGTGCTATTCGGATGAATAGAGTACGTGCTACTATGAGCTTCAGAAAGAATATCATTTTTCAAATCTAAATTATTCGAAATACAAATTCTATCTCGATAACATAATGTACCACTATAATTAACAATGTACTCTGAATTCAAATTATTCTGAATCATCTGTCGTTTCAACACTAACTTCGGATGGTCATCTTGTAATTCCTGAATTTTTTGTAAAAACAGGGGTTTCGTTTTAAACTCTGCTAATATAGAACCATGTTCATTAAGAGCTAAATGAGCGTTCAACGGCTGAAGTGTAAACAATAACGATTTTCGACTAAGTGTATCAACAACTACATTAGGCTTTCCTAGGTGGTAGTCAATAACCAGATCGTAATCTTTCAGTAATTCTAACCGCTGTCTCTGTCTCAAATTCAATTCTTTCTGAGTCATCAAATACTTTAAGCCATACAAATAATGTCTTCAAATCTTCAAAGAAAATACAATCGCGGCCAACTCAAGATCATGTGTAGGATAATTCTTCTCATTCGGCTTTAATTGTCGAGAAGCATAGGCTACTACCTTTCTTGACTGCATCAATACACAACCCAAACCATTGAGAGATGCATCACTATAAACAACATACGCTACTCCAGATTCGGGCTGAGTCAAGATTGGAGCTTCCGTCAACATTTTCTTCAACTAATCAAAATTCTGTTGGCACTTATCAGACCAAACAAACTCAATATTTTTTGTAATAATCTGGTTAATCGAAAAGTTTTGAACAAAACATAGATAGTAACCTGCTAAACCTAGAAAACTTCGCACTTTTGGAACATTTTTCGAAGTTTTCCAATTTACCACAGCAGAAACTTTACTTGGATAAACTCGAATCCCATCAACTGATACTATGTGACCAAAAAATCTAACTTCATGAAGCCAGAATTCACATTTACTAAATTTTGAGCACAACTACTTTTCTCTCAAAGTTTGTAGTACGATCCTCAGATGTTGTGCATGCTCGAATTCTATCTTAGAATAGATTAGTATATCGTCAATAAACACAACAACAAATCTATCCAAATGAGGTTGAAAAATCCAATTCATTAAATCCATAAAAGTAGCAAGGGCATTAGTTAAACCAAATGGCATTACCAGAAACTCGTAATGACTGTAATGAGTTCTGAAAGCAGTCTTTGGCACATCACAGTCTTTAACCTTCAATTGATAATACCCGGATCTAAGATTTACTTCGAGAACACTGCGACACCTTTCAATTTATCAAACAAATTGTCGATAAATGGAAAAGGGTATTTATTTTTAATTTTAACTTTGTTCAATTGTCTATAGTCTATATATAATTTCAAAGAATCGTATTTCTTTTTCACAAAAAAGTGCACCCCAGGGAGATGTAACAGCCTATTTTTAGTCAAATCAAAACAGTGGTTTTGAAATCATAAATTCAGAGTCAAAATAATTATTTTATTATTATTTTGAGGTCTACAGTATGATAATATGATTGTGTGGAATTTTTGTTAAGAAGTTTTATCATTTGAGTATTTAATTTGATAAAAAAGACTAAATTGCGTAAAGTGCAAAAGTAGTGTTTTATTAGCTAAATGTGTCTAATAGTTATAGAACCTTAAAGTTAAGGTCCTAAGTGGTAATTAATCCATTTTAGAGTTAATGGATGATAGTGGTTTGGTTTATGGTGTAAATATTAAGTATTTTAAAGGTTAAATATGTAAATTGATTAATGAAGGATTTATTAATAAAACAAAATCAAAATTTTGTCATTCATCTTCAACCTTAATCGATTTTTGAAGAAGAAAATAGGCTATCTAGGGTTCTAAACATTCAGCCACTTCAAGGTTCAATTGTAAGTCCGTTTTTGTCCCGTTTTTAATGATTTATATGTTTTTGAGATCGTTGCAGCTAGGTCTAGCTAGCCCAGGGACTATTTTGCAAAATTGTTAAAGATTTTAAATGTTGAAATTGATGAATAAACATGTATTTTTGAAGTTTTTTGATATATTATGAATGTTGGTTGTGAGTTATACAAGTTTTATAAAATGATTTTTGGTGAAAATGTAAATTAGGGATTAAATTGTGAATGTTGAAACTTTGTTGTTAAAATGTGAAATGAATGGAAAATATGAGCTGCTAGGGACTATGTGTAAATCGGCTAGCATGGGTTAGCATTGAGTTTCATTAAATTTGTGTTTTTATAAAATAAGGACTAAATTGTAAAAGTGGTGAAACATTAGGGGTAAAAGTGTAAATATGCTTAAATGTGTGTTTGTGATTAAATTGAATAGAGAGATTATTAAATAAGTTAATTTTGAATATAGTTAGATCAAGGAAAGCGAAATTCGGATCTAGATCGGGGGAAAACTAAAGTTATCGACTAATCGACTTATTTCATTGTTTTCATATCCGAGGTAAGCTCGTATGTGATAAATTCCATTATAAGTGTATTTTAAATACTTTGATATTCTATAAGTTGTGAATACGAGACTTCAGATAAGTTTAATAATGACCTGATGATAATTCGGCATTCGAAATCCCGGTTGAACCTTAGGAATAGTTTAGGATACTAGTGACATGTCACTAGGGAACATTGATTTGGCTTCGGGCCATGATATTAGCACTTTGGGTGCGAGTTATACCGATTTGGCTTCGGGCCATGAATATCGGCTGATTTGGCTTTGGGCCATGATATCAGTACTTCAAATATAAGTTACTTTGATTTGGCTTCGGGGCATGGTATAGGTACTTAGTGTACGAAACTCCTGAGTATCCGACTTCTATTCTGAATGGTTCAACAGGTTAATGAATGATGTGATTGAGAATGGGATTGGTATGAGATGGTACAGGTATGTGTGTAAACCATATTAGTTTAGAATCAAAGAATGGGTAAAGAAAGTATATAGTTTGTGAAAGAGTAATTGAAAGGTTTGTTAGTTGATGTAAATTCATGTACTTATAATCAATTGTTGAATTATGTGTTTATGGTTATATCAAGTTTATTTCATAAGAGCTTACTAAGCTATAAAGCTTACTTTGTTTATTTTTCTATACTTTATAGTGATTTCAAAGATAGCCCAGATTCGGGGATCGTCGGAGACATCGTCACGCTATCAGTCTATAAATTTGGTACTTTTGGAGCTTATGATTTGAGTATATGGCATGTATAGGGACTTTGAGTCATTTTGGTATTTGTAGCATGATTTTGGCCATTTGTGTTGGCTTGTAAATATTTAGTGTTTGGTTTTGTGTTAGCCATGTAAATTGGCTTATTTTGGCAATTATGTGATGTTCATATATATGCATTAATGCCTTTTAGTGATATGGTTCATGATTGCTTGATAATGGTTGATGAATTGAGAATGGTTGTGCTTGTGGTTTTAGGTTAAGAAGTGCTTAGTTGAAATGGTACAATTGAATGCTTGGAGATATGAATTGGCATGATTTGAGTAGGCAAAATATGGTATTATAAGCAATTTAGATCTTGGTATTGAAATGGTATATATTTTATTCTTGGTTGTGGTTGTATTAGTTGGCAATAAATGATATGAATTGAGCTTGTTTTGAGTAGATATTAATTGCTTAGGTATGCTTTGATTGGGTGCCATATGAAGTGATGTGAATTTTGGGTGGCAAAATGGCTTGGTAAATAGCCTATTTTTGTCCATAAGGGCAAAGACACGGACGTGTGTCTCAGCTGTGTGTGACACACGGTCATGTTACACGGCCGTGTGTCCCTTGGTGTTGAAATTGAAATCAAGTCAATATGCTCCACATGGCCTCACACATGGGCGTGTGACTTGGCCGTGTGGCATAAGTCAATATACCCTACAGGTTTGGCACGGCCTAGCACACGGCCTGGCACACGGGCGTGTGTGGCCACTTCGAAGGGCACACGGGCGTGTGGTTAGCCATGTGACCCAAGTCAGTAAGCTCACGTGTTTGGACACGGGGTAGGACACGACCATATGCTCCTATTTCGAATGTTCACACAGCCTGTGACACGGGCGTGTGTCCCCTGTTTTGAGAAAAATTTTCCAAGTTTCGTGAAATTATCTTAAGTTATCAGTTTAGTCCCGAACCACTCTCAAAGCATGCTTAGAGCCTCATAGGCTCGTTATAGGGACATTGTGCTTGAGTTTGAATAACGTTTGCATGAAATATGAATTTATATAACTAATTATATGGTTAAATGTTTTGTAAGTCCAGTAATGCTCTGTAACCCTATTCCGGCATTGAATAGGGGTGAGGGGTGTTATAGGATACATGCTTGGTCGAATAAACCCTCAATCTAATAATTCTTGCAATTGTTCTTTCAATTCTTTTAGTTCAGATGGTGCCATACGATACGGTGATATTGATATTGGTGTAGTTCTAGGAATCAAATAAATCACAAACTCAACTTCACGATCAGAAGGTAAACCTGACAATTCTTCAGGAAATTCATCAATGAACTCACTAACAACTAGTAACTGATCTAGCTTTGATTCTAAATCTCGAGTATCAAGGATGTATGCTAGAAATGCTTCGTTACCTTTTTTTGTATCAATCTCTGAGCAGAAAAAGTGGAAATAATTCTAACAACATCCTTCGGATCCTCAGACTCGACTGAAAACATCTCTCCTGTTTGACATTTCAAATCAATCCATTTCTGTCTACAATTTACCACAGCATCATGAAAAGAAAACCAATCCATACCCAGGATAACATCAAATTCCTGGAAGGGTAACAACATCAAATCAGCAGGGAATTCATAGCCCTTAACTTTCAATGGAAAAATTACAACAGACTAAATTAACTATCACACTTTGACCTAGTGGATTTGTAACTTGAATAACATGATTAGTAGATTCAACATGCAACTTCTTTTCCGTTACTAATGCAGTACAAATATAAGAATGAGTTGACTTAGGGTCAATCAATACATACACAGTAACATCAAAGAGATAGAATATACCAGCAATCACATCTGGAGCAGTAGCTTCCTCTCTAGCTCGAATGGCGTAGGTACAACCAGGTGCTTTAGCCTCTGACCGAACAACAGTGTCTTTCATTCCCGAACAAGTAGTACTGGTAGCACTATTCTGACCTGAACGTCTACTTTTCTGAGAGGTAGACATTTTCTTTTCTTTCTGATCTTCATCATCTTTTGGCAATTTAGGATAATTACAAATAAAATGATTAGTTGATCCATATCTATAACAGGCTCCTATTTTTTGTCTATACTCACCAAGGTGATATTTCCCGCAATATCTACATTTAGGCTTCGAAGTATTTTGTACACTACCCACACTATCAACTAGTCTAGTAGATACCTTGAAATCATGTTGAATCGTCTTGTTTTTATTCGAACGTCCAGGCACTGAGATAGCTCGGGTAAAATCATCTTTAGTATTTTTTGCCGGTGATGCCAAAAATGACTTGGAAGAACCTCTCCTGTGAAATTCTCGATTCCGCCTATCCTGTTGTATCTTACGGTTGTACACTCATTCCATTTTCTGTGCACGATCAGTCAGATCAACAAATTCGCGTATTTTATTACCTCCGATCATCATTCAAATTTCATCATTCAGACCATCTTCAAACTTGATACAGATTTCTTCTTCAGTAGGCATAATTTCTAGAGCATATTAATTGAGATACACAAATTCTCTCTCATATTCAGCTACTGATCTATTTCCCTGATGTAACTCAAGAAATTCTCTCTTTTTCTTGTCCAAATACCTTTTTTCGACATATTTCTTTTTAAACTCGGTTTGGAAAAATTCCTAGGAAATTTTCTCCTTCGGTACCACAGCTATTATTGTCGACCACTAGCTATACACTTCCTCTTTTAATAACGAAACAACACATCTAAGAAAATCATCAAGAGAGCAAGCCATTTCTTCGAAAACCCTCATTATATTTTGAAGCTAGTACTTAGTTTTAACCAGATCATCCTCTAATCTACCCCGAAATTCTTCAGCACCATACTTTCTAAATTTCTTGATCAGAGTACGTTTATTAGGTTCAATCACTAGAGGAGGTGGAGGTGCAACCGAAGGTACAACATGTGGTACAATAGGAGGTGGAGGTTGTTGAGCCGGATTTCTTTCTTGTATAAATTCGCTGAACCACTGGTTAATACACCCAAAGAACATATTTTTAAGTTCATGTTCCTAAGTCGAAGGGATCGGGACATTACTATTCATCCCATGTTCAGAAGTTTGTACTTTACTATTAACTTCATCATTGTTAGCACGTTCAAATCCATTTGACATCTTTACAATCTATAAAAGAACAAAGGTTAGATCAAATCATATACATCACACTATCATAGATTTATATGGCATGTAATTCTATACATTTCATACGCTACATTCAGTCTGAGAATTGACTAAACCGTAACTCTGATACCACTAAATGTAACACCTCTAACCTGTATTCGTCACCGGAATAAGGTTACAGAACATTATTGAAGTTTACAGATCAATAAATAGATATTTCGTATAATATAACATTCATGTACGAAACCAATTGAAATTAAACATATTGTCCATTATACGAGCCCTCGAGACCCAAAATACATATTAGAAACAATTTGGGACTAAATCGGGAACTCAGAGAATTTTTCTAGATTTTTCAAAAATTTCAACACTGCAGAGGTTACACGGCCGTGTCCAGTCCGTGTTCGTACCCGTGTAACTCTCTAATTTGGGTCACAGGGCCAAGTCACTTGCCCATGTGCCAGGCCGTGTAAGCATACAGACTTGTATCCTTAAAAGATATAAGGGACAAACAGCCGTGTCACTTGGCCATGTGTCACACACCGGCTGAGACACACACTTGTCTCTCTACCCATGTGGACGAAAATAGACCATTTTCTAAGTCACATTTCTCACCAAAATTGACACCAACCTAGCTTCAACAAATTGCACATCAACAAACCATAACAATGTATTCAACTCAAGCTAAAATTATGTCTTAAACATGTATTATCACCACATACAACTAATATGCCATTAAGTACCTTAAATGATAACTTTTAAAAAAAATGTTCGAACTTACCTAATTATTTACCCAACCAAGTTACCAAAGTTCACTATGATTCAATTTTACATACATACATATAACATTCATACTCATATCACAATATACCTCATCTCATACCAATATGTAAGTTGGTTATTTAAACAAAATATCTATCATAATATTTTCACAAGCCAAGCCTTGACTAAACCGTACAAAAACCTATACATGTCATATAAATCATATTGAACATTTCAAAAACTGCCGGAATAAGCTGGATAGTGTGTCTTGAGTGTTGATTCGATCGTCCAACCTTCCGAAAATCTACAAGGACATTAAACAACACAAAATAAGCTTAATGAAGCTTAGTAAGTTCAACGAAATAAATAAAAATCTTACCGAACTAACTATAATAAATCAAATAATAAAAATCATTTACGACGACTCTCTGTCAATCATAACTTCAATCGATGAATACATCCATTTTCAAGTCGATACCAAAAATAAATAACATGTCTTTTAATTTCAATAAATAATTTACCTTACCAAATCTTTCCCAAATCGAAGAATGACTTACGGATAAGAGTACATCGTCAATAGAAGCTCATAAGAGTTGGGCTTCCCAAATATGCCAACAGAAGCTCGAAAGCTGAACAGAAACTTGTAAGAGCTGAACAGAAACTCATAAGAATTGAACAGAAAGTGAAATACGAGAGTTCAAAACAAATGCTAAACCTTAGTTTACTTGGGAAAAATGTCATTGTCTCCTTCCAATACCATCATACACCAAAATACGAATGTACTCAAATCTCGCGTTCCATTCAAACCGAAATCCAATTCAATATTATAATTCCAACAATAATTCAATTCCAACAATAGAATAAATAATAACATCATTTATCAATTCATACAAAATATTAAATTTTTTAACCGTATGAACTTACTTGGACTAAATTGTAGCAATTGCAAAAGTTTAGAGACTATTCTGCTATTTTTCCCTTTTCACGAGTTTCTACAGGATCTTGATCTAAAATATAAAATTACTCATTAATTAGCATATATTTCACTTCCAATTCATGTCACAGTTAATACCCTTTTATTTTTTAAATTTACACAATTACCGCAAACTTTTACTATTTTTGCAATTTAATCCTTTAATTAGTTAATTTATCAAATTAACTCATTGTCCTCAATCAATAATTTATTCAAATATTCTAAGCCATTATACAGCCCCTAATAAACCAAAAATTCACTATCAAACCCTAATATTTTAACCTTTTCACAATTTAATCCTAAAATCAATATTTAACAAAATCACTTTATAAAATCATCATACAACACAACCAAAGCTCTAAATCCATTTTATTCATCGAAAATATCTAATATTCATCAATGGTAACTCCCAAAAGTTTTAATAATATCAAAAACTAAGGTAAGATTTAGTTGGACCTATAACAATCTCAAAAACATAAAAATTACAAGAAATGGGTAAGAATTGAACTCACATGAAGAAAAATGTGAAGAACCAGCTTAAGCTCTCTCCTATGTCTGTTTTTGAACCGAAATTGAAGATGAATTCAATTGAAACTTTTAGAATTTTCTATTTTTTGTTTTAATTTTACTTAAATTACCATTTTACTATTGAATGGCTTTATTTTATTATTTTCTCTCCTTATGCCACCTTATCTTTTTATTTTAGGTATAATTTTTACTTAAGTCCTCCATCTTTTATTAATCAAGCCATTTAATCACTTAATTATTATAATTAGCAAGTTTTTCACCTTTTTTCAATTTAGTCCTTTTTAATTAATTAATTATTGAAATGTTAAAATTTTTTCAACAAAAAATTAACACCATCTTATTGACACTCCGTGAATATTTATAAAAATATTTACGGCTCAGTTTATAGAAACGAGGTCCCAATACTTCACTTTCTAAAATCACTTGAACTAATAAATTATTATAAAACACAAATTACCAATTCAAAAACCTTTGTAATACTATATTTGACTTGTAAATATTAAATAATAAATTTATGAGCTTACTCACCGGATTTGGTGGCCTCGAACCACTATTTCTGACACCACTGAAAAATCGAGTTGTTACATATTTTCTCATGGATTCTTTTACAATAAAGTCGTCATGATTTTAATAGAATTAGAATTGGGTTGAGAAGATTATTTAATTGAAAACATATTGAGAAGTTTATTTTTGGAAATAGAAAAATAAATATTAGGTTGGATCAAATTATAAAGTATTAGGTTAAAAGTTCGGGAAGTGCTTGTAATTGAATCCGATACAGGTGAGGCCCAAAAGCCTCTCATGTTAAAAGGGGTGCACAACAAACCCTAGTAATAGTAATTAGGGTTGTCGCTGCCTATACTTCTAGTTAGACCAGGAGTTCGTTTTTCTAGTTGAAATAAACTTCTACAATTCAACAAGGGTTCTACCTTATTTCTCTATAAATAGATGACACCAGTAGGGCTATTTACAGACAACTTTAAGATATTATTACTCTGCTGAAAAATAGAGAGAATTTATTCTCAACTATTGAATCTATTTTTTGGAATAACAAATTCTGTCAGTTTCTATTTGAGAAGAGATTTTTTGTTTTCACACTTAAACAAAGAAAACTAATTTTGATTCAGTGTTTGATTCGAATTGTTCAAGCCCACACTTAAAGTAGTTTGTGGTACAGAATAGTAAAGAAGATCATTTGGTTAAAAGCCGAAAACAACAAGGACTTATCTATTCGAAAACACATGTGCGAATTCAGTCTAGGGTTTATTGCTATAAATATCACAAACTGAGTCAATTTTTAAAATTTTTATTTTTTGCTGTGCAAAAAAATCGTTTTCGAACTAGATTTTTCCAACGTGATTATGGTCTTGAACTTATGTATGGGATTTATAGAACATTCTCTTTTGGTATCATGAAACTTGAACCCGTGATTGCATAACCATTGCCAACTAGGAGCCCTAGTTATAATTCAAACCGTGACCGTATAAGCACCGTGAACTTGGAGGTTGAGTTGCAATGCGATGGGCTTCTAAGGTAATGGTTTCATCCCAACATGATAGATGAAACATGTGGGTCTTCGAGCACTATCGCATGATCGTGAATTCAAATATACCTTAAAACTATCATAATGTCTACCTCAAACACAAACACAAACACAAATAAATCTCTCTCAAAATTTCTAACATCGAAAAAAATGCATTTTTTATTTCTCTCTCCAAAATCGGTTTATTTTTTTAAATATCACAAAAATCGACTTAAATCCCAATTTTTTTTCAAAACCGGCATATACTTCAAATTTACCCATGTAAGATAATAGGAAAAATGTTTTGAGTTTGTGAAAATAAACAAGTGAGACAGACTACTTATAAATTTTAAGGTTAGAGTTCCATTAAGGTTTTTAATAAGACCTCGACCCTCATGAATGACGAAAACAATTTAAATTCATGAATTTTTTTCATTTTCAAAAGAAATTGTTTACAGATTAAAAATATATAAACGATTACAATTTAGATTTTTAAAATCATTGTCATTATTCTAATGGACACAAGACATACAACTAAACTCAATACTGATGCGTATAGAGATATCTGCTCAAAAAAAAAAAAAATTAGCTTCCCCATAAACATCTTTAAATATACTGCATTATTGAAATTGAAGAAAAAAACACCTTGTCTGTGTTGTTTTTGCACAATGATGTAAACTAATTTAATTGGTTCAATCTAGACAAGTCGTGAAATATGATATTAAGTTTTGAAGGGTTTAATTAAAATTTTTAAAAATTTAGAGGTGTTAAGTTAAACATTTTTTTTAAATTTGAAATTTATTGAGAATTTTCAAAAATTTAAAGAGATTTAACTAAAATTTTTAAATTTTTGGAAAAATCAAATTTTTTAAAAAAATAAGGAATTTAATTAAAATTTTCAAAATTTTCATAAAGGTTAGAATTTCCAAAACAAATTTGAGAAGGCCAAAAATTTGAAAAACTTAATAACAATTTGGATATGTTGTCGTCTAAAATGATATATGTAATAATTTTTAAGTAATTATTTGGTTCACTATTAATTTAACCTATTTATTAAGTCTTTTATTGAGTTGGTGTCACCTATCAATTAGGTCTCAATTCAATTAGAAAATTTAAAAAAAATCATTTTATTTACAAAATAAATTATATGATTATATTGATGTTTTATTTTTTTTATATTTCTATAAATTAGTAAAAAATTATCCATAATGAGATTTGAACCAAGGGCATCATACCTATAAATCTTTTTTCATTTACCAATTAAATTAAAGCAACTTTTAATTTTTATATGAAATTTTGATAAGCATATCTGTTTTCTATAATATATATATATATATATATTGTGTATCTATATTATTTATTAAGCCTTTTATTGAGTTTGTGTTACCCATCAATTAGGTTCTAACTCAGTTAGAAAATTACTAAAAATCATTTTAGTTTCAAAGTAAGTTATATGATTATGTGAATGTTTTTGTCTTTTTATATTTTTATATATCAATATAAAAAAAGTGTCTATAAAGAAATTTGAACTAAGGAAATCATGCTTGTAAAACCTTTTCATGAACTATTTAAACTAAAGCAATTTTTAGTTTTTATGTGAAACTTTAATAAGTATATTTGTGTTTTAATTATTTATATATATATATATGTGTATCTATACTTCTATTTAAGCTTCTAACTCGGTGTCACGAGTTAACTAAACACCAACTCGATTAAAAGTCTTTCCGTAATTAAAATAAAATATATTAATCTTTTTATTTTGACAAACCTCAATAAAAATATGAATATAATGAAATTTAAATCCATACCGATTAAATTGATATCACATAATAAAAGGTTCATTTTTATTTTAATAAGCATAATTTACTATCTCTATATCTATACTATTATTTATAACATGTTAGTATAATTAATTAGTTTAAAAAATTGCTTGATTTCTAAATTTCCAAATCCACCATCCATATTCAACCCAATTAAAACAAACAGTTGAATCTTTGATTAAAAAGCATGAATCGCGTATCAATGATTAAATGCTGGAAAGCAAGTAAGGTTATATACCAAACATGGAGAATTGGATACAAATATAAATTTATATATTTAAAACAATATGAATGATACATCCATCCATGATAATAGAGGTCAAACATTGACATCCCCTCAACAGAAACCTGAGGAACCACTCCATATAAATAGATAACATCATGGGGAACTGCTCATATTAAAAATGCATGCATATACATTAACCAAATGAAGCTTAAAAAATGACACAAGGAATAACCCAACAGAAGCCAAAAATTCTCAACTTGCTCATCTCATTTCTTCATCCGCTTTTGAGCATGATCGGATTCCTCTCCGTTGCTCACATCTCTATGATGGGTCATTGCCTGAAATGGGGCACTCTGTGGATCCTGTCAAAATATTGAAAACGATTTTGCTCTGTATCTTGACTAATTTCTCTAATAAACCCTATAACGGAGATCAACCAACATGAAGTGGCCAATATCTTTTGTTTCAGTCATACCTTAGCCGATGTTCCTGATGTTAGCCCTCTATTAGCATGCTTTCCGAGATCGATCTGAACAGAGATGTTGGCCTGTGACAGATCCAAACCCGCACTCTGCAGTGCTTGTGTCAGAGAGTTCAATAACCTGGTCAATATCAGAATCCATAAACATTATCAATTTATAGTTCAGCACCCTAAACCTAATGCGATTTTAAGCTGGAAAGTATTATATCCTATCCCCAAACAATGGCAAAAAGATCCATATGATAAGCGTTTGGGCCTCAAATGTTATAGAAGCCATTGCTGTATGTGGAACAACTATTGCTGATGTAAACTATCAGAACAATTCATAATATATTCATCAACATGAGCAGTGATGTAAAAGTTTGCAAGTGGGCGGGAAATCCCATACCCTTCGGAGTAGACACTCGAGATGTTAATTGTTCCTCCTTCAATAGTCAGATCTTCCTGTTGGTTCACTGTATCATTGCCAATAAAGCACTCAGTCGGTTGAGCCTCAGAGACTGGTCTCTGAAGGGGATGCACAAGCATATTATCACCTCGGATGGGCAGAGGCATTCCCCCGCTTCCCAACTCTGGTTGCTGATCCATAGCTTTGGACATAGTGTCTCTGACAGGATCAGATTCTACAGGATTTTGTGCACTTGCGATCATCGTGGGATTGATATTGATGTTATTCTCATTGAACTTCCCTGCAAATGCTGACCCCGGATCAGAACCATTTTTAACAGCTTGTTGTTGACCGACAAAACTCTGAACACGCCAGTGACTATTTCTCTGCAATAAAGTAAGCAAAATCTTCAATACCATGTAACTTACTAACACAAGCAATTAACACTTTGAAAATAAATAATATGCTAGTCCCGAGATTAAATGGATGTAAAAGAAAAATCCAGTGTTAAGCCCAGTAAAATATCATGTACATCATTAACAAGCTAAATCGAATTCCCCATAAGTAATTAGCCCAGTAAAATATCATGCACATCAAACATACCCATACTAGTATCTGAGAAACCTGAGTCCGGACAACATAGTTTTAAACTGCAAATTAACTGCTAAACCCCGTAGATAGAAAGCATACAAGATCCTACCCATGGCATTAATTTTGCGGGCTCAGAATTCCATTCCTGGTATGAACCCTCATATTTTTTAACCTTCTCCTGTAAATATTGGACATACTCTATCACCTGCAAAAGAACATTGATCTGATATCGACAACATTTTCAAGCAGAATAGTCTTAATGAAGTAAACGGAAGTTTTTGATGCAAAATCAACAATATTGGACATGCATAAAATATTTGAAAGTTTAGGATTTCCCAGATTCACAACCTACCTCTAGCAGGAATGAAGCCGTATCTCTTTTTTGATCGGTGTTCGGAATTATATCTCTCAATACTTGAAACCTAAAAAGCATCAGAAAGCTTATCAGTATTACTATTCACTTAGTAAAGCGAGCATCATCGATTCACAACCTCTCTACTTAGTAAAGCGAGCATCATCTATTCACAACCTCTCTTGAATCCATAATAAAGCTGCAGTGATTCGACAACACTTAAATTCCGATTCCAAGCCTTTTACATACAACAAGTACTTAAATTCATAGCAAGGAAAGGAACAAGCAAACACTCTTCAATCCACTATCGTTTCTCACCATCACATAACCAATAGCATGTTAATTTCTGGTGCCGTTTCAAGTTAAAACACTTTATAAACTAAACTCGACCGTTCTTTTAAATCAGTTCATACCGCAGTCTTTGACAAATGTTCAGTTTGTTAACTAGATAATCCACTTTCTTTTCAATCATCAAAATTTCCACAAAGTAAACCAAAGCTAATAAAGTTAGTCAGCCTATCCCAAGCCATTTACATGCAATTTATGACTTTTAACTCGATAAATGTAGAATTACTTAAAGGGTATGACTAAAAACTTTCAGTTTAAAAAATACAATGAAATTCAAACTGGAAGAAATGAAAAGAAGATACCTTTCATTAATCTTGCTCCTCCTCCTCTGCTCGGTAACCGAGTGTTTCGATCGTATAGCATTAGCCTTATCACTGTTCTTCCCACCTGCTTCCAAATAACCAGAAAAAAAATGTAAATACAAAACAAACCCAGAAATCAGGTATCAAAGAATACCCAGATTTCAAAATTCAACAAAACCCATTAACAAACAATCTTTAATCATCTAGAAAAAACAGTGATAAAGAAGAAAAGGAAAGGAGGGGATCTGGGCTTTCGGGGGGGGTAAAGAGTGGGATCCAAATTAATATTACCTTTGTTGGAGTTGTTAATGGCGTTTCCGGACATAATTTGATTAGAAGATGAGCCTTGTTTTTTGGAACCAAACTCTTCTTCCTCGTACTCTTCTTCCTCTTGACTTTGCTTTCCTGTTCTCATTTATTTTCCTTCTCCGGATGACAAAAACAAACGACCAAAAATATTATGAAAAATAATAATAACCCAAAAATGGGCAGATCGAAAAAGAAGGATGATTGGATGGTTTGATAGAAAAAGTGAAGGAATTGGAGAGAAAATGGGAAGGGGAAAAAAATGGTGTTTCTTGGTTGGTTGGTTTGTTCCCGGCGAGAACAGCAGTGGAGAAAGAAATGTGATGTGGATGAGCTCATGGATGTCCCGTGAGGCTTACTTCAATTGGGCATTAAATTTTGTACTACTGCCCGGAGATAAATATAGGATAATTATTTGTAGTTTTGAGCCGAATGTAAGATATTTTATTTGTTTTCCCTTTTTTTTTTTACTTAACTTACATATTAGTCTCTAAATTATAATTCTTTTCTTTTGATATTTAAATTTTTTTTATTTATTTATTTTGGAAATCATTATAGTTCATCGCCCATGGTAATAAATAATTATCGTGGCAGATATTTTTTAAAGAAATAAATAATTGTTTATAAAATATATTTTATTAAATCTCTAACCTTTATTATTAAAAAATGAGGTGAGCAATCATCATATCATACCTCGTGATTGGTATGTAAATTTTTTTCTCAAATTGATACTTTTATTAGTCAAATCTTATTTTAAAAAAGTAAAAATATGTTATAAGTATACGAGGGTGTTGGGTAAATTTAGTTTTGAACCTTTTTAGTTGATTTGGGCACAAATTGAGGATTTAACGGTTAAATTATCTCGTTGTAGTATTTAGTGAATAGAGGTTTGTAAGGGTTTGTTGAGCTAAAACCTCCAAAATAAAAAAAGTTGGGATGCCTAGCTTTTTTCACAGTTAATTGGGAATTAGATATGTAAAATGATATATCTAATCATGTTTACTCAAAAATTACAAATTTATGAAATATGCTACTTGACAAATTTATTCAAAAGTGTGACATAATTATCACTAATTTACATATTAAGAACATGACATAATTATCACTGAGAATATAGTTTACAAGTATATTGATATACTATTAATATTTATTAATTTCCATAAGCTTAATATTTGCAAATAAGGAATTTAAAATTTTGTTTATTTAAAAATTTAAAAATATTCACTAATAGATTTCCATAATAGAGGTTTTAAACTAAAGTATTATAAACAAATAAATACTTAATAATAAAATGTGTCATGCCCTTATTTGTTATTTTACGTATATAAGTTTTCAGCTATCAACTAAGTTTTACCAAACACTTTTAAATTAATATTTAATAGAATGAGTTGGTCAAACCAATCACTGCAATCAGCAACCAGCCTATCAGGGGCGAAGTCAGAATAAATATTTAGGGGGCCGGATAAAATTTTAATTTTTTATAGTTTATATCTTTATAATTTGTAAAGGATTAAATCAAATTTTTATAATTTAAGGGGACCAAAGTGTAATTTTAAATTTACTAATTTAAAATTTTTAAAAAATTTTAAGGGTCAAAAGAGTAAATTTACATTTTAGAGGGGTCGAGGCCCATGCCAGGCCCCCTGGCTTCGCCCCTGCAGCCAATTGACAAACAAGGCCTTTATAATCTTCACAAATTTGGAATTTAATTTATGTTATTTTATTTTTAGAAACTTAGTCCATCTACTTTTCAAATTTCAAAAGTTAAGTTCAACTATTAACATTGAAAAAGTTAATACTACTAATTTTAGCAAAAAAGAAAGTAAGTAAAAGTACATAAATTGAAAAACTTCACAAAAAAATAGAAGTAAAAAGACATCAACCAATTTAACAAAAAAATAGTATTAACAAGTAGACATAAATTTTGAAATCTGAAAAGTAAAAAAATTAATATCCTTAAAATAAAAGTATAAAGACTAAATTCTAAATTTGTGAATACTATAAAGACCTAAGACACATTTTAATATATATATATATATATATATCAACCCACAAATTAATTCCTAAACTATAACATTTTTCTTAAATTAGTTCCTAATTTTTTTTGTCACAAGTAATATCAAAACTATTCTTCCGTTATTCATTTTACACCAAAATGTTATATTCATTTAAAAAAATCTAACCAATAATAAACTGTCATGTCATATAAATTTTAAAAAAGATAATTTTTTAATTCTTTTATATTCTTTTACATTTTTTTCTCTCTTTATTTTTTATATATATATTTTTCTTATTCTTTTATAATGTTTGACAATGCTACCAATGTTCGAAATTCGCTCTCTCGAGGTTGAGACTTTGGCAATTAATTTTATTATCGAACTTTATCACTTGCTTGATTGACCTAAAGTGATTGAAAAAGTTCTTTCATGGATAAAAACCAATGTTTTTAAAATCGAATTGGCTGTTCAGATTAGATGGATTGGGAACTAGTCGGGGTACTAATTCGAAGATATGAGTTGAATTGATTGACCTACGAACTAATATAGACTGGTTGAATAGTTCATTTTATTTTTAAATTATTTTTTATTTTTATTTTTTTCATGATGAATTTTTAGTAATTTATTTGATCGAGTAAAACGAACCTATCAAATCGAGAACTAATGACCTGATCGGTTAAACCATCAGTTCGATTTTAAAAATCTTAATCAAAACCATGAAACCTAAGATGAGAGGAAGAAGAAATAAAAGGAATACATATATATATATATATAGAGAGAGAGAGAGAGAGAGAGAATAGTTTTTTTTTTTTTGTTTGACAATTCTTAATTGGTTATCTTTTTTTTTTTTAAATAGACTTAAAAATTTGACTAATGGTTGAACTAACAAAGGTACGGGCTTAGGGAAAAAAAAGTAGTTTAGGTACTACTTATGACGAAAAAAATATTTATGTACCAAAATGAAAAAATAACATAGTTTAGGTACCAAAACGAGAAAAATAACATGGTTTAAGAACTTTTTAAAATAGACTTAATAGTTTGATTAACTAAGGTACCAACTTGGGAAAAAATAGTAGTTTAGGTAGCACTTGTGACAAAAAATTTTAAATACCAAGATGTGAAAAATGATTTAGGTACTCATTTGTGAAAAAAATGATATTTTTTTAGGAACTTGGTTATTTTTTATTCAGACATATTTAATTTTATGTTTTTAATTAGTGTTATACCCTTATTAAAGCACGATACATGGCAAGTTATTGGACAGTTCGTAGATGACCCTCCATAGGGAATGGTTCGCAAGCAACCTTCAAGGAACGGTCCACGAGCAACCCTTCGCATGGAATGATCTGTAGGTGACCCTCTACGAACCTTGTTGGAGTCGACATATAGACAATCCACTACCCACCCTTCGTTGGGACAACCAAGGTGAAACCACCTCGTATGACCCTAAGCGCGAGAATGTCAAAGCAAGACCACCAAGGCGTAACCACCTAACCAACTTGCACAACCATACAGAAACTGTACATTTATATGTTGCTTTATAGAATCGCTATTGACTGGCATGTCATAAATGTACTTCTCTATACATCTACCTATCTGGTTTTGAAACAACTTATTCACCAACCATTGGGATGTAGTCTCCACATTCTTGAGACCAAAAAGCAACATTTTAGAACAAAACGACCCATCTTTGGTGACGAAATTCATTTTCTCTTAATCCTCCACTACCATAAATATCTAGTTATATCTTGAAAAGGTGTCCATGAAACTCATATATTGGTGGCCCGCGGAGGCGTCTAATCAGTCTATAGATGGGAGCGGGAAGCTGTCGTTTGGGCATGCTTTATTCAAGTTGGTAAAATCTACACACATCCACCACCTATTGGCAAACTTGGGTACCAATACTACATTGGAAACCCAATCCGGATAGGTGACCTCCTCTTAAGATATTATTATGAGATATTATCTTTTAGAAATTTGATTCTTAATAGGATACTATCTCTTAGCAATTTGATTCCTAACGGGATATTATAAGATATTATTATGTAATATTATCTTTTAGCTATTTGATTCCTACGTAACTACTATTGTATAGGTATATATACCCTTGAGGTCTATTAATAAAACTCAAAAGATTACCCTGTTCTTGTTATGGCATATGAGTAAGGTTTTTGAAAATTTTCTTTCATTTTTTCATCATTCTAAATGGTTGGTGGCGAGCCTTTTCCTCCTCCTCTAGCACCACTAGGGGAGGCAACACTTCTTGATTTTACTGCTAAGCAATGACAATCTCTTCTGGTGATGTTTGGTAATAAACAATCAATTTTCACTCGGTTGAATGGTAAGTCCAAGAATAATTCGATTATTGATACGGGGTGTTCAACTCATGTTACGGGTGATCTTCTGTATTTGATAAATGTGAGAGATGTTGTAGCATGTTTTGTAGGACTCCCTGATGGCCAAATAGAGGTGGCTACCCAAGAAGGAATGATTAAATTGATGGAAAAAATTCACTTAAAACATGTTCTTTATGTTCTTAAATTAAACTGCAATTTAATTTCGGTTTCCCAATTGAATGATGATATGAACTATTTTGTCCAATTTTCTACTAACATATGTGCTATTCATGATCTTTATTTTATGGAGTTGATTGGAGTGGGTGAGAGACAGGATGGACTTTACTATTTCTGACAGGTTTCGACGGTTAAAGCGGTTTCAGTTGAAGCTTTATCCTCTTTGGAACTTTGGTATAGAAGATTGGGTCATCCTTTCAAGAAAGTAGTAAAGTTATTTCCTTATATTAGTAACTCTAGAGACCATCTGAATAAAACATGTAAAATTTGTCATCGTGCTAAGCAGACTAGAAATAACTTTCCAATTAGTAAACAGAAAGCCACTCATTTTTTTAGTTAGTTCATTGTGATTTATGGAGGTTATTTTTTGACATTTGTTGATGATTTCTCCCGAGCTGTTTAGGTATATCTATTGGCTAATAAAAAAGAGGCTTGCAAATTTTTCATGTTATTCATTGCAATGGTTGGTTGTCAATTTTCTCAACAAATAAAATGTAATACCTCTAACTCGTTTCTGTCGCCGAAACATGGTTACGAAACATTACTGGAATTTAAAGAACAATTACACATAATTCATGTAATTTATTATTCATAATAGAAACTAATCATGTCATCCTTTGAATGGACCTTTGAGGCCCAATTTAAGCATTAAAAACAAGTCGAGAATAAATTGAGAACTCAGAGAAATTTTTTTTTGCAAAATTCTAAAATTTTTCCTTAGTGTAGGGCACACACGCCTGTGTGGTCAAAGGACATGCCCCGTGTGACCCTTTTAACATGCCCGTATTTTAGGCCGTGTCCTACCCCGTGTAACTCTCTGACTTAGGTCACATGGCCAATCCACACGTCCGTGTGCTAGGTCGTGTGGTCAATTTAGTTTTTGAAATTTAGGTGCAGGTTTCACATGGACTGGTCACACACTTATGTGTTAGACCGTGTACCTCACATGGCTGAGACACACGCTCGTGTCTCTACCCGTGTGCTCAATTATGAACATTCTGTTTCTAAATTTTAAGATACAGGGGAGACACGGCCAGACTATACGCCTATGTACATGACCGCGTGTCACACACGGCTGAGACACACGTCTGTGTCTCCGCTCACGTGGACAAAAATAAGTAATTTTAATACCACTTTTCTCACCCTTTTTACTATCAACCTACACAAAACACTTTCATATACCAATATAATCCAACTAGGCAACCAATACAAGCCAAAAATCATGTTTTAAACTTATTAAATCATCACAAAACTCACTTGCATAAACTTACCATAATAACTGCATCCTTAATTACTAAAAACTACTACTATGTATATACATAGAAACATAAACATGTATATCATTCACAACTATATATTAAGTTTAACTCTTTTCTAAATTAATCCTATACATGCCATATAAACCATAGGTTATATTACAAAATCTACTGAAGAAATCTGGATAGTGTGTTCCGATGTGTTGATTCGCTCCTCCAAACTCACGTTAATCTACAAAGAACATTGAACACACAAGAGTAAGCTTATAGAAGCTTAGTAAGTTCATAGACTTTAAAATAAATCTTATCTAAAAAACTATAATAAAACATTAAACAGGGCATTTCACAACTTCAATTAATAAAATTTACTTGGTTGAGCTCAATATAAAAAACTTCTTAAATTCTTCCATCATAAATCCATATGACACTTACTAATACTTGTCAAATTAGTGAACGTCTTACAAATTTGAGTGCATCGTTTTCTTGATGCCATAGTCCAACTATGGTCTTACACGAATATTGCCATGGCCCTGCCATGGTCTTACACTCGTAATGGCATAACCAAGTTATGGTCTTATCATTAGGATGCCATAGCCCAGCTATGGTCTTACACTTATACATATACTGCCATGGTTCAATCATGGTCTTAGGTTCACGATGCCATAACCTAGTTATGGTCTTTTCACTAAAATGCTATAGCCTAGCTATGGTATTACATTTAACACTTTTCCATGGTCCAACCATGATCTTATCCGTCAAATTCATCTTGTAACATGGAACGGTCGTACTCAATCCTGCATTCCACTTAATTTGAACATCCAATTTGATCTTCATATTATTACAATAATCATAAATCAATAATAAATATATGGAATAATACAATATATCATTCCTAATTCATCAACCTATCATGAAATTTCAACAATATGAACTTATCTGAGGTAGTTTGTAAAAGTTGTAGAAAATTCAGTGACTAATCAACTATTTTCTCTTTTCCATGACTTTCTTTGACCTCTTGGTCTATAATATAAAATTTTCATTCATTAGCATCTAATTTTATTCTAATTCACTTCACAATTTATACCCTTTAATTTTCAAAATTACACTTTTACCCTAAATTTTACAATTTTTACAATTTAGTCCCTAATCAATTAACCCATCAATTGAGCTAGTTTTTCTCAATTAAGACTTTATCTAATAATTTTAGGCTACCACACAGCCTTTGATATTTATAATTTCAACACCAAAACCTAATTCTTAACTTTTTCACAATTAGGTCCTAAAAATCAATTTCTATTAAAATCACTTGATAAAATCATCATATAATAAAATTAGAGCTTCAAACCCATGTTTATTCATCATATAATTCCAGTACTCATCCATGCAAACTTTCAAAATTACCCATGAAATCAACAACAAATGAAACATATAGTTGGACCTAGTTGTAAAGTCTCAAAAACACAAAAATTTCAAGAAAAGAATAAGAATTGAACTTACATAGTGAAAAAATATGAAAAACCAGCTTAGAGGAACTCTCCTATGATGTTTTTAGCTAAAGAATGATGAAGAATTATCTAAATTTTTCAATTTAGTCTTTTTTTTATTTGTTTATTTTGCAAAATTTCTAATTTTGCCCTTATTTCACCCAAATTCTTTGTTTTTTTCTGCCTTCACCGTTTCAACCATTCACTTTAGGGCTAATTTGCTTATTAAGTCCTTCTTTATTTATTACTTGAACTATTTAATCATTATTTCCTTAATTTACAGGTTTTGTACCTTTTCAATTTAGTCATTCTTAATTAATTAACTATCAAAACCTTAAAATTTTCTAACGAAACTTTAATACTCATTCACTAACACTTCATAAATATTTATAAAAATATTTACGACTCGGTTTATGAAATTGAGGTATCGGTACATTGTTTTCAACCTAATTTACCTAATAAATTCTTTTAATTCACAAAATTCACTAATTCAAAATATTTCTAAAATCACATTTGACTTATAAATATTAATTTATTAATTTTTTTACTTACTCATCGGATTTAGTGATCTCAAATCACTGTTTCTGACACTACTAAAAATTAGATTGTTACAATGTTAAAAGTGATAACGAGACGAAATTTAATTGTCTTTAGGATTATTTTCTTGCAAATGATATTATTTTTCAAACATCTTGTGATGGTACTCATCAAAAAAATAAGAGAGCGAAGAGGAAACATCAGCATATTTTAAATGTAGCTTATGCTTTGCATTTCCAGAGAAATCTGCCTATATCTTTTTGGAGGGAGTGTGTGTTGGCTACTTCTCATCTCATTAATCGAATTCCTTCACCTCTTCTTCATAATAAAACACTCTATGAAATATTATTTAGTAGCCCTTCTTTGTTTGATGATCTTTATGTGTTTGTTTGTTTATGTTTTGCTTATAATCAACGTTCTAAGGGTGATAAGTTTGCTAGTCGAAGTCGAAAATGTGTTTTTGTTGGGTACCCTTTTTGGCAAAAGGGCTGATATTTATATGATACGGATTCTAAGAAATTATTTGTGTCCTGTGATATGAAATTTTTTAGGATATTTTTTCATATTTGGATAGAAATACTGCAACCATTGAGTTTGACAATGCTGCTCTGCCATATGGGAGTGCAGACGTAAATTTTGATACATATTTTGGTGATTTAGAGGTGTTACAACCCGCAACAGTTCCTTCGCTTGCTACACCGCAGCCTGTGAGTTTGCCACCTGCGAGTTCTTCGATACCTATAGTATCTTTTTCTTCCTCTAATGACGTGGTGGTATAAGGGGCTTTGGGTAATAATGCACCTCAATTGGGACAAGGGCATAGGAAGAAATTTCCTTCTATGAAACTTTAGGATTTTATCACTCATACCGTCATAAAGAAAAGTCCATCTTCCACCTCACCTGTTTCAGAGCCTTCCTTAGGTACTCCATTTCTTATAGCGCAATATGTTAATTGTGCCAAATTTACTATGAAACATTGAAATTTTCTTACAGCTATTACTGCAGGGGTCGAGCCATAGTATTTTAAAGAGGCTATGAAGGATGCAGGATGGTGTGATGCTATGCAAAAGAAGATTTATGCTTTGAAGGATAATGACACTCGGTCTATGGAAACACTTCCTCTTGGAAAGAAAGCACTGAGTAGTAAGTGGGTGTACAAGATTAAATATACTTTTAATGGAAATATTGAGAGGCTTAAAGCTCATCTTGTTGTTTTTGGTAATCACCAGGTAGAAGGTATTGACTGTTCAGACTTTCCTAGTCATTGCAGCTTCGAAAAATTAGGAGTTACATCAGATGGATGTCCACAATGCCTTCCTGTACGGTGGTCTTGATGAAGAGATTTATATGAAGCTTACTCCAGGTTTTTCTCTTAATAAGCTTGGAATTGTTTGTCGTTTGTGCAAGTCTTTGTATGGGTTGAAACAGGCTCCTCAATGTTGGTTTGTGAAGCTTGTTACTGCATTGAAAGGGTATGAATTTCTTCAATTATATTCTAGTTATTCTCTCTTTACATACACTATGGGACCTGTACACATTACTGTACTGATTTATGTTGATGATTTGCTTATTTCTGGGAACGATTCTGCTACTTTGAAAACTTTTAAAGGGTTTCTCAATTCTTGCTTCCATATGAAGGATCTTGGTGTTTTGAAATATTTTTTGGGGATACAGGTAGCTCGTAGCTCTTTGGGGTTATTTCTTTGTCAAATGAAATATGCACTTAATATTATTTCAAAGGTAGGTCTTTTGGGAGCAAAAACCCATATGATCGCCAATAGAGCAAAATCATAAATTAGCGTATGCTACAAGGATAGTTTTGTCTGGTCCTGAGCCGTACAGATGGTCCTGAGCCGTACAGATGATTAATGGGTCGTTTGACCTATTTGAAAGTGATCAAACCTGATTTGGCCTACTCGTTTTATATCTTATCCTAGTTTATGTTTGAGCTGAGGTAAGAGCATTAGGATACGACTCTGCATATTGTATGGTACTTGAAAGCTTCTCATGGCCAAGGGATTTTTTGAGATCTGATAGTGATTTGTCTTTGAAAGGGTGGTATAATTCGGATTGGGCTACTTATTCGTTAACTCGATAATCACTTATTGGCTGGCTTATCTTTTTGGGACAATCTCCTATTTCTCGGAAAAATAATAAATAACATATTGTTTCTCGTTCTATTGTTGAGGCTGAGTATAGGTCTATGGCTTCCGTCACTTGTGAGCTCAAGTGGGTGAATGCCTTGTTATTGAGCTTAGGTGTTCATCATTCTAAAGCAATTCCTTTGTTTTGTGATAGTTAATATGTGCTACATATTACATAGAATCCCGTATTTCATGAGCGTACTAAACATGTTGAAGTGGATATTCACTTTGTTAGGGATACAATCCAAGATGGGTTGATTGCACCTTTTTATGTTCCGACCTTCGTTTAGTTGGCTGACATTTTTACAAAGGCACTTGGTAAACCACAATCTGAATATCTTCTGATCAAGTTGGACATTTATGATCTACATGTTCCAAATTGAGGAGGATGTTAAGATATTATTATAGAATATTATCTTTTAGTAATTTGATTCCTATTAGGATACTATAGGATATTATTATGGGATATTATCTCATAGCAATTTGATTCCTAATGAGATATTATAGAATATTATTATGGGATATTATCTTTTAGCAATTTGATTCCTACGTAACTATTACTGTATAAATATATATACCTTTGAGGTCTATTAATAAAATTTAATATATTACCTTACTCTTGTCACCTACCAAATGAAATCGACAACTAAGAGCTTTTTCACCTCTTCTCTAGTAGCTACGACCTTCTCATTGGAAAATTTTCTTTTCTTCTACTTCACTGGTCGAGCATTAGGATCCGCCTCTAAAAAGTGTTGAATGACTGACAAATGAATTCTTGGCATATCTATTATTGTACAGGCAAAAACATCCCTACATTCTATCAACAGGAACTTTAAGATTTCATTTTCTTTAGGGGAAGGATCGAGGCTATTTGGCTGATCTTTTTAGACTCTTCTTGGTACAACTGGAACGACTCTTATGCTTTTGTTGGTTGTGCTTTGGGGAGTTGGGTCTCGAGTTTAATTTCAAGACTGTCCAAATCGATTCACACTTTTTCAATTACATTCACTCTGACAACAAGGTGGGAATGCAATGTGCAACAACTTGTAGGGGAGGTAAAAGGTTCTGATCTTTCCTAGCAAGATGTATGGAGACTATATGAAATTCCAGGGCTGTCTTCTTATAGGCTTTCATGTATCCCTCCTGGGAATTGTCGTTATCATACAGAAGGTGAGAACTACCATCTTCATCTTCTTTATGATTGGCCTCTTGAAAATGCTGTTGTAAGATGTCAGACAAGATGAAAATGTTAATACAAGTAAAGTAAATGGGCTCAAAGTGTAAATAAACCTTAGATATAGTAATAACTAACTTAACTAACAAGAAGAACAACAAGAACAATAATAAAATTATAGAAATCTTAAATTTATAGCTAAGGAAGAAGATGGAAAATATGAAACATTAGAAAAGAAGAGAAAAACTAATAGACAAACTAAAGAAACTAAAGAAAAAAAACTATCCTAGTGTAGCCTCTTTTCTCTTTAGCCAATTTGGCTTATTAATAGCAAAATTTGACCCAATTTGTTGACCAAAATATCCTTGAATGAGCTTCTCCTGATTAATGCTTCGGTTGGACAAACATTACCTTTGGTGTCATTTTTTGTCCTCTAACGACAGTGATATCACGATACCCGGGGTTAGATATCGCGATATCGCCGTCAGTCTTGAAATGAGATGTTTTCTTGTTACATAGATATCGCAATACCCAAGGAGGATATTGCGATACCAATGTAACTTGCTTTAATCTCGAGATTGGTGGGAATATTACGATTCCACTACTTCAAAGTTGTGATACCCTTACTTTGGTGATGTTTTTACACGATTTTAGGCTTTCAACAGGTACTTACAACACTCAATCAAACGTTAGGGCCCCCAGTGGCACAATTGGCAAATTTGGGTATCAAGAACGATTAAAATGAGGTATTTATACTCTT
Organism: Gossypium longicalyx; assembly: GCA_025698465.1. Lineage (NCBI taxonomy): Eukaryota > Viridiplantae > Streptophyta > Magnoliopsida > Malvales > Malvaceae > Gossypium > Gossypium longicalyx. Next base: position 37,250,162 of record CM046999.1, on the reverse strand, counting down.
AAAAAGTACTAAAAACTACGAAAAAGACACAAAATTGCTTGAAAACAAGCTCCTTAAGTATAACAGGGAAGCCTAATTTGAAATATCAAATTACAACATATTATAAGCAGCGGACTATGTGACCATAGGTCCAGGAGGAGTTACACTCAGCTGTGACTAAGGCATCGCAGCTATCAGAGGGACCAGAGTGGCTGGAGGAATAGTTCCTGCTAGTGCAGCAAGAGTGACAGAATTGGAGGCTAGAGAGTCTTTTAGGGCCTTTACCAGTTGTTCCAAGGTGGGGAAAAGAACGCTTGTATGTTGCATCTTAGTTCCAACAGAACTGAAGCTAGAAGAAAGGGGCCTATATAGACCCCAAGCCAGTAGAAGAGTTGACTTGGTCAATTGGATTATTGATATGGTTGGCTTGATCAGTTGGGGTACCACTTTGGGATTAAGAAGTTATGTTGTCTACGTTTATAGCACTAATTGTTGATACTTTCAATAATGAGAAAGTACAAAAGAGAGGAGAACAATTGATGAGAAGGTCGATTCACCCAGTCGAGGCGGAGAGCTAGAGGGTATAGAGAATGGAGGTGAAAAATGTTTGAAAGGTGAGTACAAAGAGAGTGTATCCTCCTAAAGTTGATCATTTCTTTATCATTCTTAAAGGTATTTATAGGCAAGGGTTCTGCGTAATATGGTGTTAAAATGTTGGATTTGTCTTTTAACCATCATTATAGAGAGCTTGGGAGAGATGTTTGTGGTAGGACATATCCTACTGTTCATTTTAACTTCAATGGGATAAAGCAGTTAAACCCACGAGATGTTTGGTGACCAAATAACTTCATGTTCCTAATGAAGATCAAACTATCCGTTGTTCAGATAATTCTCCTAGGAGGGTAAGTTCATAGGTGACCTCATGGCTTGCTAATGACAGGTTTACTGTTCAAGCACCTTTTAAACTTGACACGTGTTTTATCGCGGATAGGAGTATAATAAGTATAATCGTGTTTTATTTTAAATTTAGATTTAACATAAAAGTTGAATAGTTAAATTCATTCTATTTTTTATTTATTAAAAATAATTTTGATTTTCATTATTGAATTCAAATTTGAAAATGAATTATAATAAAAGTAGACTACGCATTTTATGAAGTAAAATCATGAGATTAACAATACCTCATAAATAGGATTTGAACTTCTACAATTTGAATAACATAATGAATAAACCCTTAGTCAATATCTGTTTTAATTTAAGATTATAGTAAAGCTTGAAAATAACCTAAAGAAAGGCAAAGAGTATGATCATGTGGCCAGATTGGTATGCTGATGGTGATCCAAATATTGATTTTTTTGCATAATTATGCTACACCTAGATGGTAGATCAATGAGATTAAGGCTTTGAAGTTGCAGGATGGTACATGGTGTATGATGAAGAGAAGCTTCACGGTGTCATAATTTCTTTTTTCTATAATTTATATAGACGGTCTAGGTTCTTACATAAAGGTATAACTGTTGGAATATTTTTAAAATATATATAGTGTTTTAATAGTTACGGATAAAAAGTTATAACTAATCAAAATTTATGTTACTTAGTTATTAACAAATATTTATAATTATTCAACTAGATATCTATTGAATAATTATATTTATTATTACAGATATGACTATCTATTTGAATAGTCATTTAGGCTTTATTATATTCTCGAGGTTTATCTAAAATGTAACTCTTTTGTACACCATAATATAAGTGGGGACGAATAGAATTTTGAAGAAAGTGATATTATTATACGCCTTGAAGCATTCACTAATTTCTCATAAATTTATATTTAACCTTACCAACAATACTCGGGACAGGACCGATTCCTATGACTTCCTGTTCAAAGGTGGCAACTACAGCAGCAACATGCATGCAACCATGCAATCATGCACAAGCATGCAAGTGACCGAGCATCACAGCTAAAGCATGCTATTGTCCAAGGAGTAATTCGATTGGCATGTCCATGTGATAGTTGAATTTTTTTGTTTCAATATAATCTTTTGTATTTACTAAGGTTTTGTTAGATGCTTAGCTGATTTAGTAGCTTTAGGTTGTAATTATGCTGATTTTACAGCTTAGACACTTGCACAAGCAAGCTGTGTTTTCTTTCAATGTATCCTTCTACTTATGGATATGTAAATTTGAAATTTTCTAGTAATGAGAGTTGGCAACTTGTTCTCTCAATTTGTTCATCTGATTTTGCTTCTGTTTTGAGCTTTCAAACACAAAATTTCTTTGCTTGTTTTATTGATCATTTGATTGAAACTTAACACATACTTCATCCGGGATTATTGCTTTTGTTGCTCTAGTTTCAACAAGAGCTTCATATTTCATCCGGATGACCTTGTTTTGTTTTTCATCCTGTGAAAAGTTCCAACAAATGGTATCAAGAGCCTGTTGTTTTTGAGGGCCTTGGTTGTGCACAAATTTGTGGCTGACTTGTGTTTGAAAGAAAGAAGCAGGAGCTGTTGTTGTTGGCCTATTTTTTAGTTGCTGTAAGTATGAGCTTCTCACCACCACCACCCCCTATTTTTGCTGGTGAAAACTACAATATCTAGGCTGTGAATATGAGGACATACCTACAGGCACATGACCTGTGGAATGTGTCCAAAATGACACTAAGCCACCTCCCTTGAGAGCAAACCCGACCATTACTCAGATCAGGTAGTATAATGAAGACTGTGCAAAAAAGTACAAGGCCATGTCATGCCTTCAAAGTAGAGTTTCAGATGTGATCTTCACAATAATAATGGCCTGTGACAGTCCAAAGCAAGCATGGAACAAAATCAAGGAGGAGTTTCAAGGATCAGAGAAGACCAGACAACAACAACTAATAAACTTGAGAAGGGACTTCGAGAATCTAAGGATGAAGGAGTCAGAGACTGTCAAGCAGTATGCTGCAGGATCATGGCCACAGTCAACAATATAATATTGCTTGGGGATGATTTTAGTGATTAGAGGGTAGTTGAAAAAGTCATAACAACCCTGCCAGAGAAGTATGAATCAAAAATCTCTTCCCTAAAGGACTTGAGAGACTTATCAACTATTCCCTTGACAGACTTGATAAATGCTCTCTATGCACAAGAGCAAATAAGAGCAAACAGAATGGAGGAGTATTCTGAGGGAGCTTTTCAGGCCAGAGGCAGAGAAGGCTCAAACTCGAGCTCAGGCTTCAAAGGTAAGAAGCCTTGGACAGAAAAGAAGGAAAAAGGGCAAGAAAGAAGCTACCAAAAGAAAGTTTCCACCTTGTGCTCATTGCAAGAAGACCACTCACTTTAAAAAATACTGCTGGTACAGACCTGACATTCAGTGTAGAGGCTGCAAACAGCTTGGACACATTGAAAAAGTCTGCAAAAATAAGCCAAAACCATAGCTACACCATTAGAATCAAGCTCAGACTGCTGAAGATGTTGAAGCACAAGAAGAGCATGTCTCTACAGCTTCTTGTTTTGCAAGCTCGAGCAAGGTTAGTAAGATGTAGCCGATTGATAGTGGATGTACACATCACATGGCTTCAATTAGAAGCATGTTCAAGGAACTTGACACCACCTTTGTGTCCAAGGTCAGAATAGGGAATGGTGAACTCATAGAGGCCAAAGGCAAAGGCAAGGCTGTGATTGACATAAAGTCAGATAACAAAACCATCTCTAAGGTTCTTTATGTACATGATATTGACCAAAATTTGCTGAGTGTTGGTCAGCTACTGAAGAAGGGGTATTCTCTCTTTTTTGAAAGCAAGGTTTGTGTGATCAAAGATGCTGTTGACCAGGTGTTAGCAATAGTAGCCATGAATGATTGAAGCTTCACTTTAGATGTGAATCATCTAGAATCAAAGACATATGTGGCTCAGGCTGATGAATCAAGTTTGTGGCATAGGAGGCTGGGCCATGTGAACTACAAGTCACTTGGCCTGCTGTATAAAATGAGCCTGGTAGAAGACATATCCTAGATTGAACCAAAGAAGGATGTGTGTGAAGTGTGTCAACTTGGCAAACAGATCAGAATGACCTTTCCAGTCAACAAAGCTTGGAGAGCTCAAGAGAGGCTCCAATTGGTCCATACAGACATCTGTGGACATATGAAAACCACCTCTCTGAATGGCAACAGGTACCTTGTACTATTCATTGATGATTGCACCAGATTCTATTGGGTAAGCTTTCTAAAGCAAAAGTTAGATGTTGCTGACTTCTTTTGCAAGTTCAAAGCATTGGCTGAGAACCAAGCCAGTTGCAAGCTAAAATGCTTAAGGTCAGATAATAGAACTGTGTATGTGTCTTAAAGATTCCAAAAGATATGTGATGATACTGGAATTCAACACCAACTAATAACCATCTACACACCACAACAAAATGGTGTTTGTGAGAGGAAAAACAGGACAGTTCTTGATATGGCCAGGTGTCTTTTGTTTGAGGCTGAAATGCCTAACAACTTTTGGGCTGAGGCAGTAAACACATCTGTTTACTTGTTGAACAGACTACCAACTAATGCAGTGAGGGGTAAAACACCCTTTGAAGCTTGGTTTGGACAAAAACCAACAGTGTCACACTTGAAGGTATTTGGTTGTTTGTGTTATGCACTGGTTCCAGCAGAGAAAATGACTAAACTTGAAAAAAGGTCCATGCCAGAGGTGTTTGTAGGTTACAGCAGTGTGAAGAAGGGTTATAGGATCTTTGATCCATCGACCATGAAGATCATTGTAAGTAGGGATGTAAAGTTTAATAAAGAAGGGCATTGGAAATGGGGTGGAACTGATGCAAGCCTGCTTGAAGAATCACAGAATAATTCTGACCTACGGCCTACTGAGATTGAAGCTGATGTTGAAGATGATTATGATGATGCACCTATTCGAGGCACTAGAACATTGGCAGACATTTATGAAAGGTGTGCCGTGACCATAGTTGAGCCATCCTACTATGCTGAAGCTGCAAAAGAGAACTGCTGGCATGAGACTATGAAAGCTGAATTGAGAATGATTCAGAAAAAAGACACATGAGAGCTGGTCAATAGGCCTACAAATAGAAAGGTTATTAGTGTCAAATGGGTATTCAGGACCAAGAACAATGCAGATGGGTCATTGAACAAGCACAAGGCCAGGTTGGTTGTGAAGGGGTACAGTCAGCAGCAAGGGGTCGATTTCTTTGAAACCTTTGCACCTGTAGCAAAGTTGGACACCATAAGGCTGCTATTTGCCTTGGCAACTCAGAAATAGTGGAAAGTGCACCAATTAGATGTAAAATCAGCATTTTTAAATAGATTTCTCAAAGAAGAAATCTTCATTGAGTAGCTTGAAGGATTTGACGTCTTTGGTGAGGAACATAAGGTCTATAGGCTCAAAAAGGCCTTGTATGGTCTAAAGCAGGCTTCAAAGGCTTGGTATAATAGAATCGATGCCTACTTGTCAAGGCTTGGGTTCACAAAGAGCATAAGTGAGCCTACTCTTTATGTCAAGAAGGCTGGAGAGGAGACCCTGCTGATTGTGTCATTGTATGTTGATGACTTGCTGGTCACTGGCAGCAAGGGCAAGCTGATTGAAGACTTCAAGAAGCAAATGTAAGATATTTTTGAGATGACTGATCTTGGCTTGATGACATACTTCCTTGGCATGGAGGTAAATAAAAAAGAACAAGGAATTTTTATAAGCCAGCAAGCCTTTGCACTGAAAGTTCTAAGCAAATTCAACATGTCAAAGTGCAAGCCAGTTAGCACGCCTGTTGCACTAGGAGAGAAGCTGTCAAGCGTAAGTGAATATGATCGAGTTGATGAAAAGGGGTACAGAAGTTTGGTTGGTTGTCTACTCTACCTGGCAGCAACAAGGCCAGATATCCTATATGTTGTTAGCCTACTTTCGAGGTTCATGCACTGCTGCAATGTTGCACATTTTATAGTAGCAAAAAGGGTCCTAAGATATGTCAAAGGGACTTTGAATTTTGGTGTGAAGTTTGGAAGAGCAGAGGAGCTAAAACTTATTGGTTCTTCAGACAGTGATTGGGCTAGCTCAGTTGATGATATGAAGAGCACATCAGGCTACTTCTTTAGTCTAGGCTCAAGTGTTTTTAGTTGGAGTTCAAAGAAGCAACAAATAGTGGCTCAATCCACTACGGAGGCTAAGTATATTGTAGCTACTACTGCTGTTAACCAAGCCATTTAGCTTAGAAAGTTACTAGATGACTTGAATGCTAATCAGATGGAAGCAACTGAGATTAAGGTTGATAACCAGTCTGTTGTTGCCATTGCCAAGAACCCTGTGTTCCATGGTAAAAAGAAGCATTTCAAGATCAGATATCACTTTGTGAGAGAGGCAGAATTGGCTAAGGAAATTTGCTTGGTATATTGTTGTTCGAGGGATCAACTTGCTGATGTTCTGACCAAGCCATTGGCTGCTGCAAGGTTCGAGTGTTTGAGGAAGGAAATTGAAGTTATCTGCTTAGTAGCCAAAGATGAGTGTTCAAAGGTGGCAACTACAGCAGCAACATGCATGCAACCATGCAATCATGCACGAGCATGCAAGTGACCGAGCATCACAGCTGAAGCATGCTATTTTCCAAGGAATAATTCGATTGGCATGTCCATGTGATAGTTGAATTTTGTTGTTTCAATATAATCTTTTTTATTTACTAAGGATTTGTTAGATGCTTAGCTGATTTAGTAGCTTTAGGTTGTAATTATGTTGATTTTACAGCTTAGACACTTGCACAAGCAAGTTGTGTTTTCTTTCAATGTATCTAGAGGTGTGCATGGTCGGGCGGCTACCGACCAAGAAGGCCCACTAAAAATGGAAGGGTTTGGGTAAAAATATAGGCCGAAAAATGGGCTTGGACAAAAACGAGGCCCATTTAGAAAATGGGCGGGCCCTCAAAAAGATTTTTTGGCGGGCTGTTATACTGCCTACCCGATTTTAATATTAAATTATTTTTAAAATTTTTTTATTTTTAATTTTAAATAACTTTAGTACTTTTACTTTACTTTTTTGTTGTTTTGATGTTATTTTGATATTGTAAAACTTTTGTTATTAATATAATTTAATTCTTAATTTAGTTTTAATTTGTTTCAATTTTTCAATTTTAATATAATTACTTTTTATTATATTTTTAATTTATGTATTTTTTAATAATTATTTTAGTCCCATTTTTATTTATTTTTGTTTTAATATTTGTTTTTATGTTTTAAATGTATTTGATTTATTATATTTTAAAGTTTTTATTTAATAAAAAAGTAAAAAAATTAATATGACCTGGGCCGGGCGGCCGGCTGGGCTCGGCCTACCTTTTTCTCGGGCCGGGCTTGGACAAATTTTCATGCCCATATTTCGGGCCGGGCCGGGCCGGGCCCGGGCCTTGAAAACGGGCTAAAATTTTTTATGGGCCCGGCCCGGCCCGGCCCATGCACACCTCTAAATGTATCCTTCTACTTATGGATATGTAATTTTGAACTTTTCTAGTAATGAGAGTTGGCAACTTGTTCTCTCAATTTGTTCATCCGATTTTGCTTCTGTTTTGAGCTTTCAAACACAAAATTTCTTTGCTTGTTTCATTGATCATTTGATTGAAACTTAACACATACTTCATTCGGGATTATTGCTTTGTTGCTCTAGTTTCAACAAGAGCTTCATATTTCATCCGGATGACCTTGTTTTGTTTTTCATCCTGTGAAAAATTCCAACACTTCCAAGAGAGAATATTGAATGACTATGGAGGAGCTAAGGATGATTCAATTCGAGATGGCTCTTTTAAAGGCGTTAGGTGTTGATGACCTTCATGTCTAGTTATACTAGAGTAAGTGGAGTACATCGGGCCTTCAATTGTTAAGATGATTGAAGAGGTCTTCAACATAGGTGATATAGAAGAATTTATAAAGAAAACTTTACTGGTCTTGATTCTGAAAGTGATGATGCAGAAGACATTTCACAGTTTAGACCGATCAACTTATGTACGGTGTCATATAAGAGTCTTACAAAAGTGATAATTAACTTACCAAAACCCATCATGCTAAAATTGGATGTCAAATTAAGCAAGTTTTGTTGCAAGAAAACGTAGTGAGGCTTTGGGAGGTAAGGAAAGAGTGGATGTTTATGAAAGTTGATTTCGAGAAAGCATATGACAAAATTCGGTGGAATTATATGCAAGAATGTCTTTTTGATGTTGGTTTGTCGATAGGTTTGGTTCAGAACGTTATGCATTGTATATCCACAACATCAATGCAAACGGAGTGGTCAGCTCACAGGCAATTTTAACCCTTTGAAAAGTGTAGGACAAGGAGATCCCCGCCAACAATCTGTTGCCCCAGTTCTATTTCTACTCTGGTCATAAAGCGAATGCAAAGGGAAAAAAAAAACTCTACAAATATGGAGGAGAGTATGGTGTCAGATAGTAGTCATTTTATTGGGATTCCAGAAAGTCGATGACTTGGGTGTTTATCTTGGCCATTGATTAAGTTAAAAATAAGCTTAGTGGGTATAATGCGAAATTACTATTGATGGCTGGTGGAATGACTTCAGCTAAATCTATTCTTCTCGCTATCCCTAGCTATTTCATGCAGAGCACATTTATTCCGATGAGAGTCAGTAAGGAAATAGAAAGGACAGTGCGAGAGTTTGTCTGGGATGCATCGAATGGAAAACGAAAATGATCACTTGTGAAATGGGATCAGTGTAGACCAGCGGTGTAAAATGGGGTCTGGGATTATGGTGTTTGGTCACTCAAAATAAAGCTTTCATGATGAAGATGAGGTATAGTCGTATTACCAAAACTGATCGAATGTGGGTTAACATTCTTCGAAATAAGTATAAAGTTGATGCAATATACCCTAACCATACTAGTAGAGCAAACTGCTCTATTTTTTTTTCTTGTGACGGGGACTTAAGAAGATTTGGAGTGAATTAAAGGAAAATGTTTGGTGGACAGTGGGTGATGTGAAAAGCATTAGATTTTGGCATGATGTATGGACTGCGGAATTGGGCTGTTCGAAGAACCCTGTGATTCAGTCTGCTGGATATATGGGAGATCCTTACTTATGTGACATGGTTGCCATGCAAGAACAATGGAATTGAGATTTGCCAAGACAATGCGTTCACCAATCAAGAGTGAGCTGGGAATGTCGAAGGGTGAAGCTGACTAGGGTACATTTTTTTGGTGTTGTAATCTGGAATTTGTGGAAAAAGGGGAATAATAGCATCATTATCATTCAGCCTGCAAATTAATGAGTTAATAGCCAAGTGCTACAATTGGACGCTAAGTATCATGCACGCTGCGACATTTTCTAAAACTGTTAACGTCAATGGCGTCATGCAGTTGGGTGGTGAGCGGTTTTCCGTTGGAGGCATAACTAGGGATGATAAAGGGCGATGGGCCGAGGGTGGAGCACATGATTCTTACAGGATAGGAAGTGGCCTGGAGTCGAGGTTTTCGAAAGGTGATCATTGAAAGCTATAGCTCACAGGTAGTCTCAGCTATTAACAACAAAATGGCTCCAGCATCATTAACACTTATTCGAAGAATGCAGGATGTTTATATAATATATATATTTGAATATATTTATATATAAAAACACCCTCCAAACATATAAAAATCTTTGAAAAGTTAAACATAATTATACCCAATACTCACCTGAATCCAAGTATCATAGCTCTAAACTTCTTGTCAGAAATCAGATACATCTGAACAGGATTTTTATTACAAGTAACTCAAAAATAAGAAACATCTCCATGAAAGTTCTTCATTCACCAGTAGCAGGACATGTAACACACTCAACCTAAATATATGTCAGTTTTTGATGTTTGAATCCAAATTTGTACTCAATCAGAAATGAGACAGATTTATAGTAATTCCCACTTTCCCAGTATTACAGTATACTATACAATACCTTCATTTCAACACATACCTCTCATGGTGAACCATGAAACTCGTTTTACACTGTCTTTGAGATTTTTCATGTTATCTTGGTCCAGAGAGCTCCATTGCAGGGACCAACAAGGAAGAGTCATCGGTTAGGTCAGAGTATCTTTCTGAAGAAGAGAACTCATTGGCTCTGGACCTGTTTGGTTCAGCTCTATGTGACGCTTCCCACCTCTCGGCTAGCCCATCACCTTCTAGCATCCGTACCACTTCTGACATCTTGGGTCTTTGACTTGGATGGTTCTGAACGCACAAAAGAGCCACTCGAACCATTTCTTCAACCTCAATCCTATCGTAGTTATTTTTCAGATCCTTGTCGACTAGCAACTCTAGTTTCTTTTCTTGATGAATTTTTATTACCTGCATAATTAAACAATAACCAACTATATTAGATTATCCGGATTGGGGTTCAATTGTTAGATACAAGTACTAAGTAGATATTGTTAGATTAGCTCACCCAGTCAAGAATGGCTCCTTTCTGGTTAGCTGTTTTCCCGACCTGGAGAGCCCTGAGTCCAGAAATGAGCTCAAGTAAAAGGATGCCGAACCCGAAAACATCGGTCTTCTCAGAGGATTGACCGGTTGATAGATATTCAGGGGCTATATGTCCCACGGTGCCTCTCACTGCTGTTGTCACATGTGACTCCTGATGATCCAACAACTTAGCCAACCCAAAGTCACCAACAATGGCCTCACAATCATCATCCAGAAGTATATTTGCGGCCTTAACATCCCGATGAATTATCTTGGGGTCACACTGCTCGTGCAAATACAGTAACCCCCTTGCTGCTCCTAATGCAATTCTTTTCCTCGTTCCCCAATCCAGTGCTGGTTTGGCTGCAATCACACACAAGTTACAACATTATTCTCGACTAAATTCCGACATCTATGTTGCTCAGACTCTTCATTGAAGTACCTTTGAGCCGAGTGGCAACGCTTCCATTAGACATGTAAGGGTAAACCAGAAGCCTCTCCGTTGCGGTGATGCAAAACCCATAGAGACGAAGGAGGTTGCGGTGAACTGCTAAGCTTATGAGTTCAACTTCAGTTTGAAACTGGATTTCACCTCCAGCCGCACTTCCATCTTTAAGCCTCTTCACAGCCACGGCTGTTCCATCCTGCAAATACCCTTTATATACATATCCAAATCCTCCTTTCCCTACTAAGTTCCTGCTGCTGAAATTGTTAGTCGCCACCTGAAGTTCCTTAAAATGGAACCTCTTCAAGTTTCCAAGACAAATTTCTTCCCTACGTTGTTCTGAGATGATTTTTTTTTTTAAACATGTTTTGATAGAGACAAGTTAGCCCTTTTTCATGTATATAAACAATGTATAATATAGTTTTTTACTAACCATTAACGTCGAAGAAGATTTGCTGGTTGTGTCTTTGTCTCCACCACAGAAGGAAACCAAAGCCAAGAATAAGTAGGCAAATGGAGGCAAGAGTTAAGCCAAAGGCTAAAGCAATTTTATGGCTCTTGGATCTTCCCGAAGGTTTTGAGTCTAAAGAAAAACACAGAAATATGATGCCAGATTGATAGAATTAAACAATCATGCTAATGTTTGAGAAACTAGTGATGGCAAATTTTAGAATAATTTAGAATAATTAGCATGTTTTAACTTGGAAACTAAAAATTAAACTCAACAGTAGGGCACGTGGAATGTGTACTAGCTCAATTGGCATCGATGTTGGTACAGATTCTTTGAGTTAAAGGTTCTATAAAGCATTAAAGCTGGGATCTTGATTTTTTAAGTAGTGGTTGATGAATTGAAAAAAAAAAACAGCATATTGAACAGAGAATTCAAGATTTGGACAAATGAAGAAACATTGAATGGGGGAGGATTGTTCTTACTTTGTGAATTATTTGAGGAAAGAGACAATTGCATTGGTCTTGTTCTGGAACAGTCTTGTCCAGTCCCCACACCACAACTCAATGGGTTTCCCACAATGCTGTGTCAACTAAAAGATATGTAAGAAAATAATAAAAGAATCATGCTTTAGACAGGGCAAATTAACACAGTAAGACGAAAGCTAAACTCAAACTTACTTGAATGTTGTTGTAGGCAATTCCGGAACTGGACCATTCAAATTATTGAAAGACAAGTCCCTGTAAAACCAGACACATCCCACATATCGTTGGAAATTATCGTACTCCGTCTGATAAATCAATCAGTTTTGGAAATAAAAAATATAACAGGATTTTGTGAATTACAGGAAAGTGAGCTGTGTCATGTTTGCCAAAGGGGAAGGGATTGCTCCTGACAGACTGTTGTTATTCAGCCTCCTGGTATCATTCAAACAGAACCACACCAATCATATTCAAAATAATTTAACTGTAGATACTTGAGATCGAGAAAAGCTTGTTTAAAACAACTTATGTTTAGAATAGCCTTTGTTTAAATATAAGCTGTCTTAAACGGTTCTTGTTCAAAACAACTCATGTTCAGAACCTGTCTGGATACTTACAGGTATTGCAGGCTTTTTAGGTGAGATAGAGTGCCGGGAATTTGACCATTGAAACGGTTGTTAGAAAGATCAAGTGTTTTAAGCTTTGAAAGCTTCCCTAATTCCGATGGTATATTCCCTGATATATTGTTATTCTGAAGGTTCCTGTAAAAGCAAAAACATTCATTGCATACGGAATTCATAAACTAAATCACAATTTGACAGATGAATTGATAATTGATACTTACACAAGCTGGAGATTTGTCAAGTTCCCAATGGTAGGGGCAAGATTACCAGACAGATTCTGGCTTGGAGCTTCTCTGTAATAATAATAATAATAATAATAAAAAGAACATTTGAACCAACATCAGATATTGTTTTGTATGAATCTGTAGTAGCGTTTGAAGCTTTGTAGTATATTCATTTCAACTTAACATCAAATACTTACAGGGCAGTGACTAGACCATCACTAGAACAAGTGATCATGTTCCAAATGCAAGGATCAACAGCAGTGTCATCCCAATTGCCAAGAGCTCCATGTGGATCAACCAGGAAAGCTTTTATGCCCATTAAAGCTTGCACTGTGACAGAAACTAACCAAATTCTGAAGAAATATCTAAAGGTAAAACTCTGTATTTCTTCGCTACCTTTCTCAGTACATAGGCATGGTTTATAGACACAATAGGAAAAGCTAACTACTGTTAACAACCCTTAACAATAAACTAACTCCGTCAACAGCCTAACTACCTAATTATTAAACATGTGTGAATTATTTCCATTCTGTAACACACTGAAGAAAACAAAAACAATCATTTTCCTACTTAAAATTTTACGCTTTTTTTTTTCAGACAAACAACCATGTGGTTTCAGTTACCTTCAAAGTTAACACCTTTTGGTGAAAGCAATCCAAATGCAGAACTCCACAAGCAGACCAAAGCCCCACAATTCAAAACAAACTTGTCTTTCCTTAACACCATTGCATCAGCAGTTGTTGCAGTTCCAAGAAAGAAAGAAAAGAGAAACAGGTTCTTGTAAGAAAAAACAGGTTTTTGTTGTTCTTGGTGGTGGGGGTTTTATGCAGCCTTCTTTTTTTTTTTTTTTTTTTTTTTTTTTTTTTTTTTACATGAGGAGCCAAGAAGGTGAGGACCCCCTGGTTCCTATAAAAGGACAGAATTTGAAATGAGTCTCAAACTTTCAGTGAGAACCATGGAAAACCAGACACTTTGATCAGTGACATGGCTGCCACTGGTTCAAATCAAAAGCTGAGATAAAGAATAAATGAAAGCTAAGTTACACTGACCAAATATAGATGATTTCAAATGATGTTTTGATAAAGAGAAAAATAAATTCTTTCAATCATGCACTTATTTATGGAATTGGATATTTTGAGAAATTTCTCAATTTGTAAAGCTAAGTGAAGTATTAACTGTTAAGCACTGTAAATTATATAATAATTGAATGCTTAATCAAAATTCTTTCTTTTAATTTTACTAGGTGGAGTTAGGCAGGTACTCTGGCCTAACATTCCCTCAGCTTGGCCATTTTCTGTAAAAATAATTAGTTAAAAATACTTGAGAACTTTAAATATCATAAATTTAATACATATAGATATTTTTAAGTATTACTTATCCACAAACCATAAAATTTAAAATTTTTTTTCCTTTATGTACCAAATAAGAATCCAAAATATAACATTTTGTATAATATTCATATATAAATTAAGAAAATATTAATTTTCTTTTTGGTAATCCGGAATAGGAAGGTGATGCTAAAAATGACATTCAAGTTTTAAGAAGCATAATCTTATCATTATGAGCACAGCCTAATAATAATAATAATAGGTGAGAATCTCTAGAGATCTTTGTTTGTGTGAATTATTTCACACCATTCTTTTTAATGCATTGTTTTTGTCTTAGGTGTCTCATTTGTCAATCGGAAGAGCACCTAACCTTATACTTTTTATAATTCCAAGCTTCGATAATTTGATTAATCAAGTTATTTACTATCAAAATGTTTTTAAGTTATATTTACCTATACTCTTTTTTATAATAAGTTTTAAATGAAAGCATTTTTAAATTATTCGAATTCAACAAACAAATCTTAGTTAAAACAATCCAAAAAGACAATCCCAAGTGGTAAACCAGAAAACCAAATCCAAAGTGCTTTTTTTAGACATAGACATGTCATGGATACAGCGGTCCTTAGCTTTATGGTTTGGAAGCGGTTTTTCAGGCCTCACAAAGGCCATTGATGTACTCATTTGGACAATATTCTTTGTTCAATATTGAAACTAAATATTCCCATGAATTAATGGCTACCATCAACTTCTAAAACACATGAAAATTGCATTCCAACCATTGACAAGGAAGATCCAAGTTAGATAGGAGGGGGTCCTGCTTAGGGTTCCCCACATGAGAAAAGTGACTACTTTTACATTACAGTTCTAAAGAGGAAAAATTTTATAGGATTACTTGTCTCCTTAGCTTAGTATAACCAGTAGATTAAAGACACCCTTATAGCAGCTATATATATATATATATATATATATATATATATATATATATATATATATCTTCCCATCATTAGTCCCCACCACTTAATGACCCTTCCTCTTTAATAGATTCTTTATATAATACGATTAAGATATTGCAACTTTCACTTAAATTTCAATTTAGTTAATTCATAGAGGAGAATGACACCGGTTTGGTCTTATTTTAGAAATATATATATAGTATTTTGAATTTTAAAAAATTAAATTAAATGTTAATAATCTCTTGACCTAATGGCAAGAGTATTAAGATATAGGCATAATAATTTGGGTTGGGTTCTGTTGATAGTAAGTATCGACAAAGGAGGAGACATGGAAGAGGTAATAGTGGTTTGCTGGAGACCGGTTCACCCAACAGGGGCAAAGAGCTGGAGGAGTTAAGGAAGTTGGGATGCTAGAACACAAAGGAGAGGGATGAGGGTTGTATGGTGGCTAGGATGCTTAAAAGTCAATCTTTTCTTCGTCGCGTGTGAGGGGTATTGATAGGGAAAGTTTCGTGTTTGGTGGTGTTGCCATGGTGCACTTGCTATCAAGTTATCATTATTGGACACATGGAGAGAATGTCTATGATGGGATGCATTCTGTCATTCCTTTTGACTCATGGTGTAGAGTGGTTAAGCCCACGTGGGTTTGGTGGCCTAAAGAGTTACATTCTGAACAAAAGAGCAGGTGCCAAGTGAAGACTTTCTATAGAAAGCGGGTGGTTACCTCGCAAGGATGGTTGGCTAGAGCCCTTCCAGAGAAGACGAAAGGTTAGCTGAAGTGAAGCTTTTTGGATTATCAGTTTGCCAGTGACTGGTCAACTAATAGCAAGTGGAAGGGCATCTTTTGGGTGGCATGTTATGCTGCCACGTGTCTCAGGCCGAAGGGGATATAATAGATCTTAAGCAATCCCATTACTCACTCCCAATTATAAAAAAAATTAACTGAATTGAATTGAATTGAATTAAATTGAATTAAATTGAATATATTTTTATGTTAGTTGAACATAATCAAACATTTGCTTTCATTTTTGGGTTTATTTTTCAACTTTATTTTTAATATGTATGAAGATTTCTTTCGTCACTCTCAAATTTGATATTAAACAAGTTGGTTTCGCTTAAAAAGATCGGAGTAATTTAAACCTTGTCAATTTCGTAAGTGAGTAACGAAGGACAATTAATCATGACAATTAATTTTTTTTATCAAATATACATAATTTTGATTGATATAATAGTAAATTAAGCCATCAATATTTACAAATTTTTTTAATTAAATCCTATTTTTTTTTAAAAAATTGAAAAAAAATTTAAAATTTTTAAAAAAATTCAAAAAGAATATATTAAAAATCCTTAAGCTTCAAAAAATATAAAAAAATAGAATGTATAAACTTTGAGGGTCAAACTTGTTATCATACCAATCAAAATTATGTAAAATTTGCAAAGAATATTAATATTGTAATTAATTATCTTTATATGTTCACTTTCGAAATTAATAGAGATGAATTTGACTTCGATTTTTTTTAAATGGAATAATTTACTCGATATCAAAATTAGAAGGAATGAAACAAATTTTTTACCCAAGCATATGTTACATATTTAGAGTCAATCTTATATGTTTTTTCTTATACTGTAATTTTTTTTCCTTGAGGGAAATGGTTGCATATATTATATTTGAGGTTTTTCTTCATAATTGACCTAAAAAAATTTGATTATTTATAAAAATGACCCGGTTGTAAAATATTGTAAAAAAATGAAATGTTTTTTACCGTGCATGTTGGTGCTGACTATCTCATCGCAGGCACCACCCTCTATCATCTTCTAATGATTTTTTGATAATTGTTCGGCCTATAAAAATGACTTTTTTGTGTCGGTATCGTATTCGCTGGCACTCGAATGTATTTTTTTCAAATATACTTAAAAATTACTGGTATTTCGGGAATGAAAAAATATTTTAATAAGTGTCAGTGTTCACATTACTGAAAATGGTTCAAACTAAAAAAATGTTTTTTTTTTTTTACTTTTTTGGTGTCAGCGTTATCTTTGCTGGCACCGGTGTGGCTTTTGAATTTTTTTAAACAGGTTAAGAATCGTTTAAACTAGGTTGAAAATTGATTAGACCGGGTGAAAAAACCAGTTAAATCAAAGAACACTTATATGTTATAATATTGGGTATATATTCCTTCTACAAAAATCAGCTTGATTATTCTTTTTCAAGCCTTGGACAATGTGACTTCTAAGCCTTAAGTTGCATGAGAAGTGAGATTTGAAGAAAGTAATGCAATCTCAAAAGGGAAGAAACAGTGAATATTTGAGAAGAAAAAGAAAATGCTTTTGAGTTTAGTTTGCTTGTTGTAGTACTTAGTAGGCAAAGGAAACAAGAGAAGAATAAGACGAAAAGAAATAGTTGAGAAGAAAATTGAGAGTTCACTACATATGTTAGTATATTAACAATTCCAATGAAATTAATTTATCAACATCAATTCTAACAAAATGCATCTATCATTATAATAGAAATAATGCACGGTGTGAGTTTTGAATTTTTTTGACTTTTCCTATTTTCTATTATAATGATAAATGCATTTTGTTGGAATTGGTGTTGATAAGTTAATTCCATTGAAACTGTTAATCTAATAATAAATGTAGTGTAACTCCCCATTTTCTTCTTGTCTATTTTTCTTCCTATTCTCATCTGTTTCACCATTGATTTTCCTCTTCCTCTTCTTCTCTCATTCCTTGATTGTTAGATTTTTTTTCATCTTCTTCTTCTCTTGTTTCCTTTGCCTATTAAGTACTATAATCAATAAACTAAACGTAAAAGCATTTTCTTTTTCTTTTCAAATAATCAGTGCTTCTTCTTTACCGATATTGTGTTATTTTCTTCAAATATCTCTTCTTATGCAATTGAAAGCAACGCCGATGCCGGCAAGGAGAACGACATCACCCAATTTTTTTCGAAAAACAAATCAGTGCCGACAACGAGAATGTTGACACCTAAAAAAAATCCTCCCCTGACACAGGTGCCGACAAAGAGAAGTGACCTGTCACAAATTGTAGTGGTAATTTAGGTATGTTTCAGCACTTAACGAGCTTGTTTTTAAGCCATTTTCTATTTAATTATTGCATTTTTAGTTTTTATAGCTTAGATTCAATATTTTTGCAAAATAAGCATTTTTACATATGTTTTAATTGTTTTGATGACCAACTAGGCCAACTTGGGCCTCGGGAATGACTAATGGGCTATTTGAGTATGCAAGGTGTCAATTTAGGCCAAAGAATACAAAAACGACGATTGTGTCATATCGCAACACAAAACATTGAAGCCAAAAAAATAAAATCTTGGGACGAAACACGGTGTGCGTGTTGCGACACAAGGGTGTGTGTGTTACGACATAAACACTTATGTTGCAACACAGGACACTTTGTGTCGCGACACAGGTAGCTACGCAGCTGAAAAATTTCTACGCACAATGACTGCAATTTTTAGGGCAATTAAGGGTATTTTTCCAACCTAAAACCCTAATTAACATTATAATTGAAGGGGCATTTTAGTCTTTTGGATTTTTACCTAATTTTTTCCTATATAAACAATCTTATAACTTCATTAGAGGGGGAGTTGACCTAAGAAATCTCCCTAGGGAGCCGTCAAACAACTTTTCATATGTTTAATTTAAGTTTCTAGTTTTCGTTAGTTTTTATTTTAGTTTCTCTTATGTTCGCTTAAACGGGATTGTTCTATTTCGATGTAAATATGTCACGAGCAGAGATTGCTCTGGAACTATGCATATATATTTATTCATGAACAATTTATTTATCCTTTTCTTTTCTTTTTTATTTATACTTCATTAATCTAATCAATTAACTGTTGTATGAATATTGGGATAAATTCTTGTGCTTGATTTATATCTTGCATGATTGGGGTATGGAACTGTTTAACTGATTAGAGAGTAATTAAAAGATGAATGAGGGTTTTCCATATGAATTAATTGGCTTAAATTTACATGTGCTTAAATCCTATGATTGACGACCCTAGGAAGTAATCTAGGTAAACGAGGTCGAGAGATAAGGTTATCGAGTAAATCGTGATTTATCTCAATCAAGAATTTGAGGTCGAGAGATAAGTAGTATTTATCAATCAATTAATTAGTAGAGGCCGAGAGGTAATACTAATTGGTTAATAATTAATTCACTAAAAACAACCCGAGCTCTGAAGTTAACTATAACCACTGAAGCATGTCCATCTTCTACTTGTTAATCGATCATAGGCTGGGAGCTCACATCACTGACAGTAGGAATAGAAAACTTCATTAGGTTAATTGAGGTTAAGTAATTTAATTAGTTTAATTAATACTTTAATTTGGATTCACACTACTAATTCGTGATTCGATTAGATTAATAATTATTTATTGTAATTAATTTAATAATAAAATTCTTCAATCTACAATCCCTCGGGTATAATCATCAGAATATTTACCGGTGTTCCATTATAGCACAAAACTATATTACAATTTGATTTGTTCGCTTGTGGATGTCGCACTTAATTTTATATATTTTATTTTCACGATTTTTACTCTAAACGTTCTTACATTTAGAGGCGATTAAGTTGTTGGTGCCATTGCCAGGGATTATGACAGTGAAAATTGTTATTAATTTAATTGCTTTGTAAAATAATACTAGTTGAAAGACGAACGAGTTAGATAGTGTTGTAACTTTTTTAGTTAGTTTTATTTTAATTATTATTTTGTTGTTTTGTATAATTACCTTGCTGATTATTTAATTTGATCATGGATAAAGTTTGCAATGAATTTGATGATGAAAGCAGTTGAGATGAGGAACGCGAGATGTCTATGTGGTACCATGATAAAAGGTATAAATGATCAATGTGGGAAAATGGAGCTGCGAAAAATCGATGGAGTTATAAGAAGATGACAATATGTTTGAATATCTAGCCAAATCTCATTATGACTTGTATGGGATGTCTTCCAGATACAATGAATGGGACGTGAATGAATGATTGAAACACCCTTAACCCGTTTTCGTCGCCAGAAAAGGGTTAAGAAGTATATAAAACAAAACATTTTATAGCCAATAGCAATTAATTTTCAAATTAATTTTAAAAATATACATAAGAAATTTAAAATGGAATAAATCATACATTTGCGGGCCTTAAATTGAGCCTACATGGCCTTAAAAATAGCTTCCGAGCAATCAGAGGTCAAATCAGAACAAATTAAAACATTCCAGGAAAAACTAAAAAAATTCACCTACAGGGGTCACACGGCCGTGTGACAAAGCCCAGACCGTGTGGCTTCAAACATGGCTGTGCGGTTATCCCACATGCTCATGTGCCTACCTATGTGCTCAACCGTGTAACTCATTGACTTGGTTCACATGGCCGTGTCGTAGGCCGTATGATCCCTACACCTAACACACTCAGGGAACACGTCCATGTGGACTGCCCATGTGTGACACACGGCCGTTTGACAGCCCGTGTGTGCCCAAAAATGACCAAAATCATGCTATTTCCTCACCTAATTGCATAGATACCTAAACCAATTCATAATACATGTTCACAAGTTTATAAACACACCTTTAAACCACCAAAACATTTCATTTTCAATCACCTAAAACTATACCAAATATCATATGCCAAAACACATTATAATGCTCATATTACTCATTATCAAAATAATCATCTATAAGCCATAACATACACCAAACTAACCCATTTCAAACACACCATACCAACTTAATATGACACTTACCATTTCATAGACCCATACTCAAATTTACTTAAAGTTTAACAACCATACTACAAAGACTATCATCCCATCATCAAGTACCAAATATCACACACATAACCATGAAATATAACATAATAACCATTTTCCCTATTACATGCCATATAAGCTAAAATGTTTGCATAATCTACTCAAAAGAGTCCTCGGGATAATGTGATTCTTCGAGTTGATCTGATCTCTCAATCACAAAATGTAATCTACAAAACAAAGGACATGGCACGAGTAAGCTTTCTTGAAACTTAGTAAGTTCACTTAATTAAACGACAGATCTTACCAAATTAAACATAACATATCAAATTATAAGATTAAATAACAAAGTTCCTGACAGTCACAACTCAGAATAGGTGAGTTTTACGTAGTGCAGTAATCCACATCATATTCTCATTCGTCGTATTAATAAGATCTCATTTTAGGTAATCATAGGGTATCACTGTAACAGCCCATTTTTGGTCAAATCGAAATAGTAGTTTTGGAACCACAAATCCGAGATTTAAAAAATTATTTGAATATTATTTTAAGTATTTAAGGCATATTATCATGTAGGTGTGAAATTTTTGTGAAGTAATTTTATCATTTGAATACTTAACTAAGTAAAAAGGACTAAATCTTGTAAAGTGCAAAAGTGATGTTCTATTAGCTAAAAGTGTCTAATAGCTATAAAACCTTAAAGTAAAGGTCTTTAAGTGGTAATTTACCAATTTGAGAGTTAGTGGATGATAGTGGCATGACAATTGGTGTAATTATTAAATGTTTTAAAGGTTAAATAAGTAAATTAGTTAATAAAGGTTAATTAAAACAAAACAAAATTCATAATTTTTGTCCATCTTCATGCTAATAGCTGAACTTAACAAAGGAG
The DNA here is from genome assembly GCA_025698465.1 of Gossypium longicalyx. Taxonomy (NCBI): domain Eukaryota; kingdom Viridiplantae; phylum Streptophyta; class Magnoliopsida; order Malvales; family Malvaceae; genus Gossypium; species Gossypium longicalyx. The sequence goes on along the minus strand of CM046999.1, from coordinate 37,228,623 downwards.
AAAGCCATTCTTGGGGCTTGAAGCATTCGGCCAACTCCTAGCTTAATCGAAAGTATGTTTTTGCTCGATTTTTAATTATTTCTATGTTTTTAAGATCGTTGCTTCGTATTCTAGCTAGCTCGTACCCTAGATTTTAAAATTGTTAAAGATTTATCATGTTGCCATTATTTAATGCTTGATTAATTTGATGATTTATGATAGATTTGGAAGGTTTAATGTTAGATTAATAGCTTTTGTAAAGTGATTTTTGACAAAAATATCAAAAAGGGATTAAATTGAGAAATTATGAAATGTGGTGGTTAAAAGTGTGAATAAATTGAAAACATGGGCTTCTAGTAACATGTATTAAATTCGGCTAAGTATGGGTTTGTTTTAAATTACATGAATTTTCAATTTTATGTGATAATGATTAAATTGTGAAAATGTGAAACATTAAGGGGAAATGTGTAAATTTGCCAAATTGTAAATTATAGGCCAAATTGAATAGGCCGAATGCTGAATATGCTAAATCTGATAATATATAGATCAAGATAAGCCGAGATCGGGATTAGATCGGGGAAAAGGAAAAGTGGACGAATAGTCAATCATTTCCATCCAAGCAACTCGAGGTAAGTTTGTATAATTAGAATCAAATTTTTAAATACTCGTAAATTATTTGAAATGAAAGTATAATTGAGCAAATGGTATTACTGAGTTCGAATGCCTAATTGATAAGAATTATTGAATACCGAGTTTTATTTGAACCGTAGAAAGTCATAGGATACGAGTAATATATCACTAGGGTTACTAATTTGGTCGAGATCTTGCATGTGTTGCGAACTCACCACAGCTCGTATGAGCTTACCGATATATCAGCTCGTAAGAGCTTACTGTTTTCAACTCGTCAGAGCTTACCATTTTAGCTCAATAGAGCTTACTGTCCATTAGCTCAAGAGGAGCTTACTGATCATATCTTGAAAGAGCGGAAATGATAATAGATGATTACATGCACTTATGTGACTAACTTGTTGATGAATGTTTTTGTTTAGGTATTTGGTAATTGAATTGAGTATACCTTATTTATTGTCTTGATTATGTATAAGTGGTAAGTTTAATTCTAAATTACATGGGCTTACTAAGCTATAAAGCTTACTCTGTTTCTTTTCCGTGTTTAATAGAGGTCCGATAGCTTGCTCGTTTAGGATAAAGTTGGAGATACGCATCACACTATCTAGTCACCGATTGGTACCTTTGAACTCATGGATATATGTAAATATGGCATGTATAGGCTAGTTATAAAGATGATAGTTATGGTTACTTGAGCTAGTGATTTTGGCACATGTGGTATAAGATAAAGCCATGTGATTTGGCTTAACTTGGTATAATGCTATGGTTGTGTGAAAATATTCAATATGGTATGTTTTGGCAAGTAGTAAATGGAATGGAAATATGCAAATGTTGTCTTGATATGTGATAGTGAAAGTTTCCAAGAGAGCTTTTAATAAAACTGTTCTATTATTATTAATTAAAGAATTGAGCTTAAATAGAGAAAAGAGTCCTAATCCTAATTGGGAAAATAGTTCCCTTATTCTAATAAACTACTAAAAGATAAAATAAAAATATTCTTAGAATTTGAATAAAATTTATCTACCTAAAAAAATTTAAAATATATACATATTTCAACACCCTCCCTCAAGTTGGTGCATATATATCAATCATGCCCAACTTGCTTACAAGAAAATCAAAACTTGTCTTAGAGAGTCCTTTGGTGAGAATGTTAGCAATCTGTTGTTTTGAAGAAACAAACAGCATGCACACTTGGCCTTTTTCAATCTTCTCCATGATAAGGTGTCTATCAATCTCGACATGTTTAGTTCTGTCATGTTGGATTGGGTTGTGAGCAATACTAATGGCAGCTTTGCTATCACATTACAACTTCATTGGTAAAGTTATTGGTTTTTTCAGCTCTTCCATAATTCTTTTTTAACCACATCATTACACAAATTCCTTGAACCATTGATCTAAACTCAGCCTCTGCACTACTTCTTGCTACAACACTTTGTTTTTTGTTTCGCCAAGTCACAAGGTTTCCCCAAACAAATGTACAGTATCCTGATGTAGATCTTCTATCTGTTATTAAGCCTGTCCAATCTGTATCAGTATAAGCTTCAATTCTTCTTTGTTCGAATTTCTTGAAGAATAAGCCCTTTCCAGGTGAACTCTTCAAGTATCTTAGAATTCGAAACACTGCTTCTTCATGTTCCTCCATTGGAGAGTGCATAAATTGACTCATTAAGCTCACTGCAAAAGCTATGTCTGGCCTTGTATGTGATAAGTAAATTAACTTACCAACTAACCTTTGGTACTGCCCTTTATCTACTAATCGACCTTCTTTATTTCTGAATTTTACATTTGGATCAATTGGTGTGTTAGCTAGGCAACAACCACTCATCCCAGCCTCTTTTAAAAGATCAATCACATATTTTTTTTGAGAGACCACAAGATCCTTCTTTGATTGAGCAACTTCCATTCCAAGAAAGTATTTCAAAGGATCCAGGTCTTTGATCTCAAACTCCAATGCTAGATGCTCCTTGAGATGCCTTATTTCACCCACGTCATCTTCTGTAAGAATGATATCATCGACATAAACTATAATAACTGCTATTCTACCTTTTTGTGAATGTCGATAGAACATTATGTTATCAGCTTGCCCTTGTGAGTAACCTTGTTTTTTAACAACTTGAGTGAACCATTCAAACCAAGCTCGAGGAGACTGCTTTAGACCATACAAAGATTTCTTGAGTTTACATACTTGAGTTTCAAATTTTTCTTCAAAACCTGGAGGAGGATCCATGTAAACTTATTTTTCAAGTTCCCCATTTAGGAAAGCATTCTTCACATCTAGCTGATGTCAAGACCAGTCAAGATTAACAAAAATTGATAAAAAAACTCTAATGGAATTTAATTTGGCTACTAGAGCAAATGTTTCAAGATAATCTTCCCATATGTTTGAGTGTACCCTTTGGCCACCAACCGGACTTTGTATCTATCTAAAGATCCATCTAGTTTGAATTTGGTTGTGAACACCCATTAACAGCTCACTGTTTTTTCTCTACAGGTTATTCCATTGTTTCCCATGTACCTGTTTTTTTTAAGAGCGCGCATCTCCTCTAAAATAGCCTCCTTCCACTCAGGAACCTGCAAAGCATCTTTCGTATTTTTGGGTATTTTACAGTATCGAGACACAAAACAAAGGTTGAGAATGTCGAAGACAAGGCTTTATAGGATACAAAGTTAGACATGAGATATTTGACTATATTTCTAACACTTTTTCTTTTGGCAATTGGAATATCTAAATCAGAAAATTCATTGGCTGGATTTTTACCTGGACTTTTGATAGGATCTTGCGGGTCGAATTCTTAGTGATGAATCTGGTGGATTCCACTTTCTTGATTTTGATTTCTTCTTGAGTAAACAATTAACTCTTTGTTTGTTCTTGATTCTCATGATCAGACTCTACACCTTTATACTTCTTTTCATTAACATTAACATAATTAATTTCTATGTTAATCATAAATTCGCCTTCCCCATTATTAGAATCCCTATGTTGTATATTCCTAGTTTTTTCTTGATTAATTATAGAATCTTCTTTAGTATAATTCCCTCCCTGAAGAGTAGAATCAAAATAAGATTGTGTTTCAACAAATGTGACATTCATGGTAACAATAATCTTCCTATCAATTGGATCATAACATTTGTAACCCTTTTTATTAGAAGCATAGCCAACAAAGACATATTTTTTTGCTCTAGGATCTAGTTTACCTTGGTTGTGAAGATGGACAAAAACACTACACCCAAAAACTCGGAGGGATAAATCTGTAATCAATTTAGAGTTAGGAAAGTTATCTTTAAAGAGACGAAAATGAGTTCTATAGTTTAGAGTTTTACTGGGCATTCTATTAATAAGATATGTAACAGTTAACAAGGCTTCACCCCAAAGATAATGTGGTACCTGACTAGTGAACATCAAGGCTCTAGTTACTTCCAAAAGATGTTAGTTTTTTCTTCCTGCAATCCCATTTTGTTGTGGTATATTTGTACAAAACTTTGGTGGTGTAACAACCCTTTTTTTTAGGGTTAATCGAAACAGTGGTTTCGAGGCCACAAAATTCGACGAGTAGGTTTGAAATATTATATTTAATATTTACGAGTTAATTGTGATTTTAAAAATGTTTTTGATATTGTGATTTTCGTTTTATAAGAGATTTATTAAGTTCAAGTGGTATGACCTTAAGGTCAAGTGGGTTTAGAAAATGAGGTATTAGAATCTCGTTTCTATAAACCGGGTCATAAATATTTTTATAAATATTTACGGAGTGGCAATAAGATGGTATTAAAGTTTCGTTGAAAAATTTTATCATTTCGATAGTAAATTAAGCAAAAAGGACTAAATCGCGTAAAGTTTAAAACTTGTGTGCTATTATTTAGGGTGTCTAATAGCTATGGTTTATTAAAGTGAAAGTCTTTATAAGAATATTAGACCATTTTTGTGTTAATGGATGATAGTGGAAGGGTAGTTGGAGTAGTTTTAAATGTTTTCAAAGGTTAATATTGTAAAATAGCTAATAAGTGTTTTAATAAATAAAACAAAATAAAAATTTGGCTTCATTCTCATCATCTATTGCCGAAAGTTAAAAGAAAAAGAAGCCATTGAAGCTTCAAAGTATTCGGCCATTGCATGTTAAATTGGTAAGTCCATTTTGACTCGGTTTTTAGTGATTTTTACGTTTTCGAGATCGTTGCTTCGTAATCTAGCTAGCCTGTGCCTCTAATTTTAAAATTGTTAAAGTATTTGGATGATGCCATTATTGAATGTTTGAGTATCTTGATGTTTAATGATAGAAATAAATCTTTGATGTTGATTAATAAGTTTTGTTAAGTGAATTTTGGTAAAAATGTCAATTTTGGATTAAATTGTAAAATGTGGAAATTTAGTGGTTAAAATGTGAAATTGTGAAATATATGGGTTGTTTGAGTGTCTTTGAAGGTGTTTGATGTTTTTGTTATTAAATGTGATGATAGATGAGTTGAGCTTGATGAATAAGGATAGTTGTGGTTAGATAGATAGATGGTAATCGGCTATTAGAGTATAATACAAGAATTGTACATGGTAGTTTAAAATAAGGCTTGAATGGGAGATATAATTGCTGAATGATCAAATAGTTAATGAATTGAATAAGTGTTTAAAATGTTATTCGGGTATTGGTGTTATGTGCTAGCATGATATGTATGTGTGATTTAGGTGAAAAATGTTTAGATGATAATTCTGTTTGAATAATTACCGAATGACATTTTGGTGAATGAAATGAGTGATTGTTTGCAAAGTGAGATTATTAAAAGTTGAATTAGATGATTTATTGTAATCGGCTAATGTGTTATTGTGGATATAGATGCCGAATGTGGACTTAAGAAATTAATTGGAAAATTTGTTGTTTATTTAGGAGATAGAAAGTATGAAATGGTCTTATGTGATACGTGTATATAAGTAGATGGAAATGAAGTGTCGTATATTTTTTGTGTATGGGATTAATTGCACTTTGATTATAATGTGCATGATTATTACTATGTTTAATATGTGTGAAAGCCGAATATACTCATAATACAATGCTTGATTAGTTGATTAACAATAAGTTAAATTTGTTTAATCCAAGCTCAAGAGCATAAGGAGCCAATTTTGGATAAAGGGAAAGCGAAACTAGTCGATTAGTCAATCCGTAGTTATTCGATAAAATCCAAGGTAAGTTCTTAAGTGTTTGTGTTTGATCATGTTATATGCTTAAGAGTTGAATAATCATAATTAAGAAGATGTTTGATTGTGTATATATATATATACACATATGTTCTTTGTGTTGAATGAATATTAAATTAAAGTTATGACCCGTATGTGACTAGCATATCTAGTCGACTTTGATACTATTAAATGATGTACTAAGATATGTGTTCCAATATGGAAATTAAACCCTATGTGGTTGAAAGGATGAAAATCTTCGTTCATAGATATGTATTTCAGTTATACGTAATTGAAGTATAAGTTATGAAAGTATGAAAGAACAGGTGAATTGTTTATCGAAATGTGATATTCGGGCTTCGGGCCTAGCAGGCTATAATGCCGGTGAAATGATATCGGGCTTCAAGCCTAGCAGGCGAAATGCCGATGAATGAGTTCAGACTTAAAGTCTAGCAGGCTTCGTGCCGGTGATGAATTCGGGTTTAAAACCTAGCAGGCTAAATGCCGATGATTTGATAAAAGTCTAAGACTATGAGACCTTGTGTTAAATCGGCAATTGAATTCGTTCAATACATTAAGTTGGCCAGGTATGTGATATATACTTATGCACGTTAGATCGATTGGAATTGAATCATGAATGTGAAATGAGAAGCATAGGTGAAAATGTCATATGTGTATGTGTGTATTCGGTCATGGTGAAAGGTTATATGAATTATGTGAAATACCATTTAGATATGAATGATGAAAGTAACTGTGGTTATGAAATGGTACAATGGTTGAATTCGGTTGAATTAAAGTTGACACTGAAGTATTTAAATGCCTATGTCATATATGTGAGTAAGGGTGAAACCATCGTAAATTATCGATAAGGGTGAGCTATGTGCGGAACCATCTTATAATTGCTAATTTGAACGATTGTGTGCGAATCATTGAGCATGATGTATTGTATTGAGATTATGCTTAAGTGAAATTTTAGATATGTGATGAAATTGATTGGTGATATACATGTTTAAATAATGTGAATGCAAAGAATGTGTGAAAGAGTAAATTTGTAATAAATCTGCTTGGGACAATAGCAGTAACGTGATTTTGGAAAATCACCATAAATTGTGGAAGTTGAGTTAGAAGCTGAATAAATTATGTAATTAAATCTTAATGAGTCTAGTTTCTTATAAAAGAAACCGTGTAAGCAAAATAATTTTCGATAATGAGATATTTGAAGTGGCGAGGGACAGAGTCAAATGACTTCGGGGTTCCCTGTTCTGTTTTTTATAAAATCATTATAATTTGTACAAAAATGGTTATAATATAAAATTTATATGCTTATACTCCTTAATGAGTCTAATTTCAAATGAAATCAACGAGAACATATTTTGAATTCTGTACAATGAGAAATTTGATTAGTAGAGAAGAGTGGTCAGATTAGTCAAACAGTGAAACAGGGGAAACTTTAAGAAAAATCTGGTATTGATTGGACAAACCAAAAAATTCTTAAAATTTTATGGATGGAAGATATATGAGTCTATTTTCAGGGAAAATTAACGAAAACTGATTTGGAGTTTTGTAGCTCCACTTATAAATAATTTAGTGACTGTTGCTCAGGAAGACAACTTGTAGTGAATTTGTGATTATGTTGTAAACATTGATAAAACTTGTTAATGAGTTGCTTATTGTTTTCTTGTGAACTTACTAAGCATAAAGCTTACTCCCCTTTTCTTTCCCATATTCCCTAGGGTTGCCAAGTTAGTTCGGGTTGGAGGCCGTCAGAGATATCATCACATTGTCGAGTCTACGCTATCGGCGTAAGTAAATCTTAGTGTTTCGAGTCTATGGCATGTATAGGGTTGTAAAGTTGAGTATGTAATATTATGATTAAGCCAAAGAATTTGGCTTGTTATTAGGTAGTTTGATTATTCATATGCTTGTATGTTATTATCTCCTGTGATGTAATTTATAGCATGTATATTTAGAATTTGAATTGTGATTTATTGTTGAGTAAGTAAATGATACAAGACTAAGATATTGATAAGTATTTAATAATGCCTCATGAATGTTTTGGGGCCTTGTAAGCCCGATTATAGGATAATATACGTGTGTATGAAAAGTTTAAAATTGATCAATTTTTTTTTACGGTCTGGTTTTATATAAACGGTTGAGTTTAAATCTGGTAGTACCTCGAACCCTGTTCCGGCGAGGGATACGGGTGAAGGGTGTTACAGGTGGACTATTCCATGTTGGGTTAAGAAAACACCTAATTGGTCGTTAAAAAATTCCCTACCATTGTCAGTCTGAAATACTTTATTTTCAAACCAAATTGTGTTTTCACCATAGCATAAAAAGACTGAAACACATTTTTAACTTCAGACTTATCTTTTAATAAAAACACCCAACAAATTTGAGTATGATCATCAATAAATGTGACAAACCAACGTTTTCCTGAAAAATTCGAGACTCTTGAAGGTCTCCAAACATCACTATGAATTAACGAAAAAAGGTTTGGAGGCTTTATATTTTTAAGGTGGAAAGAATAACCGATGATGTTTAGCAAATTCACAAAATTCACAATGATATGAAGAAGACTTTTATTTTTAAATAGATTAGGTAACAAATATCTTAAATAGTAAAAATTAGGATGTCCAAGCCTATAATGCCAAATCATAACTTTATCAAAATCAGAAACAGAATTTAAACATAAAGTAGTTGTTGGTTGACTTAGATGGTCGTCTTTAAGAAAGTAAATTCCACCAAATTCTATAGCATTGCCAATCATCCTCCCCGAGACCATGTCCTGAAACTTACACATAGAGGAGTCAAATATAACATGACAATTTAAGGACTGGGATAATTTACTGACCGATATGAGATTACAAGCTAGATTTGGCACATGTAAAACCAAGGAAGATGAAATTTTAACAGTGCCTTTCCCGGCTATTGCCGAGAAGGACCCATCTGCTACTTTGATCTTTTTGTTTCCTGTGCAAGGTGTGTAAATTGAAAAAATAAAATGACTACTAGTCATATGATCACTAGCTTCAAAATCAACGATCCACGTATTTGTTTTACAAGGTTTGATACTGAAAAAAATAGAAAAATCAATACCTAATTGGGCAAAAGAGGAAGAAGGATTATTGGATGAGTTCGGAATAGAAGAATTCATCCAAAACTGTGATGATTGAAAAAACTTGTGTAGATGCTCTAATTGTTCCTCAGTGAGTGGAGACCCTTCTAGAGAACTTTGGCCCTCATAATTTTCATTATTTGTTTGGAAAGCTCTTCTATCCCCTGATTATGAACCACGACCATTACCACTATTTTTCTTTCCATTTTTTGGTTTCTCATGGAGCTTCCAACACATTTCTTGAGTGTGCCAATATTTTTTGCAGTGATCGCACCAAGATTTAACCATGATGTTACTAGAGATTTAACCTAGCTCAGAAGCCATGAAAGTTTCCAAGAGAGCATTTAATAAAATTGTTCTATTATTATTAACTAAAGAACTGAACTTAAATAGAGAAAAGAGTCTTAATCCATGTTGGGAAAATAGTTCCATTATTCTAATAAACTACTAAAAGATAAAATAAAAATATTCTTAGAATATGAATAAAATTTATCTACCTAAATAAGATTTATCTACCTAAATAAATTTAAAATATATACATATTTCAACAGATAGGCATAGGAATGGAAAATGCTTGATTATAATTTAGGTATTTGAATACCATGTTCGGTTGATTATATTTTTTGAATATTGAATTTAAAAATGATTGTAGTTGAATTGGTATAATATGTGTATGAGATGTTATGGATTAGCTGCCTATTGAGTTATAAATTGTTCCAAATTATGCTTGTGCAGGTATTTAAAAATAGGGTGGCAAATTGGCTTAGTAAATAGCCTATTTTTGTCCACACAGGTAGAGATTTGGGCGTGTGTCTCAGTCATGTGTGACACACGGTTATGTTACACGGCCGTGTGTCCCCTGGTGTTGAAATAAAAATCAAGTCAGTATGCTCCACACGGCCTCACACACGGGCGTGTGACTTTGCCGTGTGGCATAAGTTAGTATACCCTACAGTTTGACACGGCCTAGTACGCGGTCTGGCACACGGACGTGTATGGCCATTTTCAGGGTACACGGGTGTGTGTGTTGGCCGTGTGACCCAAGTCAGAGAGTTACAAGGGGTCGAACATGGGCTGGGACACGACCATGTGCTCCCATTTCGAATGTCCACACGGCCTGTGATAGGGCATGTCTGGTGGCCGCGTGAGATACACGGCCTGGCCACACGGGCATGTGTCCCCTGTTTTAAGAAAAATTTTCAAAGTTTTGTAAAAGTTTCTTAAGATATCGGTTTAGTCCCGAATCACTCCCAAAGCATGTTTAGGGCCTCGTAGGCTCGTATAAGGGACAAATTGATTGAGATTGAATGATGAATGCTTGAATTGAGAAAATTTTTGCTAAATGGATGATTAATTGTTTTGTAAGTCTCGTAATGCTTTGTAACCCTATTTCGGTGATGAATACGGGTGAGGGGTGTTACAATCACTTATTCGAATAAATTTTAGAGTTTTTGACCGACTCATGATGCTACTCACACAAGTTACAGAGAATCCACAACACATGCAGGATCTCAAGCCATCGCTATGGTCTGTATCACTAGTACGTAGTACCTGCTAAATAATCACCGGCTCACGATGCTACTCACACAAGTTGTAGAGAATCCACAACACATGCAGTATCTCAGCCATCGTTACGGCTTGTATCACCAGCTTAAGGCTTGATAGTTAATATCCATATTCATTTATTATGTATGTTCCAATCAGTCAATAGTTAAGTATAACATTGGATATATTCATAATAAACATGAAATATATATAGTTATAATATAGAAATAATAAAACAAAACTTACAAGACTAATTTGCAGTAACGACTCAAGTACAGGGATTATTTCTCAACCTTTTCTTTTCCGCGATTGTCAACATGTTCTTGATATGAAATAATTGTCGAAACCTTTTTTGGAAATTGACTTTTTATTTTAAAATGAAAAAGGGAGTCGCTACCAATCTTTTTTAATTAGGTGTGATCGGATCACCTTAAGGCTTTGTCATTTTAATAAAATATTAGATTTATTAAAATTATTTTCGGTCTACAAAATTCCAGGAAATGAGTTCGGGAGTCAGTTATGTATGAGGAAGGATTAGCACCCTCATAACACCCAAAATTGGTACCTAATTGATTACTTGATGTCTTAATGTCGAGAATTGAAAATTCAAAGAAAATTTAAGATACGATCCCCTTCTTGCATGATTGCAAACTAAATTGAATTTTATAAAAAGAGACTTCTTATTCAGAGTCAATCAAGAAATGGATCATGTCCCGTAAGTTAGGGCACGATATCTCGAATCCTCGAAAATAAGGATTCTCATTATTTCATTATTACCTAAGTCTTACATATTTTGAATTTTAAAAAGGATGTTCGTTTATCTTGTTTCAAGGAGAAAGTCATACCCCGTAAGTTAGGACATTATTTCTCGATTCCCTAAACAAAAAACATTGCCTCGATTTAAAAAGTTTTTTTTTATGCATCAGGTAAAAATGAATATAATGTTTAATGCAATATGCAATTAATTTATTCAAGTGTTGGTACAAAAATAAATGAATATTCAAACATGTTGCATAATATGGAAATAGTAAAAATAGTATAGAATAGCTTACGTGGTCAAAAAATGATAACAAAATAATAACCGGTGATAGTTGGAATAATTTTTAGCCGATTAATAATACTATTTAATAATGGCAATAATAGTAAAATAATAAGTGGAACATTAGTAATGACAATAAATTGGTATAATAATAAAAAAGAATGATAATGCTATGATCATGGTTGTGTAATATTAGTGATGACAAAATAAAATATTAATTAGGAAAATTAATCATTTAACAATAACGTCAACATTAAAAAAATAAAAAATAAAAACAAAAATGAACTAAAATAAGATGATTAAGAAACTTAAGGATAAAAATGCAAGTTATGTAAATTAAAGGATAAAATATAAATAAGGAATTAAAAATGTTGAAATTTAAATAAATAAAAAAGGCAAGATGAAATAAAAAAAAAGATTAAATCAAAACCATAATAAAATTTTAGGGATTAAAATTGAAATTTAAACAGAACTTAAAGTATAAATTACGAAATAAATAAGAAAAAAAGAAGGACTAAATTGAAAATATAACAAAATTTAGCGCCTAAATTTTAAGGAAAAATAATATAAAAGATTAAATTAAAATAGAATACAAAATTTTAAGGACTTAGAGGGAAATTAATCCAATCCGTGTCATTCCCTTTGGTTAACAGTAGGTCAAAGGACCAAATTGCAAGAGAATAAAAAATGGGGTAAAAATGAAATAAAATAAAAAATGTGCAAGACTAATTTAAAAACATGCTAAAAAGCGGAACGACCGAAGTAGCAAATAGCCCCTTCCTTCAAAAACACACGGATCCTAGGTGGATTCGGATCGGGTTGTTGGGTTATGCGTCAAAACGATGCTGTTTTGGGAATTTTGAAGCCAGACCAAAACAACTTCATTTTAGGGGGCCTATTTAGGTTTAAAAAAAACCTAAAAAAATTCATTTTAACAGCACCTTTTAAAAAAAACTCGCCATGCTCTCTCTCAACTCCCCTTTTTCAATCGACCAAGGGACGTTGCAAGTCGACTGTGGCCACCGGTCATCAGCGACGGTGACTGTTGCCTCCAGTGGCTGGATAACCCAAAAGCCCTTCTTTTGAACCCTTTTTTTTCTAGAGAACACAGTTCTAGGGTCAAAACACCCAGAAAACGATCACGATTCAACAAAAATCCGAGAGACCTTTTGGTTTCTCCCCTCTTTCGACGCAGCTTTAGACAAATCCCTAGGTATTTGGCAACCTATCGAGCTAGAAGGGACCACCTCTGACGGCGATGCTACGAGATATGTAAAAATCTAACCTTTTTTTTATTCTTTTTCTATTTATATTTTCACAAAATTAAAAAAATAACTACCTTTTTGTTAAACTCTTTTTTTTTGTATTTGATTTCTTCCCCTCTCAAATATTACAAGAGTTTGGCTTTTATAGCCATTTTAATTACAATATTTCATTTTTCTTTGTTTCTGCTTTGATTTCTGCTTTCTACTTCCTGCTTCTGCTGATCTTTTTTTTTTGTTTTGCTGGTGGTGGTGGCAAGGTCAATGGCGCTAGAGAGCCACGTATTTGTCATTTTGGTGCGATGGTGGCAGAGGAGGCGTCAGGCTTCGGGCAATGGGCCTATCGATATGGTATGAGGAGCGGCACTAAAGGAATTAGAGTTTTGCTATTAGATTAAGATAGTGGGCCATTAGGCTTTAGATTTTTGGGCTTTTAAAGTTTTCTTTTGTATTTGTAAATGGACTTTTAATGGACTCTTTATTTATTTTTATTTATTTCTTTATTATTTGGTCGGGCCAGACAACATTGAGCTACTACAGCTGCCCCTCTTTGCTCATTGTCATGTAATGGGAATGGAGCAAAGATTTTAAAGGAGGACCAATTTTGTTCGATCCCACTGAATCTCGACTTCTTTAGTGCTTCTCTTTTTCAAGTAACCCATTCTTTCAATTTATTGGTTACTCTACTTCATAATATCTACTTCACTACAACTTTAGGAAGGCAGAATTTAGTGTTATAGTTTCATCTTGCTCCAGTGTAACTTTAAGGAGATAAGATTTGTTGTTATAGTTTCAATCCGACCCACTTCAACTTCAGGAGTATAGGATTTGTAGCTTTATCTTGCTCCACTACAACTTTAAGAATATAGGATTTGTAGCTTCATCTTGCTCCACTGCAACTTTAGGGAAATTAGCTTCACCATTATAGTTTCATTCCGACCCACTGCAACTTCAAGGAGATAAGATTTGATATGATAACTTCAATCCGACCCACTGCAAATTTAGGGGTATAGGACTTGTAGTTTTATCTTGCTCCACTGCAACTTCAGAGACATAAGATTTCGTATGGTAACTTCAATCTGACCCACTTCAACTTTAGGGGTATAGAATTCATAGTTTTATCTTGCTCCACTGCAACTTCAGGGAGATAAGATTCATTGTGGTAACTTCAATCTGACCCACTACAACTTTAAGGGTATAGGATTTATAGCTTTATCTTGCTCCACTACAACTTCAAAGAGATAAGATTCTCTGTGGTAACTTCAATCCGACCCACTGCAACTTCAGGGGTATAGGATTTGTTGCTTTATCTTGCTCCACTGCAACTTCAGGGAGATAAGATTCACTATGGTAACTTCAATCTGACCCACTGTAACTTTAGGGGTATAGGATTCGTAGCTTTATCTTGCTCTACTGCAACTCTCGAGAGATAAGATTCACTATGGTAACTTTAATCTAACCCACTACAACTTCAGAGAGATAAAATTTGTTTCTTCATCTTACTCCACTGCAACTTCAGGGAGATAAGATTTGCCCTCGTAGTTTCATTTTGACCCACTGCAACTTCAAGGGTATAGGAATTGTAGCTTTAGTCCAATCCACTGTGACTTTAGGGATATAGGATTTGTAGCTTCATCTTACTCCATTGCAACTTCAGGGATATAAGATTCACTATGGTAGGTTCAATCCGACTCATTACAACTTCAAAGGTATAAGATCTATGGTTTCACTAATCTGTTACACCATTCTTTGGGGAACATGACCTGTAGAATCCATTTCATAGGCCTATATTTTATGCCAAACGATTAGGATGTTATGATTAGAATGAATCAAATGCTCCTAACTAGATATATATATGCATGATATTTGTATGAAAGTAGAATGTCATTTTCGAGAATGATCCCTTTTTTAGTGCTTAGTTTGACATTACTCGTTGCTCGTCAAGGTTCTATCACTGATGTGTTCCCAAGCCTTCTTATTCAGATCTGGTATTTTGATAGGAAACCCAAAGAGGTGATCATAATTTGAACTATTCGTTCCAAGATATTTCCAACCCTTAAATTTGATTATTTCTAACTAGTGGTCCTATTTCATGTCCTTATACTATTTAGAAATTTTCAGAGCGATATGTAGAAATCCTTTTATACTTTGACATTGTTAGTCCACTAACAGTTATTTCAATGTAAAATGCTTGAATAAGATCATAAAAAATAGATAAGACTGAAATTTATTTGTAGCAAAACCCTTAATAAAAAGATTACTTAAAATGGCAAACATTGCAAAAAAATAATAAAAATAAGTGGGTAAAAATGAGACTGGGTGCCTTAGATATCGCAATATGAGCTTCTTCACACAAACTTCTTGAAGACTGTTTTGAGCCTGATATGCGTCTAGGAGGTCTAGAGTATTTCGTTGATGCTCCAAGCTATAAAGTTTTTCCTTCTTGTTACCTTTAAGGGGAAACGACTATCATATGGCCATTCTTGGGCCCAATGTTTAGCCACCCTTTTTGGGTTTTCAACTTAAAACTCTTTTGGTCTCAAGACGCCTATTACGGGTTTTCGCCTTGGCCTCTCTTTTTCTTTTTGGTGAAATACCTTTTGACTGAATCTGAATTCATAGGGTTGGGCAAATCTCTTCCATCCATCTCGGTCAAAATCAATGCTCCTTCAGAAAAAAACCATTTTTTATCACATAAGGTCCTTCCCAATTCGGCATTCATTTTCTTCTAAAGTCCTTTTGTATGGGAAGGATCTTTTTCAACACTAGGTTCCTCTCATGGAATTCTCTACGGTGAACTTTTTTGTCATAAGCCTAGATCATTTGTTTTTGTACATCTGACCATGATAGATAACTTTTAGCCTCTTCTCTTCAATCAAGCTCAACTGATCATATCGAGATTGGATCCATTCTGCTTCATCTGTAACACCCCAAACCCGGCCTAGACGTTATGGCCGAATCTGGTGTGTCACATTGAAGTGTTTTAGCGAAAACCATGTTTTCATTGAAAACCCTTCTTAAAATAAAGGAAACCTTAAATAACTTAAAAAAAACACACCTTTCAGTTGCAAAAACCTTGTTGAAACATTTGATTTAAGAAAACTTATCATTTAAAAATTTAATTGCGGAAACGTAGAAAACATACTATAATTTAGAAAACCCATGTTCAACTTCTTGTAATTACATTGAAAATAATAATAATTCAAGTAATAATAACACAGTGAAAACCTTATTACAATCTGGTCCGGAACATACTGAAAAAGAAGTAAAAACTTAAATGCTTGAAGTAAAAAAAACCCAAGTCCAAATCATCTTGCTAGCTGGCCACCCAGAGTCTTTCCAAACATCGAACCTTCTACTGAGCATCACCTGAAAATAAAATAAAAGAGGGGGTGAGTTTTCGCAAACTCAGTGTGTACAACCCTCGATCAAAAACAAGCATTCAAAATAAACATCATTCATCAATCATGCAATGCAATCCCATCCAAATTATTCATCCGCTACACACCGGCTTTAAATATCCCGTCACACTATGTGGGGATATAAATATCGACCCACCCAACCCACACACCATGGTAGCCCGGTTGCGGAACTACCTTCATTTACATATTAGGCTTTAAAAGCTGTCGGTGGATCCACGATTGTCAAGCAACCATACGATCCTCATATACTTCCTCCGTTCCATAATTCCCAACCCATATGCAACCTAAGCGGAATATCATATGTATGCATGTCGCATCCACAAAACTTACATTCAACACCTAGGGGTATTTTGGTCATTTTCGCCCTTAGGGGTATTTCGGTAATTTTCCCTTAATTACGGTTCACTTATCTTTGTCTATTAACAAGTCCCGTGAGCTAAGATGAATGAATACTATGCACTAGGTAGGATTCCAGAGAAGAGGAGGTGAGTCATTAAGACCGCTTAAGTACCAAGCTCTCCCTAGATCCAATCCTAGACATACATATACCCGTTGCCACATCTTAACACTTTAACTTGTCCACGGTCGCAATATATTAATTAAGTTTTATTTAGTTATCATATACTAGGCCCAAAACCCCTTACAGAGCCCAATCAAATTCACATACCTGGATCTGGCCCATTAAGCCCAATCATATTCATATGGCCCATTAGGCCCAAATCACCTTTATATGGCCTGTTAGGCCCAGTCACATCCATACTCATGCTCACATACAAATTCCTATCACATAGCATTAACATTCAGTTTTTGCCTATTATGGGCCCAACAGCCCATTGGGCCCATTTAGCCCATGAAATCGCCCGTGGGCCTAAGAAAACCTATCGGTTTCCCTCTTTCGAGTTTTCATGCACTCACAAGACTACTGTAGCCAAACTTTCGGCATTTCGGCATTTCGACTTTTCAGCTTTTCGGCTTTTGCCGAATCATTGTTTGTGTGCAGTGTATGTACACACCTAGTAAGCAAGCGTGATGCGATCTCCTTAGCCCAAACCTACAATCGATATCACCCTTCAATTAATCACATGCTTAATACTTATTTACTCAAAAATCGAAACCTCACCTTAACCTTACCTTGAGCCCAATCCTTAATCGCTTTTTCCTTGATCATGTATTTCTTAGATCTGCACAAATCTTAACTATTAAAACCCGAATAATAGGTGACTCGTATCCAACACAAGTCTTCTTACCACAACTATGACCATTCGACCACCTTAGCCAATGGGAGAAGAATACTTACCAAAACCGCAACACCTTAAGGAGCAATTCGGTAGAGAGCTAAAAACCAAGATCCGATACTAATTCCCTACCAAAGTTGATTAGAAAGAGTGAGGGACAATAATCGATACTAAACAAAGAAAATCGATTGGAAGAGCAACACTTACACTAGATTCGGTCAAAAAGTAATCGGCCCTTAGAAGATTCGATTTTTTGGCTTTTCAAACTAAGTATGGTGAATAAGGTTTATTTGGTACAGATTAAAGAAAAAGAGTAGTAGAAGAAATCAGTAAAGAAGATTGTGTAGAGGAGAATAGAAATCGACAGAAAAAAAAGAAAGTAAAATAGAGGGTTTTCGGCTTTTTGGATCTTGAAGAGAAAAGGGTTTCTGGCACAAAGTGAAAGGAAATTCGTCATTAACTTTTCAACCTCTTATTCGGCACCTAGTTATAGCCCTATAGCCGAATTCTTCAAGCCCAAGTTCCCAATTCAGCTCCACTTACTCCTCACTTCTCATCTCCTCGTTTTTCTCCTTGATAACCCCTTGATCCTTTCCTTAATTTTCTCTTTTGAACACTCCCCTTGGAGTCCATCTTTACGCCACTTCCATCCTTCTAGAAGGCCAAAATTAAATTTTAAAAATACTAAGCTAGGATTCGAGCCTTGGATCCCCTTGCTAGCTACTAACGCCACCTCATTACACCTTATGTGGAGTCACTTAGCCACTCCACCACAGGCTCTTTTTGTGTACAATTGTTTCTTCATTTATTCAAAAGCCCACCTACTTGTCAGCCCTGATTCTTTTAATAATTAAATTATAATTTCTTTTACCCCTTAATTCGAACTCAACCTTAGTTAAGACCTACTAAAATTACCGCTTGGATAAGAATATTAAACACAATTTTTATCAAAACTGAAAATAAAGAAAGTTCAGGATTTCGGGATTTTTGGGTTTCGGGATTTTTGGGGTGTTACATCATCTAACTTCAACTCTGATAAAACTCAGAGAGGAGGAATCTCGACTTCAAAGGGCAAAACTGCCTCTATTCTATAAACCAATAAGAAAGACATTGCCCTAGACATTTGATAAGCATAGAAGGAAAATGGTAACTTCTTATGCCAATCTTTATAAGTCTTTGTTATTTTTCTCACGATATTATTATTGTTCTTATTGGCTGCTTCCACTGTACTATTCATTTTTGGGCGATATGGTGACGAGTTGTGATGTTTAATCTTGAATTGACTATAGACCTCTGCTATCGTGTTGTTATTCAAATTTAATGCATTGTCAGATATGATCCTTTCTGGCATTCCATATCGACATATGATCTTTTTCTTCAAGAATTTGCTAATTTCCAACTTTGTGACATTAGCATAAGAAGCGGCTTCTACCCATTTAGTGAAGTAATCGATGACTACAAAGATGAATCGATGTCCATTAGAAGCTTTTGGTGAGACCGGCCTAATGATATCCATGCTCCACACAGAGAAAGGTCATGGAGAAGTCATAACATGAAGAGGTGAAGGCAGCACATGAATTTTATCTCCATAAATTGTCATTTATGACATTTCTTGGCATAATTGATACAGTCCCCTTCCATGGTGGACCAATAATATCCAAATCTCATTATTTGTCTGGTCATTTTAAAACCATTAGAATGTGTTCCACAAACACCCTCATTGACTTCTTCTAGGATTTTCTTGGCCTCAACAGCATCTATACACCTTAGTAACACTTGATCCTTTCTTATTTTGTATAAAACCTCCCCATCTAGGACATACTCGTTGGCTAGCCTTCTTAGCATCATTTTATCATTCTCGGTTTCTTGCTCAAGATGTTCACAGTTCTTTACGTATTGCAATATGTCGTGGTACCAAGGGTGATCATCCTTTTCTTTTCTCTCGATGTTATAACAATGGGTCGAAGCCCCATAAATACTCATCTGGATAGGTTTTACATCCTCTTGTTTGTTCACTTTAACCATAGAAGCTAAGGTAGCCAAGGCGCTGGCCATCTGATTTTTATCTCACCGGAGGTAGAAAAAGGTGATGTCATTAAACTCCTTAATTAACTCAAGGATTAGCTTTTGATAATCAATCAATTTGGGATCTCTCATCTCCCATTCACCTTTGAGTTGATAGATCACTAGTGTAGAATCCCCATATACCTTTAGTATCTTGATCTTGCACTCTATAGTTGCACGGATACTCATGATGCATGCTTCGTATTCTGCTAAGTTATTTGTGCAATCAAAATCAAGTTTACCGGTGAAAGGATAATGATCTCCATCTAAGGATACTAGAACTACCCCGATTCCATTACCTATGGTGTTTGATGTACTGTCAAAATTTAGTTTCCAAGGATATTCTTCTGTAACACCTTCTTCAGTGGTTGCAACATATATTAGATCCTCATTTGGGAAATTAAAATTTAAAGGCTCATAATCCTCTAGAGCTTTGCTAGCTAGAAAATCTGCTATTGTACTTCCCTTTACTGCCTTTTGGTTCACATAGATTATATCAAATTCGGAGAGTAGAATTTACCATTAGGCCATTCTTCCATTCAATGCAGTCGACTCCATCATGTACTTTAGAGGGTCCATTTTCGAGATTAGCCAAGTCGTATAGTACAACATGCATTGTCTCAGCCTCCAGGTTATCCAGATTAAGGTGCAACACAATTTCTCAATTGGTAATATCTTATCTCACATTCAGTGAACTTCTTACTGAGGTAATATATTGCTCTTTCTTTCCACCCTGACTCATTATGTTGGCCAAGTATGCATCCCATAGAATTTTCAAATACTACCAAGTATAGTATCAGTGGTTTATCTGGGCTAGGCAGCATCAGCATTGGGGTATTGGACAAGTAATGTTTAACCATTTCAATGGTTTTTTAGCATTCCTCATCCCATACAACTGGATCATGTTTTTTAAGGAGACAAAATATGGGAAGACGAAATATGGGGTCACATTTATCAGTTAGTTGTGAGATGAATTAGACAATGTGATTTAATCTCTTTAAGAAATCTTGGACCGCCTTTTGAGTATACGGTGGAAGTAACTCATGTATAGCTTTGACTTTATCTGGGTCTATCTCAATCTTTTTTCGCTGACTACAAATCACATCAATTTACCCGACGTGGCCCCGAAAGTGCATTTTGCTGGATTTAGTTTTAGCTGGAATTTTCTCAACCTCAAAAATAATTTTTTTCAAGACTTTTCCATACTTCTCTTTTGTTTGGGATTTTGCAATCATATCATCGACATAAACCTCGATTTATTTGTGCATCATATCATGAAACAAAGTTACCATGTCTCTTTGATACGTCGCTCTCGCATTTTTCAATCCGAATGGCATCACTTTATAGCAAAATATTCCTTACATGGTTACGAATGTGGTCTTTTCCATATCTTCAGGATGCATCTTTATTTGGTTGTACCAGGAGAAGCCATCCATGAAGGAGAACAGTGAATAAGCTATCGTGTTGTCCATTAAGGTATCGATGTGAAGTAATGGGAAATTGTCCTTCGGGATGGCTTTGTTTAAATCCTTGTAGTCTACACACATTCCTACTTTCCTATCTTTCTTAGGGACGGGTACTATATTGGCTACCCACTTCGAGTATTTAACCACTATAACTAGCGCCAAATTTTTTCTTGACCTCTTCTTTTATTTTCAACAGGACTTCGGGCCTCATCCTTTGAAGTTTTTGTTAAACCGACTTGCAGTCTTCCTTTATGAGAAGTCGGTGTACCACGACATCAGTACTTAGACTAGGCATGTCTTGATACAACCATGCAAAAACATCTGTGAATTCTTGGAGTAACGCAATGAGGTCTCGTTTTGTCTCTGCAATGATGCAAGCTCCGATCTTCACCTCTTTCTTTTTTTGTTTGTCTCCAAAGCTCACAATTTCCAACGAATCTTTATGAGGTAGGATATGTTTCTCATCTTGCTTTACCATCCTTAACAAACCAATAGGCAAATTACAATCCCGATCATCTTCAAAGTCCTGAGGTTCTTCTAGACACATATCTTGCTCAAAATGAGACGTTGAGTCAGTAGTGGCGCCGCTCGTACCATTGATATCCGAAGACCTGTATAGGAACAAAAGGATACCCAAGAAACAAATGAATTTAATACTGATTAGTTGTGTGGTATGAGTATGAATGAAGGAGAGAGTGAAATGTTTGCCAAATGTGACATAAAAATGCATTGTTTTCATCGAAATAAGGATAATGGATATACGTCTTTTTTACAAAAGGATCGCTATTTTTCCCTGGCTTAAAACAACAGGTATGTTCTGAATATTACTCTGAAATGGTCCTAAAAACTACAAGGATGTGGGAAAAAATTCCTGATAGATTTTTCTATTTCTTTTTTTTAGTTCCCTCTTTAGAGGCACAAACATCTTTCCCTTCTAAACACTTGATATCTTCGAAGAATTCCAACTCTTTATTATCCATTAGGCTCTGTACTAGAGTTCTAAACTCGATACACTTTTGGATTTATGAAATTTATTGCATGCAATGTAATGTAATGTTAATGAATGGAAAAGATGCATGCAAAAAAGGCATTGATTCTAGTTCAATTCCATTAGAACAACTTTACTAGAAATCAAGTTTCTTTACATAAAACGGATACTTCCACTTTATCAAGAAACCTTTTTTTCATGACAAACTCTCTATTTAGCAACCGAACAAGAATCAACACTCTTTTTTAAAGATGAAAATATAATGCAACCACAATGAGAATCAACACTCACCCTACTCTCTCTCAACTCCCCTTTTCTGATCAGCCAGGGGACGTTGCAAGCCTGCCGTGGCCACCGATTATTGGTAGCGGCAACTGTCGCCTCCAGTGGCTGAAAACCCCAAAAACCCCTCTTTTGAACATTTTTTTCCTAAAGAACACAGATCTAGGGTCAAAACACTCAGAAAACGATCACGATTCAACAAAACACCCAGAAACCTTTCGGTTTCTCCCCCATTTCGATGTAGCTTTAGACAAATTCCTAGGGATTTGGCAACCTATTGAGCTAGAATGGACCACCTTCGACGGCGGTGCTACGAAATATGTAAAAATCTAACCTTTTTTTATTCTTTTTCTGTTTATATTTTCTTAAAATTAAAAAAAAGAACTGTCTTTTTGTTAAACTTTTTTTTTTGTATTTGATTTCTTCCCCTTACAAGAGTTTGGCTTTTATAGCCATTTTAATCATTTTTCTTTGTTTCTACTCTGCTTTCTGCTTCTATAATTCTACTATTTTTTTTTTGTTTTGCAGGTGGTGGTGGCAAGGTCAATGGCCCTAGAAAGTCACGCCTTTGCCATTTTGGTGCAATGGTGACAGATGAGGCGTTAGGCCTCGGGCGGTAAGCCTACTGACGTGGCATGAGGAGCGACACTAAAAGGATTAGGGTTTTGCTATTAGTTTAAGATAGTGGGCTATTAGACTTTAAATATTTGTGTTTTTAAGGTTTTTTTTTTTGTATTTGTAAATGGACTTTTAATGGACTCTTTATTTATTTTTATTTATTTGTAATTTTTTTGTTGGAATGGACGAAATTAGGCTACTACAATAATAATTCGTTCAATTTACTAAACCAACAACAAAATTCAATCATTTTATGCAATTTAGTCTTTTATTACCATTTTACAAAATTACCCTCAACTTTTCCCTTTTATTCAATTTAGTCCCTAAGCCTTAAACAGGCAAATCAACCATTTTTAACTAATTCTAAGCTTAGTGGAACCCTATAGGGTCTCACCACAGCCCTTACATGCAATTATTTCATATCAAGTACAAGCACTTTCACCATTTTAACAATTTAGTCCTATTACGTTAAAACCATCAAAAACTACTTTACAAAATAGTTCAATCTAACAACAAAGCTTAATAATCTTTCATAAACTTCAAAGAACAACTTAACTCATCAATGGAAACATTTATAATGTTTGATAATTTTACAAATTAGTCCTTGGGTTAGCTAGGTTAAGCTAATACGAGCTCAAAAACATAGTAATTACTAAAAACGAGCTCAAAGATCACTTACATGCTCAAACCTTAGCCTAGCCGAACTTAGCACTTCAGCAATGGCTGCTTCTTTTTCTAATTTCGGTTGAAGCATGAAGAAAGTTATGATTTTGTTTTATTTTAGGTTATATTTTACTTTAAGTCCTTTTTATAACTTAATTACCATTATACCCTTATTAAGTCTATTCAAGTATTAACAATTATATGTCCATAATCGTCTACTACCACTCCTTATGGTCTAATTACCATATTAATCCACCATTTCTCAATTCTATGACTAATTAGTACCTTTTAAAATATGAGCTATCTATCGCATTTGAAATGACATGTGATTTTGTACAAGTATACACGTTGGTTCAAGTAATAAAGTGATGAGTGAGTATCGTTCCCATGAGGATCGGATTGAGACACAAAAGTGGTCAAGTTATTATGATAACATGCGATTAATGTTATGGTAAAGCTATGATAAGTATGCAGTGGTAATTAGTGGAGTAATGATGTAAGCAATACATGATATTAATGAATAACTGGAAATGCTATGGCAAAAGTGAAAGTAGAAATGTAATGGCAATAACGAGAGTGATTATCCAAATAGACGATAAACAAAGAAATAGACAACTAAATATGCTTTGACAAAGATATTATGACAAATAATAAGGATAGAGCAATGTTGATTTGGAAAGGTTGGGATTACCTAGAATTGAACCTTAATATCAATAATGCCTTCAAAAAAATCATATCTACTTTACTGCACAGAAGAGTTCTAGATTGGCTTGCCTCTCGTGAGGAAAAAACCTCAAGTTACCTTGCTCGTGTCTATAGGCTTTTTAGATATCTTGCATAGGTTCCTTCTATATGATCGTAACTCTATGTCTAGAGTCTACTACAAGTGTCAAATGAATACTTGCTCATTTCATTTAACTTTAATCCAACCAATCCAACCCTTTTCAGAATTAGACTTAGTTTTTAGCATGCGAACAACCTTCTATGTCTAGAGGTCATTTCATTTTAATTAAGAAAGAAGAAAAATAAAATGACATAGTAAAGTAAATGAGATATATATGGCATTCATAAAAAATTTAAGGTTTCATCGAAAGTAATCCCAACCTTATGAGATTTAGTTAATGGGCTGGGAATTAAAATTCCAAACCAAAATATTATCCGAAATCGTGTTCAACTACTACAATTTAATCTTTTGAATAAAATAATGGAAGAACTTTGGGAAGCAGCTTTCGCTTGCATAGTCCACACTTTGGCAGCTCAATGTCCTTGTGATGGCTAAGAAGGATTGCCTTCGACTTCCTTTTTTTTACGCAGTCGAACCCTTATTCACGCCTAAGGATCTCTCTCACTTTTTCTTCATTGTTTGTGAGATCTCCTTCATTGGTTTTTATAGATAGATTAGGAGAGGGTCAGCTAACAGCTCGTGATTATCTTATCCTCTTTTAGGGGGTTTATCTAGTACAAGTTTGAATTTGAATTTGAACTGCTGCGTGAAAAATGTTAACTTGGTCTTCCCAGCATTGCCACGACATCTGTGCTGGCAAACTGTCCACACTTTGCCCTGACAAAACTTCACTCATTTATTTCCTCATTCCAAAACATGTTCTTGCCACACTAATACAAAAAACTCCACTACAAGCAATTAAAAGTATTTAGTTCCAACACATTCCAAGTCCTAATGCAATATTAAAAATGCTAAATAAAATGTCCTAAAATGCAAAAAATGCACTTAAGTACAAGAAATTAGCTAGGTCTAAAGGCATGAAATATGACTCTTTTCAAGATTTGTTACTAACATTTACGTCTTTTACAATTTAATCCTTTTTACTTAATTAGCTATCCAAATGATAAAATTTCTTAACCAAATTTAAATATGGCACTAATGACCTCATAAATATTAAATAATTAATATTTATGGACCGACACATCAGAGTTGTGGTCCCGAAATCACTATTTTTAACACCACTTTAAAATGGGTTATTACAAGGATCAAGTTAGATATTCGAAGCTTCAACGAACCAATGAAGTCATGACGTAGGATACAAGATGCTCAAATATTTAATCCAACAAGAGTTGAATTTAATCATGGATGACAATGTATATAGGAACTTGTATGACCAACATATAAGCACTCAAAGATCAAGACAATTGACTGGAGCCTCGATAAACAAATGGAGTTATGAGGGAGGATGTGGAGAAAACAAGAATTCATGCAAAACACCTTATGATTTGCATGACCAAGAAAATGATATACTCAATTATTCAGATGAGTTCTTTTGTGATTCGTATGAGATATCCTCACGCGCAACAATTAGGTAACCTACATTCGAATAGTTGAAGGGAGTACACCATCAATGAAAGATTATGTTGAAATAAATATCACTCATGATAGAACTACTCTAACGAAGATACAAAGTAATGACTCCATTGGAAGAAGTCATGCATGATGTTCCCAACCTTCATCATGTGGACCACGACACTGTCATCGATCACCTTGAAAAAGATAATAATAGTCAGGAAGAGTTTGGATCCAGAGACTGTGAAGACGAATTACAAAAAATAGATGATGCCTTCAATCCAATTGACTTAATTGTAGGTATAGCAGTAGATGTTGAAGTAGAATTGACCACTAACATTGAGCTTAAACCAAGTCTGAATGAAAGTGTCGATGAGTCGAGACACTTTCTGGCCATAGTAGAGAAGATGTCAACTAAAGTATTTGAGGAGTTCATATCGTTCTCATTCGATGATAACGGCAAAGCTCGGGTTAATAAATCCTCACTCGACATTGAGGTAAAAATGATCGAGGTAATAATACCTCAAAATAGGCTTAAATTTAGCGTCAAATGGCTCATAATGTGGATGCATGTCAATAAAAATAAGGCAATATTGATAGAACCTATTGAAGCTATTGGTTCGTGTCGAAACCATCCCTTTTTGAAAATTTTAGGTTTAATAAAAACCGGGGAATCGACTTTTAAAAAATAGAAATGTGGAGTCGCCACCGATCCTTTTGTCTTGGTGTGACCGGGTCACTTAAGAATTTGGTTATTTTAATAAAAAAATTTTATTTACTAAAACAACAATTCTGGTCTACCAAAATATGAGAAGACGGGCTTGGGAGTCAGCTACGTATGAGGAAGGATTAGCACCCTCATTACGCGCAAAATTGGTACCAAATCGATTATATACTGTCCTTTTGTCTAAGATTAAAAATGTTTTTGAAATGTGGTTCTTCTTAATAACATTTGAATAACCTGAGTTGGTTGCCAAAAATCTTCTTGTTTCGACACCCAAAAGTTTATAATTTGAAATTGATAAGAGCTGTCTAGTCCAACGGAAAATCGAAACCCAGCACAGTAGGGTCCGGTTCTTCGAATTTCCAAATATTGATCATCGCCTCACTTTAAAAAAAGGGGAGTGAAATCCTGGAGAGATATTCAATTATTTCAGACAGCCGGGAGATTGCAACCCAGCACGATAGGGCACTATTCCCCGAACTGTCTGAACATCGAACACTACTTTCGTTTTAAAAGGTTTTTTTTAGAAAACATGGATGAAACTTCGAAGGGATCTTCGATTGTTTAGAACAAAAGAAAAAGCGCAACCCAGCACGATAGGGCACGATCCTCAAATCGTCAAACATCGAGCATCCCTTGTTTTGAAAGGTTTTTAATAAGCATGGGTGAAAACCTAAAGGAATATTCGATTGTTTTGAGTAAACGAGAAATCACAACCCAGTACGATAGGGCATGATTCTCGAATTATCAAACACCGAGTATTGCCTTCGTTTTAAAGGATTTTCAGAAGACATGTGTGAAATTTCGAAGGAATATTTAATTATTTTGAGAAAATGAGAAATTCCAACCCAACACGTTAGGGCACAATTTCGTGAATTGCCAAATATCAAACTTTACCTTCGTTTTAAAGAATTTTTAAAAGGCATGGGTGAAATTTTGAAGGGATATTCAATTATTTTAAGCAAACGCGAAATTGCAACCCAACACATTAGGGCACTATTTCGCAAATTGCTAAAGATCGAATCTCGTCTTCATTTTAAAGAATTCTTAAACGAATACTTATGATACTAACTTAAAACGTATTAATTCAATTTGAAATGGGATGAAATTAATCATGAAATTTGGGTTTTATAGAACCACATTTCAAAAATCAAATGAAACGATAATATGGGGGTAATACACACATGTGATTCCATGCCAATTATCAAACTAATAATCACACAAGGCTAACCTAAGACGAGTGTATCCGGACTTCTAAACATGGATGGAGCAATTGATATAACAATAAAATGAATAAATCATATGCAACGATAATGATCCACAATAATATAAATAACATGATATAAAACAATCAATACCATGCATAAAAAAGGATAACACTTAGAAACCAACGTGATATGAAATGACCTTAAAATAATATCGAATAAATGAACACATAAATTACTCGATATATAAATTGATAAATTTAAAACCATTTGTAAGAGCAAACTAAAGGTGTATACACACGATCTCTAAAATATATGTTATAGGATGAACATTTTCAAATCGAATGATATGTAAAGTATTAAAGGATTTTGGTCTAAAATTAACAATTTGCATGTAATAAAGAAAATTTTAGATTGTGAGTAAGCTATAAAAAGTAATGATAATAAGAATGTATAATAAAATATAATTTTTAGAACATAATGGATTTACAAATCTCATATATACATAAATAACCTTTTTTTAAAAATAATTATTTGTAAAAACATAGAAATACCTACGAGCTTAATTTAATCGAATTATAAATTATAATGGATTGAAGAATATACTCACGTATGTATAAAGAAAACTATATGTATAAAATGTATGGTTTTGATAATGTATATAAATCAAAGATATGTACTAATAAAAGTAAGTATAAAAATAATTTAAATTTTATGCAAAATATATATAACACATTAGAATAACAAAAGATATAGGTTAAAATGCATGGATAGAGTCAACAAACCATTAGGTATGAAAATATATTAACTTTATTATGATATATATACATGTATATAAAAGAACGTTTTAAACAAACCAATTTAAAAGAAAGTAAATAGATGGATATATATATATATATAGTTACATATATATATACATGGAATAAAATTAACTTATTATAAAATGTATATATACACATATATATATATGATAATGTGTAAAACATTTGTACAAAATACATAAAACATGACAATGGTATTAATAATAAAAAATTTCAATAAGAAAGAAGCAATTATCGAGATAAAAAATCTAAATAAGTAATAAAAAATGTAAACTAAAAGGGTTAAATTAGAACCAAATAAAAACAAGAGGGATAACTTGAAAATAAAGTAATAATAATGAAAGGGATCGATAAGTAAAGCGCGAAAACGTATAGGGACTAAAACTGGCAATATACCAGATCCCAAAACACTCGTTTAGCCGCGGATTAGATTGCATTTATACGCAAACTTCAGAGATAAATTAAAAAAAATGTGACCAGGGCCTAATTGGATGTTAGCGTGAAATGGGAAGGACCAACGCGCAAATATCCCCTCTCCGTAGAAATACGCGGATCCTGGGGGGCCGTCGGATCGGGTCGAAACGAGTTGGCCTAGACGGCACCGTTTTGGAGCCACTGAAACAGGCCCTAAACAGTGTCGTTTTATATCCGTTATTAAAACCAAAAAAACAAACCCTAAAACTAATACACTTAACCATTCAGGAACAAAAAAAAAAAAAACTAAACATTCCCCTTTTCTATATTCGGCCGAACCCTAATCCACTTTGGCTCAAACGCCGGTCTGCCACTATCATCGGTGACCAGTGTATTCGAACCTTGGAAGGATAGCTTTTCTACCTTGAGATCCCTTTTCGGCTTCGATTTCAATGAAGCGAAAGAAGAAATCTGTGGCCTATTCGCAAGGTAAGGCTCCTCTTTCACCTTTTCCTTTTTTTTTTTTAATGCAATGATGAATGGTTTGAAGGAAAATGAACCCAGAAAATGCAAAGACTTCAAGAAAGTTAAACAAAAATCACCTTTCAATATTTGGTTGCTGTTTTTTTTCAATATGCGTATAGTGTGTTTATATTCCGTGTTGAAAAAAGTTACAATCAGAAATCATCGGCTTTATAGCCGGATAATCAAAAAATAAAGAAAAATACAATTTTTCTTTTCTTTCGTATTGGCTACTGCTCTGTTTGTCTTCTTGCAGTGAGCGTGTCTTTGGCGCGCACGGGCATGGGCGTGGCTCTTTGGAGAAGCGCACGACACTGGAAGGCTCTTTGGCAAGCAGCTGCGCGCGCAAGCCCCAGCCGTTAGGGTTTCGTTTGGTCGAACTTAGGTCTAGGTTTTGGGCCATCGGGCCATGTATTTTTTGTTAGGGATTTGTTAATTGGGATTTAAATTTGGGTTTGGTTAGTTTGTATTGGGTCTGACTTGGATTATGTAACCGGGGCAGGATATTTAATGGACTGTGTCTATTATTTTTTTTGGTTTTGTGTTTATACGGGCCCGGGCTAAATTGGCCCATTACAGCTGCCCCTCTTTGCTCATTGTCGTGTAACGAAAATGGAGCAAAGACTATAAATGGGCCAATTTTGCCGGGACCTGCTGAGTCTCGACTTTCTAGTGCTTCTTTTCCTCAAGTAGCTTCAATATGCTCCACTGCAACTTCAGGGAGACATGGTTCGTGTGTTTTTATCCTGCTCTACTGCAACTTCAGAGAGATAAGGATTGTGACTTTGACTTTGCTCCACTGCAACTTCAGGGAGACAAAATCTTGCAATCTTCGGCCTGTTGCCCTACTACTTAGGGGGTTAAGGCTCGTTTTCACCGATCTGCTCCACTGGAGACGAGATCTGCAATCGCCAGCCTACTCCACTACAACATTAGGGAGCTAGGGTGATGGCTTAAATCTGCTTCACTACAACATCAGGAAGCCTGGATTCACTGTCTTTGATCTGTTCTATTGCAATCTTAGGAAAACGAGATCTACAATTTCAACCTACTCCACTACAACTTTAGAGAGCTAGATTAGTGGCTTAAATCTGCTTCACTGCAACTTCAGGAAGCTCAGATTCGCCGTCTTTGATCTGCTTCAATCGCAACTTCGTGGAAACAGATTCGCAATTTCAACCTACTCCACTACAACTTTAGGGAGCTAGGTTAGTGACTTAAATCTGCTTCACTGCAACTTCAGGAAGATCAGATTCGCCGTCTTTGATCTACTTCACTGCAACTTCAGGGAAACAGGATCTGTAGGATCAACCAATGTCACTACACTGTCTTCTAAAGACATGACTTGTAGGATTGGTTTCCTGTATCTGTGTATGCCAAGTAATTAGGGTGCCATGATTAAAATGAATCCAATGCCCCTGACTATACGTGGTGTTTATGTCAAATAACTAGAATGCTATGATCGAAATGAATTAAGTGCTCCTAACTAAATGAATGATTATGAATGTAGAAATGTTATGAGAGTGATTCCTTTTTAAATGCTTAAGGTATCATTGCTCATAATTCGTCCGGGTTCTATCATTGATGTGCTATCGTGCTTTCCTGCTTAGCCGTTATCTCTGACAGAAAATTTGAAGAAATAGTCCTAATTTGGACTACTCTTTTTTCAATGTTTTTCAACTTTGAACCTAGTTAGTTCTGACTAGTGGCCCTGTTTCAGGTCCTTGCACTATTTAGAAACTTTTCCAGAGTAATTTGCATAACATCTTTTGTGTAAATATTACATGTCTAAAAATCACGATTTTAACAAAAATGCTCGAAAGAGATTATCATAATGGACAAATGGAATTTTATTAAGAAAAATTTGATGTGAATACATAGGAATACGAATCTGATAAGGTGCAAAATAAAAATGAGAAAAGAGGTGCCCTAGATATCGCAGCACGAGTTTTACTATTCCAATTTCTCAAAGGCTCCTTTGAACCAAATGTGTATTCAGGAGATTCTGCGTATTTTGTTCATGCTCCCAGGTGTACTGTTCTCCTGTCTTGTTGATTTTGGAAGGGC
This sequence comes from Gossypium longicalyx, assembly GCA_025698465.1. Lineage (NCBI taxonomy): Eukaryota > Viridiplantae > Streptophyta > Magnoliopsida > Malvales > Malvaceae > Gossypium > Gossypium longicalyx. The sequence goes on along the minus strand of CM046999.1, from coordinate 37,197,105 downwards.
AAGACTATCATATGCCCCATATTCAAAATTTGAGCTGCCCGTTTTCGGGTTTTCAACTCAAAAGCCCCTTTGGTTCCAAAGTGCCCTTTACAGGTTTTCACCTTGGCCTCTCTTTTTTTTTTTGGATTTCAGAGCGCCCTTTTGCGGGTTTTCACTCTAGCCTCTCTTCTTCAGGTAAGATACTTATTTGATGAATCCGAGTTTCTGAGATTGGCAAGTTTCTACCGTCCATCTCAGCTAGAATCAATGCTCCTCCAGAGAAAGCCTTCTTCACCACGTAAGGCCCTTCCCAATTAGGCATCCATTTCCCTCGAAAATCCTTCTATATGGGAAGGATCTTTTTCAAAACCAGGTCTCCTTCGTGGAATTCTCTAGGGCGAACCTTTTTGTCATAAGCCCGCATCATTCGCTTTTGGTACATCTGACCATGACGGATAGCTCTTAACCTCTTTTCCTCAATTAGGTTCAATTGATCATATCGAGACTGGATCTACTCGGCTTCTTCTAATTTTAATTCCGACAACACTCGGAGGGATGGGATCTCAACTTCGATCGGCAACACCACTTCCATTCCGTAGACCAAAGAGAAAGGGGTTGCCCCAGTTGAGGTTCTGACTGACGTTCGATAAGCAAAGAGGGCAAACGGTAACTTCTCATGCCAATCTTTGTAAGTCTCAGTCATCTTCCCCACAATTTTCTTAATATTTTTATTGGCTGCTTCCACTGCCCCATTCATCTTTGGGCGATATGGTGACGAGTTGTGATGTTTGATCTTAAATTGACTGCAGACTTCTGCTATCGTACTGTTGTTCAAGTTTAATGCATTGTTAGATATGATCCTCTCTGGCATTCTATATCGACATATGATCTCTTTTTTTAGGAACTTGCTCACTGCTGACTTTGTGACACTAGCATACGAAGCGGCTTCTACCTATTTGGTGAAGTAGTCGATAACCACAAATATGAACCGATACCCATTGGAAGCTTTCGGCGATATTGGTCCAATCACATCCATGCCCCACATAGAGAAAGGCCATAGAGAAACCATGACATGCAGCAGTGAAGGAGGCACATGAATTTTGTCTCCGTAGATTTGACACTTATGGCATCTCTTGGCGTGATTGATACAGTCTCCTTCCATAGAGGACCAATAGTACCCGAATCTCATAATTTGCTTGGCCATTGTAAAGCCATTAGCATGTGTCCCACAGACGCCTTCATGGACTTCTTCCAAGATTTTCTTAGCTTCTACAACGTCTACACATCTTAGTAACACTTGATCCTTTCTTATTTTGTACAATATATCCCCATCTAAGACATAGTCGATGGCCAGTCTTCTTAGTGTTCTTTTATCATTCTCACTTGCCTGGTCTGGGTACTCACGATTCTTCACGTATTGTAATATATTGTGATACCAAGGGTGATCATCTTTCTCTTCATCTTCTTCAATATTATAACAGTGGGCCGAAATTTCATAAATGCTCATCCGGATGGGTTTGACATCTTCTTGTTTGTTCACCTTGATCATGGAGGCTAAGGTAGCCAAAGCATCAGCCATCTGATTTTCGTCTCGTGGAAGGTAGTGGAAGGTAATGTCATCAAACTCTTTAACCAATTCAAGGACCAATTTTCGATAGTCGATCAACTTGGGGTCTCGGGTCTCCCATTCTCCTTTGAGTTGATAAATCACTAGCGCAGAGTCTCCATACACCTCTAACACTTTAATCTTGCGTTCTATGGCTGCACGGACTCCCATGATGCACGCTTCGTATTCCGCCATGTTATTCGTACAATCAAAATCCAATTTACTAGTGAATGGATAATGATCTCCGTTTGGGGATACCAAGACGGCCCCGATTCCATTGCCCACAACATTTGACACCCCATCAAAGTTTAATTTCCAAGGAAGTTCTTCCAGAGCACCTTCTTTAGTGGTAGCAACACACATTAGGTCTTCGTTCGGGAAGTTGAAGTTTAAAGGCTCGTAGTCTTCCAAAGCTCTACTGGCCAGAAAATCTGCTATTGCACTTTCTTTTACTGCTTTCTGGTTTACATAAACTATGTCGAATTCAGAGAGCAGAATCTGCCATCGGGCCATCCTTCCATTCAAAGCTGTTGACTCTATCATGTACTTTAAAGGGTCCAATTTTGATATGAGCCAAGTGGTATGATACAACATATACTGCCTCAGCCTTCGGGTTGTCCAAATTAGGGCACAACACAACTTTTCTATCGACGGGTACCTTGTCTCACATTCTGTGAACTTTTTATTAAGATAGTAAATGGCCTTCTCTGTCCTTCCTGACTCATCATGCTGACCCAATACGCATCTCATGGAATTTTCGAATACTGCCAAGTACAGTATCAACGGCTTATCGGGGTTAGGTGGCATCAGCACCGGAGCGTTGGATAAGTACTGTTTGACCTAGTCGAAAGCCTTTTGGCATTCTTCATCCCATTCACCTGGGTTATGTTTCTTGAGGAGGCGAAAGACAGGGTCACATTTCTTGGTCAGTTGTGAAATGAACCGAGCAATGTAATTTAATCTTCCTAGAAAGCCTCGAACTTCTTTTTGAGTGCCCGGCGAGGATAGCTCTTGTATGGCTTTAACTTTTTCTGGATCGATCTCGATTCCTTTCTCGCTAACCACGAATCCGAACAACTTTCCAGACTTGGCTCCGAAGGTACATTTGGCGGGGTTAAGTTTTAGCTGGAATTTTCTCAATCTCAAAAACAATTTCTTTAGAACTTGTATGTGCTCCTTCTCTGTTCGAGATTTAGCGATCATATCATCGACATAAACCTCAATCTCTTTATGCATCATGTCGTGAAAAAGGGTTACCATGGCTCTTTGATAGGTTGCCCCCGCATTCTTTAGTCCAAACGGCATCACCTTGTAGCAAAACGTGCCCCACATGGTTACAAATGTGGTCTTCTCCATATCTTCCGGATGCAACTTGATCTGGTTCTATCCAGAGAAACCGTCCATGAATGAAAATAGTGAGTGTCCCGCCGTGTTGTCCACTAGGGTGTCGATATGAGGCAGTGGCAAATTGTCTTTCGGGCTGGCTTTATTCAAATCTCTGTAGTCTACACACATTCGCACTTTTCCATCTTTCTTAGGGATAGGGACGATGTTGGCTACCCAATCTGAGTATTTTACCACCTTCAGAAATCTGGAGTCGAACTGCTTTCGAACCTCTTCTTTTATTTTTAGCAAGACATTGGGCCTCATTCTTCTGAGTTTTTGTTGAACTCCTTACATTCTTCCTTTATGGGGAGTCGATGCACCACGATTTCAGTGTCCAACTCAGGCATATCTTGGTATGACCATACGAAGACATCTTTGAATTCTTGAAGTAATTCAATGAGGTCTCGCTTCATTTCCGTAGTGATACACGTTCTGATCTTCACCTCTTGTCGTTCTCCTAAGCTCACAATTTCAACTGATTCTTTGTGAGGTAGGATTTGTTTCTCGTCTTGTTCTACCATCCTCAGCAAATCAGGAGATAGGTTACAGCCTTGGTCATCTTCAAAATCCTGAAAATCATCCATACACACATCTCGCTCGAAAGGAAATTCTGAGTCTCTAGCAGTGTCACTCGTATCATTAATATCTGGGGACCTGTTATGAGGATGAAGGCAGATACAAAGAATCAAAAGAATTCGAAACATTTATTTGCATGGTATGATTATGAATGACGAATGAAAGAACATTTAGAAGAATGTTTCAAGAATAAAAGAATCAGAAAGTAATCATTTGTATGGTTATGAATGAAATTGAAAAGATGAGAGAACATTTGCTCAAAATGATAATAACCGTGCATTTTATTGAAACAACATTTTTAAACATCGGGCTATTTCACAAAAGATTCTTATCACTCTTAGGCCTAGAGCAATAAGTGTGTTTTGGACATTACTCTGAATCCGTTCTAAAAACTATAGGAATCTCTTTCGCAGTCCAGTTGTCCAGAACACTTCCAGGTGTGTAGGGGCAAATTCCCGACAAATTCTCTCTTCCGGTCTCCTCTTCGCATATAACGTTGATGTCCAAGCTTTCCAGTCTTTCTTCTATAGCTCCCGTCATTGGTGTGTCTCTCTCGGGATAAATGATTCCCCCGGACACAAATGTTTTCGATATATGGGGGAATGTCATTGGTTCCCATTTGATCTCCTCCCCTGTTAACCGTGCTCTTCTTCTTTCTTGCTTCTTTTCCAATTCTCTTCTTCGTTTTTTGACATCCGGCTTAAATCCTAGGTCGAAGGGGTCTCTCTTGTCTTTCAGCATTGGCGTTTCAATCCTTCTTTGTAGATGTCTCCCAAGTCCCCTTCCGGGTAGGGCCCCTTTTCTAATCGTCAACTGGAAGCTCATTCTCGTGGTTTTGGACAATTTCAGCACTAGAATTTTGCTTCCCTCGGCGATGAACGTCGCATTAACAAATTCCAAAGATCGAAATGAGCATTCGATTGCTTCATCATCTGCCTCCAAATAGGGTGCATTATTGCTCACAGTTGCAACAATATCCTCTTCAGCCTTGATCGTTATCAACCTCCCCTCCGATACTAGCTTCAATTTTTGATGCAACGAGGAAGGCACTGCCCTCGCTGAATGTATCCAGGGCCTCCCCAACAAGCAATTGTATGAGGGCTTGATATCCATCACGAGGAAATCCACCTCATATGTGTTTGGCCCGATCTAAAGAGGTACATCGATTCTGCCCATCACCTTCCTCTCTGTGCCGTTGAATGCCTTCACGATGTTCTGACACTCCTTCATGTGAGAGCTGTCTATAGGTAACCTGTTTAGCATGGTCAATGGCAGAACATTCAAAGCGGATCCATTGTCAATAAGTACGCTTGGCAGCGTATACCCTTTACAGCGTGTGGTGATATGCAGAGCTTTAGTCGACCCCATGCTCCCGAGTGGTATCTCATCGTCATTAAAGAAGATAAAGTTGTCGGCACAGATGTTGCTAACCAAGCGGTCCAGCTTGTTAACGGAGATATCATTGGCAATATATGTCTCGTTTAAGACCTTCATTAGCGCGCTACGATGAACTTCCGAGCTTAAAAGCAAGGCCATCATCGAAATACGGGCTGGTTGTTTACGTAGCTGTTCCACCATGCTGTATTCGCTATACTTTAGGAATTTTAAAAACTCCTTAGCCTCCTCTTCGTTAACTGGCTCATTAACAGGTTTGGTTGCTTTTCCTTTCATTTCCTCGAGCACTTGGGCTTTTCCTTTTGTGGGCTGTACCTCCTCATTCACCATATCGTAACGCCTCCCACTACGTGTATAGGAACCTCTGTCTTGATCCCCTCTTGAAGCGCCAACCGGGCTCTCTTTTTCCGGCATCGTCACACTGTAATCATAATTCCATGGGACCTTTTTGCTGTCTTTGTAAGGGAAGACTGCAGGTCTTTGGATTATGACCCTTGGTGGCATTTGTACTCTAGCTTCATTATTTTTGGGTCTCGAAATGATCACCACGGGATAGTCAGGTGTTTGATTCTGCGCCTTTAATTCTCCCTCGGATGCGCATACATCTCCCCCTATGGGGCTTTTAGCTTCTTTATAGAATTCCATTTCTTTGTTATCTATCATGTTCTGCACAAGGGCCTTGAACTCCACGCAATCTTGGATTTCATGCCCCGCTTCTTCGTGAAACTCACTGTAGTTTCTGTCCTCTTCGGATTCTTCACTCGAATCCAATGCGATTAATCCTCTCTTGGCCATCTCCTTCCATACCCGCCTCAACTGGGTCCTGACTTCTGCCACCTCATACTTGGTCTTTTTGTTCGATCCTTCGCTTATCCCATTCACTTCTTGGTCGGTATGATTGGGGAGTGGATTTCCTGCTACATTGGGCCTAGCAGGGTCATCAAATCTCACAATCCCCACCTTAATGAGTCTTTCGACTACTTTCTTGAACGCAGTGCAATTCTCAATTGAGTGCCCGGTAATTCCCGCGTGGTATTCATATTGGGTATTTGTGTCATACCATTTGGGATACGGGGGCTGCAGTGGCTCCAGGTAAAAAGGGGATACTACATGAGCGTTGAACAAGTTCTGGTACAACTCCCTATACGTCATGGGTATAGGGGTGAATTGGGGCCTTTCTGTGTTCTTCCTCGCATTGGATTCTTGTCTTACAGAGCTTTGTTGATTGTTAGTTACCGTTTTGGTTTGATTTACGGTAATTGACTTGGATTGCCCCTTATTGAATGTGCTCGTATTGTTCACTTCATTGTCTCTTTTCCTTGGGGCTGACTTCCTAGCACTCTCTTCTGATTCTATCTTGCCGCTCCTTACAGCATTTTTGATCATTTCCCCTGTCATCACTATGTCAGAGAAGCTCTTGGTGGCACTTCCTAATATATGAGTGATAAAAGGGGCTTTCAAGGTGTTAATAAAGAGCATTGTCGTCTCTTTTTTAAAAGTGGAGGCTGAACTTGTATGGCCACTTCTCTCCACCTTTGTGCGTACTGTCTGAAGCTTTCATTTGATTTTTTCTTCATGTTCTGGAGAGTGATTCTGTCAGGGGTCATATCCGTCACATGATTGTATTGCTTCATAAAGGCCTGAGCCAGGTCCTTCCATGAGTTAATTTTAGAGCGGCTTAATTGGTTATACCACTTAGACGCCGCCCCGACCAGACTATCTTGAAAGCAATGGATTAACAGCTGGTCGTTGTTAACATATCCCGTCATTCGCCTGCAGAACATAGTGATGTGGGCTTCAGGGCAGCTTGTTCCATTGTATTTCTCGAATTCGGGCATTTTGAATTTAGGGGGAAGGACTAAATCTGGGACCAGACTCAAGTCCTTGGCATCAATCCCTTGATGATAATCCGCGCTCTCCATGGCTTTGAATTTCTTCTCAAGCCATCTACACCGTTCTTCCAATTGCTTTTGCGAATCCATCCTCGCCTTTTCTTCTTCAGCAACTTCATCCAAGTCGGGAACGGGCGGATAGTTCGGGTTGTTGACAAAGTTAGAGCCTGAGCCGGCTTGGAAGTTCATCGGAATTGAAGCTCCGGCCTGAACTTGCTGGGGCATGATCATGACAGATGGTTTTTGTAAGTTAATCTCGGGCTTCATCGGTATATGCGTCGGAATAAAGCCAGGGGGTATTGGAGATCCTCGTTAGTTTCCTCAACTTGGTCCATGGGGCTCTTTCTCTTATCCGTTCCTCCCAATAGCAATTGGGATAACTGAATCAACATCTCCCTCTGGGATTCCATCATTTGTTCCTTCATCTTTCACTGAATCTTGGCTAGCTGCTCTTGCATCTGAGACTGTATTTGTTCCTGCATGTCCTTTTGTATTTGCTCCAATTTCTCGAGTCTCTTATCCATTGATTTTTTCCTTGTACCGTAGGGGTGTGTGGTTGGTTGGTTTTCGTTGGTTTCCAGGTTACTGAAATAATTTTTAATTAATTAATAAGAAAACTCTCATGGCCTTTGATACATAATGATATGATGTAATGTAAATGCATGAATGTAAAGGAGACATCAATTTTGATTCAATTGCCCTTAGAAAATTTTACTTAAGAATAAAATCTTTTACATAAAGTCGAGTTACAAATAATTTTTCGCTCTAACGCTCAAATTCCTAATTTTTCTAAGCAACGAGGCCAGCTCTTGTCCGCGATCTGATTCCAACTCATACTTCACGCTCAGTGTGTCATCCTGAACCGCTAAAGTTTGTAAGTAGTTTGCTACCTCCCGAATCTGGGTTATGGCTTCCCCCATAATGTAATCTCTATTTCTGACTTGGTCTTGCGCATGGTGAAGCTGCTCTTTCCAACGGACCTCGTTTACCTCAAAAAATTGGATCCGCATCTCGCAGTTCTGCAGTGATGCCTCTAACTCTTCTATTTTTCCTTTCATTTCCTCTATCTTGCTCAAGCTTGCCCTCAACTCTATCACAGTGTTGCGGTTTCGGTACTGATGCAGGGACTTCTCGAGTTCCGCCACTCTAGCCCTCAATTCCCCTCGCTCATTTCTACTCTCCGATAGACTATTCTCCAAATCTTTGTTTCGTGCCTGAGCTTCTCGAAATTTTCTTTCCCACCGGTCAGTATTGGCCTTTTCTTCTCGAATTTCATGGCGCCATTGTTCGAAAGTCTTACCTAAACCCACAGTCCTCATAGATAGGCGTAGCTTCTTGTAGTCCGTCTTCAAGCTGTCTAGATCCTCTTCGGCCTTAGTTTTTCCTTTTCTCCACTTCTCAGCCTCTGACCTCTGAACATCAGCGTCTAACCTTAAGTGTATCTTCTCTTCCTCCAATTGTTCGATCTTCTTCCCAAGCTCTGAACTCTTCTTCTCGAAATCTTGTCTTATAATTTCCAATTCTGACGGGGCAACTTGTAATTGTTCCCCGATAGGTCGAGCATTCTCCAAGCTTGGCCTAGGAATATTATCATTAATCCTCTTCTTAAACCACTCGCTATACTCGGGCGTTACCATGGAACCGACGGCTAACCTCTTCATCCAACAAGTTTGCTTCCAAGCATCCGATAGCTCCCGAACTTTCTTCTTATAGTGAGCACCGCTAAAAGAGAAATCACTCTGAGCAAGTCTGTGGGTCGTGGGTACAAACTGCCTCGACTTATATTGCCTCAAGGCTATCAACAGAGTATATCCGATAGCTCCCCAAATTCCTAACAACAGCACCCAATCAAAGTTACCACATCAGTACATGATCTCATTAGGAACCATCCAATAAGCTCTCGACTCGATATCCTCCTCTTTGAGGTTCTGAAGAATATCCATCCACTTCTCCTCTGTATAGCTGCCTCTTCTTTCATAAGGGAATAACCTTCGGACATGAAACCATACCATCAATAGTTGAGCACATCCAATGAATCGCCCCTCGCCTGCCTTCCGACATAAGCTCAAAGATCTGAACGTTTCTACCAATATTGCTGGTACCGGTGTGATTCCCTTTTCAAGGCGATCAAACAAGTCAATAACTGCCTCGTCCACATGCCTCAAAGCCTTAGGAAAGATCACTAATCCGTAGATGCTTAAGGCAAATATATCGACCCTCTTTCTTTCATCTGGATGCGTCAAGATCAAATCTCGTAAATTCTCCCAAGGGATACATTTGCTATCTCCTTTTTGCTGAATTTGAGCGGTGACCCAAGGCTCGCTAATCCCAGAAATGCTCATCAACTTCTTCACGAAAGTTTGACCACTAAAAACCCGGGCATAAGTCTTTCGGACCTGAATTTTCGGACACCTGAGTAGAGTAGTGTATTCCTCCATGGTAGGTATTAAATCCACTTCTCCAAAAGTGAAACACTTGTACGCTGAATTCTAAAACTGCACCATACCTCGAAATAGATGTTTATCCACTCTAATGTCTAGCAAGTAGGATATATCACCATAGCTTTGATAGAACAACTGCTTGGTCCCTTCATCCCAACCAGCCCAAATATGTCTCCACTCTTGCAACTCATTCTGTGCTACATTGACTCGAGTGAAATCCTGCAACTCCGATATATACCCTTCTGCCAAGCTACCCCCTTTCTCTGATTGTAGCCTCTCTGACCATGCACGAACGGCCGCATTAACCTCAACTTTACTAAGAAATTCATTCTCCATGTCAAACTTTCTAACTTAGTAATTGAATATGGATTAACACCTCCTTTAGTATGCAATGTCATGCAAAAAGACAATCAAAACAAAACACAGGTTAGTATCAAATAATAGCGATAAAATGCAAGCCCATAAACAATAATTACAACACAACATATGGGTAAATACTAAGGCTTGATGCAGCTTCACCCAAGGATAGCTCCTAAGGTTCACTATATGTGGTTTAGTTCTAAAAAAAATGTACCCGGACCAGCAGATTCCTCAATCTTCACCCATTATAGGCTCATATAGATCGAGTTCAGTTCGAGGGGGTACATTTCCCTATGACCATGCGGAGATGAAAATCTCACAAAATCATAGGTACGGATGTACCCCGGAAGCAATCCACTAGCCCAAGCGGAGGTGAAAACCTCACGAAAGCATAGTTTCTTACTCCCACTTAGAAGGTGTGACCACAGTGGTCATGCAATGAAATGCAGTGCTATTTTATAAAACCCGCACAATCGCACAATCAAATGCAATTTAAAGATACATGATTTTTAAAGTAAATTTTCGATTTTCGACAAAAGGATAGTAAATAATTGATTTTTATGGCTCGACTCTCAAACTCCCCAGTGGAGTCGCCAAGCTGTCGAAACCATCCATTTTTGAAAATTTTAGATTTAATGAAAATGGGGGAATCGACTTTTAAAAAACAGAAATGTGGAGTCGCCACCGATCCTTTTGTCTTGGTGTGATCGGGTCACTTAAGAATTTGGTTATTTTAATAAAACATTTTTGATTTACTAAAACAACGATTCTGGTCTACCAAAATATGAGAAGACAAGCTCGGGAGTCAGTTACGTATGAGGAAGGATTAGCACCCTCATTACGCCCAAAAATTGGTACCAAATCGATTAGATACTGTCCTTTTGTCTAAGATTAAAAATGTTTTTAAAATGTGGTTCTTCTTAATAACATTTGAATAACCCGAGTTGGTTGCCAAAAATCTTCTTGTTTCGACACCCGATAGTTTATAATTTGAAATTGACAAGAGGATGCTCAACTGTCTCGTCCAACGGAAAATCGAAACCCAGCACAGTAGGGCCCGATTCTTCAAATTTCCAAATATTGATCATCGCTTCACTTTAAAAAAGGGGAGTGAAATCTCGGAGAGATATTCAATTATTTCAGACAGCCGGGAGATTGCAACCCAGCACGATAGGGCACTATTCCCCGAACTGTCTAAACATCGAACACTACTTTCGTTTTAAAAGGTTTTTTTTAGAAAACGTGGATGAAACTTCGAAGGGATCTTCGATTTTTTAGAACAAAAGAAAAAGCGCAACCCATCACGATAGGGCACGATCCTCAAATCACCAAACATCGAACATCCCTTGTTTTGAAAGGTTTTTAATAAGCATGAGTGAAAACCTAAAGGAATATTCGATTGTTTTGAGTAAACGAGAAATCACAACCCAGTACGATAGGGCATGATTCTCGAATTATCAAACACCGAGTATTGCCTTCATTTTAAAGGACTTTCAGAAGACATGAGTGAAATTTCGAAGGAATATTTGATTATTTTGAGCAAACGAGAAATGGCAACCCAACACGTTAGGGCACGATTCCGCGAATTGCCAAATATCAAACTTTACCTTCGTTTTAAAGAATTTTTAAAAGGCATGGGTGAAATTTTGAAGGGATATTTGATTATTTTAAGCAAACGCGAAATTGCAACCCAACACGTTAGGGCACTATTTCGCGAATTGCTAAAGATCGAATCTCATCTTCATTTTAAAGAATTCTTAAACGAATACTTATGATACTAACTTAAAACGTATTAATTCAATTTGAAATGGGATGAAATTAATCATGAAATTTGGGTTTTATAGAACCACATTTCAAAAATCAATGAAACGATGATATGGGGGTAATACACACATGTGATTCAATGCCAATTATCAAACTAATAATCACGCAAGGCTAACCTAAGACGAGTGTATCCAGACTTCTAAACATGGATAGAGCAATTGATATAACAATAAAATGAATAAATCATATGCAACGATAATGATCCACAATAATATAAATAACATGATATAAAACAATCAATACCATGCATAAAAAAGGATAACACTTAGAAACCAACGCGATATGAAATGACCTTAAAATAATGTCGAATAAATGAACACATAAATTACTTGATATATAAATTGATAAATTTAAAACCATTTGTAAGAGCAAACTAAAGGTGTATACACACGATCTCTAAAATATATGTTATAGGATGAACATTTTCAAATCGAATGATATGTAAAGTATTAAAGGATTTTGGTCTAAAATTAACAATTTGCATGTAATAAAGAAAATTTTAGATTGTGAGTAAGCTATAAAAAGTAATGATAATAAGAATGTATAATAAAATATAATTTTTAGAACGTAATGGATTTACAAATCTCATATATACATAAATAACCTTTTTTTAAAATAATTATTTGTAAAAACATAGAAATACCTACGAGCTTAATTTAATCTAATTATAAATTATAATGGATTGAAGAATATACTCACGTATGTATGAAGAAAACTATACGTATAAAATGTATGGTTTTGATAATGTATATAAATCAAAGATATGTACTAATAAAAGTAAGTATAAAAATAATTTAAATTTTATGCAAAATATATATAACACATTAGAATAACAAAAGATATAGGTTAAAATGCATGGATAGAGTCAACAAACCATTAGGTATGAAAATATATTAACTTTATTATGATATATATACATGTATATAAAAGAACGTTTTAAACAAACCAATTTAAAAGAAAGTAAATAGATGGATATATATATAGTCACATATATATATATATATACATGGAATAAAATTAACTTATTATAAAATGTATATATACACATATATATATATATATGATAATGTGTAAAACATTTGTACAAAATACATAAAACATGACAACGGTATTAATAATAAAAAATTTCAATAAGAAAGAAGCAATTATCGAGATAAAAAATATAAATAAGTAATAAAAAATGTAATCTAAAAGGGTTAAATTAGAACCAAATAAAAACAAGAGGGATAACTTGAAAATAAAGTAATAATAATGAAAGGGATCGATAAGTAAAGCGCGAAAACGTATAGGGACTAAAACTGGCAATATACCAGATCCCAAAACACTCGTTTAGCTGCGGATTAGATTGCATTTATACGCGAACTTCAGAGATAAATTAAAAAAAGAAAAAGAAAATGTGACCAGGGCCTAATTGGATGTTAGCGTGAAAGGGGAAGGACCAACGCACAAATATCCCCTCTCCGTAGAAATGCGCGGATCCTGGGGGCCATCGGATCGGGTCGAAACGGGTTGGCCTGGACGGCACCGTTTTAGAGCCACTGAAACAGGCCCTAAACTGTGTCGTTTTATATCCGTTATTAAAACCAAAAAAACAAACCCTAAAACTAATACACTTAACCATTCAGGAAGAAAAACAAAAACAAAAAAAAACTAAACATTCCCCTCTTCTATATTCGGCCGAACCCTAATCCACTTTGGCTCAAACGCCGATCTGCCACTATCATCAGCGACCGGTGTATTCGAACCTTGGAAGGATAGCTTTTCTGCCTTGAGATCCCTTTTCGGCTTCGATTTCAATGAAGTGAAAGAAGAAATCTGTGGCCTATTCGCAAGGTAAGGCTCCTCTTTCACCTTTTCCTTTTTTTTAATGCAATGATGAATGGTTTGAAGGAAAATGAACCCAAAAAATGCAAAGACTTCAAGAAAGTTAAACAATAATCACCTTTCAATTTTTGGTTGCTGTTTTTTTTCAATATGCGTATAGTGTGTTTATATTCCGTGTTGAAAAAAGTTACAATCAGAAATCATTGGCTTTATAGACGGATAATCAAAAAATAAAGAAAAATACAATTTTTCTTTTCTTTCGTATTGGCTACTGCTCTGTTTGTCTTCTTGCAGGTACGGGCGTATGCTGGCGTACGGGGCGTGGGCGTGGCTGCTGGAGAAGCGTACGACGCCTGGAGGTTGCTAGGGTTGCTGCGGCGTAAGCCCAGGCTGTTAGGGTTTCGTTTGGTCGAACTTAGGTCTAGGTTTTGGGCCATCGGGCCATGTATTTTTTGTTAGGGATTTGTTAATTGGGCTTTAAATTTAGGTTTGGTTAGTTTGTATTGGGTCTGACTTGGATTATGTAACCGGGCCAGGATATTTAATGGACTGTGTCTATTATTTTTTTTGGTTTTGTGTTTATATGGGCCCGGGCTAAATTGGCCCATTAAAGTCCGAATACGTCGAAAGTGGAACAAACATCGAATCAAAGTGTCAAGAACCAGCTAAAGTTTTTTTTTGTGGTGATACAAATCATCTTGATTCTGAAAAAGGGCTAATCGTTTGAATTTCTTCTTATTTTAAATTTTAATTTGATTGCTTTTATTTTTTATTTAAAATCCATATTTAGATGTTTTTACGTATTTTACACAGTGTTGGTTGAGCTTCTGAAGGGGGAAAACTAACTAACCGATAAGTTCAAATTATGGGTATGGGAAAGGCCGAAATATATGGTGAGGTCGTGATGAGTAAATGTGCTTTGTCATCACGACGAGCATCCCCCACATCTCAATGTGACTATCCGACGTCATGACGAGTTGGCCTAATGAGGTGGAAACAGATGGTGATGTCGTGACAAGAATTATCATATCGTCAGAATAAGGATCGCACACCACAATGTCGGGAAGGATCATGTCGCAATAAGTCGTGACGTAACGACTTTAGAACTTGAACGAGCAGGAGACGTGGACAAGCTGAACCCTCACGTTAAGACGAGACAACAAAAATAAAATGACCTCATCACGACAAGCCTTAGCCAAAACACTCAAAACACCTTTCTATTTTCTTTTCCACTATTTTCCATCCTTCAAAGCCTCAAGCATCAATTGTTATTCAAATTTTCTTGTTTCTAAACATCATTTTTTCTTAGGTTCTTGCTGGATTATTTAGAATTTAGTTTTATAAATTAAAAGTCTCTTCCAAAGTGCAGCAAACCAACTTCTCCAGTGAGTGGTAACAGTGGCCGATGGGAAGCACCACAACCTAGTCGTGGCAACAACAATGGATACTTGGTGATATTATTTCTCTCTCTAATTTTCATTGGTATAGATGTGAAAAAATTTGAGAATTATATTAGAGAATCAGATTTAAATTGATTATAGTGTGATTATTGGTTGTAGGATCGTATTTTGAAAATTAGTCATGGGTCCTCGTAAACGAACATCTTGGAGAACTAAGGAGTGTAATACTCTTAGCGATCCGAGGAGACGATTTGTCTCCAATAATGTTGTTAAAAGATTTAGCAATTTTTTAGATAAACCACTAATCCCTAAATATGGATTTGATTTTTCCATGCAATTATTTCATGACCTGGTCATAATCAGAGTCGACTGCTTAAAGTGGTCAACTTTTTTTTGGCAACCTCCTAAACCCGTTGTTATCTCGAGAGTTTAGGAATTTTACATAAATTTCCTGAAGTAGAAGACTGAAGGGTCTTCATGAAAGGCATTTTTGTAGATGCCTATATAGCCGCAATCGAAGCAATTCATAGGACACCTCATTATGACTTAGATTTTTATGAAAATTTACAAGATGATGAGGTGGACTATGAAGTAATTATAAATTTTCTAACTAGAGCTATAACACCCAAAAGTATATAGGGTTAAAATTAATAATTAACCAAGAAAAGAGCCTTAGTCTTAATTGGTTAAGAGCTTAGTATACTCCCTAGAAATCTAAGGTTCAATCCACACTCTTCCCATTTTCTTTTCTTCTTTTTTTCAATAACCAAGGAAAAATTCAAACTAGGATATATATTAGTTTTGGTAGAAAAAGAGCAAGAGTGGGCAGTAGCCCAAATGGTTAAGCATTTACTCCCCCTTACTTCTCAAGTTTGAACCATGCCAAACACCTTTCCATTTCCATTTTTCTTTTCTAATTTCGATAAGATGAGATAAATTCCCAAACAACCCCTCAAATTCAGAAAAATCTAGGTATTTATTCTCTTCTCCAAATCAAAATAGAACTCTAGTTTTCTTTTTCCAATTGAACTAGAATTATACTTTCTTTTTCCCTATTTCATCCCCATTTTCTTTTTCATCTTCTCATTTGCAAATATTCTTCTTTCATTGCTGAAAATGTTATTTTAATCTCAAATCTGAAATCGATCTTTATTCAATCATTCTTCTTATTAGTTTAGCATAACACCATAAAATCTCGTCTATAATGTTGCCAAGAATCGGTAAGAACATTCCAATCCCAATGTTTAGAACTCAAAAATCCCGTAGAATTTCTATTCACAATAATTTTAGGATTGATTAAACCATCTTTTATGAATATTGCAAATATTTTTTGAAAATCTTAATAAATCTTGAAACTCAGTATTGATTCATGTGTAAATATCATCTGAAGGACTTGATTTAAGTATTCTAGATTAGATTTGAACGATAGGATGTCACTCGATCTTCCGGCAACAGGTGTGTGTTTTTTTACATATAGATCGGGGCAAATCGAGCCTCGGAATAGGGCTACACGGGCATGTAGATCACCAGCGTGGACCACACGACCCCTATACACAACCATGTCCACCCTAAAACCCTAGGAATTTGAACCACACATGGCCTAGACCTCTCCACACAACTTGCCATATGGTCATGTCTCCCTTGTAGGTTGAATTTTGAATACCACGAGGCCATAGTCTGTCACATGGTCTAGCCACACGACTATGTACCCCCTCCACACGGTCTAGGGTTTCTCATATGGTCTAGTCACACGACCATGTGTCTTCTGTAACTCAAATTTTACAACTTTGACCTATAATTTTATGTTTTATTTAGATTAGTCCCTGATTGATACCCGGACTATTTTATTATCTAATTTTATTTAATTAAGTCCCTGATAGTATGAGTCCATGATAAAATTGACTGAATTACTATTATATATGTATATATATTTGCATGAATTGTGATTAATTATGTTTATTGTATCGATATTTGTGAGTGTTCTCATAACATGCCTTATGTCACTACTAAATAGGAACCTTAAAAAGTATATGTTTTGGCTTTTGTACCGATTAGTTTAGAGCATAATAAATGTTGACATATTTGATCTGTTATAAGTATGTTATTCGTTTTCATTTTAATCTAATATATGCATGCCATATTTTATTGTATGGGATGGGACATTTTGAAAGGAGGAAGATCTATCAGATTCTTAATCTTCAATTTTGGATGTTTATCCACATATTATCTGGAAACTATTATCTGCAATTATGTTATGTATTCACAACCATCCGGCAGCGTATTAACCTGCAACACTAGTGGTTTGTCCACCTATTATCTGGCAGCTTTTATATGTAATCATATTGTGTATTCATAACCATCTCGCAACGTATTAACCTACAAATTTTGTGGTTTATCCACAACCTGGTGTGTAGGGATGGAAAAATTTGGGGAACTTTTATGGTGTGTAGTAGTAGGGTAGAATCTTATTTGTTAAACCGAGTCTATTTACATTCGTAAAACATGTGCTTGAAATAATGATATGATATGAAATATGTGTGCATTTGTTTATACATTATTAAACACTTTTGTTAGCTCGATATACTGAAATTGCTAATGACAATTATGCCATGTGATGTGATTTATATGGTAATCAGTTGCACTGGTTTTCTTGTAATAGAACTCACAGTGAGCTTCATAGCTCACTCCCTTTTATTTTTCATCTTTTCAGATAACCCACCAGGTTAGGACACGGACGTAGTATCCCGAGGGACTCAACTTAGTTTCATTTTTCTTAGTATTTTAAGTTTGATTAATATTCGTTATATCCTTTAAAAGATTGTATTAGTTATTTTGGATAGTGACATGGGAATTAGGATTTAAGTTTGGTTTTATTTTGCATGACATTTTGTTTAAAATTTTAAGACATTATGCTATGATTATTAATTAGTATGCATGAACCCCTAGTTTTCCTTAAAACCAATAGATATCACTTTTCCACTGCCAAATTAAAATTAAGATTTTAAGGAATAATAAAACAAAATGTAACTAAGTTTTCTACTAAATTAAAACAAATGATTGTTTTCAAAACTCCGTTAGTTCTCTAAGTCACTTCGATGACTAATGTAATCTTCCGAATTCGAGTCTAACGTCTAGGTTGGGTTGGGGAGGTTACAGAAGGTAGAGGTACTTGGGTTTGTAAGGGGGAACAAATAACCTGATACGATTTCAACAATCCATAATGCTTCCCAAAGCTAAAATATGGATGTATTTTATTAATGCAATTTTTTTTCCTATTTAGTACGTTGCGGAAGTTACCCATGATCGTGCTCTTCTCTTGTATGCAATTCGCAAGGTTAGAAGATACATGTGGAAGACCAAATACACCACAACATGTGACAATGTGTCAAAGGGCACACACGCGGGCTTCCATACCTGCATTTGATTATCGAGATGTGTAGGAGGGTCAGCGTTGAGATAGACTAAGTGGAACTGACTTGCCCACCGAAGGGCATATTAAATGATGTTATTTTTTAGTGGTTCTACAATCAACAAGCAAGTGGGGTGGAGAGACAAATAAGCAAGTGGCAGAACATCAGGAGTACACGCGCAATCACAAGCTCTCGGAACTAATGGAAGATCTACAACTTGTACCACCAAGGGTATGTTACAAAAAGGAAATTCTGACGGATCCAATGAGTAAGGAGATATTCATGTAAATCCTTACGCACATCGAGCACCACACACGGTGCTACGAGGAATAAAGAAAATTCATAGTCCGATTCGTCGAGTAGTTGAGCATCGGAGACTTTCGGTGGCCACAACCACCTCCGTTCTGGACCACCTTGGTACATATTGATCCATCCGACACTAACCAGCATGCACAAGAAAGACCATCCACATCAAGAGGGAAAGAGACGAGGATCGACTCAGATGAGAATGATGGTAGCTTCGACGAGTTTGATGACGACAGTTTTGCAAACTTGTGATGGAATTTTTCAGTTTATAACTTCTTTTTTTATTTTTCTACTGTTAGTTAAATTTTTGTTTAAAAAAACATATTTTTTTTTATTTTCATGCATTTTTAGATTTTTTTTAATTGTAAAAAAATGTGTTTTTCTGTGTAGGAACCCCATAGTTTACACAAAATTTTTAGAGCTAAATCAAAAAGAACGTGACAACCCAACAACAATCACGGTACTAGCACGTTAAAATGGGTAATTTTGTTCCTTAATTTTTTTAGCACATTAAGGACAATGTGCTAAATAAAGTGTGGGGGTAACATAGAATTTTTAAATATTTTTGTTGTTAATTCTTGTTAATTCTTTTTAATTCAGTAATTTTTAGTATTAAAATATATGTTCTGTGTGTGCTTCAGCTTGTAGGAATACAAGTGATTGGTTAGAAGCATGTACATAGGTTGTTTGCTTAAGCTACAAATTTAGCCTATGAATAAACGATTTTAGATTATTTGCATTTAGATTAGTTAGTTCAATTTGTTAAACTGTGAAAAGGAAAAATGAGTTAAATGTACCAAATGACATAGGTATATACGAGTAGGTATATATGTTCGTTGAATTCTAGGTTGTTTAAATTTGAATACTCAGTGATTAAATTCATGGTTATTGAAACTATATAATATAATAAGTATAAAATCCTTGCAAGTATGTGCCTTAAAAATAAAAATTAATGAGCGAACAAAAGCACGGTGAGGGTTAAAAGCAAAGCGAGTGCGATAAAAGAATAAAACGAATAAAAGTCAAGAGAGTGAAAGTGATCACAGTTATAAATATTGTAGTAGAGTTCAAAGCATGGATAAAAAACTGAGTAATTAGAATTCGAACTGCATGTATTTTTCAACCATAAATGCTATACTCATGCATATCTTTTGATGGAGTCATGTGTTTGACTTACTTTTGACTTATTTGCTTTGTATTATATTGAACTAGCATGTCTGAATGTGAGAATTGTAAGTCATTTAAATATCTAGATAGAATGATTTCTTTAGCAAATTTTCCTATTATCATCGCTCCAACCTAAGCTCATGTACAAAGTATGCTCAAGTACTTTAGTTTTAGTTGTGTGTTTTATTTTTGTTTTATTTTTATCTTATCTGTTTTTGTTTTATTTTCCATTTGCTTGAGGACAAGCAACAACTTAAGTGTGGGGGCATTTGACCTGCCACAAATTGTAGTGGTAATTTAGGTACGTTTCAGCAATTAACGAGCTTGTGTTTAAGCCATTTTGTGTTTAATTATTACATTTTCAGTTTTTATAACTTAGATTCAAATTACTGGAAAATAAGCTTTTTTACGCATGTTTTAAGTGTTTCAATAACCTGTTACACCAACTTGAGCCTTGAGAATGACTAATAGGTTAATTGAGTGTGCAGGGTGTCATTTCAAGCCAAAGAATACAAAGAATGATGATTGTGTCATAACATAGACATGTCGTGTCACGACATAGAACTTCGAGGCCAAAAAATAAAATCTTGACACGAAACAGGGTGTACGTGTTGCAACACTGGTGTGTGCGTGTCACCACACAGACACCTGTGTTGCAACACAGGACCCTCAGTGTTGTGACACAGGTTGTTGCGCAGCCTAAAAATTTCTGCATGTGACGGCTGCGATTTTTAAGCCAATTAAGGGTATTTTTCTGACCTAAAACCGTAATTAACATTATAATTGAAAGGGCACTTTAGTCTTTTGGATTTTTACCTAGTTTTTTCCTATAAAAATAATCTTATAACCTCATTAGAGGGGGAGTCGACCTAAGGAATCTCCCTAGATCCGTTGAACAACTTTTCATATTTTTATTTAAGTTTTCAGTTTTCATTAGTTTTTATTTTAGTTTCTTTTATGTTCGCTTAAATGGGATTCTTCTATTCCAATGTGAAGATGATCGCGAGCGGAGATTACTTCGAAACCATGCTTATATATTTATTCATGAGCAATTTCTTTATCCTTTTTCTTTTATTCTTTTATTTATACTTCGTTAACCTGATCAATAAACTGTTGTATGAATTATTAGGATAAATTCTTGTGCTTTATTTATATCTTGCATGATTGGGTTATGAAACTGATTAACTGATTAGAGAGTAATTAAAATATGAACGAGGGTTTCCCATATGAATTAATTGGCTTAAATTTACGTGGTCTTAAATCCTATGATTGATGACCCTAAGAAGTAATCTAGGTAAACGAGGTCGAGAGATAAGGTTCCTGAGTAGGAATTGACCATTTGACCAAAAATGTGTAGGACACCCCTAATAAATAAGAAATAATTGTTGATATTTATAATTTTTTATATTTTAAATTTTTATCACTATGGTGTGTTTGAATTAGACCTAATCAATGCTAAACTCGAGCTTGATCTGGCTCATCCGTATTAATTTTTTTATATTTTTATATACAAACAAATTTAAAAAATATAATACATCAAATACACTAAAAACATTAAAATAAATATTTCTCAACAAATTAAAAATACATTAAAAATGTTTTTATATTTAAATAACACTAAAATAGTTGTAACTTAACAAGCAAATGACTCTAAAATAGTAGTAAAATTAACAATAAAATAAGAATTATACAATATTCAAACAATAACAACAAAATAGTAGCAATATAATAGCAAAATGACGTCAAAACAGTAGCAAACAACAACAAAAAAAATTAGGCTAATTCAGGCTGGGTTGAGCCCAAGCCAAAAAAATCCTACTCAAGGCTCAGCATATTTAGAAAATGAACCTTTTTTTTTTGTCTATATTCATTTTTCGGGTCTATATTTTTACTTAAACCCTCCCACCTTTCAAGTTGGCCTTCGAACCTAGATGGGTGGCTCAGCCCATGATTAGGTCTAGTTTGAATGAGAACCAACTACAACGCATCAAAAGTCACTAAATTTAGGTTCAAACTTTTTTTCCTTTGGAAAAACAAAACATTATAAATTATTAACGGAATATTTGTCTGATTTTTTTATTTGTTATACCCTCATCTGTATCAGAACACGTGGAAGCCAATAAAGATAGTCAAACAGTAAGGCAACTACTAGCAAATTGGGAAGTCACCACTCTCTCCTCCATATCATATCATTGTCGTATTACTGTATCAACAATGTTTATAAATTTTATTAATTTGATTCTAATTTTAAAAAATTTAGCTCTCAACTTAAATTTTAATAAGTTAATGATAAAGATAAAAAATTTAACATTTAAATGACAAAATCAAAAACATACTATTAGATTAATAACATATTTTCTATATTTTTATCTTTCACCACTAGGGTGTGTTTGAATGGAGGAGCCTCCTACAACACTCCAAAGTCACATGAATTTAGATTCCAATTTTGTCCCTTTGAAAGGAAAAACAAGACATCATAAATCCCCAAAAATAATTGATACTCCTTTAACCCCACCTTGTCTCATCTCCAATTTAGTTTGAATTTGATTTTTAAAATTATTTATTATTAATATACAGTATTTTGATTTTTACAAATTAAAACAAACTTGAAATGACTATGATAGATGAATGATCTGATCGGAATCAAATTCTTAACAATTTTTTCATTAATTTAGAAATAAATTTTTATTTTACATTAAAAATTTTAAAATTTAAATTTTAAAATTAAAAATTTAAGCTTTTGGTTATGAGGGTTTATAAGTTAATTATTATTTGAATCAAAATTCAGATCGATTTTTAATTTAGTTTTTTTTTAAATTAATTTCTTGTAAAATGGAGCAGATATGAGATTTGAATTTAATATACCGTGATTATTTCAATTTTCCTTCTCATCTTGGAAAATTACATAAATAGAAATTAAACTTCCTACAATAGACCTTAATCATTATTACCTTCTTCTTTTTTAACATAAAAACAATCTAAGACCGCTTTAATTAATAATTGTCTTAAGTTTAGCTACACCAATTTTGTCCTCCTGAATAAACTTTGGTAAAATTCTCGAAAGGTGAACCAGCTTAATTACGTATGACACTTAATTAATATTATTGCTTTTACCAACTTTAGATGTTAGGCGAAGGGCACACTCAAATTCAGAAGTTACTGGTTCTTCTCTTTTAGCCTTTTTGTTTTTAATAGAAGAGAAAAGAAAAGAGTTAGGCCAAATAGAATAAATTCCCTTCCCAAAGTCAGCCTTTAAAAGCTTAGGATGCCTCACATACAAGCCTTACAATTTTTTCCCCCTTTTATAGTGCAAAGATGACCTCTTTATTCTTAATTCTCTCTCTCTCTCCTCCAAAATAATAATAAATCAAACAAAACCAGTAAGCTCCCCTCGTTTGGTGACTTGGAATGTGCCTATTTACGCATAAAGTAATTAGTGTTGTTACTATAATCTTTTCAACTAAGTTCCTCGCAGATTAATATATTGTGGTATATATGAATGTGTATATACGTACATATAGCAATTATGTGACAGTGTTGAGTCAAATCTAAGTTATAGCTGCTTACTTGAGTTCAATTTGAAAAATAAGGGATGCAATGGAAAGATTGTTTTTGTTTGATTGGATTTAACGAAAAACCAGTTGTTGACAAAAACAGTGAAAGTAGGAAGTGAGAAAATTTGGGTGATTGACACCTAAGACTCTGATTGGAAACAAACATATGGTTTTTGTTTTTATGAGATTAGTGATTGATTGATGGAATGTGGAAAACAACTGTGGATAGTCACAATTCAGTTGGATTCGAGTTTCGTCTTGATATATTTTAATTTAAAAGTGGTTGTTCATAGGCGGATTCATATTCTTTCCCATGAATTAATGTGATGCCAATGGTTCCCACCCGAGAGGGATTGGATTAAATTTAATACGATTGGAACGGTATCACCTAATAGTAGTAATGTTTCGATTGGAGGGGTACTTAGAAATTTGTATCTTGTATGGTTATGTGGTTATTCTCTCTTGTTAGGTAATGACACAGTCTTTAAGATGGAGGCTAAATTTGTATGGGAGGAACTATACTTAGTATAGGAGAAGGGTTTTAGATAAGTGGAACTTAAGTATGGTAATGCGTTGCTAATTAAAACACTTTTAGTTGGCTGAGCGATAAATA
This sequence comes from Gossypium longicalyx, assembly GCA_025698465.1. NCBI lineage: Eukaryota > Viridiplantae > Streptophyta > Magnoliopsida > Malvales > Malvaceae > Gossypium > Gossypium longicalyx. The sequence continues at coordinate 37,173,372 of CM046999.1, read as the reverse complement.
GCAGAATAGCGGAACTACAGTTAATTTGTGGCCTTCTATGTAGAAGGTGGAAGGTGCGTATCAAGCATGTACCAAGAGCACGGAACAGAGTGACCGCTCATATAGCTAAATTGACTAGAGCTAGACCCCAATGATTACAAATATTTGAAAAGCTTCTTGAGTAGATGTAGTATTTACTACTGTTAGATTATAATAGTATTATATTGGTTTAAAGTGTGATTTTTATTATATTCGCTTAAGACCGTCGAGAAAAATGAAAAAGAAAAAATGTTTGAGGTTGAGTTAAAATGGAATAACATGTATGTTTTGTGAAGCTCCAATGATGAGCCTAGTGTACTAACTCCGTTTTTAGACATCAAATTCAAAACACATGATGTATCAGCCTTTTATTGTTGAATTCTAGTTTCCAGATAAAGGATTAATTATAAGCATTCAGATTATACCTAAATGTTAGCTTCCTTCTTTTTCAAAGATACATGAACTTGATGATTATAATTGAATTAAGTTTAATATTTACATAATGTTTTCTCTTTTTATTTTTAGAGAAAGCTTGAAACTTTTGAGTCTAAATTGCTTTCTTTTTCTATATCACATATAGGTTATTATACCTATGAAATATCAAATCTCATCAAAACTTCCCTATACTTTATGGGAGCAAAAATATATTAAGCTATGCTTAGATAAGGAAAAAAAAATAAGGAAATGGAAAGGGGGCTTCGTCTTCTTCTTTTGAGCCCCTTAGATCTTTCTCCCAAGCTATTTATGAACCTACTTTTCACCATACCTCACTCACCACCGTCAGCTCTCCGCCTTGTCTTAGAGGGGTGAATCGACTAACTCCACTGCCAACCAAATCTAGCATCAACATAAGTTAAAATATGTTACAAGTTTTTGTAATCTTTGAAATTTTGAAATTTAGTTGTTGTGCTTTTATTTCTAGAAATTTAGCTCTTAAAATTTTAAAATTAAGGTTCAACTATTAAGCGTGTTAAAATTATTTTGTTAAATTTATGTTTATTATAATATTATTTTTTTTAGTTACATGGCTACTAAGTGAATTTCTTTTTCTTTTTTTTACTTCAAAATGTCATAATAATAAATTTAATAGAAAAATTAACAATGCTAACAATTAGACTTAAATTCTGAAATCTAAAAAGTAGAGAGACTAAATTCCTAAAATAAAGTACATGGATTAAAGTTCAAATTTATAAAAAATACAAAGACTTATGATATTTTTTTAACCACATATCATATCAAGGTTCTTAAGTTTTTATTGTGTTCACACTCTAAAAGTTTGAAATGTGGCAAGAAAAAAAACACATATATGGAGGAGAAAATTGAAACATAAACCCCTATGCATTTTTATTTAATTTTTAATGGTATTTTGCAAGTTGTATTATTTATAATAAGTCTTTTCAATTTGTTTATATTCAATAATTCAACTTACAATTTTACATAATAAGCCACGATAAGTTTAAAATCATTTAAAACAATGATCTTTTTAAGTTATCACTATATTTACAAATTATATACACTATTAAGATTAAAATAGATATATAAAAATATAATTTCACAATAAATTGTTTGGTGCTCACAATGTTTAAATTTAATTAATAACCTACATTTTTTAATTAATAATTTAAATTAAATTAAAAATTATATATAAAAATAAAATCTCACACAATATACTATTATAATATTTATACTTTAAATACTATTTATTTAAATTCAATTTAATATTAATTATCATTGTAGTAAGCCCAATTTGCCCAGGCCCATTAATACCCAACTAAATCCAAACCAAAAGCCCAAACCCCTAACCCAATTCCTACAGACCCAAAACCCATTAAATCCCAAAGCAAATGACCCTAGCAGCTCAATACCCAAACCATAGTCAAACAAAGAATACCTAACCCTAACTCCACTTGCACTGCCATGCTAGCCTTCTGACACCGCCATGCTCCATCGTCAGAGCCACTTGCTCTGCCACCGTTACTTACACCTGCAAGAATTTAAAGAAGAAGAAACAGCAACCAATAAAATAATCATAAAAAAAAGTGGCTATATAAAACCTTTTAATCTTTGTATTTTGAGGATGGAATACAAAAAAAAAAAAAAGAATAAATTCAAATACAAAAAAAAAACATAGCAAGTTGATCAAAAACCAATTCATCACACAAAGGTCTTGTTTTTTTTAGTTTATTTTTATCTTTATTTTCTTCCTTGCATATATATACATATTTCTTTTATTTTTCTTTCTAAAAAACATATATATATATAGATATAGATAAAAATTAAAATAATAAAAAAAATTTACCTTTTTTTATCGACGACGGTGGTGGCGGCAATCCGGGTGTGTGGCGATCCGAGTGATCGGCCCCCATGACCGGAAATCGAAAGGAGAGAGGGGGTGTTGAGAGTTTTTTTCTTTTTGGGGGGGGCTTGGGAAGGATGAAATGATTTTTTTTTCCAAAAAAATTTGACTTATATAGGCCCCCAAAACGACGTCGTTTTGGGACTAGCCCCAAATGCCCAAAACGACGTCGTTTTACCATGACCCAATCCGACCCAACCCGTCCGGCCTAGGGTCCGCGTGTTTTTGAAGCGGAGGGATTATTTGCGCTTTTGGCCCTTCCACTTTTTCATGGTTTCGCAATCAAGTTTTTTTTTTAATTTTAATTTTACCCTGAAATTTATTTCTGTTTCATTTTAGTCCCCCTTGAAGTGTTGTGTTTTGAGGGTAGGGATTATTGCGCTTCTGGACCCTCCTTGTTATTCGCGCGTTCAAATTGGCCCATCTCCTCTTTATTTGTCTCGAATTTGCCCCGAATTCTTGTTTTAAATTCAATTTAGTCCCTAGTTTAGTTATTTAACTCCTTTATTATTAAATTAGTTAATTTTATTATTATCTTTTACTATTATTTATTATATTTTTACTATGATCGTTATTTTTTTATTTTCATTACTACTTTATTATTATTGTACTATTGTTATTATTTTCCTTATTATTACCATTAAAATCACATTTCCTTTTTATACTTATTTATTTGTATTATTATCTTTTGTATTATTATCATTATTACTAATATTAATTTTCTTATTATTACTATTATTACTATTATATTATTACTATTTTTATATTTTAATCTATATTTATTTTATCTATTTTATTTATCTATTTATATTTATGTTATTATTATATTTTATGTATTATATCTATATTTATATTTACGTATGAATATTACTATTCTACTATTGCTATTTTTTTATATTATTATCATTGGTATTTTACTTATTATCATTTTGTATCTTTATTAACATTATTATTATTATTATTATTATTATTATTATTATTATTATTATTATTATTATTATTTTCATTACTATTATTTTTAGTTATATTACTATTATTGTTATATTTATTCTTACTATTATTATTATTACCACTACTATTATTTTTATTAACGTATTATTATTTTTTTTACCATATTATTATTTCCTATCTTTTATATATTAGTATTGTTATTAACATTTATTATTATTATTAATTTACTATTATTTTCACTTTTATTATTGTTATTACTATATTATTATTGTTATTATTATTTTCTATATTATTATTAATACTAATAGTAATTTTCTTATTATTACTATTATTAGTATCATAGGTATTATTTATTATTATTATATTATCTTTTTATTACTATTATTTTTATCAATATTATTAATATTATTGTTTTCATTATCATTGTCATTTTTATTTTGTCATGTATTATATATATTTTTTTATGTATTTGCTTATTTCATTTTCCTTATGCGTTTGTTTTATATTTTACTAGCCTTGTTTTTATTTCATCTTTTTATAATTGCTCATATTATTATTATTGACACTGTCGCACCTATTATTATGTTATTATACGTATTAATACCATAATTTGATTTTATGTTTCACTATAAATCACGTCATATTTTTACTCGATACATAACTCTTTCATAAAAGTAATATTCCGTATTTGGAAATTCGAGACAATCGTGCCCTAACTTACTAGGTTTCAATTTTTCTCATTTAACCTAAATAACGGAATATTCTTTTAAATCGCAACACGAGTTTTGAAATAAATGCTTACTCTCAGAGATACGAGGTGTTGTGTCCTAACTTACTGAATATGACATCTTGTTACCTCAAGATAGGAATTTCTATAAATAAAGGCAATATTCGGTATCTAGAAATTCGAGAAAACGTGCCCCAACTTACTAGGTTTCGACTTTTCTCGTTTACCCTAAATAATCGAACATCCTTTTAAAAAAAATTTAAAATACATGAATTTTAAATAAAAGACAAGCTCATTCTCGAAGGCTCAAGATGTCGTGTCCTAACTTACTGGGTGTGACATTTGATTACTTTGAGATGAGAAGGCCTTTAACATCTGTTTCAATTTATTTGATCATTTTCAAAATAGCATTAATACAAAGAGGGATCATATTTCAAATTCTTTCAAGTTTTCAAATCTTCGACACTAAGACACTAATTAATCAACTAGGTACCAATTTTGTTTCAAATTAGCATTAATACAAAGAGGGATCATATTTCAAATTCTTTCAAGTTTTCAAATCTTCGACACTAAGACACTAATTAATCAACTAGGTACAAATTTTGGGCATATCGAGGGTGCTAATCCTTCCTCTTGTGTAACTGACTCCCAAACCTATTTTTTTTATTTGCGTGGACCAAAATCGTTGTTTAAATAAATCAAACTATTTATTAAAAACAACCACTTTTACAAGGTGACCCGATCACACCTCATCAAAAAGGATTGGTGGCGACTCCCGTTTTCTCTTTTTTATTTTCAAAACCAAAGTCGATCCCCTTTTTTTTTAAACTTTAAAATGGTTTCGACAGCTTGGTGACTTCGCTGGGGACTTAAAAAGAGAGTCAAGCCACGGGTTGATTAACTTTTATCTTTTTATCGAAAATTGAAAATTTGGTTTTGATACACGATCCTTTCATTGCATTTCATCCATTTTGCGTTATAATCTTCATCGTTTTATTCATGTTTTCTTTATTCACTTCGAGCCTTTTGTATATACCTGTATATTGCATTGCATGCCCACGTGGCTACACCCTTTTAAGTGGAAGTGAGAAACTATTCCTTCGTGAGGTTTTCACCTCCGTGTAGGATAGTGGATCGCTTTCGGAATACATTCGTACCTATGTCTTCGTGAGATTTTCATCTCCGTGCAGCCATAGGGAAATGTATTCCCTTGAACTGAACTCGGTCTGTATGAGCCTATAATGGGTGAAGATCGAGGAATCTACTGGTTTAGGTACCTTTACTCTAGAACTGAGCCACATATAGTAAGCTGTAGGAGCCCACCATAGGTAGAGCTGCACCAAACCCTAGCGGTTACCCGAGCAAATGTTACATTTATTACTCTTTGCTTGTTTTGAACTATGTATAAAATACTGACTTGCTTTGTTTTACTTTGATTGTATTTGCATGGCATTTTCATCACAAAAGGTGCTGATTCACATTCGGTTGCTAAGTAGATAACTTATCATGGAAAAGGGGTTTTTTGATAAAGTAGGGGACAATGCGGCTGTCCGGATATGGGCTGAGACAACACAGCAAGAGAAAGGTGATAGTCTTACCAAGGGGTACGTGTCAGAGTTGTGGGATTTTAATCGGATCAGCATAACTCAGAATAATCTCCAAGAGATGAAAGAAATTTGGGGTCAGTGGGATGACGAGATCAAACAGCTATTTTATTGTCATTATGGCGATTTACCTTATCTGCTCAATGTCAAGGTAGACGAACACCTGTTTCGAGCCCTCACCCAATATTGGAATTCTGCTTACATTTGCTTCACTTTCGGGAAGGTAGATTTGGTACCTACTATAGAAGAGTACATGGCTTTGCTCCATTTCCCAAAGATTCAGGTTGACAGAATTTATTCCAGAGCTGCCAATGTCCCAGCATTCTCGAAAAGGCTGACGAACATCACATGGATGAGCGAACAGTGGGTTACAACCCCGATCAAATAAAAAGGAGATTGTAAGTGCATTCCTTGGAGGAACTTGAGGGATTTAATCTTAACGCATCCCGATGTGAAGAAGAGGGTAGATGTGTTCGCTTTGAGCATTTATGGACTAGTTATCTTCCCCAAAGCTTTGGGGTATATAGACGAGGCGATTTCCAATCTTTTTGACAGGCTTAATAAAGGGGCCACACCTCTACCTGCGATCTTGGCTGAAACTTTCAGATCATTGAATGCTTGTCGAAGAACGGGTGAGGGAGATTTATTGGGTGTGCACAGCTCTTGCTATCTTGGTTCCACAACCATTTTTGGAAAGTGGAAAAGGTCTCATATCGCATCTTCTCTGAAAACTACTCTCCACTGAAAGAATTAGTGGCTATGCCTAGACGAGATGGTATTACAGAAGAAAATTGGATGACGATTATTCAAAATTTGCAAGAGGAAGACGTTGAATGGAGAGCCCCGTAGATGGTTCCTGATGAAATACTATATCGATGCGGAGATTTTGATTGGGTTCCCTTGTTAGGAATATGGGGAGCCGTTGGGTATGCTCCTCTGCTTGCATTAAGACAGTACAGATCCAGACAGTTTACACCACCAACATACGGGTTAGCTCAGTGCGAGTTCATATTCACAAGGAATAATTACAAAAAGAAAGTTCGCGAGATATCAAATGCCTGGAACCAGACTCGTAGAATGAAAAGGTTTGTAGCCAATCCTATGACTACCCCTGAGTATGACTAGTGGTGGAGCAGAGGATCAACGACAACATTCCTATGTCAAATCAAGACAACACCTGATCAATGGAAGAACATTTGAAAGTGATCCCATCTGAGCTAGAAATCATCAGGCAAGATTTCAAGAGAAAGAGTCTAGAACTAGAAAAAAGGATAGAGCAATTAGAGGAAGAAAAAATATAGCTCGGGTTAGATGTCGATGTCTAGAAACTAGAAACTGAAAGACTCAGAAAAGGAAAAAAACAAGGTTGAAGAGGATTTGGACAGTTTGAAAATAGACTACAAGAAGCTGTGAAGGTCAATGAGAACCGCTGGATTAGGAAAAACATCTGAATAGTGGCGACAGGAAGTTAAAGAAGAGAAAAGTAAAGTCAACCAATGGGAAGAGAAATTCCGGGATGCTCAAGCTTAAGAAGGTGCTTTGAAAAGAAGTTTGGTAGAGAGCCAAAATGAGAAGGAGGGATTAAAGATTCGGGTGCCAGAGTTAGAGAGGTCCTTGTATCAGTATCATACGCGTAACTCTGTAATCGAATTAAAGGCTAGTCAGAGTAGAATTGAAAAATTAAAAGAGAAGATAGAAGAACTTAAAGTAGCGCTGCAAAATCGTGAACTTCAAATTGAACTCCTTGAGGTAAATAACGAGCGATGGAAGAAGCAACTTCATCAATCTCAAGATCAGATCCAGAACATGGACTACGTCATGGGCGAAGCTTTGACTCAAGTGCGAGAAGTGGCTGATCACTTACAAACATTAGCAAAGATGCAGGCCGATGTCTTTGAGTTTAAAATACGAGTCGATCTGATCGAGGCGAGAGTCGGCTTGGCTTCTTAGGCAGGTCAAGGCCTTAAGTATCAGGGCCAAGCCTTATATGTAATCTATTATATGTAAAGAAACTTGTTTTCTAGAAAAGTTACTCTAATGAAATCAAAATTAGAATTAAAACCTTTTTTTGCATTCATCGCATTCATTGCATTCATGCATCAGTATTGCATCATACGCACTAAAACTCACAAAAAACCCTAAAAATAATGGCAGTTACCCTGGAACATCGTTACAGTACAAGAGGAAAAACAAAAGCAATGGACCAAAGGTTAGAGAGATTAGAACAAATGCAAAAAGAGATGCAGGATCAATTACAAACACATATGCAAGAACAGCTGGCCAAAATCCAGCAAGATATGAAGGACCAGATGGTAGAGTCCCAGAGAAGTATGATGGATCAATTAACACGGCTACTAGCGGGCGGATTAGAAAAAGGGAAAGGCCCCATGATCAATGCAAGAGATGATAATGAAGATCCTATCTACCCTCCGGGTTTTACCCCAACGAACGTTCAGACACAACCTGATGTATACCCAAGAAGGCCATCGGTCACAATTAGGCCTCAGCCATTTCAGGCCGGTGTTTCGACGCCGATAAACTATCAGGCTGGCTCAGGCTCCAACTCGGGGGATAACCCGACCAACCCTGTCGTCCTCGATCTCGACGAAGTGATAGAAATAGAAAAGATAAGGGTAGAGCTCCTGAAAGAAATCGAAGAACGGCGTAGATGGTTAGAAGAAAGATTTAAGGAAATGAAAAATATCGACTATCGTGGTGGAATCGATGTTAAGGAATTAAGTTTGGTTCAGGACTTAGTACTTCCTCCCAAGTTCAAAACTCTGGAATTTGAAAAGTACAATAGGACTAGCTGTCCCGAAGCTCACATCACTATGTTCTGCAGACGAATGACAGGCCATTTCAATAATGACCAACTATTGATTCACTGTTTCCAAGAAAGCCTAGTTGGGGCAGCTTCTAGATGGTACAACCAACTGAGTCGTACCCAGATCAATTTATGGAAAGATCTAGCACGAGCTTTCATGAAGCAGTATGGTCATGAAGCAGACATAGCCCCTGATAGAATCACTTTACAGAACATGGAGAAAAAACATAATGAAAGCTTTAGGCAATATGCCCAATGATGGAGAGAGGTAGCCACACAGGTCCAACCACCTCTGCTGGAGAAGGAAACCACTATGCTTTTCATTAATACTCTGAAGGCACCTTTCATTAACCACATGCTAGGTACCGCAACCAAGAGTTTTTCAGACATAGTGATGTTTGGAGAAATGATAGAAAATGCGATAAGGTGCGGGAAAATAAAGTCTGGAAAAAATACCAAAAGTTCAGTACTGAGAAAGAGAGAGCACAAGGTTAATAATGTAAGCACATATTCAAAATCAATCACCGTAAGCCAACCGAGGTCGACAACCACTGGTCAGCAGGGCCCACCCAGACAAGAGCCCAACGTGAGGCAAAATAGGGAGAAACTCTAATTTACGCCCATCCCAATAACGTATAAGGAGTTATATCAAATTTTATTAGATGCACGTGATGTGTCTCCCTTCTATCTAAAGCCAATGCAACCCCCGTACCCTAAATAGTATGACGCAAACGCCCAATGCGAGTACCACGCGGGAATCACGGGACACTCAATAGAAAACTGCACTGCTTTCAAAAAGTTGATTGAAAGACTCATTCAACTGGGCATCGTGAAATTTGATGATACATCTAGTGCAGAAAATCTGTTACCTGACCATAGGGATAAGGGGATAAATGCAATAATTGAGAGTTCGGGGAAGCAAATCAAGATGAATGTCGTAGAAGTGAATACCCCGCTGAAAGAAGTATGGAAGGAAATAGTGGGAAGAGGATTAATAATGAAGAATTCAAGGGACAGACCCCGATGAGCAAAGAATTATTGCGAGTTTCATGATCAAGAGGATCATGAGATTCAAAAATGCAATGAATTCAGGGCTCTAGTACAAGGATTGATGGACAATAAGGAGCTAGAATTCTTTGAGTATGTCGGGAACCTAAAAAGAACAGACATGTGTGCCTCAAAAGAGGGGTCGACGAATAATACTTATGAAGTCAACCACCCAGTGGTTATCATATCACGTCCGAAAATTAATGAAGTCAGGGCGCAAGTTGCACCAAAAGTCGTGATCCAGAAGCCCATTGTTTTCCCTTATAAAGATAACAGAATGGTACCTTGGAATTATAGCTGCAATGTGACAATCCCAGGGGAAGAGAGCCCGGATAGTGCTTCAAAGAAGAACCAAGATATAGGTTTCTATACACGCAGTGAGAGGCGTTATGATCCTGTGAGTACAAAAACTGAAACCGTTAAAGAAAAGGCCCCAATAGTTGAGCAAAGAAAGGAGAAGACGATCAGGTTTGAATCACCAGTCAATGAGTCAGTAACCGAGAATGAAGCTAGGGAATTCCTAAAATTTTTAAAGCATAGTGAGTACAGCGTTGTTGAACAGCTACATAAGCAACCGGCTCGTATCTCAGTGCTAGCCTTACTTTTGAGTTTAGAGACGCATCGGAGCGCGTTAATGAAAGTGCTGAACGAGACTTATGTCGCGAATGACATCTCTGTCAACAAATGAATCGTCTGGTCAACAACATCAGCACTGATAATTTTATTTTCTTTAACGATGATAAGATACCACCGGGAGGCATGGGGTCTACAAAGGCTCTGCACATTACCACACGTTGCAAGGGATTGCCGGAGGTATTAATTGATAATGGATCGGCACTAAACGTCCTACCCCTATCCACATTGAATAGGTTACCCCTAGCACGTATGAGGTAGATTTCTTGGTAATGAACATCAAGCCCTCTTACAATTGCTTATTGGGAAGGCCATGGATTCACTTAGCAAGGGCAGTGCCGTCATCGTTACATCAAAAGTTCAAATTGATAACGGAAGGTCAGTTGGTGTCCGTAAATGCGGAAAAAGATATCATTGCATCCGTTACCAGCAATGTACCATATGTGGGGATGGATGATGAAGCCATAGAATGTTCTTTTCAGTTGTTAGAATTTGTAAATACGACTTTTTTTGTTGAAGGAAATAAGGTCCCGACGCCCAGAATCTCTAAAACTACAAGAATGGGCCTACAACTGATGGTTGGAAAATGGGCTTTGCCAGGAAGAGGGCTTGGAAGAAACCTACAAGGAAGGGTCAAGGCACCTATGGTCTTGGACAAACGAGACCGTTTTGGCTTAGGATTTAAGCTAGATTCAAAGCAAAAGAAAAAGGAGTAAGTGAAGAAACAAGAAATGAGGAGAGCGCGTTTAAGCAGGGAAGAAGTTAAATGGGAGCCCATGACCTTTCCTCACATATCCAGAACTTTTGTGTCAGGAGGGACTATTTACTCCGAAGGAAAATCGACAATGAAAGGTTCTACCGAAGAAATGTTGGAAAACTTAAGCATTAACGCCACATACGAAGAAGGAACTGGAATAGAGAATTTGTCGGGCATTCGCCTTTATGAGACGGGAAGTGTTCTAAAGAATTGAACTGCAGAAGAGATTCCTGTAGTCTTTAGAACTAACACAGAGTAATACTCAAAACACACTTATTACTCTAGGCCTAGGAGTAATAAGACCCATTTTGTGAAATAGGCTCATGTTCAAAATCGTTATTTCAATGAAATGCATCCTTTTGTCTTATTCCATGCAAATATTCTTTTATTATTTCATTCATAATCATACCATACATATCACTATTCTTAGATTCTTTTGTTCTTTGTATCTTTCCTCGCACCTACAATAGGTCTCCAGATATCAATGATATGAGCGACGTTACTATTAACTCAGAATCTCCTTTTGAGCGGGATATATGTCTAGAGAGATCTCAGGACTCTAAAGATGACAGAGATTGTAGCTTATCCCCTGATTTGTTAAGGATGGTAGAACAAGAGGAGAAATAGATTCTACCTCACGAAGAGTCAGTAGAAGTCGTGAACTTGGGAGATGAACTAGAAAAGAAAGAAGTGAAGATCGGAGATTGCATTACCATAGAGACAAAGCGAGATCTTATTGAGTTACTCCAAGAGTTCAAAGATGTCTTTGCATAGTCCTATCAAGATATGCCGGAGCTAAATATTGACATTGTGGTACACAGGCTCCCCATTAAAGAAGAATGCAAGCCAGTTCAACAGAAGCTCCGAAGGATGAGGCAGGATGTTTTGTTGAAAATAAAAGAGGAAGTCAATAAGCAATTCGATGCTGGTTTCTTACAAGTAGTTAAGTACTCAGAATGGGTAGCCAATATTGTCCCCATCCCTAAAAAAGATAGAAAGGTACGGATATGTGTAGACTACAGGGATTTGAACGAAGCTAGCCCGAAGGATAATTTTCCATTGCCCCATATTAACACCTTAGTAGACAACACGGCAGGTTACTCACTGTTCTTGTTCATGGATTGTTTCTCAGGGTACAATCAGATCAAGATGCATCCTGAAGACATGAATAAAACCACATTTGTAACCATGTGGGGAACCTTTTGCTATAAGGTGATGCCGTTTGGACTGAAAAATGTAGGAGCAACATATCAGAGAGCCATGGTAACCCTGTTCCATGATATGATGCACAAAGAAATTAAAGTCTATGTCGACGACATGATCGCCAAATCCCAGACAGAAGAAGAGCATGTGCAAGCCTTGAGGAAATTATTTTTGAGGTTGAGAAAATTTCAACTGAAACTCAATCCAGCAAAATGTACCTTCGGGGCCAGGTCAGGGAAACTGCTAGGATTTGTAGTCAGTGAAAAAGGGATTGAGATTGACTCAGATAAAGTCAAAGCCATACAAGAGTTACCTCCGCCACGTACTCAAAAGGAAGTTCAAAGATTCTTAGGGAGACTAAATTATATCGCTCGGTTCATTTCACAACTAATCGAGAAATGTGACCCCATATTTCGTCTCCTTAAGAAACATAACCTTGGTGTTTGGGATGCGGAGTGCCAGAAGACTTTTGACAAGGTTAAACAATACTTGTCCAATTCCCTAGTGTTGACACCACCTAGTCCAGATAAGCCGTTGATATTGTATTTAGTAGTATTTGAAAATTCTATGGGATGTGTGCTTGGCCAACACGATGAGTCAGGAAGGAAAGAAAGAGCGATATATTACCTCAGTAAGAAGTTCACTGAGTGTGAAACAAGATACTCGCCAATTGAAAAGATGTGTTGTACCCTGATCTGGACAATTCGAAGACTGAGACAATACATGTTGTATCACACAACTTGGTTAATTTCTAAAATGGATCCTTTGAAGTACTTGATTGAGTCGACTACTTTGAATGGAAGAATAGCTCGATGGCAAATTCTACTTTTCGAATTCGATATAGTCTACTTGAACTAGAAAGCTGTAAAAGGAAGCGCAATAGTAGATTTTCTAGCCAGTAGAGCTCTAGAAGACTAAGAACCTCTGAACTTTGATTTCTCAAGTGAAGATCTAATGTACGTAGCAACCACTGAAGAAAACCCTCAAGAAGGTCATCCTTGGAAGCTAAACTTTGACGGAGCGTCAAACGCTGTAAGTAACGAAATTGGGGTAGTCTTGGTATCCCCAAGCGGAGATCATTATCCTTTCACTAGTAAATTAGATTTTGACTGCACAAACAATATGGCAGAATACGAAGCATGCATCATTGGGATTCGCGTGGCCATAGAACGTAAAATCAAGGTATTAGAGGTATATGGAGATTCTGCGCTAGTGATTTATCAACTCAAAGCTGAATGGGAGACGAGAGACCTCAAGCTAATCAATTATCGAAGTCTGATCCTTGAATTAATTAAAGAGTTTGATGATATTGTCTTCTGCTACCTCTCGCGAGAAGAAAATCAGATGGCTGACGCCCTAGCAACTTTAGCTTCTATGATCAAGGTGAACAAGCAAGAGGATGTGAAACCAATCCAAATGAGTATTTACGAGGCTCTGGCTCATTGTTACAACCTACTGAGAACGACAAAAGAACATTGAGAAGACTGGCCAGTGATTACATTTTAGACGGGGAGATCCTATACAAAAGAAGGAAGGATCAGGTGCTATAAAGATGTGTGGATGCTATAGAAGCTAAGAAAATCTTGGAAGAAGTCCATGAGGGCGTCTGTGGGACACACGCTAATGGCTTCATAATGGCCAGGAAAATTATGAGGTTCGGTTATTATTGGTCTACTATGGAAGGAGACTGTATTAACTACGCCAAAAGATGTCATAAGTGGCAATTCTACAGTGAAAAAATTCATGTGCCTCCGTCACCTCTGCATGTTATGACTTCTCCATGGCCTTTCTCGATGTGGGGCATGGACGTGATTAGGCCAATTTCGCCAAAAGCTTCAAATGGGCATCGATTCATCTTTGTGGTCATCGATTACTTCACCGAGTGGGTAGAGGCCACTTCATATGCCAACGTTACGAAGTCGGCAATTAGCAAGTTCCTGAAAAAGGAAATTATCTGTCGATATGGAATGCCAGAAAAGATCATATCTGACAATGCGTTGAATTTGAACAACAGTATGATAGCAGAGGTCTACAATCAGTTCAAGATTAGACACCATAACTCGTCACTGTATCGTCCGAAGATGAATGGTGCAGTCGAGGCAGCCAATAAGAATATCAAGAAGATTGTGGGAAAGATGACAGAAACTTATAAAGATTGGCACAAAAAGTTACCGTTCGCCCTTTACGCTTATCGAACGTCTATCAGGACCTCTACTGGGGCAACGTTTTTCTCATTGGTCTATGGAATGGAGGCAGTTTTACCCATCGAGGTTGAAATTCCCACCCTCAGGGTTTTGGCGGAGGTGAAGTTGGATGAAGCAGAATGGATCCAATCCCAATACGATCAGTTGAATTTGATCGAAGAAAAAAGGCTAAGGGCTATCCATCATGGGCAAATGTACCAAAAGCGAATGATGCCAGCTTACAATAAAAAATTTTGTCCCAGAGAATTTCATGAGGGGGACCTAGTATTGAAAAGGATCCTGCCCATACAAAAGGACTTCAGAGGAAAACGGACACCGAATTGGGAAGGACCTTATGTGGTGAAGAAAGTCTTTTCTAGAGGAGCGTTGATATTAACCGAAATGGATGGCAAGACTTTACCCAATCCTGTAAATTCAGATTCGATTAAGAAATACTTCGCCTAAAAAAAAAAGGAGAGGCTAAGGTGAAAACCCACAAAGAGCACCTTGAGACCAAAGGAATTTTGAATTGAAAACCCATAAAAGGCGATTCAAATTCAGATCAAAGTAGGGCATACAGTAGTCTTGCTATGCCTGAATTAATAATGAAAAAGTATGTTATGTCTTGTGGCATCAACAAAGTACTCCGGATCCCTTAAACACAGATTGAGCTCAAAATAGTCCTCAAGAAGTTGGTACAGAGAAGCTCAAGCTACGATATCTAGGGCACCTAGCTTCCATTTTGCCCATTGTGAATTTGTTATCTTTGAATAAATTAATCTTTTCAAGATATTTCCCAATAAATTTCCTTCTTATTGCATTGCTATATTTCATTAACTTATTCATTTTGAGTTAATTTCCTCCTTATTGCATTTGCAATGTTTGATTAATTTATTTCGAGCTATGCTCCCAATCAATTTCCTTCTTGTCCATTATTTTGATCTTTTTCAAGCATTTTACATTGAAACAATGATTAATGAACTAATAAAACTTTTACAAAAGGAGTTCTGCATATTACTCTGGAAGCTTCTAAATAATACAAGAACCTGAAACAGGACTATTGCTAAAAACTCATCCAGTCTAAGGGTTGGGAATATTGGAGAAAGATGATTATCTCTTTGGACTTACTATTAACAAAAAAACAAGACATTTCATCGATGGTACAATCTCGACGAAAACGAGCAACGATACCTTAAGCCTTCTAAAAAGGATCATTCACATTTTTTGCATATCATTCATGACACATCTAGTTAGGAGCATTGGATTCATTTCGAGCATAGCATCCTAATTATTTAACATAAGCATCACATCTAGTTAGGAGCATTTGATTCATTTCAATCATAGCATCCTAATCATTTGGCATAAGCATAGGCATATGAAACCGAGTCTACAGGGCATGTTCCCCAGATGACAGTGTGGCGACATCGCTGAATTACAGATCTTGTCTCCCTAAGTAGTAGTGGAGCAGATTGAAGACGATGAGCTTTAACCTCCTAAGCAGTAGGGTAACAGACTGAATTACAAGATCTTATCTCCCTAAGAAATAGTGGAGTAGATCAAATACGGTTTAAATCATCATTTGTATCTCCTTGAAGTTTCAGCGGAGTAAATTGAAACTACAAATCTCTTCTCCCTGAAATGGCACTGGAGAGGCTCGAAGCCACCATTCGTATCTCCTTGAAGTTTCAGCGGAGTAGATCGAAACTACAAATCTCTTCTCCCTAAAATGGCACTGGAGAGGCTCGAAGCCACCATTCATATCTTCTTAAAGTTTCAGCGGAGTAAATCGAAACTACAAATCTCTTCTCCCTGAATCGTATCTCCTTGAAGTTTCAGCGGAGTAGATCAAAACTACAAATCTCTTCTCCCTGAAATGGCACTGGAGAGGCTCGAAGCCACCATTCGTATCTCCTTGAAGTTTCAGCGGAGTAGACCGAAACTACAAATCTCTTCTCCCTAAAATGGCACTGGAGAGGCTCGAAGCCACCATTCGTATCTCCTTGAAGTTTCAACGGATCTCTTCTCCCTGAAATGACATTGGAGTGGCTAGAAGCCACAGCAGATCTCCTTGAAATTTCAGCAGAGTAGATTGAAGCCACAAGTCTTATCTCCCTGAAGTTGCAGTGGGGCAGACTAAAGATAGCAAATCTTATTTTTCTGAAGTTGCAGTGGAACAGATTGAAGCTATAAATCACAGATCTTATCTCTCTGAAGTTGCAGTAGAGCAGGTCAAAACAAACCTTATCTCCCTGAAGTTGCAGAGGAGAAGGTTGAAGCCAGTAGTCTTATCTCCCTGAAGCTACAGTGGAGCAAAAGGAAGATAGCGAATCTTATCTCCCTGAAGTTGCAGTAGAACAGATTGAAGTTATAAATAAACAGATCTTATCTCTCTGAAGTTGCAGTAGAGCAGATCAAAACAAACCTTATCTCCCTGAAGTTGCAGTGGAGCAGATCAAAATCACAAGTCTTATTTCTCTAAAGTTACAGTGGAGTGGGTCGAAGCAACAAGATGCAGTGGACTGGAATGAGGCAACCAGAAAAAGAGGAGCATTAAAGAAGTCAAGACTCGGCGGGACCAGGCAAAATTGGTCTTTCTTAAAAGTCTTTACTCTATTCCCGTTAAACGACAACGAGCAAAGAGGGGCAGTTGTAGTAAGCCCAATTTGCCCGGGCCCATTAATAACCAACTAAACCTAAACCAAAAGCCCAAACCCCTAACCCAATTCCTAAAGTCCCAAAACCCATTAAATCCCAAGGCAAATGACCCTAGTAGCCTAATACCCAAACCATAGTCAAACAAAGAACACCTAACCCTAACCCCACTTGCACTACCATGCCAGTATTCTGACACCGCCATGCTCCACCGTCAGAGCCACTTGCTCTACCACCGTCACTTACACCTGCAAGAATTTAAAAAGGAAGAGACAGTAACCAATAAAATAATCATGAAAAAAAGTGGTTATATAAAGCCTTTTAATCTTTGTATTTTGGGGATGGAATACAAAAAAAAGAATAGATTCAAATACAAAAAAAAAAAAAAACATAGCAAGCTAATCAAAAACCAATTCATCACACAAAGGTCTTGTTTTTTTTAGTTTATTTTTATCTATATTTTCTTCATTCGCATATATATACATATTTCTTTTATTTTTCTTTCTAAAAAACATATATATATAGATATAGATAAAAATTAAAATAAAAAAAACTTACCTTTTTTATCTAGTGATCGGCCCCCATGACTAGAAATCGAAAGGAGGGAGGGGGTGCTGAGAGGTTTTTTTCTTTTTTTGGGGGCTTGGAAAGGATGAAATGATTTTTTTTTTCAAAAATTTGACTTATATAGGCCCCCAAAACGATGTCGTTTTGGGACTGGCACCAAATGCCCAAAACGACGTCATTTTGCCATGACCCGATTCGACCCGACCAGTCCGGCCTAGAGTCCGCGTGTTTTTGAAGCGGAGGGATTATTTGCGCTTTTGGCCCTTCCACTTTTCATGGTTTCGCAATCAAGTTTTTTTTAATTTTAATTTTACCCTGAAATTTATTTCGGTTTCATTTTAGTCCCTCTTAAAGTGTTGTGTTTTGAGGGTAGGGATTATTGCGCTTCTGGACCCTCCTTGTTATTCGCGCGTTCAAATTGGCCCATCTCCTCTTTATTTGTCTCGAATTTGCCCCGAATTCTTGTTTTAAATTCAATTTAGTCCCTCGTTTAGTTATTTAGCTCCTTTATTATTAAATTAGTTAATTTTATTATTATCTTTTACTATTATTTATTATATTTTTACTATTATCGTTATTTTTTTTATTTTCATTACTAGTTTATTATTATTGTACTATTGTTATTATTTTCCTTATTATTACCATTAAAATTACATTTCCTTTTTATACTTATTTATTTGTATTATTATCTTTTGTATTATTATCATTATTACTAATATTAATTTTCTTATTATTACTATTATATTATTACTATTATTATATTTTAATCTATATTTATTTTATCTATTTTATTTATCTATTTATATTTCTGTTATTATTATATTTTATGTATTATATCTATATTTATATTTACGTATGAATATTACTATTCTACTATTGCTATTTTTTATATTATTATCATTGACATTTTACTTATTATCATTTTGTATCTTTATTAACATTATTATTATTATTATTATTATTATTATTATTATTATTATTGTTATTATTATTATTATTATTTTATTATTATTATCACCGTTAGTATTATTTTCATTACTATTATTTTTTAGTTATATTACTATTATTGTTATATTTATTCTTACTATTATTATTATTACCACTACTATTATTTTTATTAACGTATTATTTTTTTTTTTACCATATTATTATTTCCTATCTTTTATATATTAGTATTGTTATTAACATATATTATTATTATTAATTTACTATTATTTTCACTTTTATTATTGTTATTACTATATTATTATTGTTATTATTATTTTCTATATTATTATTAATACTAATAGTAATTTTCTTATTATTACTATTATTAGTATCATAGGTATTATTTATTATTATTATATTATCTTTTTATTACTATTATTTTTATCAATATTATTAATATTATTGTTTTCATTATCATTGTCATTTTTATTTTGTCATGTATTATATATTTTTTTTTTATGTATTTGCTTATTTCATTTTCCTTATGCGTTTGTTTTATATTTTACTAGCCTTGTTTTTATTTCATCTTTTTATAATTGCTCATATTATTATTATTGACACTGTCGCACCTATTATTATGTTATTATACGTATTAATACCATAATTTGCTTTTATGTTTCACTATAAATCACGTCATATTTTTACTCGATACATAACTCTTTCATAAAAGTAATATTCCGTATTTGGAAATTCGAGACAATCGTGCCCTAACTTACTGGGTTTCAATTTTTCTCATTTAACCTAAATAACGGAATATTCTTTTAAATCGCAACACGAGTTTTGAAATAAATGCTTACTCTCAGAGATACGAGGTGTTGTGTCCTAACTTACTGAATATGACATCTTGTTACCTCAAGATAGGAATTTCTATAAATAAAGGCAATATTCGGTATCTAGAAATTCGAGAAAACGTGCCCCAACTTATTAGGTTTCGACTTTTCTCGTTTACCCTAAATAATCGAACATCCTTTTAAAAAAATTTAAAATACATGAATTTTAAATAAAAGACAAGCTCATTCTCGAAGGCTCAAGATGTCGTGTCCTAACTTACCGGGTGTGACATTTGATTACTTTGAGATGAGAAGGCCTTTAACATCCGTTTCAATTTATTCGATCATTTTCAAAATAGCATTAATACAAAGAGGGATCGTATTTCAAATTCTTTCAAGTTTTCAAATCTTCGACACTACGACACTAATTAATCAACTAGGTACCAATTTTGGGTGTATCGAGGGTGTTAATCCTTCATCGTGCATAACTGACTCCTGAACCTATTTTCTTGATTTGCGTGGACCAAAATCGTTGTTTAAATAAATCAAACTATTTATTAAAAAAAACCACTTTTACGAGGTGAGCCGATCACACCTCATCAAAAAGGATTGGTGGCGACTCCCGTTTTCTCGTTTTCATTTTTAAAACCAAAGTCAATCCCCTTTTTTTTTTCAACTTTAAAATGGTTTCGACAATCATATTTTTTTAATTTAAATTTTATATTATTATGGTTTAATTTCGTAACTATATTGTTAATGAAACCTTAGAAATTTTATGAAAATTTTTAAGAAATAATTAAATATAACCAAATTAATACATACAAGTACAAGTAAAATAAACTAGATATATATATATATAATAAGGCATGCAAGTATGATATTACCACAAGTGGGACTTCTAATTTACTAACATGTCATTGAGAGCAATAGATAATATTATTTTAATTACAATTTTAAATATAAATAATAATAATATTTAAACAAATATTTTATCTCTATCCAAAAAAATTATTTTATCCTAAAATTTAGTTACCTTTATTACTTTTGTTCTCGTCAAGATAAATCTGACTCTTTCCCCTGTTTCCACCTACATATATGGAATATTTTAAGAAATGAACATCTTTATTACTAGCAGGGTTTAGGGAAAGAATAGGAAAGGTGATTTTACTATATTTTTTTCCAGGAATAGGACCTATCACAAGAATATTTTTCTTAGTGGGGCAGTAGTTTTGGAAAGACAAATTGCGTATATTTTCTTTTATATCGAGTGAAATACGATCAGGAGGGGCTAACTCAAACCCTTCTGGTAAAATAAGAACAACACCCACATTTAAAACCTCTTTCTTACCATTAGCAAGAACTTGTTTCAATTGCATATCAAAAGGAATTCTAACAACCGCAATTGTATAAATTTTAAAAATTTACTATTAAGGTAAATTATTTATATATTAAGAAAAATTTTAAAAATTTTGAGATAAAATTATTGTTTAAACTATATCATTCAAAATTATTAAAGTAAATCTTTAAAAAAAATTGAGATAAGTTTTCTATTCTAAAATTAATGATTAAAAATTTATGTTATCCTAATATTTTTATATTTCTCAAATTTTTATCTAATATTTAAATAATTAGATTTAAATTTTAAAATTAACCCGTTTTTAGTGATGTTGAAAATAATGGTTTCAAGGTCACAATTCCAACTAGTGAGTTAGTAAATATTATTTATTTAATATTTATAAGACTATTAGAGTGTCGTTTTAAAAGTTGGTTTGGTAATTTTAATGTTTAGATGGTTAATTAAGGAAAAAGGAATAAATCATAAAATTTACAAAAGTTAATCACTATTACTTTATATGTGCTTAATGGTTATAAAATCATGGTTAGAAGGCTTTATGTGGCAACTAGACCTATTTACCTTACAGTGGACGGTTGTGGTGGGTTTAATAAGGAAATTTTGATTAGAATTAAAGGAAAAATAATAAATTAGTAGTTATTAAACATAAACAAATTTCACAAAACATCATCTTCCTCGTTTTAACTCTCACCACCGATTCTTCCATGCTTAAAAGAACACTAAGTTTCGGTCAAGCTTTTACTCGCTTGCATGGTATGTTTTTCAAGCGCGTTTTTAGTCATTTTTATGTTTTTAAGATCATTGTAACTTAATTTAACTAATCTAGGGATTATTTTATAAAATTGTTAAAGGTGTTGAAATTTTCCATTTATTGTTTTTTATGTTCTTGAAGTTAAATGATAGATTTATAAGCTCAGTTGTTAAATAGGATTATTTTGTAAAGTAAATTTAGTTAGTTTTAAGATTAGGGACTAAGTTGATAATATATTGAATTTAGCATGAAATTATTGTAAAATTTCATTAATTATGGGTTGTAAAAGGCTCAAAGAGAATTTGGCTAACTTGAATTGGGTGTAATTGTGATAAATATGTAAGTTTCGGTATTAGGGACTAAATTGAATAAAAGGTAAAATTTTAGAATAATAATATAAAATGTTATCAAAGGGTTAAATACATGTATCTAGATATTTTAAGATAAATGAAATGGTTAATTGAGTTAAATTATTATATAGATCAAGAAACATATCAACATATCGACAACAGCAAAAAGGGGAAAATCGTCGAGTAGTCCTCGGTGTAGTGTTTGTTACTGTTTTATTTAGGTAAGTTTGTATTAGGTTTATTTTGTTTGTAAACTATTTTGAATTGAATTATGAAGGTGTATAAATGTACAAATGTTGATATTATTATTTGAGATTGGTATTGATGTTGAATCAAGGGATTGAAATGTGAAGTATAGAAAATATATGTATTTGAAATGAATTATATTATTATAAGGTATGCAAATGACCATGTTGAGCATGGTGCTATATTGTAAAGTTGAAAAGAATATGGGAAATGAGTTAAGGCCCGTGTGAGCTTAGTGAATGATTAAGATACAAATGACATGTTATTAGGGTTTATCAGGCACTATGTGTTGGTAATTACAATTAACAGGTATTTTGTACCGGTGTTATAGTTATCAGGCACTCTATGTCGGTGTTATATTTATCAAGTACTATGTATCAGTGGTGGATACCATATTGATGGCTAGAATCTAGCATTTATTGTAGATTCTCGACAGTTTACATCAACATCAAGTAATGATTAATGTTCCGATTGTCAGCTTGTGTGAGCATTATTTCCCCCTATATCCAAAGTTAATTTACTATAGTTCTCCAGGAAAAATAGTTAATGAAATGAATAAAAATGGAATCCTATGGCATGAAAGGTTATGCAATTATTGATTTTGAATTGGCATGTGAATTATGCTATCTTGAGATCTTGATAGTGTTATATGTTCATGTCTAACCATTTGGTATGGTAGGAAATGTGAAACATGGAAAGGAATACTAGTTATATGTTAATTTCGAATTGTATACTTTAAATGCAAAGTATGTGGTGTTTAATTATATGAACTTACTAAGCTTTAAGTAAGCTTATCTTGTTTTGTTTTCTTCCTTGTAGATTATTGAATATGAGCTGTCGATTGGATCATCTTTAGAGATCACACTATTCGTCAATTCTTTTGGTAGTTATTTATTTATTTTGGCCCGATTATAAATGGCATGTAAACAGGGTTATGGTAATGTATGTATATGAGAACTTTGGTTAAGTATTATGTATGAATTATGTATTTGGATGTAAATCATTTATGGTTATTTTGGTTAGTTGTGGTGTTTGATGGCATAGGCATGATTTAGTAAATATAATGCATTTTGGCTTGTTGAATTGGCATTTATGTTTTAGGTATCTTGGTGAACTTTGGTTGGTGATATTTTAGCAATAAAAACAATAATACATGTGATTGATTAGGTATTAACTTTATGGTATGAATGGTACTAAATGCTTAATGGTAAATTGTTGGATTGTGGTGCCAAAGTTGGTATATTGGTTAGGCACTTAGGTTGGATGTTTCATGTTGTGATTTCGTATATTTATGATATTTTTGAACAGGTTAATAAATGGTCAATTGATTGCTTGTAACATAAGTGAACTAGGTGTGATTGCATGGTTTAAAAGGCATGTTTAGGTGCACATGGTGTGCCACACAATCATGTCCCATACACGGGTGCAAGGCATGACCATGTGCTCTGTTAAATTTAGGTACAGGTTGTTCCACATGGCCACAATCTGTTACACGGTTGTGTGACCCTAGTATACATGGCATCAACCTATTACACAATTTAGGGACACGGTTGTGTGATAGTATAACACCCCTAACCCGTATTCGTCATCAAAATAGGGTTTTAGAGCATTACCAAATAAATGTAACCTCAATCATTCATGTCGAAACATTTCAATAATCATAACATAATCCATCATTAAACACGCATATCATCCCTTATTCAAGCCGTCAAGGCCTTACAATCACTTCAGAAACGATTCGGAACTAAATTGGAAACATTTGAAAATTTTGGGAAAAAGTTAAAAAAATTGAACTGCAGGTGTCACACACACGCGTGGCCAGGCCATGTAACTCTCTGACTTAAGTCACACGCCTATGTGTGTTGCCCGTGTGTGACACATGCCCTTGTGGCCAAGCCGTATGCACCCAAAAGTACCTTAAAACTCAAGTTTACCAATTTCTACTTGCTTAGGCATTAAACAACTCAAAAACCATTTGTTTAGGCTATTCAAAATGCGATCAAACATACTCAAAATATGCCAAAACAATCATCCTAGGTGCCTAACCAATTACTCTCATTGGTACCACAAATTATATCTTCAAAATATATCATCCATGCATCATTCAAATCAAGGTTTTAAACATGCCAAAATCAATCAATTTAGCCTAACTTATAACTACCTAGCACATCAAACTTAAAATTCACATATACCTAACAAGTCTTGGTTCAAACGAACATGCCAATTTATAGTTTCAAACACAAACATATACCATATATACTCAAACCAACATTATACTTTAACTCTATCACAAACCATTCACAAAATAACTATCAACTTAAGACATCCTAGGTACATGCCATCAGAAAAGGTAAACTTCACCACATTTGAGATCGGGATCATTGTTGGATGCTAAGTCAGCGATCAAAAGAGAGGTACCTAACTTGAGCATGGAAAACAAAACTGTACGCTAAGTAAAACTCAGTGATACTTTTATAATCTGAACAATTAAAGACATAACGATACAAGAATGCATAATTTGAATTATACGAACATACTATTGTCTAAGCTTACAATTACCATATACCATCATTTCAAATTCATGCATATTACCATATCATTTCATACTATACTAAATTTTCACATGCTATCATATTTGATTTGTCTAACAAATATCTCAATTCATATCACTTGCTATATAAATAGCTTTTCACATATCAATCCACATTTCATTTAAACAATGGCATTATCCATTCCATATTCAATTCATGAGTACATAACTCGTATATTCCATTTGCTTACAACATATTTCACATTTCATTTTCAATTCACTATCTCATTTTCATTTCACATACCATGTCACTTCAATATCAATTATAAAACTTTATTATTTATTTACCCCTATTAACACAACTCAGACTCGGACGGATATATAGATCCAACCAACACACCAGTTTGGCACCTAGTGCCTCATCGGATAAATTCGAAGTAATAACTGCGCCCAGTGCTATATAAATTGACACCCAATGTCTTATCACTTTAACCAAAGCAAATTGGCACCTAGTGCCTCATTGACTCGAAGTCAAAGAAATCGTTGAACTCTTCCTATCCTATGGCATACCATTTATATCTGACTCAACCCGATATAGTTAATAGAGTTTCATTTCACTTTTCAAATACAACCAATATCCAATTCTCATATTTGCACATTATCACATCTACACATATATTCATTTCAATTCAAATAATCAATACATTCATAATGTATATACCAATTCAATCCATTTCAATCAACTATAATTTCAATTCACTGTCAAAGTGCCGAAATACTGACATCAACAACTTTCCATATGCATTAATTCAAAATACAAAAATTAACAACTCGGTTCGGATTGTAGAAATACAAACCGTAGATTCCGAGCAATTCGACGTCGATTTTATCTTTCCCCTTTTTAATCGAGGATTCTGGTACAACGTTAGCTACAAAATTAAAACAATTAAAATACATCAATACAACACAATTCAATTTCACATTGAATATTTTAATTTTTACTCAATGTTTGCTTAAATTCCAATTTAGTCCTTAGACCGAGACTAATTTTTATTCTTCACATTTAATCCTATATTTTTATACTAATTTCATTTTAAGCTAAATTTAGTTCCCTATTTTTAATACAACACAATTCAATTTCACATTGAATATTTTAATTTTTACTGAATGTTTTCTTAAATTCCAATTTAGTCCTTAAATCGAGACTAATTTTTATTCTTCACATTTAATCCTATATTTTTATACTAATTTCATTTTAAGCTAAATTTAGTTCTTTATTTTCAATTGACCCTTAAATTTTGAATTTTTCATAATTTAGTCCCTATACTCAAAATCAAGAATTAACTTTATTATTTAGTCATTTTTCACTTTATACATTGAAATCTAACAATTTAATCCCTAGTATTAAAACTATTCAACATTAACAACATTTAAAATCTTAATCAATGCTAAAATTTCAACATGGGCCGAGTAGTACTTAACACCGAGATTCCAAAAATATAAAATTACAAGAAAATAGACTAAATTGACTAATCGATTGAAGTTTGAATATCAAAGACCCTTAGGCCATGCATATTCTCTTCTTCTTCTTTTTTACTTTTTTTTTTCTATTCGAATTGCATGCTTTCTATTATCAAATTTCACTTTCTTTTCATTTATTATACTTTAATATTATATAATACATACACATATATTTTTTTTAACTTTTAATTTATGAACAATTATAATATATATAATAAGTTTACATATAATATATATACTTCATAATGCCATCCACTAAACAAGGCAAATGTATATTCGCTACTTTAGTCTCTCAATAATTTTTAATTTATATTTCGACTTTTACCCTATACGCGATTTAGTCCTTATACAATAATAATTTTTAATTCATGCAAATTCATTGAACCGAAATCTAATTAACTGCACAACTAACTTCGTAAATATTTAGGAGTTCGATTTACGGGAACAAAGTCCCAGGAATGCACTTTTCAACACCCCTAACTATAGGGTCATTACAATTCTCTCCCTAATTAAATTTCATCCCCAAAATTTACCAGAAAAGAGGTGGAGGTATTGAGATCTCATCATCTCTTTTGGTTCCCAAGTCGCTTCCTCAACACAATGACTACGCCATAGCACTTTCACTAACGGAACTCGCTTGTTATGCAACTCTTCACCTCATGAGACAAAATCTCAACTGATTCTTCTTTATAAGACAAGTCAGGTTGAATCTCATTGTCTTCCGTCAAAATAATGTGAGAGGGTCCTATTAATATCTTCTAAGCATTGAAACGTGAAAAATGTCATGCATTTTCTACAATTCTATAGGCAGAGCTAAACGATACGCAACTAGTCTCACTCTTTCAAAGATCTTTTATGGTCCGATAAAATGAGGACTCAGCTTCCCGTTTTAGCCAAATCTCAAAATTTTCTTCCAAGGTGAAACTTTAAGAAATACTTTATCGCCAACAGAAAATTAAATATCTCGACATTTCAAATATGCATATGATTTATGTCTATCGAAGGTTATCTTAAATCTATCTCAAATTTTCTTAACAATATCTTTTGTTTCTTGAATTAATTCCAGTCCAATCATTCTCCTTTCACCTGATTCCATCCAGCAAACATGTGTTTGACACCAACGACCGTATATAAAGCTTAGTACGGAGCCATTTGAATACTAGATTGAAAGCTATTATTGTATACGAGTTCAGCTAAAGGTAAATAACGTTCCCAACCTGATTCAAAATAGATTAAATAATGCGAAGCATATCTTCCAAAATCTAAATAACAAGTTCAGATTGTCTGTCTGTCTGTGGGTGAAAGGTTGTGCTAAAATTGAGTCTCGTACCAAGAGATTCATGCAACTGTTTCCAAAATCTCGAAGTGAAACATGGATCTCGATCAGAGATAATCGACATATGAACACCGTACAATCTCACAATTTCCTGAAAATCGACACAGGAACACCATACAATCTCACAATTTCTTGAATGTATGCTTCAACAAATGAAGTGACTAATCTATCCTGACCGCAATAAAATGAGACGATTTTGTAAGTCGATCAACAACCACCCAAACAACATTTATCCTGCTTCGGACATAAAAGTAATCCCGTTACAAAATCCATCATGATGTGGTCTCATTTCCACACAGGAATAGAAATAAGCTAAAGTAATCCTGTGGGAACTTGTTGTTCTTCTTTAACTCGCTGACAAGTTAAGCATTTAGCCACATACTCAACCACGTCTTTTTTCATTCTTGGCCACCAATAGGATTCTTGCATATCGCGATACATTTTCGTTCTTCCAGGATGCAAAGCAAAAGGACTATGATGAGCTTCACGAAGTATCAACTCCTTTAATTCTGAAACATTCAAAACACAAATTCGGTTGTAAAACCTCAAGCAATCACAATCATTAATACTGAAATTTTCTAATACGCCATTCTGAACTATTTCTCTTTTCTTCGCTAACTTGACATTATCTAATTGTGCTGCCTTAATATAATCAAACATTACCAGTTTTCTCTTTAATTCAGCCAACAAGCTTTCATTTTCATCGATACTGAGTTGAGCAAACATTGCTCGCAATTCAACCACTATTTTTTTACTCAACGAATCAGCTACGACGTTAGCTTTACCATGATGGTAATCAATAACGCAATCAAAATATTTTAGAAGCTCGACTAAACGACGATGTCTCAAATTTAACTCTTTTTGAGATAGGAGGTATTGGAGACCCTTATGATCAGTATAAATGTGACACTTTTCGCCATAAAAGTAGTGTCTCTAGATTTTTATGGCAAAAACCATAGCAGCTAGCTCTAAATCGTGCATCGGATAATTGCGTCCATGCATTTTTAGCTGACAAGACGCATAACCGATCACTTTCTCATCTTGCATCAAAACACAGCTGAGACCGCTCAATGAAGCATCATTATATACCATAAAATCTTTTCTCAACTCTAGTAAAGTTAAAATCAGTGCTTCAGTCAAGATTTTCTTCCATTTAACAAAACTTTCTTGACATTGATCGTCCCAGACAAATTGAACATTCTTATGCAATAGATTTGTCATCGACAAAGCTATCTTCAAAAATTCATTTACAAATCTTCAGTAACAACTAGCTATTCCAAGAAAACTGTGAACCTCTAACACATTTCTCGTGCTTTCCACTGAACAATTGCCTCGATCTTTTTCGAATCAACTCTAATCCCATCTGCCGAGATAACATCCCCCAAGAACACAACTTCAGATAACCAGAATCCACACTTACTAAACTTTCCATATAACTACTTCTCTCGTAACACTTGCAAAACAATTCTGAGGTGCTGCTCAAGCTCAGATACAGATTTTGAATAGATCAAGATGTCATCAATAAAGACTACCACAAATTGATCTAAATACGGTTGAAAAATACGGTTCATGAGATCCATGAATGTCACCGAAGCATTCGTCAGCCCAAAAGGCATCACCAAAAATTTGTAATGACTATAACGTGTACGAAATGCAGTCTTTGGTACATCACTATCTTTTAACTTTAACTACCTGATCTTAAATCGATCTTAGAGAATACAAAAGCTCTTTTTAGTTGATCAAATAAGTCATCAATACGAGGTAGAGGGTATCGATTCTTAATCACCAACTTTTTTAATTGTCGATAGTCAATACAAAGTCGCATCGAGCCATCTTTCTTTTTGACAAAAAGCACTAGAGCTCCCCAAGGCGACATACTAGGGCGTATAAAGTTGCGATCTAGTAAATCTTACAATTGCACCTTTAATTCTTTCAATTCTGTGGGTGTCATACGATAAGGAGACATTGACACCAAAGTCATACTAGGAAAAACTTCAATTACGAATTCAACCTCCTGATCTATTGGTAATCTCAGTAATTCCTTGAGAAACACATCAGGGAATTCACAAACAGTTCAGATTTTACTACTCTAACTATCACTAGAATTCAAATAGATAACATAAGCTAAAAAAGCCTCACAGCCTTGATTGAGAAGTTTATTAGCTTTAATTGCTGAAATGATACGAGTTGAACCACTCGTTCGAACACCATTTACTTCAATCATATCACCATCCTCACTCTAAACAACAAACTTCTTTTTATGGCAAACCAGAATCACTCCGTGTTCCGTAAGTCAATCCATGCCCAAAATCATATCAAAGTCGCCAAACGGCATTATCAACAAATCAATAGGGAAGGTTATATTCTATATCACTAATGGGCATCTCCTACACACCTGATTCATTAACACAAATTATCCCAATGGACTAGACACTAATATCGATACTCTAGATGTCTCAAAATTTAAACTCCCCGACCTAACTAATTTAGTATTAACAAACAAATGCGAAGATTCCTGGATCAATCAAATCATAAACAGGTTTTGGATGTAATAAAAATATACCCATCACAACGTCATTAGCATTGCCATCCTCTCGTGTCATCACAACATAAGCTTAGGTTAGAACTCTGGCCTCCGACTTATGGGTAATAGCATCATTTCCCTTCCTAGCACCACCTCTCGAAAATGAACCACCATGACTCGACCCGCGACTCCTAGGTGCAAGCACAGACCTCTGAGAAGCAACAGAGGTAGCATTCTCATTATTCGGGCACTCTATACCCAAATGTTTCATGAATCCACAGTGAAAACAAACTCGAGTTAACTTTCAACATTCACCATGGTGCTTTTTCTCGCAATGTTCACAATTCAGAATATTAGTATCCACAGATAGACCTCACACACTACCCATAGACATCATCTATTATCAATCACTATTTCTATCAGGCTTGTCAGACTTAAAAGTCGACTTCCAGCTACCACGAAATTCTTTTGATCGCTTCAGTTGTGAATTTGAGCTAGCAGCTCTAGGACATTTTTCAACAGTACAAGTAGTCTCAGCCTTTTTATCAAAACCCAGAGCTTATTTTACCATTCTCACTCGTTCAACTAAATCAGCAAACCTAGTAATTCTATGTGATACTAACTGTACCCAAAGCTCATCGCGTAAACCACGCAAAAATTGCTTGCAACTTTCAATTTCAATCAGTACAAATTCAATGGTGTACCTACTAAATCGTGTAAACTCTCTTGCTCATAAACAACCACAAACATTCCACCTTATTTTAGCATAAAAAACTATTGTCTTCTATCTTCGATATAAAGTTCGCCAATATAATTCTTTTGCAATTCTTTTTGAAAAAATTCCCAATTAGCTTGATCTGTGGATACATTGTAACACCCCTAACCCGTATCCGTCAACGGAATAGGGCTACGAGGTATTACCGATCAATCACATCATAAAAGTACACATTCATACATTCATAATCAAAGTCCACACACATCAACCATATTGTTCCTTTTAAGATCCCACTAGACCTTAAAACATGCTTAGAAGAGGTTCGGGACTAAACCGATAACATTAGCAAACTTTAAGTTACTTAGAAAATTTTCAAACATATAAAGAGTAACACGCCTGTATGAATAGGCCGTGTGCCTCACACGACTACCAAACACACCCATGTCACAAGCCGTGTGAAACAGGGGATACATACTGACTTGCACTACGTTGCCGAGGACACACCCGTGTGCCAGGCCGTGTGAAATCTAAAGGGGTTACTGACTTGGGTCACACGGTTGACCACATGCCCGTGTGTCAAACCCGTATGCCTTTCGAAATGGCCACACACGCCCATGTGCCAAGGCTGTATGACTCACACGGCTAATAGACATGCCTGTGTGTCTAGACCATGCCAAAACTGTAGGGTATACTGATTTTAATTCGAAAGGCACCCTAGAGGATACACGACCGTGTAACATGACTGTATGTCGCACACGGCTGAGACACACGGTCGTATCTCTCCCCGTGTGGACAAAAATAGGCCATTTCCAAAGCCAATTTCCCACCCTATATTCATGTACACAAAGCAACCTATTTGAAACCATTACAACACATAAATTGGCAGCCAAACATACCAATTCATACACATATCATGCCATCTATACACAACCATTTCAACTATCCAATTCCACAACCAAAACTTACCAAATCTTTATACCAAAATTATTAAACTTGCATAACATCTATATGCATCCTATCATCACATTTTCACATATTTCATGTCACATAATTAAGCCGCACATAAGGCATCATATACATTAATAATTAACTTATCCAACACATTATTTAGGCCAATTCAAAAGACCAATATATATAACATTTCCAACCCAAAAGTAAGCCAAATCTCATGGCTCAAATCTTAACACAAAACATATCATCAATTCTCTAGCCTATACATGCCATTTACCATATTTACAAAGATTCAAAAATACCAACAAGTAGTCGATAGTGTAACGATGATTTCTGATGATCCCCGATATCCGAGCTAGCTTCGATGATCTATTAAACATGGAAAGAACACAAAAGTAGGCTTTATAAGCTTAGTAAGCCATATACAAAAAAAGCTATCATATAATCATATTCATATCAATTCAAATATATTAAACATAGCTTAACACATTCAATTATACAAACCTTTCCATTGTACACATATTCAATATCATCTTTGAATCCATCAAATAAGTAATTCATGTATAAACACATATAGATACACAAACCTTTCTCAATGCATAATTATTTACATTCACATGTAAGTTCATCAATTACTTCTCATCTCAATGTTCATATGAATCTTATACGTACCTGAATCACTTAGCTCATTCACATAATCTTTCTCAACTTGACTTTGCCCGTTGAACCATTCGAAATCGTTAAGGATACTCAGAAATCACATAAGCCCGTACTATGCCATGTCCCATATATAGTCTTACATGTAAATACGTATCGATGCCACTGTCTCAGACAGGGTTTTACACGAAATCATAATATGATGCCAGTGTCCCAGACATGGTCTTACATACAATCTCAATACAATGCCAATGTCCCAGACATGGTCTTACATGTAATCACATCTCGATAACCTAATGTCATGACATTCGTAGCCTATGCTATTCCTAAGGTTCGTATGGGACTTTCGAATATCGAAACTTATTCGTTCATTGCTCGTAATTACTCCTTCAATATTCACAACAATTCAATAACAACTAAACATATATAATTTAATTTAATTGCATTTATTTGCATATGAACTTACCTCAGAAATGAGAACGGCTAAACGAGTCGATTATTCTACAACCTTCGACTTTCCCCGATCTAATTCTGATTTTTTTCGTTCTTGATCTATATAAATTCAGATTTAACTAATTTAATCATACATTTATTCATTTCAATCCATAAACACATAATTAGGGCATTTTACACTTTAGCCCCTAAAATTTCATATTTTGACATTTTAGTCCCTATTTCATAAAATCACAAAATACACATAATTTCACATTTCTCATGCTTAGCCAAATTTTCATATAGTCTCTAGTAGCCCATAACTTTCACTTATTTCACATTTTAACCTTTCAATTTCTCATTTTCACAAATTAGCCCATAATAATCAAATTCATCAAAAATCCAAATACAAAGTATATTAACCCAACACATATATTTCATTTTTCATCAATTAACAACACAAAACTCATGGATTCATCCATGGCATATCTCAAAATCACCATCAATTAACTTTTAGCGTGCCACTTTTGTATTTTACGCGATTAAGTCCTTTTATTAAATTAACCACTTAAATGATAAAATTAGCACACGAAACTTTCACACATACATAATCACATGCTGTAAACACATAAATTAATATAAAAATTATTTTACGAACTCAAATTTATGGTCTCAAAACCACTATTCTGATTTAACTAAAATCGGGCTATTACATACATGGCGTATCACTGATTGCCACCAGGTATATGCTTCTCCTCCCAACAGAGAAACAACACAAATTACACTTTTACATGATTTGTATTCAAGTTGTTGCAAGACGCATTTAGTGGATTCAATCCAAACTTCAGCTGTTGAAGGATCAACTCTTTTCAAGCCTAAGAATTCGGTCACACCATATCTACATAACACTTTTATCGGAGCCCAACGAACAGTAGGTGTAGAGGCTGTAGCGGATGTAGTTCACACAACACGCTGAAGAGCATTAACTATAGCTTGAAGTAAATGTGAGTCACCTCCTCCCTCAGTATTACATCGCTCAACGTTAAGTTGTTGAGCACTAACTGGATTAATATTCGGTGTTACCGATTCGGTTCATTCTAATTCAAATGAAACATCATCTCTGGTATACATCTCTTGATTAACATCATTATTATAGTCATACAACATTTTCAACTATAAAATAAAAACAAATATATCAGCATCCAAATATCGACTCAACTATGGTATGTACCTCTAGACTCAATTTTAAGCTCGATTTAGTCCGAGAATCGACTAAACCTGTAAGCTCTGATAGCACTAAATGTAACACCACTAACTCATATTCGTTATCAAAATAGGGTTTTGGAGCATTAACGAAAAAACATAACCTAAATCATTCATTTCAAAACATTTCAATAATCATAATATAATCCATCATTAAACATGTTTATCATCCCTTATTCAAGCCCTTGAGGCCTTAGAATCACTTTAGAAACGATTTAGGACTAAATTGGAAATATTTGAAAATTTTAGGAAAAAGTTAAAAAAATTCAATTGTAGGGGTCACACACTCGTGTGGCCAAGCCGTGTAACTCTCTGACTTGGGTCACACGCCTATGTATATTACCTGTGTGTGACACATGCCCATGTATGTTGCCCGTGTGTGACACACGCCCATGTGGCCAGACCGTGTACACCCAAAAGTACCTTCAAACTCAAGTTTACCAATTCCTACTTGCTTGGGCATTAAGCAACTAAAAAACCATTTATTTAACCTATTCAAACCACAATCAAACATACTCAAAACATGCCAAAACAATCATCCAAAGTGCCTAACCAATTACCCTTATTGGTACCACAAGTTATATCATCAAAATATATCATCCATGCATCATTCAAATCAAGGTTTTAAACATGCCAAAATCAATCAATTTAGCCTAGCTTATAACTACCTAACACATCAAACTTAAAATTCACATATACCGAACAAGTCTTGGTTCAAACCAACATGTCAATTTATGGCTTTAAACACAAACATATACTATATATACTCAAACCAACATTATATTTTAACTCGATTACAAACCATTCACAAAATATTTATCAACTTAAGACATCCTAGGTACATTCCATCACAAAAGGTAAACTTACCACATTTGAGATCGGGATTATTGTTAGATGCTAAGTCTGTGATCAAAAGAGAAGTACCTAACCTACGCACGGAAAACAAAACCATACGCTGAGAAAAACACAGTGATATTTCCATAATCCAAACAATTAAAGACATAACGATACAAGAATGCATAATTTGAATTATACGAACATACTATTGTCTAAGCTTACAATTACCATATACCATCATTTCAAATTCATGCATATTTCCATATCATTTCATACTATACTAAATTTTCACATGCTATCATATTTGATTTGTTTAACAAATATCTCAATTCACATCACTTGCTACATAAATAACTTTTCACATATCAATCCACATTTCATTTAAACAATAGCATTATCCATTCCATATTCAATTCATGAGTACATAACTCGTATACTCTATTTGTTCACAACATATTTAACATTTCATTTTCAATTCACTATCTCATTTCCATTTCACATAACATGTCATTTCAATATCAATTATAGAACTTTATTATTTATTTACCCCTATTAACATAACTCAGACTCAGACGGATATACAGATCCAACCAACACACCAGTTTGGCACCTAATGCCTCATCGGATAAATCCAATGTAATAACTACACCCAGTGTTATATAAATTCATACTCAATGTCTCATCACTTAAACCAAAACAAATTGGCACCCAGTACCTCATTGACTCGAAGTCGAAGAAATCTCTGAACTCTTCCTATCCAATGGCATGCCATCCATATCTAACTCAGCCTAATACAATTAATAGGGTTTCATTTCAATTTTCAAATACAACCAATATCCAATTCTCATATTTGCATATTATCACATTAACACATATATTCATTTTAATTCAAATAATCAATACATTCATAATGTATATACCAATTCAATCCATTTCAATGAACTATAATTTCAATTCACTATCAAAGTGTCAAAATACTAACCTCAACCACTTACCATATGCATTAACTCAAAATACAACAATTAACAACTAAGTTCGAATTATAGAAATATAAACAGTGGATTTCGAGCTATTCAACGTCGATTTTATTTTTCCCCTTTTTTTGTCGAGGATTTTGGTACAACATTAGCTACGAAATTAAAACAATTAAAATTCATCAATACAGCACAATTCAATTTCACATTGAATATTTTAATTTTTACTCAATGTTTGCTTAAATTCCAATTTAGTCTCTAAACCGAGATTATTTTTTATTCTTCATATTTAACCCTATATTTTTATACTAATTTTATTTTAAGCTAAATTTAACTCCCTATTTTCAATTAAACCCTTAAATTTTAAATTTTTCACCAATGTTAGTTCAGCCAGAATCGAGTAAAGAATTCGTAATTTATAGTGATGCATCGCTGAACGGTTTGGGCTGTGTTTTGATGCAGGAAGGAAAAGTCATAGCTTATGCCCCGAGACAATTGAAGCAACATGAAAAGAACTATTCGACACACGATCTAGAATTGGCTGCTATTGTGTTTGCGTTGAAGATTTGGCGCCACTATCTATTCGGTGAGAAATGTCACGTTTATTCCAATCACAAAAACTTAAAATATTTGATGACTTAGAAAGATCTGAATCTACAATAGCGGAGATGGCTAGATTTGCTAAAAGATTACGAGTTAGTGATTGACTACCATCCGGGAAAAGCAAATGTTGTTACTGATACTTTAAGTCGAAAATCTTTGTTTGCTTTACATGCAATGAATGCTCAGTTGACTCTATCGGATGATGGCTTGATTGTAGCTGAATTGAAAACAAGACTATTTATATGTGCTGCTCAGAGAGTTGATAATGAAATAATAGCAAAAAGAGCTCAGTGTGAATTGAATTCTGATTCAAAATTTAGAGTTGATAATAATGATTGTTTGAGATTCCGAGGTAGGATTTGTGT
Source organism: Gossypium longicalyx (assembly GCA_025698465.1). NCBI lineage: Eukaryota > Viridiplantae > Streptophyta > Magnoliopsida > Malvales > Malvaceae > Gossypium > Gossypium longicalyx. The sequence goes on along the minus strand of CM046999.1, from coordinate 37,136,684 downwards.
GTCGAGAAATCCAGAGCTGATTCAGATGATTTTGAACGAAGCTCACAATAGTCTTTTATTTGTTCATCCGAGAAGTATGAAAAAGTATAATGATTTGAAACAGCTATACTGGTGGCCTGGAATGAAAAGAGATATTTCTAAATTTTTTTCGAAATGTTTAATCTTTCTGCAAGTTAAAGTTGAACATCAGATGTCTTCGGTTTGTTCCAACTAATCATGATTCCGGAGTGGAAATAGGATAAAATAACGATGGATTTTATTTCGGGTTTAACCCTATCTCTGAGAAAGAAGGATGCAATTTGGGTTATAGTTAATAGATTGACAAAATTAGCTCATTTTGTTCTGGTTCGAATAGATTACTCGCTTGATAAATTAGCTGAATTATACATTTCCAAAATTGTGAGATTGCACGAGGTGCCACTGTCTATTGTGTTAGATAGAGATTCGAGATTCACTTCGAGGTTTTGGAAGAAACTACAAGATACTTTAGGTATGAAATTGTATTTTAGTACTACTTTTCACCAGCAGATGGATGGTCAATCCAAGTGGATTATTCAGATACACAAGGATATGTTGAGATGTTGCATTCTTGAGTTTAAAGGTTCGTGGGAACAGTATTTGCCATTGATTAAATTCGCGTATAATAATAGTTTTCAATAGAGCATTAAAATGGCACCATACGAAGCCTTATATGGCTGAAAATGTTGTACACCTTTGTATTGGATTGAACTCAGTGAGAATAAGATTCATAGGGTCGATTTGATTAAAGAAATTGAATAGAAAGTAAAAGTGATTCGTTAAAGTTTGAAAGCAGCATCAGATCGTTAGAAATCATATGCAGAATTGAAACGAAATGATATTGAGTTTTAGATTGGGGATAAAGTATTTTTGAAAGTATCTCCGTGGAAGAAAATACTCCGATTCGACAGAAAAGGCAAATTGAGTCCGAGGTTCATTGGACCGTTTGAGATTATTGAGCATATAGAGCCGGTTGCTTATAGATTGTTGTTACCACCTGAGTTAGAAAAGATTCATAATGTGTTTCATGTATCAATTCTTCGACGATATCGATCTGATCCCTCGCATGTGATTACTCCGTCTGAAATAGAAATTCAATCTGATATGACATGAAGAAGAACCGATCAGTATCTTAGCTCGCGAAGTTAAAGAACTGCAAAATAAGAAAATTTCATTAGTAAAGGTAATGTGGCATCGACACGGTGTTGAAGAGGCTACGTGGGAGCCCAAGGATGCTATGAGACAGCAATATCTGAATCTGTTCAATGGTAAGATTTTTGGGGACAAAAATCCCTAAGAGGGGAGAGTTGTAACTGCCTGGTTTAGACCCTAGTCAGAATAGTAGTTTGGGGACCACAAATCTAAGTCAAAAAATATTTTAATATTATTTTTTGTGTTTATTGTATGTTAATTTATATGTGTGAAAGTTTCGTGTGAAAATTTTATTGTTTGTGTGTTCGATTTGATAAAAGGATTTAATCGCGTAAGGTGCAAAAGTGACTTGTTAATAGTTAAAAGTGTTTAAATGCTATGTTTTGTGAAATGTGAGGTCCTTATTATGTAATTGGACCATGGATAGTGGGATTGGTCATAAATGACCTTAAAATGGATGAATTATAAGTTATTAAGCCAAGGGTAAAATAGTAATTGATGTTTTAAGGTTAATTAATTAAAACAAACAAATTAAATTCATCATTTTCTTCATTCATCAACCGAAAATAAAAAGAAAAGAAAATTAAAAGACCAAACTAGGGTTCAGCATTCATTTTTCTCAATTAAGATCAAGAAAAGAGGAACTCGGACTTATATCGAGGCAAGAACAAAGTACTTGATTAATCGGCTAGTTTCGTTGTTTCTACGACCGAGGTAAGTTCATAGGTGTTAATTTCATTATAAATGAATATTATATTCTTTAATATTGCATAAAATGTGTTTATGAGATTGCGGATAATGTTTGAATTGTGAATACGACTATACAAAAGTGTTCGACAATGAAATCGACAAGCGAAACTTTTCGGTTAAACTTTAAGTGTAGTGATGATGATAATGTAATGTTAATAAGTTAATGCATTGGCTTTGGACCATGATATCGGCACTTCGGGTGTGAATAATACCTTGATTTGGCTACGAGCCATGATATAGGTATTTTGAGAGAAGTTATCTTGATTTGGCTACGGGCCATGGTATAAGTACTCCGGGATAAGTTACCTTGATTTGGCTACAGGCCATGGTATAGGTACTTATCAATTGTGATTTGTGAGTGTCCGATTTCTATCCTTAATGGTTCAACGGATAAAAGAATGACTTGTTTAAGAAAGAGATTATTACGAGGTGGTACAGGTATGTACGGAACCTATTTGAGCATTACATTGAGAAAGATCAATGAAATGATGATGAATCATGTTTTGAGACATGATAGGAAGATTTGTGTAAATGAGATGTTGATTTGGCAATGTGTACATGATTGAATTATATTTGTTTGATGATTTGAATTTCTCAACTACGAACTTACTAAGCCGTGAAGCTTATTGTGTGTTATTTGTCTTTGTTTTTTTTAGATAATCAAAGCTAGCTTGGACTCGGGATCGTCAGAAGCATCGTCACACTATCAATCAATTGTTGGTACATTTGAAGTTTGTATATATGGTATATGGCATGTATAGGCTAGTGTCATTTCGTATGTTTTGAACTATGATGTTAGCCATGTGATTTGGCTTGTTAATGATGTAAATGTTGATATGTTTTAGCCATTTAAGTTGGCTTAAGTTAGATGCTTGATAAGTGATATATGTGATGCTAATAATGTCTTTATATGTTGGCCTGTTTTGATATGTTTGCCTTAGTGGTGCATATAGTTAAATGGATGTTGTTTTAGTTAGTTATCAATGTTTGAGTAATGGTAAATTGTGATGGTTTTGGTATAATAATGTTATAGGATTTAAATGTGGAATTGAGTAGTTGAATTGGTTGATGATAGATGGCATGACATGAGTATGAATTGGCATGGTTTTAATTGCTTAAAGATGTATTGAAATGTGCTATTTTGGTTACTTTGTGTATTTGGGAGTAGGGTGACAAATTGGCTTCACAAATGGATTATTTTTGTCCATACGGGCAGAGATACAGGCGTGTGTCTCGGCCGTGTGTGACACATGGTCATGTTACACGGTCATGTGTCCTCTAGGGTAACCCTACAATTTAAAGTCAGTCTCGAGAACGGCCTAGGGACACAGGCGTGTGGTTAGCTGTGTGACCCAAGTCAGTTTCGACCACGACCAAGGCACACGGGCATGTCTTTGGCCGTGTAGATAAGTCAGTATGTATGCCCTGTTTTGTCACGGCCTAGACATATAGGCATGTCTAATGTCGTGTGAAGGACACGATCTGTTCACATAGGCGCGTGACCTCTGTAACTTTGAAAAATTTGTTAAGTTTTAGAAAAATTTTGTATGTGCTCGGTTTAGTCCCAACCCTTCCTAAAGCATGTTTAAGCTCTTGTTGACCTAAGAAAGGGACTTTGTAACACCCCAAACCCGGCCGAGACATTATGGCCGAATCTGGCAGTGTCACATAAAGGTGTTTTTCACAAGATAGGATACCGTTGAAAGCACGTTTTATATTAAGCCTCTTTGTGACCTTAATGAGTTTTTAGGTTGTCTTGTTCATTGATAAAACTCAAGTTGTATAGAAAATTGTTAAGCATATTAAATTGTCATTAATTTTGAAAACGTTCTTTCTTGCGGAAGCTAATAAAACTTGTTACATAAATGTGGTGTTTTGAAAAAAATTTATCTTTTAAAAACTTGCGTCCTACTGCTAGCAGGTAAAAATCAAAATTTAAAACCCAAATTAAAAGCTAAAACTTTAAAGCAACCTTATTACATAAAATACCCAATTTTAAATTGCTTTTAAATTAAAATCTAATAAGAAGCCCATGCAGCTATATGGCCCCTTTTGAGTCCCTTGCAGCACTGACCTGCCTAAGACTGGGGATTACCTGCGCAGTTAAATAGAAAGGTGAGTTTACGAAAACTCAGTGTGTAATCGCTAATCATCAAACAGTCAATCATGCAGTAGGCAATTACAACCTGGGCCTAAGCCCATATCAATAACAGATCAGTTTCAGTTAGGGCCTTAGCCCATTTAGTAAATGATTTGATCTTTGGCCTTAGCCCATTTCAATAATGAGAATGATGATAAAGTATGCATACAGAGATTCTACCCAACTAGCCTCTACACTCCACTCCGTCCAGCCCTACACTCCATGTGGGGATAAAATCAACCCACCCATCCCTACACTCCAAAATATAACACTGGTTATGGCATTAAACAATGTTTGCAGTAGAGTTGCCAGTACAGTACACTTCCTCCAATCAATAATAAGCCCATTGCATGTAATATGTCATGCGTCGTGGCATAATATCATACATGAATGCAATATATATGAAATGGCATGCTCGAATATAGTCATACACATTACAGGGGCAAATTAGTCATTTTACCTCATAGGGAATAACAGTCATTTCACCAATTTGGGGTCTAAATATACTTATTGACCCAACAGTAGGTCCACAGTCATCTCGGGCAACCCATGCAACCTTAACAATCAAACAGTGAAAATGGGCCCAAGGCCCAGCCCACATGCCCGTGTGACCCACTTAACCCAGAAATGGCCTTCGCCATATAACTACACAGCCTGGCCAAACATTCTCCAAACTTTTGTATGGTTTACCCATGTGCGGCCCACAGGCACGTGGGGCCCACACAGCCTATTTCAGCCCATCATGGCCTAAATCAGCCTTAGACCATGAAATCGTTCATGGTCGTCCTTAACAATCTTACGCCCTCATTTAGACTTTTAGACTACCACCCGAGCCAGCGTACGCTCGTATAGTGCCGACGGTCTCCTATTTCGGCCTTTGCCGATTGACGAATATAGTAGTGTGGTTACACACCTGTTTACGAAAACGTGCGAATAGCCCACGAGCACCAACCTACATTCAATCAAGGTATTCCGTAAGTCGCTTGATAATAGGGTTAATCACCCTTTTTCTATTACTTAACTCAAAATAATATTTGATACTTGCCTTGACTAAAAGAGTGTGGTTTAGCCCGTTTAAACCGTTGACGAAGGTTGATTACACCTTCCTTATCGTGTAGTTGAATTATCAGCGAAATATATTAATGATGATTGCACAAACACATGACTTGAATCAATATATTGGCTTATTGAAAACACAAAACCAGAGATAGGGGAAAATAGGGCAATCAGCCAACACCTACATGTACAAGTCACGCTCTAGTTGAACACAACACTTGCAACGAACGTTACCTTTGATCGAGTGATGAGGGAAAGGTTTTGACTGCTTCCGTATTTATTTGCAAACTCCTTCACTCCTAGAAAAATTCTAGAACTAGAAAGAAACACCACTCATAAGAAAAGGAAGATAAGAATTGGCAATAAGAGAAAGGAGTATTTGGTTTAAACAGTGAGAAAGTACTTACCGATTTGTCAGCGACAAAAGCCAAACCGCAATTGAAAGGGATGGAGTATTCGGCCTGGCTACCAAATAGAAAGAGACAATAAGAGGAACGGTTTGGAGGGAGAAAAGAGAGAACTGTGCAACCAAGCCGAGGCCAGACTTACAAAAATACAGACTCAGTCACTTGTACTCACCCCAAAATTGACAGAGAGTAAAGGGAAAAAGATTGGCATAGTGAAGGTAGAAGAAGTAGCAGTATTCGGTCAAGAAGGACCAATTGAGAGAGAAGGAGGGGATATGTAATCAGTCAAGAGGAAGTCAATTGATAAAAAAAAAGGGAAAGAAAGAGAGAATCGATCAACAAGTAAGGCTAAAACCCGAAAAATTTTGTAAGAGGGAAGATGAGGGATATACGGCCAAGGAGAAGAAAACTGATTGGGAAAAGAAAGTGAAAGAAAAGAAAATTGATAGGTTGGTGGACTGGAGAGAAAAGAAAGTGAAAAGAAAAGAAAATCGATAGGCTAGTGGACTGGAGAGGAGTTAGATTGAAATAAACTAGAACCGAAGGTACTCGAAAAATCAAAAGCAATACACAACTTTCAAAAACAAAAGGTACAAAGAACAAAAGTTGACAAAACCCGAAATGGAGAGGAAAACTACCCTACTCAAGGCCGAAATCCTGCATGGTTAAAACACCTATTCGGCTACAACTCCTCAACCTTTTAATCCCACATAATCCTCCTAAAATCACTCCCCCATTATCTCCTCAACCAAAAAATTCAAACTTTACTCAACTCAGCAGAGTTTCGGTCAACCCCAACTTCCTACATGACAAGAGAAGCAAAATAAAACACCTTTGCGCATAGAAGGATTCGAACTCAAGACCTTTAGGCATCACAACATGCCACTTACCCCTTGACCAGTAGGCCTTTTCTGTCGTGCAACACTCACATTAATTTATAAGCCTACTAACTAAAATAGAGGGGTTTACTACTTAAAAACAAAACTTTTTGCAAAAGCCCAAGCTTGAACCCAAGACTTCTCAAACACTCCTCAGGATACTTAACCACTAGAACAAGTATGAATTAATGCCACAATCATACAAAAGCAATTATTAAAGAATTGAGGCGTTACAGACTTTATAATGATGTTTGACTATGATGCTATGATGTGTGGATGATGTATGTGAAGTGATCATAAAATGTGCCGATACGTCTGGTAATACCTCTTAACCTAGTCCGACAACAGATACGAGTTAGAGGTGTTACACTCAAAGCCCAGTTTGACGAAATGCTTATAGGCTTTCTACAGATAAAGTTCAAAAATGTGGGGCCGAAGAGTTTCGCAATAAAGTGGGTGATGATTCGTCCAGAGCCGAATGCTGGTTAGAGCATACGCAGAGAGTTTTAAATAAGATGTTGTGTCTTCCTGAGGATTGTTTGATATGCACAGTATCGTTGTTAAAACAGGAAGCTTTTCACTGGTGGTTGACTTTATTAGCCATGGTACTGAAAGAGAGAATTATTTGGGATTTCTTCCAAACTGAATTCCAAAAGAAATACATCAATAAACGTTATTTAGACAAGAAGAAGAAAGCATTCCTTGAGTTGAAGCAAGGGACTAGATTGGTTGTGGAATACGAGAAAGAGTTTGTTTAACTCAGCAAATATGCTCGTGAGATCATATCGACTAATGAGGAAATATGTATTTGCTTTGAAGATGGATCGAATGATGAGATTAAAATGCATGTAGGTGTAATAGAATTACGTGAGTTCATAGTTTTATCTGATCGGGCTCAGAAAATAGAAGAAATTTCTAATCATAAGAAACAAAACAATCGAAAGTTTGAAACATCAATAAGCGAAATATACCCCGTCGAAGAAAATGAAAGAATTTAATAGCCATTTTTCAGCACTATTAGGGTTTTCTAGAAGAGATCGAACAAAATAGAGTAATGTGAGACCATTGACAACTTCAATGGCCAGTGCTGGTAATGTACGAAATTTGAACAAACTCAAATACAACCATTGTGGTCAAAATCATTTTAAGGTGTGCAGGTTAAAAGAAGGGTCATGTTTTATTTGTGGATCTCCAGACCATTATAAAAAAGATCGTCCAAACGCATCTGACTTGAATAAAGATCAAAATGTGAACTAGTTATTACTTCTACAAGAGGTAGATGGTCGAGAAATAGTGGCACGGCTGGAGTTAGTAGAAATAGAACAAAAGACACAACAGTTCGATCTGAAGCTCAAACTCTTGCCAAAGCTTATGCAATTTGTGCACGAGAGGAGGCATCGGCTTCTAATGTCATTGTTGGTATATTTTCTATCTTTGATGTTATTGTGTGTACATTAATTGACTCTGTGTCGACACATTCATATATATGCACTACATTAGTAATGGAATAGACTTTATTGGTTGATTCAACTAAATATGTTGTTAAAGTAACAAACCTTTTAGGTCAAAGTGTCATAGTTGATCTAGTTTGATTTCCACTGAGAATTTAGGGCTACGACTTTTCTGCTAATTTGATGTTATTTCCTTTTAATGAATTCAATGTTATTCTGGGAACGGACTAGTTGATAGTACATGATGCAATAACGAATTGATTTGAGATGTTAGAATGGTGAATTGATTTCTATTGAATCCGATAGACCTGATTTTGTTGCAAATATGGTATCGGCAATGACTGCATAGAAATTGATCCAAAAAGGTTATGATGCATTTCTAACTTATATTCTGGATTCTAGAGTATTAAAAATGAAAATTGATCAAGTACCAGCGATATACAATTTTATCGATATTTTTTCTAAGGAATTGTCGGGATTACTGCAAGAATAAGAAGTTGAGTTTGCTATAGAGTTAGTGCCTGGGACTGCTCCGATCTCGATTACTCCATAAAAATAGCTCTAATTGAATTAAAAGAACTAAAAGCATAATTACAAGAATTGATTAACAGAGGATTTATACGACCGAACATGTCACCCTAGGGCGCACCTATTTTGTTTGTGAAAAAGAAAGATGGGTCAATGAAATTGTGAATAGATTATCGACAATTGAATAAAGTTACAATAAAGAATAAATATTTGTAGCCTCGTATAGACGATTTGTTCGATCAATTGAAAGGTGCTGTAGTGTTTTTAAAGATTGGCCTTCTATTTGGTTAGTAACAGATGTGATTCAAAGATGTTGATATGTCAAAAACAACATTCAAAACCCATTATGGACACTACAAGCTTTTAGTGATACCTTTCGGATTGACTAATTTCCCTGCAGCATTTATGGATCTGATGAATCAGGTTTTTTAGCCACTTCTTGATAGATTTCTTGTTGTTTTTATTGACGATATTCTAATTTATTCCAAAAACAAATCCAGACATACACAACATTTGAAAATCATATTACAGGCTTTACATGAGAAACAACTATACACAAAGTTTAGTAAATGCTAGTTTTGGCTTAGAAAAATCCTTGAACACATTCTAGAACTCCTTGCAAGTCCCAATCGTAGCCTGACCACACTTTTCATCTGTGGACTTACGCCTCTACCAAAGAAAAAAAATCAATAAAATATCTAGCAGTTGTATTTACCTTAGTATCATCATCCTTGATTCCCACGGTAATGAAGTATTGCTTCATCTCACACAAGAATTTATCCACTTCCCTTGCGGATCTTATCCCTTGAACTTCTCTGGTTTGGGGACATCTATCTCGCGGTTGAGTATTGCATCCAACACTCATTTACCGACGGTGGCTCAACTCATAGCAAGGTCTCCTTCGAGCTCCTCAATTCTGGTGTTCAAAGCCCTCATTCTGTCTATTATTTCTTCCTTTAAAGCTATCACCCTGGTCTCGAGAGTATCGTTCCTCACTGTCAACTTATCCATAGTAAAATTGAGCCTCCCTCTCATCATTTCCACATTGGAACTGAGAGCTCCAACACAAATTCCCTAAAATGCTCCTTTATTGAGTCTAGCCCATTGGCGCATCCTTCGACTTCCTCTAGTGCCTCCCTCATGTCCCCTATGGACTACTCGAGATTGACCACTCGACCTTCCAAAGCCAACAGTATTTCCCTCAATCGACTTGTTTTTCTAGCCCTCCCACGAGTTCCCATTGGCTCATTCTGATTAGCTACTTCTTTAATGATGCCTTCGAAACCTTGGCTCGAATACCAACTGTCACGAGTTTAGAATTTTATTCTGGCAAACCACGAGAACTTAGACGATTTCTTTTTGGAAATGTGCCCATATTGTAGTAAACACGTAACTATTTTCTATTTATTTGAATGATGAATAAATAAATAAAGTTAATTTCACATTTCACTATTATGTCTTTTGTATTTATGTCTTTTATATTTTTCATGCATAACAAAATTGTGACAGCAATATTAGCTCATTGGTTGTCTAAGTTCAAACTAAAGACAAGTGGCATTTTAAGAATGTTTACATTGTGAGAAAGACAACTTATTTCATTAGATAATCTAAATAAATCCATAATTCCGTAAAAGAATCAAAGTGAGCATTTGATTCAAATACTGAGAAGGATTATTATGTTGTCTATAATTCCAATTGGGGAGATGGCTAGTCTTAGCTATCGGAGCAATTGACTCTACGAGTAGAGATATAAATGTATTCATTGGTAGAATAACACATTAGATTGGACCCAAGATGAATTAATTCTGAATCTGTTTGTGAATTAATTCACTTGTGACATTAATGGTGTGATTTACCTAAATCCTGAGTTAGTCACTGACCATGCTTATGCAACTCATGTGCTTTGATATAAGTAGAGGCTTATGCTCTAAAAATGATCGAGCCCATAGCCAGTATGTTAGGTACATGACTCGTGTATGGCATGGCTTTACTAGAAATAGTGGAATTCATAGCTCAATTAAAGAGTTAATGATATGCTCTGATTGGCATTGTCTGGGTTGATAAATATAGAACGTGGCCATAGGTTGCTTGTTCTCAAACAAGCAATTTATCACATTCATTTGTTGACAGTGCTCATATTAATTATTAAGAAGACACAATGCTGAAAATGAGATAAAATAGGATTGTATTGAGTGAACGAATTTAACTTAAAGGAATCAAGGATATCATATGAAGGTAACACACACATGTCGAAGACATTGGACAAAGCAATTAGATGAATTGCTTTCGTAAAGAGTATACAATAAGGAGTTCTCAATCATAATACTTCTTACAGACTGACTCCATGATTAAGTAATTGCAAATTATCGGAACGGTGCTTCTGGACATAATTGCAATCACTAGAGCCTAATTGTATATGTTCGTTTGGTCCCTCCACTAGCTCAACAAAAGCTCGATCGGACTGCATTTGAATCAAAAAAAAATTCTATGACTTTAGGAATAATTTAATTGAGTCGATTTATTCAATGTGGAATTAAATTAGGTGGTCGTGAGAATTGTTCAATTAGAGAATTTGATTAAAAATTTCCTTAAAAAATTAATTTGGAAAATCTAAGTTATTTTTGAAAAAATTAATTTTGATAAAGTAAAATTAAATCAATTAAAATTAATATGATATTTTTAAAATTTAATTTTTAGGTCAGAAAATTGGCCCAATGGGTAATTGAACTTAAAAATTAGACATGAGATCGTAAATTGGGCCTAGGAGCCCAAAACTGAGACCAAGACTCAAAATATTGGTCGAACAGGGTCCGGTATGTAAAACCAGGCCGACGGTCCCACCAGTGGCTAGACTGGATAGGTCAAGTCATCATTGACCCGGACTGAATAGGCAGCAGCCAATCGACTCGAATGCCATAAGGGTGTTGCACCTGCACCTTTTGGTCGAACGACGTCTAGTATGTGAAACCAGGCCGACGGTCCAACCAGTGGCTAGACTGAACAGGTCAAGTCATCATTGACCCGGATCGAATAGGCGGCAGCCGGCTCAGATGCCATAAGGGTGTCGCACCTGTACCACTAGACACAGTGGTGCCGGTGGTGGTTGGTCATCGGTGATTGAGCAATGAAAGAGTTACAATCCTATTGCAACTCTACCAGAAAATTTGATTTCAGATTAATTATTCCAAAAATAATATTACTTTAATAGTTTAATATGAAATTTGATTTAATACTTATTTTAATATTATTTTATTAATCTAATATTAAAGTGATTATCTTAATATTAAAGCGATTAAGTTTAATCATAGTTGAACTCTCTAAACTCTCCCTATATAAAGAGAGCATTGGGTCAATATTTACACACACTTGAATTTAAGAGAAAGTTGTACAGAGAAAATTCTCTTAAGAAATTATTCCAGAAAATTTCTAAAGCTATTTTTTATTTACAAATTGACCCAAAAGTTTAGAGAAATTACAAAATTATTCCACTGGTAATTTTTGTGGAAAAATTTCTGATTCGAAGCAAGCCTACACTCGGTAGACGTGAGCTTGAGGATAATAGAGAAGACTATTCAGTCGAAGCGCTCAATTTTGAGTAAGTGTTTATTACTTTGGATATCATATTTAAAACTCTGCTTTTTCCTTATATTTATTTTCCGCTATGTTTTCCAAACTTGTTTTTCCAACAATTTCTTAGGTTCAAATCCTACCTAAGTCAGCCTACTCTCGAAAAATGGGAATTCTTGTAAAAATTCTCTAAGACACCGAAACAAAGTAGTAGCAAACTTGAAATGAAAGAGCAAAGGACGAACAAAAAATCCAAAGAGAAATATTGCACACCAAGTGTTTGAGTAAATGCTCTAAGTTTATTCTTTAACTCAATAATGGAATATAATAGATGATTACAATGAGGGGGAAGCTCTTCATTTATAGTTGAGCTCCTCCAAACCCAATGGTACAGCTAGTTTTACATTGACAGATGAGATCAAAATATATCTACAATTAAGGGATTTACATGCTCTTCAAAGATTAAAAAATCAAATCTTATCATATTACAATCTTTTAAGATTACTTCTCATATTTACCAACGTAACCCTAACTTTCCATGAGTGCTTCATTGGGGCATCAAGGTTTCAAGTAGATAGGCATCTCCACGTATTCTGCGAATCAAGCCAATTCCAGTGGATCAAATGAGCCATAGTTAATCACTTGACTGCCATGAGACGCTCTTTATGCATTAGTCATAGACTTTGAACCACGATTCATGACACTTAACCCTACTTGTGGAGTTAAAAAACTCCACTGGCAATATGAACATAATATTACCCCTCAATTCATTGGTTTAAAATATTCAAAAATATTAAAATAAATCTTTTTATCTTAAATTTAGTTATTTAAATTTTATTTTATCGTAATATTCATATTATTTTACCTAAATTTTACTATTAACCTAAGTTTAAAGTATTAGAATGATTTTTTATCTATTTCTTAAATAATTGAATTTTAAAATAAAAATGAATTACATTATCACTTTTTTCATATAAAATAAAAGCTCCCAATTTAGGATATAATTTGAAATACTACAAAAATGTAACTTGTTGAGATAAGTTTAGTGGTTTAAAATATACTATTCAAAAATATTAAAAATAAATATTGTGTTAGGATGACAAAATTTTACTATTAACGTAAGTTGTTTAAAATATTAGAATGATTTGTTTAAAAAATCAAAATTAAATTTTTATCTAATCCTTATATTTTAAAATTAAAAATGAATTGTGTTATCATTATTTTTCTATCCAATAAAATCTCTATTTTGATTTTCTTTACTAATATATATACCTCATTTTCCAATTCCATTTTAAATTCTTGTTTGCCAATAAAAACCCTAATTTCTATTGTAAGCTAAAATATCAATGTTGAGGTGTGTCTTTTGCCCACACTACTATTTAAAATTTAGTTTTGGATATTTTATTTGTATTCGAAGTCAAAATAATTTTTTAGAGGCGAAATAAAATTTTAATTTTTTATAATCTATATCTTTATAAATTTTAAAAAATTAAATTAATATTTTATAATTTTTGAGAAGTCCAAAATATAATTTTATCTTTATTAATTTAAAATTTTTAGAGAGCCTAATTTTAAGGGGTCTCGATCTCTGCCAGCCCCCTAAATTTACCCCTATAAGTCTAAAATACAATTTTATTTTTATTAATTTAAAATTTTTAGAGAGCCTAATTTTAAGGGGTCTCGACCTCTGCCAGCCCCCTAAATTTACCTCTATATCATATTAGTCATTACCAGAATTTTTCAAGTAGATGTTTCCAACAGATATCACCATGTCTCTAATAGTTTGCATACAAATTTTTAATATATCTTTAAGTAACTAATTTATTATAGTTTAAATTAAACATAAATGTCGAAACCATTTTTTTGAAAACGGGAAATCAACTTTTGAAAATGAAAAGTTGGGAGTCTCCACCAATCGTTTTTAATAGGGTGTGATTGGATCACCTCAAAACACGGTCGTTTTTAATAAATAAATAAATTTTTCAAAACGACGATTTTGGTCTGCGAAAATAGAAAACCGGTTCGGGAGTCAGTTACGTACGAGGAAGGATTAGCACCCTCGACACGCCCAAAATTGGTACTTGATTGATTATTTAGTGTCTTAATGTCGAAAATTAAAGATTTGGACAGAGCTTAAAACGCAATCCTCCTTTTATTGGCTTTTAAAACATTTAGGTTAGTCAAATGTGTATTAAAGACCATCTCACCTCAAGGTAAAACATTACATCCAGTACGTTAGGACACAACATTTTTTACCCTCAATTGTGAGCTTGCCTTTAAAACATGCGTTTTAGCCTTAAAAGGATATTCAAATATTCCAAACAAACAAAGAAAGCGAAACCCAGTACGTTAGGGTACGATTCTTCGAATTCTTTAAATACCGAACATTGCCTTTATTTTAAAAAATTTTGAGAGAAGATTAATGGATAAATGAATTAAGGACATAGATTTTTTTTAAAATGATGATAATAGACAACATGAAAATAATAATATGAGAATAATGCTAACCATATATAAATAATAAAAAATAATAATAATAGTAATTAATTGAAATAATTAATAAAACAACAGTAATAATAAATACAATAATGTAATAAACATTGTGCTAATAGTATTAATAATAATATTAAAAACATGATGATAATAACAAAAAATATGTTGTGATAACATTAAAATATGGGGATAATAGTAAAAAAATTAGAATAACAATGTTAAATTAGTAATAGTGAGAAATAATAAAGAATAATAATTTGATATAAAAATGGTAACCGATAATAAACAATGGTATAAAAAAATAATATAATAAATCTATGTATAATAGAAATTTATATTTAAAATAATTAACTTCGCTTAAAAATATATATATTTACATAATAAATATATAATAATAAATAAATAATATAATAATGTGAAACATAACTCAAATTAATTAAATTAATAGAAAATAATAATAAAAACAAATATAAAAATAATGAGAATAAAGCTCAAATTAATTAATTTAACAGTAAAATAACAAAAATAAAAAAGGGGTTAAATTGAATTAAAAATGAAAACTTTGGGGCCAAATCAGAAAGGAAATAAAATCAGAGATAAACTCCCTCTCTTTTCCCTTCTTTCGTTTGTGTAAAGAAAAAATGTGAACGCCAAAGTAAACAAAATTGAATAATAAAAAAAGTTACCTAAAAAATCTTATTTGTATTCTCTTTGATTTCGTATGTGTATTCTCTCCAAAAAATTCCCCCCTTACAATAGTTTTTCCATGTATTCTCTAAAAAATTCCTCCCCCTTTACAATAGTTTTTCCATGACTTTTATAGCCAAATTTTACAACTTATAGGTAGTGGGGGTGATGGAGGTAGTGGGGGTGATGGAGGTAGTGGATGGTTTAGTAGGGTGTGGGGGTGATTGAGGTAGTGGATGGTTTAATAGGGTGATGGAGTTAGTGGTCGGTTTAGTGGGGTGTTTAATTTGGGCTGGTTTGATTGGGCCGGGCAGAAATTTGGTCCTACAGCTGCCCCTCTTTGCTCATTGTCGTGTAACGAGAATAGAGCAAAGATTTTAGAAGGGCCAAATTTTCCTGGGCTGGCTGAGTCTTGTCTTCTTCGCCGCAACCCACCGCACCTTATTGCTTCAAAACACTCCGTTGCTGTTTCACAGAGATGTGATCTGCTGTAATTTGATCTGCTTTACTCCTGCTCAGTAAAGATAAGATCTGGTATATTTAACCTGCTCCACTCCTGCTCAGTGAAGATAAGGCTGGTGGCTGAAATCTGCTCCATTGCCGATACATAGAGATAAGATTCACCAAAATTTGATCTGCTCCGCTCCTGCTCAGCGAAGATAAGATCTAGTATTTAGCCTGCTCCACTCCTGTCCAGTGAAGATAAGGCTGGTGGCTGAAATCTGCTCCATTGCCGATACATGGAGATAAGACTTGCCAAAATTTGATCTGCTTCAGTCCTGCTCAGTGAAGATAAGATCTGGTATGTTTAGCCTGCTCCACTCCTGCTCAGTGAAGATAAGGCTGGTGGCTGAAATCTGCTCCATTGCCGACACATGGAGATAAGATTCACCAAAATTTGATATGCTCCACTCCTGCTCAGCGAAGATAAGATCTAGTATTTAGCCTGCTCCACTCCTGCTCAGTGAAGATAAGGCTGGTGGTTGAAATCTGCTCCATCGCCGGTACATGGAGATAAGATTCATCAAAATTTGATCTGCTTCACTCCTGCTCAGTGAAGATAAGATCTGGTATTTAGCCTGCTCCACTCCTGCTTAGTGAAGATAAGGCTGATGATTGGAATCTGCTCCACTGCCGATACATGGAGATAAGATTCATCAAAATTCGATCTGCTTCACTCCTGCTCAGTGAAGATAAGATCTGGTATTTAGCCTGCTCCACTCCTGCTTAGTGAAGATAAGGCTGATGATATTTGTCTTTTTAATCAATCCTGCTACATTGTCCACTGGGGAATCTATATGTAGAAGAGTGATATGCTTATGCTAGATGATTAGGATGCCATGATTAATATGAATCAAATGCTCCTAACTACATGTATTATGGATGTTAAATGCACAAAATGCAAAATGTCATGAGAATGATCCATTTTTACTTTTTAGGTTGTCATCGCTCGTTGTTTACTAAGGTAACATCCCTGCCCTATGCCTTCTTGTTCAACTTGGTAGAAGAGGACTTGGAGATGTGGTTAATTCCTTATTTCTCACACGTTTCTAGCCCTTTTAAGTTTGGCAAGTTCTAAATAATTGTCCTATTTCAGGTTCTTGTATTTTTAGAAACCTTTCAGAGTAATATGCAAAAACCTTCTTTTGAAAGCATTATTAGTTCATTAATCATTATTTCAATAAAAATACTCGAAAAAGATTATAATGATCGGTAGAACTGAAATTTATTCGAGTCAAAATTTACGAAAGATGTATCTATAAAGAAAGCAGACATTGTTTGAGATATAAAAACGGATAAAAAAGGAACAAAATAGGTGCCCCAGATTTTGCAGTTTGAGCCTCCCTGTACGAACTCCTCGAGAACCCTTTTCAACTTGGCATCCGTTCAAGGGATCCATAGCATTTTGTTGATGCCCCAAGATGTAGCTTATCTCCTCTTTGTCGATTCAAGTGTAGTGAGACTGCCGCTTGCCCCAGTTTGGATCGAAATTTGAATTGCCCTTTGCGAGTTTTCAATTTAAAACCCCTTTGGTCTCAAGGTGCCCTTTTACAGGTTTTCACCTTAACCTCTCCTTTTCTTTTTCTTTTTTTTTGTGCGCTCTTTACAGGTTTTCACCTCAACTGCTTCAAGCAAAATATCTTTTGACAGAATCTGAATTTATCGGGTTAGGCAAGCTCTTGCCATCCATCTCTGCTAGTATCAATGCCCCTCCAGAGAAAGCCTTTTTTACCACATAGGGTCCTTTCCAATTTGGCATTCATTTCCCCCTGAAATCTTTTTGCATAGGGAGAATCTTTTTCAATACTAAGTCCCCATCATGGAACATCCTGGGGCGAACTTTTTTGTTGTAGGCTCGCATCATTCTCCTCTGGTACATTTAACCATAACGAATAGCCT
Organism: Gossypium longicalyx; assembly: GCA_025698465.1. Taxonomy (NCBI): domain Eukaryota; kingdom Viridiplantae; phylum Streptophyta; class Magnoliopsida; order Malvales; family Malvaceae; genus Gossypium; species Gossypium longicalyx. The sequence continues at coordinate 37,119,157 of CM046999.1, read as the reverse complement.
TCAGCCTCCTCTCTTTAATCAAGTTTAGTTGATCGTAACGAGATTGGATCCATTCTGTTTCGTCTAACTTCAGCTCTGATAAAACTCGGAGAGAAGGGATTTCGACCTCAATGGGTAAAACTGCCTCCATCCCATAAACCAATGAGAAAAGTGTTGCCCTAGTAGAAGTTCTGACCGATGTCCGATAAGCATAAAGGGAAAATGGGAGCTTTTCATGCCAATCTTTATAGGTCTCCGCCATCTTCCCCACAATCTTCTTGATATTCTTATTAGCTGCCTCAACCGCCCCATTCATTTTTGGGCGGTATGGTGATGAGTTGTGATGTTTAATGTTGAACTGACTGCAAACTTCTGCTATTGCGCTATTATTCAGATTCAACGCGTTGTCAGATACGATTCTTTCTGGCATACCATAACGACATATGATCTCCTTCTCCAGGACCTTACTGACCGCCGACTTTGTGACATTGGCGTACGAAGCAGCCTCTACCCATTTGGTAAAGTAGTCAATGACCACAAAGATGAATCGATGCCCATTAGAAGCTTTCGGTGAAATCGGCCCAATAACGTCCATGCCCCACATTGAGAAAGGCCACGGAGAAGTCATAACATGAAGGGGTGAAGGAGGCACATGAATCTTGTCTCCATAAATTTGACACTTATGGCACTTCTTAGCGTAATTGATGCAATCTCCTTCCATTGTAGACCAGTAATATCCGAATCTCATGATTTGTCGAGCCATTGTGAAACCATTAGCATGTGTCCCACAGACACCATCATGGACTTCCTCTAGAATTTTCTTTGCCTCAATAGCGTCAACACATCTTAACAACACCTGATCCTTTCTCTTCTTATATAGGATCTCACCATCTAGTGTCACGGGGCTAGAGCTTTCGTCTCACGATCCGTGCGGCCTTAGGCGATTTACTCGTCCAAACTCGCCCAAGTCAGCCTTTACTCGAATGAGGATTCCTTAAGAACTCCTCCAAGGCACCAATCGAACAGCGGAAGCAAACTTATGCCAAAAGAAGCTTATAAAGAACAACAGAAAGGGACGCTCGCAAAGTGTTTGAGTAAATGCTCTCTATTCTCTTATTCATAAAGAATAATGAAACAATGAATGGAGTTTCGTACAAATGAGGGGGAGGCTCTCTATTTATACTTGAGCTCCCCCAAAACCGATGGACAAGATACAATTACATCGACGGACGAGATTAACCATATCCCTTAATTTATGGGATTTACAAGATATTGCCATATCAAATCCTATCTAATCTTAAAAGATATGATTCTCTCTATCTTTTAAGATTAGTTACCATAGTTGCCTAAGTTGCCATATCTTCGCTATCGGGCCAACCAGGCTTCAATCTGACAGGCTTCTCCAACAGTTCCTTGAATCGGGCCAGCTCACGTGGGCCAAATGATCCCCATCTAAGTAATAGACCTCCATTGGATGCATTTGGTTCGATGGTCACGGGCTTCGAACTCTGGCCCGTGACATTCTCCCCCATCCATTCTCGCAACGTCCTCGTTGCTACTTCCGAATGGCACTGACTTGATTCACTTCGGGTCCCTCTCGTTGCTTTGGCTTTTCCCTTCCTTTGGGATTTCTGCCTTGGCTTCCGTCGCTTCTTCACTCGAGCCGTCCTACTCGTTTGTACATCTCGACGACAAGGAGTTATGTCACTCCCTTGCCCACATTCTAACTCTCCTCGAATGGAATCCTCGTGATTCACCACACTTGGCTTCATTTTGCCCACAGTCTCTCGGCCTCCTTGCTCAAGAACTTCGAAAGGGCCCCTACGTTCTCGCCAAGTACACAAGTTAGAATGCAAAACACTATCAGAGTGTTCCGAATGTACCTTCGCATTTACTCTGGTCAACTGTCCCACATGCATCACTTTTTTTTCCTTGAAGTCCGATGCACCACCCACCTCTCCTATAGGTGGAAGCCTTGTCGATGACTCGGCCAACTCCGACGCTTCACTCGATTCGAGCCTCATTGGTCCCAGCTTCACTGTTTTCATCGCAACTTCTTCCTCTAAGTTCGATGACAAACTCACCTCTTCTTTGGGTGGAAGCCCCTCCGATGACTCATCATACTCGGACATTACCTTTCCTTTGACTACGGCTTGCTTTGGATAGTTCCGCAACTCATGCGGACCACGGCATAAGAAGCACTTTACTCGCTTCTTTTTACTCCTCTTTGCCCTCTTGGCTTCGGCTTTACCCTTGCTAGAACCAAGTTTCTTGGGCCTCTCGTCTGCTCCATCGTTCCCTTCGATGACAGACTTCCTCGGACACTTCCGCAATCTATGCGGACCATGACACAAGAAGCACTCGACTGGCTTCTTCTCGCTTTCGGCCTTCTTGGCTTCGACACCCCTTGCGCTCGAACCAAGTACCAAGGCCTTATCCACCGGCTTCTTCCTAAGCGCGGATTTCGTCGGACATTTCTTCAACATATGTGGACCGTCGCAGAGAAAGCATTTCAGCTTGTCCCTTTTCCTCTTGGGTTTCTTCTTCCCAACTCGTGGTTTCCCATTACCATAATTGTCGCCGATGCCATTGCCATAATTATCCGTATCTTCCTTGTGATTCCCTTCACATACGCCCCTTTCCTCGGACTTGGAAGATCCAAGCTTGTCTTTCCCTAGACCAAGCTTAACCACGGATACCGCTACCATTATGGCTTCCGACAGCTTTTGGACACCTCTTTGTTCCACCTCCTGTCTGACCCACGGCTTCAATCCCTCTTGAAAAGCAAGCATTGCTTCTCTCTCGGTCACATCCGAAACTTGGAGCATGAGTTCCTTCAACTCACGAACATACTCCCCCGCTGTGCCCCGTTGTGTTATCCCTTGCAACTTTGCCCGAGCTTCTTCCTCGGCAAACTCTGGATAAAACTGTCCCTTCAACTCGCATTGGAACTCTTGCCACGTTCCAATCTCACCTTGCCTTTTATCTGTGGTCCTTCCTCGCCACCATAAAAGCGCAATATCAGTAAGAAATAATGAAGCAGTTTTAACCTTACCCGCATCATTCTCGATGCCTTTGGCACGGAAGTAGTTTTCCATCCTCCACAAGAAATTGTCCACATCACATGCAGACCTTGTCCCCACAAACTCTTTCGGCTTCGGGACATCCTCATTTTTGAGTGCTGCATTTGCCACTCCTTTCCCCACCGTTGCTTGACACAAAGCCAGCTCTACCTCGAGCTCCTTTATTCTTGTGCTCAAAGCCAACGTCGTGGCCATTGTTTCCTCCTTCAAAGCCATCATCATGGCCTCAAGAGCATCGTTCCTATCTGACAGTTTATCTTTGTGTGAATCAAACAACTCATTTACCTTATCCATGGTCACATTAAGAGACATCTTTATATAGTCTCTAGACTGATCCTTCCAGTTGTCTATGTGACCCTCGAACCCATCGAGTGCCTCCTTTACGTCCTCCATGGATCCCTCGAGTTTACCCACACGTTCCTCTACTGCCAATAGCATCTCCCTCAAACTTTTTCTCACCAATCTTTGTTCGGACTCTTCTTTCGACATCCCAACGGTGCCTTCGAACCAACAGCTTCGGCTATAACTTGGTTCGAACCTTGGCTCGGATACCACTTTTCATGGGGCTAGAGCTTTCGTCTCACGATCCGTGCGGCCTTAGGTGATTTGCTCATCCAAACTCGCCCAAGTTAGCCTTTACTCGAATGAGGATTCCTTAAGAACTCCTCCAAGGCACCAATCGAACAGCGGAAGCAAACTTATGCCAAAAGAAGCTTATAAAGAACAACAGAAAGGGACGCTCGCAAAGTGTTTGAGTAAATGCTCTCTATTCTCTTATTCATAAAGAATAATGAAACAATGAATGGAGTTTCGTACAAATGAGGGGGAGGCTCTCTATTTATACTTGAGCTCCCCCAAAACCGACGGACAATATACAATTACATCGACGGACGAGATTAACCATATCCCTTAATTTATGGGATTTACAAGATATTGCCATATCAAATCCTATCTAATCTTAAAAGATATGATCCTCTCTATCTTTTAAGATTAGTTACCATAGTTGCCTAAGTTGCCATATCTTCGCTATCGGGCCAAGCAGGCTTCAATCTGACAGGCTTCTCCAACAGTTCCTTGAATCAGGCCAGCTCACGTGGGCCAAATGATCCCCATCTAAGTAATAGACCTCCATTGGATGCATTTGGTTCGATCGTCACGGGCTTCGAACTCTGGCCCGTGACACTAGGACATAGTCACTGGCTAACCTCCTCAATGTCCTTTTATCATTTTCAGTTGCTTGATCTGGGTACGCACGACTCTTCACATATTGTAGGATATTATGATACCAAGGATGATCATCTCTCTCTTCCTCTTCATCAACATTACAGCAGTGAGCTGGAGCCTCACAAATACTCATCTGAATTGGCTTCATATCCTCCTATTCATTTACTTTTATCATGGAAGCTAGTGTAGCCAAGGCGTCGGCCATCTGATTCACATCTCACGGGAGGTAATGAAAGGTAATATCATCAAGCTCTTCAATTAATTCCAGGATTAGCTTTCGGTAACTGATTAATTTAGGATCTCTCGTTTCCCACTCGTCTTTAAGCTGATAAATTACCAATGCAGAATCTCCATACACTTCTAATACTTTGATTTCGAGGTCCATAGCTACCCGAATTCCCATGATACATGCCTCGTATTCCGCCATATTGTTTGTGCAGTCAAAATCCAGTTTGCAAGTGAATAGATAATGATCTCCATTTGGGGATATCAGTACTGCCCCAACTCCATTTCCAACGGCATTTGATGCTCCGTCAAAATTTAATTTCCAAGAATGATCTTCAAGCATGTCTCCTTCAGCGATTGCTTCATACATTAGATCTTCATTGGGGAAGCTGAAATTCAAAGGTTCATAGTCCTCCAAAGCTCTACTGGCTAGGAAGTCTGCTATTGCACTCCCCTTCACAACTTTTTGGTTTACATAAACTATGTCAAATTCAGATAGCAGAATCTGCCATCGGGCCATCCTTCCATTTAAAGCGGTTGACACTATCATGTATTTGAGAGGGTCTAGCTTTGAGATTAGCCAAGTTGTATGGTACAACATGTATTGCCTCAATCTTCGTGTTGTCCAAACCAAAGCACAACATAGCTTCTCAATTGGCGGATACCTTATTTCACACTCAGTGAATATTTTACTGAGGTAATATATCGCTCTTTCTTTTCTCCCAGTCTCATCGTGTTGGCTGAGCACACACCCCATCGAATTATCAAATATTGTTAAGTACAGTATCAATGGTCTACCAGGGCTTGGTGGTGCTAGCACTGGGGGACTAGACAAATATTGTTTAACCTTTTCAAAGGTTTTTTGGCATTCATCATCCCATACCCCAGGATTGTGCTTTTTAAAAAGACGGAATATGGGGTCACACTTCTCAGTCAGTTGCAAAATAAATCGTGCGATATAGTTTAGTCTTCCTAGAAAACCTTTGACTTCTTTCTGAGTTCGTGGCGGAGGCAGCTCCTGTATAGCCTTGACTTTATCAGGGTCGACTTCTATTCCTTTCTCACTGACTACGAAGCCGAGTAACTTTCCGAACTTAGCTCTGAAAGTGCATTTTGATGGATTGAGTTTTAATTGGAATTTTCTCAACCTCAGGAACAATTTCCTCAACACTCGTACATGCTCCTCTTCAGTTCAGGATTTTGCAATCATGTCGTCAACGTAGACCTCAATTTCCTTGTGCATCATGTCATGAAATAAGGTTACTATGGCTCTTTGGTATGTGGCTCCTGCATTCTTCAACCCGAAGGGCATCACCTTGTAGCAAAACGTTCCCCATAAAGTTATGAATGTGATTTTTTCCATATCCTCAGGATGCATCTTGATTTGATTGCACCCGGAGAACCCATCCATGAAGGAGAACAGCGAATAGCCTGCCATATTATCCACTAGAGTGTCTATGTGAGGCAATGGAAAGTTATCCTTTGGGTTGGCCTTATTTAAATCTCTGTAATCTACACACATCCGCACCTTCCCATCTTTCTTAGGGACAGGGACGACGTTGGCCACCCACTCCGAGTAATTAACCACCTATAAGAAGACAGCATCAAACTGTTTCTTGACTTCTTCTTCTATTTTCATTGCTACATCGAATCTCATCCTTCGGAGCTTCTGCTGAACTGGCTTGCACTCCTTTTATGTAGGGACACGGTGCACTGCGATATCGGTACTTAGACCAAGCATATCCTGGTATGACTATGTAAAGACGTCCTTGAATTCTTGCAACAGCTCAATGAGGTTTTGTCTTATTTTCTCGTTAACGCAGGTGCCAATTTTAACCTCCTTCCCCTCTTCCAGGGCCACAATCTCAATAGTCTCTTTGTGTGGCAGGATTTGTTCCTCTTCTCGCTCCACCTTCCTTAACAAATCGGGAGATAAACCACAATCCTCGTCCTCTTCAAAATCCTGAAATCTCTCAAAGCACATGTCTCGCTCAAAAGGAGATTCCGGGCTCGCATCAGCATTACTCATGACGTTGACATCCGGGGGCCTATTATGAGTATAAGAGAATACCCAAAGAAAATGAAATGAATAATTTCTTTGTATGGTATGATTGTGTATGAAATGAAAAAGAAGAAAGAATAATTGCTCGAACCGATATATGAAAATGCATTTTTTATTGAAAATAATAATGTTTGAACATGAGCCTATTTCACAAAAGATTCTTATTGTCCCTAGGCTAGAAGACAACAAGTGGGTTTTGAATATTACTTTGTGTTAGCTCTAAAGATTACAGGAATTTCTTCCTCAGTCCAGTTATCCAAAACACTCCCAGGCTCATACGGGCAAATACCTGATAAATTTCTTTCCATTGCTTCCTCTTCAAACGTGGCGTTGATGTTCCAAATTCCCATCACATCCTTGACCATTCCTTCTTTTATCCTCACCTGTGTAGAATGAATAAACCCTCCAAATACAAATGTTTGGGAAATGTGGGGAAGCTCATCGGTTCCCACCTAACTTCTGTTCCACTCAATCTCGCTCTCTGCTGTTCTTGTTTCCTTTAAACTCCTTCTTCACTTGGCTTGCATCTGGCCTGAATCCCAAACTGAAGCGATCCCACTTGCCCCCTAAGACTGGCACTCTAACTTGTCCACAGAGGTGCCTCCCGAGTCCTCTGCTAGGTAACGCCCCTTTCCCAACTGTTAACTGCAGGCTCATTTTCGTAGCCCCTGATATCTTAGGTATCGGAATCCTGCTTCCTTCAGTTATAAACATTGCGTTTACAAACTCTAACGATCGAAATGAACATTCAACCGCTTCGTTGTCATTCTCTACGTAGGGTGCATCATTGGTAACTGACACAATAATGTCCTTCTCCGCATTTTTTGTTATTAGCCGACCCTTAGTAACCAACTTTAGCTTCTGGTGCAGCGAGGATGGCACTGCCCCAGCTGAGTGAATCCAAGGTATTCCTAATAGACAGTTATAGGAAGGCTTAATGTCCATCACGAGAAAATCTACCTCGTACGTGTTTGGGCCAATCTGAAGAGGTACCTCTATCCTTCCCATTACTTTTCTTTCTCTGCCATCAAATGCTCTTACTATGTTCTGACACGTCTTCATGTGGGAACTGTCTATAGGCAAACGGTTTAACGTAGCCCAAGGCAACACGTTTAATGCGGACCCATTATCAACTAGTACTCCGGGTAGCGTATACCCCTTGCAACGTGTAGTGACATGCAGAGCCTTAGTAGACCCTCTACCCCCTGGTGGTATCTCATCATCGTTGAAGGAGATGAAATTGTCAGCGCTTATGTTACCGACAAGACGGTCTAATTTGTTAACCGAAATGTCATCCGCAACATAGGTTTCGTTCAACACTTTCATCAATGCGTTGTGGTGGACTTCTGAATTTAACTGCAGAGCCAATACAGATATGTGATCCGGTTGTTGGTGTAGTTGTTCCACAACACTATACTCGCTGTGTCTTAAGAACTTCAAAAACTCCTTGGCTTCATTTTCCATTACTGGTTCATTAACCAGTGGTTCTACTTCTTGCTTGAGCATGACGGGTTTCCCTTTTGCTGGTTCGACTTCTGTGTTTGGTGTGTCAATCGAACCCTCCTTCTCTGAAACTGCTATACTACAGTTATAATCCCAATGCACCCTATGGCTATCTTTATAAGGGGAAGCTGTTGGTTTCTGGATTATAACTCTTGGTGTAACTCTTGCTTCTATTTCACTAACTCTGGGCTTCGAAATAATTATCACTGGACGGCTGGCTCTGCAGCCTTCTTCACTTGACTCTCCTCCTAGAGAGCATACATCCTCGCCTTTGACAGACTCGAGGAATTCCAATTCCTTATTATCCATTAGACCTTGTACTAGGGCCCTGAACTCAATACAATTCTGGATCTCGTGATCTTTTTCATGATGGAACTCACAGTAGTTCCGTGTATCTTGGATTTTATCCCCCAACCCCTACGGGACTAAACCTCTCTTCTGCATTTCCTTCCAAACTAGCTTCAATGGGGTTCTCACCTCGCAATATTTAGCTTGACTTTCCTCCCCATATTCTCAATTATCACGTTTACTTCTTTATCAGTGTGACTGGGCAACAGATTTCCCGTACCAGATGTATCATCGAATTTTACAACACCTGCTTTGATAAGCCTTTCCATGCACTTTTTGAACGAGGTACAGTTTTCTATCGAGCACCCCGTAATTCCTGCGTGGTATTTGTACTGAGCATTTTGGTCGTACCACTTAGGGTATGGGGGCTGCAACGGCTCTAAATGGAAAGGAGCCACTACATGTGCATCAAACAGACTTTTGTACAACTCCCTATATGTCACTGGTATGGGAGTGAATTGAAACTTCTCTATATTCTGTCTCACGTTTGGCTCCCGCCTTGGTGAGGCCTGCTGGCCTGTGACTATCGTCCTTAACTGATTAACAGTGGTAGGTTTTGCGTAGCCTGAGCTCACATTACCTATTTCATTCTCTCTTTTCTTTAGGGCTGACCTTCTCGTGTTCTCCCCCACTTCTATCTTACCCAATCTTATGGCATTTTCTATCATTTCGCCAGACATTACTATGTCTGTGAAACTCTTGGTTGCATTACCTAACATGTGAGTAATGAAAGGCGTCTTCAATGTATTGATGAAGAGCATGGTTGTTTCTTTTTCTAGCAACGGTGATTGGACCTATGTAGCGACCTCTCTCCATCTCTGAGCATACTGCCGGAAGCTTTCGCTTGGCTTCTTCTCCATATTCTGGAGTGTGATCCGGTCAGGTGCTATATCCGTTATATGGCCATACTGCTTCATGAAGGCCTGAGCTAGGTCTTTCCGTGACTTGACTTGGGTCCTACTCAATTGATTGTACCATTTCGCTGCAGCCCCACTCAAACTGTCCTGAAAACAATGGATCAACAGTTGATCGTTGTTGACATACCCCGTCATCCTTCGACAAAACATCGTAATGTGAGCCTCGGGGCAGCTGGTTCCGTTATATCTTTCAAACTCCGGCATTTTAAACTTCGGGGGAAGTACTAAGTCCGGGACCAGACTCAGTTCCTTTGCATCGATTCCGCAGTAATGATCAGCATTCTCTAACTTCTTGAACTTTTCCTCCAACCATTTGCATCGATCCTCAAATTGTTTTGGGACCTCAGCCTTTGCCTTTTCTACCTCTGCTGCGTTGTTAAAGTCAGGGACCTGGGAGTTTGCCAGATTATCTCCAAGGTTGGTGCTTGATCCTGCTGGGAAGTTTACTGGTGCCAAGGTACCGGTTTGATAAAGAGGTTGGACATTAACAGACACCCTTGGTGGTTGTGTTTGTATGTTCACTGGCGCAAAACTTGTAGGATAAGCGGAATCCTCATTGTCATTTCCCGTGTCCCCCATAGGGCCTTTTCCTTTGTCAGACCGTCCTTTAAACAGCTGTTTTAGCTGGCTTATCATGTTGTTTTGTGATTCAAGCATGTTTCTCTGGGATTCCAGCATTTGGTTTCTCATTTCCTGCTGGATCTTAGCTAGCTGCTTTTGCATCTGAACCTGCAGTTACTCTTGCATCTCCTTTTGCATTTGCTCAAACTCTGATCCATATCCTTTGTTTTCCTTCGTGTGTAGTACCGGTGTTCCAGGGTAACTAGATAAATAGACGCTAATTAATAGGTTTCTTTTATGTATATGATGTTATGCGATGCAATGTAATGCAAATGCATGACATGAATGCAAAAAGGAGACGTCGATTCGAATTCAATTTCATTTAGAAAACTTCACTAAAAAGCAAAATCTTTTACTTTCCTAAGAAGGCAGGCTAACTCTTGCCCCCGATCTGACTCTAACTCATATTTAACTCCTAGCACATCTGCTTGGACCGCCAAAGTCTGTAAATGATCAGCCACCTCTCATATCTGAGCTATAGCTTCGCCCATTAGGTAATCCCTATCTCGGACCTGATCCTGAGATCGGTGAAGTTGCTTCTCAAGTTGCTCATTACTTGCTTCCAATAATTCAATTTGATTCTCACAGTTCTGAAGTGTGGTCTCAAGTTCTTCTACTTTCACCTTCAAATTCTCAATCTTACTTAGGCTAGCCCTTAATTCAATCACTGAGTTACGACTCTGATGTTGCTGTAGTGCCGTTTCTAACTCTGCCACCTGAGCTCTTAATATCTATTTTTCATTCTGGCTATCATCCAAACTCTTTTTACAGTGACTTCTTGAGCTTGAGCATCATGGAACTTTTTCTCCCACCAATTAGCCCTAGCCTTTTCCTCTTGGATTTCTTGCTTCCACTGTTCAGACGTTTTACCCAAGCCAGCATTTCTCATTGACTTATACAGCTGTTTGTAATCGGTCTTCAGACTATCCAAGTCCACCTCAACCTCTCTCTTTCTCTTCTTCAAATTCTCAGCCTCGAATTTTTAAACATCAATATCCAGCTTTAAGTACACCTTTTCCTCCTCCAACTGCTCTATTTTCCTTTTTAACTTCGAGGTTTTCTTTTCAAAGTCTTACTTTATGATTTCCAATTCGGAGGGGACCACTCGTAGATATTCCTCTATCGGTCGAGCTTCTTATAAATTTGGCCTCGGGATATTGTCGTTAACCCTTCTACTCCACTATTCATTATATTCAGGAGTCACCATTGGATTCATAGCAACTCTCTTTATCCAGCAGGTTTGGTTCCAGGCATTATAAATCTCGCGGCTCTTCTTCTTGGAGTCTTTCTCCCCATACGAGAACTCACTTTGAGCTAGCCCATGCGTCATCGGTATAAATTGTCTCGATCCATATTGCCTCAATACAAGCAGAGGGGCGTATCCAACAGGTCCCCAAATCCTCAACAAAGGGACCCAATCATAACTCTCACATCGATAAAGAAACTCATCGGAAACCATCCAAGGGGCTTTCCATTCGATATCCTCCTCTTGGAGATTTTAAAGTATCGCTATCCATTTTTCCTCTGTTATGTCATCTCTTCTCGATATGGTCACTATCTCTTTCAAAGGTGAGTAATCTCCGAGAAAAGGTCGGTAAGAGGCCTTTTCTACCTTCCAAAAGTGGTTGTAGAACCATACTAACAAGAGTTGTGCACACCCAATAAATCTGCCTTCACCTGCCCTCCGACATGCACTCAAAGATCTAAAAGTCTCAGCCAAGATTGCAGGAACAGGAGTGACTCCTTTACCCAATCGGTCAAATAGATCGGCGACTGCTTCATCTACATGCCTTAAAGCCTTAGGAAAAATAACCAAACCATAAACGCTCAAGGCGAAGACATCAACTCTTTTCTTCATATCAGGGTGTGTCAAGATCAAATCTCTCAAATTTTCCCAAGAGATGCATTTTCCATTGCCTTTCTGCTGGACTCGAGTTGCAACCCACTGCTCACTCATCCCAGTGATATTCATCAACCTCTTTACAAAGGTTGGGGTGTTGATAGCTCTAGAATAAATCTTATCAACTTGAAACCTTGGACAACGAAGCAAGGCTGTATATTCCTCGACAGTAGGTGCTAGATCCACCTTTCCAAAAGTAAAATAATTGTAGGTGGAATTCCAAAATTGAGCCATGGCACGGAACAAATATCTATCTACCTTAACATCGAGGAGGTAAGGAATATCACCATAATTACAGTTGAGTAGTTGCTTCATCTCCTCATCCCAGTGACTCCATAATTCTTTCAACTCCTGAAGATCATTCTGAACCACACTAATACGGGTAAAGTTCCATAACTCTGACGTGTACTCCTTTGTCAAACTGTCACATTTCTCTAATTGTGCATTCTCCGACCATCTTTGAACAAACACATTGTCTTTCACTTTATCAAGGAATTCGTTCTTCATGGCAAAACTTTCTACTAGTAACCGAACCGTATATCGACACCTCCTTTTATGATGAAAATGCTATGCAATCACTATTAAAGAAAGAAAAAACACAAGTCAGAACCATGCATAAGAAATCAAAGCAATCAAGAAATTATCAAACGCCTATTCGGGCAACCACTAAGGCTAGGTGTAATTCTACCTAAGGCGGGCTCCTACAGCTCACTATATGTGGTTTAGTTCTAGAGTAAAGGTACCTGAACCAGCAGATTCCTTGACCCTCGCCCATTATAGGTTCATGTGGATCAAGTTCGGTTGGGGAATACATTTCCTATATGCCGCAAGGAGGTGAAAACCTCACGAAGACATAAGTACGGATGTATTCCGGAAGCGATCCCCTAGCCCATGCGGAGGTGAAAACCTCACGAAAGCATAGTTTCTCACTCCCACTTAAAAGGTGCGACCACAACGGTCATGCAATATGATGCAAGAATATATCAAAAAACTCGACAAATAAAGTAAAACCCACATGATAAAAACCGACAAAGACACAGAAAATGCAAACCAAATTTCTAATTTTTGACAAGACGACAGAAAACAATCAATTTACAACTCGACTCTCTGATGTCCCCAGTGGAGTCGCCAAGCTGTCGAAACCATTTTTTTGAAAACGGGAAATCGACTTTTAAAAACGAAAAGTTGGGAATCGCCACCAATCATTTTTAATAGGGTGTGATTGGATCACCTCAAAACACGGTCGTTTTTAATAAATAAATAAATTTTTCAAAACGACGATTTTGGTCTGCGAAAATAGAAAATCGGTTCGGGAGTCAGTTACGTACGAAGAAGGATTAGCACCCTCGACACGCCCAAAATTGGTACTTGATTGATTATTTAGTGCCTTAATGTCGAAAATTAAAGATTTGGACAGAGCTCAAAACGCGATCCTCCTTTTATTGGCTTTTAAAACATTTAGGTAAGTCAAATGTGTATTAAAGACCATCTCACCTCAAGGTAAAACATTACATCCAGTACGTTAGGACACAACATTTTTGACCCTCAATTGTGAGCTTGCCTTTAAAACGTGCGTTTTAGCCTTAAGAAGATATTCAAATATTCAAAACAAACAAAGAAAGCGAAACCCAATACGTTAGGGCACGATTCTTCGAATTCTTTAAATACCGAACATTGCCTTTATTTTAAAAAAATTTGAGAGAAGATTAATGGATAAATGAATTAAGGACATAGATTTTTTTAAAAATGATGATAATAGACAACATGAAAATAATAATATGAGAATAATGCTAACCATATATAAATAATAAAAAAATAATAGTAATTAATTGAAATAATTAATAAAACAACAGTAATAATAAATACAATAATGTAATAAACATTGTGCTAATAGTATTAATAATATTATTAAAAACATGATGATAATAACAAAAAATATGTTGACGATAACATTAAATATGGGGGATAATAGTAAAAAAAAAAATTAGAATAACAATGTTAAATTAGTAATAGTGAGAAATAGTAAATAATAACAATTTGATATAAAAATGGTAACCGATAATAAACAATGGTATAAAAAATAATATAATAAATCTATGTATAATAGAAATTTATATTTAAAATAATTAACTTCGCTTAAAAAAATATATATTTACATAATAAATATATAATAAATAAATAAATAATATAATAATGTGAAACAAACTCAAATTAATTAAATTAATAGAAACTAATAATAAAAACAAATATAAAAATAATGAGAATAAAGCTCAAATTAATTAATTTAATAGTAAAATAACAAAAATAAAAAAGGGGTTAAATTGAATTAAAAATGAAAACTTTGGGGCCAAATCAGAAAGGAAATAAAATCGGATGTAAACTCCCTCTCTTTTCCCTTCTTTCGTTTGTGTAAAGAAAAAATGTGAACGCCAAAGTAAACAAAATTGAATAATAAAAAAAGTTACCTTAAAAATCTGATTTGTATTCTCTTTAATTTCGTATGTATATTCTCTCCAAAAAATTTCCCCCTTACAATAGTTTTTCTATGTATTCTCTAAAAAATTCCTCCCCTTTTACAATAGTTTTTCCATGGCTTTTATAGCCAAATTTTACAACTTATAGGTAATGGGGGTGATGGAGGTAGTGGATGGTTTAGTAAGGTGTGAGGGTGATGGAGGTAGTGGATGGTTTAATAAGGTGATAGAGTTAGTGGTCGGTTTAGTGGGGTGTTTAATTTGAGCTGATTTAATTGGGCCCGGACAGAAATTTGATCCTACAATAAATATTTATTTAATATAATTTAAACAATTAAGTCGTATATGTCAGAGGTATACAAGCTAATATATATATATATAGAAATTTTTTATGTAGGAATTTTAGCTTTTCAACAAATGACGCACTCTGTGATGGATACATCAACACGAATTTATGTGAGGCCTCCATTTTTGCAATCAAAGTTTCTTTTTTTTTATTATTCCTTTATAATTTAAGGATATTACGTCATTTTCACTTTTTGAATTTTACAAACAAGCCCTTTTGTTGTTTGATATATTTCATTTTTGGGTTATTACCATTTAATTTTACTTTTAGGCTCTTTTTTTTTTTTTTTTTTGTAATTTCATTTTAAAACATCACATGATTTACTTAAATTTTAATTTTATCTAGTTTAATTTTGTCTTAAAAGTCCTACGCTTTTCTTTTCTTTTCTTTTTTCAATTTAACGTCTAACAGCTTAGTTTATTTGATTTAATATCTAAGGCCAGTTCTTATTTTTATAATTAGGTCCTTAATCTTAAATTTTAGTTTCTACAAATTCTTTACTTTAATTTATTCTTTTACAAATTAATTAATTTATCATATTATTTACAAATATGTTACATGTTTAACTTTTTTAAACAATTTGCATACAACATATATCATATATATATATATATATATATATATATTATAATTAAGGTACACAAGCAAAGTAGAAAACAATACTACAAGGAAGCATAAAATTTGACAAGTGAATATGTGATTAATTATAATTTTTTGAACAATTTCATTATAAATTCTGATTATATCTGCTCTTTTTGATACAGTATCTAGAACTACTCATAGCCCTCCCCACCCCATAAATAAAAGGATAATACACTTCAGTACACTCGAACCCACATCCTCCTACATTAGCAACAATGCTCATGGTAATCGAATTAAGACTTAATCGCTATGTGCCCGATTATTAAAAAAAAAATATTTACGTAAAAACATTTAAAATATTATATTACTTTTTAAAAAGTAGTTAAATTTAAAATAAAAATAAAAAAATTTCAAGAATGTTATAAATATTTTTAATTCATAATTAAACTAAAAGTTTTAAAGACTCCATATTTTTTAAAATTCTAAAAAAATCAGTGGTAAAATTATTTTAAAATATTAAAATTTTTAATTGAAATTATTAAAAAATAAATCTTTTTACAATTAAAATTTACTGCAACAAATTATGAATTGTTAAAATATAATTAAAAATGTTTTAAATCATAATTAATAGAGTTTTAAAAATAATTGTTTTCTATAATATTAAAAGGGGAATGATCCACCTACACAGGTGTTAAACTTAAGTAGTTTTACTCTCTTTTGAAACTTTTGATGTGATTAATCTTTTAACAATTTAATCGTTGAATTTATCACTATATTTGTATTTTTTATGCATGTAAATTTCTAAATTGATATGATATTTCTATCATATTGATCTAAAATAATGTCTATATTAATATATATTTAACGCTTGAAAATTTTACATCGGTATAAATATATCCCTCTCATATAAAAAGTTTCAAAATATTAAAAGTAAAATAATATAATAAGTATTTTAAATAGTAAATCATCTATAAAAAAATTAAAACATTTTTTTTTGTTATTAAATTAAAGATGTGTTACACATAATTTTTTTTATTCAAAATTTGAGAAATTATTTTTAAATTTTTTAAAAAATTTATTCATTTGTACTTAGGTAGTTGCTAACTTTTTTTGGACCGAATCGGTACTTGAATTTGTATTCTGTCAACCAAGCAGTACTTCCGCACTAACATTATTAGTTTGTATTGACAGCTCATCACATAGTGTTATGTGACAACCTCTCAGTATACTGCGTGACAAATATAAATTAAAAAAATTAAAAATCTTTAAAAATATATAAAATTTAAAACATAATATAAAATCAAATATGAAATTAATGTGTAATTTAAATATGATGATAACTTTATGTAAAAATACTTTAGAAAGCAGAATTAAAAACGTAATGAAAAGCAAGAAAAAAGAGACGATTATACTCATAGTTTTGATTAGTTTAAGAAAGAAAAAAAAAAAAAAAAAAACATAGCGGCAAAGAGTGATTGATGCGTATAAAATTTAAAGCATAAACAAAAAGGATATGTGTTGATACCTGCATGACCCCAAACAAAAAGCTACATTATTGTCGTCTAATATAAGGTGCCCAAATTCGTTTTTCATTTAACATGACATCTAATGAGTTTAGAGGTTCAATCTTGATGCATTTACAAAAAGGATGATGCTTATTGTCGCAAAAAATAAAAGAAAAAGCAACCAATGGCTGCCCTGCTATAAGAATTGTAGAAAGACAGCTTTGAATTTATTCCCTCACCAATCACTGCAATGCAAATATGGTATCGTCTTTATTAGTCACCAATAACTGCACTTTAAAGCTCATCCCATTGTTACACAATTTACGACATATTATCTACTTTGACTCCAAACCACTTGATATATTTTAGTCATTTGTGCTCATAAGGTTTGATTTTCCATATCAACTAAGCTCAAGAAAATATGTATAACAGATGACTGCGGATTAGATAAGAATTTCCCGCAATACCGATGCTTCTCGATTTCATGTCGAGGAGGCCAGTAAGAATTTCGAAACATATATAAAAATTAGAGGTGTACACGGATCAAGTTGAATCGGATCCTGTTTTAAAAAAATTTTCAAGTCTAAGTTTATTTCTAACTTTAATTGATATTTTATTAAAATTTAAAAATATTTTTTTTATTATTTAAATTAAATTGAAGTCAAGGTGCTGAATATACATATGTATCCGATACTCCAAGCAGAAAACATACCCTAGCAAGGTTCAAGCCTGTTTCCTTGATATCCTGTCATTTTAATCAATGGATATTAATGATTAGAAGAAGAAAAAAAGAGTAGTAAAAGCCTAGAATTTAAAACTTGTCTAAAGAACCAAATATCCCTTCTTGCAGCCTTAACCAAACCAGTTAGTTAACCTAAACAGCTCTCATGTCTTGACCCAACACATTAAAGCAAAGAAAGAAATGCAGGGAGCAGAGGTGATAATTGGGGAATTAAACGGGCACCTATCTTACCTACACTTATCATTCTTTTTCTAAAGATCAAATATGGAAATAACACCATATGTATGAAAAACTTTAAAAAAATGAACCCACATCATAATTGAGAAAACAGCACAATCAACCACCTTACCTGAAGCAATAAATTCCCAAAGCTGTTGTAATTTCATAAGTGACTGTTATGGCAAAGTGCAAGTAAAGTAATGCTGTTTCACAAAAAGTGATTTGTCAGGAAAAATATAAGACAAGTGAATTTATTTGAGAGATCCCTTTATTACGGAGATCTGATTAAATTAGTCTTTTTAATATTAAATGGATAAATTTAATCCTTAAAACTTAAACCTGAATCAGACTAAAAATTAACTGGACTTGATTCGAAAAAATCAAATTAAAAAACCTGAATGAATCATAACTTAAAATGGTTGAAACTCAATGTATCCAATCCAAAACAAACAAATCCTATCGCATCCGAATTTAAATAAGTTATAGAATAATCAAAGCAGTCATACCTGTGAATACACAGTAACCAAGAACAACCCAGAACTCATCAAATAAAGGAATACTGCAGAAGATGAGGGGAATACAACAATTAGCATTCATGTCAGTCCATCACAATTACACTTATCATTCATGTGTTACTCTTTATTTTTTCATGTTATTTATTTATATAAATTTCAACACTTCGGTATATTTCTTTTCAATTTTATCATGTCTTTGGCACTGCATGGGGATAGAAAAATCAAAATCTAATACACAAACATACCCTTCATTCCGTCTAGCTGTAAGAGCATTTGCAATTGCCAAAGGAAGATACAAGAGTGGCTGAAAATAAAACATATGAAATTTATATTTTAACCATGGAATCAAATCCATCAAAAAGTAACATTTCCCCCGTTTAAGACAAAATTTACTGATCTTGTAAGTGAATTGACACATGAGTAAGAATGCCTACATACCATGCACATGTTTGTTTTCAATCCCTTGGGTTCATCACACAAGTGAGCCAAAATCATCCTTCCCTGTAGATAAACAACTTCCCTTCAATAACCAAGTTAATAATATTTTGTCTTCCTAGGATTCACTATTGAGTAAAAAAGGCTATATTATCTCGACTCGGGGAGAATGGATGTCCAAGTATACATTGGATTAAGTATTGAATATGGGTTACAAGATAGTGGGGTAAACATATTACTCTCTGTTATGTTACTTGGACTAAAATCAGATTTTTATTAGGCACTTAAAAAAGGGATAGTATTAGTAGAATTACAAACAAGCAAAGCTTACCACAAGGAACCCAAATGCAAGCCCAGCTCCTAGTATAAGTAAATGTGGATGATTTCTGATAATATCAGAGGGCGAAAGATAATCCCTTCACAATAATAAAAAAATAATTAAGTTAATTCAAGGATAGTATGTACCAAAAAGAACACCAAACCTTGCTATTTTCCCTTTTTTTTTTAAAAAAGAAAAAGAAAAAACAATTTACCAAACAAGCACTCCTCCTATGAGTAATATAAAAGGGTGAAGCTGATAAGAAATTAAAGAACAGAGAAAACATCAATTAAGGATTGAAAGCATATGAAAGGATGAAAGAACCCAAAAAAAAAAAAAAAAAGGTTAGAGAATTACCATTGCTAATGCAAGTAACATGCTTCCTTTTTTTGCTTGAATGACCTTATGGACATTGCCTATGCTGCAAAAAAAGTACAACATGAGAGAAGTGAAGGTTAACTTATGTTACTTGAATTCGATGGTGAGGTCTAACATGAGTAAGTTCAAGTCCAAAATTTCCATGTATTTGAAATATTTTTAAAGAATCGTGTTCCTATGTATACGTTCAGATATATATGAAATACAAGTGTTAGACATGCCTACTTTAGAAAAAAAAATCAAAGCAAGATAAATACTGAGGTGCACAATCAACAAAAGAAAGAACCCTAGACTGCAACGTTTTGGCCTATCTTATTTTGACTGAGGTATCAATGTCAAGTATGAGTATGTATCCTATACAAGTGTGTTCAAAATTTAAAAACTTTTTTCTTGTATTTAAAAAGATTCTTAGAATGTCCTATTTTTACACCCATATGTGAATCCTACACCGAAAATAAGTGTTAAATCTGAGTACTTAAAAAAAAAATAAAGAATTAGAGCAGCCTACGAGACTAAAACTAGCTAAATATAAGCATACAATTAATGCGAATAACTTCTTACTTGCAAGCTACGGTAGGTATAACACCAAATACCGTCATCAAATACAGTGTAGCTCTGTATGTTGGAATTTCTAAAGCCAAACAAACAAAAAGAGTAAATAAGTAGTTAGAACGGCAAAAAGCTTGACTTATATTTGTTTATTGTAAGATAATTATACAGACAATACCATTAGTTGTTAATGATCAATAAAATATACAATCCACCATTTATAACTTGGGTTTTTTGCAACATAAATACAGATACTTGAAATGTGAGCTGTTTTTTTTTTTAATATCCAATGTATATTTCGGTATAGGAATGAGAATATGATCCTCCCTAAAAATATATAAAAAAAAAAAATTTAAAGATATTCATATTAGAGACATATCTGTACTGGATACCTGCATTTAAATATGGATAACCTGAAATAGGGGTGAGCGTTCGATCGAATCGAATGAAAAAATTTCAAGTTAATCAAGTTGACGAATCATATTTGATCATCCTAATTTGATTTGAAATTTTCTCGAATCGAGTCGAGTGAGATGAAATTCGAATCGAATATATTTGTTCGAGTTAAATTTTAAAAAATAATTTTGAGTCATTATAACCAATGTCACCCATCATAATAAAATTTGTCCACCTTAATCAAAATTTTTATTAACTTTCATCACCTCATAATTTATTTATTAATTTTTTATATACGGGTTAGCTTCTTTACTTGCTTAGTTGTTTTAATTATCTTCAGATTTTTGTCACTATGTATTTTGAAATTAAAAAATATATTAAATGTAAATATGTGATTTTTTAATAAAAGTTATTTTAAAGATAAAATGTGAAATTGATACCAATATAAAATTTTAACATGAATATTTAATGGCATAATTAATAATTCAATTTTAATATAAATATTCAATATGACTAAACAATTCAATAATATAAATAATATAAAATGTGAAATTTAATTTAATAATATAAATAATAGATAGAAATAAAATTATTACTATTTATGTTTAGTGATTTTTTTTAGATAATTTTGATTTTTTATTTGAGAGTAAAGGGTGAGAAGTAAAAATCTAGGGGGAAAATAAAAAGTTTTGGGGGATAAAAGTTTGAGGGAAAGTAAATAAGGGGGAGTAAAATTTTGGAGGGAAAATATTAAAAAAAATTAGGGGGAGGGGGATGGATTTGGGGTAGATGGAAGGTGAGATTGGAAGGAAGTAAAAATTTTAGGAGGAAAGTGGAAGGGAGTAAAAATTATGGGGAGAAAATAAAAAAGTTTTAAGTGTTTTTGGAAGTAAAATTTTGAGAAAAAGTAAATAGGAGAGTAAAATTTTGGTGGAAAATGGATTTTGGGTAGATTGGGGGGTTGGGATAGAAGAGGAGTAAAAGTTTTGGAGGGAAAGTGGGAAGGAGTAAAAGTTTTGAGGGAAAAGTAAAAAAGATTTGGGAGTTTGGGATAAAAATGTAAAATATTATAGTTTGATATTCGAATTATTCGTATTATTTGAATTCAAAAATTCAACTCGATTTGAACTCGAAATTCGAAAAAAAGTTCGAATTGACTCGAATAACTCGATTCGTTTAACTCGAAATTCAAATTTTTTTCGATTTTTTCGAGTCGAATCGAGTTTTGCTCACCCCTAACCTGAAATACAAGATATTGTTGAAATATGTGAAACTCATATATTTTGGGGATATATTTTAAATTTATTTAGATAGATAAATCTTAGAATAAATCATTTGAGATATTTTCGGATTATTTTATTTTATCTTTTATTAGAAAGAGGGAATTATTTTCCTTTTATCTTTTAGTAGTTTATTAGAATAAATGAATTATTTTCCCAATTAGGTTATGACTTTTTTCTCTATTTAAATTCAATTCTTTAGTTAATAAAATTCAAAACAATTTTATTAAATGCTCTCTTGAAAACTTTCATGCATCTGAGCTAGGTTAAATCTCCAGTAACATCATGGTTAAAAAAGCCTTCACTGGAGATAAGAGATCCAACAACCAAACAGAGGTAGAAAGTTCTACCATTGAAACAACTATCGAAAGTACAATGACTCAAGGGACAGAGGTGTCTCACCTTTCTTTTCAGCTAACATCTCACAAGCTGAATGGCAAGGATTATCTAGAATGGTCCAAGTCCGTAAAGTTAGCAATTGATGGGTGCGACAAACTAGGTCATTTAACTGGAGAAGTCAAGCAACCACAGGTGGACGATCCAAAGACGAGCAAGTGAAGGTTAGAAAATCCTATGATAATTGCGTGGCTTATTAGTTCTATGGAAGCATCCATAGGTAAACCTTTTCTTTTTCTCCCGACTGTTAAAGATGTTTGAGACGCTGTGAAAGACACCTATTTAGATTTAGAAAATGCTTCACAGATCTTTAAGTTAAAAATAAAATTCTGAAAAGCTAGATAAGGGGAAAAGGAAGTTACTTTTTATTATAATGAGATGATGTCTCTTTGGCAAGAACTGGATTAGTGTTATAATGATGAATAGGAGTGTCCTGGAGATAGTGTAAAAGCTATGAAAAAAGAAGATAGTGAATGAGCTTATTTGTTTTTGGCTAGTTTAAATAAAGAATTTGATGATGTGAGGTCTAAGATCTTACGAAAAAAACCAATTCCAAGACTCCGTGAGATTTTTTTTAAGGTTAGAAAAGAGGAGACAATGAGAAAAGTAATGTTAAGGTCAGGGTTTGAAGCTAATGATGATAATTCTGCTCTTGTAACTATTAAAAATAATGATAATAGTGAAAAAGGAAAAAGTATTGGTGCAATCATTGCAAAAAATATTGGCACACTTGAGAAACGTGTTGGAAGCTCCATGAAAAATCGACGAATAGAAAAAAAAATAAAGTGACAATGATCGTGGTTCGCAATCAGGGGATAACAGAGCTTTCCAAACAATTAATGAAAATTATAAGGGCCAAAGTTCTCTAGAAGGGTCCCCATTTATTAAGGAACAGTTAGAGCATCTACACAAGCTTTCTCAATCACCACAATTTCAAATGGATTCTTCTATTCCTAACTCATCCAATAATCTTTCTTCCTCCTTTGCCCAATCAAGTATTGATTTTTTTGTCTTTTTCAGTGTTAAGCCTTGTAAAACAAACACGTGGATCGTTGATTCTGGAGCTAATGATCATATGACTAGTAGTCATTTTCTTTTCTCAACTTACACACCTTGTACAGGAAATAAAAAGATCAAAGTAGCAAATGGTTCATTCTCGACAATAGCCGGGAAAGGTGCTGTTAAAATTTCGTCTTCATTAGTTTTACGTAATGTTTTACATATGCCAAATCTAGCTTGTAATCTCATATCGGTCAGTAAATTATCTCACTCCTAGAATTGTCATGTTATATTTGACTCCTCTATGTGTAAATTTCAGGACATGGTCTCAGGGAGGATAATTGGCAATACTAAAGAATCTGGTGGAATTTACTTTCTTGACGGCGACTATCTAAGTCAACCAACAACTACTTTATGTTTAAATTTTGTTTCTGGTTTTGATAAGGTTATGATTTGGCATTATAGGCTTGGACATCCTAATTTTTACTATTTAAGATATTTGTTACCTGATCTATTTAAAAATAAAAGTCCTTTTTCATATCACTATGAATTTTGTGAATTGGCTAAACATTATCGGTCATTCTTTCCACCTCAAAAATAAAAAGCTTCCAAACCTTTTTCATTAGTTCATAGTGATGCTTGGAGACCTTTAAGAGTATCAATTTTTTAGGAAAACGTTGGTTTGTCACATTTATTAATGATCATACTCGCATTTGTTGGTTGTTTTTTATTAAAAGATAAGTCTGAAGTTAAAAATTTGTTTGTCTTTTTATGCTATGGTGAAAACACAATTTAGTGTGAGAATAGAAGTATTTCAGAGTGAAAATGGTGGGGAATTTTTTAGTGACCAATTAGGTGTTTTCTTAACCAAACATGGAATAGTCCGCCAAAGCTCTTGTACAAATACACCACAACAAAATGGGATTGCAGAAAGAAAAAACCGACATCTTTTAGAAGTAGCTAGAGCCTTGATGTTCACTAGTCAGGTATCACGTTATCTTTGGGGCGAAGCCTTGTTGACATCTACATATCTTATTAATAGAATGCCCAGTAAAACTCTAAATTATAGAACTCTTTTTCATCTCTTTAAAGATAACTTTCCTAACTCTAAATTAATTATAGATTTATCCCTCTAAGTTTTTAGGTGTAGTGTTCTTGTTAATCTTCACAACCAAGGTAAACTAGACCCTAAAGCAAAAAAATGCGTCTTTTTTTTGCTATGCTTCTAATAAAAAGGGTTACAAATATTATGATCAAATTAATAGGAAGATTATTGTTACGATGGATGTCACATTTTTTGAAACGTAATATTATTTTAATCTAATCTTCAGGGAGGTAATTATAGTAAAAAAGATTCTATAATTGATCAAGAAAAAACTAGGAATATACAACAAAAGGATTCTAATAATGGGAAAGATGAATTTATGATTAACACAAAAATTAATGATGTTAATGTTGTTAATAAAAAAAAAGCATGAAGGCGTAGAGTCTGATCATGAGAATAAAGAACAAATAAAAGAGTTAATTGTTTACTCAATAAGAAACCAAAATCAAGAAAGTGAAAACCACCAGATTCATCACCAAGAATCCAACCCGCAAGATCTTGTCAAAAATCCAAGTAAAACTCATAATCCAGCCAATGAATTTTTTGATTTAGATATTCCAATTGCTAAAAGAAAAGGTGTTAGAAATGTTGCCAATATCCCATGTCTAACTTTGTGTCCTAGAAACCCTTATCTCCGAGATTCTCAATCTTTGTTTCATGTCTCGATATTGTGAAAATACCTAAAAATGTTAAAAATGCCTTACAGCATGCTCTTGAAAAAAAGGTACATGAGAAACAATGGAATTACCTGTAGGGAAAAAAACAGTGGGCTGTAAATGGGTGTTCACAACGAAATTCAAAATGGATGGATCTTTAGATAGATACAAAACCCGACTAGTGGCTAAAAGGTACAGTCAAACATACGGGATAGATTATCTTGAAACATTTGCTCCAGTAGCCAAATTAAATTATGTTAGAATTATTTTATAATTGTTGTTAATCTTGATTGGTCTTTACAGCAGTTAGATGTGAAGAATGCTTTCCTAAATGGGAAACTTGAAGAAGAAGTTTACATAGATCCTCCTCCAAGTTTTGAAAAAAAATTTAGAACTCGAGTATGTAAGCTCAAGAAATCTTTCTATGGTCTAAAGCAGTCTCCTCGAGCTTGGTTTGAACGGTTCACTCAAGTTGTTAAAAACAAGGTTACTCACAAGGACAAGTTGATCACACAATGTTATATCGACACTCACAAAGAGGTAGAATAGCAGTTATTATAGTTTATGTCGATGATATCATTCTTACAAGAGATGATGTGGATGAAATAAGGCGTCTCAAGGAGCATCTAGCATTGGAGTTTAAGACCAAAGATTTGGGTCCTTTGAAACACTTTCTTGGAATGGAAGTTTCGATCAAAGAAGGGTCTTGTGGTCTCTCAAAAAAAATGTGATTGATCTTTTAAAAGAGACTAGGATGAGTGGTTGCCACCCAACTGACACACTAATTGATCCAAATGTAAAATTCAAAAATAAAGAAGGTCTATTAGTTGATAAAGGATAGTACCAAAGATTAGTTGGGAAGTTAATTTACTTATTACATACAAGGCCAAACATAGCTTTTGCAGTGAGCTTAGTGAGTCAATTTATGCACTCTCCAATGTAGGAATATGAAGAAGCAGTGTTTCAGATTCTGAGATACTTGAAGAGTTCACCTAGAAAGGGCTTATTCTTTAAGAAATCTGAGGAAAGAGGAATTTAAGCTTATATAGATGCAGACTAGGTAGGCTCAATAATAGATAGAAGATATACATCAGGATAACCTTGTGACATGGCGAACCAAAAAAACAAAGTGTTGTAGTAAGAAGTAGTGTAGAGGCTGAGTTTAAATCAGTGGTTCAAGGAATTTGTAAAATGATGTGGTTAAAAAGAATTATGGAAGAGCTGAGGAAACCAATAACTTCTCCAATGAAGTTGTACTGTGATAGCAAAGCTGTCATTAGTATTGCTCACAACCCAGTCCTGCATGACAAAACTAAGCATGTTGAGATTGATAGACACTTTATCAAGGAAAAGATTGAAGAAGGTCAAGTGTGCATGCCATTTGTTCCTTCAAAACAACATATTGCTGACATGCTCACCAAAAGGCTATCTAAGACAAGCTTTGATTTTCTTGTAAGCAAGTTGGGCATGATTGATATATATGCAACAACTTGAGGGAGGGTGTTGAAATATGTGATATATTTTAGGGATATATTTTAAATTTATTTAGGTAGATAAATCTTAAAATAAATCATTTGAGATATTCTAGGATTATTTTATTTTATCTTTTAGTAGTTTATTAAAAGAAGGGAATTATTTTCCCTATTAGATTGGGACTTTCTCTATTTAAGTTCAAGTATTTAGTTAATAAAATTCAAAACAGTTTTATTAAATGCTCTCTTAAAAACTTTAAGATACATAGTAACTTGTAATAGAAATAGAAATGACCAAGAAAAATAACATATGAACGTTGATGCATTACTACCATATGCTAACTTAATTAAAAACTTACCGTTGATGAAAGGTACCCAACTGAACAAAGGAATGGATTTCCCAAATTTTTGAGCCCACCACTGGGCACCTTAGAGGGAAATTTAAAAAAAAAAAATTAGAAAAGTGAAAGAAAAAATAGAATAGAGAAGAAAGGTATACGATAAAACTTTAGGTTACTCCTAACTATATTTTTTAAACAAAATTATTCAATGTATATCCGGACATGGGTTAAGGATATGAAAAAAATTAGAATATATTGAATATATTCATATTAAACACATTCTCATAAATGAGGAAGCATACCAACAATTGCTGTAAAAATGTGGCATGTATATACGAGGGCAATTCCCTCTGTTGGCCCATTAATTACAGGAAGGATAAGCGTATTGGTGAAATAGCTGCATGGAAAATATGAAAACAACATATCAATCAGTGCAATACACTACCTTGTATTATAAGTTAGATTGCATTTTGTTTCATTTACTTAAAAAAATGAGTAAATTAATCCCGGTACTTTAGATTCAAGAGAAAACTGATCTTTTTATTAAAAATTTCATCTATTTCTACTATTAAAAATTGGTTCATGGAAGTCAACATGAGATAAATGTGGCACGCCATATGCAACTGTCTTATTATTCCGTTAGTCACACCAATTTTTAATAATAGAAATGAATGGAAATTTTAATTCAAAGAATTAGTTTGCTCTTTGATTTAACGGCAATGACTAATTTACTCATTTTTTTAGTAAAAAAGACAAAATGCTATCTGGCTCCTACTTTTATCAAGTGTCTGTAGAATTCTATGTTGGTCAAATTTCAGTGCAAGAATAAGATATGAGCATGAATCAGATAAATATTGTATGGCCAATATAGGAAAAAAATTGCATGATATGCATGGACTGGTTTCTTACAAGGGAAACAAAAGACCAAAAGCAAATTACATTTTTGACTTACTGCTCCCATGTAGCTTCATAAAATGGAATAGCTGAGATTACCCAGAACCAGAAAGTGTCCCTTTCACATATGGCAGTGCTCCCAACGGCCATGATTACAAGCTGCAAATATGAATCAATCTTGTAGTTTTGAGGGTTTTTACTACCCATTATTATGTTTAGATACTTTAGTTTCGTTACTAATGGCAATCCAGGTTACATTATGTGAGTTAAATACATACCGCACATGCGAGCGCATCGCACCCTGTAAATATTTCAGGTCCGCCATGAAATGATTGTTCGATCAGAGTTTGTTCTAAGATATAAGCAAATGAAGAAAATTACATGATAAAAGTTGAGGCTACCATGATCAAAAAGTTCTCCAAGTGGACTAGAGGAGTTTGTTCTTCGGGCTTGTTTCCCATCGATGGCATCAAATGTCTAGCAAGGTTAAATGATGAAATGTCAAAAAGAACTCATACTGAAAATAAAAGTGAATCACACCAAGGGAAGAAGAAGAGATGATTTTGAATCAATTGCGAACTAGGAAGAGGTGTAAACCTGATATAAAAATAGAAGTAATCCATGAACAAAATGTACCCATCTTGGTGGGGCTGAATCACAGTGTGGTGAATAAATCTGAAACGGTAGAAATGGAATATGTATCATTCTCCTAAGCCTTCCAAAATACCATTATGTTACTTAGCCTTAGATGAGTGTTGGATATGGCTATTTGTTTGATACCAGAATTCAAAAATGAAAATAAATATAGCATTGAACAAAATAAGGACAGAGTTTGAGACTCACATAGGCAAGCAGTGCAGATATAACCAAGAACATAAATCCTGTAAGTGTTATCTTAAGAGACAAAAGCATAACAAGTTAGCAAGCAATACATTCATATGCACTCTAGGGGTTCCAAATGAAAATGGCAATTTGGAGTAGTAAGCATTGCATACCATGTTTGGTCTAGAGAAAATACCCAGCAGGAGGCATGCATAAACATGTACAAATTTAAATACATCAGTGCCAGCAAAATATCATTAGAAAATGAACTAAAGCATATGATACAGTCTGATTAAAATTTTAAAAACTTTTAAACAAATAAAAAGACGTAAAAAGCTATCAGAAAAGCAAGCAATAAATAAAACTATGAAATTCAAAGCAAATGAGAAAAAGTGAAAGAAGTTTACGGCATCCATAGAGGGAAGAAGTTAACAAGGCGGCTCCAAAAGGGCTGCAATACATATTTAGCAAGGTACGAGTGATCCTCTCCACTGTATTTGTATTTGTGCAAAGCTGCTATTCCATGTGCCCCTATATACCCCATCCTAGCCCCTTGTTATAGAATTTCTATAACCTGCTAAAAACTGAGTTATTTAATCAGTTTCAATAATTCAAGCAATTGGGTGTTTATGAAAATGTCTCAAGACTTGAAAAATCTCAAATTCTTCGGTGAGCATGTTGAATTTTTTATGAATTATGGGTTTTCACTAAGTGAAAGCTTAACAAATCATAGAAATTATTAAAAACATAGTATAAATAAATGTTTACCATAAATCATTAAAAAGAATTGAGGCTTGAAACGAAATCTATGCAGAGACTTGAAGAAGAATAGTGAAAGAGTTTATAGTGGTGGTCTGCTTTCAACGATTGGTGGGATTTTAGGCTTAATTTGTCAGTTTCACAATGATGGATAAGGGTGCAAGAGTGGGGTAAAGAGTGGTGCAGACAATTTTGAGTTGTTATTTGTCAGTTTCGTAAGATATATTAGTTCCATTTTGTGTGAAAAAACTATTACTTATTACTCGAAGAGAAAATAGTTATAAGTAATGGTTTTCGAATCTCTCTCATATAATGGAAAATCCAGACCATGGAGCGACGGCATCGGTGGTTCTATGAGGAGGAGGAAGGCGCACAAGGAATGCTTGAGGTCTTGGAGCTTGATGGGTACAAACCGTTTTCAGGTTAAAAACATAAAGACAAGGCGGACTTTGGTCCCCTTTCTTCTGTTTTCCCCGCAACTAGGCAACGGCAGGATTTACTTTTTAAAATTAACCAAAAGGGCAAAAATCTTATCCAAACCATGATTTGGGTCTATTTGGCCACGCAAATCTTTTTAGAGTTTTGGATATTTTAATGCTTTTTATTGAGTTAATTATTTATTTTTTATAGTTGAAAGTTTTTGTATTATTTATATATTTAGAATTTAATTTTTGTATTTTTTATTTTTAATTTCTTTTACTTTTTAAATTTATAAAGTTATGTTTATTCATTAACATGGTAGAATATTTTTTGTATTGGTGTGGTATTTTGAAAAAAAAACTTAGCATTCATATGACAAAAAAAGCATTGTAACGAACTAGAATTTAATAAAAAAATTTAATGGTACTAACAATTCTTAAAAATTCACATCATCATTTTAATTAGAATAAACTATTTAGACTAATTAATGGCATTATAAAAGTTAGGTATTGAATTATGTCAAAATTAAAGTATATAATTTAAATCTCAAATTTGAATGAAATATAGATATCAAATTAAAATTTAATCATTCTTATAATCTAAAAAATAGAAGGAAAGTGATTGAAATTTACTTATAATATTCTCATGTCAAAAAAAAAAAAAGAAGAAAAAAATGGATAGGTGTCCATTGTGGAAGGCCTTAGGGCATATAGGTTTATTTAAAGATTAGATTGTGTTTCACTAATAAGTGTTAACGCAATAAAAAAGTATATTATATTTTCATGAAGAGATACAAGTTTAAATTTTAAAAACGATATTATTAGAATGAACAATCACGAACCTTAAACCTCAAACATAAACTATAAAATTAAATTAAGGTAAAAAATAAAAGAAAAGAAATTAGGTTGTGTAGTGGCCTTGGTAAGGATAGTTCATATTATTTGGATTCTTGATTCTCAAGATTTTCCATTCCCACGGTCTTTTCAGATGTTGAATAGAAAGAACTGTAGGTTCATATTACTACAACGTTTTACAGTCATAAAAATAATACTAAAAAATAATTAAATACAAAATGGATTGATAAATTAATTAATTATGAAAATGAGATATTTTTTACTCTGCATTTTGGTGCTGTTTGACTGGTTACCGATACCACTTTACTTTTTCTTTAATTATCATGCACAATTATATTGTTTAAAAAAATAATTTTTCATTGGTATCGTTTGACACAGTGACGGGCGATATTGATATGTATTTTTTAAAAATAAGTGTATTTTCATGAGTATACACAATGATCTAAAAAAGAAAAATATATTTTTTTATTAATGTCGCCTGACATACCGATGACTAGAGGTGCTCATGGGCTGGGTCAGGTTCGGGCCGGGCTTAACTAAAAAATTAGACCCATTTATTGGACTCGGCCCTGCCCGAGCCCAAAAAATGGCCTAAAATTTTGCCCAAGCCTGACCCGGATAAAATTTCTAAAACCTGGGCATAGCCCAGCCCGCCCGTATTATTTTTATATTATTTTTAAATATATATAATACATCAAAAATACTAAAAAATTAAAATAAATATTTCTCAACTAATTAAAAATAAATTTTAAAAAATATAAAGACTTAAATAACATTAAGATAGATGCAACTTAACAAGCAAATACCTCTAAAATAATAACAAAATTAACAAATGCCTTTAAAATAATAACAAAATTAACAATAAAATAAATTTTATATAATATCCAAACAATAACAACAAAATAGTAGTAACATAATAGTAATATGGTAACAAAAATAGGGAGAAAACAACAAGAAAATAACATTCAAAAACAAAAAAAAAGTAGATTTTTTTGTCATCTAGTAAATTCGGGCCGGGTCGGGCCTAGGCCAAAAATGCCTTACCTAAGGCCCGGCCTGTTTTTTAAACTGGCCTTATTTTTTTGTTCAAGCCCATTTTTCGGGCCTATATTTTTTCTCAAACCCTCCCACATTTCGAGCAGGCCATTGGGCCGGGCCGGGTAGCCCGACCCATGAGCAGGTCTACCAATGACACCGCTTTAATTAAATGTAAAGTTTGTCTTTTGAATTATCCTTTAATTATGGTAAAGCTCATAATATAAAAATTTAATTATAATATTTTTTAAAAATATAAAAACATTTATTTTTCATTGAAATAATTTTTAAGCTTATAATTGGTATAAAAAATTATTTATTTATCATAATTTTTAAAATAATTAAAAATTTTAAAAGCATATTAACTAATTAAAATTAAAAAAATTTATATGGAATTTATAATTCATTATTTATATATTTTTTTCAAAATTTAAACAATATTTATAGAATTTTAAAAAATTTATAGTGTACTGTATAAATATTTTTACAATATTAAAATGTAATATTATTTTATACAACATTTGGATTGCATTATTTTATATTTTTGTGTGAAAATGTATAAATTTTATAAATAAATTTAATATTTTTGATAAATGCCAAAAATGCTTCCTTGTTCGTAGACAAAGCCAGTTCGAAACTGTCTTTCATTCCAAGGTATAACTTGTATCCATGCGCTTCATATTCGTCTGAAATTCGCTCCCAGAAATATAGCCCCTACCCTCTCACATCAATCCCACGAGCCTCTTATCCGTTCTTATTCAATCACGACGAGAGGCAAGAAAAAATAAAAAAACTCACATTGGGTTTAAGGATAATCAGGCTCGAATTGATGACTTCCACCACATCAAGGTGACACTCTACCGCTGATTTATATTCCTTCCCTACTCCCATCAGGAAATAGAACTGATTAATCTTAAGTCAAAGGATCGAGAAACTCAACAACGGCACTATTCTTGAACAACTTCGAGCCAGACTTTCCTTTCGCACTATTATGGATACAAAAATAATAGAAAAAGTTAATTCCATTGTCATCTGCTCCTATCAGAAATAGGATTGACTACAGATTCAAGCCATATACACATGGTTTCATAAAACCGTACAAGTCTCTCAATCTAAATCAAGCAGTTTTTACATGAAGAAGGTTTGCCTCAGCATGTTCTATTCGATACGAGTATGAGAAGCAGTATTCTTAAAAAAATAAAGAAATCAGAAGCAAATCAAGATGATACGGATTAGCCTCTTCTTCTCGTGCCAAAGCTCTTACCATTTCCGAAGGAACTGAAGTTACATCTCTGTTTCAATTCTATTTAAGAGTTCTTATGTGTTTCCACGACCCTTTAAAACAAATGTTTTAGTCTCATTCTTAATGTGTTTTTGGATGATTATTTGATTTAAAATGGTGAATTTTATGCTCTTAATCCTTAAAACTCATGTTTCTATACTTAAAAGAGCATTTGAGAACAAAACGGGCGAAAATCGAAAAATCAGATTAAGGTACAGAGGCCACACGGGCGTGTGCCAGACCGTGTCAAAATCACGATTTGCGCTCCAAACATGCAAAAAAAAACACAATTTTTAGGTTTTTTTGGCATTTTAAGACCTATATATGACAAAAATAAGAAGATGGGAGAGAGCCGTTATAGAATATTTAAGAAAACAGCTCGGAAAACACTATTGAAGTTGACTCTGAAGCAGATTTCTATCAAGATTGAAGATTTCCTTTTGATTTCTTGGAAATTTATTATGAGCTTTTTTGTTTCTTGTAGATATATTATCTTTGGGATGTTTTTATTTGCTATCATGAACTAATTTATCAAATACCTAGAGAGATGAATCTTAGGATGGATTCTATTATTTGATTTCTATTTTTACGCAATAAATACTTGGATATTGTTCTCAATTACGTATGCTTAATTCTTGGTTTCACATTTCTAGATTATTAATCCATGTTTGATGTGCTTGAATCAGAGGAGGAATGAACCCTATTTAAGAGAAAATCTAGCATAATTGAGTGGAGTTGCATGCAATCCTAGAAGTAGGACGACATAAATCTACCGGGTTAGAGTGAAATCTAATAGGAGAATTCATAAATCGAGTTAATGCGATAATAGAGGTTTTAATTAGAAAGAAATTTTAATTAATCAACCTATAGTCAGTTGCTTTTAGTCTTGAAGAGAGATATTAACATAATTTAAGGATTTTTACAGATCAAGATACTAAGTGAAGAAATTGCGTAATATAGATTGATAATGACAGATGAAGTCTAGGTGGATTCTTTCCTGAGTATTGTCTTGCTTCTTGGTTGTTAATCGTTTATTTTTCTAATTTGTTCTTTGTCGTGTTTTTTAGTTAAATAATTTAGTTAATTTTAGTTTTAATCAATCACTCCAATTTGTCAATTAAATAATAGAAAGACGATAATTATTAGTACTTTTAGTCTTCGTGGGAACGATATCTTTACTCATTGTAGTTATATTATTAATTAATAGGTACACTTGCCTTTGTTGAATTTTTAGTTAATTTACGAACTGCATCAATTTTCTAATTAATACATACAACTAATGCACGAGATAAACAAAAAAACTAGTATGTATATATAATATATACTCAAATTCAACATTCCCTAAAAATGAATAATTTTATATTTTCCCCATATATATTTTTTTTATCAAATTTGAAATTTTATTTATTGAGAAATTTTAGCCATTCTAATTTTGAAAATTGTTCAACGTGTAAGAACAAATTTAAATGGATTTGTTGATTTATTTGTTTCGAATTTAAATTAAATAATTTGAAAACATGATCTTAGTAGCTTTCATATTTTGTTTGAATCGAATCAATAAATGGAGATTGAATGAAAATGGCACCTAATTAATGAATCTTATAATTTTTTGTTTAAAAAGGAACCACTAATCTTAATAACTCCTTGAAAGAAAAAAAAATTTAATACTGGAAAAATCGGTTGAATTTTGAGTACAACTTTGACCCATAAGCTGCAACAATTGATGCATAAGAGTATGGAAAAATAAATAAAATTTAAATATATCTTTATTTTTCTTTTACTTTTTACTTTCATTATGTTGTTCGATATGATCTCGGCCACAGGCTCCCTAACTCAACCCAACCCTTTTTCTTTTAGCTTTTTTTTTCTTCTTTTTGACAAGCTATTTATAAATAAAAAAAATTAAAGCGGTGCCGTCAGTGTGTATGTATTTTTAAAGAACACATAACAATGTTGTCATCATGTCAAATGACACTAATAAAAAAATTATTTTTAAATGATATGATTGCATGATGACTAGAAAAAAATTGAGTGGTGTCGTCAATTAGTCAAGTGGCATCGAAATGTACTATAGAGAATATCTCATTTTCATAATTAATTTGTTTCCTATACTATTTTTTTATTTAATTACTTTTTAGTATTATTTGTATAAAAACCCCTAATATATACTTATAGCCTAAAGAAAAGTTAAAAAAATATTGTTAAGTTATAAACAATTACAATTACATATTCCCCCAAAATAGTCACATGTAAACATCTTTAGAGTATCTCCGTATGGTAACTTGGATTGTATTGAAAGTACTCAATTTGATTCTTGTACATTTAAGCTTTGCTAATGGGTGGTTGAAAAAAACTCCAAGATCCGTTCAGCAAATGTACAACTAGTTTGGGTAAAAAAAAAAATGCCAATATATAAAACAAGTTTTAGTCAATTGCCGGTTATTCTACATGTTGCAAATAACGTTGTAGCTGGTGCCTGGTAAATAAAATTGAGATTAATAAAACCCATTTGAAATTACTTAAAACCATGGGAAAAATTACAAACCCATGCCCCGAGTTCCTTGAAGGATGAATCAACAACCAAAAGAGCAGCTAGAAAAGAAGAAGAAGAAGAAGAAAATGGAGACATGGCTAGAATTATGAAAGAGAGAAGTAAACAAAAAGGAAAAATAACAATAAAGTTAGAAGAAAAAAATTTAAGGAATTAAGGCTCCATCTAAATTTATTTTCGATTTATTAGAGAATGGAAAGCATTGAAGAAAGTACTGAAAATTTTAAGAAGGATTTTTGAAAAATGAAAATAAAATATGTGAACAATTAGAAAATAATAAAAAGTTATTTTCATTTTTCTTTTAACAGTTTTCAAATATTAAATATGATATCTTGGTTTGAATCTATATAAATGTAATTTTTTTATTTTATTTCTCATATTTTTATTGTAGAAAAATAATTATCAAACATGTTTTCATTAGTAAAAACAAATTTTTGTTTCTATTTATCAAATGTGCTTTTTAAAATTTTTTTTTAAAAATAGAAATAAAAAATGAAAATAGGAAATAGGAAATCTTTAAAAGCCTAAATTATTCAAAAAGAAAAATATAAGTAATAGGTATACAAAATTGGCCTAATATTTCCATCTGATATAAGATGCTACCTCAGTTTTTCAATACACCTTAGTAATTAAAATATCATAATTTGTAAAGTATAGTAAGTAGGTGGGTGACTGAATTTAGCCTAAAAATTAAAAATGAAATAATAAAAGGTAAAGGAATAGTTGACGTCAACGTGTGCTTGTCCCCACAAGAAAAAGTCATAACCCAATTTGCAAAGCAGATATTTAATTCAATCTCCTGGCAAATCGTAACCGTTGATTTGACAACTCCTTTGCGAAAGTTCAAAAGCTTCCTAACATTCGATACAAATTTGCACAGACCACCGTCACACAGCAACTCCCACATCACATGGCTTTTGTTTCATGATGGGAAAAATGGATGGTATCAAAGTGATAATAATTAATTTAACAACTCATTCATGATTGCATTAACCAATAGTTGAATTTTCTTAAAAATGAAATTAAATATGGTAACAACGTCATTAATTGTTATTTGAAATATTAAATTAATTAAAAAATAAAAAATATTCTCAATTTACGCATTTAAACTCAAATTTTATTGTTTATTTACATCAAACTCTTATGAATATATTTGTGATAAAATTATTGGTTAAAATAAAAACAAAATTAAATTAAACAAATTAGTGAATTAAAATAATTGATTGGTAGAGAATAATAGTGATAAATGGAACAATTTTCTTTTTAACAGAACTGGAATAGTCATTGGATACAAATATCTAATTTAAGCTCACTCTCCACACGCCTTTCTCAATAACAAAAAAGAGCCAGAACTTGGACATGAATTTCTTCCGCTAACTGCTTACTGCCATTTTTTTTTTTTTTTTTTACGTTAACTCCTGCGATCTTTGATGGCGGTCTCATCTTCAGCTTCTTCCTCTCTCTTAAGAGCAGCGTCTTCATACTCTCGAACCCGGTTCTTTCATTCTTCGTTTCGGAATCTCAGTCCAAGCTCTCCTTCACTTCTCAATCACCAACGATCTCTTGCCTCCGCTGCCGTTCGTTCCTTCCATTGCTCTCCGCGATGGAGCCACCGTCTCGATTGGAGATCTCCTTTTAGCCTTCGTGCTCAGATCAGAGCTGTTAATCCTGTCATCGAACGGCTCGAGAGGAAGTTTTCCACTATGGGTACTGCTATATAGCTTTGTTTATTTTGATGGATTTTTTTTTTATCCGATCTTAAATTCAACATTTTATTCACTGATGTAGTTTAGATTAGTTTAAGGTCTGAGACTCTCAGTCAAAATCTTAGGTTGCTTGATCGGGTCCAATTAATGATAAGCCTCAGATTTAAAATTTTATTCATCGGATTCAATTTAACTAATATTTCATTATTAATTACATGATAAAAGGGATGAATTGTATTATGAAATCAGTATAAAGATTGTTATGTTTGTGAGTATACCTATATATGTATATAGCTGTTTTTTTTCCCTCGAGATTTTAATCATGTAAAGTATGTTGAAGTTGATATCTAAACTGAAAAACTATCAGGTGATAAATTTTATCGTTCAACTATTTTTATGATTTTCAGCTGCTGAACATCCTTTTAAGGCAGTCCTGACCAGTCTTCCAAAGCCAGGTGGTGGCGAGTTTGGAAAGTTCTATAGCTTGCCTGCCCTGAATGATCCAAGGATTGGTAAATTTTCTCATGGAAATTAAATTTATATCTATTCACTTGATGAATTTGATGTATTACTTCATGCCTGTCTCCAGTTTCATTGTGTGATTGATCATATCTATTCCTTGTTTCTGTTCTATATATAATAGATAAACTGCCCTACTCTATCAGAATCCTGCTTGAATCTGCGGTTCGTAACTGTGACAACTTCCAAGTCAAGAAGGAGGATGTTGAGAAAATTATTGATTGGCAAAATACATCACCAAAGCAAGTAGAAATCCCCTTCAAGCCAGCTCGTGTGCTCTTGCAGGTATTTGATAAGCCTAGCTTATGTCTGTATGTGCATAAATGCACATCTTTACCAAAAGAAACAATTGATGCTTTGTTTATCTTAAATCATTCTTTTTCCTTTCTTTCCTTTTTTGTTTGGCTAGGATTTCACTGGAGTGCCTGCTGTGGTCGACCTTGCTTGTATGCGTGATGCTATGCACAAGCTTGGCAGTGATACAAACAAGATTAATCCTTTGGTGCGTTTGTTTACATCAATTACATGAATATTTACTGTGATGAGAGTTCTGGAGTATCTTCAAACATTTATTATTTTTGGAGGGATGGACGGTTTCTAGATGCCATAGTTTAAGATTGCAATATTTTCATATTTTTGCCTTAATAAGGTTGTGGATCTTGAGAAATTTTTTCCATGTCATATTAATGTCATAGTTAGTACAAAATCATCTTCAACCACCATTTTTCATGCATTCTCAATGTGAGATATCTTTCTTTTCAATTTTTGATCCTGTTGGCTGCTTTGGATGATTTATGGGAAGTCATATAGAATTTTCTATTTGATATCAGTTCAAAAACATGAACTTTCAAATGTCGCAGGTCCTGTTACAACATGCCTGGCTATTGTGCAATAAAGTTATTGTTTACTCTATCCTTACGGTGTGTTGCTGAAAATATTCAGGTTCCGGTAGATCTTGTCATTGATCATTCAGTTCAAGTTGATGTAACAAGATCAGAAAATGCAGTGCAAGCAAACATGGAACTTGAGTTTCAGAGGAACAAGGAAAGGTTTTCTTTCCTTAAATGGGGATCTACTGCCTTCCATAATATGCTTGTTGTTCCTCCCGGTTCTGGTATTGTGCATCAGGTATGTGATATGGAAACCGAGTCCAAAGTGCAATGGACACTTTTTAACATAATAGTCGACATATCCTTAATGATCTATGTGCAGAAAAGTTTTTACTAACTGATGAAAAGTAATGAACAAATAAGCTTACATTTTTCACTAATTTGAATTTTTCATAGACAGTTAATCCATGTAAATATGGTGGCAAATTGAGCTGACACTGTAAAATTTTAGGTTAATCTTGAATATCTTGGACGAGTTGTTTTCAACACCAACGGCGTGCTTTACCCTGATAGTGTGGTTGGAACTGATTCCCATACAACTATGATAGATGGTCTTGGAGTAGCTGGTTGGGGAGTTGGTGGTATTGAAGCTGAGGCAGCCATGCTTGGTCAGGTAGGTATTTCCATAGAACTATATTTTTCGCCAAATTTTGGTGGTTTATTTGGTGATGATTTCAGTAGTTTCTAGTTAAACCCTATACCTCAATGATGAGTACAACACAGTTCTTTTCTATTTAATAATTGCCAGTTCATGTTTCTATATGACATGCTAAAATAAAAGTGAAAAATGAGCCTGAACTTTCAACGAAGGATTTGTGAAGCCTCTTTTAACTAAAGTTGCCACATAATTTGATGTGTGCATGTGATCTGTATCTCACATTAATTATTTTTCGTCTTTATCAACCGTTTTTGGCTTCTTTTGTTTTTGTGTCAAACGTTATAACAGAATAAGATGATGATGATACTTCAACTGACTTTGACAATAATTGTTTGTGATTCTGTTACCCTATTTATTTTACTTTTTTTTTAACCATACTGTTCATGTTCTTGTTCACTTGCTTGAATATGCATCTCTTCTATCCTTTTTTCCTAACATTAATGATTTTGAAATTGAAAGCCTATGAGCATGGTTTTGCCTGGTGTTGTTGGATTCAAGTTATTTGGAAAATTAAGAAATGGTGTGACAGCTACAGACTTGGTTCTAACTGTGACACA
This sequence comes from Gossypium longicalyx, assembly GCA_025698465.1. Lineage (NCBI taxonomy): Eukaryota > Viridiplantae > Streptophyta > Magnoliopsida > Malvales > Malvaceae > Gossypium > Gossypium longicalyx. The sequence goes on along the minus strand of CM046999.1, from coordinate 37,079,639 downwards.
AATACTGAGGAAGCACGGTGTTGTTAGCAAATTCGTTGAGTTTTATGGTAATTACTTTTCATAGGGTTGTTGCAAGTTACTCTTAGTTTCTTAATGTCTGGCTATCAAATATTTTATAACCTTTTTATTCTGTATGAATTTATAGGGGACGGTATGAGTGAACTTTCATTGGCTGACAGGGCTACCATTGCTAATATGTCTCCTGAGTATGGTGCAACCATGGGATTCTTCCCTGTAGATCATGTTACTTTGCAGTATCTGAAATTGACCGGCCGAAGTGATGAAACTGTGAGTTTTCTACTTCATCCTATAACAGCCCATAATCTGCAATTACTGAAACTGAAGCACTAGATGACATCTTTGTCCTCAAATTCAGGTGGCAATGATAGAATCATATCTCCGTGCAAATAAAATGTTCGTCGACTACAATGAGGCAAGAACTTTTCTTCCTTTTTCATTTTACTTGTCCTTTACATTTGTCAGATTCCGGTTGTCTAACTTGTATTCAGAATAACTAGTCTAATTCTTTCCTCTTCTACATGTGCTTGCTCCCCAACCTGGTCTTGATATGTTCAGCCCCAACAAGAAAGAGTGTACTCATCATATCTAGAATTAAACCTTGCTGAAGTTGAACCCTGTATATCAGGACCAAAGAGGTTTTTCTTTTCTGCCACTTTTCTTGTTTGTTTTGTCAGGGAATTAGCTTCTTTTTTAAATATTAAATATGATTTGTTGTACTATTTCGATGTTAACTGCTGCTATTCTTTCCAGACCTCATGATCGGGTTCCTTTGAGAGAAATGAAGAGTGATTGGAATTCTTGTCTTAATAATAAAGCTGGTTTCAAGGTGAGTCTTGAATGTGCTCCACATCTTTGTTGTTGTCTATGTCCTCACTACTGCTCATTGTCTGTTTTACGTAAGCAATTATTTACCATGAATTAATTGACAATTTGTTTCTTTAACTTTCCTTTGGTTAGTTAAACAAAGCACTAACGATTTGATATTGAAGTATGATAATCAATAAAGTAATATTTACCTGACTCAAACCTTAAAGCCAAATACCTTTGATTACATACTCTGTGTGTAGCATAACTTTCAAAAAATCATGACCATAATCTGGCACCTAACTTGTAATTGTGTTAAATATTCAATCATGAATCTGAAACATGGAAAAAGAAGCCACTTCACTTATGACATGTTCATTTGAATCATTATGTGGACAATTCTCTCTCTTCTTTTTCCCTGTTTCTAGACTTTTACCTCTCTTACCATCTAGACCTTAATCCATGTACTGCTTTTCTAAGAAGTGGGTGACTGAAGTAACAGAATCACACTGGGGAAAACTGAAGGATAAAAATAATATGATTAGGTAGGAAATGAAATAGACCAAGTTTTATCAGAACTTCTTCCCTTCAAGGTGTAAATTTATTAGAATTATTTTCTTTTGAAACTTTTAAACATTCTGCCGAATGTCACCATATGTTGTAGGGGTTTGCTGCGCCAAAAGAGGCACAGGACAAAGTGGCAAAATTTTCATTCCACGGACAGCCAGCAGAGCTTAGGCATGGCAGTGTTGTCATTGCTGCTATTACGAGCTGCACCAACACATCAAATCCTAGTGTCATGCTTGGGGCAGGGCTTGTTGCAAAAAAGGCTTGTGAACTTGGTTTACAGGTTTGTCATTTTTCTATTTTCATGTTTCTGCTGCTCTTTCCTTCTCTGCAATATCTCATGCTATCTTTTCTTCCCATTCTGCACCTTCTCTTTCTTCTTAAAAACCCCTTTTCAATGTATTCATACTTCCTTGCCTTTCCTTGAACTATATGAATACTAATATTAATGTGAATAAGTGAATTTTGCTTGTATAATTGTTCTACAGGTCAAGCCTTGGATAAAGACAAGTCTTGCACCAGGTTCAGGAGTTGTTACAAAATATTTACTGCAGAGGTATTCCTTAATTTTTACTTGCATCTGAAATGGATTTGGAGTGAAAATCCTTTTTATAAAATATTTCTATATAATCATAGGAAATATGTTCACTAATTTTGGTTTATATGATGCAGTGGGTTGCAAGAATATTTGAATAAGCAGGGCTTCCATATTGTTGGATATGGCTGCACAACTTGTATTGGAAATTCAGGAGAATTGGATGAATCAGTTGCCTCTGCTATTTCAGAAAACGGTACCATTGAAAATTCTAACTGTAAAAGTTTTTGGGATTCATAATTTGCATGATGTAAGCGTGTTAATACTCAAATATTGTGTTACACTTTAACATGTTAAATCTTATTCCTTGCCAATTTTAATTTTCAGTTTTTAACTGGCTAATCTAAAATATTTTGAATATTCTACACAGACATTGTAGCGTCTGCTGTACTTTCTGGGAACCGGAATTTTGAGGGTCGTGTTCATGCCTTAACAAGAGCCAACTACCTTGCTTCACCTCCTTTAGTGGTTGCATATGCCCTTGCCGGCACGGTACATAATACCTAATTATTTACTGGTTATGCTTATGTTTGTTAAATATTTACTGAGATTAATGTTATCATATATATAACCCATATATAATCTGATGTTAACTCAGAATGTTGGAGAGTTCAATGATGGTTATCTTCTAAATTAGTTAATTCTTGTGCATTTAGATTTAATTTCCTTGGAAAAAAATGTCAGGTGCTTTTCAATAAGATTTATTCAATAATATATGTTTTAGAATTGAGTCACTTAGATCAGTGCATTTCATTTTTTTGATGGACTAGTTGCTTTTGCAGTATCATTTTTTATTACCAGTAACTATGGGGACTTTTCAGGTTGATATTGACTTTGACAAGGAGCCAATTGGAACTGGGAAGGATCGTAAGAGTGTCTATTTCAAGGACATCTGGCCTTCTACTGAAGAAATTGCAGAGGTAGACACCCTAAACTTGCAGTTTGCTTAAAATTACAAATTTCACGTGTTTAAGCATGAAACTTATAAGCTTGAACTTTTCTGCTGTTTTAGGCTGTCCAATCCAGTGTCTTGCCAGAGATGTTCAAAAGTACTTACGAGGCTATTACAAAGGGCAATCCCATGTGGAATCAGCTATCAGTGCCTTCTTCCACTATGTATTCATGGGACCCCAACTCAACCTACATTCATGAGCCTCCATACTTCAAGAACATGACCATGGAGCCTCCTGGAGCCCATGGCGTGAAAGATGCTTACTGCTTATTGAACTTTGGTGACAGTATCACAACAGATCACATTTCTCCTGCAGGAAGCATCCATAAAGACAGTCCTGCTGCAAAATTCCTACTTGACCGTGGGGTGGAGCGCAAGGACTTCAACTCTTATGGAAGTCGTCGCGGTAACGATGAAGTGATGGCACGTGGAACTTTTGCTAACATTCGCCTTGTGAACAAGCTGTTGAATGGGGAAGTTGGCCCAAAAACGGTACATGTCCCTACAGGAGAGAAACTCTATGTATTTGATGCAGCAATGGTGAGTTCTTCAATTTTGAAGTCTATCACACTTCATATAAAACCAATTTGTTACCTTATTACACAACAAATCTTGATTTAGCACTACTTTTGTTATAGATTTGTTGTTTCCAATAAATGTCAATTCTACAATCAAAGCATTGGTTTTGATTTGTTTTAAATACAATATGAGATTATATATGCTGTCAAATTATACGCATAGTTAGCTGAACAATCAATCTGTAATTTCAGAGGTACAAGGATGCAGGATATGACACCATTGTTTTGGCTGGAGCTGAATATGGAAGTGGTAGCTCCCGAGATTGGGCTGCAAAAGGTCCAATGCTATTGGTAAGTCTTGATTTGGCCGCTGTGAAGAAATCTTATTGGTCTTTTGATGTGCTTTATGCACAGGTGTAATTAAGTCAAGTCGAACTAAAACTTTAACACGCTTGAGCTCCATTCAGAATTTGAGTCTTGAAGCTTGGTTAAAACTCAATTGAGTTTCAATTTTAGAGTTTGAGCTTGCTTCAAGACTAAAAAGAACAAAACGAATTCAGTTTAGTTAAACTCATATATCCAGTAAAAAATTGAGCTCCATAGCCCAAGCTGCTCAAGCTTGAGTCAACAATGAAAGAGACAGTTTAGTTCTTTTTTCTTTTTGGTGAGTCCAACTGGAGTAGCTTGCATGCTTGCTGTTTTGTTCACCTGAGTAACTTTGTTACATGACAGGGAGTAAAAGCAGTAATTGCCAAAAGTTTTGAGAGAATCCATCGAAGTAATTTGGTAGGAATGGGCATCATTCCACTTTGTTTTAAGTCTGGGGAGGACGCCGACACACTAGGTTTAACCGGTCATGAGCGTTATACCATAGATCTCCCAAGCAAAATAACCGATATAAGACCCGGTCAAGATGTGGCTGTCACGACGGATAATGGGAAGTCTTTCACCTGCACTGTCCGCTTCGACACTGAGGTACAGAATTGTTTCAAATATATCTTTTTGTGCGGAAATAGTGCAGTATACATTGTGTTTTATCATCTGCTATCATGTGACTATCCCTGCATTAACAGTTTTATTTATGAAAAATGCTCCCCTTGTTTGAATCTACATTATTGACATTTTGGACTCAGATATAAGTGTCAGATTCGAGGGGTTCTAACACGGGTAATTCAGTTTTCCTAGGTTTTCATATATATTTGGAGGGTCTTTGTAAGGTCATATTCTTATAACATGTCTAAAAATGTCAAACATGAATAGTTAAGAAAAATAAAGAGTCAAAACAATATAGGTCTAAATATGCTACTCCTTAGTCCTTGACATGGTTATTTGCAAATATCTAAATCGGCTCGGTTTGGAAGTGTCAATTTACGGTATTTGGATTCGGGTGTGCGTTTCAAATATGTTGGGCATAGATACATTCAAGTTTTCTATGTTTTTGTATATGCTTAGAGGGTCCTTCACGAGAATAATTTGAAGTTATACCTTATGTTTATGTTCACAGAGAATCTAGTCCTTTATGTTATTTGGAGGTGCGAGTGTTGTATATGAATACATATTTGACATAAGCATATTTTAAGCTTCTAAAAGCTGCCTATTTGAAGTTATTGAAGATGAGGTGAATAAAAGCAGAACTGACGGGTGTTTAAAATTGCAGGTTGAATTGGCCTACTTCAACAATGGCGGCATACTTCCATATGTTATTAGAAACTTGATTAAGCAATAAATGCATTGGCCCGGAGCCTCCAACCATTTCTAGATTCCCGACAATTGTAAAATGTGTGACGCAAATAAATGCTAGCTATCAATCACTGATCGATACTCTCCCATCAATGGGGCTTTGTGTTAGTCTTTTTACAGACAGGCATTGTCCGTTGATGGACGAACGACCTTTTTCGAGAAATTTAGTAAATTATTTTAATCGGCCTTGGTGGGGTTTATTGCATGTTTAGCTCTTTCACAACTGTGTAATTATTCAAGGTCTTTTACTCGGAGATTACAACCAAAATATTAAATTATGATTGTAATTTTGCGATTTCAAATTCTGTTGCTCATGTGATTGAATACATAATTTACATCTAGGTCAACTATTTACTACCGTTAAATTCACAATGCAAACATAACGTGTTTATGCAATTTAAATATTATTTTTTTAGTTCTATTCAAGACCACAATCTGCAAATTAAGAAATAAATACAGTGAGTAATTTTATGATGATGTTTGGATGGAACAAGTTAGTGTAAATTGGCGGCGTGTGGTTCAGGGGCAAGATCTTGGATAACGTAAATGGAATTAAATTCGGCTTCAACAGTAAAAGCATCATTATCAATAAGGCCAGGCGTCTGTTTTAGATCTGCCAACTTCATAAAGTATGGGAACCCCCAACACCTCTGAGACCTGCTAAACCATGCATTACCTACATCACAATTTACACTTTGTTTAATAGTATGTAAATCAAGCCTTGCAACTAGTATTCAGTAATTATACATTCAACTCACCTGTTCTGGGTTTTGTTGGATCGTATTCAGATTCACCTCTTCTGGGATTGCTTGGACTGTTTGACTTAATTTGCAGCCTCCATTGCACATGCAATTTGTCTCCACTTTCTAACTCTTTCGAGTTTTGTAGGTGAAGGTAAATGGATAAATATTTTCTCTTCACCTCCGGAACTCCTATGGGATAAAGTTGTAATTCCCTGAACAAATAGTCATAATATTTATTCAACACCTTTCTGACTCCAAAAAAAAAAAAAAAAAAAAAAAAAGAGTGGTAAACGTACCATACATAATACCCAATACTAAACCGGAAGGAGCGAGGTTCAGATGAGTTGGAGAAGTTGTGGATGAGCCAAGTAACACGGTTTTTTTCAAGGTGGTCAAGGATGGAACAACATTTCCCTTTTTCCTTTTCTGGGTTTTGGCCCACCTCATGATTAAGGGATCCAGTTTTTACATCAAAAACCTCAACTCCAAATTTGCAGGTGTTTTCTTGGGGATTCAGCCAATCGATGAATTTAGTGAGAAGCATTACTCGAGAAAATCCACTTTTTTCCTTTTCTGCACTGAATCGTTTCACTTTCCCATCTATATTCATTTTAATTTGGAAACCAAAACAGACTTGGGAATCAGTATGACACTACAGTCCAATTTTAAAATATTTTATAATCAATATTTATATATATGAATCACTCGACCCATTAGATCTGTTCCTACTCATGAACAGACTTAACTATATTACCTTGAATGGTGATGTATCGATTCATTCTATGATTATATACAAAAAAATTTATAAGAGCATCAATCTTCCAATTAGGGCCAAGATGTTGAACGTCCATAATTCGTAAGTAAAGGGAGAGGTAGAGATCTCCATTTTCGAATTCCGGGTCCAATATCAAACTCCTGCCAAAAAAATAATCAACTCTGATTTATTATCTGGAAAACACCAAGTATGAATCCTTTTAAAGTGTAAATAAAACAATCAAATGAGTTTAACACTTGATTTGAAAAAGCCGTCAATCGAGTCTAAACTATTCTCAAAATGAGTTGAAAAGTAAAACTTGATTGAAGGGACTCACCATTTGTAGCCACAAGCTTCAAACGCAGATGATTCATATCCGCGGACTTGAGGTTTTGAAAGGATTTCCCAAAGAAACGTAAGCGATTGGATTTCTAATATGTAATGTGCGGGTTCTTCTTCTCTCCACGTCACTTCTATTTCATCATCTGATATACAAAATTTGCACATTATTGATTATTCATCCATAAATTACGTATCTGGTTTTGTAATTCAATAAAATCATATATTGGGTTACCTTTCGTTTCCTCACACTCCGCCACCTTGGCCGGCTCATTTGCTGTTGCAGGATTGGATTTGGGTGTTTGGTTAGCCATTAAAAAGGAAGAAGGTTATTTGAACTTTGGTTTTAATATCCCATCTACGATTTCAACTTTATAGAAAAGAAAAAGAGAAAGTTAATTCATAAATAATGAAAAGTATATTCTTAAATCTTGGTCTGGAAAAGTTCTTATAAACTTGAAGATATAGATTATCCTTTTCTCCATTTCAGAGGAAATACACCAGCCATGTGTTTATTGCTTCTGTCAATAAAAATATTTCTTTTCATTTTCTCCATTAATTTTTTAATATTCCAAATAAAAATTAAAATAGCCAAACCATTATCTGCAAAAGCGGATTGTGAATCTCAATACCTCATTTCCAAAAATAAAACCAATTTAAATTATACATGTTTTGACTATTAATTTTCGAATCTCTTACACAAAGTTATCCAAATTTACAAATATATATCAAATTCACATTATCTATTGTGATGATTACAACTCTCTATCAGTCTGGGTACTAATAAAATTTTAGCTTCATTTAATAAATTTCGGCTTCACCCAACTTGAAAAATAGAATTAAATTTTTATTCAAGTCTGACTCTTATTATAGATAATAAACTCGGGCTTAATCTGTATTAAAATTTTTTTATTTTATTTTTTATATAAAAATTAAAAAAATATAATACATCAAAAATAGTAAAAATATTAAAATAAATATTTTTTAACAAATTGAAAATAAATTAAAAAAATTATATTTAAATAATACTAAAATATGTGTAACTTAACAAGCAAATGTTCTAAAATAGTAGCAAAGTCCATTTGTTAACCAGTAAAATGTTTTTCGGAAAATGATTTCTGGAAATGATTTACTTTTCTTGTATTTGGATGAATCTGTGTAAAATATTTTCTGTTGTTTGGCAGATTTCCTGAAAATATTTTCCGAAAAAGCTGTTTTTACATATATTTATATTTTAAATTTTTTTAATAAATTTATACTTTAAATTGTTTTTACATATATTGCAATGATTTATTTATAAATTAAAAAATAAATCAAATTAAATATATAATAATACTCAATTATTAAACTAAAATATTAACCGTCATAAATTAAAAACAACCAAATTCAAATAAATTATTTGTAATTGTGTTATAAAAAATTAAAAATAAGGATTGAATAATTATAAATTGGCTTCCAAACCACAATTAATACTAGAAATTAATAATATTATCCAAATGCATAATTAGTATAATTAGTAGTACACCACATAATAACAACAATATTGTCCAAGTGCATAACTAATATTACACCACATTAAAAGTATCAATATCTTCAACCTTGAGAAAATTTTTGAAGCCAAATTTTTCTATGCTTCTTACTTTTAACTAAAAAAGCTTTGGCCTCGGATTCATGACTTACTAGATAATCAAACACGGAACACATGAAGTTATCATCAAATCCTTCTTCCTCCATCGACATCACTTCTTCGTAAAGATGTGGTGTCTTATCCGCAGTAAATTGTTCCAAAGCATTAGCAATTTTGCCAAGTTGTTCACCCACAAATTTAATTTGTTCATCAACGACACTTTCTTGAACATTTTTTCTTTTACGTTTGGATGTGCCAGATGAAGATACATTTGTTCTTACCTCTTCAATCTCTTTATTGTCTCCGTCTATAGGCACTGAATCTTGATTACCATCATCCAAATCTATGTCAGCAAATGTTCTGGCAAAACTCCCTGTTGCCTTATCTTTGCTAACAACCAAAGCCATTTCATCATAATGATCAATGCTTTTATTCAAAAATGGTTCGCACTTCTTGTGTGCCTGTTGGATATTATACAGAATTAGAATAACAAGTAAAAAACAATTGAAATATACTTAACATATATATATATACACATATATTACCATCACTGCTGCCTCATATGTCGCTCTATCACATGTGATCATTTTCATGTTATCATCCCATCCAAAACCACTTTCATCCTGAATTGCGCATATAATCTGCCACTGGTTTTTTACAGTCCTCAAATGATTTTCTACATGCTTCGCATCGCATTGGACTTGAAATCTTTCAGAAATAGCTACGGCAAAATTTCTTTGAAAGTGTTAGAAGGCTTATTTCCTTTCTGGGCCTCCTCTGCTAGAATTTCAAGAAAAAAATATTCCATCGGTTTTATCCACCTGAATTGCTTGGAGGTCCCTTCTTTGTTGCCCTTACCCATTCTACATTAATAGTTTTCATTGTCAATCATTTCAATATCATTATCCAACCAAATAAATTCAATATCTAACATAATAAATTCAATAAGCTTAAAACATAATAAATTCAATATCTAACAAATTCAAGACATAATAATTTCAAAATCCAACAAACTAAAATTTCAATATCATTATTCAACCAACATTAACAAAAAAAAACAATTTTAATACTAAAACATACATAACATAGAAACAATAACTCTAAGCCCTAAACCTACCTAATATTTCTAGCCATATAATCAGTCCACATAGTCTGTGCAATTTCGTCTATCTTAGCAGACCATTCTCTTGCTTCTTCTCTTTCTTCTCGCTCCGTAAGAGTTGGTATTATCAAATCAGACTCAGGCTCCTCGTATAATCCATAATTAAGTAAATCACTAGGATCAACTCCCACTATATGATTATGAATGATACAACAAGCCAAAACTATATCTACTTGAGTTTGAAAATTCCAAAATGGTTCAGCATCTAATACGCGAAACCGTTTCTTCAAAATCCCAAAAACACGTTCAATGGTGATTCGTAATGATGAATGACGAAGATTAAAGAGTTCCTTTACATTTTCAGGCCCCTGATCACTAAACTCTTTTAAATGATATCGAACACCACGATAGGGGGTAATATATCCATTTCGAATGCCATATTCAGCATCAACAAGATAAAATTTACCTCCAATTTTACAAAACATAATATTACTAATAAATTATGAGCTTACTAGAACTATTTGGTATTTAATGTTAATTCTTACCTTCTGGAATTCTTAATCCTCTTGGGCGTGAAAGTGCATCACTTAAAATATGAGAATCATGTGCACTACCTTCCCAACTAGCTAGAACATAGGAAAATTTTAAATCAAATGTGATGGCAGCCAATACATTTTGTGTCGTCCCCCCTTTACGGTTACAAAATCTTCCTTGAATGTTAAGTGGAACAGATGCACGAACATGAGTTCCATCTAATGCTCCAATACAATATTTAAAATAAGGATGAAACCTTGGATTGTTTCTGATTTCACTAGGAGTTGACTCATCTGGTAATCTAATAACTAGTTTATACAATTTCAAAATAGCTCTCAATACAACCCTAAAGTAACGGTGAATTGTCTCAGTTGATCTATAATATCTAGATCCAATCACTCGAAACCTTACATTATGACCAATTATATGTAAAAATATAACTACTTGCTCCCTAATATTCACAGACTTAGTTGACTGTAACAAATTATTCCTACTAAGAATATCACACAAATTAAAAAAGGCAATCGGTCTCATCCTTATCAGATCAATATAATGCTGGTCACCACTATATAAAATACTATTAATATAATTTTTCCTTTCATAATCTCGATTCACACGAGGGTGAAAAGCAATTTCCTTCCTAATTTTTAATTTTTTAATCCAAAGAGCCCCAAAAGCTAAAACTAAAGCCACAACTCTGACAATTGCATTTTGATCTTGATTACGATCTATCTACACAAAATAATGACACATAAATATTTGATCACTACAAAAAAGATGCAAGCTTATCATAAGATCACATATATGAATAAAGTTACCATGACTAAAGTGCATACAAACAAATATGAAAATGTTTGAATAAAATTATAAATCAAAAAAAAAAATGAACTTAAAAACAATCATGTTTTAAAAATATTCAAGCTTTGGATAAAAAAAAAATTAGTCTGAACCCGACTCAAATATTTTAACTTAAAAATTTTAACCATATCCCTTTTCCCCTACCCGGTCTCAAGGATTAGCTCTCTTTCTTGAGCTTGGAAGCATTAAGTTAAACCATGAATTTAGTTAAAACTATAAAGCGAAAGAGGGAACTTAAATCAAATAGACAGAATGATGTAAACTAGTTCAATATTAATGGTGCAATTTAATTTTATAATTTTGATGCACAAAATACTAGTGGTGGTCAGGGTCCTTCAAACAAGCTTTAAATTAGTGGATTATATTGTTTATAGTGTCAAATATAGATAATCCATACCCATTATAGATTGTCTTAAAAGAGAAAAAAGAAAATAATAAAACCAATAATAAATAATTATAATTATAACTTCCAAGTCAAAAATACTTTTCAATATCATATTTATTATTACATGATTATTAAGTGAATTTATTTTTTAAAATTTTAAAAAGTCATACAAATAATTACATTTAAATTTTTAAATCCAAAAAGTAGAGAGACTAACTTGAACATAAAATTAAGGATTAAATTTTAAATGTATGTAATGTATAAAGACTTAGAAAAATATATTTCAGCCTTTAATTTTATTACTATAATTTGACACAAAAAATAATAATTGTAATTATTTTTTTGATAATTTAACTAGAATTAAATCAAAATAGAGAGAATAAATTTGAATGCCTTAGAAGCCTAAGGATGGAATAGATTATTTAAAAAAAAATAAAAAGATTATCCTATCCTAATAATATATCCTAATAATAAATTTGAATTTAGTCAATGGAATGAATATGTATCCCTATTGGTTGCCTAAAGCTTCCAATTTATTGATTTGATGCAATATGTACGTTAATAATTTTAATATATATGGATAAATAAGTTTTAATTTTTTACAAAATATTTTAAATGTTAAATATTAAAACTACATAGTAAATGTAATTTTATAAAGATAAGTAACGTTATTACTTGATAATAGTGAAATACTTTATAAGCATCATGTATATAGAATAATTAGTTTTTATATTTTATTTTTTAAAAGTATATATTTTATATATGGAATCGGATCATAACATGTTATTAAAAATTTTTTAAATAAGTATATAGAAATATAATTATCAATACATCAACTATTAACCTATAAATTTTTGTACCAAAAATTAAATCACATCATTATATTAGAATTTTTCATGAAAATAATAATATTGGTGTTATATACAACTGGCAAAAACAAGAAGGAAAAAAAATTGTATCTGTCATAAGGCCAAAACAGAAGGAAGCTGCTTTGGATTCTTCTTTTAAGAACAAACTAGGATTACAGCAAACAAATTATAGTACAAGTCTTGGGACATATATGTCTATAATTAATTTAATATGGTATTTTTGCCTGTTCTTACATTTACAATTTCCAACACTCAAATTAGTTGTTTTTGGTTAATTTTTAGATAACAACTCATTGAATTATTTCACGGTTTATGAAATAAATAAATAAATCATACAACAAAATAACAACTCTTTGTCTATATGCCAACTTCGTGCTACCCATGCACCAAATTTATACATGTGAACCACATCAAGCATGTCGGTCGATAACCTCAACATCACATTGCTCCTTCCCTTAACTATTATGTGTTTTCAAAGAAATTACACATGTTATTAACCCTACAAATAGAAAGCAACAAAAATTGAACAAAACAACAAGTACAAGCTACAAATTTTTGCATGTTATGATCAACAGAGTAGCATAATTCAATCATGTAAAAACAAAAGCAACATCCATTATTGATTGTCAAAAACAAATGGAACCTAAGAAACAAGCTACCAAGTCAGTTCAGTTTTCCAGCTACAATTCCATATCAAGAAATTCAAGACAAAAACAATACTCTTATAGTTAAATTAAAGAGTAGGACTAAACCCCAAGTTTCGATTCCTTAAATAATCGAGGTGGATAGTGTTAATGGCAAAAAAACTCATTTCCAAAACTAAAATTTATTTCCAACATGAACAGAAAGACAAAAGCTATTCGGCATGTCTAATATGAAGTGGTTACAAATAAACTTACAACTGAATTGCAGCAAACAGAAAATTGCAGCAAATAGCTATTCGACATTAAAAGACTAAACCAAATTGCAGCAAACAACAAAACCAAAACTACTATGTTAAAACTAAAATCTATCTAACTAATGTATATATGTCAAGAAAATCACCAGTCCTCCATTTAGATGTTGAAAAACATGCTGTTATTTCATTTCAATCAACAGAAAGACAAAAGCTATTCTGCTTCTGGTTTCATTATGTTTGGTTAAAACTTGGGCAAAGACTAATAAAGTTCATAGCGTTTCAACGAGAAATAAGAACTAACCCAAAGCTAAGAATGAGAATTAAAGACCAAAAATTTCATGGCAAGTTTACATATATATATATATATATATATATCAAGAACATGCCTACCATTGTAAAAGTCAGTGCTTTCTAAGTTCAAAACGTTGGGAAATATATATATTATAAATCTTCACAACTTGTAGCCTCCAATTTTTATTGCTTTTTTTCCCTCTTAAGTTCTTGTAGGCCAGCAATGCCTAGCAACAGACAAAGCAAAACCAAATTGCAGTTTATGTTGGGGAAAGCAACAAGAAAAGATTTGTGATTCCTATAGCTTATTTGAACCATCCATTGTTTCAAGACCTTTTAAATAAAGCTGAGGAAGAATTTGGGTTTAATCATCCAATGGGTGGTCTTACTATTCCATGTAGTGAAGAGTATTTCATTAGTTTAACAACGTCATTGAATTGTTCATAGAGGTATTTCATCATCAACCATGGATGCATTAAAAAGAATAGCAGTCTTTTCATAAATTTTTCCTTTTTTTTTTTCTCTTTTTTCAGTAGGGGTTAGCTAAAAAGAATAGTAGTTTTTTTTTCTCTTTCATCATCAACCATGGATGCATGAGGAAGCAGAGATAATTTATTTTTTTAAAAAATTATTTTTTACCGAATCTTAAAATGTTAACTAAAAATACTTATAAATGGGTTTTTGTTTTTGGTAAGAAGGAATGCCCTAGTTTCAATTATTAACAGAATTGCAGCAAACAACAAATTGCAGCAAACAACAAATAGATGAAGTAGAAGGAAGTAGAGTTACCTAGATGAAGAAGAAGGAAGATGAAGAACGGCTTGGCTAGGAAAGATTGGTGAGAGTTGGAACAAAGCGAAACTATAACCAGCAGCCTGAGAAGAGAAGATATGTGAAAAGTTAGGAAAAAATGAAATTAAAAGATGAAAATAGAATAAGTAGGAGGAACGTACCTGGATGGAGAAGAAGAAAATGAAGAACGGCGCAAGGGAGGGAAGACTGGAGAGTTGGAAAATGTCTTACGGAAAAAAATTTTGTAAGACATTTTCCCTAAAACCTTAGGCATTTTACCCGTGAGTGTGAAAATATTTTACATGGGGAAAACTTTTTCCAGTCAAACAAACACCAGAAAATCAGGAAAACATTTTCCAGAAAATATTTTCCTGCCAAACAAACACACCCTAACAATAAAACAAGAGTTACACAATATTCAAATAATAACAACATAATATTAAAATGACAACAAAACTATGAAAAACAACAATAAAACAATAATTTCTTTTTTTTTTTCTTTTGCAAATTCGCAATATACTAAAACTCTCCATCTATAATTTATCTATATAATTTAATAGATTCTATTAAATTATAGCACTCATAATGCAGATAGAAAAAATATAAAAAAATCATTTATTGAAAAATTATTTAAAAGTTAAATGAAATTTTGGTTAAAATAATAATATCAAATATCTAAAAGATCATAATAGTGTTAACCTAACATGCATTTTGGTAGCATTGGTGTGAATGACTAAACAATTGAGAACATCATAAGGAAAAAGCTCATTTCCATACATTGGTCATAGAAGCTAATCCCGGGTGATATCTACTTCGAGTAAGATTAGAAGGAAAGCTAAAGAAATTTTAGCAATAATGTAACCTTTTTGCCTTTGTATTTTGATCAACTCCATTACATATGAGTTTTATTGATTTTATAAAAAATTATATAAAAAAATCTCATAATAATATATTTTACTTTATAAAAATAATAATTTTTTAGTCATTTTCTATCTTAGTTACCCTATAGACTCGTGGTACCAATTCAGTCGGGAACTTTAAGTATAGCATAGATTACAATAATATATGAGTTCATTGTACCAAATATCTTCAAACTATGAACCTCATTCTAAATTAGCTTTTAAACTTTAAAACTGTCTAATTACGTCCTCATACTATCGATGTTATATGAATCAGATCCTTCAATTATTAAAACGTTAAATGACATGTCAAATCTTATGTGGCATAATTTAAAATAAATTTTTTAAAGAAAAATAAAATGTCACTGCATAATTTTTAAAAGTAAAAACTAAAACTAAAATAAAACCAAAAAAAGAAGAAGAAGTGGGCAATAAAGCTTTTGTAAAAGCTTCGAAAACCTTATAACCAAGATTTTTACAATATGTATTTTTCTTTAAATTTTTATTTTAAAGTATGCCACAATATTTGACATATCATTTAACGGTTAAATTAATGATTTTAGTGATGGAATGACCTTATTAATATAACCTCAATAATTTGGGAATGTGATTAAAATATTTTAAAATTTAGGGACCGATATAAAATGAAGGTTATAGTTTGAAGATGTATAGTGCAATTAACTCATAATATATAAGTTCATTTTGGAAAAAAAACTTTTGAGTTGTCAAAAATACTTTTTATTATTTATCATATTATTATATTGACATTAGTGTAATATTATATTTTTAATATTAAATTTTGTATATTGAAAAATATTTGTTAAATTTAATTACACTTTGTATCCATGTTATTAATATTTCAATAATATAAAACTAAAACTTATCACCATAAAATATATAAATGTTAATATTCAACATTTAAGTATTTTTCATTCAATTAGTAGCTAGAATAAAATATAAAATATAAAATATAATTTTTTATTTTTATTTTTATTCAAAGTTATTCTATGGTTTTTTTTAAAAGGTAAATTACCCTTAAAGTTTAGAATAAAGATTATTGATGTAGATGGTTGTGGGTAAAATAGGGTTAGCGCTTGACAAATTTAACGATGACTAATATGAGTGCTAATTGTCGAAACCATTTTTATGTGTTTTGGAAAAAAATAGGTTCGACTTGAAAAACGAAAATGGGAGTCACCACCAATCTTTTTAGGTGTGATTGGATCATCTTGTAAAACATTTTGGTCTACGAACATTTGAGAAAACGGGTTTGGGAGTCGGTTGCGCACGAGGAAGGATTAGCACCCTCGTAATGCCCAAAAATTGATTATTTGATGTCTTTCATGTCGGAAATTTGAAGATTTTAAAATACAATCCTCTTTTGAAAGAAAACTATTTGAATGCCGTGAACTTGAAAACTAAGATTCACTTATCTCAAACGAATCAAAAACATCACATCCAGTAAGTTAGGATGCAATATTTCAAAATCTTTGAAGCTAAGCTTGCCTTTGGAAAATTTCTATCTTGAAACAACAAAACGCCATATCCAGTAAGTTAGGACACAATGTTTTGAAATCTCAAGAATAGTTGTTTATATTTTAAAACTCAAAACATTTAGAAGGGTACTTGGATATTCGAATTTGACGAGAAAAATCGCAACCCAGTAAGTTAGGGCACTACTTTTCTCGAAAATCCTAAATGCCAAATATTGCCTTTAATTAAAAAAAACAATTTTTGGATAAAAATAACAATTAAATGAAATATATTTTTTAGAACAGTGATTTGAGTAAAATTTAAAAAAACAATTTACTAAGAGTAATATTTAAAAAAATATTCAAAAAAAAAGTTTGATATGATACTAAGATTATTTAAAAAATATAAAAAAAATTAGGGAAACATGGATTAAATTAAAATAAAAAAAGGTTGAAAAAACAATGATAAACTAAGAATAAAATAAGAACAAACCGCAGAAAATAAGAACGTAATAGGGAGAAAATTTTGAGTGAATGCTCTCAAGAATTCTTATTGCTTCTCAAAACTCAAGTGATTTTTCAGTTCTTTTCCAGTCCTTTTTTCCAGTTGTTTTACAATGAGGGGAGAGGCCTCTATTTATAGTTGAGCCTCCCCAAATCCAACGATACAGATCAATTACATCAACGGTTAAGATTAAAGGATATCTACAAATTAAATCTCCAAGATTACAAAATTATATCTTCTAAGATTGTATATCATATCTAAGATTGTATCATATCTAAGATTGCAATCATATCTAAGATTGTATCATATCTAAGATTGCAATCATATCTAAGATTGTATTATATCTAAGATTGCAATCATATCTAAGATTGTATCATATCTAATATTGCATATCACATCTAAGATTGCATATCATTGAAGATTCTATTTCCATATGAGTCAAGCTTGTAGATGGACCTTAAATCTTTTCAAATAATGGGCCATTCTGATCGGGCCAAATTATATTTGTAATTCTGGACTGAACTTGGACTTCGTTTTTTTTGGGAGGGTTTATTATTTTAAATACTGAAATGGGCCGGGCAAAATTGAGTGTCTCATTTGCCGCTCTCTTTGCTCATTCTTTGTGTAACAGAATAGAGCAAAGACTATAAAAGGACCAATTTTGCGGGCTTGCCGACTTGAGACTTCATGGTCCTCAATCTGCTCCTTGCAAACTCAGGATTGTTATGTTGATATCTTCAATCTGTTTTCCGCTGAACATAGAGACACCGAGTCTGCTCTTTTAATTTGTAGAGATGTCACATCATCTTAAATCTAGCTTCAGTGAAACATCTGAAGATTAGATCTGCTATGCGTCTGCTCCCTGTTGAAGTGGAGATGCCTAACTTCGATTTGTTCTCTGACAATACAGAGACGACAAATCATCTTGGATTTGCTTCATCGTAAATACGTGAAAGCCAAACCAGCTATATCTTCGATTTGTATTCCTTGTAAGTACACGGATACTTAAACCATCTTGGATCTTCTTGAGAACATCTGAGAGTCAAATCTGCTATGTCCTCGTAAGAATGCCAAATCATCTTGGATCTGCTTCAGTATAAACATCTGAAGGCTAGATCTGCTATATCTGAGAATATCTGAGAGTCAAATCTGCTATGTCCTCGATTTGTTCCTTGTAAACACAAGAATACCAAATCATCTTGGATTTGCTTCAGTATAAACATCTAAAGGCTAGATCTGCTATATCTGAGAACATCTGAGAGTCAAATCTGCTATGTCCTTGATTTGTTCCTTGTAAACACAAGAATACCAAATCATCTTGGATCTGCTTGATCTAAACATCCGAAGGTTAGATCTGCTATATCCGAGAACGTCTGAGAGTCAAATCTGCTATGTCCTCGATTTGTTCCTTGTAAACACAAGAATACCAAATCATCTTGGATCTACTTCAGTCTAAACATCTAAAGGTTAGATCTACTATATCTGAGAACGTCTGAGAGTCAAATCTGCTATGTCCTCGATTTGTTCCTTGTAAACACAAGAATACCAAATCATCTTGGATCTGCTTCAGTATAAACATCTGAAGGTTAGATCTGCTATATCTGAGAACGTCTGAGAGTCAAATCTGCTATGTCCTCGATTTGTTCCTTGTAAACACAAGAATACCAAATCATCTTGGATCTGCTTCAGTCTAAACATCTGAAGGTTAGATCTGCTATATCTGAGAACATCTGAGAGCCAAATCTGCTATGTCCTCGATTTGTTTCTTGTAAACACAAGAATACCAAATCATCTTGGATCTACTTCAGTGTAAACACCTAAAGGTCAGATCTACTTTCTTCAACCTGCTCCTTGCAAACTCAAGGACGCCATGCTGAAATCTTCAACCTGCTCCCTGCAAACTCAAGGACGCCATACTGAAATTTTTGATCTGCTTCACTGCAAACTCAAAAAGTCAAGATCTGCTTTCTTCAACCTGCTCCTTGCAAACTCAAGGATGCCATCTTTGAAATCTTCACTGCTCCTCGCAAACTCGGGGACGCCATCTTTGAAATTTTCGATCTACATTGTCCCCAGAGGACATAACCTGTAGAATGCTTATGCTTAATGATTAGGATGCCATGATTGAAATGAGTCAAATGCTTTCCTAATTAAACATACTATGATGCAATAAATGTCATAAGAATGATTCCTATTTCATATGTTATCACTCATTCATCTATCTAGATTTCCACTTCGTTGTTCTCGACGTATCAATCATACTCTACTTGTGTGTCTTGTATTTCTCCCATCAATTTGGTTCATTGTACCATTCCCCAAATGTTACGACCCACTGGAGATATTTGTAAAATGACCCTCTCTTAGAGTCAATATTGCTTAAAACGTCCAACCACCTTTTAGACTGAAAAAGAAAATCTCTCGAGTATCTCCAACCCATACATATGAGAATTCCTTAAAAAATTGTCTTGTTTCGATTTCTTGCATTATTTAGAAATTTCCAGAGTAATATACAAAACTTCGTTTGTGAAGATATTTTAGTTCATCTATCATTATTTCAATGGAACATGCTTTATGAATAATGGTAGACAAATAAATTGATCCTGAGGATAATTAGATTTGGACAAATTATTGGAAGAAATGCAAAAAGATTAACCTGAGAACATATCTTTGCGAAGAAAAAGAATCCAAAGATAGTAAATAGAACAGAAATTAGATGCCCCAGATATCGCCGCCTGAGCGTCTATACACCAACTCCATGAAGACTTTCTTGAGTTCAACATGTGTTTAAAAGACCTAAAGTACTTTGTCGATGCCCCGATATGCAACGCGTCTCACTCTTCGTTGAATCAGATATAGCAAGATTACCGTACGACTTTCCAAATTTGAGCTGCCCTTTCAGGTTTTCAACTCAAAACCCCTTTGGTCTCAAGGTGCACTTTGCGGGTTTTCACCTTGGCCTCTCCATTTTTTTTTTTGAAATAGAAGTCCCAAAGTGCCCTTTGCGGGTTTTCACCTTGGCTTCCCTTCTCCTTCAGACAAAGTACTCCTTGACCGAGTCCGAATTCATTGGATTAGATAAATTCTTCCTATCCATTTCTTGTTAAAATCAGTGCACCTCTAGAGAAAGCCCTCTTCGCAACATATGACCCTTCCAAATTCGGCATCCTTTTGCATGGGAAGGATCTCTTTCAGCACAAGGTTTCCTTTATGCAATTCTTTTGGACGAACCTTCTTTGTCATAAGTCTGTGTCATCCATTCTTGGTATATTTGCTTAGGATGAATACTTTCAAGTTAAGTTTACTAGAGGTATTCGATTCTTGACTCCATCAAGGCTTGGAGGAAAAATCTTGATTCATGAGAAAGGGATTGCCCCAGCAATAGTCCTGGCTGTTGTTTGTCAAACCCTGAAAAGTTGAGGTACAGAGATTACTCCCGGAGCATACATCCCACCATGACTTAATGATGTTTCTGAAGCATCCCTAATCTTTATAAATTGCCCCCAACTGTGAAGCTGCCACATGAGCGTAGCAAATAGGAGCCACAACAAATATGCTGTGGTGCTCCTTTGATACATATAGGGTAGAGAATGAACAAACTCTTGCAGATCATCAGCCGAAAACCCAGCCTGGTCTAAGAGAACATGATAGTGGGTCTGCCTCGTGATTCTAATCATTCGAGCATGGGTACCAAGGTAAAAATCATTATTCTTTGGATGGCATACTTTGTTGTCAATGACAGTACCATGTAGCATATTGTCAGGAGATCCCTGCTGAAAAAAAAAACTTAGTATGATGGTTTTTCGTACAATAACCACAATCTTTAGGGTTCCATTTCTCGTCAAGGAACTTGCAAGCCTCAATAACCTGATCAAAACTTGATTGAATTGAGACTTGCTAACCTCATCCCTGAAAATAATGATTTGATCAGGTTTCCTCTTCCTTGAACTTGTATAGAAGTCTTCCTTCATGATACCGTCATCCACTTTGTCAGAAACTAGTTTTGAAGAAAGAATCTATCATTTTAAGCTTCAGAGACTGTGTACGGCCTGATGCCCCATAGTTGGAAATCAATGGCCACCGCCTGGAGCTAACCATCGTAACTATTGACGGCACATTAGACTGCTCAGGAAAGCCAAACAATGCACCCATTCCAAGGATGATGGTTGGAACCTTTGAAACAATTGGAATTGAAGGTGTTTGCCCCAGCGTAAGCATAGAAAGTAGGCGGTAGTTTCTTATGCCAATTTTACCAGTCTCGGTCATCTTCTGTAATTTGTTTTTTTTCTTCTTTTTTCTTTTGGCAACTTTTGTTGTACTGTGGTATGGCACATTATCTTTGAAAAGACTGCAAACTCTTGGCATTGTGCAGTTATATATAATCTTTTTTTTGAATAGATGACTTTTGACTTTGTAATATTGGCATATGAAGCTATCTCCCTCTCTTAATAGAGTAGTTGACGTCCACAAGGATGAGTCATTGTCAGCTTGAAACTTTTGACGAGCTCGGGCCCATAACATACATGCCCTATAAGTCTTGACTCCTTTAAATTTGGCATTCATTGTACAACTGATGTGATCCCTTTCCATAGTGGACCAACAGTGCCCCCAAAACCTCATGTTTATCCTAGCAATTGCAAATCCTCCTGCATGCGTCTTTGGACCACACTTTTGAATTCCTATAATAGTCTCAACAAGGTCTTGTTTTGTCTCCTCAGCTAATTCCAATTTCGCAATCTTTCCTTCCTCTAAGGCCACCACTTCATGGGGTAAAAATCATTTTCAACAAATTCAGAAACAAGTCACAATTTCTGTCACCTTCAAAGTACTGAGATTCCTCTAAACACATATCGCACTCAAAAGGAACTCTGAATCTGTAGTATCGTTGCCCGTGTCATTGATATCTAGGGATCTATGATAGGCACACAAAAGAATATACAAGGAATAAATGAATTCAAGAATGACTATTTACATGAAATGAAAATTTATAAAGAATGTCAAAAGGTCAAAAGAATCAGAATGAAAGAATATTTACTCGGATAAATAATAAAAGTATGTTTTATTGAAAATAAAAATGTCTGAACATGAGCCCACTTCTCAAAAGAAATCTCATTACTCCTAGGCTTTAGAGCAACAAGAGTGTTTTGAATATTACTCCGTAAAATTCCTAAAGATTACAGGAAGTTCTTCTGCAGTCCAATTATTTAAAGAACTTCCCGGTTCGTAAGGGCAAATGCCCTCAAGGTTTCTTTGTTCAGTCCCTTCCTCATGTATGACATTGATGGGATGATTTTTATTTCTAAACACCCCTTCTCCAGGTAAGCTATCCCTCCTGACACAAAAGTCGGGGATATGTAAGGGAACATCGTTAATTCCCATTCAACTTCTTTTTCACTCAGCCGTGACCCTCTTCTCTCTCTCTCTTTTTCTTTCTCCTAATAACTTTAACTAATTAGGGTTTTTTATGGATTTAAATGCATGTGATATGATGCAATGCAAATGCATGAATGCAAAAGAAAAGGAGATGTTGATCTTGAATTCAATTCCATTAGAATAACTTTTCTAGAAAACAGATTTCTTTACATGAAAATAGATTACATATGTGGTCTTGCCCTTCATAGTCCAAGTAAACGCTGATCTTTTTTTTATGGTCGAATCCTGTAAATTCTCTAAAAGATGCCTTTGCTAGCTCCTTGCTGCTTAATCTGAGCCTCGATCTCTTGCTCGCTTATCTCCATGATACTCATCAAAAGTCTTTGGCTCTTGGATAATCTTCGTTGGCAATCAAGTCATGTATTCCTTCGTGGACTTCCGGCTTTCTCTCGTCGTGCTCTTGGATAACCTTTGTTGGCTTGAATCTCTGGCAATCACATCATGTATTCCTCCATGGACTATTAGCTTTCTCTCGTCGTTTATTTGGACTATATTCAGACGACCGCACTATAATCTATTTTATCAAGAAATTCGTTTCCTTATGGCAAACTATTCTATTTAGGAATCAAATTTCAAATCAACACTTTCTTTTCTTTGATGTAATGTAATGCAAATGCATGAATGCAAAAAGGTATCGATCTCGATTCAATCTCATTTAAAAAGCTTTATTTAGAAAAAGAATATCTTTACATATAAATGGATTACAAATACGCTTTTGCCCTAATACCCAAAGCTTTAAAACAAGCTCTTAGCCACGATCTGATTGTATATCATATTGGTGCTCAATATGTCAGCCTGTACCACCAATGTCTATAAATAATCAGCTACCTCCTGAGTTTGAGCTACGACCTCACTTGTGGGGTAATCCGTGCAGCTAGGGACACCTCTTCCAATACCTGTGAAATTGTTCTGATTATCCTGAGAGAGAAAATGGTGAACAAGCAGCAGGCATCACTTTCGCATGATATCTTTGCCTTAAAATGATATCCTATATCCTCAATGCTTCTTGAGAGTTTTCAGATTTCTACTCCCGCAGAGCATTGCTTGTATGGGTATCCTCGTAGCATAGCTAATCTCTACTTTAAAAGTCTTTAAATGATATGGTCTTCTTTAATCTCATTGTTTTGCGTCCATTTTGACAGACCATCAGGGCTTGCATTTCCATTGTCTCTGATAAGTGCAACATAGTAAACTCATACTTGTTGTTTGGTAGTGAACTTTTTACCATTATAGGCAAAATTCTTTCCATCTAACTCATTTTTGTAGGTCTCATGCATTCTATCAATCACTTTCCTTCCAATACCCTTACCATCCACATGGCAACCGTCTTCATATGAAAGAGAAATGCTATAATGGTAGAAGTGTCTATCAATACTCCCACACTCACTTTGAATTTCTCATCTATCCTTCTGTCAAGCAAATACTGCAAGTCCCCTTAGTTATTGTAGAACAACTACTTGGCTTTATTACTCCATTGATCCCATATTTCCTTTAACTCCTGGAGATTATTTTGCGCCATGCTGATGCGAGTGTAACCCCATAATTCTGATGTGTATCCTTCAGCATTTCCTTTGACCATTTATGAACGTTAGCGTTGCCCCCCATTCTATCAAGAAGTCCATTCTCCATAATAAAACTTTCTAACTTAGAAACTGACCATGAATCGATACCTTTTAAATGCAAAATGACATGCACAAAAGAAAGAAAACAGTCAGTATCATATGATATTAATAAATATAAAGATAACCTAAGTATAATTCTATCTATATTGAGCTCTTACGGTTTTTCTATATGTGGTTTGTTTCTAAAGTTTGAGGTACTCGAACCAGCAGATTCCTCGATCCTCACCCATTATAGGCTTATTTGAATCGAGTTCAGTTCAGGGGAATACATTTCCCTATGGCTACATGGAGATGAAAATCTCACGAAACCATAGGTACGGATGTATCTCGAAAGTGATCCACTATCCTGCACAGAGGTGAAAACCTCACGAAGGCGTAGCTTCTCACTCCCACTTAAGGGTGTGACCACAACGGTCATGAAAATGCAATGTGTATCAGAATATAGCAACACATGCAATAATACAAACACATGTAATGCAAAGAGGATTAAATTTTAAAATTTTTAATTTCCGACATTAAGACAAGAGATAATCAATTACACGGCTTGACTCTCTTATTAGTCCCCAGTGGAGTCGCCAAGCTGTCGAAACCATTTTTTATGTGTTTTGGAAAAAAATAGGGTCGACTTAAAAAACGAAAATGGGAGTCGCCACCAATCTTTTTAGGTGTGATTAGATCACCTTGTAAAACATTTTGGTCTATGAACATTTGAGAAAACGGGTTCGGGAGTCAGTTACGCACGAGGAAGGATTAGCACCCTCGTAACGCCCAAAAATTGATTATTTGATGTCTTTCATGTCGGAAATTTGAAGATTTTAAAATGCAATCCTCTTTTGAAAGAAAACTATTTGAATGCCGTGAACTTTAAAACTAAGATTCACTTATCTCAAACGAATCAAAAACATCACATCCAGTAAGTTAGGACGCAATATTTCAAAATCTTTGAAGCTAAGCTTGCCTTTGGAAAATTTCTATCTTGAAACAACAAAACGCCATATCCAGTAAATTAGGACACAATGTTTTGAAATCTCAAGAATAGTTGTTTATATTTTAAAACTCAAAACATTTAGAAGGGTACTTGGATATTCGAATTTGTGAGAAAAATCACAACTTGATAAGTTAGGGCACTACTTTTCTCGAAAATCCTAAATGCCAAATATTGCCTTTAATTAAAAAAATAATTTTTGGATAAAAATAACAATTAAATGAAATATATTTTTTAGAACAATGATTTGAGTAAAATTTAAAAAAACAATTTACTAAGAGTAATATTTTAAAAAAATATTCAAAAAAAAAGTTTGATATGATACTAAGATTATTTAAAAAATATAAAAAAAAATTAGGGAAACATGGATTAAATTAAAATAAAAAAAGGTTGAAAAAACAAAGATAAACTAAGAATAAAATAAGAACAAACTGAAGAAAATAAGAACGTAAGAGGGAGAAAATTTTGAGTGAATGCTCTCAAGAATTCTT
Source organism: Gossypium longicalyx (assembly GCA_025698465.1). Taxonomy (NCBI): domain Eukaryota; kingdom Viridiplantae; phylum Streptophyta; class Magnoliopsida; order Malvales; family Malvaceae; genus Gossypium; species Gossypium longicalyx. Next base: position 37,053,846 of record CM046999.1, on the reverse strand, counting down.
ATTGCTTCTCAAAACTCAAGTGATTTTTCAGTTCTTTTCCAGTCCTTTTTTCCAGTTGTTTTACAATGAGGAGAGGCCTCTATTTATAGTTGAGCCTCCCAAATCCAACGATCTGAGATCAATTACATCAACGGTTAAGATTAAAGGATATCTACAAATTAAATCTCCAAGATTACAAAATCATATCTTCTAAGATTGTATATCATATCTAAGATTGCAATCATATCTAAGATTGTATCATATCTAAGATTGCAATCATATCTAAGATTGTATCATATCTAAGATTGCATATCACATCTAAGATTGCATATCATTGAAGATTATATTTCCATACGAGTCAAGCTTGTAGATGGACCTTAAATCTTTTCAAATAATGGGCCATTCCGATCGGGCCAAATTATATTTGTAATTCTGGACTGAATTTGGACTTCGTTTTTTTTTGGGGTTTATTATTTTAAATACTGAAATGGACCGGGCAAAATTGAGTGTCTACACTAATAAAATAAAAATTTGATGAGGAAGAATGCCAGATGTATAAAAAATTATTATTTATAAAAATAAAATAAAAAAGAAAGAGTTTGAATATGATTTAAGTAATGTTAATGAGTGTAACAGCCGTGTTGGAAATAGTAATTTTGGGATCACAATTCTAATAAGTGAGTTAGTATTTTATTATTTATTATTTATAATATTATTATAAGGTCGCATGAAAATTTGGTTAGAAAATTTTAACGTTTAGATAGTTAATAAGTAAAAAGGACTAAATCGTAAAAGCTACAAAAGCTAATTTCTATTAGCTAAAGGTGTTAAATAGATATGGAAATGTGAATTAATGGACTTAAATAGTAATTATACTATATAGATAGATAGTGGACAATTATGGACATTGTTTTGTTAATTCTTAAGTTAATTCTTAAGGGCAATTTGATAATTAATTAAATTATTACATAATCAAATAGGCAGAATGCTATCATCTTCTTCCTTTCTTTGTTTTGACTAGGGGTGAGCAAAACTCGATTTGACTCAAAAAAATTTAAAAAAAATTAAATTTCGAGTTAAACGAATCGAGTTATTCGAGTCAACTCAATTTTTTTTTCGAATTTCGAATTTGAATCGAGTTGAGTTTTCGAATTCGAATAATTCGAATATCAAACTATAAAATTTTACATTTTTACCCCAAACTCCCTAACCTTTTTACTTTTCCCTCAAAACTTTTACTCTTTCCCACTTCCCCCCCAAAACTTTTACTCCCCTTCCATCCCAACCCCCCAATCTACCCAAAATTCATTTCCTACCAAAATTTTACTCTCCCATTTACTTTTTCTCAAAATTTTACTCCTAAAAACCCTCAAAACTTTTTTATTTTCCCTCATAATTTTTACTCCCTCCCACTTTCCCCCTAAAATTTTTACTTTCTTCCAATCCCACCTCCTATCTATCCCAAATCCCTTCCCCCCAATTTTTTTTAATATTTTCCCTCCAAAATTTTACTCCCCTTATTTACTTTCCCTCAAACTTTTATCCCCAAAACTTTTTATTTTCCCCTTAAATTTTTACTTCTCACCCTTTACTCTCAAATAAAAAATCAAAATTATCCAAAAAAATCACTAAACATAAATAGTAATAATTTTATTTATATCTACTATTTATATTATTAAATTAAATTTCACATTTTATCTTTAAAATAACTTTTATTAAAAAATCACATTTTTACATTTAATATATTTTTTAATTCCAAAATACATAGTGACAAGAATCTGAAGATAATTTAAACAACTAAGCAAGTAAAAAAGCTAACTCGTATATAAAATATTAATAAATAAATTATGAGGTGATGAAAGTTAATAAAAATTTTGATTAAGGTGGACAAATTTTATTACGATAGGTGACAGTGGTTACAAGGACCCAAAATTATTTTTTAAAATTTAACTCGAACAACTATATTCGATTCGATTTGATTCGAATTCCATCTCACTCAACTCGATTCAAGAAAATTTCAAATCAAATTAGGATGATAAAATATGATTCATCAACTCGATTAACTCGAAAAGTTTTCATTCTATTCGATTCGATCGAACGCTCACCCCTAGTTTTGACCAAAAATCACCATTGTAGCATAGAGAGCATTTGACCAAGCCTTGTTCTTCATGCATGATCAAGAAACAAATCAATCGAACATAATTTGTGGGAAAGCGAAGTTAGCGGAATAGTCGTCAGCATCATGTTTGTAGCAGATTTTGTTTAGGTAAGTTCGTATAACAATTAAATTTATTAAGTTCTTGTTTTGGATGAAATGTTAATAATCATCTATATTATGTATAGTTTTAAAATGAATGTTATGTGATAATTGGTAATTTGGATCAAATTGCATTAAAGGCTAAATTGATGGATATATTTGAACAATAAGAACTATATGGATGTGAGTTGAGAAAGTATAATATGTATAAAATCAAATAGTTTGGGAACAAAAAGTGACCCGTATGAACCTCACGAATGCTTAGGATACAAATGACATGTCATTAGGGATTATTTACAGTTTTGTCCTACCGATGGCTGAGGTCCTGCATTTGTTGCGAATTCTCCACAGCTCATGTGAGCAGCATCGTATAGTCTACATCTCGACCCATAACTCGTGTGAGTAGACCCATTTCATAACTTTTTTGAGCACATACAGTTATAGTCACAGCTTGTTTGAGAATTTTCCCGAGTATCTGATGTTATTTTATTTGGTTTAACGGGTAATAAAGGCTTAAACGAATGAATATATTTATATGAAATGTTATATGATCTTGATAGATGAAATGGAAAATGTTGGTATGAATGCTTTGAAATGAAAGAGTGATGCTTATTGGAGATGTGATGAATGAAATGTATATTTGTAATGTTTACTATTACATGTTCCATGATAAGTTGAGATTATATGTTTCATTGTTGTACTTACTAACCCTATGAGGTTTGTGTTGAATAGGAAAGAAATATATGCTCATGATCTAATGAATGAATCTATGCATGAATGGTTTGAATAAATACATATTTGGTAAGTTTAAGTTTACATTATATGAGCTTACTAAGTACTGGTTTTTTAATTTAGTTGTTTTCTTTCCTTGTAGATCATCGGAAATATCAGTCGGTTGGAAGCAAGTCAGAGCATTCACACTATCATTTCTTCAACTCAGTATAAGTTTAATCATTTTGAAGTTGGGTTATGAATGACATGTTCTAGAAGCTTTTAAGTTCTTTTGTTAAGATAATGTTGTTTAAAATTTGGTTTAAGTATACTTGTGGATGAGTATATATATTTTGGTTTTGGCTTATATATGTCCATATAAGTGCTTTTGGTATTTGGTTCATGTTTTTATTGAAAGTGGTTGACGTTTTGGTAAAATGAATGTGAATGAAAGGAATGAAATGGCATGTTTGGTATGATTATGAGTAAGAACATGTGATTATTAAATGTGAGTTTAGATTGATTTTGAGTTGTGGTGCCAATGAGGGCAAATTGGTTAGGCACTTAGGTTGAATGTTTTGGTATGTTTTAAGCATGTTTGAATGTGATTTAAATGTATGAAAATGATTGAAATTGGTTTGGCTTGGTACCCAAAAAATGGGTGATCATTTGCCTTGTTTTAGAAGTTATTTTAGGTGCACACGGCCTGGGACACAATTTGTCACATGGCCGTGTGCCACACACGATTACAGGTTGTTACATGGCCTGGGGACACGACTGTGTGACCTTATTTTTGAATTGTACATGGTTTAGCCACACGGCCTAGTCTCTGTCACACAGCCTGGCCACATGGTTGTGTGACCCCTGCTTTTAGTTTTTTCTACATTTTTCTATTTTGTTTCAGATTAGTCCTAAATTGTTTTCAAATTGATTTTTAGGTTTCGTATACTCGATTTAAAGCTTGTTTTAGTATGAATGCCATGAATGATGATTAGCTATTAATGTTAAAATTTGATTTGTCTTTATGATGTATTGGGAATCGTTATTTGTCGTAATACTCTGTAACCTTAATCTGACAATGGAGACAGTTTAGGGGTGTTACCATGAGCTTCTTTTTTTAAAAATATTTTATTTATAAAAATATAATTTTAATAAATAAATATCATCTAAAAAATAATGTATTTATTTATAATTTTAATCTTATGCATTTTATTGAAAAATGGATTTTTAAATTCTTTTTAAGTTTTTAAGAAGTAAAACTAAATCGATAGAATATGTAAAGTTAAGGGCTAAAGTTATTGAGTTTTTTAAAATTAGGGCTAAATTGATAGAATGTGTAAAGTTAAGGATTGAATTCATTAAATTTTTTAGAATTAAAACTAAATTGATATAATTTATAGATATTAGAGTGTTAAACTTATTATTATGTCAATAAAAAAAGTCATCACCTGTTGAGGGACTATTTTTCTAGTTTACCTAATTTTCTTATAAATAAAAATATACCTTATCAAAATAATTAAACAATTCTTGTCTCAGGTAATGTCACTTACTTAACAAAATGTGACAAGTGCGAGACATGAACCATGTGGATCTTGCGTGTTTTGCACTTAACGCCTTTAGGTTTATTTGTTCTACATTTACACGTTTGGTTCACTAAAATGAAATAAAACACTGAAATAAATCAATGTCTTCTTTTTGAGCATATCATTTAGTTACAAGATGCACCTTATACCTCTCCATATCATCATTTTCATCCTTCTTGGTTTTAAATATCCATTTACAACCAATTGGTTTTGCACCTTCAGGTAATGGGACAAGGTCCCAAACTTTATTGTTTTCCATAGACTTATACTCACCTTTTATGACATAAATCCACTTTTGAGAATTAGAACTTTTCATTGCTTGATGAAAGTTGATTAGATCATCTTCCATCTCTATTATCATCCTTATGTTCTTGGAGAAATACAACATAATCATCTGGAATAACATTTCTCATTTCTCTTGTGGACCTCCTTAATGACACTTGTTGTTGAGTTTGTTTTTCTGGAACAATTACCTCATCTTAAATAGGGAGCTGTTCAAAATTGTCTTGTTAAAGTTCTGGATTCACTTCTTGATCAATGATAGGTATGAGAAATTGAACATCGTCAAAAGTGATAGTAGGAACTGAGTTAGAATCCTATTCCTCTTCAAAAGCAATATCTCTAACCTTATTTCTCTTCTCTCCAAACTCAATATTCTTAAAAAATGTTGCAGTTCCCGTCTAAAAAGTATTCCTAATTATGGGATTATAAAACTTATAGCCCCTAGATTGCTCTAAATAACCAATAAAGTAGCTGCTCACTATTTTGGAGTCTAATTTCTTTTCATGTGGCCTATAAGGCCTTGCTTCAACTAGACATCTCCAAATGTGAAAGTGTTTTAGACTAGGCTTTTGGCCTGTCCAAAGCTCATAAGGTGTTTTTGCAACTACTTTATTGGGTATTCTATTCAGAATGTAAGAAGTTGTCTTTAATGCTTCTCCCTAGAGGAACTTAGGTAAGATAGAATGAACAATCATACTCCTTGCCATATTCTTAAAAGTCTTATTTTGTCTTTCAGCTACACTATTTATACTAGGTGATCTTGGCATAGTGTATTGTGGGACAATAATGTATTCCTCTAAGAATTTTGCAAATGGTCCTGGACATTGTTCACCTAAGCCATCATATCAACCGTAGTACTCACCACCACGATCAGATCTGATGTTTCTAATCCTTTTGTTGAGTTGATTCTCAACTTCAGCTTTTATAAGCTTTAAACACGTCCGGAGACTGAGATTTCTCATGAATGAGATATAGGTACCCGTAACGTGAGTAATCGTCTATGAATGTTATGATATATTATTGACCATTCCAGGATGTCGTAGGGAATGACCCACAAATATCTGTATGAATTAATTCTAAGACGTCTGAAGATCTGTTGGCACTCAATCTCTTGGTTTTGGTCTGTTTTCCCTTAATGCAATTGACATAGACATCGAAGTCTGTGAAGTAAAGGGACTCTAAAATACCATCAAACATAAGGCGTTCAACTCTAACTTTTGAGATATGACCTAAGCGCTTATGCCATAATGATGCTGAATTTTCCTTATACGTATAATACCCCATGATTCCACATGTAATCTTTCATTATAGGATGCAACTGTTTCTAGCAAATAAAGGTTATCATAAGTATTTAAATAACCAGTTCCAACAACATTCAAATTTAAAGACAAACTAAATTGATTGTTTCTGAATGAATAATAATATCCAAATTTGTCCAACGAAGAAACATAAACTAAATTTTGTCTAAATAACAGTATAATAAAAGTATCTTTTAAATCCAAATAAAAACCAGTTCCTAATAATAACCTAAAATGCCCAATCGCTTCCACTTCTATCGATTTTTCATCACCCACGAAGATGTGCCTTTCACCATCACTTGGCTTTCAGTAGCTCAGGCAACCCTACATAGTATGTTAGTAGTAGCATCAGAATCTATCCACCATTTGTTTCTAGGTATTGAAGCTAAATTAACCTTATAACAGACCAAATTAAGAGTTATACCTTTTGTTGAGATCGAAATACACCAAGAGAGGGGTGAATTGGTGTATTAAAACATTTTCGGGAAATGAAAAAAATAAAATGACTCAAGTATTTGTAGTGGTTTGACCACAACTGCCTACTTCCACAACCTTAACTTTCATCAACTAAGGATTTTCCAAATCCACTAGATTTGAACCTTTAAGGATAAGGTTTAACATTACAAATTCCTATCTTTTCAAAGGTAAGATAGAACCACTTCTCCTTAAGATTTTCTACCCAGAACATTAAGTAACACCTCACAAATGAGAAAAAATAATGATGACTAAGATAATACCTCTAAAAGGTAGATAATCAACAATTAAGCACTCTTACACAAAGTTACAACACTTGAAAGAATGATAGAAAACTTAACTCACAAGTGTGTGTATAAGAAATATTTAGTAAAAGATTGAGAAAGATTGGAAAATTGAGTTCTTGGAATTTAGGCACTTGTTTCTATATATTAATGAGAAACATTGACCTTGTATTTAAGTCCTCTAACAACCTTATAGACATTTGTAGCTATTAGAAACAAAATAGAATCGTTGCAGCCATAAAAACTAGCATTAAATGCAGTCTACAGCTTCGTTGTATTGGTAGAAGTGGACTTGTATCTGTAGAAGTCCTTTCAAAATATGACCGTTGGGCTCGTTGTATCTGTAAAGGTCCCCTTGTACTAGTAGAACTCTGAAGGTTTCAACTAGTATCAGTAGAACCCAATAGAGTATCGGTAGAAGTGCAGGGGAGGTTGAACTTTGGCTACTGCTTTGACTTGTTTTGGTAGAAGTTCTCAAGGTATACGTAGAAATCTGGTTGTATCTGTAGATCAGACCAGGGTATCGGTAGAGATTCCAGGCTAAAACTACCTTGCACACTAGAGTGCGTTCTACTGATAAAAGTCTGAGTTGTATCTGTAGAACGGTAGAACCCAGAGTTGTATCGGTAGAACTCTCAATTCTACCGATTGAATTCTGTAGCCTTTTCAAGGTCTTTCCATCTTGAGTTCTAATGATACTTGTCCACCTAAGTATCAGTAGAAATTCTTCAAACTTCAAAAACTCGTTAAAAATTAAGTTAATTTAAGAATTTTTAAATATTTATCTTGTCCAACACTTTGAAAATAATTTTAAGAACTTATAAATGATTTTTGCAAATTTAAGTAGAGAATTTTTAATATACTTTTTTGTTATATCAAAATACTTGAAAAAGTAGAGCTAACACCTTTCTTTGCACGCCAGACATGATATTTGATACAATCTTTCTTCATATGTCTAGACTTATTACAAAAGAAACAACTTTCTGTGGCTTGTTGTTGTTTCTTTTGAGCTAGACCCTTAGCAGCTTCATTATGATATTTTCTTTTCTTGCCCTTGTCTCTAGGGGCATTGACCAAATGAGTATTTTTAGACTTATCACGCATCAATCTTTCTTTCTCTTGCATACAATGAGAAATGAGCTCATTTAGAGTCCATTTCTCCTTTTGACAGTTATAACTAATTTTAAATTGATTAAACTGTGTTAAAAGTGATACCAAAACCATAAAAACAAACGATTCCTTAGAAAACTCGATCTTAAGTGCCTTAAGTCTTGAAGCAACACGGAACATCTCCATAATGTACTCCCTTACGTTTTCTTGACCCTTATTCTTCATAGACATCAAAAAAGTCAAAAGTGATGTCATCTCAACCTTATCGTTTTTAGCAAAATATTTCTCAATTTCATCAAGGAAATTATTGGCTGAGTAATCTCTTCAAATTTTGTGCTTGTAATGGCTTCTGAAATGTTATGTTTCATGATTATTGGACTTAAACGATTTAAATGATCCCACCTCTCAAAATCCCTCTTAACATCAAGGGTGTTTTCCGCAGTGAAAGGTGCAGGTTGTTCTTCCCTTAATATAAGGTCTATGTCCATACAACCAGTCACTATAAGTGAGTGTCTTTTCCTTTCATTAAAATTAGTCCCATTAAGCTTAGGTATAGAATTTATATTAGTAGATATTGTGACAGCAGAAGATGAACTAACTAAATATAGAACAAATAAAAATAAGCTTACATCAATATTCATAAGTAAACAATAAATTCAAGATAATGACTAATTTCATCTTAAGATACCAAACACAACATTAATATCAAGTCTTTGAGTAATATTAACAATAAGCGATACCTTTGTTGTAGCAATAAAAAATTGGCAATAAATTATGTCAAACAATTAATTAATCTTTGGGCTAACTTATTGCTCACATAGAATATCTTAAAATTGTCGCACATTTATCACCACAGATGTTATTAAAATTCTGTCAAATATTAACGTACCTTTGGGTCAATAAATAAACACATGAATCATAAAAATATATAATTATCTTGATGTTTTAAATAAATTCATCTACGCAAAAGAAGTCACTTTGACGACATTTTGATTCAATTAATCTATTTAAAATATTAAACATCTTTAATTAAATGCCAAAATATAAATTTATTTATTTCAAAATATTTCTCTCAATCTCATACTTTAATCAAATTAAAAGATAATCGTGTATATATATTTATATAATTTTCTAAAATAACATCATATCTTAACTAAAAAAATTCATAAATCATACACTCAATCAATAGAGTTTAATTCAGAAGCACAATTTATACATTAAACTAATCAAAACATTCGGTATAGAACAGACAAGAGACTCATCGAGCATTCAAATAGCCAACAATTAATAAATATAAAATCTTCTTCTATTCTCACAGACAACCAGTAGTTTTTTCAATATTCTCTCTAGCTTCTAAATCCATGTCAAAAAATAAAATAAAAATGATAATAGATAAATAAATAATGAAAATTCAATCATGAAAGTGCAACCTAATTATGCTAATTTCCAGATATTACGCAAGCAATTAGCAATTACATACAGAAAAGATCAATTAAACAATAAACATTGACATTAACACTGGGAATCAATGAAATTTTAGTTCACCAATGCATTAGAAAGTTGAAATTTCAACTAGGATTTTCCAAAAAAAAAAAAGAAAGAAAGAAGAAAACCAGATGATATCAGTTATCAACACAAGAAGGATTTCCCTTTCTATTCACCTATCTGTGTTTCTCTACCAGGGAACAAAGGTTAGATTTGCAACATGAACAGAAAGTTATGAAACCCTAAATTAAGAATAGATTAACAGAAAAGGGAACAAAAACAAAAAAGAATAGAAGAAGTCTAATCTATTGCGCCTTTCAAATTCATAAAAATCAAAACAAACTTAAAAATAAATCTAAAAAATTCAACATATACTTTAATTAGAATATCAAATCAAAATATCAAATTTATTAATATATTCTCAATGATTCAACATGACGAGGCTTGGATGTCACTTGTTAAAATTATAAATCAAGATATGAATAAAACTTAATGAACCATAAATTAGGATCTATCATGTCAAATCATAAATAAATAAAACGATAACAGAACTAAATGCGGAAGCATACCTAAATCCTTAGGTTCCAAATTTTTTTTTCTGATATTGGAGATTTGATCTTCCAAATTAGCATATAATAAATCTTGAGAAGATGGTTCTCTCTCTTCTAAAGATGAGATATTAGAAATGTGTGTAATTTAAATACTATAACCCTAATATATATAACTTTAGCACATTAATCTTAATTCCTAATCAACTTGTCATTAATTTAAAATTAATTATTAAGTATATACGTATATTTGACCCACACTTTATTTAATAATTAAATCCTCGATATTTTCCAATAAGTTAAACTTAATACTGTATTCCCTTTGACCATATAAGCTGTTGTAGAGAACCCATCATTGCAGCTCCATTGCAAGCCTGCATTTTGACTTCCCACAAATAGAATTAAGATAAGAAATTCAATTCATAATCAATGAATACATTTGTTAGAGCGGAAACTGAACAGCATTTAAGACTTAACTAATCCCATGAGAAAAAGGTATTTTCCTTTGAAAACTTGACCATTACCAATTCTTCTGTTAACCAAAGAACAGCAATATATCTCAAGTTAAAATAGAGATGATAAACAAATCTCCCCGGAACTATATAATTAACTGGATATAAAAATTAGAGAGAGCAACGAATTAAACAAAATATATAAAAAATAAATAATAATTCAAGAAATATAGAAAGAAGGACATACTTGTTGGAAGGGTTCTCTTTTATTTCTTTCTTTTCTTCTTGTCGCATTTTCTTTTGGATGCAATAGAAAGAAGGGCATACTTGTTTAAGGTGAGCCTGTGAGAAACGATAAGTGTGTATGCATCAAGGAAAGAAAGGGAATTTGGTGTTTAGGGCTTTGGAAATGGAGAAGAGAATGAATGCGAAGGTTGTAGTTGAAAGTGTAGATTATATCTCAACAATGGATTCAGGACATAAAAAGACATAAAAACAAAGGGAACTCACATAGGATATTCAAATTTATGTTAATCCATTGTATTGATTTAATTTGATTAATTGGTCGGTTAATCAATCTAATTCAATCGAAAGTCGGTTAATGATTTTTTAGAAGTTCAGTTATCTATCAAGTAATTAACTAAATTTAATAATTAATAATATAAATTATATGTAGTTTTAATTCGCTTAATTCAAATAATTTGATCAAATAAATATTATCAATTTATTTTTTTATATGTTTTATACTTATTTTAACAAAAAAAAAGCAAAAATATATAAATTTCGGTTCAGTTAATTTTTTTTGAAAAAATTTCTATTCAGTTAATGATTAAAGGATTAAAATATTTAATTAATTCGATTAATACTAGTTTGGTTTGATAAATCATTTGAATACCCCTAAACTCAGATAGGGAAGAGGAGAAAGTATTATATGAAATTAGGGTACCATGTCATTTCTATCTCTTTTCAATAATTTAATGCTATTTCAACATTTTCATCCTGAAAAAAAAATTAAATCCAACATAATGTGCTAAAATTTAGGATGAAAATACTAAAATGACATTAAATTATTAGAAAAGGATAGAAATGACATAATATTCTAATTTCATACAATTCTTGACATGAAAGGAAATCGGAAAATTAGAACAAAGTGTAAAAGAGAGTAGGAAAATACAAAAAGACATGATGAATAAATGGAAAGTAAAACTTTGCTCTGAATGAACGAACCAAAGAGTGGTTTCAACTAGATGTGATCATGGGATGGATCGCTTGTTTAGGTACGAATATTTGTCTGAAAAGTGAAACGTTTTAGGTAAAAATATAGGTTCAAAAAATAAGACCCGTTTTCTAAACAGGTTAGGCCTCGGGTAAGAATTGTTTGGCTCGTCCCAGCCCAAATTTGGCTAAATTTTTTTTTCTATTGTTGTTTTGTTGTTGTTTTGCTGTCATTTTATTATTATATTGCTACTATATTTTTTTAAATATATTTACAATTTGTTGAAAACATTTATTTTACTATTTTTAGTATATTTGATATATTATATTTTTTAAATTTATTTTTATATAAAAATATAAAAAAATTAATACCGATGAGTCAGAACGAGCTTGGGTTTAGCATCTTTTTATCTGGAAGGACTTGAGTAAAATTTTATGTCTATTTTTCAAGTCAGGCTCGAATTTAAAAAATAGGCCTATCATTTTATATCAAACCCGAGCTAACTCATGATTAGATGTAATTTCAAGTTTAAACCCCTATTCAATGATTAATGGAATAAAGAGCTAAACAACAGGATCTGCAATAAACAATTACACTATACCAAACATAGGGGTGAGCATTCGATCAAATCGAATCGAATCGAATAGAAAATTTTTGAGTTAATCGAGTTTTCGAATCTTATTTTATCATCCTAAATTTATTTAAAATTTTCTCGAATCGAGTCGAGTGAGATGTAATTCGAATCGAATCGAATCGAATATATTTGTTCGAGTTAAGTTTAAAAAAAATGACTCTAGCATTATTTATTTTTATGTAATTTTTCAAAAGAAGAATAAGGATTTTAATTTTAGGTTTTTTTTTTTTTTTAGCAAAACAAAATAAGGTTTCGTCTTTCGTAGAAATGGGGGGTAAGGGTTTCGTGGAAATGGGGGGTAAGGGGTTTGAATAACAGTGTTTAATTTTATGGTTTTGTGAAAAACAAAGTCTGGAGAGAATAAGAAAATTAATTGGATTTGGCTGCTGGAGATGGCATGGGGCTTGGGGGTTTGAATTGATTTGGGGGAGGAATTGGGTTTGGGTTTTGGGAAAATAAAGTTTTGGGCAAACGGGCTTGGGGTTGGGGTGAAGAAAAATGGGATAAAATAAAATATTTAGGCTTAGGGGTAATTGGGTTTAGTAATTAGTAAAAGTTTAAAATTTAAAAAAATTTAAAAATATAGTTTATATTCGGTTTATTCGAATTATTCGAGTTATTCGAATTCGAGAATTCAACTCGACTCGAATTTGAAATTCGAAAAAAAATTCGAGTTGATTCGATTAATTCAATTAACTCAATTAACTCGATTCGAATAATTCAAAATTCGAATTTTTTTCGATTTTTTCGAATCGAATCGAATTTTGCTCACTTCTAACCAAACGTTTGCTTTGATACAGGCTCATTAAATTTGGGCTGATTCATTACGTTGAACCAAACTTACGCTTTATAACCCCCTTTCTTCGAGTTTTTCCCGACCTCCATCTGCTTATACGATTCTCAACTTTTGGGTGAACCAAACAAATCCACATTTGTGCATCAATAGAGTTCAACAAAAATAAATAAAAATTCAGAGGTTATGATTACAACATCTGCTAATATTATGTTCTTATTATTACATTATCTATATCATTATTTAAGTTATGAAAAAATATAAAAATATTTTTTATAATTAAAAGAAATTATATTATTTGTATTTTAAAAAAATAAAAAGATACAAATAATGGGATTTAAACTTGAACCAATTATATTAGTAAAATATTTAATTTATCACTCAAGTAAAATTTCATTTTATTAGGTACACTTTATTATTTTTATCAATTATATATATATATATATATATTAAATATTATGTTATTATATGTTTGATTATTTCATAAATTTGTGATTTTCGCCTGCTTAAGAGCCAATGCTAAATAAGATGGGTGAAGCCCAAGGCTGAAGAAACCCGATCTTGAAACTAGAAAATAAAAATTTAATAATTATTATTAGTAATAGTATTATAATTAATAATAAGCCCGAAGAAGATGGCTGAATGGGGCAAGGTGAGTTTTATTCTTTCTTTTTTCATTTTTTATTTTATTTCTCATTCGTCTTCCTTTCATCGTATTTATTTATTTGTTTGTTTTTGATTCTTATTAATTTAGGTTTGAATTTGGTGAAGGTTAAAAAATAAAATAATCATTAATAAAAAAAAAAAAAAAGAAGCTAAGCTACTATGATTTATTTTAGCTGGCAGGGGATTTTGTGTTGGGATTACACAATCCTAATTGTGTGTTATTTACATTTCACAAAAGCAGAAACTGAGGAATCTGTTTTTATTTCTACAAATTACATAATCAGGTTAGAATCATGATATGTTTTTCATCTATTTTGATACATTCATCCGATTTGGCATATATAAATCAAGAATTTTTTGTGTTGTAAAATGGATCATAAAAATTTGTATTGAAAGTTAGAAATTTCATTTGTATATGTTAATGGGTTCAACTGTTTGAAATTGTAGCAACATCTTGTAACAGCAGTGACGGAGGAGAAAGGAACAACGTGCTGGGGATGTGGATTGGGGCTCCTGCTTCCAACACTCGGATCGGCTTTCAAGTGCGGATGGTGTGGAGCCATTACAAATCATAACCTAAGTAAAAACCAAAGCCAATGTCTTCTCTGGAGGCGCTTGCGTGATCGTTGCTTTGTCTCTTTTCTTTTCAGTTTCATGCTCTTTGTCATATGTAAGTTGCTTCACATATCCATACTCTACACTCAGTATTACATTAAGTTTTATGTTTCGACATGAAACCGTAGGTGGCGGGGTATGGGCAGCGTTTCCCATTATTTTCTTGGTAAGTTATACCAGCCGGATTGTTCATTCAGTCATAACGACAATCTTGGCATTGACGACTATTTCCACCTTCGGTCTATCGGCATTCCAATGCGCCGGTGCACCTCCGATGATATTGTGGGGAAGCTATACGGTTGTGGGGAAAGGTGAGCTTGAAAACTATACTTTCTGCCATTACTGTTCCAAGCCCAAATCGCCGAGAGCACATCACTGCCGTTCCTGTGGAATGTGTATATTGGATATGGATCATCACTATCCTTTTGTAAGTAATTAACCTTATTTTAGTGTTTAAGCTTAGTGGAATGATGTATTAGCAGAGACAATCGAACTAATTGATTTGTGATGATGACGATGACACAGATAGGGAACTGTGTAGGTGCAGCGAATCATCGGCACTTCATAGCTTTTCTAATTTCAGCTATATTCAGCACAATTTACGTAACAGTGATGTCTGCATATACGAGTTTCCTTATATGGCCGCCATTGAGGTACAAACCGCCAGAACACTCGACCATTTTCAGCACGGGTCTGGTGGTGTTGGCAAGCAGGGAAGGTCTTGTGGCATTGTTAAGCTCAGCAATGGAACTGCCGGTGAGAGGGTTGGTTTTAATTTATCTTTTCATTGCCAGCATATCAGTGGAGATAAGTTTAAGCGTACTGCTGTGGCAGCAACTGTGTTACATATACGAAGGGCGAACATACCTCAGCCATTTGAGTTCACGGGAAGGGGATCATGTGAGAGAAAAAGATTGCCAGAATCTATTGCGCTTCTTCGGGTGTCGGTATTCGATGTTGAGATTCTTGCCCACTCTGCGGAATTCGCGAAAGAGACACAAGACGTGAACATATTTGTTGTTCTGGTTGTGATGTTATTTCTTTTTTTTTTTTTTTTTTAAATTTCATTAAAAATTGTAATATAGCAGGTAATTTGGGAGTTTGAACAATGGAATTTCAGTCGCCATTTTTGGTTACGGGAGATGCAGAGTATTCTCCCATGTATTCTCCTAAGAATCTGTTTTCTCGAGAAAAGGGGGAAAAGAAAAGCATTTTCACTCCTGAATTTCTTCACCTTCTGCTGTATTAATAATAATATTAATGTTGATATCCAACGAGTTAAAAATTCAATTTGCATCAATTTAATAAACTTATCATTACAGATAAGATAACCCCTCCCAAATTGTTTTTAAATAATAATTGCATTAAATGTTCTTAAATCTATGACTTGAATTAGGTTAATATGCAGATTTGTGTGAAAATTGAACACAACACTATACATCACTTCAGTTGATATTTATCATTATCTTTATAAATTAGAGATAAATTTACAAATATACTTTAACTCTATATTAAATTTTCTTTTTTACCAAAATTTGCCAGTAAAGTTAAAATTTTTTTTATTGAATTTTCTAATTCAAAATAATTTTAATAAAAAATATTTTTATATTCTAATTTATTATTTATCAATAATAAGTTCATTAATATAATATTAAAATTAACTTTCAAATTTAAATGTAGTAAAAGAAAATTAGACTTTTCCGATAAAGTAAAATATAAAAACATTAAAAATATAATATATATATATACTGTAATACGCACTCGAACCCGTATACAGAAGCACCATAAATCTCTTCTTGGGAGGAAAACAGACGTGGAAATTCTCTCTCTTGTAATTTTCCATGTAAAACATGGCAAGAGAGAAGCATGCAAATGTAGTTGCTTACATAAATTCTATAATAAATGAGCAACACTATTTGTGCTTCTACCTATCACATAGATCTATACAATTTCAATCTACAAAATTGGAGGCGCTGAATTTTGTTCAAACTTGAACAATCCCCTTTTTTACCAACATATCATACACCCTATCCACCTTGCCCGGTTCAACTTTGAACAGGTTGTGGGCATCAGATTTCTTGCTAATATTTCCCTTCATAATCTCCATTGATAAGGTTTGCAACATTGAGAGATAATGTGAAGGCAGTATTCTGATCTCACTGCAAAGCTGTTTCTCCTGCACACAAGCACATTATAAGAGACCCGAAATCCGAAATAATATACACAAATAGTTTCCAATCAAACTCTAAGCTACTTCATGTTTCACCTGTATCCCCAAAGTTTGACAGTTATTCAATTACTTAAACTTGGGGTTGTAAAAGATAACCGTGTATGTCTATGCAATATACAACAGCGTAGGGAGGGTATCCTTACAGAATCAGACAATAAATCAGCTCCTATGAATCCAGTGATATCCCAATCATCCAAACTGCTTAAAGTAGTTTGTCCTAAAACAGTTGAAGACTCTTTACTAAAAGGTTGTAAACCAGTGGAACCCCTCACAATACCCCTCGGACTGCCATGCAATAACACTTTACCACTAGGACCAGCTTGTACACTTTCCTTCAGTCTCTGGGCATTTTCTTCAGCTTCCTTTTTCCTCTTCTGTTCAATAAATTTATTGGCTTCAGCAGCAGTTCGGCAACCAGCAGCTCGAGCTTCCTGCAGATAAATTCACCTGAATAATGTCCCAAAATTTTGATGCTTAAATAGTTGTATTTGGAGGTTCAGCCCCGAGGGATAGCAATCATTGTGGAATTGAACCATTTGAGATGAAGAAATACAACTATATGATTAAAAGATGAAAGCCAAAACCAAGTCAAAAGGTGCATAGATTTCTAGTTCCTAGTATTCGGCTTCAGTTCTCCCAGAACAGGAAAAAAATGTAATCAAACTTCAATCTCATTTGAAAACTAATTTTCATTTTGTGGAAATCTACACTAGTGCATGAAAGCAGCAAATAAGCATACAAAGTCAGCACAAAGCAAGCATTTAACCTGAAGTTCTTGTATTCTTTTGACAATCCGATGTTCCTCTATGACACTCTTAAGCAACTCCCGATGCTCTTCTTTCGAGTGGAAGCGCATAAACACCTTGTAACGCTGATATATTTCCTTCTCCTCAGGTGAGAGGTTTCTCTCGAATGGATCAGGGTAAAGTAAATTTCTTTCCAAAATAAAGTCCTTCCTACGCTTCCTCTCATCAAGCCTGGCGATAAAACACCATACCATAAATCTCTCAAATTTGATACAAACATAACAATACAAGATTCAACATAAGTTGTAGTATGTGGCACGGTATTGAATGCCAGACTATGGTATGCTACAAGGCTGTTTCATCTTTCCAATCAGTTATAACTAAGATAAAACTACTAGTAAAGCCAATTGACAATATAAAAGCAGACACATAAGACATACAGCTCTAATGATATACATAGAGCTGTCTAAATGAAAGAACACAAGCACAAATCACTCAACTTGAATGCACTAAAAATCTCCAACAGCACTCAAGATCTAATGCAGAAACAAATTCTAAAATCAAGTCCAAATTGTCATGACATTATAGGAAAGTTCTATCCTGATATTTGATGGTGATGAAGTTGAAAACTCATACACAAAGTTTTGTTCTTAACACCTAAGAGGAGCTTCAAGTAGTTTTCCAACCAAGATTAGGTGCTTAGAGAAATTGCTTCATTCTACGTATCGAGATTGTATATATGTAAGAAAGATCAGAAAGTATATTATAATTGATCAAGAACACAGTTATCTTTTTCTTCAAGAACTGCCACTTCCTATACTTCCCTCTTAGACCCTTTTATTGAAAAATGCTGATGATCATCAACCTTTTCCATGTCAAGAATATATACAACATGCATACACATTGTTGTAGATAAATACCTTTTTGAGTAGATATGTAATACACGCAACTTCAATTCACGCTCAGCCTTGGTGTCAGTATCCTTAAATTCCATATCTGCCAATAATTGCTCCGCATCATTATCATATTCAATCTCAAATTCCTGCCTCTTGAAATTATAGCCACTCAGCTCAGTCATAGACGGTTCCTCTTCAGTGAAAACCCTAGGCTTTTTCTCACCAATGCTCCTGTCTGCTTGAGGTTCTAAGAAAAAGGTTTAAGAAAAATGGTGTTAGAGTACTTGCATAACAAATCCACAGAACATGACCAACAACTTACATCATATTAATCACCAAAATTAAAAATAATAATAAAAGAATAGGAAAAGAAGAAGTCGCTTAACTCAACAAACTCTTAACTCACATTACAGATAGAAAATAATTAATTAGCATTTCAGAATAAGCCACCTTTTGCAACAGTTACAGACTGACTACTATCATTTGTTAGATTGGCATTTCCATGCAGGCAATAGCCAATGACTTCATGCAGAATGTAAAGTCACAAGCAACAGTCATGATGAACAACAAAATGAGAGCATACCTTCTACTTTAATGCCATCTTTAATCTGGGCCATGTTGGAGGTCTTTTTACCAGCACCTAGGAATGTGTTACCACCACTCCTTGAATCAATATGGGACCCTATTTCTGACATCAAAGAGAATGCATTGCATTTATATGATATAATATATATTTGTTTTTAAGCAGAAAAGAGAATGCGTTATGTTTAATATTGCCACAAAATCATGCCTTTAAGAAAACCAAAAGGGCAATCCACTTTCAATAAAGATGTCTCAAAATAGCTGATGTCATACCTCCAGTTAAGCTACATGAGGATTGATGAGCTGGATCTTCCTTTCTTGGTGCCTCATATCTGATCAATTATAGAAGATTAACATATAAATATAAAAATCTAAATAAAAGCAGGAAAAAATAGAAAACAGAAAAGATTCTACAGGGAAGACATTTACTTGACTTTTGCACCAGCAGGAGACTCTTGTTTCAGGGTAAGCTCACCATGTTTGGTGAACTCTGCATAAATAACCATTCAGTCTTAGCAATTTCATTTCATTAAAGCACATGCAAAAATAGGACTCTGATAAACCGAATCAGACAAACAAGAATATTGACAATTTGCAGATCACCCTTGTTCCCAGAAGAAAAAGAAAGTGATCCAGTCAAGCAAAAATCACTTTGGGAAGGAAAACAGCCAGAAAAAGTCATCTTGATAGCAACAATTTAGCAATCGGGATTTACTTGAAAGGGTTTAGTCTAACCTTTTTTGACTAGACCATTCCCTTTGGCCATAGCAAGGAGCTCTTCTCTGCTCTTTCCCATAACATGAGACAAGTCCTGAGAAAATAACCATGGAATATAATTATTATTACTAGAAAATTGTATGCTTATTTTACGTGCTTCTGCATTAGCAAATGCTTATGTAGGTAATGTTTTCAAATCCAAGATTATAACACAAGTCTTACTGGGAGAGGAAAACAAGGAGAGTTCATGTATATAGCATTATAGTGCTCAATACATTGTGATTTGCTCTTGGTTCCAACATGTTCTGCAACTTCAGCCCAATTCCCAAATCCATACATTTCAATCGCCTGAAAATAAGGCATGCATCCTCTAACCATCAAATCCAATGGAATACAAAAGAGGATAAGCAGAAGTTGCCAGATATGCGATCAATCAACAATAAAAAATCAAATACCCCTAAAAGTGCAAGATAGTACATAGGAATACCTCAAGAAGCAATATCTCCTCATCTGCATTCCAGTCTGGACAAATAAGTGGGAAAGACAAATTGTCCTGCATGGAAGAACATTAAAATGCATACTCCAACCAATAGCAAAATGGGGAAATACTATGTTTGGAGTCATTTATTATGAGAATTACTGACTGCAACAGCATAGATGATGAAAAGAATGACAGCAATTGATGACCCAGTTAGTAAACAAATTCACAGATGGTAATCACCAAGTTATGTCCCACCAAAGTGAGGTTCCAGGAGAGGTGAATAAGATTTTCTAGCATAGAACAGAAAGAGAGAGGTTGTTGGATGCAGTTGTAATAAAACGCATGAAACATATGGTTCAGCAAAAAATGCCATTGGTATTGAACAGAAAACAAATTTGTTCTTAACTCACTTAAGACCTATGTAACCATGTTCCTTAGACTTTTTTCAAAAGCTCTAGTATACTTTACTTTGGCTAACCATCAGCGATCATGCTATAACCTTGAATTGCTAAAATGACAAAGGAAATTGTAAATAGAAAGAAGATGACTAACCATAACCCTGTATGGATGATTGCACTTGTGAGGAGTAATTTCAGCTCCAACAGAAAAGCATTCGACACAAAGATCAAAATCTGGACAAACTGCACACTTAATCCGAACCATTCCAGAAAGATCCTTGTTACAATAATTACAATGATACAATGCTGGCCCTTTTGCTTCACTCGGTACTTGCCCAAGACCTTATTGAAAGAAATGGAATCAATGGAGATGAACAAAATAAACCAATAAACGCAATATCATCCATAAAGGTCATCACTTTAAGAAAAAAAAAAAAAAAAAAAAAAAAGGAAGTAAGACTTCAAAACTTAAAAGAATTGCTAAATCAGTTACATCTTATTAGGGTTCAGTTCGATTTGATACTTCTACTCGATTTCTTGTTATTTCTTTTTCCAAATAAACTTAAGTTTCTAACCAAGTAAAAGTAAAACTACTTGTGATAAAAATAGGAGCTAATAGTTAAAATATAACCCTAGCTGGAAATGCAATCATTCTATATAAAATTAAAATTGTGCATTTTATTATCAATCAAAGTAAAATCATACATTTTATTATTAAAATTTTACTATTATCCCTTTTGCAAGTAACAAGCTTTAGAAAGATTAAATAATAAAAATACCAATCAAAGGGAACCCTAAATTTCGTCATACCTGCTGATGGAAGCTCTAGATTGTCGACACTACCAGACGCAGTCTTTTTCCTTTTGGATCTACAGAAGAAAGGGCGAATTTTAAACTGAAAACAAGATCTTTGAACGGAACAGCTGAGAAAATAAATGAAATTAAGAACATAAAAAAGGGAAGACCTTTGATTGAGATCCTCTTCAGTTGGACGAGAGACTGTCCTCGATCGACCCATGCCTTCAATTCACCTAATTCCCCCAAATAGTAGCCACTCTAAACCCTAATTACCCTAAAATAGATAGAGAGACAGTTATTACAAATTAGGGTTTCTAGATTTTAAGAAAAAGGGAACTGAACATAACGGTAACCGCTTACTGAAGATGAGCAACACGAGGAAGCAAGTGAGAGGCGAGAAAGTTGGAGAAACTCGGACTTTTTGACCCGAACCCACAACTTGTACATGGTTTGATTACGATCCACAACATAACCCTATTTCATTAGATCTGGATCCGACCCGATCATTATAGGGTAAATTTTACCTAAAGTTACTAATAACTTAACTTTAAAAAGCTATAAAATAATTATTGAACTATTTTAAAGTTTTCATTTAAGTCACTAAATTGTTAAATCGTTGTTGTATGAGCTTATCTGTTCACACTCCTTGTATCAATCAAAAGTTATCCTTTCCATTCTCTTCTATAATTCAATTTTTTTCATGAAATATTTTTAAATGTCATCAATCTACAAATAAAAATTCAAACAACTTTTTTCTTCAATCTTTGACATTGACTATTAGATCCACTTGAAGTTAAATTATGTTCTTCTACTTGTCGATGGGTATTGATTTACTATACGAGTCGTCGAATCTTTGTTTGGAGCTTGCTACTCAACTTTAAAAAAAAAAAACTTAATAACAAATAATTTAAATAAAAACTTTTAAATAATTTAATAATTATTTTGTAATTTTTTTAAAATTAAGTGATCAAAATATAAATTTACAAATAATTTAATAAGCTTTGAGTATAGTTTAATTTTTTTTATATCACTTCAAAATCAATGACAATTTTAGAGATAAAATTAAAGGAAAAATTATTAAAATAATATAAATTAATAATTTTTTACTAAAATAATATTTATTTATCTGATATGTTTACTGATAGTAAATAAAAATTTCGATTTTACCAGACACAAATCGGAAGGGTTGCTGTCGATTTAGGCGTTGGAATCAATATAAGACCTTATTAATCACGTTGTAGGGAATAGTGCAGATTTGGGGCTCCCCAAAGCCTGTTCCCCTGCGATGGAAAAGACAGGTCCCTGCAGCATGATTAAACCGGCAGCAATCCCCACCGGCAGCAATCCTCAACTACTCGGCCACTTACCCCCAATAACCCCCAACTCCCCAACATTAAACCTAATAAACACCCCGATTAACCTAATTAAAACCACCCTCCCAGAAACCAGTATAAACCCCCCACCCTAAACCCATTTAACTTCGCGTCCAAAAAAAATACAACCATTCACTCCAAAAAAACCC
Source organism: Gossypium longicalyx (assembly GCA_025698465.1). Lineage (NCBI taxonomy): Eukaryota > Viridiplantae > Streptophyta > Magnoliopsida > Malvales > Malvaceae > Gossypium > Gossypium longicalyx. The sequence goes on along the minus strand of CM046999.1, from coordinate 37,031,089 downwards.
ATCTCCCCACACTTCCGCAAATTACCCAAAAATTGTAAAAAAAATCTGAAAAATTTCCCAAACCCCCCAAAAAAATGAATTTATTTACGGAATACATTGATGGAAATTTTTTAAATTTAGGCAAGCTCCATCAACTTAATTTAAATTAATTAGGTGGTTATATTATTGATTTGTTTTGCAGGTTTGAAGTTATTATCAACAAGAATTGTTAAGTATATATGAATTTTAATTATGTTATATTGATAATGTAATTAATTGAATTAGTGTGTAAAAATTAAAATTGTTTGTTAATTCAATGGTTTAGGTTTTTTTTTTATAGAAAATAAGCAATTTTGTGAAATAAGTTGAATATATTTTTAATTATTATAATGAATTAGATATTAATAATATTTTTATTAGTGAGAATTAATTGTTTACTTGTAATTTGTTTGTTTAATTAATTGAAAATTGTTTATTTTATAAGTAATATATTTGTAATTATTATAATGAAATAGACATTAGTAATATTTTTATAAGTAAAATTATATTTGTTTGACATTGCCGAAATATTTCATATTTGTTAAGTTTAGGAAAATGGTATTGTTATAACTTTTGCATGTTTCAGATGAAATATTGGAAATGGTAAATATTACAAACTTTTCTTTAAAAACTTTATAATGTGTACACTAACACGTGTGTGACGTAAATTGTGTGTAGGAAGTGGACCGATCATTGCACAACTTGTTGCATCACAATCATTTCAATGGTATTGACTTGAGGATTCAAGCATATTTAGATGGAGTCAATTTTAGGTATGCGATGGTGATTTAAAGCTTCCAAATATATCTGCATCTCATAGCTGCATTGGTGGAGCAATGGAGGCCAGAGACCCATATGTTTCACTTGCCTTGTGGTGAGTCCGCGATTACCTTGGAAGATATTGCATTACAACTTATTCTTCCAGTTGATGGATTACGTCTAACTGGTGAATCAATATCAAACATGATGGTAGTTTGCCAAGAGTTGCTTGGGAGTTATCTTCAGAGGGTAGATGGAAAGGGAATTTCATTTTCCACACTTGATTGGACTCTTTGACGATGCTACCCGAGACTTCGATAGAAGTGGAGGTTCAAATCTCACCTCGGTGCATAATTATGCGTCTTACTGGGAAGATTTTGATGCTTGATAAGTCTAGCAACCGAGTTAGTTTGTGCTACCTTGTATGCTTTCTAGATTTGAGCAGTGCTAATATTTATAGTTGGGGGGTAGCCATACTTGCAACACTTTATCGAGAGATGTGCTTGGCATCAAGTAGCAAATATCAGGGTATGTGCAGATGCTAGTACTTGCTTCAATCATTATCATATTTTAGAATGTCGTTCTTGACTCCTATTAGTTGTCTAATTGTTCACTTCCTATTAGTGATGAGGTATAAATTTATGACTTATTTCAGTAGTGAAATATATAGATTTTTACGAATGTTGAAATAAAAATTCTATTATATTCAATAATGGATGCATTACTCTGAAGGCTAGAAACATTCGCAGAATAGTATTGTTGACATACAGGCAAGAAATTCAGACACGTGTTAAGGATGAGGTAATTGTAGCATTTAATGTGTTTTGAAATATTAGGTTGAAAAAACATAATAGTATTGTCTTTTATAATGGGTTCTGGTTAGTAATTATTTTGATGTTTAATATAATACTATATTTGACTCATAAATATTAAATAATTTTTATGGACTCACTTGTTAGATTAGTGGCCCCAAAACCACTATTTTTAGCACTACTGGAAAATAGGTTGTTACATGCGTAGTCAAAAACCGCTAGGTGTTCTATTAGTCAGTCACATTATGCACAGAATTTCTCTAAGGCACCAAAATATAGCAAAGCAAACTCGAATTGAAAGAAAAACGAAGAACAAAAAAACCAAAGGAAAGTGATTCACACAAGATGTTTGAGTAAATGCTCTTAAACTTCTTTAGCTTAGAAAGAATGAAGTGATTAAAAATAAAAAAGGAGGCCTCTATTTATAGTTGATCTCCCTTAGAACCAATGGTACAAATTAAATTACATTTACAGTCAAGATTACAACCTATCTATAATTGAGAGTCCTAAGGGATTTAAACTTTATACATATTATCCCTTTAGGATTTACACTATTTATCCTGGTAACTCTAGTTTTACGGGAGTGTTTCACTTGGCGACCAAGGCTTCAAGAATATGGGCATCTCCACGGGTTCCACGAATCGAGCCAGTTCATCTGGGTCAAATGAGCCCCATTTATTAACTTGAACTCTATAAGACAATGGTCACGAGTTTTAGGCATTCTGTACGCAATGGTCACGAGCTTTGATCCATAACCCATGACATTCTCCCCCACCTATTCTCGCAATGCCATTGTTGCGTCCTTAAAATGAAATTAGTTGGAATCATTTCAGAACTCTCGCGATGCCTTGGTTGATTCTTGACTAGCCTCTCTGCCAGATAGTCTCGCCCCTCAGAACACTTGTCTTAGCTTCTGTCGTCTCCTAACTTGAACTATTTCTTTCCCTTTTGGTACATCTTATTTGCAAGAGTTCGTCACTCCTACTTACCCACATTATGACATGCCTCGGTCTGGATCCCCTAGATCTACATAAATAGACTTCGGTGTGCCGACATTGAACATCGGGTTAACCTTTAGTATTCTCGCTAACTCTAGTTTGTAAGTCCTTTGGCTTACCCGTTTTAAAACTTTGAAATAGCCCTCGTGTCCTTGCTGTCATATGTGAATATGATATACGAATTGTGCAAGTACACATATAGAATCAAGTAATAAAGTGATGAGTGAGATAATCTCCACAGTGATCAGTTAGGTATAAAATGGTCTAGTTATTATAATGAGTATGATTAATGTAACAACCCGTTTTTAGGTCAAATCATAACAGTGGTTTCAGGACCACAAATAAGAAGTCAAAATATTTATTTTATTATTTTAATAAGGTCTACAGCATGATAGAATTATTATATGAAAGTTTCGTTAAGAAGTTTTACCGTTTAAATGCTTAATTCGGTAAAAAGGACTAAATAGCTTAGGCATAAAAGTTGAGTTCTATTGTTTAAAAGTATTAAATAGCTATGGTTTATTAAAATGGAGGTCCTTATGTTGTAATTAGACCAGTGATAACATGAGTGGACAATTTTGGACAACCATTATGTGATTTTGATGTTTTATTAGTAAGGTTAATATTGTAAATTATAATTAAAAGCTGTTAAGTAAAGAAAATAAAATAGAAACATGCATGTTCATCTTTTTGGAGCTGATTGTTGAAGGAAGGAGACCATTTTAGAAAACCTAGCATTTAGCCATAGCTCAACCTAGCTTGTAAGTTCATTTTTTGATCCGTTTTTGATGATTTTTACGTTTTTGAGATCGTTGCTTTGTATTCTAGCTAGCCCATGCCTTAATTTTTGAATTTTTTCATGATTTTGTAAAGTGCCATTGTTGAATACTTGAGTTCTTTGATGTTTAATGATAAATTATGGAAGCTTGATGATAGTTTTACAAGTTTTATAAAGTGATTTTTGACAAAATTGTCAAATAGGGATTAAATTGTGAAAATGAAAAATGTGGTAGTTAAAAGTGTGAAATAATGAAAGATATGGGTTGCTAGTAGTACATAATAAATTCGGCTAGACATGGGTTAGTATTAAATTGCATGAATTTGCAATTTTATGTGATAATAACTAAATTGTAAAAATTGAAAAATATTGGAGCAAATGTGTAAATTTTCCAAAATAGAAATTATGAACTAAATTGAATAGGTTGAATGCTAAACGTACTAAATTTGATAATATATAGATCAAGATAAGCCGAGATCGAGTTTAGATCGAGGAAAAGGAAAGATCGACAAATAGGCAATAGTTTTATCTGTGGATACGAGGTAAGTTCGTATAATTAGAATCGAACTTTTCTATACTTGTAATTATTGAAATGAATATGTATAATTGAAATACTTGAAGTATGAATGCTTTATTGATATAATGTATATGTTCTCGAGCCCTGTTTGAACCGTATTAATTCATTGGATACGAGTGACATGTTACCGGGAATACCGTTTTGGTCGAGCTCCTGCATTTGTTGCGGACTCACCATAGCTCGAATGAGCTTACCGATATGTCAGCTCGTAAGAGCTTACTATTTTCAGCTCATTGGAGCTTACCATTTCAGCTCGTATGAGCTTACTGTTCAGCTCGATAGAGCTTACCGTTTCAGCATATTAGAGCTTACTGTTCATCATCTCAGGAGGAGCTTACCGATCATGGCTCGAAAGAGCATATATGATAATGAATTGATGGATTATTGACATTGTTCACCCGAGTATCCTTTGAAGTTCTAATAGGTTCAATAGGTCAAATTACTGTTTTTACGGATAAATTACGGAGTATAAATGTTACTAATGCTATATATACATGATATGTGAATTTTGGATTGAAGCAAAGTATTGTATTAATGGATAGTTTTATGTATTTGCCAAATGACTAATATGTGATGGATACTTGTGACTTGGTGTTGGTTAATTGAATTGTTGGCATTTTAATGTTGCTTTGAATATATATAAATGGTAAGTTTAATTCTGCATTATACGGGCTTTCTAAGCTATAAAGCTTACTCTGTTTCTTTTTCTATGTTTCATAGAGGCTCGTTAGCTCGCTCGTTTCGGACAAGTCGGAGTTGCACATCGCACTATCCAATTTTTGATTAGTATTTTGAACTTGTGAATATATGTAAATATGGCATGTATAGGCTAGTTTAAATGATGTTAGTTATGTTACTTGATATCATGGTTTTAGTATATTTTGTATATGTGCTAAGCCATGTGATTTGGCTTATTTTGTTACAATTATGGTATGTTTTGGTAAGGTAATGTTTGAATGAAAATATGCAAATGAGGTATTGATATGTATTTGTTAGATGAATGAATTATGCTTGGTATTAAATAGGTAATTGAATAACAAGTTGAATTGGATATTATGTGTATTGAAATGGTTAATTTTGGTTGCCAATTGAGTTGTAAAAATGTGGTTATTTATGCTTGTGAATGCTTGTGTATATAGGGTGGCAAAATGGCTTTGTAAATAGCCTATTTTTGTCCACACACAGCAGAGATTTCTGGCGTGTGTCTCTCAGCGTGTGTCGACACACGGTCATCTTTGCCACCGTGTGTCCCCTGGGGTAACCTTTCGAATTAAGTCAGTATACCCTACAGGTTTGGCATGGCCTAGAGACACAGGCGTGTCTACTGGCCGTGTGTAACACACGGGCTGGCACATGGGCGTGTGGCCGGCCGTGTAACCCAAGTCAGTAACCTCTCTAGTTTTCCCATAGCCATGGCACATGGGCATGTCCTCGGCCGTGTGACACAAGTCAGTATGTATGCCTTGTTTTCACACGATCTTAGACACAGGCGTGTCTACTAATCGTGTGAGGCACACGGCCTGTTCACACAGGCATGTGACACTTGAAAAGTTAAAATTCTTCTAAGTTTCTAAAACTTTTATATGTTATCAATTTAGTCCCGAATGCATGTTTTAAGCTTCATATGCTCGTTTTTAAGTATATATTGAATGTGATTGAATGTTAGTTATTGAAATGAGATGATAATTGATAAATGATTGTTCTTAATTGAGTTACAAGTCTGGCAATGCCTCTTAACCTATTCCGACGATGGTTACGGGTTAAGGGTGTTACAATTAATGTTATGACAAAAATAATAATAAAAACGCGATGGTACTTTGAATAAATAATGGTGTGTGCATTATGTGTAACTGATAAATAATGGAAAATGCTATGACACTACAAGAGTAAGAATGCAATGGCAAATTCGAGAATAATTATGTGAATAATATGCAAATGAACAAGTAAACAACTAAAAATGCTATGGCGAAGATACTGTGAGAAATGATAGAGGGTCTACAATGTCGATTTGGAAGGTCAGGATTACTAAGAATTTACCTTTTCTGACAATAATGCCTCGGCAAAACCATACTTAACCTAATGCTCAGAAGAGTTCTAAAATGGTTTACTTCTTTCGAGAACAAGACCTCAAGTTACATCGCCTTAAGCAATATATGTCTACAGGCCTTTAGCACGGTACCCTGCACTATTTTGTTTTCTTTCCATATGAACATTGCTTTATGTTTAGAGGTTACTACAAGTATTCGGTCGAACACTTGCTTATATCATTTAATTTCAATCTCATTAACTAACGTTGTCAGAATTAGATTAATTTAATGAACATGCTGTACATCCATCTATGTCTAAAGTTTGCAAACATGTAATTTTGTAAAAAAACCATTCAATGAAACAATGTATTAAAGCAGATCTACGCTTCAATCATTAAAGAAAATAAGAGTTTCTTCAAGTAATCCCAACCCTATGATATTTAGCTCATGGGTTGGCAATTAAAATTCAAATCCAAAGTATCATTCAACATCGTTTCTATCAAATCAATTCATGAAGAGTAATCAAGAAATAACAGAAGATTTTTGGGAAGATAAATTTCGCTTATCCAGCCCACACTCCAGAGATGTAGTGTCCAGTGGTGGCTGAAAAGGGTTGCCTTCGTCTTCCTCTTCCGGTCTTTACCCAGCCGCTACCCTGTATTTTTTGCTTAAAGATTTCCTCTTTTTTTTTTTCTCTTTTTTGTTTTTTTTTTTTTGCCCCTTTAAGGTTTCCTCATTTGGCTTTTATAAACATTTCCCCTAGGGTAAATCTAACAACCCATGATTTTCTTCCCTTTTTTTCAGGTATATATCTGGTACAATTTCAACTGGGCCTAAGGCCCGTACACTTTAGGTGTTGACTGGACATATTCCCGACATTATACAACATTTGTATTGACAAACTGTCTAACCCTTTGCCCCGACAAACCTTCACTCATTTACTTCATGTTCCTTATCCTGCACCTGCCAATCCACCACCACACACAACCCTTACATAAGCAATTCAAAAATAACTAACATTTAAGTACAGTCCAAGCTCTTAAGGTAATGCTAAAACAAGAAAAATACTAATGGAATGTCCTAAAATGCAACTAAATGTACTTAAGTACAGACAATTAGCTAGATCTAAAGACATGAAATATAACTATTTTCAAGAGTTATCACATCCCCAAACCTGAGTTATTGCTTGTCCTCAAGCAAAATATACACGAATGCTTGAATGCAACAATTTTTGCCTACGCATTGAACCACCTTATACTGCCAGTCCATTCAAAGAATAATATATACTTTAGTTCTCAACAATCTTCTATCTCTAAAAACTTGTTCGAGTTTCAAAGGTTTGCTTAGCAAAGATAGTGCAAAAAATTGCTCCCTAAAAACAAAATTTCCCAAGTACTCATGTGTGCTTTCTAGTCATAGCAAACATCTTCTAATTTGCTCAGTTCATTTGTTACCTAAACTCAAGTTACTTTGTAACCCTTGCTCTAAGCCTACTCAGAATATTTATTTGTATTTTTTTCTTTTTTTTTTGAAGTATATTAGGGGATTTAGCATGTTACAAAATTCTTTGACTTGATAATCACAATGGAGCATACATTGAATTACCTAGCACTTAATCATGTCACAATTTAAATAAAAATCACTCTTGAAGCTAAGGTTTTTAATTTAGAAGATGGATGGAGTAAACAACTACCTCTTTAGCTACTTAGCCTATTACAACAGTGGAGTGCCCCTAATTTTCTTTTCTTTATTACACACTCTTACTTGGATTCACCTTTCTATTCAACAACACAATGGAGCAAACAAACTGGTGTTGACTTACTTGGCAATTCTAAGCATTAGAGTGTCTATTGTCCTTTATTTAAGTAATGGTGTGGTAATGTGACTGAGTTTGACTTCAAAAGTCTCTAAATTCATTAAAAGATACTTGCTATAGTCCAAAAATAACTAAGGTTAGGACATCTCATTTTAGGAGGTAATCTTCAAGCAACCTAACCTAAGCTAAATTCACCTGATCCCCTATCACATGTTTTAAGTGTATTGAAGAATTTAAACTCATCATCGAACATGATAAGTAAAGATTTTACTCCACATAGGAAAAATAGTGCTTAGTAGTTACGTGGCAGTGGTAAAACAAATTTAATGAGACTAGAATGAGCATATGTACTAGATATATAATGCAACGTAAATGCACAATACACCCCCAAACATAAGGGATGTATCAATGCATGTACAAATTTGTAACAAAAAAAAATATAGATATGTATAGAAAATGTCATGGCAAAAGAAATAAAATGTATGAGGTAGAGAAAAAAAAACTTCCCTGGCTTGGACTGGAGTGTAGTTACTTCATTCGGTCCTACGAGTGGATTTATAAGCACTGACTTTATACCGCAGCTTCCTTTTCATGGGGTTCATTCGTCCCCCTCATCAATTTCCATGAGCTCATTAATAAGATGATCAATGTCATGGTCTTATGCAGTCATGGAAGCTTGTGGGCTAGGTGGAATAGGGTCCTTACCTTTCGTGGTGGTAGTAATGGCAATGACAGTTTCATCTTTCTCTCTTTCTTCTTCATTATCAAGAGTTAATGATTTTGTCTTTTCAGGCTCTTCAGCAACAGTTTCCCCCTTTATCAGTAATGGTTTCCAAATTCACGAATTCGACTCTGGTAGTAAGAATTTGAGTTGGCTCCTCTGCAGCTTCAAGAAGTGGGACCAAAGAGGTGGGGAAGGTAAGAAATTCTAGCATCGACTTTGTAAAGTTCTTTTGCATCTTTTAAGAGCTAAATCTCTGCTCCTCACATAAGTCCAATATTGAGCCTACTACTTCTGGGCCTTGACCATCTCTTAAGCTAGTTGAAATTGCTGAATCTCAAAAAGGGAAATTCTTTGCTCCAGTTGCTGTTTGAAGGAGCTGCGAGATGCTGAGGGTGCTATCGTGGGAAAATGTGCAATAGTAGAAGTGGTAGCCTGACTATGCTAAGTTGGTCAGCATCAATGCCTTGGACTTTGGCAAAAATGGCTCGGGATAGTCCACCCTTATTAGGGGTGACATACTCATCAGCATTGAGAGGGACTCTAGTAGTGTAGCACAAAGCAGTAATGAAGGAGGGGAAATTTAGGCTACAAGCATTTTTCTTAGCACACCGATGCCCCTCTTAAAAAATGATCCGGCCAATATTGATTCTTCTCCCCATGATGATGGAGTGTAATAAGAGCATCATCTCATTTGAAACAGTCATATTGTAAGTCGATGGCATGAGGCAATTTTTCAGAAAATGGTACCACACTTTCCTAATAAGGTTTAAAGAAGCCCTCTTAATGGTATAGCAATCTTGACTGGAAACAGTCCAACGTGTACCTTTGACACATAAATCATTCAAGACTTGAGTCAATCCATCAGTAGTGACATTTTTAGCGAAGGGTGTATGTTCATCTTGTACATTAGCGATCCCAAATTGGCGTTAATATGATCTCCATCGAATAGAACTAAGTGCCACTAACATAGATAAAATGAGAATCATATGAATTAACATGTGCATAAAATTCATGAACAACCTTCCTGAAAATGTCTTTAGGGTGAAAACAGAAAATACTCTACCTGTTTTTCTCTACGATGGAGGACACAGACTCGTCATAGCCCATATATGGTTCATCCTTGAATAAGAACCCTTGTTCGAAATAAAAAGGGCACTTTGAGATGTTATTGTTGTATTTTGTGGTTGCGACACTGTTGAAAAAGGTTTTAGGTCGAGTAGTGCTGGCCCACGATGATTCAGTAACCTTTGAAGCAGTCTTTACTTGTGCCATTGAAGAAAGATATAAAGAAATCTTAAAAAATGTGGTTAGAGGAAATGTATGAGAAGTTGAAGAGAAAGAAATGATAAAGATGGAAACTTTATGAGAAATGTAAGAGACGTGAGTAGTTGAAAAGAGGTGAGTAGAGGAGATAATGTTGATAGTTCAGAAAAATGAAATATGCAGAGTAATCTTTATGGCATAGAGGAGGGAAAAAGAAGGGGATTTTTTGGGGGAAAATGTGAGGTGACCTAGACCTAAAATAAAAGTTTTTGCTTTTCCTCATTAGGTTACCCAAGTAACAGAATGGGCTCAGCTATCCAAAACTTTCTCCCTTGGACTTTTCTGTCTGGTCAACCTATGTTACCTCGTACCTCGACATTCATTCACCCAGCTTGTTACGGTATAATTTCATTCTAAGATGCTACGGTAAAGTCCTATTAGTATCACAACTGATAATCCCACACTTTTATTTTGTCTCTGAAAATATAGAAAAATTGCTCATTAATCGAAGATAAAAAAATAAATGAAACAACATTAAATAATTAACGATAACAGACAATAAAGACTAAATGAAATTAAAACAATTAAAGAAAGGAAAAAAAACTACTTATCAAACATCTTGGAGGTTAATGGATTGCTTATCATGATCCACATGAGCACCCCAGTAGTGCTTTAAGCGTTGTCCATTAACTTTGAATGTGAACCCCATTTTCAGGTCTAATGTAACCCCTATTTTCAGGTCTTTGATACTAACAACTTCATGTGGGTGTACTTGAGGTACTTCAAAGGGACCTGATTAGCGAGATTTTAATTTACCATGGAACAACTTGAGCCTAGAGTTAAACAACAACACTTGTTACCCTGGTTCAAATTGCCTTGGCACAATTCTGTTATCATGCCAACGCTTGGTCTTCTTCTTATACAATTTAGCCTTTTCATATACCTGTGCCCTAAATTCTTCCATTTCTTTTAGTTCTAACAACCTTTTATGACTAGTAGCGACCCAATCCATGTTCAGCTTTTTAATAGCCCAAAATGCTTTCTGCTTGAGCTCAACAGGTAGGTGACATGGCTTTTCGTAAACAAGCTTAAAAGGTGATATCCCTAATGGTGTTTTAAATATAGTACGATAGGCCCACAAAGGTTTATCTAGTTTAGAGGACAAATCTTTACGAGTTGGGTTCACCATTTTTTCTAAAATATTTTTAATTTCTCTGTTAGAAATCTCAGCTTGTCCATTTGTTTGAGGATGATATGTCGTGGCAATCTTATGTATCACCCCATACCGACACAAGGCATTAGCCACTAGTGTGCAGTCAAAATGAGATCTTTTATCACTAATAATGGCTTTAGGTGTACCGAATCTTGTAAAAATGCTTTTGTGCATGAACTTCATTACTGACTTTGTATCATTAGTAGGAAACGCAACAACTTCAACCCACTTGGGGACATAGTCCACTGCTAACAGTATGTACAGGTTACCCATTAACGGTGAAAATAGAGCCAAGTCTATTCCTCATACATCAAACAACTCAATCTCTAGAATATTTTGTAGCGACATTTCGTGTCTCCTAGATAGATTTCTTGTCCTCTGAAAATGGTCACACGACTGATAAAATTCATTAACATCTTTAAACAGACTCGACTAATAAAATCTTGATTGAAGTACTTTGGCAGCAGTTATTATTTCTCCAAAGTGTCCTCTGTAAGAAGTTGAATGATAATGCTACAGAATGCTATGTATTTCGTCATAAGGGTCGTACTTCCTAATTATCTTATCAGCATAATGCTTAAATAGAAAGGGTTTATCCCAATAATAATGATTGGCATTATGGAGGAATTTTCGTTTTCTTTGGTTGTTGAGATCAAGTGTTTTCAGACCACTTACTAAAAGGTTCATTATATCGGCATACTAATGTAATGCCATGGGAACTAACAATTGCTCATCTGGAAAGTCTTCTTGAATAAATTTGTAATTGCCATCTTCATTTCTAGATTCTAACCTTGACAAGTGATCACCCATTTGATTTTCAGTCCTATTTTAATCTCTAATTCCCAAGTCGAACTCCTGCAACAAGAGTATCCACCTAATCCATCTTGGCTTGGCATATTTTTTGCTCACCAAATACTTAATAGTAGAGTGATCCGTGTAGACTGTGACCTTGGTACCAACTAGATAAGAGTGAAATTTATCTAATGTGAACACCACATCCAATAACTCCTTTTCCATGGTGGTATAGTTAAGCTACGCATCCGTCAGGGTTCTACTCGCATAATATATTGTACGTGGTACTTTGTCTTTCCTTTGCCCCAACACTACTCTCATAGCATAATCGCTAGCATCACACATGAGTTCAAAAGGTAGTGTCCATTCCGGAGCTATTACAATTGGTACTGCTACCAATTGTTTATTCAATTCCTCGAAAGCTACCAAGCAATATTCATCAAAATTGAAAGATCTATTTTGCTCTAGGAAGGTGCACAAGGGTTTAGATATCTTCGAGAAATCCTTAATGAATCTTCTATAAAATCCCACATGACTTAAAAAAATTTTAATACCCTTGACACTGGTGGAAGGTGGCAAATTTTCTATTATTTCAAATTTTGTTCTGTCCACTCCAATCCCTCACTGTGATATCCTATGCCCTAGAACAATTCTTTCACGAACCATGATGTGACATTTTTCCCAGTTCAAAATAAGATTTGTTTCTTCACAATGACAAAAAATCAATTCCAGATTTTTCTAGCAATCCTCGAAATTATTGCCAAATATAGAGAAATTTTCCATGAAGACTTTAAGGAAGTTTTCCACCATGTCCGAGAATATGGCCATCATACAATGCTGAAAGGTTGTCAAGGCATTACATAACCTGAATGACATCTGTCTAAATGCAAAAATTCCAAATGGACATGTGAAGGTGGTCTTCTCTTGGTCATTAGGAGTTATGGTAATCTGATTATACCCTGAGTAAACATTCAAAAAATAGTAGAAAACTTTCCTAGCTAATCTATCTAACATTTGGTCAATAAATTGTAGAGGAAAATGGTCATTCCTAGTTGCCTTTTTAAGCTTGCGATAGTCAACACATATTCTTCACCACGTGACAGAGTGAGTCAGAATGAGCTAATTGTTATTATTACTCACTGCTGCGACACCTCATTTCTTAGGTACACATTGTACAGGACTCACCTATGAGCTATCTAAAATTGGGTAAGCCATTTGATAATATCTTTCTTGACAACTTCTTTCATGATCGAATTCAATCTTTTCTACTATTCAATAGAATTGCTATGTCAATCCTCCAACATAATTTTATGCTTGTAAAGAGTAGGGCTAATTCCCTTTATGTTAGCAAAGGTCCATCCTAATGCCTTCTTAGATCACCGAAGGACTTCTAACAACTTGACCTCTTGCTCGAGTGTCAACTTCGTAGAAATTTCTACTGGTAAAATGCTATTGTCTCCCAAATATGCATATTTTAAATGTTCCAGCAAAAGTTTCAACTCTAGTGTGGGAGGTTCCTCTAAAGAAGGTTTAAGAGGATTAAATAAGTAATATGATAAATCCAAGGATTCAAACTTCTTCCCTGGTATATCCACAAACTGCTTGGCTTCCATAAGTTCACCAATATCCTTAAAAATTACTGTGTCACTCCGCTCAAGTGAGTCTTCATCACTATCAGAATTTCTGTGGTAAAATTTTACAATCTATTCTTCTACTACTATTTCTATTAACCCATTGGTGTGGTATTCTTCATTCTTATCAGTATATTTTAAGGCATCAAATTGAAAGTAACTGTTGATCATTTACCCTCATGGTCAGTTCGCCTTTCTGCACATCAATTAAAGTCCTACCAGTAGCAAGAAAAGATATTCCAAGAATAATTGGCACATCCTAGTCAGCTTCATATTCTAGAATAAGGAAATCTACAGGAAAAATAAATTTATCTACTTTTATTAGCACATTTTCAATTTTACCTTCCGGATGTGTGTAGGATCGATAAACCAGTTGCAACGTAACCATAGTAGGTCTTGCTTTCCCAATTCCCAGCTTCTTGAAAATAGACATAGGCATTAGATTTACACTCGCTCCTAAATCACATAATGCCATACCAATATCATGATTTCCAATTGAACATGGGATAGTGAAACTCCCTAGGTCTTTCAACTTTAGAGGTAGTTTATTCATCAACCTTGCTGTGCACCTTTCAGTGAAAGCAACAGTCTCAGATTCTCCCAATCTGTGCTTCTTTGACATTATATCTTTCATAAATCTACTCCAAAGCTTCTATTAGCAGTATGTTCATATGGAGTTACTTCATGTAACACCTCTTTACTCGTGTCCGATGCCGGAACAGGGTACGAGGCATTACCAGACTTAAACGTACACAAACATGAAAAACTAGACCACAAAATTTCATTCATATTCAAAACTATTCAAACACATGCGTTTTGTTCCTTATTTGGGTCTACGAAGCCCAAAACATGCATTAAAAGCAATTTTGGGACTAAACTGAGAATTTTGGAAAGTTTTAGAAAAAAAATTCAGAAAAATTTTCCATGAAATAGGGTCACACGCCCGTGTGGACACAGGGAGACGCCCGTGTGCCCTCGACACACCTATGTCCTCAGGTCGTGTAGCTCTATGTTTATAACATTAGCAGAACAAATTGAACCACACGGCCAAGCCACATGCCCATGTGCTAGGTCATGTAATGAACCAAATTCTCGCAAAAATGCTACAGACTTCACACGCCCTAGACACATGCCCATGTCTCCAGGCTGTATCTCTTCCCGTGTGACCAGTACTTAGGCTATTTTCCAAGCTTTTTGTTGTCCTTAATCCCTTACACATTTATTCACATCAAAGACACATATCATAACATCGATTTAATGATTAAGCATCCTTTCTTAAAACACATTCTTAGCATTAGCATGTCATCATTCATATGTACCACATACTCATATGATACCAAGTCTAGGCACAACAATTTATATTCATTGGCCTCGCCATTGGGTTACCACATTTACCATTAATTTATGATTTTCAACTTATCAATTATTCCTAAATTAATCATCAAGCACTCATGCTCAACCATCATCATCTTATTACCATATCACACAATTACTTCTTGGCTATGACCATTTTGATTGGTTATAAAGCATTCATCATGCACATATGTCATAACACTAACCATTCATAGCAAAGAAGCATGACTACTTCATCACATCACAAAATATTAGGACATGGCATGGATAGATAGGCTTACAAACCATAATCAATATGAGCCATATTTCACGGCCATATACAATAAATCGATATAAGCCGATACATTTGGCTAAATCATAAGGTCACATATCATAATAACTAAATCCCTATACATGCCACTAACTCGAAGACACTTAAGGTTTATCAATACCCCAAAGGTGATAGCTTGATGGTGTGATGCTGCCTTCGACATTCTCCAACCTCGAGCCAACCTGACAACACTAAAAGAAATGAAAAGGAGGGAGTAAGCTTTAAAGCTTAGTAAGCCCGTATGAAAATAATAAGCATTCCATGCCAATTCTTTACTTAAATCAATATTGTAATCACAACATAGTATACATCACAAGTATCTTATGGGTATATCTACATACTTTTCATTCAAAACTCTTATCACACATTTACCTTCCCATGTCATAGCTCATGAACACATAATTTGCATTATACCTCATATTTGTCATTCATTCAAACATAATTCACCACAAGGTCATCATGTATCTTAAACATAATGCAATCATATCATTAGCATAGTGTATAAATAAGTCCTATAATCATAATTCATTCTTTTCCATCTCATCAAAGTATCATAATCATAACCTTCTCATGTGCAACATTACCACATAAAGGATGAAATTTTATTCTCAAATCTGGAATAGAATCGGACGTAATTATCTCATTTAATCTTTCAAACAAATAATCCACACAGATTGGATCACCGAACCGGTCTTAATTATTAATTAATGACACTTCAAGAAATTATCTCTTCTAGTTGATAGAACCATTCAACATGCATTCATTTAAAATTCACTTATCATGCCAATCAAAGACCTTTACCATTGCTTCAGCTCAAAATAACAAGAATACCCCAATTAGAGACATTAACCTTAAATTAACTTACTCAAAAAAAAATCCACCTTACAAATTGAAATCGCAAATTCACCACTTATACCTTTGTCGATGTCAATTCTTTACACGAAAATTAGAGAAGTCCAGATACTAGAATCATCACGTTCTACGATCAAACCAGAATCATAATCATGTTTGACATAGTCATCATTGGTTGAAGAACAAACTTTATATATAAGGCATGCTTGATAAATTACGGAATAAAGATGTCAAGAAAACCAAGATAGAGGAATCTAAAATAGAGAAATCCAAGATATGATATCATATTAAAAGACCAAGAACAAAGCTTATAAGAAAATATGAAAGATCTCGATAATTACTCAGAGAAGAGAAATCTAGAAGAAAACATCATTCAAACCCACTGGAATTAAATACAATAAGGATAATGTACCTTCCCATATATATCGGATGGGGAAACAATTAGAAGAAACAGAATCATAACATCATGTACATTTTCTCATAAAATCCCAACAGACGGAATGTAACAAAATGCTAGAGAGAAATAGAGCAATACATATTATAAACCAGTCAGACTGACAATACCTTCGTCTAACATTATGATTAGAAAGCATTCCCATATAATAACAACTTATCAGAAAATAGATAGCCACAATAACACTTCCGAGAAAAAGTAAACTCATAGAATACCTCAAGAGAGACAATCATAATCTGCTCACTGTAATCTGTCACATTCTGATATCTTATATTTCAAACATTATTCCTTCAATTATTTTCGTCATCACTAGTTCCAAATTATTCCTTTCACTCAAGAAAATCAGTTCTGAAGAAATTTCAATTAATACATTCTCTCGACATCGTGCCTGAATAAATCAATTCACCGAAATTAACTTCTTCACCAACCGTGATATTGCGAATCTTCAAATATTCTTTCGGTCAATCTGATATCTTTCTAGCTCTGTTTTTACTTATCAACCCACTCGAGCATTTGATCGATGAAGGGGAGTAGAAAATGGTCTTTTCAGGTAGCTGCATTTAACTTTCTGTAATTGATGCAAACCCTCCATCCATTCTGGACTCGTGTAGGGACCAGTTCACCCAGCGGGTTTTTCACCACTGTTACGCCAGTTTTCTTGGGCACGACATGAACCGGGCTAACCTAATCACTATCGGGAATCGGGTATATCATTCCAGCATCTAACAGTTTCTGGATCTCCTTCTTTACTACCTCCATCATGGGTGGATTAAGGCGCCTTTGAGCATCTCTCTTTGGTTTCGTGTTGTCTTCGATGGAAATTTTGTGCATACAAGTAGATGGACTTAGCCCTTTTATGTCGGCTATCGTCCAACCAATAGCTTCCTTATAATCTCTCAGAACTCGAACTAGACTTTCCTCCTCGTCTTTTGTTAACTTGTTTGACACTATCACTGGTAAGGTGTCTTTCTCTCCTAAAAAGACGTACTTAAGGTGGTCCGGTAATGCTTTAAGCTCCAAGATCGGTGGCTGCAAAATCGAGGGCAACATTTTAGTTTGGGAAGGTAATAGTTCAAATTGGTTACCTCGGTTTGTCAACAAAGGTTGCGTTTCCAAGTGATTGACAATTTCTTGCAACGGATCTGCAATGACTGCGAATTCCTTGAAATGATGTAAAACATCCATGTCAATGTTTCTGTAAAGGACAGTTTCCAGCTCATCAAAGTCAGAATAAGATTGAGTTAAACAATCTAAAATATCAATGCTAGTAATATTTAGTAGTGAGTTAGGATGATCCATGGCCTTGTAGACATTGAATTTAACGATTTCGCCATCAAACTCTATGGTCAGTGTCCCACTTCGAACATCTATTTTTGCACTTGCGGTACTTAAGAATGGCCTTCCAAGCAAAATGTCAGACGAATTAGTTGAATTATCATCTTCCATATTAATAATGTAAAAATCTGCAGGGAAAACTAATTCGTTAACTTTAACAAGGACGTCTTCAAGCAGCCCTTCGGGATAGGCAGTGACACAATGCGCTTAGCTAACCGGATTATTACTCTTGTTTTTTTTAAAGGACCTGCGTTAATCAGCTTATAAATAGAATAAGGCATAACATTAATGGAAGCCCCTAAATCACACATGGCTTTCTTAATGCCTACATTACCTATCTCACAGGAAATAACAAACATACCTTGGTCCTTGTATTTGGGTGGAACTTTCTTTTGCAGTACTGCGGAGACATTTTCTCCTACATTTACTCTTTCGTTACCTATTAACCTCCTCTTGCTAGTACATAATTCCTTGAGAAATTTTGCATAACGAGGGATTTGTTTGATAGCGTCGAGTAAAGGGATATTTACCTCCACCTTCCTGAATGTCTCGAGGATTTCTTTTTTCTCCTTCTCTTTCTTATCCCTTGCAAGCCTCCCTGGAAAAGGAGGTGGCATCACAACTGGTTTCTGAACTTTCGATTCTGGCCTTGCTGTTGGATTCGAGATATGCTTTTCCTGTTTCTTTTCTTGCCCACGATTTTTGGTTGGAACTATTTCCAGAACCTTTCCGCTACGAAGAGTTATTGCATTGACATTCTGCCGAGGGTTCGGCTCTGTTTGAGACGGTAATTTACCTTGAGACTCCAAGCGATTAACTGCCATCGAGAGTTTACTAACTTGATTAGTTAACTCTTGTATTGATGCGTCTGTCTTCTGTTGATATTTTACAGCATCGGCAGCAAGTCTTTCTACAACAGCTTCTAGAGATGTGCTCGGCTTGTGTTGTTGTTGTGGTGGTTGCAGAGGTCTCGGTTGGTATGGTAGATTATATCGGGGATTAGCTCCGTAATTCAGGTTGGGATGATCCTTCTACCCGGGATTGTAGGTGTTGGAGAAAAGATCATAACGTCTTTGTGGAGGTCCCGAAAAACCTCCGACAGCATCTACATGTGCCGTTGAATTATCGTTAAGGATTGGGCACAAATCCATCGGGTGTTCAGATGTAGTACAAATTCCACATAGTTGGGTCAGACTTTTCTTTTCTGTAAGCAAAGATTGAACAACATTCGTAAGCTTATCCAATTTATCTTCTAAAGATGAAACGTTTACCCCATTAACCTGTCTTGTCGGTTCAGAATTCGGCCGATACTGTTGAGAATTTGCCGCCATGGTGGATATTAGTTCTCTTACCCTTTGAGGGGTCATATTGACAAGCGCCCCTCCACTAGTAGCGTCAATCATCTTCATTTCCATAGGGAGTAAACCCTCGTAAAAATATTGAAGAAGTGACTGTTCGGTCAACCCATGTTGAGGACAACTCGCACACAGTTTTTTGTACCGCTCCCAGTAGTCATAGAGCGATTCACTCTCCAATTGGCGAATTCCCACTATGTCCCTCCTAAGCTCAGCTGCTCGTGACGCTGGGAAGAATTTGTCAAGAAATACATGAGATAAGTCATCCCACGTTGTGATAGAACCGGGGGGTAAGTAAAATAACCATTCTTTTGCTGAATCAACTAAAGAAAAAGGAAAGGCCCGAAGTTTGATTTCATCTTCGGGTACTCCTTGGGGTTTCATGCTTAAGCAGACCATGTGGAATTCTCTCAAGTGAGTGTGTAGATTTTCGTTCTTCAGGCCCCGAAAAGTGGGCAAAAGGTGAATCAAGCCCGACTTCAATTCGAAAGGAGTTCCTCCGGTTGGATAGTTAATGCATAATGGTGTTTGCTCGTTGGGAGCAGCAGCTAGTTGACGAATGGTTCGGTTTTCCATCCTTTCTGGTTCACCGAGGTTGCCTTTTGTTTCAAAGAGTGGTTCGGTCTCAGGTTCAACCTTTTCGACTCGTTTCCCACGTCGAATTGCCTCTGCACGAATTACTTCGCTCAACTTTTCAACGTCGGATTCTAGGATCCCCTGTCCTAGCTCAATTCTTGATTTACTTGCACGTTTAAGAGCTTCTGTCTCTTTTCGTTGTGCTCACGCTGATTTCTCGATCTCTGGGTCGTATTCGAGATCTCCGGATGAAGATCTGGTCATGAAGACAATTTAAACAATTGTAAGTGTTGCGATCCGACAAGGGCGCTAAAACCGATGGTATCGATTCCACCAATATAAACCTACACCTAGTTTGCAAATTAAAGCAAAGTATAGGAGTAGGGTCGATCCCACGAGACTGGAATTACGAAAATTGTTTGTTTCTTGACTGAGATTAGTGTCCGGCGGTTGTCGTGCCCGCGACGTTGGGGAAATAAAATATGAAACACGAAATAAACACAAGAAAACGAAAAAAAAGTAAAAAGTAAAAAGTAAAAGATGAAATAAAAATAGATAACGAAATAATTTAAAGGAAAATCGATAAAACTTAGCTCACCTTAAGCACGGGTTTTCCGTCTTTGACCCGTTCCTCGAAATTAGGTGAACTCCTCTTTTCCGATAAGCTAGTTATAGCTACCAAGGATGCCTTGAACACCAACTCTTCCTTGTGTAAACTAGTTATGGAATGTCCTATAACTAACCCTTACCGATTGAACAACCTACGAAACGTTCGTGATTTAGAACTCCGTGACTTTGCGTTCTAGAAGAGCCTAGCTCAAACCAATGCCCTCAAACGTTTGGGACATTTAAATCCGGTTACTACTTCCTTGACGCGAACCAAACAAAGAATCCCCACTTGGCACGCCAATGTGTTCACGGAAGACCAATTAGACAATCGATCCTTTCGGAATTACAACTGTACGTCTAGCCACACTAACTCAAACGACGTCTTTTTTGACTTAGTATTGACTTGACTCTGTGAGTTGACGAAGTCATACTCTTAATCCGGAGAAATAATAAATATCGAAAATTGGGAGTTAAGCGGCTCGAGTTCGTAACTCACGGGTCTTTTGTGGGGTTAACACACCGCTTAAAAGCGAAAGGGGTTTAGTGTGGCATGAATTTAATAATGCTTGAAGGTTATGGAAATGATAGAAATTATATGAAAAAGGTGGTGGAAATGGATAGGAAAAAAATATTTGCAAAGAGAATTAGACAAATTTTGTAAAAAGAAGACAAAATAATCTAATGCTCAATTGAATTAAGAAAAAGAAAAATAAGTTGGATAATGGAATTCCAAAATGAAATAGGAATGTAAAGACAATTGATTGATGGATGATTTCCTAAGAACTAAAACCCCCTATTTATATAGATAGGGTTTACTAAAAATAGCTTAAGAAAATTAATATAAAATCTAAAATAATAATAATTAAAAATAAATAAAATTAAAATAAACTTAAAATAGAATTTCCTATTTTTGGCTTTTTACAAAGTCAAATTTATGACTAGTCCTTGGCTTGCTCCATCTTTTCGCTTTGGCCCATTCTAATAATTTTCTTCTAATTTGGCCCCTTTTCGGCTTGCTTTTGATCAATTGCATCCCTGACAAAAATTAAATCATAAAAACACTTAATTAGCAGGGTTCAGTTCATCAATAAACTAAATTAAGCACAAAGAATTATGCAATTTGACATGTTTATCGTTTATCAAGTTGATAATAACATCGTATCGAACCAAAATAACGTGACTTCGGTATATGTTTTTCAAATTGTTCATGATCTTTGTATTAACAATGTAATAAATGTGATACATTTGGATTCTACTTTGAACGATACTATTAATATTTTGAAATAATCAAATTATTATTGGATAATCAAAACTTTATTTTAATTATATATGACTATATAAACATGTTTTTCGATAAATTTGGCTCGGACTTCTAGAAACGCTATTTAGACATATTCATTTATGACGAGAAAGAACAAGAAAATGGAGATTGAGGTAACTTTACCCCACCTGAACCCCCCCCCCCCAACAAAACTGCAAAAGGAATAAAATTATTAGAAGAAAATACACACTCAAAAAAGGAAAAGCATATTACATTTCAAAGGTGCAAGAATGGCAAAAGAAATCTGATCCTGGATATCAATTTTTACATTAATGGCAACGGATCCTTTCAAGAATACAGCTTAAGAGAGAGTGAAAGTGAATCTCCAAGGCAACAGATAAGACTATGGCCAACGGAACTCATGTCCTAGTCCTCCCATTTCCAGGCCAAGGCCATATCAACCCAATGCTTCAGTTCGCCTCACGCTTAGCTTCCAAAGGCCTTAAAACCACATTGGTAACCACTGTCTTCATCTCCAAATCCATTTATTCCGACCACCCAATCGCCTCTACCAGTTTCCGGACAATATCCGATGGCTTCGACGAAGGTGGGTTTGCTCAGGCGAAGTCCCCTGATATTTACCTCTCCACTTTTAAATCCGTTGGTTCACAAAGCTTGGCAAGCTTGATAAAAGAACTGGGGGATTCTGGTATTCCTGTCCATGCCGTCATCTACGACGGATTCATGGCATGGGCGCTGGACGTTGCGAAGCAGTTGGGGATACGAGCGGCGGTGTTTTTGACTCAGTCTTGTGCTGTTAATAGCATACATTACCATGTGAGTCGGGGATTGCTGAAGGTGCCAGTGGAAGGATCTAGTGTTTGGCTTCCAGGATTGCCGGAGCTTAAAGTTTGGGAGCTACCGTCGCTGATTTATCATCATGGACCGTACCCTGCGTGGTTCGATACCATCGTCAACCAGTTCTCCAACATTGATGAAGCTGATTGGGTTCTTGTTAACACTTTTTACGAACTGGAGAAAGAGGTACGTATTACAATGTCGGTCCAATTATATATTTTGTTTGTTTCATGAAAAATTGCAGATCAAGTGAAAATTAGTCCAATTTTTTTCGTAGATTAACTTATCTTTTGAAAAACTTATATCATTTTTTAAAAACAATTTCTATTTTTATTTTTATATAAAAATTAATTTAAATCAATTTTGATATTATTATATTAATAATATTTTTTTATTTTTTAAAAAATATTTAAAGATTAATATAAAATATTATAATATGCAACATTATTAAACGTATATATTTAATTATTCATATTTAATAATATAATAAATTATTTATATAATTTATTATTTTAATAAATTATTTAATATTATAATTTTATTTTAATAACAAGTTTAACAATAATAACTTTTAAATAATATTCTCAACATGAAGAATATTTATATTAATATTTCAATAAGAAATATATATTATAATTTATAAGTATTTAATAATAAAGATATTTTTATTATATATGTATGAATATAAATGTTCAAATCATGCTTTGCTTTATTTATCCAGGGGCAGATTTAAGTGGGGCTAGTAAGGGCCCTGACCTCTTTAAAATAGAAAATTTTTATCTAGCCTCATAAATTTTTTTAAAAATTTTAAATTAGTAAAGGTAAAATTATACTTTAGCCCCCCTAAAATTATAAAATTCGATTTAATCCTTTAAAAATTATAAAGATATAGATTATAAAAAATTAAAATTTCATTCGGCCCCCCTAAAAATTTGTTCTGGCTTCGCCCCTAATTTATCCCTTCCAACTCTAACGTGTTACTATCCACACTCGTGTAATATATGTAATTTAAATTAAATTTGAATTAGGTATTGTTTATTATTAAGTTTATATATGATATTAATTTTTACAAAATACTATCTTATTATAAAATAAATTTTATAATAAATTTTAATTTTCAAAAGGAAAGGTTAGTGTAATATTTTGTAACAAATATATTTATGTTGTGTTTGTTTTACTAAGAACAACTTTTAAAAAAAGATCTTAAATGAAATAATCAAACAATATAGAATATTTTATGCAAAATCATCCAAACAATAAAAAATATCAATTTTTTCAAAAAAGAAAAAAGAAAAAGCAATTCATTTCCCTAAGATAAATTTTCTGAAGTTACTTTCAATAAAACAAATGTAACCTTATTATTAACTATTTATATTTGGTTAAGGATCAATTAATGATAACAATAAGTATATATTTAATGTTACATAATAATTTATCAATTATGAAATATGAAATGCTTGAGTAATTAGTTAAAATTGCATGTCAGATTTTAATATGGGTATAATTTAAGACAAATTTATATATCAACTTTTGTTGGCAAAATCTTACTTCTCGAAAACCTGATCTGACCTACATTAATAAATTTTGTTTTTTTTTTTCTTTGTGGGCTATGTTTTAGGTTGTAGATTGGATGTCAAAAATTTGGAAACTTGGGACAATTGGACCAACCATTCCATCCATTTACTTGGACAAAAGGCTAAAACACAACAAAGATTATGGTCTACAACTCTTACATCCAAACACTAGCGCATGCATGAGATGGCTAAACACTAAACCAAATGGCTCGGTGGTCTATGTCTCATTTGGGAGCTTGGCTGAGGTTGGAGTTGAACAAATGGCTGAGATAGCTTGGGGCTTAATAGGAACCAATGCCTACTTTTTATGGGTCGTGAGAGAACCGGAAGAGCCCAAGCTACCCGATAATTTCAAACACATGACTCGAGAGAAGGGTTTGATTGTTCGATGGTGCCCTCAATTGGAGGTCCTAAAACACGGGTCTGTAGGTTGTTTTGTGAGCCATTGTGGCTATAATTCGGTGCTTGAGGCATTGGGTTTAGGGGTTCCAATGGTGGCAATGCCGCAATGGGCAGACCAAGCCACTAATGCAAAGCATGTTGAAGATGTTTGGGGAGTCGGGGTTAGAGCTTTGGTTGATGAGAAAGGTATTGTGCGAAGAGAGACAATCAAACAGTGCATAAATGAAGTAATAATGGGAGGCGAAAGGGGCAATGAGATTAAGAAGAATTCAACCAAGTGGAAGAATTTGGCTATAAAGGCAGCCGATCATGGTGGAAGTTCGGACAAGAACATTGATGAGTTTGTAGCTAAAATTACATCCTAGTTTGCTATAAACTTCTTTATGGATTAAATCGAGACTAGTCGAACAATAATTTGAGTTTTTTCAATATTCTTATCTAAGTTCAATCCTTGCTGAACCTAAGCTCAATATACTCTCTGTCAATTACTTCCCTTCATCGTTTATTAATAAAGTGATAAATTGATTTTTCAATAATTTTAAATATTTTTAAAAATAAATATTCAATATGTTGTAATTTTAATTTCTTTTCATAGATTACCAACTAAAATGAAAAACAAAAATCTTATCTAAGGATCGAGCTTTGAATAATATCTTTGTAATTTTGATTGGAGTGACAAAAATTATTATTTAATAGTAAAATTAATAATTTTAGTTAAATTTGATTATAAACATATATAATGGAGATAGTATTTTTTTTAAAGGAAAAGGAAAATGATGTTGGTAAATTCATCATCGCTCCATAGTTAGTATGTTCTGTTTCATCATCTGTCTCACTCCATTATAGATGTATAATCTTGAATATTACTATCACCCCATGGATGTTGGATGCACCATTCCCACCTCATCCCACACTATTTTAATTTACTTTTTGCTATTTGTCTTTAATTTTTAAACCTGTTTAAATGCAAATAATTATTTAAACTTAATTCTTCAAAAATATTTAAACATAAAACATATGGGATTTTTCTATAACATATTATACTTCTACCTTTCCAATTATTATATATACAAGAATAAAATGATAATTTTATATAGTGAAATAGGACGAAGCGAAGCAAACAATTATCATACCCACTTCATACTCATTGTTTAAAAAAAATCCGCCTTATCTCACACTCCATGTCTACTTTTTATAATAAAAAAAAATCTACTCATTTAAAATGAATCGATTTAAAATTTATTGAAGAATTTGAGTTTTGAATCCCAATCTAAAATCATAAAACGAGTCATAGCGTTGGTCCAGATTCTTGCATTGGTCATTGCATGCCTATGACTGCTTACATTGCACCAACTGTATAGACATCAATGACGAAACAACATTTAAATATCTTTACCTCTTCAAAAATAAAATGGAAAAATTAATATTATGTAAAATGATGGTCTTTTTTATTTGTTTTTCTCTCGTCTTATCATTTTAAATTGAAATACTTAATTTTTATGTATTATATAAAATGATCATCTTTCTTATTTATTTTCCTCTCACTTTTTTTCGCTGCTAAGTGTATTTAAAATTTATTTTTTTCTCTATTTTTCAAGTCTCTTTTTTCACTTTTCTACTTAACCAAATACACCATTCATTTATCAACTTTTAAAATTTGATAATTTAAATTCAATTAATAATACTATCTAAGAATTTACATTAAATTGGATTATGTAGGATGTTTTTTTATTAAAAAAAATAAAATATTGCTTACATAACCAATATTACACGTCTAGAAGCCAAATAAGCATATAAAAATTGTTGAATATGGATTCCACATTTTCTTGTTCTACTCTATGCTTGTAAGAATTTTTGGCAGTGTTTCTAAAGAACTAGAGTGAAAGCTGACATAATATATAGTGCTTATATGGTTCCACGTGGCTTTAAATTGGTTTCCTAAGCAATTTATTTTAATAAAATGTGACGTGATTCTTTGATGATATTATTAATTGGATTTCAGAGGTATTAAATTCTTGAAATAGAAAGTGGAGGGCTTAAAATGCAAATATACAATGAGTACAATGACTGAGAGAAGAAATAGACCTATATGTATATCGACATATTCCAAACTTCAGGCGGTTGAAGGCTCAAGGCTGTGAAGCAAAGACTTCGATGTTTCATATAAATGAGTCTCATTATTTATGAAGGAACAGAATTCATTGTTTATTGTTATCGAAATTCAGAGATGGTGAAAGCCAGTCAATCAACAGCACCATTCCTCACAAAATGTTATGAAATGGTAGATGATGAAGTTACAGATTCAATAATTTCATGGAGCCAAAATAATGGCAGTTTTATAATTTGGGATATGACTGAATTTACAGTTCATTTGCTTCCAAAGTATTTCAAGCACAGTAACTTCTCTTCTTTCATCAGGCGACTCAATATTTATGTGAGTCTCCCCTCCTCCTTCCTCTTTTTATCGGCTATCATAAAGCATATCAATTCGTGTGTTTGGATTTTGGAATTTGGAGTACTCAGCCGGGGGTCTAGGGGTTGAAGTAATTCTTTATCATCTTTATGAATTTGGCTTTGATTTTGTTGAGTTGGGTTTCTAGCTTGGGAGAGCTTGGTCGTGGTGTTCAAGATGCAGTGATGGATGTTTTTCCTTTTGGTATGAGACGTTTATGTATTCAATGGTCATACTGGGCTGGAGATAAAACTCATCTAGTGTCTACAATATTTGAATTTGATGAATGAATGTTAAATTCTAAGTAAATGGAAATTCATATTTTTGAGTGAAAATATATAGATGTTTTTGGCTTTATTCTATGTTTGTAAAGGATCTACTCCGAGGTTGCGGAGTTTCCGATATGATGCATTTACTATTTTTGTAGCAAATGCTTTGATAGCTTTTTGGCTTTTCTTCCAGCTAGTTATCGTTTCCGTTGCTTTCCTGTTTCTGTCATTATTATTCAATGCTCGGTTGATGGAAAAAATAACCTTTCAGATCTGTCACTCTTCTATTAACCATTCCATGAGACGTTAGTAACCCTTCAAATGTTCTTCCAGGGTTTTAGGAAAGTCGATACGGATCGTTGGGAATTCGCAAACGACGGATTTATCAAAGGCCGAAAGGACTTGCTAAAGAACATTGCTAGACGGAAATACTCCCAGGGATCCGAGCAGCAAAACAATGAAAATTTTGAGCTATGGATGGAAGTTGAGAATTTGAAGACTGCTAAAATTACGCTTACGCAGGAATTGGTTAAACTTAGGCATTACCAGGAGATTGCAGACAATAAGCTGCTTCGATTGAAAGATCATCTTCAAGGAATGGAGATAAGTCAGCAGCAATTGTTGTCTTTCTTGCAACCAAAAGCAAATAACCAGCGGATGGCCGAAGCAAGCAATTTGCTATCTAATTGCAGAGGATGATGAAATCTCCATTGGCTTCTGATCATATCAGCCACCAATGGATGGAACATCGAGACCGATAATTCAGTGGAGAAAGATGATGATGGTGCATGAGAAAAGCTTCTTTCGGAGAATGTTTTTCTACAGAATAATGAACCATATAAATGTACTTCGGAAAATTTTATAGAACTATACTGTTGTTCAAGCATATAAACTAGAAATGAGAACACATTAATTACGATAATAGACATCCGAGATATGATCACAAATTCACAATCAAGCATTATTGCAAAAATTCCTTCAATGGTATTCCAAATTTCCATTTTAGATGTCTTAAGTAACATATAATAATGCCACTTACATGCATATTCTAACACCATTGAAAATCAAACTAAAACATGGGCCTTAGATTGGATTTTTGCTGTGAACTTCAAACCAATCATTTCATAGATCATCTCTCGGTCTCAGCTATTCATTCACAAATTATCTCATAACAATTCACAAGTGTCAAAAGGGCCTCAATCAGGTTCACTAGAATTTGTCATTTACAACCATAAGAATACTCCATACAGTAGCTTCAGCAACTCAAAGCAGTGTTGGGGTTCAGGTTGAAGGCTTTGAATGAAAGCGGATGCAGATAGGAAAAATTCGGAAACTTGGGCAAAGTTCGAATTTTTGTCAGGAAGTTTCAAAGCTGACACTACCAAGTGTGATACTCTACTTGGGATTTCTGAGAACAATTATAACAGAATCTCCCCTAAGGAACATCTTACTGATGAATCTGTCTTTGTTAACAGGAAGGGCCTTCTTCTTGCCTTTACCAGTTTTTGGCACCTATATACCGAATCAAGAAATAATTATTACCTTTTCAATTAACTGTAAAGAAAATTCATACAAAAGAAAACGAAAAGAAACAAACCTCAGTCCACATCTCCCTGACATTTTCAAGAACCATGTTGCAGTGACGATCAAAGGCTCTCACCCGGCCTAGAAGTTTTTTGTTGTTCCGGCAGTTGATGAGAACCTGCATTAATAAAAATCGAATTCAGTTCTACATAACCACATTCTCACTAACAAGTAGATGAGCCATTGCTGGGGATCAAAAAGATGATCACATTACCTGGGTGTTATTTTTCACACTCATCATCAGAACAGACAGTGGCCCAGTGTTAAATTCCTCTTCCTCGTTCTTGACTGTCTGCAGGAAAATAAACAAACAAGACATGAATATAAGCAAACACGTGCATTTTAACTGAAAACATATGAAAGAACAAAAAGATAGCATTTATGATAACTTACATCTTCCTCCATTGGTCGACTGCAAAAGAAGAAGCAAACAAATGGAAGGGTTAGTCTATCATGCAAGAAATGAAACAGAACATGAAGAAAAAGTATAAAAAAATTAGTACCTCATTTTCAACTATGGAAGTTCAGTACTATCTCCTACTAAAATCAAAACTAAGATCTGCATAATTCAAGCAAAAACCATTAGAAAACAAAAAAATCTCAGAAACTCTCAATTCGCTTGAAAATAGTACTGCCACGTGAAACAGGAACAATTTTCAATGCTTACATACCAAATAAATAGTGAACTCATCCAAAACATTGTAGAAATAAATTTTATAACCATGCAAGCACCACAAAAATTGCCCAAATGGAAAAGAAATTACTATAGCTTAATTATAAATTGCCCAGTCAAAACAAAAACGAAGTGTTATTTTTGAAAAACTGCTTAGAGTCTGAAGTGTCCGACATGGATGCTTCAGAAGAATCAAGAGTTGGTGAAAAAATAACGGAATCTAGCTTTGCAAAGATATAACATAAACCACTGAATCACATAACATCACAGTAAAAAATCTTCTGAAACTCTTTCAGTTCAGGTCTCCATAAATTTTCAGCATATATTAGCTCAGGAGAACGAAAAACATCATCAGAGTGACCGAAGCCTTCAACTCCTAATCCCAAAAATGTCACGGACAATAACTAAATGTTGACACGCACAGATCCGTACGCACACACATATATATACAAGCTAATTTATACAATAACAGGAGAAAAATGAAGCCTCCTCAGTTCAGGTCTCCAGCAAATTTCCGCATGGACTTTCTCGGAAGAACGAAAGTTTTATTTTCAATCATCCTCAGAGGCAAACATGAAAAGAATCTATCGATGGAAGAAAAGGGAAAAATATAAGAATGGTATTTAAATAGCCGAAAAACAAAAAATTCTCTTCAGCTCAGGACTCCATATAGGCTTCAACAAAAAATTTAATTAATTAAAAGATTTAAACCACCAACAGAGACAATTTTCGATGTCAATTGCAAACTGCAAACCCTAAAATATTCCGACTGGAAGTAAAAAATGTCGAAAACCTAGCTCAGAAGAACAATGAAAAATTAAGAGAAATGCAGAAATAAAAAAAAATAATAATAGGCCTAAAGTAGATTTTTACCTGATAGGCAATCCACCGATTAGATCTGATTTGAGAAGAAATGAAGTAGAAAGCCGTTTTATAGACTCCGACGACAAAATAACAAAACCCTAATCCCTTCAAATTAGGGTTTTATGTTATTGGGCTTGAGTGTCCGTCTATTAGCTCCATATTAGGGTTTGGGGCTTTTTGATTGATTAGCATTCATTGGTTTTAAATATTGATCTTCTAGTTAGGCTTAATGCTCCCTTTCGCCCTTCAACTTTATATGTTTTTTCATTTCGGTAGTTAAATTTTTTTTCATCTCATCTTGATACTAATTTTTTTTTTTTTCAATTCAGTTCAATTTTTATAAAAAATGTTAAAAATATTGATTGACACATGATATCAATTAAAATGTGCTACATGACATTCATATTTATTAAAATTAAAAAAAAAATTGATAAAATTCAGTGAGACAATCAAAGCAAGTAAATATCTAACTTCACCCTAAATAGTAGATATTGGCTCATTCATGCTCAATTCTTGATGTGGAGTTATGGGGGGTGCATGAGGGATTACGACATGCTTGGGACCTTGGATAAGGAAAATGATATTGGAAACTGATAATACAATAGTCGTACGCTTACAATAAAGAATAACAAAAATGCCAATTTATACAGTGTTGAGATCTATCTTCAAACTTATAAAACGAGCTTGGGAAGTTAGGATTTTACACGTCTACAGAGAAAGCAATCGGATAGTTGATAGGATGGCTGCTATAGCTCTCGACGGCCAACTAGGAGTGAAGGTGTTCAGTGAACCACCTCTTTAAATGCTACCAGTTATGCTAGAAGAAGAACAACGCTTTTTACTTGTTCGTAAGGGAACTCCGTAAACTTTGTTATTTAGGATATACTAACCCATTCCATACATCTATGTAGTTCTAAAAAATAATTTATTTATCTTATTATTAATCAAGGATTTTCAATGTAACTATAACGATTCTCACAAATTGCAACTGCTAATTTGTTAAGAATTAATTGAATTGAAGCTATAACGTCATCATTTACTAGAATCGAAATATCTACGAGATTAGAATCGGTATTTGTATCGATTAAATAAATTGTTAGAATTCCCAAAGTGATACATTCTCGAAGAGTCGTATATTCTTCTTGTTGATCAACGATGATTACAATATCAAGCAATCTCATCATATATTTAATCCCGCCTAGATATGTTTGCAACCGAGATAATTGTCTCTTCAACGTAGTTGCATCTCTTTTCAGAAGACGATTAAGTCCCCCTGTCTTTTGTTCTGTTCTCAAGTCCCTAAACTTATGAAGCCTCATTTATGTAGTGGGCCAATTTGTTAACATACCACCGAGTCATTTTTTATTTACATAATGACATCGAGCTCTTATTGCAATCCGCGCCACCGAATCAACGGCTTTATTTTTGGTACCAACAATTAAAAATTGTTTTTCCTTTCTTGTTGCATCAAAAACTAAATCACAAGCTTCTGATAAAAAACGAGCAGTTCTAGTCAAATTTGTAATATGAATACTATTACGTTTTGCAGAGATATATGGCGCCATTCTAGGATTCCATTTCTTAGTACCATGATCAAAATGAACTCTTTATCACTTTTTACCAAAACATTAAATATTTATATTTAAATTTAGATAAAAATCAAAAATAAAAAAAGAATATTAAAAGTTCATTTTTTTAAAATCTTTGACTTTGACTGTCGTTAATTGGTGTTGGCTGACTATTAATCGGTGTTGATCGGTATTTCTTTTGAATTTTAAATCTTTTAAAAATTTCAAAAATTTTTTAAATTATATTTTATTGTAATTGTTAAAAATTATTAAAAAATTATAAACTGTATACATTTTGATTTTTTTTAATGTTTCAAGTTTTAAATTAATCCTTTTCAATTTATGGACTTTATATTTCTTTAGTTAAATTTTTTTTCTATTTTTTGAATTTTTGAATTATTATTTTGAATTTTTAGATTTATATTTTAAAAAAAATTAAATTTTATTATGAAATTTCTAGAATATATATTTTTTGAAAATTTAAAGTGATTTTTTTTTTGCAATGTTCTAAAATTTAAATTTAAATATGTTTTCATTTTATAAAATTTTCAATTTTTATATTTATTATTTTGACATTTTAAAAATTATATTTATATATTTAGAATTTTATAAAATTTTAAAAATAATTATTTTGAATTATTTATATATTGTATAATATTGTTTTTAACATTTTTAATCAATATAATCTATATAATATTTAGAAAAAAAATGTTAAAGTGAAATTTGCGACCATACTATTTTATTTTAATTGATTTTTGCTATTTCATTTTGAGAATATAAGTAAATTTATCATTCAACTATTATGTGATTGAATTTTACCGTTTTATTAAAAAAAATTGCCACCAAACTTTAAATTTTATTGGATTTTTTCTACTAAATTTTATTTGTTTATTAAAATTTACCATTCCTTGTTGATTTTGATGATTGAAACAAAATTTATATAGAAAAATATTATTTAAAATGCTTGATTTGAATAACTAATTTATAAAATATTCATAAATTAATAAATTAATTTAGAAATATAATTTAGTGGAAGAAACACATGAAAATTTTAAAAAATAATTAATAAATGTCAAAATAGCATAAAAAACACAATTCTAATTATTTAGATAATTTAGTTAGAAGCCCTTAATTATTGGTATTTAATTAATTAAAATTAAATTAAAAAATACAGTATTTATAGATATTACATTGTGGAAAAAACACAAATATTAAATGTAGAGATATTCAGATAGTCTTAAGTTATCAACATCTATTCTTAAATTAATCTCAACATCTCATATATTCCTCCTTCTGTGCTTGCATGGACTAAAATTAAACAAATTGTGATTTTAAAGATAATAATCTGTATTACATTTCATTATCACCGACATTTTTTTGTAATGGTAGATATCAGGCTTTTTAGGATGTGCTCTCCATTGCACTGAACTAAAAGTGTTTGAACCAATATAAAACATTGTCAAAAATACCATAAAAAAAAAATGAATTTCCATCCAAACACAAATGTTGAAGTTTAACTACTTTTGCCTTTTGACTTTTCCGTTTGAGAGTAAAAGTCTTTATATTAATTATTTAAAAGATATCTAAAAGTATGATTACTTTATATTTACATTTCATTATATTAAATTATTTAAATATTTAATTTATCATTATATTAGATTATTTAAATCTTATTTATTATATTTTATTTTTAAAAAATATTTTATATGTTATTAATTTTACAAATAATTTATATTAATTACTTAAAAACGTATTTAAAATTTATATTTTATGTTTCATTGTATTGATTTATTTAAATATTATATTGCTGAAAAAAATCCGGTTTGAAAACGATTTTCTGTTACAATAGAAAAAATAAGAATTTGAAAATCAAGTTGGTTTGTGATATTTATGGCAATGAACTTTTCTTGAAAAGTACATGTGCTTTGTGCAAGACAGATCTTTGACGCTCCCAACTTTCAACCGAACAACCTTCTCTACTATTCTTATATTACGAATCACTTCGAGTATGGGCTCGAATAATCATGAGTCAAACACAAAATCATAAATAATTTTCCTACTTTCAGTAGAAAAGTAAATCTCTCTCTCTATATAGAAATGGTAGAATTTTTATTCCTAGAAAATAGAATTTATACTTAGAAATAAATTCTAACTATTTCCAAGTACAATAACAAGTTCTTAAAACGGTGTATTTTTAGCATTTCCAGTGCAATCTATTTATAAAGAGATATTAGAGAATCCTAGTTGAATTATTAGAATACAAATAATACTTATGTGATAGAAAAATGAGTCCCCTAGTTCAACTAGAAGAGATGGACAGCTAACCCTAGTTAATTATACTTGAGTTGTTGCCCCTCATATTTATTATGAGGAGTTTTAGGCCCTCCTATTTTGGGTCTAATTATATGTGATTCTTGAATTTTTAACCCAACATTTTATAATTTAATCCAACCCAATACATATTTTTTTATTTTTCAAAATAAATATTATTTATTGAATTAATTTAAATTAATTAATTTTCCAATTAAATAATCTTCTTAACCAAATTCTAATTCTATTAAAGTAATATCAACTTTACCGTAAAAGAATCTAAGAAAATCTATTTAATTTCCATATTCAACTGATTCATAATGACCAATTAATTTAATTCCATTTTTTAACTTCAATTATTTGATTAAATAATAATTTGAAAAACTTAAATTAATTCTCAAATCATTTTCATACTTAGTGAGAAATTACATTCATTTTCGAATGTAACCCATTTCTCTAACTTATCATTTTTATCTATTTATATACATTTGATTCTAAATGCAATTCATTTCTGGTTTTAACGAGCTAGCGGAAAGCTCAATTGGACATATATAATTAAGACTCAAATGTTTTATAATTAAGTTCTATTTTTTCACCTATTAATTATAAACTTATTTAGTCACGAAGTTATTCCACTAAAGTATCGTGATTGAGCTCTCCTCAATTACATACCATTATAAAAGTTGCTCGATCAATGACCTTGTCATAAGTGTGTTATCCTTATAGGATATCATTAATCTCTTTGGGATAAATTCATTCTCCTAATATGATCCTATTTTATCTCATGGTAACCATTACATCTTCCTTCATGAAAAGTTAATTACTATCAAATAGTAATTAAGTAAATCATCATAAAGATAAATGATTCATGACTATGTTTACTTTTTAATTTATCATGTATTGCCAATGAGAGGATATCATTTACCCATTTCTTGGGCTATAAATTTCATTATTGTGAATGGTGCTACATATTACAAAAGTTGTATACCAAACGCACCAGCTTTCAATTCATTATTTATTTGAACTCAGACTTTTACTTACATCAAAGTATACAAGTCACACATACATAATCCACCATCCATTCAGGATTAATATATGCCATACTATGAACGTCATAAGTGAATAAGTTCATAAACGGATTCAGGATCTATTATACTTGAGTTTTTTCCTATGTATTGTCAGTCTAGTCAATCACATGTATGTCTTTATCTTCTAGGTGTCATCTATTCCAATGCTCAAGACAAAATATCTCTCCAATTGGAATTGATAGGTGACATATTAGTCTTTTAATCAGTTTGCTCATTTCTGATTAGGCTAAGGACATGTTTAGGTTCATCTACTGATATAAGTTGTTTTTCCCTATTACAATCTTACCACATAATACCGCTTAGTATAGTTAAATATTAGATAATCAATAAGTTAAATATTTGCTTCTATTTTGTTTTGTATGCAAAAACCACTAAAGACAATGTAAAAAGGGTATTAATGTAATTTATGGATAATTTTATTAAACTAATCTATTTAAAAAAAATACAAGTATACAATCAAATATATTACATTTAGGGCACTAGGTCTAACACATATAACTTAACTAATTTTTATTTTTTATTTACTTTCTACTATCATGTATAAAAAAAATATTTAAATCTTCAACCTCAATTTTAACTACGATAGAGAATATTAAAAATTAACATATTACATTTTTTTCGTAAAACTTTTCTACCCTACTTTTTAAAAGCATTTTAAAACTTTTAAAACTCGCTTTTCAATTGCAATCAAATGAATAACTAGCGTATAAAAAATTTCAACCCATAATTCTCAAATTTTCAACACAAAAAGAATCATGCTTGCAAGAGAAGAAAAAAAAAGAAGAATTGTGTAGTTTTCCACATCCACCAATCTAATATTACTTCATCAAACCTACAAAAAAATAGTTAATTAGATTAAAATGATCACTATAAACAGTGCAAAATATTTCTTAAAAGAAAGTAAAAAAAAAAAGAAGAAGAAGAAAAGGCAATGATTAAAAAAAAAAACAACAAAAAGAAAAGAAGTAAAGTGGTCATAAAAAAAAAAACAAATGAGACTATATATACCCTCAAAAAAATATAACTCCTATAAAGAAAATTAACTTCCAAAGAATTAAAATATAATAAAAAAATGACTACAACAATAATTTAATAAAAAATATAATTAACTCAAAATTGTAACTTCCAAAAGAATTAAAATACTATAAAAGACAATTAATAGATAATAAAATAAATAGTAAAAAAATAACATAATAAAAATATTATTTTAATTATTAAAATTTGGAGAAAGGTAATAAAATAATAAAAAAAAATTGCTTTAAGTTATTCAATGTAAAAAGGGTGTGAAAAATAAATGATTATATAAATATATATTTAAACATTAGAAGTATCCAAATTCCTTAGCCAAATATATATATATATATATATATATATATTTAAAGTTGTAATATTGAATAAATTATATATAGATTGTAAATTAAATATAAACTTTAAAACTCCAACTTACCCCTAATCTAACATACTTATTTTGCCCTTTTAATTTATTTGATATGCAAGTTTTATCACTATTTACGTAGAAAACGAAATGACAAAAATATTCTTTAGGTAGGAGTTGGAATTATAGATATATACTAAAAATAATAATATTTAAAATTATAAATATATAAATTAACTTTGTTTACAACATTTTATTAAGTTTTAATCCTTAAATTATAAACATGTGGTGATATAGTAAATCCAACAAGTATTTTACCATTTTCAACTTTTCTTCATCTTTTTTTAAAGACTTAATATTCAATTTCGAATCTTGTATGATAAGTAATATCTTAGTTTGGTATTTTTTTTTTTAAGGACTTAATACTCAATTTGAATCTTCTACAATAAGATAATAATTTTATATTTTGAATTTTTTTTTTTTACTCAGTTTAATACTTGGTACTTTTGTCTGTCCATCCATTTTTCCATTAAAAAAAAAGTTGATATGATAATAAGTATTCAATAACAATCTGCCAAAATCACATCATCAATGCCAAGTCACAATAAAAGAAAAAATAAAAAGATATAAAAATGAAAAAAATTCAAAAAATTCAAAAAATTATAAATAATTGAAAATTAAAATTTATTATATGAAATTATAAAAATAATTAAATTATAAATATAAGAAAAGTTCCTATATATATTTTTTTAATTATGAAGTTCTATTTTAAAAAAAAATTTACCTAAAATGCCTAAAGATATTCTAAAAATTATATATATGACAATTTAAATTTAATGTAATCATTTATATATGTTTTTTTCTTTGTTAAATTAGTATTGAAAAATATTTCAATTCAAAAGCATCTTAGAATTTGAGCTCAGTTCGGCTACATACCCACCAAGAAGCAAAAGATCATACCCAGGCATAAGAAGAATATAAAAAGCAAAAAAATAGTGCTATGTTTAGAACATATAATAATATATATCAGAAATTCCTTTGAATTACAATCCCATGTAACAGTGTATTGTACAACAATGAAAGAATCAAGGCATTGAAGGAAAATCAAAGTTCAAAAGCAATCAATTCATATCATTCTAAGCTTGCTTATCAGATGTCGAATCAAGTAGACCTACTGAAGGTTCTGCCTTGGGAGATTCATCAAGATGGAGCTCTGCAAAGTCTTCTATGATCCTTGCTCTCTCCTTGTAGACAGAACCCCTTTTTTCTTCCTCTGCTTTTCCAACTTTCTCCTTTGTCAACATACCTACGTCCTCAGCTGCCCTCGCAACTGCAGTGAATGCGTTTGAAAGCCATGAAGCTCCTGTAGATACGTAGCTGTTGCTCATGATCGCAGTTCCCGCAATGCTTGCCTTCTGCTCGGCAACAGATAAGGCAAACTTTGTTTTCTCAGAGACTTGGAATCGGTCGTCCATCTCTCTCATCTTTTCGTTAACCACGGCTGTTCCAATGCTTAGCTTTTCACTCAGACCGATTTTCTGATCAAATGAAGTTACCGCAGCAGAGGCATTCGATGTCAAGTGATGCTGTTCATCGAATGCTTTTGCCTTGTTGATGGCATCCTTTCCCAATATGAAGCCCTTGGCAAGCATGGTGCTCACCATATCTTCAGCCTTTTGCACAGTAGAATCTGCAACAACCGGCTTTTTCTCCTTCAAATAGCAGATTGCACAACAATGATGAAAACATAAGACAGTGTATGTGTAATAATTCACTTCTTTCCATTACATTCTTATGAAACATATGAACAAACAATGCTGCTCTGACTTTTCATTTTTCTAGTTCTCGTATCTAGCACCCATGTCAGGTGCATAACCGAACATGGGTTTGGAGATATAACTCTTTGAGGGCTCTCCATGGTAAAACCTTAAAAAACCTGAACATACTCATCTAGGGCATACACTTGTATCTGGCACTCACCCTGAGTCCAAGTAACATAGAGAACAAACATACCTTTTCCTATTACAGACCAAGAGAAAAAGGCAAATAGATAATATACAGTTATATACACACACTAGAAGACTCCCAAAACATTAGAAGATCTCCAGCTGTTGAGCCTTGGTGCTAATTCAGTTGCTATGTTCTTATAATGGATTGAAAACAGGCTACCAGCAATAAATGTGACTGAGTTCTAAGTTAGCTAAAGTATCCTAGCATTTAAATTTACTTGTCCTCCATCAAATGTCTTCACAAATGATACATTCAAGGATCTGAAGGACATTACGGTCAATCATGATAAAAGCTTGAGTAGTCATGAATTTGCTATAATTATACGAGTATGAAACTACAATATGCATGCAAAACACACACAATCTGGCATTTCCTACCAATGCTGAAAGTATGATCAGAGAACTACAAACATAAGCTGACAACAAGCCATAGAGATACTACTAAATCTAAAAGTATCATTTTTTGTTACTTGGACTCGTAAATGTATGATACAAGTATGTGTCTAATAGGGTATATTCAATATTTTCTGAGTATTTCCATGTAGTTGGAGGGTTCTTATATGGTCATATCCCCAGAACTATGTCTAAACATATGTCACACATGTACTTTCAAGCAAAAATGAAAGAGTCAGAGCGACATAGATATTATTACTTCACTAATATTATATCACAGTGATCATCCTTATGATGACAAAAGCTGTAGGATATGGTTTAAAGGAGGACTTTTACCGTGTTTGACAGGAGAGCTTCAGGGGGTAGTTGATAATCCTCAACGGGTGTGATATTGACAGAAAGATCAACTATTTTGGCTCCCTGAATCAAGCAATAAGTTCGAAACTTCATCCACAATGAGTATTTGAATCAAATAAGTTGCCAGAAAGCATGTAAACCAGCATAACTGAAGCTCAATAATTAGATGTTATTGTTAGGCTTTGATATCCAAAAGCAGCAACAATAAACTTTAAGGTATGATACAAATTCAATGCAGATGAATGATGACAGACCTGGAAAGTTTTCATCTAGCTTTACACAGGCATAACATGTAAAACATAATTAGTTCCGAAGATTTAAATGTTCAAGTTGCCTGTCGGTTTTGCATTAAGAGACAATAAAGCTGATATCTTAGGGTACCTTGATGCCTTTGGTAACAATTTTTGTCCAGTGATACTATCAACAAATGTAATTCTTTTCCAAGGAAATATAAGCATAAAAAATAACTTAATCTCACTAACATACAGTCAATAGTATTGCTGTATCTGCTCCTTGTGTATCCTTGAAGGTAACATAAGCAACTTGAGCATTTTCAGTCTCCCTGCAAAATTTACAACAATCTCAAGGATGACTTTTCAAAACAAATCCATTGAACTCAAGCAGAGAGCTATATTACTAGGATTAGAGTATGAGAGCCAAACATGGTATCTATCCGGCACAGGTACGTTTAAAATTATCAAGATTTCCATGTATTTCAAGGGCTAGTAGAAGATCATATCCAAATACTTCAGGAAAATCGAAAAGACGAACCAACATAAGTAGAGAGTACCCACCTTCGCATTTCAACATATTGAATATCACCAGAGAAAGAAAAGAATTCTTTGATATCCCTCTCAGAAGCAGCTAGAGAAATATTACTGACCTTAACTGTTTTTATCTGTACACAAAAGATGAGAAGATAAATATATGTTTTTGTGGAGTTCGAAAAATTCCACAAGCAGGCTTTTATCTTTGCCAAGTGTCCATCTAATCACATACATTAAATTTAACATTTCGATTTCTTATTTTCAGTTAAATGAACATGTAGCAAAATTACAAACCTACTTATGGTACCTTCAGATTCTAATGCCAATGGATATCATAATAATCATACTCAGCAAACATTTCAAGATAACAATTATACGATTCCATGAAATACAGCAACATGGAACAACTTTATGCAAAAACACCTATAGAGACCAAAGGAGACAAAATAAGTAAACGGATACAACAATTAGTTCCATTCAAACTTGAGACTTAAGAAAAGGTTCTTTAGCTCTGCTCTTGTCAAGCACAAAATCTTATATGAGATGCAAAAATGCAAAAGCTTATTTCACAGCTATTTCAGCAATACTTTATCAACTAGATGCAAAAGTAACTGATAATCAACAGAATTTTATTGTTAACAGTATCAACCGAAACTAATTCTATAAGTATTTTTTTTCCTCACATTTGACGCATTGATAGTCCAATTTGCTGTAGCACTTGTCTCCGTTACTGCTCCAAGAGTAAGATTAGTTTGGTCCAGTGGAATCTGCATATGCAACGATCAACAAGGAGTAAAAAATAAAACAGAGGAGCTCTAATCGGCAAGAAAA
Organism: Gossypium longicalyx; assembly: GCA_025698465.1. Taxonomy (NCBI): domain Eukaryota; kingdom Viridiplantae; phylum Streptophyta; class Magnoliopsida; order Malvales; family Malvaceae; genus Gossypium; species Gossypium longicalyx. The sequence continues at coordinate 36,990,202 of CM046999.1, read as the reverse complement.
GCAACCGCAATTGTAGGCCCAACTGGATGAATGAAGGACATTGATATACTAAATGAACTAGACGAATGTAAATAAAGACAGGATTCATGGCTACAGTGCAACAAAAATAAACCCAAAACCCCAATTTACTGTTGTTACTATGGGGTCTAAAGCACGAGGAGGTTTTACTTGATGGTGTAAATTAGATGATCTGTGGACATTTGTTGTTCTTCATAATATTTTAGGACTAATAGGTTTTATGTTACATCAATTTGATCTTGTGTGATCTGTTCAATTGTGACCTTATAATGTGATCGCATTATCTGGTACCACAGGATTAATAGAAAGTAAAAGCCTAAAACAGATAATATTTCAATCTTTCATTCTACCAAAGAAGATGCTCACTGGTACATCAACAGAAACAAAGTTGCTTTGTCAGCAGTATGCTGTTACTTTTTCCTTTTCTATAATGAAATTGAAGGTGATATGCTTAAATGTTAAAATGCTTGGAATCATAATATCAGTTATAATCAAATCATATACCTAAGCCTTGAAAGGGAAACTACACATAATTTTCTCTGGACAATTGATGCTTCCAAAAGTAGGACCTTTTTATCTTATTTTGAAGATCATATATCACTCTCACCAATAATTTATTCTGAGCCTACCAATTAGCACCAAAGCTTATATAAATACTAATTCAAAGACTATTAAAAGAACCATAAAACAAGATGCATAAACTATAAGGATAATTATTCTATACACTGCTAGTGGAACAAAAAACTCCACAAGCGGATTTAGGGTGTTACCATGTGTCATTATAAAAATAAAAGAATAACAAAAACGGACACAACATAATCCCAAACCCGCTTATGGAGTTTATTCCACTCGCAAGGTATAGAATAATTATCCAAACTAGAAATAGCATGAAATGTAAGGCAAACCCAGAAATAATACTAACTTGATCATCAAACCATAAAACTTGAAGGGCACTTTTCAATCATTTCGGTGCAAACATCAAAGTTAGAGCTTTCACAGGTCAATTCATAGAATATATATCAGTTCCTATACTCCAATATTTACTTCCAAGAAAGCTAATTAAAGTATCCCAACTGAATCTTACCATTGAACTTGTTTTCAGAACCCAAGAACTACAATGAGGTCAACTCTAGAAACCCAAAGAGATATTTGGGTCAAGTACAGATCAACTCAAGAGTCCAGCTTTTATGATCTCATTTCTCGTACATTTTTCCAGCAACCAAACGGAGCAATACATACATATATCTTTCACTAGACTTTTTATTTTTTTCCGAAAAAAGGAATCTTGGATCTAACCGAGCAAAGGGTCCCATTCATCACACACAAAAAAAAAAACTCACCGACATTTGAAGATCGTACAAAGAATTCCCAATACGAAGATTACAAGAATACTGGATTGATTGGATTTGATAGGAAGATGAAGAAAGGTCTAAATGGTGGCAATGGCGTCTTTACCCCGCGTCAAATGCGCGGGCTGATTTCTTCGAAGCATGTCGAGTCTGGCCTTTTTTTTTTCATAACAAAACCTGGACAATCACCCCCTTTTTTTTTTCATTTTTTTTTTACTTCTTAAATTTTTATTATTATTTTGTAAAAACCAAACAAAAATAGTAGAGTTAATAATTGAAAAAAAAGAGTAATGGGTGTTTGGGTTTCTTTTTTTTTTTTAAATTCCTTTGTATAATTTGATATTATTTAGGGTAAATTGCATTGATAGTAATTCAACTTCATTTTTTTTAAGCTATTCAATTATGAAAAGTTACAAAAAAAATAAAATTAAATAGTTGAATGACCATTTTGTAATATTTCATAATTGAGCGACTAAAAAAAGAAAAAAATAATTGGGTAATTACTAATATAGTTCACCCTATTATTCATTATATATTTATGGTAAAATTATTTTTTAAAATAAGTTTTTTGGGAAAGGTTATCTAGACATCTATGTGCATCGAGTTTGGTGTATATGTCAAATCATCACACTAATCCATATCATGCATGTTAAGAGGCAATATTTTATCAGAGTATTTTCAACATCCATGGAAGTCAAGTTAAAGGTTGGGAGGTTTAACCAAATATTTATTTGGTTGTTAGCCCAACCAAACCAATTAAATATAATGGAGGGTAAAGTACACTAATAGCCACTCAATTTTGGTTTCAATAACAAAACAATCACTCAACTTTCAACTCAGTCACTGAAATTTAGAAAAAAATAACAAACTAGTCCCAGTAACTGTTTTCTGTTACAGACGTAACAGAGACGTTGATGTTAACTAGCCACAGTGGAAACTCAAATTTAAGAACCCTAGTTACTGGAAGAAGAAGAAGCAGAAGAAAAGAAATAGAGATACCTACTATTGATTTGGGTTTTCTCTTTCATTTTCTTCTTGGCATTCAAACAATAGAGAATTTAGCCCTCCATTGCTCCTTTATCGTCGTCGCCACCACCACCACTCCTTTCTTACTTAATCTTGGCATTTCCCTCCATTTCCACTCTAAACCCATATTCAAATATTCCCCGCCGTCCATCTTCCCACCATCTTCTTCATTCCCCGCCTTCCGATCCCTCTCAATTCTCTTTTGTTTTCCCCTCTTCTCAAATGAAGAAACCCTTTACTTTTCCTTACCCATACCACTTCTCAAAACGATAATGACCCACCACCTCAAACAACACCTTCTCCTCCTCTACTGCTGCAAGGAGCTAAACTCCTTCATTTCCTCATCTCAATTTCAATAGGTAGTAGTAGTAGAGGAAGAAAAATAAGAACAATGAGAGAGTAAGAACTTGAGACAACCCTTTGGTGTTTCAATGGAAACAAAATTAAAAGATGAAAAATGATTGTTGCTACCATAGGTGATGTTTTCAACAGCTTGAAAAGCTCTTTTAAAATCCTTTTCCCAAATTCCAACCTTTTTTTTTCTGCTCGTTGCCCCCCAAAAAATTATGTCCCTTCGGCTCCTCATGTCCAATGTGGCAAGTTAACTAGTCACGTCATCTGTTTCATTAGGGCTGTAACCGAAAACTTTAGTGGGTGACTGATTTGTCACTTTTTGATAACGTTAGTGACTAGTTAATTTCCTAAATTTTAGTGACTGAGTTGAAAATTGAATGATTGTTGGTGTAATTTACCCTACAATGGAAGTCGACTCTTATGGGTATTGATTTCCACTCTATAAATACTCATTCGTTCCTCATTTCTTTTTACCCAAAATCTTCCCAAACTTTCTAACTCTAAAAAAACTTGTTATCTTTTTATTTATTTTCCAAAGTAAAAACGAGATAACACATAGCCAACTATGCCATCAATAAGGTGAAATCTCTAACTCAATTTTTTTTCTAATTTTTAATTTTTATCGAAATGATTTTTTTATGATTTACAGAATTTAATCTTACTTGTTTTGTGATTTTTTATAACAATCGTTAGATTGTGTTCTTCGAGTATGACATAATTTAAAATTTCTGGAGCTTGTTCACCGTATTGAAGAAAGCTTGAAGGATGTCAATTTATATGTGGCATCTATGATGGAAAAGTTGAAAATTATTTTAGATTTGGTTGCCACCTTGGTAGAAAGATAAAGGCTGAAACATTTATATTTTATTTTTCTTGCGAGGAATTGACTATTATGCTCAAAGATGTTGCTTTAATAACCAACCTTTCAATCGACAGGAAGGCGATAACCATAGGTTGTGACATTGATCCAGAGTAGGAGTACAGTCAATTGTTGGGTGTTGTGCTATCAAGGAGAAATCGGGTAATGATCTGGATGAGTGTCAGGTGAAGTGCACATGGTTGGACAATCTTGTTAAATCGACCCCTCCATCGCATGCAATGATAGAGGAGATAGATCGATATGTAAGAGCTTGGATGCTCTGAAAGGTTGGAGGAATGTTGTTCCTAAACAAGTCTAACAAAAAGGTCCATACCACGTATCCTCCTCTGTTTGAAGATTTTAAGGCAATAGGTAGATTTTGCTAGTTTACTAATTTGGCGTATTTATATAGGGCACTTTGTAAAGCAATTCATGAACTGATCAACAGAGTGAATGTTTGATGCTTGTTTCTGCAAACATGGGCATGGATACGCTTGCTATGGTTAGCCCATATCCTTTCCAGTCATGGGAGTACCCTCTTATTAGAAAATATAAAAGATCACATTGTATAATTTCTTAAAGGCATGGTAACAAAATTTGTCCTTAACATTTACCACATTTTACAATGTTTTCCTTATCGTTTTTTCCACAATGTTAACCTTACCTTTTAATTTTTGTCAACTAAGACTAATTTGGATGGAATCTGCTAGCCAAACTAATAGTCAACTTTTTTGCTAACATGACATAACATCTTATTAATGTTTATAAATTAAAAAAGAGTAGAAAATTACAAAAATTTTTAGTAAAAATTTTAAAAATTATCAATCATTTAAAATTTTTAAATATATATTTTCTTTATTTATTCCTTGAAACTTTCCCAAAATCCCTTGAACTTTGTTAGGCCTATTTTATATATTCTTTCCTAGAATTTTTTTAGAATCCCTTGAATATTCTCATTCATTCTTTCCTTCTTTATTTTAAATACTTCATTAATTAGTATCCTCTCAAAAAGAGGCTTAAGAGTAAAAAAAAGCCCTCGAACTTTTTCAAAAAAAGAAAGCAATTAAGCCCCTTTTTTTTTGCACTCAATTGGATACTTGCTACCAAAACTTAGTAAAATGGCCCATTGACTGACGTTGACCATTAATTTTTAATGATCAAGATGATGGCTGTTAAGTTTGGCTTTTTTGTTTCATTTTTGCCAACTAATACACCGCCTTGGATGCCACGTGTATTGTTGATGACATCATCATTTTTCCCTAATGTGGCTTTTTTATTTGTTATTATAATTAAATCAATTTAATTAATTTTATTTACAATTTCTGTAATGAATTGAAAAAAATAGAAACCCTAACCTTTAAACTTAATCGTCGCATTTAGTTTTTGAAGAGAAAAAAAAATTAAAAAATTACCAAAAGAAACCTCTCTTGATCATCGCAAATGTTGGAAGAAATTTTGTTTGCCATTTGAATCATTGTTGAAATCTCATTTGCTACGAACCTTATGTTTTTTTAGTTGAAATCTCATATTGAAATTCAAAATCTTTTTACTGAATAAAAAACCCCTTTGCTAAATCCCTAAATCTTCAACAATACACTACTAAATTGAAAACTCCTTTGCCAATCGAAAACCACCTTTTTCAAGAACCTTTGTGCAATTGCAAGCCCTAATAAAAACCGCATTATCTTACTCGAACCCCCTAATAAAAAGTTAAAAGTTTTCCTTGAATTTAAGAACCAAATGCACAATTTTGATTCTTTAAAGGCTAATTGAGATTTGGAGTAGGTAAGTTTTTGTGAAATTTCTAGATTGAGTTCTTTTATTTGGGTTTTTGACTGGTTTCTTTATAATAAGAAACCGACTTTTTTCTTAGCATGCTTTCTAGGTTGAAAAAAATGGGCTTCTTGTAAAGATTTTGGCAAAAGGGTCGTGTTTAGGGTGGTTACGTAAGCAACAATAATTGTACCCAATTTTTAATTTTACATTGGAATCTATTTGGGTGTAATTGAATAGTATATAGTAAAAAAAAAAAATCTGTTTGAGTACATTTGTCAGGGTCTAGATTCCCTTTCATAAACAACAATAGATATAAAAGTAAATAAATTAAATAAAGTCAATACAATACCGACATAGCATTTTCTCCCCCATTTTTCTAGTTCTTGTTCGATTTTATTATATAAGTTATCTTTTCTGTATGTTCGTTAAATAAATTAAATAAAGTCAATACAGTACTGATAATAGACATAACAATTATTTTGTCTTTTGTGTATGTCTGTTAAATATAATTTATCTTGTCTATTGTTCATTTATTGGTATTTACTATAGTATATTTGTTAGAGTGCTAATCGAATACAATCTATATGTTTGTTTGTATGTCATTATTTATATATTTATGTATGACATTAATTTATTTGTTTGTTTCTACTTATGCAGAATGGTGTATGTGTTAAGTTATTTTCATGGTAGGGAGTTTGTCATGCATCTTAAATTTGACTATGTGAATGGTAGCTTAGAAAAGTTTCAAGTGGACCCTGATTTATTATGCTACTGGGATATTATAAACAATGTGAAAGACTTAAGATATGAATCTAAACCATATGTTTATTATCAGGTCCCAGATGTTGCCTTTAATGGGGAAGGGTTAGTCCTAATATATGGTGACAATGCTGTTAGGCAAATAATAGATATTTTGGAAAAAAATAGGTAATGTAAACCTATATGTGGTAGGTTAGAGTAGTGAAAAATTTAATGAGGGTGGGTCTGGTGTTGGCGTGGGTTTACTAATATTGTTGGTGAAGGAATTATAGGTGCCATAGGGGCTAGGATTGGGGAAAACATTGGGACTAAGGTGAGAGCAAATTCTAGGACTGAAGGTGAAGAAGATGTTGGGACTAAGGGTGGAGATGATGTTGATAGTGAAGGTGAGGAAGATAGTTAGTGATGTAGATGAAGAAGCTGAGGAAATTAAGACTAGGTTAAGAAATAAAAAAACAATATTAAGAGAAGAACATGGGCTAATGAAGGTTTAAAATGTGAGTTTGAGAAAGGTGGTTACGAAGATAGTGAGGTTGCATTCGATAGACATATACTTTTAGGGGATAATTTAATAGTAGAAGATGAGATAAAAGAAAATGAGGGCAATGTTAAGGGGAATGAGAGTGAATATATGGACTCATTTAAGCTAGGGGATTATGGGGACAGTGAACTTTCTGATGATGAGATTGACACATCTTACTTGGGTAAAAAAATTGTTGGTCCTAAGTATGATCCTAATTATGTTATCCCATTATGGGAGATAGGACTTAGGTTTAAAGATAATTAATAGTTCAAAGAGGCACTAAAAAAATATTCCTTTGCAAAAGGAGTAGTATTGAGGTTTATTAAGAATGAACCCAAAATAACAAGGGTAGGTTGTAGAGATGGTTTCCCTTGGAAACTTTTTGCTAGATTTGATCGTAGATAGAATTGTTTCATTGTGAAAACTTACAACCCTATACATAAATGTTTTAGAAGCAATAAGAACCCATTGCTATCTTGTAAGCATATACAAAAGGCTTTTAGGGATAGAATAATTTCTGAGCCAAAGATGAAAATGAAAACTTTGAAAGAGATGTGTAAAACTGAATTAGGACTCTATGCTAGCTATAGTATGTGCCAAATAGCTAGGAGAGAAATTCTTAGGGAAATGAAGGGGTCATACGTAGAAGAATATGAAAATCTGTGGGGGTATGTTGCTGAGCTACTAATAAGTAATCCTGGGAGCACACTTTCAATCCAAGTCCATAGAAACCAAGAAGGTAAAGTTGTGTTCCATTGGATTTATGTATGTTTCGAAGCATTGAAAAAAGGGTGGAAAGTTGGTTGAAGGCCTTTTATTGGAATTGATGGGTATTTCCTTTAAAGTGTTTGTAAATGAGAGATGTTAGTGGTTGTTGGTAGAGATGCCAACAATCAGATGTATCCATTGGCTTGGGTAGTGGTGGAAAAGGAAAATGCCTCTTTGTGGAAATGGTTTTTGGAGAAGTTATTTACAGATTTATATCATCCAATGGGTGTTGGATTAACATTGATGTTAGATCAATAAAATGTAATTTATTAGTATAAATATGTCCATTATATTTATTTTTTTAAGATACATATTTTACACTAATTGCATGACTAACAATCTAAATTTTATGATTGTTGTAACAGTTGATCAATGTACTAAATGAGTGTTTTCCAGACTTGGAGCATAGAATATGTGCAAGACACATCTATGCCAATTGGCAGAAGACTTGGAAAGGGTTGAATAAGAAGATGCAATTTTGGAATTGTGTCAGGTCAAGTTTTGTTAAAGACTTTGATGATCAGTTACAAAAATTAAAAGCAATAGGTGAGACATCCATTGATCAATTATTAGAGATCCCTGTGCATCACTAGGCAAAGTCATATGTTAAAGGGACATGCAAATGTGATGCAGTGGACAATAATATGGCTGTGTCATTTAATGCATGGATACTTGATGCAAGGTGCAAACCTATCATCACCATGCTTAAAGGAATCAAGTGATGGCGATGACTAGGATGCATGTGAAGAGAACCTGGGCAGAAAAGTAGAAAACTAACATTTCCCCTGTTGGATTGCAAAAGTTGAAAAAGAATCCTACAATTTCAACTAAATATATACTTGCATCGAATGGTGATGGAGGGTCTGAAGTGATCCATGAAGACAACCAACATACAATTGACTTGAAAGAGTTGAAATGCACTTGCATAAAGTGAGGCTTATAGAGATTCCTTGTTGCCATGTTGTATGTGCCATGTACCATGATAAGAAAAATCCAGAAGCTTATGTGTCACCATGGTACAACAAGGAGAAATATGTAGCAACATACAGTCAGGTTTTTCAACCAGTTAGGGGGAAAATTTTTGCTCAAGAGAGATGATTCAATTCCTCCTCCACCAGTAAAAAAAAATGCCTGGAAGGCCCAAGAAAAACAAAAGGAAATCTAAGGATGAACAAAAAAGAGCAATTTTGGAAAGGACACTAGGAGAGGCCTTAAAATTTCAAGTTCTTTATGTAAACAAGTAGGGCACAACAAGAAATTGTGTCCAACAAGATCAAATATGATTCAGAATTTACAAGTAATTTGTGGACCACTTTATTTTAGATAAGCTTTTCTTTACATTCATATTTTTTAACCAATAAATACATTATAATGAATTTCTTAATTTATTTCTAGGAACAAAATTTGAATGTTGGTTCATCCTCCATGCAAGTACAACAACCTCAATTAGAAGTTACTATACCACAGGTAAAAATACATTAATATAGTGTGGTGTAATATCTGTTTGGTCGACTATTTCAGAATTTTGATTTTTTTAGTTTTGATAATTGCTAATAAATTTTGTTCTCTGTTGGTAGATTCAACCATTTCAATAAGCTCATAACTATTTCTTTTTTATATTCTACCATCAAACTTCTAAGAAATCACAACATGGAAGGAAAAGAAAAAGAATCAGGTGTATCAAATTCTCAATGCATCACCAATGCAGAAGGCCCAAAAGAAGAAGAAGAAGAAGAAAACAACCATTTTGTATTGGGGTGTAAACAAACCTAAAAAATGGTGAACAAATACTACATATGAGTATATGTAACTATTCTAAATATCAATTTTGCTACCTGTTGACTAAGTAATTTATATCTATTAGCCCTTTTTAATTATTTTCCATTTTCCCTAAAGCCCGGTACAAGTAGTGAAGGAACCATTACTACTGTAACAACCCGTTTTTAGGTCAAATCAGAACAGTGGTTTTGAGACCAGAAATCTGAAGTTAAAATATTTATTTTATTATTTTAATAAGGTTTATGTGAAAGTTTCGTAAAGAAATTTTACTGTTTAAATGGTTAATTCGGTAAAAAGGACTAAATCGCGTAACCGTAAAAGTTGGGTGCTATTGTTTAAAGGTATTAAATAGCTATGGTTTATTAATATGGAGTACTTGCATGTCAATTGGACCTTAAATGATATAGTGGAAGTTGTTGGCTTGGTATTTTTGAAAATTTTAAAGTTCATTAAGTTTATTTTGGTAAAATGTCAATTAATGTTATTAATAATTAAACAAAATCAAAATCATATTATTTCTTCATCTCCAATGCCAAAAATTGAGAAGAAAGAATAGGAAACTTAGGTTTTCATTCAGCCAAGATTCAATCCTTGATTAAGGTACGTTTTGACTCGGTTTTTAATGATTTCTACTTTTTTGAGCTCATTGCAGCTTAATCTAGCGAGCCCGTACCTTCGTTTTTGAAACTATTATAGATTTTGAGATATGCCATTGCTGAATACTTGAGTATTTTGAAGTCTCTTGTTAGATTATTGATGGTTATTAATAGATATACAAGTTTTATAAAGTGATTTTTGATAAAAATGAGAATTAGGGATTAAATTGTGAAATATAGAAATGTTGTGGTTGAAAATGTGAATAAAATGAAAATATGGGCTGCAAAGAGGTTATATGAAATTTTTCTACCTTGGGTTAGGGCTTAATTGTGTAATTTTACATTTTTATGTGTTAAGGACTAAATTGCGAAGTAGTCAAAAGTTTAGGGGTAAATTTGTAATTTAGCCAAAATGAATGTTTTAGGCTAAATCGAATTGATTGAAATTTTGAATGAGTTAATTTGATATCATTTAGATCAAGATAAGCAAATACTGGAATTAGATCGGGGGAAACGAAAGGTAGACGAGTAGACGACAGTTATACGAGCAAATACGAGGTAAGTTCGTATAATTGGATTCAAACTTTTCTATACTTGTAATTATTGAAAAGAATGTGTCTAATTGAGATATTTGAAGTATGAATGTCTTATTATTATATTATATGTGTTACCGAGACCTGTTTGAACTATTTGAATTCATTGGATACGAGTGACATGTTACTGGAATTACCGTAATTGTCGAGGTCCTGCATTTGTTGCGGACTCATCATAGCTCGTAAGAGCTTACTGTTTCAGCTCATTGGAGCTTACTGATTTAGCTTGAAAGAGCTTACGTCCAGCTCAATAGAGCTTACCGTTTTCAGCTCAATAGAGCTTACTGTTTATCAGCTCATGAAGAGCTTACCAACCATGTCTCAAAAGAGCATGTATGATGATGAATTGATGGATTACTGACATTGTTCACTCAACTATCCTTTGAGGTTCTAATAGGTTCAACGGGTCCTAATAATGTTATATTGACGAGATACGATTTATAAATGTTATTAATGTTATACATGGTTTATGAATCTAAAATGATGAAGCCTTGTATTAATGGATGATTTCATGTATGTTTACAATGACTAACATTGGATGAATATGTGTGTTTAGGTGTTGGTTAATTGAATTGGTTGCATAATTTTATTGCTTTGATTATGTATAATTGGTAAGTTTAATTCTAAATTATACGGACTTACTAAGCTATAAGCTTACTCTGTTTCTTTTTCTATGTTTTATAGAGGCTCGTTGCTTGCTCGTTCTGGACAAGTCAGAGTTGCACATCACACTATCCAATTTTTTATTGGTACTTTGAAACTTGTGGATATGTAAATATGGCATGTATAGGCTAGTTTAAATGATTTTAGTTATGCTACTTGACAACATGAGTTTGATAAGTTTTGTGGATGAACTAAGCCATGTGATTTGGCTTATCTAGTATCATGTTTTGTTATATATAAGTTTGAATATGCTATGTTTTGGAAAGGTAAAGCTTGAATGAAAATATGCAAATGAGGCATTGATATGTGTTGTTAGATGAATGGATTTTGTATGGCATTAAATAGGTAATTGTATATCAAGATGAATTAGCACATATTGTATATGAAATTGTTATGATTTGGCTGTCAATTAAGTTATGAAATGTGGTCATTTGTGCTTGGGACTGTTTGTGATTGTAGGGTGGCAAAATTGGCTTTTCAAATGGCCTATTTTTGCCCATACGGGTAGGGACACGAGCGTGTGTCTTAGCCGTGTTGCTCGAAGGCCATTTCAAAATGAGCCTGAGCAGACTACACGGTCACTCAAACACGGGCGTGTGCTAGGCGTGTGGTCAAGTCAGTTTCAAGCACGGGCTAGACACACGGGCGTGTGACTGGCTGTGTGGCCAAGTCAGTAACCTCCCTAATTTTCACACGGCCTAGCACACAGGCTTGTCTTGTGGCCGTGTGGACAAGTCAGTATGTATGCTCTGTTTTGCCACGGCCTAGACACATGGGCGTGTCTAATGCCGTGTGAAGCACACGGCCTGTTCACACGGGCGTGTGATAGTTGAAATATTAAAAATTTTTTAAGTTTCTAAAATTTGTAATATGTTACGATCTAGTCCCGAATGTATGATTAAAGCTCGATATATTTGTTTTAAGTACATAATGGATGTGAATGAATGTTATTGATTGAATTATGATGTTTCTGGGTAAATAATTATTCTGAATTGAGTTACAAGTCTGGTAATCCTCTTAACCTATTCCGACGACAGTTACGGGTTAGGGGTGTTAGAACTACTGTAAGGAAGATTAGACAATCTGATACTTCCCAATATCAACATTCATGGAAAGGCCTTGGATTTGAAATGACAGGGGGAAAAAGTTGTAACAATAAGGCAAATTATGCAACAACACTCTGATGTTGTTTGAAAGAAGAGGGGAAATCTTTTTAAACAAATGCAGATAGGGACACAAGCAAGCCAAACAGATTCTATTATAATAGATGATTGAAGTGCAAACTAATGCTAATTTAATTTTAATTTCTCTGATAGTATATTTTATGGTTGACAAGGGACAAGATTGGTACATTTTGTTCATATGGGAACCATTTGTTGAAAAGGGAATATCCTGCATTTTGAGGATATTGCAACTTCAAATTTACTTTTTATGTAATTTTTTGATGTTCTGTTTCTTTGTTGTTTATTATTGAATTATGGTTTAATTGAGATTTAAAATTCATACGAAATTGCAATTAAATACTATTTACATTTGAAGATAGAATCTTACAGTTTTGGGGTTAAGGTTACAACTTTTATTCCTTTTCCTCAATTCATTACAAAAGTTGTAAATAAATAAAATTAAATTAATTTAGTTATAATAACAAAAGAAACCACATCAGGAAAAAAATAATGATGTTATCAATAGTACACGTGGCACTCGAGGTGGCATCTTAGTTGGCAAAAAGGAAACAAAAAAGTCCAACTTAACAGCCACATCATCTTGACAGTTAAAAATTAACAATTAACGTCGGTCAAGAGGCCATTTCACTGAGTTTTGGCAGTATAAGTACCCAATTGAGTGAAAAAAAGCAGGGGCTTAATTACTTTTTTTTTCAAAAAGTTCAAGGGCTTTTTTCACCTTTAAGCCAAAAAAAAACTATCGTTGTCACGAAATACCAAAAAAAAAAAAAAAAACAAAATCAAATGAGTAATAGGCAATAGTGGAGAATCACAAGAAAAGGTCCTCCAGAATCTAGGCAATTTCTATCCAATTGGATGTAAATCCCATAAAGAGTAGAAGAATATAGCTTACGTTGAGGTCGAACCAATGGTTGGTGAGGGAGATCAAGCAGTGAGTGTAATATCCCGAATTAAGGCCTAGTAGAAACAGTGGTTTCGAAACCACAAATCCAAGATAGAAATAATTATTTTATGGATGTTATGAGGTCCATGATATATATGCATGCCTGTGTGAAAATATCTATGAGAAAATTTACCGATAAGGTGTCTAATTGAGTTATTAGGACTAAATGGCAATAAGTGAAAAACATGCGTTCTAGTTGATTTAAGGGCTTAATTGTAATGAGATTTGAAATTTGAAGTCCTTATTTGGTAGTTAGACCATTATATGTCATTATGGACAAAAATGGACATAGGAGGGATAGAATATCAAAGTTTTAATGGAAGGGCATTTTGGACTATTGATTATTAAAATAATTAAAAGGGAAAAATAGTCAAAATTTGTGTTCATCTTCATCCCCCTTGGCCGAATATCATAAGGAAGCCATAGCTAGGGTTTCTTTCATCTTCAAGCTTAAAAATCAAGAGGGACGAGGGATAGACCTTGACCGAGGAAAAGGCAAGGTTGTGGATTAAATCGCAAATTGTCATATTTTGCACCAAGGTAAGTTGGGTGTAAGTAATTCAACAATTCCATTGTTATGCGTTTAATAATTGATATTCTATGATATAAGTATGTATGCCTTAATGAAATTGACTTGTGACGATTTAATGAAAGTTTGGTGATAGCTTTATATCTCGGAAGTCCCAGGTGACCCTAAGGAATGCTTAGGATTCGGATATCATGACACCACGATTTATAAGATCCCGTGTAAGACCATGTCTGGGACATGACATCGGTGTTGATATGAGAGCCAGTGTAAGACCATGTCTGGAACATGGCATCGACATTGATATGTGTGCCAGTGTAAGACATATCTGGGATATGGCATCGGCCTCGATATGTGATTTCACGTAAGACCATATCTGGGATATGGCGCTGATATGAGATTTCGTGTAAGATCACGTCTAGGACATGGCGTCGATATGAGGTCGTATATAAGACCATGTCTGGGACATGGCATCAACACCGACATGAGACTTCGTATTAGACCATATCTGGGATATGACATCTGTATGTAGACTCATGTAAGACCATGTTGGGGACATGGCTTTGGCATTTTATGTGGTGTGTGATGATTCCAAACGTCCTTTAGTATTCTGGGTAATTCAACGGGCCATTCAAGATTATGATTAAGAATGTGGGGTAGAATGAGTAATAATGCATGGTACATGTATGTACGTAAACCTCATGAGTTTTGGAATCGATTCATGTTGGGAAATTTGGTACGGGTATGAAAGAGTAAGATAAGCATGATGTTCAAATACATTTATTATCAATTCTCAATATGTTCTTTATGTGTAATATTATAATGGTGGTAATTGATAGTATGTGTAATCCATGAGTTTTGTAACACCTCTAGCCCATATCCGTCGCCAGATTAGGGTTACGATGCATTACCAGTCAAAACACAATTACAAAGCATTCATATATATATAATCATTCATGTCAAATTCATTTATATTTAAAATATAATTAATTCACCTTTCAGTACATACATCGATTTATACCTAGCATATATGGATCACAACAAGTTTCAACTTATTACTAACATCATATAATGCATTTAATTACACAACTTATTCAAATACCAACATGGTTAAATATACTTCCATTACCACCTATGTAATTATACATATAGCCACCAAAATTACATATACATTCTTATAACCCAATAAGCCATAAAACACATCTTAAATCATTGTATATACGGCTTAGGTAATAATCAATTTGAATTTTGCATCCTTTACACTTTACCACAAATTGAAACAACCACACGATCTTATTCACACATTTCCATATAATTCATTTAGAGTATTAATTATTAAAAGAAAACTATACATTCCTACTTTAGTCATTAAATTACACGCAATTGGTCTTAGTGAATTTTAACCATTTCATGCACATACCAACAAGAAATACACCGATTATATATACTAGTTAATAAGTCCAAAATTTCATATTCAATAACAAAGTAATAGTCAATGTTCGGACATCTTAAATTATTGATCAGTTAATGTCACTCATGGTCTAACTTTAACAGCAAATTCTCAATAACCACATTTAAGCATGCAATCATATCACATAATTTAATAAGTAGTTACTTATGTATATTTGGTACATTATACCTTGGTCGAACCTAATATTAATGCACATGTACATGATACGCAGTTTACCCTAAAAAAATAACGATCACACTTAGCATTGAAAACCTACTAAACAATCGACCAAATATTCATGAAACACATGCATTGCATATTTTTCATCTCAACTAATTAACATATCAAATGCATATTGTACTATTATTCCTTCATAGTCGAATCTTCTATTTGAAATCATATACATATCCCAAAACTTTAATCATCAATCACCAACGAACATGCTCATTAAATATTTTGACTAAGATCTTACCATACCAAGTTAAAAAATAATCAGCAAGCCATTGGCAAAACATATAATGCTTACTAAATATATTATACTTTCATGGCACGCAACTTAGTAACTAAAATTAATATAAACCTTAACTAACATAACCAAATTCTAATATAATTACTTAGCCATTTTCGCATGGCGTAGATTACACATAACCCAAAATCTAGCTTACAAAAAACACACTCTAGCCTATACATGCCATAATTCGAGTTTGAATATTAAAATACCGAAGCTGTAGATAGAGTGATAGACTTTGTTAATGATCCTCGAGCTTGTAACTCGAATCCAAAATCTATAAAACAAAGACAAATATACACACAATAAGCTATTTAAGCTTAGTAAGTCATAAGCAACTAACAAACCGATAACATAATCAACTTATTTCAACCAACCAAATTACAATATCAATATCAAGCTTATTCTCAACTTTCAACTTCAATAATAGTATACCTGAACACATTTATCTATTACCTTGTCCGAATGTTCACCAAATTAAGTCATCAAATCATTGTTCAATTTTCAAAAGCCAAATTATCAATATAAAACCTGATATACATACCTTTGTATAAATAAGCTTTTAAATCAAGATAAAATTTATATACACACATTAACTAAGTAATCGAATATGCAAGATCATTATATATATGCGAAAATAAAATCACACCAACAAGGATCATACTTCTTGCCCATAAGGTCGAATACACATGACATATTTACACATATACTTTTCATTCATGTTACACATGCTTGTAACTAATATCATAACACTCACTTACCTTGTTGCAAATAAATACTAAACTTATACATACCTGATCATTTAGCTAATTTTACATGTTTGTTCCTCACTTATCGATGCCCGATGAACCATTCGGAATTGGGTAGGACACTCGGATAATCACACATGTATCGTACAATGCCAACATCCCAGACGTGGTCTTACAAGTAATCACATATCGATGCCACTGTCTCGGACAGGGTCTTACTCGTACACATATATCAGAATCACATATCGATGCCATGGTCTTACTCACACACATATATCGGAATCCTATGTCATGACATATGTATCCTAGCTATTCCTATGGTTCATACGGGGCTTTCAGGCATCGTAACTCGATCGAAACGAATGCTCGAACATGGTTACCAAGCTTATACACATTCGGAAATAGCATATATAAGTTCATACTTTGCAAACTAGCATATATATATATATATAGTATTTAACTATAATTAAACACGTCTATTTGCTTATAAACTTACCCCAGACGTTGTAAAACGAGACGAGGCTGCTAGTCGACAACTTTCGTTTTTCCTGGATCCAAATCCGATTTCTTGGGTTCTTGATCTAAACATATTCAAATTAAACTCGTTCAAACATATTTTCATTCAATTTAGTCCAAAATCATATAAATGGGCAAATTATCATTTTACCCCTGACATTTACACTTTTTTACAATTTAGTCCCTATTACACAAAACACAAAATATTCAAAATTTCAAGGTACCCATGTTTGGCTAAATATTCCTAGTATTCATACAAGCCCATATGTTTCATTTATTTCATATTTTAGTCCCTCAAATTATTATTTTTGCAATTTAGTCCTAATTACTCAAAATCATTAAAAACTCCAATTTAAAATATGTTAATCTAAAACATATCTTTCATATTTCATCATCAAACAAAAAAAAATCACAAGCTATCAACAATGACATAACTCAAAATATTCATCAAAATAAAAAATTAAAGCTTGGGTCTTGAAGATTAATAAGCAACGATATTAAAAACGTAGAAATTATCAAAAACCGAGCTAAACTCATACCTTAATTGAGCTTCAAATTGACCGAACCCTACCTATTGTTCTTTATTTTTCTTTTAATAAGTTTTGGCAATGGAGAATAATGAAATAAGAAATGAATTTGATAACCTTATTATTAACTATTATATGTTTATTAAATAAATTACTTAAATAACCTTAATGAAATAATAATAAAGTTCTATAATATATGTCTTTAACCGTCCACTTCACTTAATATTCGGCTAATTGCAACTTTAAGGCTTCCATTTAAAAAGCCAAGTGCAATTCAACCCCTTTTAGAAATAAGCACCTAATTTTTATTTTACGCGATTAAGTCCTTTTATTTAACCGGACACTCAAACGACAAAATTAAATCACGAAAATTTCACAGATATAAATTCACACATAATAAGCACAGAAAATAATTTTTAAATATTTTTTTGACTCAGATTCATGTTCTCGAAACCACCTTCTGATTAGGGTCTAAATCGGGCTGTTACAACTCTCCCCCCTTTGGAGATTTTTTTCTCTGAAAATCTTACCGTTGAATAGGTTCGGATAGCGTTCTCTCACTGTATCCTCTGGCTCCTACGTTGCTTCCTCAACTCCGTGTTTATGCCACAGTACTTTAACTAATGGAATTTTCTTATTTTGCAACTCTTTAATCTCACAAGCCAGAATACGAATTAGTTCTTCCTCGTACGTCATATCGGGCTTAATCTCAATCTCAGATGGACTAATCACATGCGAAGGATCAGATCGATATCTACGAAGCATCGAGATATGGAATACATTGTGGATCTTTTCTAACTCAGGTGGCAATAACCATCTGTAAGCAACCGGTCTGATACGCTCTATAATCTCATACGACCCAACAAATCTCAGACTCAATTTACCTTTGCGACCAAATCTGAGTATTTTCTTCCACGGTGAGACTTTCAAGAAGACTTTATCTCTGATCTGAAACTCTATGTCTTTACGTTTCAAGTCTGTATATGATTTTTGACGATCTGATGCTGCTTTTAGACTTTCACGGATCACTTTCACTTTCGACTCAGTTTCTCTGATCAAGTCGACCTCGTGTATCTTATTTTCACTGAGCTCAGTCCAGTACAATAGCGTACGACATTTACGACCATACAAAGCCTCATAAGGTGCCATTTTGATACTCGATTGAAAGCTGTTATTATAGGCAAATTCAATCAGAGGTAGGTATCATTCCCACGTACCTTCAAACTCGAGAACGCAACATCTCAACATATCCTTAAGTATCTGAATGATTCGCTTAGACTGGCCATCTGTTTGCGGATGGAAAGCAGTACTGAAATATAATTTCGTACCTAGTGCATCTTGCAGTTTCTTCCAAAACCGCGATGTAAACCTCGGATCTCTGTCCGAAACAATAGATATAGGCACACCATGTAACCTCACAATTTGAGAAACATACAATTCAGCCAGTTTATCAAGTAAGTAATCTGTACATATCGGAATAAAGTGAGCCGACTTAGTCAATCTATCCACAACAACCCAGATTGCATCTTTCTTTCTCAGTGTCAACGGTAAACTAGATACAAAATCCATCGTGACTCTGTCCCATTTCTACTATGGTATCATAATCGGTTAAAGCAATCCAGAAGGTACCTGATGCTCGGCTTTTACTTGTTGACTAAACATCTTGCAACAAAGTCAGAAATGTCTCGTTTCATACCATGCCACCAGTAAAGCTGTTTCAGATCATTATACATCTTTGTACTACCTGGGTGAACAGATAACCGACTACTGTGAGCTTCATTCAAAATCATCTGAATCAACTCTGAATTCCTCGAAACACATATTCGGTTTCTAAATCTCAAATAGTTATCAGCATCAACTCTGAATTCTGATTCAGCTTCTGTATCACACTAAGCTCATTTTGCTAATAATTCATTATCAACTTTCTGGGCATCACATATTTGTTTCACAAATAGCGGTCTAGCTTTCAATTCAGCTATTATTGAACCATCATTAGACATAGCCATATGCGCATTCATTGCATGCAAAGCAAACAATGATTTTCAGCTTAAAGCATCAGCAACATCATTAGCCTTTCCTGACTGATAGTCAATCACAAGCTCGTACTCTTTTAGCAATTCTAACCATCGGTGTTGTCTCAAATTCAAATCTTTCTAAGTCATCAAGTACTTCAGACTTTTATGATCAGAATAAACATGACATTTCTCACCAAATAGATAGTGACGCCAAATTTTCAACGCAAACACAATAGCTGCCAACTCTAAGTCTTGTGTCGGATAGTTCTTTTCATGTGGCTTTAACTGTCTCAAGGCATAAGCTATAACTTTTCCTTCCTGTATCAATACACAGCCCAAACCATTTAAAGATGCATCACTATAAATAATAAATTCTTTACCCGATTCTGGCTGAACTAGCACTGGAGCTTCTGTCAAAAGGGCTTTCAACTGATTAAAACTTTTCTAGCACTTCTCTGACCACTCAAACTTAACATCTTTCTGCAATAACTTCGTCAACGGAGCTACAATCATAGAGAAACCTTTCACGAACCATCTATAATAACCAGCAAGTCCTAGAAAGCTTTAGACTTCAAAAACATTCCTCGGAGGTTTGCAATCAAGTATAGCTAAAATTTTACTCGGATCAATTCGAATACCTGCTGCTGATACTACATGACCTAGAAAACTAACTTCACTTAACCATAACTCATATTTACTGAATTTCACACACAACTGCTTATCTCGTAAAGTCTGTAACACAAGTCTCAAATGCTCGGCATGTTCAGCTTCATCACGAGAATAGATCAAAATGTCATCTATAAACACAACCAAAAACCGGTCCAGATATAGTCTGAAGATTCGATTCATCAAATCCATGAAAATAGCAGGTGCATTAGTGAGTCCGAATGACATAACCAAAAACTCATAGTGTCCATACCTCGTTCGGAAAGCAGTCTTTGGTAGTCTGAATCTTTAACTCATAGCTGATAGTAGCCTGATCTTAAATCTATCTTTGAAAATACTATAGCCCCTTTCAGTTGGTCAAATAGATCGTCAATCCGTGGCAACAGATATTTATTCTTTATAGTCACCTTATTAAGCTTCCTATAATCGATGCACATTCTCATAGTTCCGTCTTTCTTTTTCACAAACAATACAGGTGCACCCCACGGAGAGAAACTCGGTCGTGCGAAACCTTTATTTGTCAATTCTTGTGGCTGAGCTTTCAATTCTTTTAGTTCTGTAGGTGCCATTCTATACGGAGGTATAGATATCGGAGTCGTCCCACGCATTAACTCAATACCAAACTCTACTTCCCGAATAGGTGGCAAACCAGGTAATTCTTCAGGAAACACATTTGGATACTCACATACAACATGTACTGATTGAATGTTTCTTTCAGCTACTTTACTGTCAAGCACATATGCAAAGTAAGCCTCGCAGCACTTTCTCATGTATTTCTGAGCTAACATCGAAGAAATCACTGCTGGTAACCCTTTCAAATCACTAGATTCAATCCGAACAATCTCATCATTCTCACTTCGTATATCAATAATCTTTCTCTTACAGTTCACAATAGTATCATGTAATGTCAACCAGTCCATACCCAGAATTATGTCGAACTCATCAAATGGCAGCAACATCAAATCAACCGGAAAGCACAAATCTCAAACCATCAAGGGATAATTTTTACACACTTTGTCAACCATAACATACTAGCCCAAGGGGTTTGACACTCTAATCACAAACTCAGTAGACTCAACAGGCAAAGTCTTGCTAATTACTAAAGTCTTACACACATAAGAATGAGTAGAATCAGGATCAATAAATGCAATTACATTAGTATCATAAAGAGTGAATGTACCAGTAATAACATCTAGGGATGAAGCCTCCTCTCACGCGCGAATAGCATAGGCTTTGGTAGGTGCATGAGCCTCAGATCTAACTACTGTATCTTTAATTCCTCTTTGACTACCACTCGCATTACCCACATTTCTCGGTGGTCTACCCCGAGCTGCAGTATTACCCGATCTCGTGTTCTGCACTAGATTCTCTTCAGCTAACCCTGGGCAATCTCGAATATAGTGATTTGTCGATACACATTTAGAACATGCCCGATCATGCAATCTGTAACTACCAGGATGTCGTTTACCACAGTGTTTACACTCGGGCTAATTTGATATGACATTACCCATACTGGTTATTGAGGTAGCTCTTCAACTCACCGGTGGTCTGTTCTGATCTCACCGAGAATAACCCGAAATGGCTTTTGAACGACCGAAATCATCTCGAAACTTCTTTGGTGTCGACTGGATTGACTTACTGAATGATCTCTTACGTGAGTCTTTAGCTTCAAAATCAGCTTTTCTCTTCTCTTTCCCGAGCTCTTCAGCTTTGCAGGCTCGCTCAACCCGTACTACAAACTCTTTTATCTCCAGTATGCCAACTAACTGTTTAATATCTTCATTTACCCCATCTTCAAATCTTTTACACATTATGGCCTTGGTGGAAATACACTCTCGGGCATACCGACTGAGTCTCACAAATTTCCACTCATACTCTGTCATGGTCATCCGACCCTGTTTCAACTCTAAAAATTATTTTCGCTTCTGATCAATAAATCTCTGGCTGATATACTTCTTATGGAACTCAGTCTGGAAGAATTCCCAGGTCACTCGCTCTCTCTGAACCATTAATACTAGGGTATTCCACCAGTGATATGCAATGTCTCGAAGCAAAGATATGGCACATTTCAAGCAATCATCTGAGGTACAGGACAACTCGTCAAACACACGGATAGTATTATCAAGCCAGAACTCAGCCTGCTCAGCATCATTCTCATTAGTAGCTTTAAACTCTTCAGCCCCGTGTTTTCTGATTTTATCAACAGGTGGCTTATACAATCTCAGTGGATCACTTACTTGAGGTATATCAGGCATCGAAGATGGATTAGTCGGGGGTGGAATTTGTTGTGCAACCGGGTTAGTCCTGATATATTGAGTAAACGAGTCATTTATCATTTGGTAAAAGGCTTGTTTAGCCTCACTTTCGAAGTCGGTCGAGAATCAGTCGGCGCTGTCCCTTGCGTGGGAGCAGGTGCTACACTCTCGACATCATCAACTACAACTCTGTCGGGATCCATTTATTATATGAAAACACATTTCAATTATCAGTCGGGATCCATTTACTATTTGAAAACACATTTCAATTGTCAGAAGTCATCACACTATCACAGTATATAATATGGCATGTATAACTAGACTCACACACGCTACGTTAGTCCTAAAACCGCCTAAATTGTAGTTCTGATACCAATAAAATGTAACACCTCTAGCCCATATTTGTCACTGAATTAAGGTTACGAGGCACTATCGGTCAAAACACAATTACAAAGCATTCATATATATATATATAATCATTCAAGTCAAACTTATTTATATTTAAAATATAATTAATTCACCTTTCAGTACATACATCGATTTATACTTAGCATATATAGATCACAACAAGTTTCAACTTATTACTAACAGCATATAATGCATTTAATTACACAGCTTATTCAAATACCAACATGGTTAAATATACTTCCATTACCACCTATGTAATTATACATATACATTCTTATAACCCAATAAGCCATAAAACACATCTTAAATCATTATATATACGGCTTAGGTAATAATCAATTTGAATTTTGCATGCTTTACACTTTACCACAAATTGAAACAACCACACGATCTTATTCACACATTTCCATATAATTCATTTAGAGTATTAATTATTAAAAGAAAACTATACATTCCTACTTTAGTCATTAAATTACACGCAATTGGTCTTAGTGAATTTTAACCATTTCATGCACACACCACCAAGAAATACACCGATTATATATACTAGTTAATGAGTCCAAAATTTCATATTCAATAACAAAGTAATAGTCAATGTTCGAACATCTTAAATTATTGATCACTTAATGTCACTCATGGTCTAACTTTAATAGCAAATTCTCAATAACCACATTTAAGCATGCAATCATATCACATAATTTAATAAGTAGTTACTTATGTATATTTGGTACATTATACCTTAGCCGAACCTAATATTAATGCACATGTACATGATACGCAGTTTATCCTAAAAAAATAACGACCACACTTAGCATTATATCGGCCAAGCCTAGAAAGCTTCTAACCTCAGTTACATTCTTCGGCGGTTTCCATTCAACAATAGCAGAAATCTTACTCGGGTCTACTCTAATACCATCACCCGAAACAATGTGGCCCAATAATCCAACTTCTCGAAGCCAAAATTTGCTTTTACTAGACTTAGCATACAACTACTTGTCTCTCAAGGTTTGCAAAATATCCCTCAAGTTTTCGGCTTGCTCGGATTCAGCACGAGAATAAATCAATATGTCATCAATAAAATGACAATAAATTTATCCAAATACAGTCGAAAAATACAGTTCATCAAATCCATAAATACAAAAGGAGCATTTTTTAAACCAAAATGCATGACAAGAAACTCATAATGACCATACCTCATCCGAAAAGTAGTTTTCGACACATCTGGGTCTTTCACTCTCAACTAGTAGTAACTGGACCTCAACTCTATCTTTGAAAACCATGTTGCTCCTTTCAATTGGTTAAACAAGTCGTTAATCCTTGGCAAAGGACACTTGTTCTTAATTGTTACTTTATGGAGCTGTCAGTAATCTATACATAACCTCATAGATCCATCTTTCTTTTTCACGAATAATACCGAAGCACCCCACGACGAAAAGCTCAGCCTCACAAAACCCTTGTCGGTCAATTCTTGCAACTGTGACTTCAGTTCTTTCAATTCAGTCGAGGCCATTCTATATGGAGCAATCGAGATAGGTGCTGTACCAAGGACTAACTCAATGCCAAACTCAACTTCCCTAACAAGAGGTAATCTAGGTAGCTCTTCCGGAAACACATCCGGATACTCACATACAACAGACAGCGATTCAATCTTTGATTCAGACTCTTTCGTATTTAACACATAATCCAAGTAAGCCTCACATCCCTTTTTAATACATTTCTAAGTAGACATCAAAGAAATCACAATTGGCAACTTATCTGACTCATCTGATTCAACCCAGAGAATTTCACCATTTTCACATTTCAATGCAAAAACTTTTTGTCTACAATTCACTATAGCATCATGAAGTGCCAACCAATCCACACCCAATATAACATCAAATTCATCGAACGACAATAACATCAAGTCAGCTGGAAAACAATGATCTCTAATTATCAAAGGACATTTCTTACATACCTTATCAACTAAAACATGCTTGCCTAACGGGTTTGACACTTTAATCATAAATTCCATAGACTCAATAGCCATATTCATGCTAGATACCAATTTCATGCACACATATGAATGAGTAGAACCAGAGTCAATCAAGGCAATAACATAAGATGTATAGCATAGGTCCTAGCTAGAGCTCTAGCTTCGGATCTCACTGTCGATCGCTTGTTACATTTTTACTACTATCCCTATTACCAACATTTCTCGAGGGTCACCCTTTTGTAGCAGTACTACCCGGCCTTGTACTCTGAAATTTTTCTTTCTCGACTATCTCAAGATAGCCTTTGATATAGTAGTCTTGAGAACCACATCAAAATCCAAATCCATCGCTCACCCAACACTTACCAAAATAACCTCTACCACATTGTTGGCACTCGGGTCTGGTAGCTCTATCATTACCCACACTAGCCACAGATGTAGCTTGAGATCTAAAACCTGAATTTTGCTTCTTATGGTTTCTGTACGAATGCCCAGCCGACACATGAGGACGAAAATACATATCTCTGGATTTCTTAGATTGAGATGGAAGTGACTTTCTCATCGATCTCTTTATTATATCTCTAGCCTCTGCTTCGGCTCTTCTCCTCTCCTTGGTTAGCTCCTCATCTTTACAAGCCTGATCAACGAGCACAACAAATTCCTTTAGCTCAAGAATACCCACTAACACTCTAATGTCCTCATTAATTCGGTTTTCGAACCTTTTACACATTTTAGCCTCGAAGGATACATACTCTCGAGCATATTTACTGAGTTGAGCAAACTCTCTTTCGTACTCCGTAACTGACATGCAAACTTGTTTCAAATTGAGAAATTCTATACACTTCTGATCGATGAATCGCTCACTAATATATTTCTTTCGGAACTCTTCTTGAAAGAATTCCCATGTGACCCTTTCTCTTGGTACCACTGAAATTAGCATTTTCCACCAATGATATGCCGCATCTCTCAACAAAGAAATAGTACACTTCAAACATTCATCAGGTGTGCAGGATAGCTCATCGAATATCCGAATGGAATTCTCGAGCCAAAATTCCACCCTTTCAGGATTATCTTCGGCATTGGCCCTAAACTCCTCGGCTCATTGCTTTCTAATTCTATCAACTGGGGTTCTATGAAACCCCATAAAATCCATACCTTGAGGCACTTGAGCTACGAGTTGGGGATTTGGAGGGGGTGGAGGAGGTTGAGCATTCGGGTTTGTTCAAACGAACTCCGTGTACCAGGCATCCATCATGTGGAGAAAGCTTCTCTGCCTCCTTCTCCTCTACTAACAATAGTGGGTTTACTATCAGATGACAATGCTCCTTCAGCGGGAACAGGTGCGTTACTTTCAATATCATCCGCCACTGCTCTATCGGGATCCATTTACTATATGAAAACACATTTTTAAAACGTTAAGAGTCATCACACTATCATTATATATATATATGGCATGTATAGTTAGACTCATACACATGCTATGTTAGTCCGAGAACTGACTAAACTGTAGCTCTAATACCACTAAATGTAACACCCCTTACCCGTATCCAAAGCCAGGACAGGGTTCGAGGCATTACCGAACTTAAACGTAAATAAACATACAAAATCGAGCCACAAAATTTCATCCACTTTTAAAAATTTTCAATCACATGCAAATTGTTCCTTATAAGGGTCTACAAAACCCGAAACATACATTGAAAGTAGTTTGGGACAAAATCGAGAACTTTCGCAACCTTTTTAACACTTAGAAAATTTTCTTGTTTTGGATAGTCATACGCCCGTGTCCTCAGCCCATGTAACTCTCTGTCTATGATGTTATCAAGCTAATAAGGTTACACGACCAAGTCACACACTCATGTGCTGAGGCCGATCGGTGAATTAAATTCCAAAAATTAAATGCAAACTTCACACGGCCTGGGCACACGCCCATGTCCTATGGCCGTGTACTTCACATGGCTGAACACACGGTCGTGTCTTTTCCCGTGTGTTTACTACTGGGCATTTTGTTTTGCATAATTAGGTTGCAGGGGACACAGTACTGAATCACATGCCCACGGGGCAGACTGTGTGTCACACACGACCTAGACACATACCCGTGTGTTTAACCGTGTGGACAATTTCTAGGCTATTTTCCAAGCCATTTGCCACCCTTAAGCATTCACAGACTTAGATCTACTTCATGACATGCAATATGACACCTTTAATCACTTAAACAAACACATTCATGGTTAAATTATGACTTGACAATGTCAACATATCACCTATCCAAATTATTATACTTTCATATGGCATCCCACACCATTTCATATTTGACTATTATCATTACTAACCTATTTTCAAGTTATACATTTGCACCACATTTATTGTCAAACACATTAATCATGTTTCATGCACCCAACATACATGCCATCCATCACACTCATTAACCACAGACCACTATAACCACATTAAAGCATAAGCACATTTGCATGCATGCATCAATAATTAGGGTTACAACCCAAAATAATTAATATGAGCTACCTCTCATGGCCATACACAAAATAATCATAATAACATCATGAGCCAACACATTGGCTAATCAATATGACACATAACAAAAATGCCAAGTCCCTATACATGCCATATCCAAAATGATAAAGCTAACTATACCCAAATGTTCAATTGATAGTGTGATCGAGTCTCCGACGTTCTCCAATCCCTGAGCTAGCTTGGCGAAACTATAAGAGATGGAAAAGAAAGGGGGTAAGCATAAAGCTTAGTAAGTTCACATGCAAATAAAAGGTAACTTAAACAAGCTTATATCATGCATTTAACATAACGAACATAGTCTTGCATTTTATCAATTCTCATAAACTTATTCCTCATATATATATAAATACATTTTCTTACCACGAGCTCATCATATTTCATGTCATTCAAATGAATTCCATGTACATACCTGTGCCCACTTGCACATTGTAACTTACTTTCGTGTCTTGATGCAATCATTATGATTACTCATAGAACTTATTTGAACTAACCGTTGAACACTCAGAATACTATCAGATACATCAAAAGTTTGCACCTAAGTGCCTTATATGTAGCCAATGCTACTTCATATCTTAGATCACATGTTGCTCGTTTATGAGCTACTCACGGGTCTGCTCATGCAGACTGTCAGGTATCCGCAACACATGCCAGACTACCTCACCATCAATAAAATATACGAGACTAGTACCCAAACACCAAAACATGTGTCATATATATCACGAACTTAGACCACAACTCAATGAGTTCGGATGTCACATATATCATGAACTCAGACCACAACTCAATGAGTTCAGATTACATAATTCCTAGTGACATGTCACTTGTATCCTAACTATTCCTAAGGTTCAAACGAGATTCTTCGATACCACATTTCTGGTGAGCTTTCTCGTAATGTCGATTCCAATATTCATGGCACCAATCACATACTCATGAAATAATCAAAGTATATTTCATGATAAAATTTAGGCAATAAACACATAATACAACAACATATCAATTATGTAAGTATTTATCATACATGCAATATTAAAGAATCCAAAGTATGGTACATGTTGCATTATTTGCAAATGAACTTACCTCGGTACAAAAATGATAGAAACGAGCCTAATCCTCGTAAACCTTGTTTTCCCCCGATCAAGACCCGAATCACGTTTTTCTTGATCTATAATACCAAATTAAACTTGTTCAATACATATATTGCTCATATAGACCCATAACACATACTTTGGTAAAATTAAATTTTTACCCCTAACTTTTCACTGATTTACACTTTAGTCCCTAGGCCCGTAAAATGAAATGCATGCAATTTCTTGGTTACCCAAGCCTAGCCGAATCATATTCTATCTCATACCAGCCCATATTTTCCTTTATTTCACATTTCTACTACTCATTTTTACACCTTTTACAAACAGGCCCTTTTTAGGTGTTTTAACTAAAAATCACTCAGTAAAAGATGTTTATCACACATAAAAAATTCATACTCCTCCATTAAACATCAAAATACAACCATGTTACACATGGGTCAAATTTCATACATGAACCCTAGCTCAAAATAATGGTAGAAATAGCTAGATTGGTTGATGACAACTTCAAAAATGTAAAGAACATTAAAAACGGGGTTAGAGAGCACTTATAATCAAGCTTGAAAAGATGAATAAACCCTAGCTATGGTGACCCTTGGAATTTTGGCACAAGCAAGAAGAAGATGGGATAATTTTGCTTTATTTTTCCCTTTTTGTTTTTTTATTTACCAAAAGACAAAAATGCCCTTCTTTCTTTCAAAATTTTCCTATTCATGCCCATTTTTGTCCAAAATTTTAGAAATTGGTCAAATTACCATTTAAGGACCTATAATTAATAATCCAATGCAATTTCATGCTTAAAGCTTCTAGAACACAAGTTTTACAACTTATTCAATTTGGTCCTTAAAGTCAAATTGGACATCTTAGGCATGGAATTTCTTCATGATAATTTCACACAAACATGCAATCATGTCATGGACCATCAAATAATCATAAAATAATGATTTTTATTTCGGATTTGTGGTCTCAAAACCACTGTTCTGACTAGACCCTAATTCGGGATGTTACAACATGTCAGTCTTTTAAGGCTTAAAACATACTTGGTTTGGCCACTCACAAAATCAATAATTTGGCTATTGAGCCAATCCAATCAACAAGATAATTTATCATATATAACATGATATTTAACATTTTCAAACAATTTTATGAGTTTAGGACCCACACCTTATTTTTTGCTTTCTCGCAACACACTAGCGAATCTTCCAATTTTCCTTAATTGAACCTAAACAAAAATTCAGTATAAATTCAATTAATTTACCATTAAACCAGCCCCCATACACCCACTTATTATTTCAAACTAATCATTGAAATTATAACTATTTTATGAATCCAAACTAGTTTGATACCTTACACTGTATCGATACAAACTGTATGTACAATCGTTCTTCGCCTTTACGGATGATTTGGGGCATTTGGGTCAGCACCTAATTCAATAATATACTGGAATATCAGTAGATAATTAATGATTGAATTTCTTCATTTAATCAATTCATAACCCTTACCCAACAATTATGTCGAAATAACAAACTAGTTACCCTTAATTGCACTTACGCTTCATGATTTGTGGGATTCGAATGGACAATTGATCATGAAAGTTTTTCTGTAATTGAAATGGGTTTAAAATATGATTAGTAGGGTTGAATAACTCAAATTAATGCTGGAAAAATATAGGCAAGATCCAAGAAACAAAACAACCCCTTTTCTTGCCCAAAAGTGCATGCACCACCACTCGCCGTGGCCAAAATTGGGGCTGAATTTTAAAACGGTTTCAGATCTCATTATGTAATGCCCCAAAAATCCTGAAATCCAAAAATCTCGAAATCCTGAATTTCTTTTATTTTCGATTTTGATGAAAATTGTGTTTAATATTCTTATCCAAGCGATAATTTTAGTAGGTCTTAGCTAAGGTTGAGTTCGAATTAAGGGGTAGAAGAAATTATAATTTAATTATTAAAAGAATCAGGGCTGACAAGTAGATGGGCTTTTGAATAAATGAAGAAACAATTGGACACAAAAAGAGCATGTGGTGGAGTGGCTAAGTGACGCCACATAAGTTGTAGTGAGGTGCCGTTAGTAGCTACTAAGGAGGTCCAAGGTTTGAATCCTAGCTTAGTATTTTTAGAGTTTAATTTTAGTCTCCTAAAAGGATGGAAGTGGCGTGAAGATGGAATCCAAGGGAAGTGTTCAGGAGAGAAAATTAAGGAAAAGATCAATGGGTTCTTAGGGAGAAAAACGAGGAGATGAGAAGGGAGAAGTTGTGGAGCCGAATTGGGAACTGGGGCTTGAAGAATTCGGCTATAGGGCTATAAATAGGGGCTGAATATAGGGTTTCTAGGCTACTGTCAAAATTCTTCTTTACTTTGTGCTAGAAACCCTTTTCTCTTCAAGATCCAAAAAGCCAAAAATCCTCTATTTTACTTTTTTTTCTTTCTGCCGATTTCTATTCTCCTCTACACAATCTTCTTTGCCGATTTCTTCTACTACTCTTCTTCTTTAATCTGTACCAAATAAACTTTATTCACCATACTAAGTTTGAAAAGCCGAAAAGTCGAATCTTCCAATTGACGATTACTTTTTGACCGAATCTAGTGTAAGTGTTGCTCTTCCAATCGGTTTTTCTTTATTTAGTATCGATTATTGTCCCTCACTCTTTCTAATCAACTTTGGTAGGGAATTAGTATCAGATCTTGGTTTTTAGCTCTCTGCCGAATTGCTCCTTAAGGTGTTGTGGTTTTGGTAAGTAATCTTCTCCCATTGGCTAAGGTGGCCGAATGGTCATAGTTATGGCAAGGAGACTTGTGTTAGATACGAGTCACCTATTATTCGGGTTTTAATAGTTAAGATTTGTGCAGATCTAGGAAATATGTGATCAAGGAAAAAGCGATTAAGGATTGGACTCAAGGTAAGGTTAAAGTGAGGTTTCGGTTTTTGAGTAAATAAGTATTAAGCATGCGATTAATTGAAGGGTGATATCGATTGTAGGTTTGGGATAAGGAATCACAGCATGCTTGCTTGCTAGGTGTGTACATACACTGCACACACACTATGAATCGGGAAAAGTCGAAATGCCAAAATGTCAAAAAGTCGAAATGCTGAAAAGCCGAAAGTTTGGCTATGGTAGTCTTGCGAGTGCGCGAACACTCATAAGGAGGAGACCGATAGGTTGCCTGAGGCCCACGAGCGATTCCGTGGACTTGGGTTGTGATTTGGCCACATGGGCCAGAATGGGCTAAATGGGCCCGTTGGGCTGTTGGGCCCGTAAAAGGCAAAAACTGAATATTGATGCTATGTGATAGGAATTTGTATGTGAGCATGAATATGTATATGACTGGGCCTAACGGGCCATATAAATGTGATCCGACACCAAAGCCAATTTACCCAAAAATCCAAAATTCTAGAGTGTTTCACGACATCAAACCCCGATGTCACAACAACGACGAACTGACAGGGGGTGTCGCGACAAGAAACCTTATGTCGCGACATCACTACAATTTTCTGTAGGGTTGACCTGAACCAATTGTGCAACCCGAGTGAATAAACCTAATTATACCTGATTTTAAGCTCAAAAACCTTTATTTTAAAATTCCAGAACACTCTTAACCATTATATTTTGGGCTCAATAATGTAACAGCCCGATTTTGGGCCTAATTAGAATAGTGGTTTCGGGACCACAAACCTGACGTAGAAAAACTTGTTTTTATTATATTTTCATGGTCTAAAGTTTTACGGAATGATTTCGTGAAAATTTTGTTCAAAAATTTTGATGTTTGAGCATTCAAATTAGCAAAAAAGACTAAATTGTAATGGGTGCAAAATTTGAGTTCTACATGCTAAAGGTGTCAATTGTTATGAAATTTTAAATTGAAGGTCCTTACATTGCAATTAGATCATTTTACTTTAAGTTGGACAAAAATGGACATGAGGCAAGAGAAATTTAATGTTTTAAATTAGTGGCATTTTGGTCATTTGGCTAATAAATGAATTAAAAATCAATTTAAAAGCCAATTTTTGCTCATCTTCTACCCTTGGCCGAAATTTTCAAAAGGGAACCATAGCTAGGGTTTGCTCATCTTCCAAGCTCGATTGTAAGTCTGTTCTAGCCCCGTTTTTAATGATTTTTATGTTTTTGAAATCCTTGTAACCTAATCTATCTATTTCTACCATTAATTTGATATATGATTGAGGTCTAGGGTTTGAACCATGTTAGATATTTGTGTATTTTGATGACTAATGGTAGATTATATAAGTTTAATGTTAGATAAATAACTTTTGCTAGGTGATTTTTGATGAAAATGTCAAAAGGACCTATTTGTAAAAAGATTTCAAAATGTGTATAAAAGTGTGATTAAATGGAAAATATGAGTTGTTATAAGCATGAAAGAGGTTCGGCTAGGCTTGGGTCTTGATGAAATTTAATAGATTTCATTTTACGAGCCTAGGGACTAAAATGTAAATATGTTAAAATTTAGGGGCAAAAATGTAATTTTGTCATAATGTAAGTTTTGGACTGAATTGAGTAGTGTGATTAATAAATGAGTTAAATTTGCTATTATAGATCAAGAAAAATTAGGTTTGGACCTAGATTGGGGGAAAAATAAAGTATTTGACGATTAGGTCCATTTCCTACTATTTTTGTACCGAGGTAAGTTCTTATGTAAATAATACAATGTTTAATTATGTTTTAAATGCTTTACTATTTTATGAATTATGATTGACCATTGAGCGTGTTCAACAAATTTACGACAATCGTGAAATCCTGTTTAAACCTTAGGAATAGATAGGATACAAATGTCATGACATTAGGGTTACCGAGACTATGTGTAAGACCATATCTGGGATATGGCATCATTATGAGACTTCGTGTAAGACCATATCTGGGATATGGCATCGATATAAGATTTTGTGTAAGACCATAACTGGGTTATTAGCATCGAAATGAGATCCCATATAAGACCATTTCTAGGATATGGCAATGGTGTGGTACTATGTGTGCGAGATACCCGAGTATCCTTTAGTATTCCAAGTGGTTCTACGGGAAATGAAACGAGAATGTCAAAGTTGTGAAAGATTATGGTAAGTTGTAAATTGGTACAGGTATGCACATGAAACTTATGCTTAATGAGATTGATATGTGATGAACCCCTCGGTAAGATTGTGATTGAGTAAGTTGGATTGTGAGAATTATAATGACATTCATGTTAACTTACTTCAAGTTAATTGTATGTTAAATGTGAGTTTATAATGCTTATTATTTGCATGGGAACTTACTAAGCTTTAAAGCTTACTCTCTTTTTTCCCTTGTCTTATAGTGTTATCAAGCCAGCTTGAGGATTGGAGATTGTCGGAGATCCAGCCACACTATAAACTTAATATTTTGGGTACCAATTCTTTCAATATTTTGAGTTATGGCATGTATAGGACTTAGTCATTCTTGTTATGTGCCATAATTGATTTGGCCAAATGTGTTGGCTTATGTTGGTTGATATTTCATTTTGTAAATGGCCATTGAAATTGGCTAATATTGATTTAAGTATATATGCATATGATGATGTCTTTCATGGATGTGGGAAATTGCATGATTTGAATTGAGATATATTTGATGTTTGCCTATGATCAATGATAACATGTGAATGAGGTATTGTTGCCTTGGTTGTGGCTGAAATGGTTGAATGTAATTGCTTAGATTGCTGTTATATGTTGTTGTGTATGTTTGTGCATGGAAGGGTGACAAAATGGCTTGGTAAATAGCCTTGTTTTTGTCCACACGGGCGTGTGTCTAGGTTGTGTTGAGACATGCCCGTGTCCTCAACCCATGTAACTCTCTAACTATGACGTCATCAAGAAAATAAGGTCACATGGCCAAGAGACATGCCCGTGTGCTTAGGCCGTGTGGCGAATTAAATTCCAAAAATTAAGTGCAGACTTCACACGGCCTGGGAACACACCCATTTCCTAAGGCCGTGTCCTTCACACGGTTGAGACACACGGCTGTGTCTTTGCCCGTATGTTTACTACTGGGCATTCTGTTTCTCATATCTAGGGTGCAGGGGACACACGACCGAACAACACGCCCAAGGGGCAGACCGTGTGTCACACACGGCCTAGACACATGCTCATGTGTCTACCCGTGTGGACAAATTCTAGGCTATTTTCCAGCCTTTTTGCCACCTTTAAAGACTCACTCACTCATACATGTTCTTAGCTTACAATAAAGCACATCTAAATACTCCAATATCCATATCCATGATTAAAGTATGCCCCTAATGCCTCCATGCACTATCTCAATTTTTACATGCATCTCTTAATCTTCTCATACCAATTCATAACCTCTAGGTTTTTATATCCTTCTTTCCAACTTTACACATTTATAACATTGTTATGGCCATACTCTTTGATCATGGATCATTTACCAAATAAACATGCCATACCTTACATCCATCATTCATAAATAACCACATCAACATGAACACATTGCATGCATACATGATTTATAAGGGTTACAACCCAATAATAAATATGAGCTACATCTCATGGCCACATACAAAATGAATTTGCCCATCATCAAAAGCCACCGCACTTGGCCAAATTAAGTGACACAGATGACAAAAAGGTAAGTTACCCTATACATGCCATTATAACAAAATCAATATTTCTTTTATACCCAAAATGAGATTGTTGATAATGTAATCAAGCTCCAACCGTCCTCCAACCTTTACGAGTCTGCAAGCTCTATAAGACAGGGGAAAGTAAAAAGGGGTAAGCATTACATGCTTAGTAAGTTCGTATAACGAAAAGTAAACTTATCGGTCATTTCAAACACATAATCATAATAAGCCGTGTTATCCATCAATTATAAATAATTTTCCCTAAACACATGCACTCAATGAACAAGTTAGTCACATAATTTTCAAGATCCATAGATGAGCTCATCACATCATTTTCATATTCAAATTCGTGTTTCTCATGTCATTTACAAATATTTTGTCCGGTGAATCATTGAATTCCTGATGGATATTTCATCACTTAGTACGCTCTAGGTGTACTATTTTATTAACCGTCAATTTATATCCAGCAGTACCCTCTCTAGTACACTCTCGAGCCACATCTCTTACAGCAGAATTACCAGTCCAGGCTAAATTCTAGTTGTACCATGTACTCTAAGGGCTTTGTCGGATTACTAGTCTAGGCTAAATCCTTTATATGACAAAGAATTCCCTACAGAGTCTAATCTGGATTACCAGTCCAGGTTAAATCTAGTCAACTAGGATCACCAGTCTAGGCTAAATCCTAATTGAAACTTATGCTCGATAGGCTCGTTTTAGGATTACCCGTCCGGGCTAAATCCTTTCCATAATGAGATCAATGGATTACCCGTCCAGGCTAAATCCTTTCTGCAACATATGCAGGATCTCATTTCTCGTGAGAAGTGACCTATCCATCGGAATTCCTTATTCAAACGGATTCTAACCCATTTTTAATCAATTTCGGAACTATGGGCATTTTCATACAATTCATTATTTATGCATTTCACATTCAATTCAACACAACAATTAAAGTCAACATGCATAAACATCCAATTAGGTTACACGAACTTACTGAATGATGTCTCAGGTTTGGATTCTGACTATTCCAAAACCTTTTGTTTTCCATGGTCTACTTCCAGAATTGGTCATTTCAAGTCTATATAAACAAATTAAATTATTAATTCATCATATTCTTCAATTTCAACCCGGAAACTTACTATATAGCAAAGTTACCTTTTTACCTCTAACTTTGCATATTTTTATATTTTAGTCCCTAGGCTCGTATAATGGAATACATGCATTCCCTTGATTTCCCAAGCCTAGCCGAATTATATTCTAGCTTATAACAACCCACATTTTCCTTTATTTCACTTTTCTACTACCCACTTTCGCATCTTTTACAAATTGGTCCCTTTTTACGTGTTTTCATGGAAACCACTTAACAAAGATGTTTATCATACATCAAACTTTCATATTCCTCCATTAAATGTAACATCCCGAAATAGGGCCTAGTCGAAACAGTGGTTTTGGGACCACAAATCTGACATAAAAATATTTATTTTATGATTATTGTGAGACCTAGAATATGAGATTATGCATGTGTTAAAGTTTCATGAAGAAATTCCTTGAGTAAGGTGTCTAACTGGAAATCAGGGACTAAATTGAATAAATTGCAAAACTTGGATTCTAGAAGCAACTTGTATGAAATTTCTTTAGATTATAAATTAGAAGGTCTTAAAGAACAATTTTCCCAATTTCTAAGTTTTTTAGACAAAAATGAGCTTGCATGGATGAAATTTCAAAAAAAGGACTTAAGGGAATTTTGGTCATTTGGCATTTTAATGAAATAAAATGGGAAAAAGAAGGCAAAAATCAGCCATTTCTTCTCCATGGCTGTTGAAATTTGAAGAGTCTCCATATCTAGGGTTTCCAAGCTTTCCAAGCTCAATAGTAAGTGCTCTCAAGTCCCCTTTTTTATGTTCTTTGTATTTTTGAAATCCCGGTAGCTTGATCTTTCCATTTCTACCCATATTTCATGCTAGGGTTCATGTTTAAAAATTTAACCATGAATGAGTTGCTTGTATTTTGGTGGATTATGGAAGGGTATGAAAGTTGAAGGTGTGTTAAACATTTTTCTTAGGTGATTTTCATGAAAAACCCCTAAAGGGACCTTTTTGCAAATGTTTTAAAATGTGTGGTAGAAATAAGAAAATAATGGAAAATGTGGGCTGCCATATGAGGGAAAAGTGTTTGAATAGGCTTGGGTAAGATAGAAATTGCATGTATTTCATTATACGAGCCTAGGGACTAAATCGTAAAAATGTCAAAGGTTAAGGGCAAAATGGTCATTTGGATCGGGGGTAGAAATTAAACCTGAAAAGTGTAATGTAGTGAATTAATGATACAATTTTGTTATTATGGACCCCGAGGAACAAATTTCAGAGGTCGATCGAGGTAAACGCAAGGTTTCGGAATAACTGAAACACAGATCTAAAACGAATACCAGGTAAGTTCGGATAACTCGAAGTAAACCTATAACATGCATATTTGTATATTTTGTGAATGCGTGATAATTGCATTATTGATGGCATAAAAATGCATGAATTGCATCTTTAATAATGAATTATTGGAGAATGTCTCGGTTGAGGTTGGAAAGGGAATTTGATGGATAAACCATGATTTACATGAGACTTGAGATCCTGCATGTGTTGCAGAAAAGGATTTAGCCTGGACTGGTAATCTGAATATCTCAAGTATAAAAAGGATCTAGCCTGGACTAGTGTTCCTTGAGTGATCGAGCCTCCCGAAGAATATGTGTGCATTGTGGATTTAGCCCGGACGGGTAATCCAATTAGGGTCTGAGTTCAACCTGGACTGGTAATTCAGATTCGAGCTCATTAAGGGTGTTTGTCGCGTAAGAGATTTAGCCTGGACTGGTAATCCCGACATCACCTTATGAGTTTATATTGCAGGGGATTTAGCCTGGGCTGGTAATCCCGCCGTAAGATGTGAGGTTCACAGGAGTGCATACTCAAAATGATCATTCGTATGAATTGACGGTGATTGGATAATCCATCGAGATTTCCTAGAAACTCAACGGGACTATCATAAGGTATATGTACAAATGACATATAAAATGATGAGCTCATCTAAGATAAAAATGTTCATGGTATTTGTTATGTGACTAACTCATTGGTTTCATGCTCATTGGTTTTATTATATGTTATGGATGTATGCTAAACAACCGGTAAGTTTATTTTCCAATTATTCGGGCTTACTAAGCATGTAAATGTTTACCCCCTCTCTTTTCCCTACTTTTCAGAGCTCAAGGACTCATAAGGATTGGAAGACAATTGGAGAGTCAACACACTATCAACTAGACAAGCTTTGGTATAAAGACATTTCTATTTTGTTCAATGGCATGTATAGGATTTTTGAGTATTTTGTTATATATGCCATTTGATTTGCCTAGTGAAGGCATGTAAAAATATGTTTATCTTTTTGTATATGGCCATGGGAATTGGCTCATATTGAAGTAGGTTATGCCCTACAAATCTATGCATGTTTATATTCATTTGCAATGGCTTAGTTATAATTGGCAAGGAGTTATAATAACGAGCCAATCTTAATATGTCAAGCAAACATATAAATCATTAAATGTAAAATAAGAATTAACTTAGCATGTATGAAACCAATGACATGAGGTTCACATGCAATGAGGTTAATCAAAGTTTCATACTTACAAATGGATAATTTGGTCCAAATATACACTATAGTAATCTATAAGTGAATTTGGCTAGTAGAGGGTGACTTAAGGCTTGGAAAATAGCCTAACAAGGTCCACATGGGTAGACACACGGACATGTGTCTAGGCCGTGTGTGACACACGGGCTACTCCTATGGGTGTGTGCTATGACCGTGTGTCCTCTACACCTGAAATTTTAAGTCAGCATAGAGCACGGGCTAAGCCCACGAGCTTGTGCCTTGGCCGTGTTGCATACTGAAAAAAGTACACGGACGTGTTACACTTCAACTAAGGGAAAATTTCCTAAAGTACCCCAAGTCCATCGAACAATTTCGGTTTTGTTCCATACTACCCCTAGGAATGTTTTTAGACCTCAGAGGCCTGTATAAGAGACAAAGTGCACAAGTTTGAAAAGTTTTAAATTACGAACGAAATTCAGTAACCTGATTGTGTAAGTTTGTAAAGGTGAATTACCGGTAACGCCTCGAACCCTATCCCGGCATCGGATACGGGTGAGGGGTGTTACATTAAACACCAAAATACAAACATGTCACACATGGGTCAGTTTTTGAACATGAACTCTAGCTTAAAATGAGGGTAGAAATGGCTAGAACATGCTTCAAGGATCTCAAAAATATAAAGAACATCAAAAACGGGGCTAGGGAGCACTTACTATCAAGCTTGAAAGTTGGAGAAAAACCCTAGCTATGGTCCTTAGAATTTTCGGCACTACCTTGAAGAAGATGGACAAGATTTTCACTTCTTTTTTCCCTTTTTATTTCTTTTATTTACCAAAAAACATAAATGCCCTTTAGGCCTTTCTTTGAAATTTTTTACCCATGCATGCCCATTTTTGTCCAAATTTTTAGAACTTGGTCAAATTACTATTTGAGGACCTCTAATTTATAATCCAACTCAATTTCATGCTAAAAGCTTCTAGAACTCAAGTTTTTCATATTTTGTAATTTGGTCCCTAATATCAAATTGAGCATCTTAGGCATAGAATTTCTCCATGAAATTTTTAGACAAACATGCATTCTCATCCTAGACCTCATAATAATCATGAAATAATTATTTTTATTTCAGATTTGTGGTCTCAAAACCACTTTTCTAACTAGGCCATAAATTAGAATGTTACATTAGGATACGAATGACATGTCATTAGGGGTTATGTGATTTGGGTGCTGGTTCGTACGTCCTACCGGTGGTTGAGTTATTTGGCATGTGTTGCAGATAATCGTCAGCTTGTGTGAGCAGCACCGTGTAGCTTTGTCATGACTGTCAGCTTGTGTGAGTAGACCCGTTGATAGCTCGAGAGTGAGCATTATATGTGATATGAGATTGAGACAGCTTCGATCATATATGTGGCACTTAGGGTGCGAGTTTCCCAAGTATCCAATAGTATTTTGAATGGTTCAACGGGTATATCGAAGATATTAATAATAATAAGACTAATAAGAGATGGTACAGGTACGTATATGAACCGTATAAGCTTTAAATCGAAGAAACTAGTAAATTTCATATCTAATCTTATGATTGAATATGTAGAAGGTTTGTGAACTAATATAAGTTATATGTTGATATATTCAATTGTTTGAATTGTGTATTTATGGTTAATTGAGTTTATTATTATACGAACTTACTAAGCTTTATAGCTTACTCTATGTATTTTTCCGTGTTTTATAGTGATATCGAAGCCAACTCAGATTTGGGAATCATCGGAGATCGCATCACACTATCAAGCTATCACTTTGATATTTTTGAATCTATGTTTATGGATATACGGCATGTATAAGATTATGGTCATTTTGATATATAGTTTGGTAATGAATTTAGCCATTTGAAATGGCTTGTAAATGTTAATATTTTGGTTTTGTATATAGCCATGAGAGTTGGCTTAATTTGGTTGATTTGGTTGTGTATTTATATGTGCATATGTGCATATGGCTTTGGTTATGTGTTTATTGATGGATAGGTGATGCTTGATGATAATTGGTAATTAGGGATACTAAATGGTTGAGATATGAGATTTGGTATGTTTGAATTATAGGTAAAATAATGCATGTTTGAAATGTAACCATATTGATGATTTAAGAATGTGATAATTTGGTATAAATTGAATGGCATATTTTGATATTGTGTGCCTTGTATTTGTTG
Organism: Gossypium longicalyx; assembly: GCA_025698465.1. NCBI lineage: Eukaryota > Viridiplantae > Streptophyta > Magnoliopsida > Malvales > Malvaceae > Gossypium > Gossypium longicalyx. The sequence continues at coordinate 36,949,386 of CM046999.1, read as the reverse complement.
GTATTTAAATGGTATAAATGATGCTTGGTTGAGGTTGATTGAATGTCTATTTATGTCTTGTTTTGGTGCCATTTGGTTTGGTGTAGGTGTATACAAATTTGGGTGGCAAAATGGCTTGGTAAATAGCCTATTTTTGTCCACACGGGCAGAGATACGGGCATGTGTCTTAGCCGTGTGTGACACACATCAACTTGCATGGTCGTGTGTCCCCTAGTGTTGAATTAAAAATCAAGTCAGTATGCTCTACATCGCTTAGCACATGGGCGTGTGGCATAAGTCAATATACCCTACAGATTTGGCACAGTCTAGTATACGACCTGACACACGGGCATGTGGTTGGTCGTGTGACCTAAGTCAGGGAGTTACACGGGGTCGGACACGGGCTGGGTCACGGCCATGTGATCCCATTTCGAATGTCCACATGGCCTGCGACACGGGCGTGTCTTTGGCAGTGTGAGACACACGGCCAGGCCACTTGGGCATGTATCCCTTGTAGTTTGAAAAATTTTCTAAGTTTTGTAAAAATTTCTTGAGTTACCGGTTTAGTCCCGAACCATATCTTAAGCATGTTTTGGGCCTCATAGGCTCGTATTAGGGACAATGTGAGTGATGTTGAATGATGATTATATGAAAATTTAAAATGTATATGAAATATGTGTTTAATTGTATAATAAGTCCGGTAATACTCCGTAACCCTATTCCGGTGTTGAATATGAGTGAGGGGTGTTACAGCGCACTTCTTTTCGTTAGAAATAAAAAGAGTGACATTGAAAGTCTCATTAACATGCTTAATACTTTCTCTAACATTTTAGGTCAAGAGATTAACTTTGAAAAGTCAATGGTTCTCTTTAGTTCCAACACTTCAAAAGCACAAAGAACCAATTTTAATAATCTTCTAGGCATGATGGTGGTGGAGAATTTAAACAACTATCTCGACCTTCCCATTCCAATTGGTAAGAAGAAAATAGCAGCTTTCAAAGAGATTAATAATAAATTGTCTTGCAGGATCAACAGTTGGACCAAGAGGCTACTTTCTTTTAGTGGCAAAGAAGTCTTCATCAAAGCAGTTCTCCAATCTATCCCTACATATGCATTGTCGATTTTTTTGGCTCCCAAAGGGGTGATCGATGATATCCAAGCTAAGCTAAGCAAAACGTGGTGGTCGGGAAAAAACAAAGGCAAATTCTGGACAATGATTCCTTGGAAGACTTTGTGTAAACCAAAGGGCATGGGAGGCCTTAGAATTAGAGACGTTCGACTCTTCAACCTTGCTCTCTTAGGGCATCAAGTGTGGAGAGTAATAAACAACAAAGACTCTCTCTATTTCAAAGTGCTGTCTTCGAAATATCTCCTTAATGGTAACATTTTTCATGCAAAAAAGGTAGACAAAGCTTCTTTTACCTGGTCAAGCATTGCAACAGTGGCGGAAGCTCTTAAAGACGGATTTGGGTGGCAGATTGGAAATGGCGAGAAAATTAATATTCGGGATGACAATTAGGGAATGGAAGGACTTAATGGGGACGTTATTAGAAGCAACATCCTCAACCCAAATGAGATGTGTGTGAAAGATATTTGGCATGCGGAGAGGAGAAGCTCGAATGCTAATAAAGTTAAGAAAGTGTACGGGCAAGACTAGGGTGACAAGATTTGCAACGTTCCTATAGGAGACAAGGGCCAAAAAGATAAAATAATTTTGTTTCACAACCCTCATGGGTGCTTTACTTCGAAGTCTGCCTACTCATGGTTGCTTTTAAAAGAGATGGGGTATGGTCCTCACAGATTTTTTTGGAAAGCTCTATGGAAGCTCGACACATTACTGAAGATCCGTGTGTTTACTTGGCATGTGGGGCGTGAAATCCTCCTGACGAATGGTAAAATCGCTTCCATTAAACAAGGCTTTGACAAGGGATGTCCAAGATATAGAGTCGAGACGGAAACGTTGTTACATGTTTTAAAAGAATGCCCAACATCTAGTGCAGTTCTCTCGTTAGGAGGGTGGTCCATATCTCGAAGAAATATGATCATTGTATTGACTGGCTGGACAACTTGATGCGTGTCCTTGACAAGAGAGCCATGGCCGACTTGATGACAATATTATGGAACTGCTGGAATAACATAAATAACTACATCTTCAGGGGAAAAGAAGAGGAGGCTCAGCTAATATGGGAAAGAGCAAGCAATTTAAACAAGGAGTTCCGTATCTACAACATGTTGAACGAACCATTACTTTCACAAAATATCGCGGAGAAAAAGTGGGAAAAACCTCCAAAGGACTTCATAAAAATCAATTTTGACGCTACAGTGGGTGAAAACATAACAGTGTATGAGACGATTGTAAGAGATGAAGATGGCTTTGTGTTGGGGGGTGGTGGGGGGCTTTATAGAGACAAGAATATCGGTGGAAGAGGTTGAGTATTATGCCTTTAAAGCTAGAATCAAATTGGCGGAACAATTGAGAATTAAAGAGAATGTGATTTTCGAGACTGACTACGTGGGTTTAGTCAACAAGCTAAAGAACCTAGCTACGGATGTCACTATCATCGGCGCAAAAATTAAGAGATGTACTGCTACCTTCAAAAATTTTAAATCTAGTGAGGGAAAAAATTGTTTTTTTGAAATAAATTATCCTAAGGAAATCCATGATGCTGTAATTCACGATGTTACTTAATAAAATTGGGTTGACCTTTGTGGTCATTTTTTGTTCAAAAAATAATAATTTTTTATATAAATTTATATTTTTTTTATGATTCTTAATTAATTTTTAATAATTTTATAAAATTTAACATTTTTATAATTTTACTTTTTTTATAATTTTATAACTTTTTATGTTTTTATAATTTCAGAATGTATCTAAACAAATGAGTGCACACCATTTGTCCAAATTAATTGTGTACTTATTTTAAAATAAATTTAAAATAATTTTTTATTTTTTATTTTTATTTTTGCTAATGTGGTATCTGATAACGACCACACCAATGTTGTCATTAACTACTAATGGCCAACATCAGTCTAATGACTTGTTTACCCAGTTTTGTTAGATTAATAGCTTAATTGAGTACAAAAATTCACAAGGATTTAATTAATTTATTTTAAAAAAAGTATTTGAGAGCTTATAATACTATTAAGCGAATTAAGTATATCAATAGCTTAAAAAATAAAATCTATAGAAAGAATTAATGGTAAGATACAATAATTGATAATTTTAACCATTCATCAAAGTTTTAGAGTATTATAATATGTATTTATCTAAGTTTTATCTATTAATCTCATAAAGAATTTTCATTGTTTAGAATAATGTAGATTAAAAGTATAAATTTTAGTAATTAATATATTATTTCAGGCAATACATACAATTAATGCAATATGTTTTTCTAAATCCTAATAGAATTGTCAAAAATATGTGAATGAAAATATTACTTTATGTTTTGAGATGTAATGTATTCAGAATATTACAAATAGATTATATTCTAAATAATTTATACACACAGTGTATCGTACGGGTAGGAAATTTTGTTATATTATATATACCACTTTTTTACTTTGTGATGCATAAATTAATGGTATGTATTAATAAATATTTTATAATTTTTATAAAATTTATTAATAAAAATTTAAATAAATTAAAACATAATATTTCAAAAATATTTCTTTTATTTTTTTGTTAAAAGTTGTTTCTAATAATTTTGTTTTTGTTTTTTGAATTAAATTAAATGTTATTGATGGATTGGTATCTATGTAGATCAACATGTTTTAATATTAAATTATAAAAAATAAAATTTATAATTTCAAATATTTTTATATAATAATTCCAAATATTTTAATTTTTAAAATATACTAATTTACAAAAAAAAAACATTTTAAGCATGATTTGTGTAGAAAAATGATATTTTCGAAAATGAAATTAAATATTTTTAAAGAAAAAGTAGTTATACTATTACGATATTTATTTAATTTAATATGTGATTTTAAGAAAAAAGGATTTTTAAAAATATATTTTTAACTAGAAATTATGTTTTAATTTTTAAAAACTTAATATTTCCACATGTGGTATACCTTATTATATTATATTATATATAGTAGTTTTTTACATGCGTCGTGCACTGGTTAACGGTGTGTATTAATAAAATATTTTATAAATTTTATTAATATAACGATAAAAATATTTCAAAGATGAATTTTTAAATTTTTGTTAAAAATGTTGTTTCGAATAATTTTGTTAATTTATTTTTTTTTTGAATGAAATTAAATATTATGGATGGATGAGCACGTAGGTAGTCATCGTTTTCTTAATATTAAAATATAAAAAGTTTTAACTTTAAAATTGCAAATATTTTTATCAAGTATTTTAAGTTTAAAACATACTAATTTTTAAAAACTACTTAAAGTATGAATCCTTTTAAGAAACGAAATTAAAAGTATTCTTAGTATTACAATATTAATTTAATTTAATATGTGGTTTTAAGAAAAAACGAATTTTAAAAAATATTTTTTAGCTAATATAATTAATTTTAGAATAATTAAAACCATAAAATAGAAATTTCAATAGTTAATATAAGATTTTAATCCAAAATTTCTCTTAATGTTTGCTCAAATTAAGGGAAAAAAAAGGTAAAATCAAGATTTTCATTTCCTTGTACTAAAAAATTTCCTTAAATTAAAGGATATAAAAAAGTTTATAATGCTAAGCCTAGATCCCGGTTTCAGTCATCACAATTACTATTATTTACTCGATTGATATGATGGCAATGGCAAATACCAAGATTCTTTCAACTTATCTGATTTTTTTATGCATCATCTTTATCGGAAATTCAAATCTTTACAAATGTATGTATATTTTATTTTGCTGTATATTATATTGTTTTTTTAATAAAATTTAATTATGTCTTTTTCTTTGTAGGCGACGACGTGAAATTTAGTAAACATTTACAATTAAAACCCTGTACTCGAAGCTTCTGTAATGGCTTCCATAGATGTTATTGTTGTATTACCGATGAAGATTTAGGATGCTTCGACGATCGCGATCTTTGTAACGATAAGTGTCCTCCTTTTAAATCTTGATCTCCTTCTCATTGATGGCAGCGATGGAGTGGATTACAATAATCGATCCTTATTATATTGAATAAACTTGTGTCATTACTTTCATATTTATTACTTAATTGTAATTTTACTACATCAAAATATAAAACTGAACTATTTTACACTTATTTTTACCTAAATCAAAATCAAATTTATGGTTAAAATTAAAATATTATTTTAATTTAAAATATGAAGTATGATTTTTTTTTTTTGGACTTAACTATTAGTATTTTTCTGTCATTCAACTGCAAAATGTTACAAAATAATTATTAAACTATTTAACTTTTTTTTTTGTCACTTAACTATTTGAAATTTTCATTTTTGGTCACTAGTTGTTAAATTACTAACAAAAAATAACTTGAAAGCATTTAAAATTGACATAATAACAATTTTAACTTTCAACATTTATATATTGTGTCAATCTAGTCTTGATTCTAGAAAAATTAACTCTCAACATCTATACATTGTGTAATTTGATTTTTTTTCTTTTTTGTAGTTTTACTTTTATTTGTGACATTGAAAGTTAATTTTAAAATAATGAGAAAAGATGAAAATTATTATATTAGATTTTAAGGTGTTTCTATTTTTGGTATGTTTTCAATCAAATTTAGTTGATAGATTTTATTTTATTGCTTTTTAGGTGGAAGGGTTACAAAGAAAAGCAAACTGGAAAAAAAATGTTGATGGTTAATTTTTTTTTTAAAAAGACTAAATTGACACAATGTATAAATATTGAAGGTTAAAATTATTATTATGCTAATTTTAAAAACTGTCATATCATATTCCCATCACTCTTTTAATGGAGATGACTAAAAAACGCGAATAATTGAATAATTATTTTATATTTTTTTATAATAAAACGATAAAAAAAAACTTATCAACAATTGAATGACTACATACTGATTTTTCTTTCTTTCTTTTTTTACCCTCGTCATCTTTTCTTTTTAGTTTCATTATTTTTTTTCTTAGTTTATATAAATATGAAATATTTAGTAAATTACCGTTAATTCTTTCTACTTATTTATTAAGAACTTGGTTTTTGTTCTTTTTAATTATTTTTATGTGTACGTCTTTAAATGCAGTGTTCTTTACTTTCCATGTATTTGGTTTGAATTGCAACTATGAGGTGCAAAACTAATCAATCGATTAAAATACAGTTTGAAGGACATAAACATAAAAAAGAACAGAGTTTGGAGATTATGGATGTTACTGTCATGCTATGAGAACTGAAGGGTAACAATCAGATGCATGCTGAGAGAACAAAATTTGGTTACAGATCAACTAACTAAATTAGGTTTAACGTGAAAATAAATTCATGTCTTTGATGAGACCCTAAAAAAACACTAATTTCTTTTTTTAAAAAAAAAAAAAAGACTTCTATACAATTAATCAATTAATTTGATGTAACTCATCTTTTCTTTACACAAAAAAGAAGAAGAAAAGAGCTGTGTGACATAAAATTCTAATGAAAATGATTAAAAAATTGTTGTCTTACGCAAATTCATATTAATGTTAATAAAAAATAATAATAATGGAAGATGATAATGATAAAAAGAAAATAAATATAATATTTTTAATTAAATAATGTTTAGCAATATAAATGGATCTCTCTTATGATTATCTGCATATATACAAATATCATGAAACTCATATATATTAGATAAAAACCTTGTTTCTTAACTTTACTCATTTATCAAATAAAATATTATTGATTTTTTGGTTTTTCCTAAAGCATTTATGTAAAGTAATATATGAAGAAGTTTAAAAAAAAAAAAAAAACGAAAATAAGCATACCCATGTCTAATCTATACTAACATTCATCCAAGTCCCGATAAAATAGCGTATGATTAAGCACGAACTACATATGCATTTATGCAAACATGAACAAACTCGTGCATCAGATCGAGTGTTCCGAATTTTACTCTTCTTCCAAGCAGAAGGTTATGCAGCCAAAAATGGATATTGAGGTAGGATTCTCCACATATACGAGGAAAAAAAAAGGTCTTCTCATATCCAATACTAATTTTTGAATACATAACTCATGACTAAGCAAGAATTACATCTTCATATGCATACAAACATCAAGAAATTAATACATTAAATTAAATATTCTAAATTATACTTATTTTTTATATCGAAATTTGAGATATAATTTTTTAAATATATATATAAAGAAAAAAAAACTTAAAATAAACATTCTTATATAGGATACACACTCATATCCGATTTTGAATCCTAACAACATATGTCACTACTAAGCCTGACTTGCATCTACTCGAATACACTCATAGATTAGATAGATTATTAGGTATTTTACTCATCTCTCAAGTAGAAGATTGTGGGCTGTTTAGGTTCTATAATTTCCACAGTCCCTTCCATCATCTTAGCAACCTTCCCCATTGATTGCCTCGCCTCTGGCCGGTCTTGGAGGCAACAAATGGCCGTCTTAACCATCCGGTCGACAAAATCAAAGTGCAGTAGATTATCAAGACAATGCTTGATTTGTCGATCCAAGATGTCATCCACTTTCATATCTTTGAACAGCTTATCGAATGCCCACTTTGGGAGATACCAATCTTCACTATGAACCAATGATCCTTGCATATTACTGCTCCGAACCCGACTCACAAGTTCTAATAAAACCATCCCAAATTATGGGGTCAGGTTTGAGCCACTCTGGTGCCATGTAACCACGGGTGCCTCTGGCCATTGACATGCTAACCATGTCTTCCTTTTTCCTCAGCTTTGCCAATCCAAAATCCGATATTTTCGGGCAAAAATATTCCCCTAAAAGTATGTTTTCTAGCTTGATGTCACAATGTAGCACCCATTCTAAGCATTCTTCGTGCAAATACGCAATTGCACGTGCCACACCGAGTGCGATTCTGTATCGGATGTTCCAATCAAGAATTGGCTTCAGCGAATCGGTGCAGGGGCGAAGCCAGAAAAATTTTTTTGGGGGGGCCAGATGAAATTTTAATTTTTTATAGTTTATATCTTTATAATTTGTAAAGGATTAAATCGAATTTTTTTAATTTTAGGGGGGCTAAAGTGTAATTTTACCTTTACTAATTTAAAATTTTTAAAAAAATTCAAGGGCCTAAAAAATAATTTTACATTTTAGGGGAGGCCGGGGCCCATGCCACCCCTGGCTTCGCCTCTGAATCGGTGCTTCTCGAGTTGATCACTTCTTGCTTGTCTAAAGATGGGATCTGACTTGTAGGGAACAAGTATTTATCGAGAGAACCATTAGGAACATGCTCGTAGACAAGAATTTTTTGGCCTTTTTCAGCACAAAATCCCCATAGTCTAACCAAGTTCAGATGGTGCATACGAGCAGTAATTGTCACCTCTGCCCAAAACTCTGCATCACCACCGGTTACATTTTTCAAGCACTTCACAACAACAACACAATTGTAATAGGCCAATTTTGGCCTGGGCCTAGATCAAAAATAAAACAAAAAAAATTTAGACCAAAATAGATATGAAGTCTAAAAAAATTTAAAACAGTCCATTACAAAATAATTTTACAAACCCTAAACCCAAATTAACCCTAGGCCCAAACTAAACCCTAGCCCACAACAAGCAAAACATTTCAGTAAAAAAAATAAACCATAGCCGCATGCCTTCAGCTGCCGCTCCTCCCACGCGCGCCGCATGCCAACCATCGCTCCTCCACACTTCTCTGACACCTACAAAGCAAGAGGAACACGAAGCAAGAAGAAACAATGAAGAAAAAGACAAAAAAAGCAGAAAACAAAACGAAAATGGACAAAAACGAATCTTGTAACCAGCTATAAAACCCGAAACTTCATCTTTGTAATTTTTTTACGCACACTAAAATCAAAAAAGAAATAGAACCAAAGTTTAAAAGGTTTAGTTTTGTTCTTTTTCCCTTTTTTTTCTTCTTTCGTTTTCTGTTTATCTTTTTTTTTTTATTCATTGATTTTCCTTTTGAAAAATCTATTTTAACAAAGAAACATAGACTAAAAAATAAAAAAGGCGTACCTGGGTTGCACTCTTCCGCCGTACACGGCGGTTACCGCCATCGTCGGGCGGCGATTGCGTTGGACCACCAAGCGGCCCTATAGGCTGGATGTGGGGGGAGTTTTGAAAGGGAGAGAGCAATAAAAAAAAAAAGGGACTCTGTTTTTTTTTTTTAAAAGAAGTGCAAAAATGAAGTTAAAAAAAAATTGCTTTTATAGAAGGCACAAAACGGTGCCGTTTTGTACTTAGGTCACCAGCGCCAAAACGGCGCCGTTTAAGGTGACCCGTGCGCGACCTGACCCGCTTCAGGGGGTTCGCGTGTTTCCATTAAATGGGTTCTTTACAAGACAAGTCCTTCCGCATTTTTGATACTTTTAATTTAATCCTTTTTTTATATTTCTTTTATTTTTAAATTTGACCACATAAATTTTGCTTGGTTTTCATTCGGGTCCCTGACTCATGGCTGCGCTGGATGACGAACACGTGTCCAAAGATCGAGTTTTTTGCCTATTTGGTCCCCAAACATTGCGCGCATTTTTATTTTCACCCTTGCGTTCTTATTTTATTATAGTTTTTATTTTTAATTTTATTTTTATTCCAATTTAGTCCCTAATCAATTTGATTTTAGTCCTTTTATTATTTTATTTATTTACTCATTTTTGTACATACTTTATTTATTTTAAACAGTTTTATGCATTATTTATCTTGGATTTTTATATATTAAAATTGGCTTTACAAATGTTATATTTTAAACTTATTTATTTTATTTATTTTAAATATTTCATATATTAATTATCAACTTTTTATATTATTTATCTTAGACATCTTTTTAAATTATTTATGTTAAACTATTTTATATATTTTGCTTATTTATTATTTATATATATATTTTATTTTAAACAATTTTATATATTATTTATTTTAGGTATTTTTACATATTAGTTCTTTTAAACTATTTTATGTATTATTTATTTAAAATTGTTTTATAATATTCATTTCAAATTATTTTATTATAGGTTGCTTTAAGATATTTTATACTTTTGTTTTGAGTTTTTTATTTTTGCATTAGTTATTTTAAACTGTTTTACATATTATTTATTTTAAATATTTTTTATATGTTATTTACTTTAAACTTTTATATATATATATATATATAATCTATTTTAAACTTCTATATGTTATTTAGTTATACTATTTTATATGTAAGTTACTTTCAAATACTTTTTTATTATTCATAGTAAACCTTTTTATTATTTATTTTAAGATTTCATATATTATTTATATTAAACTGTATTATACACATTTTATATATTATTTATTGTAATTTTATTTTATTTTAAACCTTTTATATGTTAGTTTGGATTGTTTTATTTTAAGTTGCTCTATATATTATTTTATTATTTTGAATATTAATAATTTTTAAATTGTTTTATATTATTTACTTTAAACTACTTTTATAGTATGTATTCTAAACCTTATATATATTATTTATTTAAAATTACCTTATTATTTGTTTTAAATTGTTTTATATTATTATTTCATTTTTATGTTTATTAATGTTGATATTAAAAATGATGTACGTCGTGTGAATATTGTCATTACATGTTATTTAAATTATTTATTTAACATCTTCATATTGTTGACATTCATTAACCTCGTATCTAATTCGTGTTTTATTATTTCATGCTCTATGATATATTTTTGTTTTATCTAGTTTAAATCACATCATGTATTAAGCTCAACTGTATTTATCCAATATAAATTGTTTCATTTTACTCCAAACAAACTCACAATGCGAAGTGCCACACTCGTTATTATTCAAAAAAGAAAATCTTCAAAATAAGGCAATATTTCGAGTTTCGGGAATTCAAGAAATCGACCCTAACTTATGGGGTTTCAATTTTCTTGTTAAACCTAAATAGCTAAATATCCTTTTAGTTTTCAAAATATATAAAGATGCGATAAAAATTAAAGGCAAACTTATTCCTGAGGATTCAATCGTCGCATTCTAACTTACAGGATGTGACATTTTGTTATATCGGGACAAGAGGGTCTTTGATGCTCGTTTTAATTTAATTCAAACATTTTTTTTAAATGAGCATTAATAAAAATGGATCGTATTTTAATTCTTTTCAAATTTTTAACGTTCGACATTAGGATATTAATCAATCAATTAGGTACCAATTTTGGGCGTTACGAAGGTGCTAATCCTTCCTCGTACGTAATCGACTCCCGGATCTATTTTCTCGAATTTCGTAAACCAAAAAGCGTTGTTTTAATAAATCAAAATCGTTTATTAAAAACAATCATTTTACGAAGTGACCCAATCACACCTTATCAAAAAGAATTGGTGATTACTCCCATTTTTATTTTTAAAATAAGTCGACCCCCTAATTCCCCCATTTCCCAATCGGGTTTGAGAAATTATCCCTCGCTGCTTGGAGTTCTGCATAGGTAAACCGTTTAGGCCCACCTGCAGGCAAGAACTCGAGGCCGAAACTTCGAGCCATGTCCCTATACTTGATATATTTCTTCAGGAATCCCCAGAAGAAAAGAACCCCAGAAATAAGCTCAGCATCAAAAAGGGTACAAATTATCACTAGATTTCGAAGCGTAGTGCTGGATTCTTTCGGTGGTACTGGCAGGGTTATGTTAACAGCACAGGTTGTTTCCAACAAGGTGTCATACCTGTGAAATTCGATTCATCGGTTCCGGATTCGTGGACTCGCAAGAAAAATGCAGTCTCGGTCCCTGGAGACCAGTATCCGTATCGCAATTGATTGATCTGAAGCACACAATAGCCTTTTCCATCATATTTGAAGCCAAACCCCAGACAATTCGGATTGGCCAAGCATTTCGATTGACAAACTGAGAAATTCTGAACTTTGAGATCACTCTGATCGGTCCAGAGAAATTAACATAATCCAGCTGAAGAAACTTGGTGTTACCATGGTTGTTGTTCCATGGAGTTTTGATCACGCAAGACTTACTTTCATTGACAATGGTGTTGTTTTTTAATCCTGGTGGGCAAACGCAGGAACTGGGACCAGTATTTGAATTTTGAAACATCGTTCATGCAAATCGCGTTATCCCCGCAGGTTCCATGAACAGTGCACATCTCTTGAACAGTTAACCAAACGACAGTGGATTCACGATTCTTTAGATCAAAGCTGTGAATTCTGAGATTCCCATCGTCATCCAGTGTCAATCTCCGCGACTTGTTTTGTTCATCGAAATCTGAAGAAACCAAAGTAGCTTCATTGTCTTGAGTCACCACTCCATTTGCTTCAAGTTTTATAAACGCATTCTCATTGCTCCAGTACTGAGATGAACCAAAAACCAGGCTTTTTCCGTCAGTGAACTTGAACTTTCCATTCTTTGATTGCAACGTCGGCTCTTTTTTTCGGTTAACTGTCTGGCTAGACAAAATCGTGTCTGTTGGATAATTGAAACTCTCCCAACCCGCCATAAACAAGATTACCCCAATCATCCAACACCAAGCTTGTGGAATTCGGGTTACGACTGGCTGAAGAACTCCCCGGCTACAAGTTTCGGCCTGAAGAAGAGTCGATTAAACGAAAAACACCATTGTCGCCGATATCAAGAGAGGAATCATCCGTGACCGGAGAATTCGCATTAGCTGACCACACGATGGTATTATTTCCAGAAATGTTGTAATTCCAAATGGAGAAAATATAGCAATTTGGAGCAGAGGGTGTTGGCTTAAAACCAGCAGCGAAAACTTTGTTTCGAGAGACGAGGATCTTGTTTTGAGTAGGCCGCCATGGGAAGTCGGATAGTGAAGAAGAAGAGGAAGATGAGAGACATGAGTATTGCTTGCTTTGCTTTGCTAATGAAGATATCTTTTCTTATTGTTTGAATTGCGAGGGAAGTGGAAGTTAGAGCTGGTTAAGGTGCTTTAATGGCTATAAATTCTTCAGTACTTCCATTGAAGCAGGGTGTGGAGGGATTGGAGACGAAAATCTTTTCTTTGATGCGCAGAAGACGGGGTGAGCTGGACTAATGGCATGGGAAGGGAACTTCCTTTCCTGGAGAAAGAAGGTTCCTTCTTTTAGCCTCTGTGAACCAAGTTCAGTGATCCAATCAGCCTGAATCGGACAGAAGAAACTCTAACTCGAAGGGTACCCTAATGTTTGACTTTAAAATGCTTTGATAAATACATTTTTGTTAGGTTAAAATTGAAATTTAGTACATATATTTTAAAATTTAGAAATTAAGTATTTTAATTATTTTTTTTTAAAAATTTCAATACAATCACTAAAATAATAAGTATTTTTTATTAAAATTTATCAATTTAGCAGATTGATTAAGTTGTCATTATGTGACTGCTATTTAATTGATGAAAAATAAACATGTTAAGTTGATAAATTTTAATAAAAACAACTAACGATGACAAAAATTATTAGATTAAAATTTTAAATAAAAAAATATTTTTACAACTTTTAAAACATAGGTTTAAAATTTTAAATTCTAGAGCAGTATAAGGACTAATAGAACATTAGGTTATGGACTTTCACATATGATAAGTTGGACATCATAATGCATGTGTTTAGTAACGACAAAAAATCAGAAATAAGCGAAATAAGAGAGAGATAAAGACCCCTATGAAAGGAAATTACGGTCCAAAATATTATTGCTCTCAAAGGTTGGCTTTCGACTAATTATTTCTCGATAACTGGTTTTATTTATAGATTTTGATATAATACTTATAATTATTCATAATTTTTCTCTAATTTATAAATAAAATAATAATACGTTTCAACGTATTAAAACCCACGTCTTCCTATATTGGCAACAATAATCATGTCCATTTAGTTAAGACTCAATCGACTAATTCTAGCATTAATCTTTAAAAGTTTTTTTTGTCAAAAATGACTAAATTATCAAATTTTCTTATTTTACTAAAGAAATGTGTCATGTCAATATATTATGTGTCACATTTTTATTGTTTGATATTATTATTATTTAGATAAATTAGAATAAAATTGATAGTTTAATTATTCCCTCTTACCAAAAAAAAAATTAACAACTAATTTGAAAATTAATGTATAGTTCAGGAGCTAATTTTCAAATAAACCTTATATTATGATAAAAATAAATCTAGTTAAAAAAATTATTTCAAGTTGAATTTAAAATTTAAAAATTCGAAATTTGATGGATTTCACTTGTAAAATTTAAACCAATTTGAAATAGAATGTTTAATTGAATTTGATTATGCTCAATTATCTAATGATTTGATTTAATCTGCAAACCTAAGCAATTTAGGAGCTTGATTAAGTCACATTGCGAGGACATATATCTTTATGATTTTATTCCTATGAAGGTTAGAAAGTCCTAACTTGGAACTTAATTTCAAATTCAATTCAGAAATTTCAATGCATCTTTTTCATATTTGACTAGTTGTAATAAATTTGATGGTACGAATAAATTCAAATTATTTATTTAATTAATTAATTTGAATGAATTTAGAAAGAATTTGTACATTTACTCAAATTTGAGACCTCAAAATTAAGATAGTACCGTATCAACGGAAAAACTATTTTTTGCTGGAACTGATACGTGTTAATATCGATTTGTTTTAGTGTATTATTTCAGATTTATCGATATTTTTAAAATAATATTTGATATATATAATGTTTACAAATATTAAATAAATGACATTAAATAACTTTCATATATAACATATACAACAATTATATAAAATATTCATAAATAAGCTTCACAAATAAAAACCCATCATTTAATAAATTCAAAATAAACAAAAAAATCTAAAACATTAAACAACAATATTATCTTCAACAAACCATCTGATACTAAACATAGAAAATGAAATTTTCATTAAAAAATACATATCAAATGTTTCGAAATAAAAATAAAGGTTGCTAATTGAGTCTTAGATCAGTTGGCATTGGTATTGTTGTCAGTACATGAGAACGTGGATTCAAGTGTGTTGAAATGCATTATCATCCTATGTAAAGGTTGGAAGGGGTTACGGGTAGGGGTGAGTATTCGGCTGAGTCGAGTCGAATCGAGTTAAAATATTTCGAGTTAGTCGAGTTGACGAATCCTATTTTAGCAATAGAACTCAATTTGAATTTTTTTCGAATCGGATCTAATCGAGTCAAAAAAGTTCAAGTCAAGTCGAGTCGAGTTAACGAATCTTATTATTTATACTCAATGTTGCGTTTACATGAACCGATTATTTAACTAGAAAATGAAGTACAAAAATATTTAACTACATAAAAAATATAATGGTTTTGCCTTTTAACTTAATGAGTAAACATTTATCAAAATAACGTAGTTTTGTCTTTTAACTGGTTTTGACTTTTAACTTTAGAAAAAGTAAACATTTATCAAAATAGCGTAGTTTTATCTTTTCTTATTCGGATTTTTGAATAACTCTAATTGTGTAATTCATATTCGAGTGAAACCGAAAAACTTAATTTTTTTATTCGAGTTGATCCAAATAACTTGATTAACTCAAATAACTCGAACTATTTAATTCAAAATTTGAAAAATTTATTAAGTTTTTCGAATCGAATCAGATTTTGGGGTGATGGGTAGTTCTAAATATTATAAAAAAAAATTAAGAATGATGCTACACTCACATGAAAAAATAAACGGTTGAGTGAATTCTTCAATTTTTACCATTTAAATTAAGAAAGTGTCTGAACTTAAAAGTTATATTCATTATAATTAACTTTAAGGTTTAACTCTTAAAGTTAAAATTTTATTATTTATTACCATAAATTAATAGTAAAAAATTTAAAAAGTTTTATATTTTAAAATATTATTTATGCATTAATGAATATAATATTTTGATCAATATAATTGAAATTGAGTGAAATAAATTGATGCGATTCTTATGGATTGAAATTTTCATTAATGTAAAAATAAGAGTTAATTACTTCGATTCATTAATGGAATAGTGCACACCCAGTGTGAGAACTAATGTGAAATCGATCTCTCATTAAAGCATTATTTGATTTTAAGGAAGGTTAAAAAATTAAAATTTTAAAGAGGAAATGCAAATTTAAATTTAGAAAATAATATTATTAAAAGTAAGAATTACAACAATATATCAATCATAGAACAAAAATAAGAATAAAAAAAAAAATGTAAGTTGCAGTTTGAAATCGAGTGGGATTTAAATTTATTTCTCACTTTTAATATTTTAAGAGTGGGGATTGGGTTGTTTTTTTTTATGTCATCTAATATTTTAAAACAACCAAAACCTTTTCTGGATAAACCAATAATTAAATCAAGTAATACTTAAATTCAAATTTCTCAATAGCTGAAATCTTACACATATATTTATATGTTTGATGTGATTAGTCAATTAAGTATTAATTTAATTAGAGAAATTATGAAAATATTTTTTTATAATTAAAATAAATTATATTATTTTAGTGTATTTTAGTATTTTTATTTTAGGAAAAAGTACTAAATATATATAGTAAGATTTGAATTTGCATCAACTAAATAGAAAAATATTATGTTTATTATTCAACTAAAGTTTTATTTTAATATTTTTTATATATTCTTATTTTAATATACACAATTTATTATCCACATCAATTTTATATCTATCTATCTTATTATTTATTGTTAAGAGTAAGCAAATGAATGAAGATAACAGTAAAGAACTAATGAATACAAAGAAAACAGTTGGCTGAATATTTCTTATTATTATTTCTCAACTTGAATGAATCTGTACCGAAAGGATACTTATATACATGAGAAGTTGATAACTAATGCTAACCACTAGAGCTAACAACATACCAGAATGTAACTAACCATAACAACCTAACTTATCTCATATATATTAACATTCACCCAACTTCTTGATGGGTAAAACCCGAAGCAAATTTCGAAACCTAGCGAACAAAGAAATAGACAATGGTTTCGTAAAGATGTCAGCAACTTGGTCACAAGCTAGAACTTCACCAATAGCAAGAGCACCTTTAGCAACTTTCTCACGAACAAAAAACAAATCAAGTTCAACATGTTTGAACTTGGAGTGTAAAACCGGATTTGCAGCAACTGCTACGGCACCAGAATTATCACACCAAATATTGGGCAGATCAGCACATGATATTTGAAGCTCCGTCAATAGAGACACTAACCATGTGACATCACTAGTGGCAGCAGCCAAACTTCTATACTCAGCCTTAGCTGTTGACGGAGAAATAACTTGTTGCTTTTTCGAAAACCAAGAAACAGGTGTGTGGCCAAAATAGACGCAATATCCAGTCGTAGAATAGCGATCATCAAAATCCAATCCCCAGTTGGCATCAACATAACCAACGAGAGATAGTCTATCGGATGGCCGAAAAATCAATCCATGATATATGGTCCTATGCAAATATTGTAAAAGTCGTTTCAGGGCCACAAAATGTACTATAGTAGGTGCATGCATGAACTGACATACACGATTCACAATATAAGTAATATCTAGTCGAGTTAGAACTACATACTGAAGTGCACCAGTAAAACTCTGATATTCTGTAGGATCAGCAAGATGATCTCCCTCATCTTTAGACAAAGCTAACGAACTGATCATTGGTATGTGAACACTTTTCACATTATTCAAATTGCTTCTGTCAAGTAACTCCCTAATGTACTTCCGCTGGCATAAATGCAGACTTCCAAAAGGCGATTGAGTAACTTCAATACCTAAGAAGTGATGCAGGTCCCCCATATCCTTGAGTGAAAATTCTTTGTCTAGTAATTGAATAAAACTAGTTATACTAGCAGCCATACTCCATGTAACAATAATGTCATCCACATAGACCAGAAAATAGAGAACGGACTCAATTGTAACACGAATAAACAGTGACGCATTAGACTTGGATACGAGAAATCTGGTAGAGACCAAAAACTTCTTCAATTTATCAAACCAAGCACGAGGAGCTTGACGCAACCCGTATAAGGCTTTCGTTAGACGACATACCAATTTCTCGCCAATTGGATCGAACTGAGCATATCCTAGAGGTTGTTGCATGTATACCTCGTCAGTTAGATCACCATTCAAGAAGGCATTGTTGACATCGACCTGACGTATCTGCCAACCACGAAAGATAGCAACGAAAAGAATGGTCTGAATAGTAGTAGGCTTGACTATAGGACTGAATGTTTCCTTGAAATCACATCTAGGAACCTGTGAACATCCTTTTGCAACCAACCGAGCCTTACGTCGAGCAATAGTCCCATCAGGATTTTTCTTTATTTCAGAAAGCCACTTACATCCTATTGCCTTGCGGCCAGAAGGTAGAGGAACAAGTTCCCAAGAGGAATTGTTTATAAGAGCATCATACTCTGCTTGAACAGCTGGTCTCCATGTAGAATCAGTAAGAACTTCCTCAACTGTGCATGGTTCATAGGCAACAGCTTCAATAGAGAGAGCCTTGGGTTTAAAAATTCTAGCCTTGGATCGAGTAACCATATTATGAGTATTCCTCACTGAAACAGACAATGACGGCTCAGTAACTAAGACTAGAGTAGTCGAATGACACCTAGTTGTGGATGAAGTAGTCCCTAATTCAGCCACCGAGTCTGCTAGTATAGGACTATATTGAGGAGTAGACTGAGGAGTAGGTACTTGAACGCTAGTGGGGCTCCCAACGGTGGCAGAAGGGTGAGACACAGTAGGACGAACAAGAGGAGCTCATGTAGGAACACACGCATTGTTGTTCGCACGATCGACGGTAGACAATGAAAACAAAAAGCATCGTTTATCAAATACAACATGACTAGAAATAATGACTTTACTGTCTGGTGTAAGACAATGATAACCTTTATGTTGAGAACTATACCCCAAAAATGTACACTGCTGAAATCAAAACCCCAACTTATGACTCATAAATAGTCAAAGATACGGAAAACAATAGCAACCAAACACTCGTAAGTGACCATAAGTAGGTTCATTACCATAGAATACTTGATAGGGAGACCGACCTTTCAGAGTAGGAGTAGGTAGACAATTGATGAGATGGACCGCACTACAAAAAGCATAACCCTAGTAAGTCATGGGCAAATTGGCATGTGCGAGAAGAGTGAGACTAGTCTCAACAATATGATGATGTTTCTGCTCAGCAACTCCGTTTCGCTCAGAAGTATTAGGACAGGACAGACGATGTAGAATCCCAAGATTAGCTAGAAAAGATGTAAAAGCACGATACTCTCCACCCCAATCACTTTGAAAGCTCTTGATGTCCTTCCCAAACTGAGTCTTGACCATCTTTTGAAACTGAATGAAACAGTCGATTGCTTGAGACTTGTGTTGAATTAGATATACCCAAGTAAATCGACTACGCATGTCAATGAACGAAACATAATACAGATGAACACAACATGCAACTGAAGCCAGTCCCCACAAATTAGAGGCAACCAAATAAAAATTTTCCTTATATTCAGTAGAAGAGTGTGAAAAGGGTAACTTATGAGATTTGCCTTTTTGACATGCAATACAGACATTATCAAGACAAAATTTATTAGAAACAATTTTACACTTATCAAGAACATTTTTTAACAACTAAGGCAGACGGATGACCAAGCCGTTGATGCCACAGGGCAAAAACATCATCACCAGTATTATGAGCATGAAGACTAGTGTTAAGTGCGGAGGGATCAGCAACAAAGTGCCCAGGAGAGACCGGGGAAAAATAATAAAGACTGTCATGGGTGTGGCCCCACAGCAGGATTTCCCGAGTCAGGATATCCTTGACAACACAATAAGTTGGATGAAATTCAAAGAAGATATTATTGTCACGTGCAAATTGAGAAACAGATATCAAATTCTTTCGTATACTTGGAACGCACAAAATATTAGACAAGTGAAGAATCTTACTCCTCGTAGGTAAAGTAGAGTTTCCAACACACGATATTTTTGTAAGGGTCCCATCGCCCATAAGAAGAGAATAGTTACCTGAGTATGGCGTGGTCTCATGCAAGGTAGTGACTTCCCTACAAACATGATGTGTGGCCCTAGAATCAAGACACCACGAGGAGTTCCCTACAGGTACAGGGGAGTCTTCAGACTCAAAATGAGACCCATACTGAGTTGTATTGACATTTAACCTAGAGGTGTTCAAATAATCAGAGGCACTGAAATTCAGAATGAGTGGTAACTCGACACATGGTGAGGCATTAACATCGTGAACACGAGCCTTCGGTTTGGTCTGCTATGGTACACCAGTCCTTATATTTTGAGCAAAAAAATAACGATCGGTCTCAAGCCCAACTACATTAGCAGTAGGCTCAATATGCTGGCCCACAATAGGAGCTGAAGGACTAGGCCTATTGTACGGCCCATAACCATGGCCATGAGTAGATGGCCCACTAGACGGTCCATGCGTACCAATGTTCGGCCCAAAAGGTTGGCTTGGTGCATGCGGCAAATCACGCCGAAGGGAGCCGCCCACTTCACACAGCACTTGGGTGCCTAGGTGATGGACAATACATGCACTATGTGAGCCCGTACCATCATGGGCTATCCCATCTTTTTGACCATAATAAGCCACATTTGATAAAGTGGAAAACCTAGGCATCTTAGCAGCAGTAAACATATTTGAAATATGAGATGGTTGCCCTCTCCATGCAACATCAGAGGAGACATCAGCCGGAGCTATTGCACAACAGCCACCATTAAAACCTCCATTGCGCAAATCGGAGCCCACATGACCAGACACCGCCGGAGTCGAAGTCGAGAGACCATTATAGTCCCGATCGAATCGATAGTAGCATCTCTGCGCCGTGTGTCCAAATCGACCGCAGATTTGGCACTGGAGACTGGTGCGAAACCCACGTCCACACAGCGGAGAAGAAAAGGAACGACCGCCGCGCACTTAGTCAGTCACCAAAGGTGTCGGTGCGGATGCAACAAGATTGGCATGAAATGGTGTCTTTGTCGCTACACTAGACTGCCTACTCTCAAACTCCAAGAGGATGTCAATCAGGCATTGGAACAGTAGTGGTTCAGAAGAAAACGATGCAAGAGTTATTACTCCGTCAAAATCCGACGGTAATCCGACAAGCACGATCTCAACCTTCTTGATTTCTAAAATTTGAGATCCGATCGTATTGATCATGGCACACGTGTTCTAAATCTTAGCAATATAGTCCTTAATCGGCATCGCACCCTTCTTAATCGAGTAAAGCTTATGACGGATTCGAGAGAATTTGGCACCTGAAACAACAGCAAAAAGACGAGTCGCGGTGATCCAAACGTCATTGGTCGTCTTTGTATTTGTGAAACTAGGCAAAACAGATGAGCAAATAGTAGAAAGAAGCCAAGAGGTGAGCAACTTATCCTGTTGGTCATAAGCCGAGGCTTCTTGATTCTCAACCAAAGCACTGTCCGGCGACTGCATGAACCTCAGTGGAGCAGACAACGTACCATTTAGAAATCCAGTCAACTTGTAACCATCTGTAATTAACCGTATATGTTGTCTCCACTGCACGAAATTGCTTTCATTGAGTTTGACAGTGTCGTGGCATGGAAACGATTGCACTAGCTGATTGTTGATAAACGTCGAGGAGCAAGGAGGAGCTGTAGTAGAGTCGAGATGTGCGCATGAAAACTCAAGAGTACAGGTCTCCAAGGATTAGGAGACTGATACCATGTTAGGTGTAAGCAAATGAATGAAGATAACAGTAGAGAACTAACAAATACAAAGAAAACAGTTGGCTGAATATTCCTTATTATTATTTCTCAACTTGAATGAATCTGTACCGAAAGGATACTTATATACATAGAAGTTGATAACTAATGCTAACCACTAGAGCTAACACCAGACCATAATGTAACTAACTATAACAACTTGACTTATCTCATATATATTAACATTTATCATATATTATTTTTAAACACATATGTTATCTAAATATATAATTTTTACACACATACGCTAATTAACGTATTTAACCAGAATTGGAAATAGAAAAGGACTTGATCCCCTAGAAGGGGCTAGAAAGTTGAAAACTTGGAAGTCGAAGGACAGACAAACCCTTCAAAGAAGGTGGTAAACTTGAACCAAGTTGGACACTACAGACTTCTCAATTATATGGAATCTTTTATGACTATATTTATGTTTAAATTACTGAATGAATTTCTAAAAAATCGATAGGTATTTAGTCTGATTAAATAACGTTTTTATATTATTATTATGAAAAGTGAAATAAAAAGACGTGTCCTACAGAAAATCGAAAACTTAATTTTTTGTCACGTTAAATGTTAATATTTTTATCTTTGAGTATTGAATTTAATTTCTCTTTTATTTATATTTGTATCTTTTATTTTATGTAGATTTAAGCTTTTTTATTTTTAATTTATATTTTTGACATATTAACTTTTTTGGTTAGATGACAAGACAATTGTAATTTTGTTCTTGAGTTCTAAGTTTGATTCCTCTTATAAACATTTTAATATGTATTTTTATTTCATGTTATGTCAAGTTTTTTTATTTATTTTTAATTAATAAATCTTTTATTTGTAAAATAAAATAATAAATATGTAATTATTTTTTAAATAACATCAACTAATTCTTTAGATATATATTTCTTTATATATAATATTTATATATTAAATATTTATTTTCTCCACCTATATTGTGGGCTATGGTGATTTCTAATATTATAAAATTAAATAATTATTTCAAATATCATTATTATTTCAAATACACATACAAAAATATATAATATGTCAATTTACTACACTTATGATATGGATTGAAAAATAAATATTACACATATAAAAACTATATTAACTAAAAATAATGATATTTGCAATAATTATTTGATTTTATATATAAAAGAGTTATTAATTAAAAAGATGAATTAAAAATAAAAATAAAAAACTTAAAAAATATTTATTAATTATAAGCATTAGTTAAAAAAAATCTTGAAACAACATAAAATAAAAAATACATATTAAGATGCTTATAAAAGGAATTGAACTTGGGATTCAAAGATAAAATCACAATTATCTAAACATATAACTAAAAAAGTTAATGCGTCAAAACTATTAATTAAAAAAAAGAAGAAGCTTAAAACAACATGAAATAAAAAATACAAATATGAGTAGGAGAGAAATTGAACCTAGAACTCAACAATAAAAGCACTAACATTTAACCATTTGAAAAAAAAAGAAGAAGCTAAATTGTCAATTTTCAATGAAAATGCGTCTTGTAGGACGCGTTTTTAATTGACGTGGCTAAAAGCGCACTCTGTAGGACATGTTTTTCTTTCTCTCTCCAAAAACAAAGTAGATCGTTAAATATAAAGAAAAACAACCTACTTTCTCAAATAATAATTTTTCAACATATATGTATAAATTAGCCATAAATATAAATTTATGATTGATATTATAAATAAATTTAAATTATTTTATAATTTCTTTTATATATTTTGTAATTCAATATTTTATTTTATATCATGCTGATAAAAGATGTTCAACACAAGATTTTGGTCAGCTTTGAGGCATTTAGATATGTGGCTATTTACCAAATTGATCCAAAATAATTAATTAATTATAAGAATGATTTAGGTTAAAAAACAATCACCAAAATGACCTGAAATGAACAGTGTTGAAGGGTTATGGCCAACCCATGTCGGCACCCATATAAAAATTCCTCCAATGGTTACCAATGATTGAAACAAACATTAAAAAAATAATTTTTTGGTGCCGATAGTGCAATGGCTGGTACCCATGTATTTTTTTCCATCTGTATTTTATAAATTACATGTTATACGAGTTTAAAAAAAATAATTCTTTTAAAAAATTTTAGGGTGTTGTGTATCAAGTGATTGCCACCCCTTTCTTAGTAAAAAAAATATTTTTTTTAGTGCCGGCACTGTGGTGGCTAACACTTACACAATAAAAAAATTTTGGGTGTCATGTTTCTAGTGTTCGACATCTCGTCTGTCTATATAGACCAGTCGTGGATGCACTTTGGGTTGTGCTAATGTAATTTGACAAAAAAAATTGTTGAAAGTGTGCTACCGAAGAGAAAAAAATGGGGGAAAGATTGAAAATCTTTTTATCTGGTTGGGGAGTGTACCATCAATTGGAAAAATCAGTTATCAGGTTGAATTATATATTGTCATGCGTTATCGGGGTTGAATTATATACTGTCACGAGAATCGTAGAGGTTATGCCATCAAAGGGTGGAGATACCGGTTACGGTTTCTATAAGTTGGTGGCAGTCTTCGCAGATGATGACTAACTGTGGAGACCAGTTACAGTTTCGACATGAGAGGCAGCTAAATCTAATATTACTTAATGCAACGTAGACTTAATTCAAGCAAAAGATAACTAGATGTGGAGAAACTACCTTTCAAATTACATTAGTAAACTTTGCTGTTTGATTCATCCAAATTTAATTAGTATTATTGCACCTATAGTCTGTTCATGAATTATTAAATTAGGTAAATTTTGTAAAAACAATGACAATAGTAAAGGAAAATAAATTTTTGAGCAATTTGTAATGTAAATATTTATATGATAAAAACGAAAGATTAATTTTTAAATTATAAAGAAACTTATTGTTCATAAGTTTGTAAATTGTCTCCACACATATAAAATCCAGAATACAAAAATTTTAGTAGTCAAAAGTTTTTTAAAAAAATTAAAAAATTAAAACGGAACCACACCTGAACTAATAGGAAAGAATGTTATTGTGAAAAAAAAATTAAAAACAAAATTTTAATGTTGAATAAAAAAAGAAGAAGTTACTTTAATGTTGAATAAAAAAATAAAAATAAAATTTTAATGTTGAATATAAAAAGGTAATTTACACCAACAGTCACTCAACTTTGATGCAACTGACATAATAATCACTCTGATTTCAATTCAATCATTAACTTTCGAAAAATAACAAATCAGTCACTAACGTTATCGAAAAGTGACATATCAGTCACCCAATTAACATTTTCTGTCATAGGCTTAATAGGACCGCTGACATAGCTAGTTAACTTGCCACGTTAGACGAGACAAAGTTGAGTGACTATTTTTTTCGTCCTTCCTTTTCCATTTTTAATAAATGACCCAATATTTTTACTTTTTACATAAATGGCCCAATATGCTTATACTTCTTCTTTTCCATCCCAACAATCTCTATTTTCAAAGATGTGGTCGGCTTTACTCTACCATCAATCTCTTTTGTCTCCTTCTCTACCTTCTAGTCTCTCCCCATCCAGAATTTACCATGTAGAAACATGAAAATATATAAACTTTTTCATGCCCTTTTTAACTCAAATTCATGCAAATTTCGTAATAATTCTATCGAAAATTATAATATAATTATGAATAATTATATTTTAATTAAATTATTAACATATCAAATTTTAATTAATTTTATAATAAAATTTGATTAATTTTGATTTATTTTCGACAGATTCGCACAAAGGGCAAAAATTGGCTCGGTAGATACTACTAAAAGCGCAAAATCGAGAAGTGATTTTTGAAGCATCAAGACAAATAATTTTTCAGCCTAAGACGGTCCAAATTATGAATATTAATTCATAATATAAATAATTTTAATTTTAATCCAATTTATTTTGAGTAAAATAATTATTATTAATTAAATTATGAAAGGGGCCCAATCATACTAAACCGAGATACTGATCCAATCGAGCAAATGGGCTACCCAAAACCGTCCCACATACTGACCTAATCAGCTTATTTAGCTGATTATTTGGCTTGCAAAATAGCTCTTGAAGTTTCCTTGAAATTGCATTCAAACTCATCCACTTATCAAGCTTTTGTAGATTTGCCCCTAACTAAATTTAGCAAGTTTGAAAGCTTCAAACTTGCCTCATGTGTGGCCGACCATGGGAGGAGTTAATGGCTCCTGATTTTTGCTATTTTTACCAGCCTACCAACCTATAAATATCCCACTTTGTTGCTCATTTCAAACACACCTTTCACACCTTCATTCCCACACATCTATCTCTCTTTCACTCACTTTATTTTCTTTATTTTTCCCTTTTTCTTGTCCATTTCTCTTACCGATTTCCCTCTTGAAAAAGAGCCTTCTTCCACCTTGGAATAGCATCATTTAATTTTTCGTAGAGGCCTCAGTTCAACACAATGAGTAGAGAAGAAAAGGAGCGCACTAGTCTGGCTTTAGAGAAATACTGGATTTGTTTCCTAGTTCCCTTCTCTTTAATTTTCTTGTTTATGTTGTGATCATGAATATGAGTAATTATTATTTTTTTGTTGTTGTTGTTCTAATTAAAATAGCTTAACTTGATTCGTGTTAGATTGATCGCATTTTGTCCACTTGAATTATTAAAATCATGTTTGTGTTGTTATAGGCCTTGGTAAGTTGTTCAATTAAATAAAATCATGCTTATGTTATATTTGCATTATAAAATGTAAGGTAACAAATGAATTAATTATTAAATGTAATGAAATTATAATTAATTGACACAATATTTAATTGGTGCATGTTTAATCTTTTAAGGTAGTTTAAGGTTAAATTAGCGACGGTATTAAACGGTACATTAGCCTTGCAAGATTATTGTGATTAAACTATTTCAATATAGAAATATATTGTTACCTCACTTAATCTTTTATGTGCTTATGAAGATTGATTAATTGCTTGAATTGACATTGAAAAATATTCAAGAGATTACTTAATTTAGTAAGTACGTATGAGCAGTAGTTAGCACATTACCAAGTTGTCGTGAAAATATTCGTAATAACATGAACACGAGTTTAGTAATTCTAAGTTAATGAATGTAATGATCTAACACAATTATGTCATTTTGATTAAAATCATCTTTTGAAATCTTGCATTGGAACTTTATATTTTATTTTACTTAGTTAAATTTTGGTTTTTAATCACTTCCTCAAAATCAAAATATTTTTCTTCACCAAAGTGTTTTTAATTGCATTCATAAATAATTTCTTACATAGTCCCTGTGGGCACGATAACTCAATATTTACTTGTCACTTTATTGCTTGTTGCGATTGTGTACACTTGCACATTTCCATCGTTCCACCATGCTAAAACCCAAACCACAACTTCCAATCTATACCCTCATGGTCGCCATTGTTGTGTCGTCAAACCACAACTTCCAATCTCGTGTCACCAAAACCAAAAACAAATATTGCAACCTAACTATTTGTGGAAATGTTAAGATCTATCAGAGATATTTTAGTATCGTCAGAGAAGGGTGGCAGACAAATGGCAGTGGTGGGCTGGTGCCTTGGTGGATGCCAGATGGCTGTGGTTGTGTGGCCTCCGTTAGTGATGATAGTGCAACGAGAGATTCGTGTGAAGCAGCGAAGGCAGAGTTATTGGCATCGTAAAATTGATCGAGAGAGAAAGAGTTAGGGGAAGAGTAAATGAGGGTTGAGAAAAGGGATTGTTTGGAAGAATCCAAAAGCAAAATCATTGCTACAAAATTTGAGAAAACAAAAATGTGTCGAAAATTTACCCATCTATATGACCATTTATGAGTTCTTGCAAAGGTTAAATGCTTTTCAAAAATTACCCATCTATAGGCCTTTTCATATATCGGGTCTCACTTTAAGAGAAAGCTCCACAAAATATTAAAAACAATCTACCATCTCCACTGTCAGATGTAGATGAAACTTTGGCCACCGTTTCTCCTCTATAGGGCTTTCTTCTCTTCTATAAACGAAATCAAAATTTGAGAAACTCGAATGAGATTTTGAATTGATGGATTCTAGGGATTTGAAAGTGGGTTTAAGGAGCTTTGGAGGTAATGGTGATATACCATTGGTGATGAGTGGAGCTTTGAAAATTTTCTCTTCTTCTCCTCCTCCTCCTCCTCCTTCTCATCATCCTCTTCTTCTTCTTCTTGTTTTACTGCCCAACCCAGCTACGGTTTTAAATTGAGCCCGTTTACACAGTAGGATGCCATGTCACTTTTTTGTTACGTCTAAACAGAAAATGGTTAAAAGGACTGATTTGTTACTTTTTGAATGTTTAGTGACTGAATTGAAATCAGAGTGATTGTTTTGTCAGTTACATCAAAGTTGAGTGATTATTGGTGTAATTTACCCATAAAAATAAAAAAAATAATATTATTAGTATTATTTGAATAAATTTTTTTGTTAAAAAAATCAATTTTATGATAAAAAAAGTTTAATTAAAAAATTTTAAATGTTTGTATTACATGAAAAAAAAAGGTGAACAGTGACGCCGTGATTTTTTCCTCACTATTTAAACCTCCCAGTGGTCCCCCACCCATCCACCACCACAAGCACCACCTCTGACCACCGGTTGGTCGACCACCATTTACCAGAATTTTTAAATTTTTTTTTTCATTTTTTCCCTTGTATTAAGATTAAAGGTTTAAGGTAATTTAGTATGTTTTTAATATAAGTGATTTTTTTTCAATAATTTCTTTTCTTTTCTTTCGTCTTTAATAAATTATTCACTTTTTATGCATAAATTAGTGGGTTCTCTTATCGAAATTAAAGACCACATAGCGAAATTCATTAACGATCTAGTAAATGTGATCCGAATCATTTTTAAATAAAACTGTAACACCCTAGACATGGCCTAAAAGTTATGACCGGATGTTGAGGAATTACATTAACTTGTTTAAAAGCCTTTGTTTCGATCAAACTAAAAGTGCGTTTCGAATAAATGGATTTGATAAACTTTTACAAATATTTAGAAAAACTTAAACCCAGAATCACTTATCTCAATCCCAAAATTTGAACTCAAAGTTGTGTTTTGAAAATAAACATTTTGGCAAATCATTTCCAGCTTAAGGATAAACACTCGTTAAAACTATTTGTTTATTCACAGAAAATCTCTTTAGGGGTTACTTAATTTTGTAGTGGAAAAATTTTAAAGTTTTAATTTTGAAAATTGAATTTTAAATTGTTAACCCACGAGGCTTTTCGTTTCATGATTAAATGCTCAAAACCAAACAAACAGAACAAAACCCAAAAACAAAGTTTAAACAAATTTACAGTCCAAAATAATTAAAAAAACATAACTATCTTATTTAATTAACCGTGAATCATTTCGAGCTCCCACACGCCGTCCAATCCTAACCTCACCGTTTACCTAGAAGGTTAGAAATAAAACAAAGGGGTGAGCTATAGAGCTCAGTGTGTAACTAAAACTCAAACTGAGATCTCACACAATACAATATACAAATCAGAAAATAATAGAAAATTTCATAATGATCAATCAAACAGAAATGACTATGCATGATTATGCCAATATGATATTTTTCAGAAAATCATAATGCAGATTTTTCAGAAAACGTCCTACTCAACTCCGCTACACACCAAAATAGAGTTCTCCAAAACTCATTCAACCAAATCACACCAACAGAATAGTTGTGTTCAATACTATCAAATATTGCAGATAAACTACCAGATCAGACATATGTGGTCAAGCCACTGTATTGCAACCTAGCTGCCAGAAAAATCATATGTGGTCGAGCCACCATAATTACAGAAAAGCTACTAGATAGAAAAGTGGATAAACCACCAGAATACGCAGATCATTAAATTGCCAGAATCTTTCTCCTTTCAACATTATCCCAAACCCCAGGCAATGTTTCATGGCATGCATATATAGAATCAGAATGATAAGCATGTAGGACATGCTGGTGTACAATAACAAAAAAAAAAAAGAAAGCATGGAAATCCATGCTTTGCAGAACTGATTTATCAAATCTTATAGAAACACATCAATTTTTCCATGAAATCACATGCATGGTTATATAACAGATTAAAAAATACAAATTCACATAATCATACCTTATACACACATGTACAGACATAGCAAATCAAAACATACCATTAAAACTACTAGTATCTTATCATACAAATATATATTTTACATATACCTTAAACACATCATTATAGAAGCTTATTCACATATATCTTGTTTTCAAGTCTTATGTAAGCGGTATGGACCTTACGGAGAGATTAATTATGATTTTCGAATCAAATCGGGCCTAGATAAAAATTTTCAAAAAAATGGGCCCACACGGCCCAATTGCCCTAAACCGTGTGACATTCACGATTTGGCACATGGCCAAGCACATGGCCTACCACACGGGTGTGTGGCGTCGAAAGACCAGTTTTTGACTTTCTATTGTTCACTATTTTTTGAGTTTTCTGATACACACCTGATCATTTTTGAAATACGATGCTCCGACATACTCATAGACCTCTAAATTCAGAATCCAAAATGAACAATTAGCATTGATACACTCTAACCCAATCATTAATTTGACCACAAGCAAAAAAAAAAAATACTGTTGACTTTACTGTAAAAAAGACAGTCTTCACAAGGCGTTCGATCCCTTACCCGGATTGCAGTAGAAAATCTTAAGGCTCACTAATTGTCAGAGAAAAATTCATCTCATGATCTTCTCCTAAAAATTCCAGAAAACTAATTACAACAAGAACCAATTAAAACAACCTCTTTGCAATAAAAGAGGTACAAACCCAAAAATTACTTTAGAGAAAAGATATGCCTGTTCTTGTACTTACCGAAAATCAAAACCACAACTCAACAATCCTACCAAACACAGCCAACACCAAAAATTGGAACAACCAAAAAGAACTCAACGTTGGAATTCACACCACACCAATGCAGGATTTGAAACAAAAAAAGAAAGAAAACATAAAAGTTGTGTACATGAAAGCAATTTCAATAAAAGAGAAGCAAAAATGACGCAAATTCAAATAAGAAAAAATGGTGAAAGTGGAAGATTGGACGTTAAATTGAGGGAGCATGGACGGTTGAGAAAGAGTGGGGAGAGAGGGACGATTGTGAGGGAGAAATTTAAAGAGAAAATCCTTCACTACAAATTTAAAAACTACCCCATTAAATACTATCATTATCCACATCAAACCTTTTTTCCCAGAGTTTAAAAACAAAATTAATTGCACTTTGCACACATGGGGACTCGAACATAAGACCAAAGGGCAAGCTAACACCTTACCACTAAACCAACAGGCTCATTCTATCATTAATTGAGCGAAATTAAAATATAAATCAAATGGTCAAAGGTAGGGGTTTAGGAAAAAATCCAAGGAAAAGATTCTAACTCAGAATCTTACACACACAAGCACAACATCTATCCACTGAACCAGATTAACACACTTAACATAATTTCACAGTCCAATTCTTCTAACCCGATTTTCGGGATGTGACAAAAACCATATATTTTATTTTAAAAAATTATTTGTGTGGTCAATCTATGATGAGTACAAAATAATTCTTAGTTATTAAAAATTAATTTCAAGAAATAAAAGATATGAGGTTTATTATGTGTACAGGATGAGTATTGGGCATTGAGGCCTCGACTCTATGATCTGGGATATTTTCTTGATCATAGGATTTAGTCTACTTGGATGCCGTCAAGTTTGGCATGGCGACATTCATTGAGATTTTCAAGCTAAGGTTGGATTCGATATCTATATTGGTGGAAATATGGTGCCTAGAGACCCATACATCCCACCTTTCGTGTGGGGAGTGCACTATAACGTTCGAAGACATATCGATCCAGTTGGGGATCTCTGTTGACGGACTTTTGGTCACAAAGTTTAGTAAAGTGGTTGATCCTTGGGCCACTTGCCACCGACTACTTGGAAGTGTCCCCCCTAATGACAAGGAGGGGCAATTAATCGTGTTGAAATCTGCCTGGTTAAGAGTTAATTTCTGAGAGCAGTCCCACCAAGTCAGATACTATTTACGCTGCTTGAGTGTTTATTTTGCAATTGATAGGTGGGGTACTAATGTAAAAGCCAATTTTTTAGTGGTGTTGAAAACGGTGGTTTCAGGGCCACAAATCCGACAAGCAAGTTCATGATAATTAGTATTTAAATTATATGAGTCAACAATAATTTCAAATTAAATTTTGACTTGATGAATTTTAGCTAATTGAATTAATGGTTAAGTAGTGATTTTGAAAAATAAGGTATTGAGACCTCATTTCTGTAAATCAAACTCGTAAATATTTTTATTAAATATTTATGGAGTTACTATTTAAGTATGTGAAGATTTGGTTCGAAAGTTTCACTGTTTAATTAGTTAATTAATTAAAAGGGACTAAATTGTACAAATCATAAAACTTACTTGCTATTGATTAAAATGAGTTAAATGAGCATAAAAATGGTTTTAAAGGGTTTTATATGATAATTTAACTATAATTAAATTATGGTGGACGGTACATAGGTGGTTTTTAAGTAAATTATGTACTAAATTAAGTTTATTTGATAAAATATGTTAAATTAATAAAAGTAATAATAATAAAAGAAACATAAAACAACATCATCTTCTTCACTTTTTATGTTCTTCATTGAAAAGCCATGGATAAACAAGTTGGGAGGTTCGACCATTAATGCTCCTTTGCATGTAAGTCCGTTTTCAGTCATTTTCTCATAAATTTTATGTTTTTTTAGTTCATTTTAGCTTAATCTAGCTAATCCGAGGATTAATTCGTAAAACTGTTAAAATTTTAGGGACTTAGCATGAATGACTTTTAGGTGTTTGTGAACTTTGTTGTTAAATTCTTGAGTTTAATAGCTAAATATAAATATTTTGTTAAGTGATTTTTAGTAATTTTAATATTTAATGATCAAATCGTTAAAATAGGAAAAAAAATACATAGAATTTTAGTGAAATTTTGATAAAGTTGGGTTGAGTAGGGACTAGATAAAAATCAGCTAGCATGATTTTTCTTTAATTGTGGTCAATTTGTGAGTTCAAGTTTAGGGATTAAATTGTAAAAAAGGTGAAATATTGGGTTAATTATGTAAAATGATAATAAAAGGGCTTATATGCATAAGTTGAACTGTTTAATTGTTTTAAATGGCTAATTGAATTGAAATTATTATATTTAGATCAAGAAATGACACAATTGGACAATAATCGTGGAAAAGGAGGGTTAGTAGAGTAAATATCGATGACACATTCCTAACCGTTTTTTATTAGGTAAGTTCGTTTGTTAATAAAAGTAATTACTCGATTGTTGTTTTGTAATTTAATGTTTATCTATATATGGTTGGTTCATCAAATTCTTTGGATTAAGAAACGAGAAAGACCATGGTTGAAAGATACCATGACATTATACCCGAAATGAGAAAGATCATAGTTGAAAGATACTATGGCATTAAACCAGAATGAATAAGAGCATAGTTGAAAGATAATATGGCATTAAATCTGATGCGAATAAGATCATAGTTGAAAGATACTATGGCAATACATTGACAATGAATAAGACCATAGTTCAAAGATACTATGGCATCACTTCAAAAATATATAAGACCGTGGTTGGAAGATACAATGGCATCCTCTAAATAATGAATTATCCGAAAAGGTACACAAATTAAATGAGTATTATATTAATGATTTGAAGTTTATTATGTGAATAGAAGGTGAATTGAGTTTTAAATATGTTTACTTCTAATCTTTTATGCCATAATAAAGTCATTTGTTTCATAAATGTTTGCCCCTTAATTGTGGTTTATTGCGTATAAATTGATATATGAGATGGTTATATGAAATTTGATATGTAAATGGGAAAACTTTTGAGATGGATCATTGAAATGTTATGTGATATGTTAAATGAACAAATGATGGATGAACTGAGGTTATATGTGTGTTTACTTATAAATGTTATGTTTTGATAAGGTTATACAGTTATATTTGTGAATTTTCTAACCTTGTGAGACTTGTGATGTGTATAGGCAATTAAATGAACTCATGACCTTGATTATGATTTTTCATTATAAAAGATTTAGGTTAAATCATTTATGGTAAGTTAAATTTTATGTTCAATACGAACCTACTAAGCTTTATGCAAGCTTACCTCGTTTTGGTTTTTCTTCTTTGTAAATCGTCAGATTTGAGCTGTCGATTGGATTGCTTTTGGAAATCACACTATTCATTCAACAATTCGGTATAAGTTGTGATTATTTTGATTTCGGTTATAAGTGGCATGTTCTAGTAGAATTTAAGTATAATGAAGTTATTCAAACTTGGTTTAAGCATATTTGTGTATATATCTTTGGATTTGTCTTGTGTATGTTCATATATGTATGTTTTTAGTTGTTTGGTATCGGATTCTTGGAAGTGTTTGAAATATGGTAAAATTAAATGCGAATGGAGTGGATGAATTGTTATGTTTGGCATGTGTATAAAGCAATGACTTGAGATCCTTGAATGTGAATTAGTTTGGTGTAAAATGTGGTGCCAATAAAGGCACATTGGTTAGAAATTTAAGTTGGATGTTTTGATATGTTTCAAGCCTGTTTGAAATGTGTTTTGAAGGATAAAAATAATATATATTGATTTGACCTGGTACCTAAGAAAGGGTAGAAAATTTGGCTTGCTTATAAGTTTTTAGGCTACACACAGTCTGGGACACGGGTTGTCGCACGACCATATTCCACACACGGTTTGTCCACATAGTTGTGTGGATGTTAATCTTTAGGTGTAGGATTTGTTTCACATGGGCACAATGACTTACACGGCCTAGCGACACGATCATGTGACCTTGAGAGCATAGGTGTGTGGAGTAGCCATACAGCCATGTTTGGTGCCACATAGGCTGGCCTTTGTCATACGACTATGTTACCCTTGTTTACAAAATTTTACATAGTTTTCACATTTTTCCTTTTTAATCCAAATTGCTCCCTGATTGTTTTCAAACTATTTTTAAGGTCCTTTAAACTCACATAAGTTTGTGTTTGCCATGTTTAACAAATGATTTGATTATTTATATTTAAGTTAATATTTGAAAAGATTTAAGTTGTTAAATGTTTTGTTATTTGTTGTGATACTCCGTAACCCTAATTTGGCGACGAAGATGGGTTAAGGATGTTACAACTAATGCCGGACTCCAATCAGAATAAAGTCTACATTATGTACCTACCTTTACTCGAAGATCTCAATTAGAATAATATTGTAACACATTTCATAAATGACATCATGATGATCTCATAATCTAAATAATATTTTAAAATAAATAAAAATATTTTTATACTATTTCTATTTTTTTTCCGGCTTTCCTTTCTTCTTTTCAATTTCCTTTTCTTCTTTGCTCTGCAGTGGACTTTTACTTTCAATAGTTGATTTCAATTCCTATCTTTCACCTTTTGCTGTTGATAGTGCTTGTTCTTTGTTCGAGAAGTTGATTGTCTAAACGGCAGCTTCATGTTCGTCGTTGGCATCTTTTATCGAAGGAGTACTTGATGGCACAGCAAACCAAAATCCCAATACCAAATAAAACCAGAGACTACCCAGATAATAAATATGGAATCCCAATCGAAAAAGGTAAACCAAAATCAAATTCACCCATTGGGGGAAAAATGGAATTAAATCCTAGAAAACAAACCCAAACTGAAACTTCGTTTTGCAAATCGAGAAAACAAACCTAGAAAAATCTTATATTTGCAAACATGTTTATTAATTCCTATCCTTCACCTTCTACTATTGATGGTGCTTGTTCTTTGTTTGAGAAGTCGATTGTCTTAATGGCTACTTCATGTTTGTCACTGAAAAGCAAATCAAAATCCCAATACAAAATCAAGGCAGAGACTACCAAGATAATAAACATGGAATCCCAATAAAAAAAGTAAACCAAAATCAAATTCACCCATTACGAGAAAAATGGAATCAAATCTTAGAAAAACAAACCAAAACTACAACTTAGTTTTGCAAACCCAAAAAACAAACTTAGAAAAATCTTAGATTTGCAAACATGTACATCATCCGAGGTTAGACAGTAGAGGCGAGAGTAAAAATGGAAAAGAAACAAAAGGCTGAGTAGCGGTGCACATTGATCAAAGGCAAGGCCATTGACGGTGGTGGCTCGGTTCGACATTGGCGAGCAGATAAAACATAGTAGGAAAATTCATAGCCAACTATCTAGGGTTTTTATTGAGTACAAATTCAAAAAATTCAAACAAAATATCAATGACTAAAATATATTATACGTTTCTTTTATTTTTTAAAGAAATTATAAGAAGAGTTTAATGATGAACATGAAAGGCAATTTCTACTCAAAGGAAAAAAGCTCAAGTTAATTATTCAATGCAAACTGTGGCCAATTGCCGATGTTTCAAGGACACAACGACGGGAGAAAAAGAGTAACAAAATTCGAGTAAATAATTTCTAAGGCGGTAAGATTCGGCATCAAGCGAAACTTGATTATCCAATCCAACCCTAATGAATATAGATTAGGAGATTGGGAAGAAGAAAGGAAAACAACGAAAAAACGGAAAAAAAAAAAGAAGAAAATGGACAAAAAGAAGGAAAACCTGTATAAAAATATATTATTTTGATTATGACATCATCTATGCCACATGTATTCTGTCACGTGTCTTGAACTTAATGATGTTAGACTCGGGTGCCAATTTATTTGATAGAAAAAAAATTCGAGTACCAACCTAAGACAAAAAAAAAACATAAAATACCAATTTGGGATAAGTAGACAAATTCAGTACCAATTTTATATTTAATCTTTTTTAAAAATAAATTTTAAAATAAATTTCTTTATTTTTAAAAAATTAATAATTACTGATGTGACATTTATGTGTATATCATATGTAAATGCCCAAATTTAACCGGGCCCAATAAGCCTGAATTAGACAAAAGCAAAAACAAGCAAAAAAATAAATGATTAAATGTCCACAAGTCCAAATTACATAACCCAAATTTAAAACCCAAACCTAATACAACCCAATAGTCCATTTATAAAATAACCTAACCCAAATACCCCTGGCCCAAATGGCCCAAAACTTAAACAAACTTCAGCCAACTAAGAACCCTAGCAGCAAGGAGCGCCGCAGCCCTAGCCTCCAGCGCGCCTCCGTACGACCCCCTGCACGCCTCCGTACGCCACCCTCGCGCTTCCACGTCGCCTTTCGTACCTGCAAGAGAAGACAAAAACAACACAGCAAAACAGCAGCAAATAGAAAAAGAAAAGAAAATTGTATTTTTATTTTTATTTTTATTTTTTTGGGATTTCGGATATAAAACCGAAAGCAATGTATTGCTCTTTTGGACACACACGCAATATACGCACGCTAAAATACATACTAAAAAATTCGAAAGCAATTGCAAGAAGGTGATCTCGAGTGCCTCATTTGTTTTCTTTTTTAAATCTGTTTCATTTTTCTCTTTTCTAGATAATGCATGTGTTTATTTGCATAGGAAAGTAGGAAAGGAAAGCATACCTTCAAACGATCCATCGGAGACCATCTCTTCTTCGTTGAAATCGAAGCTTGAGATAGGTTTTCGGGGCTAAGAATCTGACCTTCTGAGGCGAGGTTTAGAATAGGAGAATGGAGCGTTTTCATGGCGAGCTATCTTCCATCGGTTTCAATGGTGGAATGGTGGCAGTCGAGAGGACGAAAGGGGTTGGAAAAGCCCCAAAGTTGCGGCGCCGAAACCCTAGCAAATGAGAATTCGGTTCCTGGATTGAAAAATGGCTGATTGCCATTCCTTTTTTTTTTTTTTGAGAATGAAACGAAACAGCACCGTTTCAAGGGGAAGGATCTGCGCGTCGACCCGCTCCAGGACCCAAACCCGCGCCAGTGTGCCTCTAATGGGTTATTTGCGATACAAGCCCTTCCCCTTTTGCGCCGCATTTTAATCAGCTCATATTTGGGTTTCTTTGTTTTTTTTTAAATTATCCCTACAACTTGCGTGCGTTTGCATACTAGTCCGTGGTATAGCGCAGCGTTTTGGAGCTTGGATTATTTCCAGTTTGAGTCCCTACGCATTTGCGCACATTACGCGCCGGTCCTTATTTTGGTTTCTTTTACTTAGAAATTATCCCTTTTATTTTTTTTTAGTTTATTTCATTAAGCTTTCTATTTGAAATATTTATTATTTTAAAATTCATTTAATACTTTTATCTATTTTATTAACTTTGCTTTGTTTTTATTTATATTATTATTTTGAAGTTGGTTTTATCATAGTATGTATACAATTTCTCATTTAGACATTTTTGTGTATTCGTATATATATTATTTTGGTTACATCATTGTTTTGAAATTCATTTTTTGTCTATAAAATTATTGTTTTGAGATTCTTTATATTATATTCTTTTAGTATATTAGATAGTATTTCATTCAAATGTTTCATTATATATATTTGTACGTATATAATAAAAATAATTTAATCTTATGTACATTTCTATGATATTTTTACAAACAATTATTTCTAAGTTTATTTATATACATATTTATATATATGATTTGTAAATCCATTATGTTTTAAAGATTATATTTTATTATACATTTTTATTATTATTATTTTTATACTTTATACATAATTTAAAATTTTCTTTATTACGTGTAAATTGTCAATTTTAAACCAATATTCTTCAATACTTTGCATATCATTCGATTTAAAATATTCATCCAATAACATATGTTTTAGTAATTATGTATATATATTTTTAGTTTGTTTTTACAAATAGTTTTAAATTCATCTATTTATATATTGTGTAAATTATGTGTTCATTTATTCGTCATTATTCTAAAATCGTTTTATACCACATTAACTTCTAATTGTTATTTTGTTCTATACATCTTGCATTGATTGTTTTATATTATGCCGCATATATCATTGCTACATCTTATTTATTCATTTTATTTGTTATATCAACTGCTATCTACCCGTGTTGAGAAATTCGATTACATTTGTCTTAGATTAGTCATATTTGATTATTAGTTTGCTAATTGCCATTTTATTTTATGCATGCATATCATCCCATGCTTTAATTTCCCTTTTGGTTTATGAAATGTTGTTTTATAAGGTCCAAGTCTTTAAAATTGATTATTGCATTTTATTTCAAGTCGAATTAATGCGTTTTAAGCTAGTTTTATAATTATTCATTTAAAAATTCTTTAAAACGAAAGCGATGTTTGATGTTTGGCAATTCGCGAAATCGTGCCCTACCGTGCTGGGTTGCAACTTCTCGTTTGTTCAAAATAATCGAATGTCCCTTTAGAATTTCACTCATGTCTTCAAAAACTCTTTAAAGCGAAGGCAATATTTGATGCTTGGAAATTCAGGGAATAGTACCCTATCGGGCTGGGTTTCGATTTCCCGTTTGTTCAAAATAATCAAATACTCTTTTGGAATTTCACTCGTGTTTTCTAAGGCGAGGCAATGTTCAATGTTTTGAAATTCGAGGAATCGTGCCTTACCGTGCTGGATTTCGATTTTTCGTTGAACTAAATAATTGAGCATCCTTTTGTAATTTTCAACATATAAACTTTTGGAAGTCGAAATTTATCGTGTTTTCGAGGGTATAAAGGATCGTGTCCTATCGTGCTGGATGTGATGTTGTATTCCTCTGAAACAAGAAGATTTTGACAACCAACTCGGGTTATTCAAATGTTATTAAAAGGAACCACATTTCAAAAACATTTTTAAATTTTAGACATAGGGACAATATCTAATCGATTTGGTACCAATTTTGGGCGTAATGAGGGTGCTAATCTTTCTTCATACGTAACCGACTCCCGAACCCGTTTTCTCAAATTTCGTAGACCGGAATCGTTGTTTTAGTAAACCAAAATGTTTTATTAGAATGACCAAAATTCTTGGTGATCCAATCACACCTAAACAAAAAACATTAGTGGTGACTCCACATTTTCGTTTTCAAAAAGTCGACCAACCGTTCGTTCATTAAATTTTAAAAATTGGTTTCGACATCATACATCAGCAAAAATAAAAAACGTTAATTTTTCACCCATTTTAGAGTGATTTGACAAATAAAACAAGTTTAATAACTAAAATATATGAATAATTAAATGAATATTTAAAATAATTTTTTTATAAAATTAAAAAGCCAAATAAATCACTACGTAACTAACAATGAATTTTAACAAATACAAACTTCGATACAATGGCACAATGGTATCAGATTAGCTCGATTAATGGCAAAGGATGCTTTGTCTTATGCTCAAACTAAAAATTCATATAGTACTTATCCTTTTTCTTTTTTTTTCTTTTTTTAAAATAAAGCCTGTCTCTTTATTAAAGATCAATAATATAGAAGAAACAAAGAAAGTAAAGAAAACTCAACAGTCCAAAAAAGGCAAACTTAAAAAGAAAAATAATCCCTCCCCATGAGAGAAGAACTTCAATCGGCAAATGCTTGCATCTCCAAAGCCAAAAAAATCATCAATCATCCAAGCGACCAACTAAAATATAACACTGGTGACAGATTGGGAAGGTTTCCCACAAAAGCCATTTAAATGAGCAGAGCTTATAGTGGACCCAAATGCCAATGATCTTCCGCAGCCGCCGCAACAACCACTACCGGTGCTTCCTCCACCCAAAACCTGTCTTCATCACATGATAACCCATCTTTAGCCATTTTATGTGATGTGCTATTACCAGATCGACCGACAAATTGAAAACAATAGGAGGGAAAAAACTTTGAGAACTCTTTTGCTTCCCAGATAAAAGCACTTATCTTCGAAAGGTTTTTTTGTAACACCCTTAACTCGTATCCGTCGCCGGAATAGGGTTACAGAGCATTACCGAACAAATGAAAGAGTAAACTATTAAATTCATACATCATGTAAACATAATCTAATTACATTCAAATACATTCATAACGTCCCTTAGTCTAGCCCTCGGGGCCACAAAAATACTATAGAAACAGTCCGAGACTAAATCAAAAACATTTGGAAAGTTCAGGAAAAAGTTAAAAATTTTGGACTGTAGGGGTCACACGGTTGTGTGGCCAGGCCATGTAACTCACACGGATGAGTCACATGCCCGTGTCTCAGGCTGTGTAACAATCGAAATAGGGACACACGGTCGTGTCCCAACCTATGTCTGTGCCTATGTAACTCTCTAACTTGGGTCACACGACCAAGCCACATGCTCTTGTGCCAGGCCGTGTAATAATCAAAATAGCAACCTTTAAGACCTACAAAGGACACACGACTATGTCGCCTGGCTGTGTGTCACATATTGCTGAGACACACACCCGTGTCTTAGGCCGTGTGGACAAGAAATAGGCCAAAATCCAACTTTTTCCTTTCACCTAATTTCAAAAAGTACTTACAAGCCAAATAAACTTATGATCAAGCCACTAAAACATTCCAAAATATGCATAATAAGACCATTTCAATATACCACAAATTCATTCAACCAATATGCCATTTAGGCACCTCAATCACAACCAAGCATTCATAATTACTTTTGCATCAAAATGATCATGTTTCATCCAAACAACCTCAACTAAATTCTATATCAACACATAACCTAATTGACCACATTTCAACCATGCCCACACAAACCACTTTGGCCATTAAAACCATCCATCAATTTAGCAATGAAAACACTAACCATTAAGACATCAAATGTCAAAAGCACACCAACCATATTACCATATTTACAAGCCAAACATAACAACTAGTTCATCTAACACAAGTCCACCTATGCATGCCATTATAATGAAAATAAGTCTCTCCCCACCTCATTCTCTCCTTTGACAACCCTTCCTACTTTATCCTGTAAACATTTAATATTATTCAATCGCTTTCTCTATGTTGCAAATCGATAAAAAAAAGATGTGTTCCTATCCCCGAATTTCAACCAGTTTGCTCTTGCATGCGGCTCTCAATACAACTCCTCTTTGTCTGCCTCAAGATTCATAGCTAACTTCACATCATCCGTTGGGTACAGAGCGCTTAAGTGATCAAGTTGAGATTGAAGATTTTGCGTCATAAGCCTTTTTTCTCAATGAATTCGTTGAAACAACCTGTTAACCCTTCACTGATGAAATTAAGTTTCTCCCACCTCATTCTCTCCTTCGACAACCTTTCCCACATTATCCTATGAACATTTAATACCATTCAATCGCTTTCTCTATGTTGCAAATTGATAAAAAAAAAATATGTGTTTCTATCCCCTAATTTCAACCAGTTTGCTCTCGCACGTTGTTCCCAATACAACTCCTCTTTGTCCGCCTTAAGATTCATAGCTAACTTCACATCCACTAGCTCCATCAACACATCATCCATTCGGTACAAAGTGCTTAAGTGATGAAGTTGAGATTGAAGAGTTTGCATTATAAGTTTTTTTTCTCGATGAATCCATTGAAACCACTTGTTTAACCCTTCACTGACGAAATTAAGTCTTTCCAGAACACTTTTAACCGAAACTCCCTAAAGTCTAAAGACCTCTCCTTCACAAGAATCCTCTAGTAACCAAACTGCTTCAAACCAAAAGTGCCATTGACAACTACTAAGAGTACCATCCTTTGTATCTACAACAACCGAGCAATGGTCGGAGAAAGTATGCAGGAGATGCGAAACCCAATACTGTAGAAACATTTGATTCCACATAGTATTAGCAACACCCCTGTCCAACCGCTTCTTGATATTATTACTAGCAAACCAACCTTGTTTCCAAGTATACCACACACCCTTATACCAATCCTCCAAAGAGCAGTCTTCCAACACACTACTAAAAGCTCTCATTTGCCTGTCGCTTCTCAATAAAGCCCTTTGCTTTTCAAAGGAGAAAAGTATCTCATTAAAGTCACCTATCACTAACCAAGGTACTTTTGGGCAATCATTAAATTTTCGTAACAACTGCCAAGACTCACTTCTACGTTGCTCTTGTGGCGCTCCATAAAAACCAATACTGTGACAACCCAAATTAGGGTCTAATCAGAATAGTGGTTTCGTGACCACAAATCTGAGATAGAAATAATTTTTTTATAATTATTTTGAGGTTTATGATGTGATTTCATGATTGAGTGAAAATTTCGTGATGAAATTCTATGCATTAAGCACTTAAGTTGAGATTAGGGACTAAATCGAATAAATTGCAAAACTTGTGTTCTAGAAGTTTTTAGTATGAAATTGCTTTGGAATATTAATTAGGAAGTCTTAAATAGAAATTTGACCAATTTATAAGTTTATGGACAAAAATTGGACATGGATGGAATTTTTGGAAAATTTAGTAGTAAGGACATTTTGGTCATTTGTATATTAAATGAAATAAAATGGGAAAAATAACACAAAAATGGTCATCTTCTCAATTAGTTGCTGCCGAATTTTTCTCTCCTCCATAGCTAGGGTTTCTTCAACTTTCAAGCTTCATAGTAAGTGATTTCAAGCCCCGTTTTTAATGATTTTTCTATTTTTGAAATCCCGGAAGCTCGATTTAGCTTATGTTAGCAATAATTCAACCTAGGGTTCATATTTGAAAAAATACTCATAGGTGAAATCTGTGTATTTTGGTGTTTTATGATAGAATATGAGGTTTTAAATTATGTTAGACAACTTGTGCTACTCAGTTTTGAGTGAAAACGAGTAAAAGGGCTTAATTGGTAAAAATACCTAATGTTCACAAGTACATGTTAGAGTGAGATTTTGATGTTTCCATAGAAGATAAAAATGTTTAGCATGTCATAAAACATGAGAATAAGGACTGAAATTAAATTTCTAAGCCTAAGGGCAAAATCATAATTTTGTAAAAGTTAATGAGCAAAAACATAAATTTTCCATAATGTGATTTTTGGATTGAAATAAATATTATGAGTGTTAAATGAGCTAACTGTGTTGTTATAGATCAAGAAAGACGTGGAATCGATTGTGATCAGGGAAAAGAAAAGCTTTCGGACTAAATTATAATATTTCTAAAGTTTGCACCGAGGTAAGTTCGTACATGAATAATTTATCGATTTTTTTATGTTATTTTATGTTGTTATCATATGAATTGGTGAATGTCCATAGAATGATTAAATGATGAAAATTTGCAAATTTAATTAGATTATGAATAAGTGTTAACAGTGAAAAAGGAAAAAAAAATTCCGGTTGAACCTTCGGAATAGGAACAATACGAATGACCCATTGTGAATACACGTGTGTAGTACTAAGTGCAGGCTAATACGTGACCGAATTGTTGGTCGCATGTGTAGTACTAAGTGCAGGCTACTATGCGTATCAGATAGCTTCGGCTATAAGTGTGGAAAGGGGGAAATATGTGTAAACAATGGTATATTTGTTATTTTTCCGTTGAGTTCAACGGGGAAAATCGATAAAGTGGTAATATGTGAAAGTTATTATAAGGTGGATATGTTCAAATTTATGTTTATGAAAATTTAGGAGCTATGTGCTCGATAATTGAGTGAATTCTAGTATAACAAAAAGGACTAGGTGAAATTATGCAAGAATGAATGTTAGAAATAAAACAGTGTTGGACAGCAGCAGTTACATGATTTTAAAAATTTACCAAAAATTGTGGAAGTTGAATAAAAATGCAAATGATATATGAAAATAAAGTTTAATGAGTCTATTTTCACATAAAAGAAACAGGAGAAGCAAAAGAATTCTATATTGTGTGATATTTGAATTCTTGTGAAACATGGTCTGAATGAATTTGAGATCCCTTGTTTTGAATTTATAAATTCACCATAAATTGTACAAAAATTATTAAGAGTCGTATCTTACATGAATGGATTCCTTGTTGAGTATATTTTTAGGGGAAACAAACAAAATGGTCGTTGGAATTCTGTATAG
The DNA here is from genome assembly GCA_025698465.1 of Gossypium longicalyx. NCBI lineage: Eukaryota > Viridiplantae > Streptophyta > Magnoliopsida > Malvales > Malvaceae > Gossypium > Gossypium longicalyx. The sequence goes on along the minus strand of CM046999.1, from coordinate 36,904,778 downwards.
GAAGAAATTTGGTTCGTAGTACACAGGGGTCAGAGCAGTCGTACCCTGAAATAGGGGAGACTTTAACTAATAAATTGTACTAATTTTCCCAACCAAAAATTCTAGAAAAAAATTAGTAAGTATACATATGAGTCTAGTTTCAGGGAAAGATTACAGAATTGGATTTTGAGTTTTGTAGCTCGAGATATGATATTTTTTTAAACCGGGACTCCAGAAAATAGCCTGTCCTGAATATGTGATTATATACTAGTATGATTGTTTTACTTTGATAAATTGAATATCAATTTCGTACTTACTTACTAAGCTATATGCTTACCTTCTTTTCTTTTTCTCATCTTATAGAATTACTAAGCCAGCTCGAGATTTGGAGGTCGTCGGAGACCCATCCACACTATCTATACTTTTTGGTACTTTGTAAACACTATTTTGGAATTATGGCATGTAAAGAGGGTTGAATCATTTTGTTATATGTCATAATTAATTTGTTTTAAAATATTACTTTTCAAAATTTGATAATTTACTTGTACTTATGTAGATCTGTTAATGTTATCTATTTTGTTCAAGCTAGAGGAATTAATTATGCAAGATCAGGTAAATCTGTGATTTCATGTTTTCGTGATCTGTAATATTTCGTACCTTGTTCCGGCTTAGAACATGGGTAAGGGGTGTTACATTTATTGGTATCAGAGCTGAGGTTTAGGTGGTTCTCGAATTTACGTATTGTGTGTGGAAATCTATCTATACATGCCATAATTATATTATGATAGTGTGATGACTCCTGATAATTTAAATCATGTTTTTATATAGTAAATGGATCCCGACTAAGCTATAGTTGATGATGTAGAAAGTAAGGTGCCGGCTCCCGTACAAGGGACTGCGCCAGTTGAGAGCAGGCATGAGACACATGATCAGGGAGATGGGGCCCGGAAAGCCTTTCTCCATATGATGAGTAATTGGTACATAGAATTTATTTGGGCAAATCCGAACGCTCAGCCTCCTCCACCCCCTCCTATTTCTCAACAGTTCCCGTAGTTCCTCAAGGTGCCGAAATGGTAAGATTGAGCAAACCCTCAGTTGATAAAATTTGAAAGCAAGGGGCTGAAGAATTTAGGGCTAATATAAATGATGATCCCGAGAAAGGAGAGTTCTGGCTTGAAAATTCTATCAGGGTATTTGATAAGCTTTTTTGCACTCCCGAAGAATGTTTGAAATGTGCTATATTTTTATTAAGGGATTCGGCATATCATTGGTGGAAGACACTAGTATCTGTGGTTTCGAAAGAAAGGGTTACATGAGGTTTCTTCCAAGAGGAGTTTAGAAAGAAGTATATAAGCCAGCGGTTCATTGATCAAAAACGGAAAGAGTTCCTTGAGCTGAAACAAGGTAGAATGTCTGTGGCAGAATATGAACGTGAATTTGTCAGACTCAGCAAGTATGCCCAGGAGTGTGTGTCCACCGAAGCTATTATGTGTAAGAGGTTCGAGGATGGGCTAAATGAAGACATCAAGCTACTAGTTGGGATTTTAGAGTTGAAAGAGTTTGTGGTATTGGTCGATCAAGCTTTTAAAGCTGAAGAACTGAGCAACGAGAAGAGAAAAGTTATGAATGAAGCCAGAGACGCAAGAAAGAGGCCAATGAGTAAGTCATTCCAATCTCAGTCAAAGAAGTCTAAAGAAATGAATCCTCGGTTGACTGTTTCAACTGGACATTCGTATCGGGATCGTGGGAGATCATATTCGGGTTCTAAAGTTCAAGCTACTTCAATGGCGAGTGTAGGTACTGTGAGATCTAATAGACCCGAGTGTCAGCACTATGGTAAACAACATTTTAGAGAGTGTTGGATGATTAGCCGGGCTTGTTTCAAATGTGGTTCCCGAGAACATTATATTAAGGATTGTCCAAAAAGGGTTGAAGAAGAAAATTTTCAGAGTGCCAGACAGACTAGTGCTACTAATAGAGGTAGACCTCTGAGAAATACTGGAAATAGAGCTAGCAGTTGAAGTGTGACAAAGGAATCAACTAGGAGACCGGAAGCTAGAATACCTACTAGAGCTTATGCCATACGTGCTCGGGAAGAGGCGTCATCTCCTTATGTGATCACTGGTATATTTTCTCTTTATGATACTATTGTCATTGCATTGATTGATCCCGGATCTACTCATTCTTATGTTTGTGTGAATTTGGTATCTAGTAAGAGTTTGCCTGTAGAATCTACTGAATTTGCGATTAAAGTGTCAAACCCTTTAGGCAAATATGTGTTAGTAGATAAGGTTTGCAAAAATTGCCCTTTGATGATTCAAGGTCACTTTCTTTTTTCAAGCTAATCTAATGTTGCTACCATTTGTGAGTTTGATGTCATTTTAGGTATGGATTGGTTGATACTACATGATGCCGAGTAAATTGCGCATGAAAACTCTTGAGCTGAAATGTGAAAATGGTGAAATTCTTGGTGGAAACAAATGAATCAAATAAATTGCCTATGGTGATTTCGTATATATGTCCGCTTTCAGCGATATATGCGAAAAAAGGTGTGAAGCTTATCTTGCTTATGTATTAAATACTAAAATGTCTGAGTCGAAGCTTGAATCAGTACCGGTAGTCTGCGAGTTCCCGGATGTATTTTCAGAAGAATTACTGAGGTTGCCTCCGATCAGAGAGGTAGATTTGCTATTGATTTATTACCTGGAACTGCACCAATTTTGATCTCTCCATACAGAATGGCTCCGACTGAATTGAAAGAATTAAAAGCTCAGTTGCAAGAGTTAACAAATAAGAGGTTTGTGAGACCGAGTTTCTCTCCCTAGGGTGCCCCCGTGTTGTTTGTAAAGAAAAAGGATGGATCTATGAGACTTTGTATTGACTATCGACAGCTCAACAAGGTGACCATAAAGAACAGGTATCCGTTGCCGAGAATCGATGATTTGTTTGACCAGTTAAAAGGGGCGACAGTGTTTTCAAAGATTGATTTGAGATCCGGTTACTATCAATTGAGAGTTAAAGAGTCGGATGTACGAAAAACCGCTTTCAGAATAAGGTATGGACATTACGAATTCCTTGTGATGCCTTTCGGTTTAACCAATGCTCCAGCTATCTTTATGGATTTGATGAATCGAATCTTTCGGCCATACTTGGATAGGTTTGTGGTTGTGTTCATAGATGATATCCTGATTTATTCTCGAAACGAGTCTGAGCATACTGAACATTTAAGAATGGTATTACAGATTTTAAGAGAAAAGAAATTGTTTGCTAAATTTAGTAAAAGTGAATTTTGGCTTCATGAAGTCGAATTTTTGGGACATGTAGTTTCGAATGATGGTATTCGGGTCGATCCGAGCAAAGTTGCGGCAATTGTTAATTAGAAATCGCCGAAGGATGTATTTGGGGTTAGAAGCTTTTTGGGCTTAGCTGGATATTATCGACGTTTTGTCGAGGGATTTTCGATGATCGCCTCTCCTATGACTAACCTGTTGCAAACGAATGTTAAGTTTAATTGGACTGAAGAATGTTAACAAAGTTTTGAGAAGTTTAAAGAGCGGTTGACCAAAGCACCAGTGTTAGTGCAACCCGAGTCGGGGAAAGAATTTGTGATTTATAGTGACGCATCATCAATTGGTCTTGGTTGTGTTTTAATGCAAGAAGGTAAAGTAGTAGCTTATGCCTCAAGATAGTTGAAATCGCACGAGAAGAATTACCCGACGCATGATTTAGAGTTGGCCGCCATTGTCTTTGCTTTGAAGATTTGGCGTCATTATTTATATAGTGAGAAATGCCGAATCTTTACTGATCACAAAAGTTTGAAATATTTGATGAATAAAAAAGATTTGAATTTACGACAACGGAGATGGCTTGAATTATTAAAGGATTATGAATTAATAATTGATTATCATCCTGGGAAAGCGAATGTAGTCGCAGATGCCTTAAGTAGAAAATCTTTGTTTGCTTTGAGAGCTATGGGTACAGATTTGGCTATGTCAGATGATGGTTTGATTTTGGCCGAGTTAAGAGTTAGGCTGCTATTTCTTCAACAAATTTGTGAAGCTCAGAAAAATGACAGTGAATTGCGAGCCAAGCGAGCTCAATGTGAATTGGATTGTAACTCAGATTTTCGAATAGGACCAGAGGATTGCTTAATGTTCTGTGATCAAGTATGTGTACCGAAAGATGCTGAGTTGATTCAGAAGATTTTACATGAGGCACACAGTGGTTGTTTGCAAGTTCATCCTGGTAGTACGAAAATGTACAACGATCTGAAGAAAATATATTGGTGGAATGGTATGAAGAGAGATATCTCTCGAGTTTGTAGCAAGATGCTTGATTTGCCGGCAAGTGAAATTTGAACACCAAGTACCTTGAGTTTACTTCAACCGATGATGATTCGAGTGGAAATGAGACAGAATTACGATGGATTTTGTGACAGGGTTACCACTAACTCCGAAAAAGAAAAATGCCATCTGGGTAATAGTTGACAGACTGACTAAATCAGCTCATTTTATTCCGGTACGTACGGACTATTTTCTTGATAAGTTGGCTGAATTATATATTTCTGAAATTGTGAAATTACACGGAGTACCTATGCCTATTATTTCAGATAGAGATCTGAGATTTACTTCGAGGTTTTGGAAAAAGTTGCAAGAAGCTTTGGGTATGAAATTGAATTTCAGCACCTCATTTCATCCACAAACTGACGGTCAATCCGAAAGAGTAATTCAGGTACTCGAGGATATGCTCCGATGTTGTGTTTTAGAATTTCAGGGCAGTTGGGAGAAATATTTACCTTTGGTCGAATTTGCCTACAACAACAGTTTTCAATCGAGCATACAGATAGCACCGTACGAAGCATTGTATGGTCAGAAGTGTCGGACTCCTTTATATTGGACCGAGCTCAGTGAGAAACATATTCACGGAGTTGATTTGATTAGAGAAACTGAAGAGAAAGTGAAAGTGATTCGTGATTGTCTGAAAGCTGCTTAAGATCGACAAAAGTCATATGCGGATTTGAAGAGGAAAGAGATCGAGTTCCAAGTGGGTGATAAAGTTTTTCTAAAGGTATCTCTGTGGAAGAAAATTTTAAGGTTTGGCCGAAAAGGCAAGTTGAGTCCGCGTTTCATTGGGCCTTATAAGGTTATTGAAAGAGTTGGACCAGTGGCTTATCGGCTAGCCTTGCCAACTGAGTTGTAAAAGATTCATAATGTGTTTCATGTGTCGATGTTGCGACGTTACCGTTCTGATCTTTCACATGTGATTCCTCTAACAGAAATTGAAATTCGGCCGGATATGACCTATGAGGAAGAACCAATAAAAATTTTGGCTCGGGAAATTAAACAGTTGAGAAATAAAAGTATAGCCTTAGTGAAAGTATTGTGGCACAGACATGGAATAGAAGAGGCTACGTGGGAACTTGAGGAAGCTATGAGGAAACAATACCGAACCTCTTTACCGGTAAAATTTTTAGGGACGAAAATCCCTAAAGGGGGGAGAATTGTGACAACCCGAATTAAGGCTTAATCGGAATAGTGGTTTCATGACCACAAATTCGAGATATAAATAATTGTTTTATAATTATTTTGAGGTTTATGATATGATTTCATGATTGAGTGAAAATTTTGTGATGAAATTCTATGCATTAAGCGCTGAAGTTGAGATTAGGGACTAAATCGAATAAATTGCAAAACTTGTGTTCTAGAAGTTTTTAGTATGAAATTGCTTTGGAATATTAATTAGGAGGTCTTAAATAGAAATTTTACCAATTTCTAAGTTTATGGACAAAAATTGGACATGGATGAAATTTTTGGAAAGTTTAGTAGTAAGGACATTTTGGTCATTTGTATATTAAATGAAATAAACTGGGAAAAATAACACAAAAATGGTCATCTTCTCAATTAGTTGCTGCCGAATTTTGCTCTCCTCCATAGCTAGGGTTTCTTCAACTTTCAAGCTTCATAGTAAGTGATTTCAAGCCCCGTTTTTAATGATTTTTATGTTTTTGAAATCCCGGAAGCTCGATTTAGCTTATGTTAGCAATAATTTAACCTAAGGTTCATATTTGGAAAAATACTCATAGGTGAAATCTGTGTACTTTGGTGTTTTATGATAGAATATGAGGTTTTAAATTATGTTAGACAACTTGTGCTACTCGGTTTTGAGTGAAAACGAGTAAACAGACTTAATTGGTAAAAATACCTAATGTTCATAAGTACATGTTAGAGTGAGAATTTGATGTTTCCATAGAAGAGAAAAATGTTTAGCATGTCACAAAACATAAGAATAAGGACTGAAATTAAATTTCTGAGCCTAGGGGCAAAATCATAATTTTGTAAAAGTTAGGGGGCAAAAACATAAATTTTCCATAATGTGATTTTTGGATTGAAATAAATATTATGAGTGTTAAATGAGCTAAATGTGTTGTTATAGATCAAGAAAGACGTGGAATCGATCGTGATCGGGGAAAAGAAAAGCTTTCGGACTAAATTATAATATTTCTAAAGTTTGCACCGAGGTAAGTTCGTACATCAATAATTTATCGATTTTTTTATGTTATTTTATGTTGTTATCATATGAATTGGTGACTGTCCATAGAATGATTAAATGATGAAAATTTGCAAATTTAATTAGATTATGAATAAGTGTTAACAGTGAAAAAGGAAAAAAAATTTCCGGTTGAACCTTCGGAACAGGAGCAATACGAATGACCCATTGTGAATACACGTGTGTAGTACTAAGTGCAGGCTACTACATGTACCAGATTGTTGGTCGCATGTGTAGTACTAAGTGCAGGCTACTATGCGTATCAGATAGCTTCGGCTATAAGTGTGGAAAAGGGGAAATATGTGTAAACAATGGTATATTTGTTATTTTTCCGTTGAGTTCAACGGGAAAAATCGATAAAGTGGTAATATGTGAAAGTTATTATAAGGTGGATATGTGCAAATTTATGTTTATGAAAAGTTAGGAGCTATGTGCTCGATAATTGAGTGAATTCTGGTATAACAAAAAGGACTAGGTGAAATTATGCAAGAAGGAATGTTAGAAATAAAACAGTGTTGGACAACAGCAGTTACATGATTTTAAAAATTTACCAAAAATCATGGAAGTTGAATAAAAATGCAAATGATATATGAAAATAAATCTTAATGAGTCTATTTTTACATAAAAGAAACAGGGGAAGCAAAAGAATTCCATATTATGTGATATTTGAATTCTTGTGAAACAAGGTCTGAATGAATTTGAGATCCCTTGTTCTGATTTTAGAAATTCACCATAAATTGTAAAAAACTTATTAAGAGTCATACCTTACATGCATGGATTCCTTATTGAGTCTATTTTAGGGGAAATAAATGGTATGGTCGTTGGAATTCTTTATAGGAAGAAATTTGGTTTGTAGTGCACAGGGGTCAGAGCAGTCGTACCCTGAAACAGGGGAGACTTTAACTAATAAAATGTACTAATTGTCCCGACCAAAAATTCTAGAAAAAAATTAGTAAGTAGACATATGAGTCTAGTTTCAGGAAAAATTTACAGAATTGGATTTCGAGTTTTGTAGCTCGAGATATGATATTTTTTTAAACTAGGACTCCAAAAAACAGCCTGTCCTGAATATGTGATTATACTAGTATGATTGTTTTACTTTGATAAATTGAATGTCAATTTCGTACTTACTTACTAAGCTATATGCTTACCTTCTTTTCTTTTTCTCATCTCATAGAATTACTAAGCTAGCTCGAGATTTGGAGATCGTCGGAGACCCATCCACACTATCAATACTTTTTGGTACTTTGTAAACACTATTTTGGAATTATGGCATGTAAAGAGGGCTGAATCATTTTGTAATATGTCATAATTAATTTGTTTTAAAATATTACTTTTCAAAATATGATAATTTACTTGTACTTATGTAGATCTGTTAATGTTATCTATTTTGTTCAAGCTAGAGGAATTAATTATGTAATATTAGGTAAATGTGTGATTTCATGTTTTCGTGATCTGTAATATTCCGTACCTTGTTCCGGCTTAGAACATGGGTAAGGGGTGTTACAAATACATTAGCAACACTTACCCTCCAAATCCTCATTTATAAAGATATCAATATGGCTGCCCGAAAAGGATCGTAACATAACTGTACAATTTTGTTTCCACCCAAAAGAAAGTCCAACCCTACTCTCGACAGAGGTGACATCTATACCATTCGGGAATCCACAAAGCTTGGTAACGAGAAACTACATAAATATCATCTGACTATTAAAACGTTTTTTAAATCACTCAATTCTAAAAAAATTCAAAATATTCACTTAATTTATCATCTTACTTTTTAATCCAGAATTGTTAAAATATTAACAGTCATTGATGTGACAGTTAATGACATGTACTTTTTTCATTAATTTTTTTATTTTAAACCCAAAATGGTAAGTTTTGGGTGCTTTAAAACTCGAGGAAATGTAAAGCTAAAGAATAAAAGGCATGGTTGCCGTGACGGTTGGAATGCGTCACTGCAGGGTTATAAGAGGCACTGCCACCTAAGAGCGAAGCCAAGGGCTCTAAAATGTAAAATTATTTTTTAAGCCCTTAAATTTTTTAAAAAATTTTAAATTAGTAAAGGTAAAATTGCACTTTGCCCCCATAAAATTATAAAATTTGATTTAATCATTTACAAATTATAAAGATATAAACTATAAAAATTTAAAATTTCATCCAGCCCCCTTAAAATTTTTTTTTGGCTTAGCCCTTGCTGCCACCTCCGCCTTGGCTTCCGTTGGCTTCGAATCGGGAGAAACATGCTTCGATTATTCTTTAGGGTTTTAAAGCACTCATGACTCGAAGGTATTCTTCCGCTTACCTGACCACAATACCAGCTATGCATTCATGATGAGCAGTTGCTTCTGTAAGTGATTAAAAGATTTTAGATCTGGGAGATAAACTTGAAATAATGTTAGCTGAGCAGAAAGATTGGTTGCTTCTGTTTGAAGGGTTTTAAATTTACGCTCCAGTTCTAGAATATAACAAACATTCCTCTCTTTTGAGTGAGCCACTGATTGTTTATTTGCTTCCTTAGCTTCTAGAAGGCATAACTTTCTTGCTTTCCATAACGGTATTACTGTGCCTGTATCTAGGCCTAGAGGAGGAGGAGGTGGTGGTGGTGGAGGAGGATAACATTAACTTCTCCCCCTAACAAGGATCTGTTGTAGATTCGGTGTGTCCTTCAGCATGAACGTCGAAGGAGTTGAGCTTGATGAGGTCAATGTAGGTTGACAAAAGATCCTCGTTGGATCCTTCGACATTCATGGTATCCATTATAAAGAGGGGCGTATCGTGGTCAGCAAGCGGAAGAATACCTTCGAATGGGCCCTCCTATGTCCTTTCTCTGTTCTTCAGTTTTTTTAATTATAATTATAAAATCAGATGGAAATTATGTGAAAAAAATTAATGGAAAAAATACTTGTTATTAAAGTTAACTGCCACAGAAGCTGGCTGCTAGTATTTCAATAGTTTTGGATTAAAAAATTTGATATGAACTTTTTAAAATTAAGTGATTTAATAAGAAATTTCTTAATTATCGAATCACCATTTATTTAATTTACCAAAAGATAAAATTAAACATAATTTTTAAAAAATAATCTTATTTTTCAAACTCAAAATAAGTAAAAATAATAAAATCTAATCAAACGCAAGTTAAATATTGAAATACATCACTTTTAAGGGACGTTTAGTTTGTTGAATGTCAAAATGAAATTGCGAAATTTAAATTTTAACATTCACGGGATAGAATCTAAATTTTAGAAATAATAAGGAAGTTTGCAAATTCAACACATAGGGTACGTTTGGTTCACTGTAATGGAATAGGGCTGTAATTGAATAGAGCTGTAATGGAATAGAGCTGTAATCAGTAATTCAACTATTTGGTTGAATGGAATGGAATAGAATGGAATAGAACTGCAATAGTATTCTTGTGTTTGGTTAAATAGAATCATGTTGTAGTAGCATAAGGAAAAAAACTAAAATGACCAGAATACCCTTAGCAAAAATTTTTTTAGCTAGATGATTATTGTTATTGTTATTAAATTTTAATAAGATTATTGTTGAAAATAATTTACTAATAAATAATAAATAATTTAACCATATTTTAACATAATTATTATTAAATATAATTTAATAACATTCTTAATATAATTATTATTATATGAATTAAAAAAATCAAAATATATAATACTATAAAAAAATATATAATCTACTTTTTTATTTTTAAATTGTAATACATATTTAATGTGCTAAAATATCATTAGTGAAACAAATAATTTAATTATTCTACAATAAAAAATAAAATATTAGAAGTAATAACTAACTTGAGAATTATATTTCACATCTAAGCATAATATTCATATATTAACAAAAAGTTACAAGACAAAAGTTTTAAGAACCAAGTCGATAGTCAAATTAATTTTACCACTAATTTATCAATGAATTAATTAAAAAATTATTAAAAAAATTATAAAAATAATATTTATAAAAATTAAAAACCGATTAACTATTTTTTTAACCTAATTCAACAATTTATACAAATACATAAGGCAACCAATTTGATGCCTTTTCCAACTTGATACCCAACCTAAGGCAACCAATTTGATGTCTTTTCTAACTTGATACCCAACCAATTCCTGATTAAACCGACCAATTTGATCAAATCCAAACATTCATGATTGACCAATTTGATCAAATCCAAACAGATTCATGAATTTATTTGATAATCAAACCCGAAAATAGTTGAAGGAAATAAAATCTCAAATCGTTCTGGTAATTAATTATTGTAGACATGATCCAATGAACATCAAACAGGTCTCTTCTTCATCAATGAACTTTGTCTGCTGGGAATGAGGCAAAGCATTTATCACTTACTTTCAGTTGATAGAAGAGCATTAGCTTATTAAATAAAAAGATTCAGAAGCAGATGATACTATAGTTGAATTTGAAGTTAAATACAGATTCTTTTAATAAAAGAGGAAGTGGATGAAGATTTTGCAAGACTTAGGTTGCCTTTTTTTTTCTTTTTCTTTTAAAGTTATACTTAGGATAGGGTTCCCATCTTCCATAGTTAACAGAAATATTATTCCTTGTACCGAAATGGATTGGTTTAGTATTGTTATATATGGCATCAACAACTTCATCACACTAACTTACGAGTGTTAAAACATTAGATATAAAATGAAAAATAATTATTATAAATTTAAACTTACTATTAATGAAAAACATTTTCTTTATTGTTGTCGCAAACAAATCATATAAATAACTAAATATTAGCAATTAAAATTAGTTTATTACTAACTCATATATTAAAACCTACCATTTTTAGTTAATTTGATTATGTTCATTTTTTCTTTTTCAATGCACTAAGATTTAGGAATTATATCAAGAGATTACGATGAATATGCTCGTGTATGTACTTGGTATGATTCAAAACTCACAACGACCAACGTAGACAAACAGTGATAGGAACTCCATAGTAGATAAAACACATACAGATAGTGACATCGCATTTACTCCATACTAGAACAACCAAGGATTTTACACAAGTTCTGCACTTCCTTGGTATGAAGAGGGAGGAGCCTGGTAAAAAAATAGACTGTTTCCACCATAAAAAGGTGAAAGGAGACTATAATAACAAAATAATTCCGACAAAAGAATGTTTCTTCTCCCTCTTCTCCCAGTATATGAAAATGGGATCCTAACCAATAGTTTTTATTCTCATGTGAATGATATTCTATTTTCACTATGAATTTAAATATTCCCCTTCTATTCTTCGGAAACCTTGAAAAAAAGTATATGATAAAATCAGGTTGTTTATACAATCCATTCGGGCATCTGTTTCAAACTCAAGATCTATGTAGAAAAAAAACCTGCAAGAAAGTATAGGTTAGTTGACGATCACCAACAAGTTTTGCCTTTTCAACAATAAAAAGACTTACAGGCATGTCAATCTGTTCTCCAGGAAGAAGACGCTACTCCTCAAAGTAAAAGCACTGGATTTTATTGAAATAAACAGCAACCTGAAGAGGAACAGGAATAAGCAAGAAACCGAGACAAAGTTTTAAGGCTTGTGATATGATAATGACAAACATTACCAGTAAGTTAATGTGTTCCAATGTAATCAATTTTTTCGCCCTAAAGGTTTTTTTGCTTCCACTTTCTAGCTTATCATCTCATAACAAGCTCATTGTATTTCACCTAATGTTTCTTTGGTCATCCAAATTGTAGAAAAGGATAATCAAACTATGTAAAATAAAAAATAAAAAATTAGATGATAAAGAAAGCCAAGTATTTGTACAAACATATGAAAATAACTGTGTGGTTCGAAAGTGGGCTTTAACCTGTCTCACGGGCCATCTTCAGGATTGGAATTCTATCTTAGCTATTGGATATTTTAGGCTTATCTTACATAAATATTATTTCCTTTTTTGCTTGCAAAAGGAAAATTAAAATAAGAGTTGATTGCAATAATTTTATCTCAAACTTGAAGATACCCTCATCAAGAAATATTTTGATTAAATTATGCTTGTTATGTCTGAGACTCTTCCTGGCTAAGACCATTAGAAAAACAATATTGCCGATTCTTCTATTGTGACACCTAGAAGCCCCAATGACAAACTATAAATATAAAATAATGATACCAAAAACCTTCAAACATGCTTTATAAAAGGTTAGGCATAGACTTATGTGGGTTCGATCGAAAAATTCCAGAAATAAATTTAGACACAGAGTGAGAAAGAGAAAAGGAAGTGTATGTCATGGAATCTATGACATGCACAAGAGAATAAATGAGTAGCAGAGCTCAGTAGACAATTTTCTCAATCCAAACTAGAAATGTAGTAACAAAGATATGACAAAGAATAAATTATTTGAACAATAATATTGAAAGGAAGACTACTAAATCATGTACATAATTCAAGCCTAAACAGCACAAGTCAAACCTAAGCTAGCAAGAAATGGTTAAAAAGCCTAATGACTCACACAACCAAATAACGTTTGAGAGGTTGACAAAGATCTAAACAAACACCAATAACTTAACTTTAGAAATAATAAATTTCAAAGATCCAAATTTCATAATGGAGCATTAGTAATAATCAGTACCTTCATTGGGGTGACGTTATAAGTAGAGACACCAGTTATGTTTTGAACTTCGATTTCCAGCAGCATAAAAAGCAAGAGCACTTTCTCCAGGCTTGACTCTCACCTAGCAGAAAAATAAAAAAATAAGAAAATAATTTAAAAGAAACACTCTACAGTGCCCCAAAACAACAAAGAAGTTAAGAACCTCTCTTTGAGTTGGAACAAATTTCCAGGGCATTCCATCCGCCATATCAGCATTGAATTGCACTTCTATCTCCATAAAAGGATAAGAGAAAATTTCTCAAACAAAGGCATAGAAGTACAAGAAAGATCATATCGTGATGCAAGCCTAACAACTTCATAATAGCATCTTTAAAAATGCATGAATTGAATTGAACAAACTGGCTGATGTGAAATGATGAATGATACTAAAATTTACCACCTCACTCCTATTTGTTACCCTCTTGTAAAAAATTCGCATCTATATATAAATAAAGAGTATAATCGGAAGAGAGTGATACCCTACAATCTGTCTTATGACACCTTTTATGGTTTTACCTCATAAAACATCCCATTCCCCTCTTAATTTGTTTCAGAAATAACATACTAAGACCATTATTGGTTTAAGTTGTTTCCCCATCATACTCAAATGTTTCTTGCAACAAACAAGTTTCAACATTTTCCCATCATTTTTCTAATAAGAAGAATGGTAACCAGTTTCTCATTGAGGGAATGACTTCATGCTCTAAAACACTTTAAAAACAATAATAATAATAATAATAATAATAATAAATAATCATGATTACAACTAACCAAAGAAACATATACATATCTAAGCAGAAAGTGTGAAAAAGTAGAACTGAGAATGTTACAAGCAGAAACAAACCGCAGAACCAGGTTTAACACATAAAACAGTATAAAATCTTGACCATGACATTATGTTAGGCACCTATAGCAATTGAATTCAAATTTCAGTTTGGTTATAACAAGTTACAATAAAATCAAAACAAATCAAAAATGATAAAAGGAAGCCTATTTATATTCATTATAATCAAACACAAGAATGGCTTTCTTTAACAAAAAAGTTTTCCAATGAAAATTTTTTAAAACAAATAAATTAGATATAACAAATGCCAATAACTTTTCCACACCATATATGTATAGCAGACTAAAGGCAAACAACAGTCTACCAGTTCCAAATTCAAATGAGCAAAGTAATGTTTCACATAAAAGAAACATATGATATGGTACCCACTATCAAACTAATCAAAAGCATCAACTAATTTACTAAAAAAGGACCAAATTTTGAGCATGAACGAGTCGAATAAAAGTAACCCATATCAGAACTAAGAACATAAAGCTTGAAATAAAATGATGAAATTAATAAAGAGAGCTTTATACCTTGGAAAGGGTATTAGCCAAAACTGAGGATGGAATCCCAAGTTAGTAATTGTAGTGTCTTCTCCTCGGTTTCAGCCTTGGGGCTTCTGGGAAAGTTGGAAGCTTGAAAGCGTGGGTAGCTGAAAGAAAGGAGCCGCTTTAGCCTTCACAGGAAGCGAGACGAGAGCAAAGGGAAAAATAAAACTAAACAATAGGGTTTGTCAAAGGGTTGGTCAGGATAGAAGCATGGAAAAGAGAGAAATGGTTGGAAGGAAATGGGAAGAAGAATGAAAAAAAAGAAGATGCTTCAGACGTAACAATGAAAAAGAGGGAGAAGGTTGGAAGGAAATGGGAAGAATGAAAAAAAGAAGAAGTTGCTTCAGACGTGAGAATGAAAAAGAAGGAGAAGGGTAAAGTTGAAACTCACACACCCTGAATGGGTATTCCGTGGATAGAGTGCCGAATGGTAAATGACAGTCTTTCCTTGAATAAGGTTGTATGGAATAGGGCTGTAATAGCTCATTACAGCCAACCAAATAATGGAATAGGGCTATAATAGCTCATTACAGCCAACCAAATAACGGAATAGGGCTATAATAGCTCACTACAGCCAACCAAATAATGGAATAGAGATGAGCCACTGAATTCACCTGTAATGGTTTAGCATTTCAGCCAACCAAACATGCTGATAAATTTTATTCAATGCTTGAATTCTATTCAAATTTTATGCAAACTTCGAGCGGAATACCTGAAATGGATGGTTGCTTGTCTTTCAATTATTCAAATTTTATTTTTATTTTTATGTTAATATTTTTTTGTCAATTTAACATTAGATATACAAACACATGTATAAACTATTAAATATATTTTCTGTCGAAACAATAAATATAAATATGGATATGAAACATTTAAATTAAAAGGTGTGGTTTTCCTACTCTTATTAGTATAAAATAATTCTAATTTTACTTCTGTTAAAAAAAAAGAACACACCATAACATGAGGCAAAATAATTTCTATTGGTTGTTTTTTTTAATTAATAAAGGCCAGTTTTAAAATTAATTAGGGAAATAGGTAAATTTTAGGAGATAAAAACAGGAAGCGCATCCAATTGGGCATGATTTTTGTACAGATAGAAGATGGGTGCATTTTTCATTTCTCTCTCCATAATCAGAGTGTTTAAATTATTTAGGGTTAAGGTTTTTATTTTATTAGGGTTGGAGTCAGGTTAAGATTTATGGTATTTTGAAAGTGTTTAAGGTTTTCGAGTGAAACAACGAAAATTATTAGGTAGTTTTGAGGGGTCGAGATGTGATAACGCGCTTCAGCACACATACATTTCATATGTCATGGCAGGATAGGACTATGACCTTAGAAACCCATCGTGGGGAAATCTGATTTCGGAGTAAATAATACTTGATACGATCAGGGGTCGAAGTCAACGTGAAGGTCCCAGTCAATGACCGTGATGCGGTTATGAGTTTGAGTATAATCGAGGGGCCAAGTAACGGTCGTTACGCGGTTAGGAGTTCAAGCTTTTTGGATACCCACAAGCAATGCCCTATATATACCATACATAAGATTGAGGCCATAATCATACGAAAAAACGTTGGGAACTTCTAGTGTAATCAACGTAATTTTTTTCTCTATTTTCAAGCAGCTGGTATCTTTAACCTTTCATTCTTGTCCAAAGGCTGACACCGAGGTGGACACAAAAGGGCTCTCAAGAGGAGAGCGGATGTTTCAACACAGTAAAGGTCAAACTCGGGTCGGCGCAGTAACGGTTATAGTTATTAATGGGTTGTGTAATAATGAAAATCGTCATCGCTTGGAATAGAGTCTCACCTTTACTACACTGTAATAGCCACTTCCCACCTGAAAGTCCTCTTGCATTTACGACGGTGTTGACCTTCAAATAAGAAGGAAGATGAAAGGTATCGGTTGCTTGAAAATAGAGAAAAAAATTACACTAATTATAATTGTAAGCCTTGGAGTTTTTTCGTATGAATATGCCCTCAAACTTCTGTATGGTATTTATAGGGCATCATTTTTAGGTATTCGAGAAAATTGAGCTCGTGGTCATGTAACGACCATCAACTAGCTCCCCTGTTATACCTCGATCCGCTACCGTATAATAGTCGTCTATTGAAACCTCTACGTTGACTTCCACCTTTGACCATAGAAAGCAAAATCACCCCATAAATCGACTTTCTGAGGATAGGATTCAGAGACAATGATCCCTTCTCGGCATGATATATGAAATGTGTGCGGCTTGGAGCGATATCGCATCATTGCTGACTCAAGAATACCTCTAATGTAAATCAAATATTTTTAGTGATCAGAATTTTTAATACCGAGAACTAGTTTATAGTAGATAAATAAAAAGGATTGGAGAAAAATTATACGAGTGAGGGATGATGAAGCTTGGTATGTGAGAGCCATTTTATAGTCGTATGGAAGGGTCTATTTGCAAAGGAAAACCTTCAAAGCGTGCTGGAACATATTCTAAACATGTCGAATAAATGTTTAAAGCGTCCGAATTATTCGAAGCATTAGGCTTTTCTACCCCTTGAATAGTAACTTTATTAGAGAAAGCTCGCCTAGCTAGGGGGCTTTCTTACTAACATGGCCACAGGAAAGCCCTCCAACTGGGTGAGCTTTCTTTAACAAAGTTACTATTCAAGGGACAGAAAGTACCTTTTCAAATGGCTGTTATGCACTTTATGCAGCGCAGAATCTCGATAAAATTATATGAGTTAAGGATTGCATCCTACGATCCCACACCTCGATGTGCTCTCCATGCCGCACCGTCCAGTCATTATTGTCATTCCTTAACATGTCCACCTTGTGCAGCTCTTTCAGATCTCACGGTGGTAGTGGAATTCGTTGCCTCCACCTGAATTGCCACAACACCTGGTCCGATTAATGCATTTTTACCGTTGTGTACACTACCAACAACACCTTGGCGTCCTACGTCTATTGATTTTCCAACACTTCTAGCGGGATGCAAGATATGACATCGGTGTCGGCGTACGACATCTATTCAAACTGAAAAGCAAATTTGTAAATATCATTATGTATGAATTTTTTTAATGAATCATTACATAATCAAATAAGTTCAAAAGAATAAGTAACTAACATCGGCTTCAAGCGTTGATCTAACAACAGCCTAATCTCTTCTAACTCTTTAGACAGTCCCATGTAGCTTGGTTTATGGTTCCACCTATACAAGTGATATGTTAGTCAAAACGTATAATAAGAAATTACTGTATAGACTACGTATTTGTTAATAAATGATGTTTACCTCGTCACCAACGGAATCATATATGGGACGATCACCTTGGGACATAGAAATGGTAGTCGCCACTAGGCCTACGACTATAGTAAGAGCAAACAACCACTAATCGATGTCGTACTCGGTAGTGTGGCCCGACACATCTCCCAGTATAACATGGATAATACTGCAGATCCCCAACTTAGTTTCCCACACTCATTGAAGTCCACTAGATGTAGTAGCCACCTTATGTGCACCAAAATTTGAGATTTATTGAGCATTAAAATGCCCCCGATTAACCTCATGATGTATGCTCGAGCATATTGTGCTATGACCTCCTCCGTTCAATCTTCAAGGTCTTTAGGGAGTTCGTTGAAATTATTCTTCAACCAATTTATAGATATTTAACCACCTTCGAACTTGTCCGAGACCTTCCCCAACAGTGATTGGTAGAAACCCACTTTGCCCGGAACGGTCGCTGATCCCGTGATGACTGGCCCATCCATTGGTAGACCGAGTTGTAGTGTTATATCTTCGAGTGTGATTGTATACTAGTCGCATGGAAGGTGAAAATTATTTATTTCAGGCCTCCATCTTTCCACCAGCGCGTTGATTAGTGCCAAATCGAGTTTGCAATCCTCTGACATATGAGACGCATGTAAGAATCTAGTCGCTTGCAAGTGGCTACGAATTTCAAGGATCGCAAATTTTCCAATATTATGAATGAAGCCCTCCAAAACATAATCATCCGCCTATTTACACAATAGAACAATTTCAAATTAAAAAAATAAATTTAACATTAATGAAATTTAAATTTTTGGCTTATCATTGCTAATTGGGAGGCGAAAATATGCTTGTCGTCGAAGCGGATTAGAGAGGTGGTCATTGTAAGAAAGCGATTTGAATGAATAAAAATGAGATAATTAAAAAATAATATTTTAAAATTAAAATATCGAAAAATTTAAAACAAAGAGAGTTTGAGAGAGTTGAGAGATGGATGTGAATGAAAAAAAATGAAATTTGAGGGTATTTATAGGGTAAAAAATTTTAACCGTTGGTATATATTTTTTACCATTGGCGCAGCAGTATTCAAAAAACCATTGCTAGAAAGTGCGTCCAGTTAGACGAATTTTCTTGACACCAGTACAAAAAGCTCGACCAATTGACTACGTTTTTCATTTAAATAAGCGTATTTTTTAATTAATTTTAAAATTAGCCTAACACCTTATTAATAAAAAAAAGGCCTACAACATGAACCATCTATAATTTGAGAAAAATATAAATTTATTCCATTTGACAAATTGTGTAGCTATGTATAGTGGAAAAGTTAGGGGTTGGTAATAGCCTGAAAATTTTAAATTTTAACATTTTATAATTTTTAAAATTTTAAAATAACATACAATAAAATTATATTTCATCTTTTAAAAATAATAAAAATTTAATTTAATCTATATATATATATATAAACACTGTTGAGTTATAAACTTAGCAAGTAAACACTTTCTAAATTATCTTTGCATAATGATTGAAGTTGTGAATAAGAAACAAAAAAATATTTGTATTTATCAAAGGATATTGCAATTTTAATACTGGTATCTATTTATATAATATATATCACAATTACTTTGGTAAAATTTTTAGTTTTATTTCTCTTTTCTGATTAAAAGCAACCAATTCCTCTACAGTAATTAAATGACAAATTATATAAATAAATTTCATAATTAAGTTTATCTTAAGACTAAAAAATGTTGAAAGTAGTGAACTTACAAAAACAAAAAATTTATGATGATAATATAGTAAATTTATTTTTAGATAATTTTATATTTTGTCAATCAAACACTTATATCTTATATTCTAATTAAATAAACTAAACAAAATAACCTCTTATCTTATAAAATTATAAATTATGAAATTAATTTAAAATTCGACCATCCAAAAGCGGTTTAATGCTAAGAGGTTAGCCTCCGCAAAAAGCCCAAAGTTAGAACTCAACCCAAGACAATCGAACTTTTCTCAGACTTGAATTAAAACACCAAAATTCACCTTAGAAATTGAAGAAGAATATTCGTATGTGGTTCGATAATCGATCCCTGGTGCCACTATAAAAGCGCATCTTTATGCGTCATCAATAAGCCAAGCCGTGATCTCTTTCATTGTGACAAAGGCCCTTCTTGTTTTTCTTTCCAAGAACCAGATACCCAAACCCTAAATTGCTTGCCTTTTCACAATCTATGCACAACCAAAGCAAAGTTCCCATTTTTTCCAGATCTGACTAAACTGAACCAATCCTTTAGATCGGCTTAAACCTTTAAAAAGTAAATAAAGACCCAGTTTTTAATATTTTTTCACTAATTATATCTATTTTGAAGTTGGATTAAGTTGAGTTAAAAAAATTTTGTTTGTGATTTTACGTGATCACGTTGGATTCTGCGGGATTTAAGCTAATTAGATCTGTTTTTGGGTATTTTTAATTTATATATGTTGTTTTAGCAGTTTAATTTTTTTATCGTTTTGGGAGCGTTTTTTCTTTTTCCTCAATGGCAGTGCCATCGGGAAATGCAGTTTTATCAGATAAAAAGCAGTTTCCTGCTCCTTCAGCTGCAGTAGCTGGCGGCGCAGGTGGTGATGCTGGAGCCGTTGGCGGTGCAACAGCAGCAGGAGGAGGAGGAGGAGGAGGTGCAGAGTTCAACCAGCAGCATTATCGGAATTGGTTTCCCGATGAGCGTGATGGCTTTATATATTGGTTGCGGGGTGAATTCGCAGCAGCCAATGCTATGATTGACTCCCTTTGTCATCATTTGCGTGAGGTCGGGGAAGTTGGGGAGTATGAAGCCGTCATAGCTTGCATTCAGCAAAGGAGATGTCACTGGAACCCTGTGCTTCATATGCAGCAGTACTTTTCGATTGCTGAGGTTTCCTATGCGCTTCAACAGGTGGCCTGGAGATGGAGGCAAAGGCATTGTGATCACGGGAAAGTTGGGGGAAAGGATTTTAAAAGGTCTGGCTTTGGCTTTAAGGGGCATAGGGTAGAGGTGGCCAAAGAAATACGGAATTCTGTGGTGGATACTAATGGGAATTCTACTATTACCGCTGTTTCAGAGAGAAATGAGAGAGGGAGTGAGAAATATGAGGAACTTAAGTTAGGTGGTGAGTTAGGGAAGGTGGAAGATAGAGGCTCAGTTGTCACAGAGGGTAAGATGGTTACATACTGTTTCATGTTTATTGCTTTCATTTCTTGTATTTACATTGTGGTGAACATTTGAATTAGGATAGTCAATAATACATTCTATGATGTAGCTTGCTATGTTTGATTATTTGTTCTGATGGGATGATTGAAGCTTGTTTGCCTAAAGGATTTTAAGTGTTGATATCGGTTGACTTTTACTTGCATTCTTGTGAAGAACGATACCTTCTGTTTCAGGTTGTTATGTTTGGTAATCTTTTCTGATGGGATGATTAAAATTTGTATCTAAAGGCTTTTCGGTGGTGACATTGGTGACTTTCACTTGCATTGCTGTGAATGTTGAATTTGTTAGTGAATGATACCATATGTTTTGCAGCTTTTCATGGTTGATTATTTGTTGAATTGCCTTGTGTTATTTGATAAAACTAAATTTGCCTTGTAATCTAGTTGAATCTTTTACACACTAAAAGGTAACGACGCTTATATTATAATTGGGTTTATGATTGAGTTGGTTTATATTAACACATGTAATTGGATCTTTTTCTTTTACCAAATGAAAAGCTAGTTAAAGAAGTTATATTCCTTTTATAACAAGTTTTTTGGGTCTGTTTATGCATTCAATTGTGTCTATTGGGCGTTGACATAACCTAGCAATCTATGATTGCAGTCTATGCTGTTTACTTTCTTTAGTTGATATTTGATTTGACTCGCTTTCTTCATTGCTCAGTCTGAATTACGAATGCTGTGTCAGACCTATATTCTGCATCCGAATCTGTCGTTTTAGCATCTGTTCTATGCTCTACAATGCCAATTGCATGTAACGGAGCTTTTAGCATCTTAGGAGGTGCTGAAAGTGGAAGCTACGCATTTAATATTCCCTAGATTTATTTTTCTTAGACTTGAAACTTTTCCAAATTGTTTACTTATGTATTGTAGAAATATCGTCTCTTTCCTGTTTAGCTAGGAACAGCTGGAATAGATTGGGTAGGGTATTTAGTGGTTGCCCCTTGATTCAAATCTTGTGATAAATATTGAACTCAGTTCGATCTCTTCAAATAATTCTTTAGATTTTAACATTTAATTTCTCCATTTTTTTTTATGTTTATATGTATTTATTTTATGATCTTTCAGAACATGATTCACATCCTGCACAAAATCAGAATGAAAACCAGACTCTGGCATTGTATCCAAAAACTTTTGTTGGTAATGAGATGTTTGACGGAAACATGGTAATGCTTTATAACTTTTATGATGATATTTTGAAATTTTGTATGAACTGATAGATTCTTGCTTCTTTTCCTCCCTATTCTTTGTACTTCTTATGAGCGAAATTTTATTTTAAGGTCAATGTGGTGGATGGGCTAAAATTGTATGAGAAACTGTTTGATGAGAAGGATGTTTCTGACCTTGTGTCCTTGGTAAATGATTTAAGGGCTGCTGGGAAAAGAGGACATTTTCAAGGCAAGTTCTCTTAAAAGTTCTTTTTTTGGGGGTATTTTAGCACCTAGAGTTTCACTGCTTTCTTTGTTTTCAGCTGAATCCAATCACAATTGATAGGCTTTCAGCTTCGTTGTTTATAGTTTTATCTATCATGCATCTATTCTGGGGCAAGCTGGTAATTAGTAGGGCTGAGTAGGAAAAACTGAAAACTGACCTGAACCGAGGGGTTTGGGCGGTTTGTGAAATGCAAGTTAAAAAACTGCTATATCCAAAACTGAACTGAACTGAACTGAACTGAACTGAATTTTATTTTTATTTAATTTATAATTAATTTTAATTTTTTATGAAATAAAACAAATATTTTATATTTAAAATAGTGAAAAAAGTTAAAAGTTCTATATAAAAATATTCTTCAAAAAATATCTTATAGAAGTTATGATTATTTTTTATTTACTTGGAAAATTGTTTTTAGAAATATTTATGAACAAGACTTTAAAACTTCACAAAAATAATATTCAAAAACCATAAAACAAAGTTCATTTTATCAAAATAAGTCTAAAAATTCAAAACCAAAAATTAATATGGAAAAACTGTGAACTGAACCGAATGAAATTATGATGGATGGTTCGAAAAATCTAAAAAACCCGACCAAACCAAATCGATATCACCCCTAGTAATAAGGAAATCATCTACTATGTCAATTTCTGTACTGTGTTAGAGGAACGGATAATCTGCTGATCAGTCTTGGAATAATGTTGTTTTAGTATGGTAGTGCAATTTCTTGGATGCTGTATATTTGTAATAATAATATCCTTGCATTCAAATATCACTAATAGCTGAATTGTAATGTGAAAATTTATGAGAAGCAGTTCAGACATATGTAGCTTCAAAAAAACCGATGAAGGGACATGGCAGAGAGATGATTCAATTGGGCCTTCCAATTGCTGATGCCCCTCTGGATGATGAAACTGCTGCCAGGACTTCCAAAGGCATGTTCTGTGCCTTCTCCTTGATTCTTTCCCCCACCCACCCACCCAAATACATAAATGCACATATGTTTTTAAAATTTCAAGTTAAATGATTTTGATTCCTTTCTATGTTGATTGAGCTTTAGTAGATCGGAAAATAGAAGTCATTCCTTCCTTGTTGCAAGATGCTATTGAACGTTTGGTCGACTTGCAAGTTATTAATGCAAAGCCAGACTCTTGCATCATTGATGTCTATAATGAGGTAGGTAAAAGATGGTGCTGCTGGTTGTTTCCTATACCATGAGTCTAGCTTTAAGCCTAATGTTACTGTGGTCTTTTTCTTCTAGGGGGATCATTCACCGCCTCGAATGTGGCCACCTTGGTTTGGAAACCCTACTTTCGTCTTGTTCTTGACTGAGTGTGACATTACTTTTGGAAGGGTTATTGGGGTTGATCATCCGGGTGATTTCAAAGGCTCTCTAAAGCTTTCTCTTTCACCTGGGTAAATGTTTTACTGTTTTCTGTGCTCAGAAAATGGTCATTGTTTAGAATTGAATGATATCTATTGTGTCCGGATAACTAATTTTGATCAATTTAGCTATTTAGTCCTAAAACATCTGGTAATAATGCTTCTAATGAATGGAGTCCTCACTTATGTTTCTTTGACTCCATTTTTTTTAAGTATCTGTGGTGCCACATTTTCAGACATGAGTATTTGGAATATGATTCTTCAAAGGGGAAACTTTAAAAAATTGAACATATCCATGTCACACGTATACTTATATCCAACACTTGCACTAGAATCCAAGTAACAGATGTCCCTACATTAGAATAGTGGTGGCTAATATAAGTTATTCTTCTCTAGGACTGCTTCATTTAGTTCAATTGGATTGTCTTCTTTTGTTTCATATTTCCTGATTGTGAATTTCATAGCTTTGATGCAGATCTCTCCTCGTAATGGAAGGAAAATCGGCTGATTTTGCCAAACATGCACTACCCTCTGTCCGAAAGCACCGCATGCTTGTTACATTTACCAAGTATCAACCAAAGAAATCTGTGGCTGACAACCAGAGGCCTCCTTCACCTTCGGTTTCTCAGTCTTCACAATGGGGTCCACCATCTAGTCGATCACCCAACCATTTTCGCCATTCTGCTGGCCCCAAGCATTTTGCAGCAATACCAACAGCCAGTGTACTGCAAGCTGCAGCAATTCGGCCACAAATTCCACCCGCAAATGTTGTTCAACCATTATTTGTGCCTGCACCTGCTATTCCATTTCCTGCTCCAGTTCCCATCCCGCCTGGTTCGACCGGGTGGTCAGCCGCTGCTGGTCAAAGGCATTTTCCACCTCATCTACCCATTCCTGGCACTGGAGTTTTCTTGCCTCCACCAGGCTCAAATTCATCGTCTCAACAATTGTCAACTATTGCAACCGAACTCAACGTTCCCATGGAGACAATATCCTCTTTAGAAAACAGTAATGGTTCAGGGAAACTCACTCACCATACAACTTCACCTAGAGGGAAGTGTGATGGACCATCACCAAAACAAGGCTGCAATGGAAGTGTAGATGAAACCGGTAATGGAAGAGCTATGATGAAGGAAGAACAGCAATGTGCTTGACAAGCGAACCTGCTAATGCAGTTTAGAGAGAGAGAAAGAGAAAGAGGTAGGCTGCAAACAGAAATGAGTTTCAAGCAAATGTAAAGATCGGGTGGCATTCGAAACTTTTTTTGACATTTCATACTGGTGGGGGAAGGGAAGAACTTCTCAGTTCTCTCTATAATCTTTCATTTGTGTTTTTGGTTATCATATGCACTCTTAAAGTATGTGGAAAACTCCATTTTTGATTTAAGCTTTGGCTCTTATATCTGATTTACAAGTTTTCTTACGCAGAAATGGTTGAGTTGCTTTACGGTACTGAAAAGATATAGGTGACTCACTAGAGTGTCGAAAACAAGTTATTTCAGCTTATGCTACTTGGACTCTGGTCCAAGTGTTAGAAATGAGTATGTGCTTGATAATATTGCTATATTCAATTTTTTAAACTTTTCATTTTGGATAAATTTGTGTATATATATTTAGAGAATCACGTTTTTATACCTACCCGAGACATGGGTATTCTCTAAAAATATGCCTTAGACACGTATTTTAACAAAATGAAGAATCTGGGCAAAGTATAAGTTTGAGTTTGTGCTGTTACGAATATAACAAAATTGAGTATAAATGTATGAATATTTCTTTAAAAAGAAGAAGAAGAAAAACAGATTATATATATATTGGTACATTTGCATACATAACTAAGGTCAGGAGAAGTTAATTAAGGTCGTTTGGTTTCCCTTTTGAGCTACCTATTGTATGTAGTGAGTTGTTGGAAGGAGATATGTATGTAGTAAGTTGCTGGAAGGAGATAGAGTGAAGGATATGTTGAATGTCTTCAAATAGTGATTGGGGTTTCCATTCTGCAACTGTGTATCCTAATAAAAGATTAAGGGTAAATTATATTAACAGTTACTCAACTTTGGGGTAGTTGATAAAACAATCATTTAAGTTTCAATTCAGTCATTTAAACTTTTGAAAAATAACAAAGCAATCATTTTAACCATTTTCCGTTACTTTTGTAACGAAAAAGTGACATGACATTTAATGGTGGACTAGCTGTTATTTAAACAGACCCATTTAAGAAGTCTGGGTAGTAGAAGAACAAGAGAGAAAGAAGAATAAGAGAAGAAATGGAGAAAAGAAGAAGATGAGAAGAAAAAGAGAAAATGGAAGGAGCTTCGTACTAGCGATTCCCAGGGTCAAAATCCAGGAACTCAAAGACGACTATGCTTCCATGACACCGACACCTCCATGGCCAATGCCTTCCGCCGCATCATGATCGCCGAGGTTCTCACCATAGCCATCTTGATGCAGCTGCTAAAACCATTAAACCTGGAGCTGTTTTTGTAAGAGAAAGCCATAAGTGCTTTGCATTTGAATCCTTTGTGAGTAAAACAATGTTGGAAGCCTTCAACTCCTTTGAATTTGGGGTCGCAAAAGATTCTGACTCGAAAAGACTTGACCCCAAACAACATTTCAACATATTCAAGACCCTAAAATCTACATACCCTAAATCATTTTTAGCGCAAAAACCCAAGCTCTTCTTTAGTTAGATTCACTAGAACCAAGTATCTCAACCTTGTCCATGCTAAAATGGAGTGTTCCTTTTTCAGGAACTTGAACCAAAGGAAGCTAGTTACCTCCGGTGAGTTCCCCGATACAAATTTTTCATAGCTTTTGCAAAGATGTTTAAGTGATTTTGGCTCTTGCATTGCTTGGGATTTTCAATGCATGTTTCAATCTTTCAGGCAAAAAAAGACTGTAGCTTCTTGGAGATTTACATGGAAAATGCGATTGAAGAACCACTTCTATCTGACGAAATCAATAATGGCAATGTTGACGTCAGGGTCAATTTCATAGTGGTTCCAGGGTTTAAGATTGGTGCAATTGTGAGACAAAGTCAAGTTTTTTTGTCTCCAATTATTACTCCTTTGGTCAGTTAATGGGCGATGAACTTGTCGTTGAGGAAAGAAGAGTTAACTTTGATTTTCATGAGGTTGATGGCTATGGTGGGAACCTTGGCGATCATGATGCGGCGGAGGGCATTGGCTTTGGGAATCGCTAGTACGAAGCTCCTCATTTTTCTCTTCTTCTCCTCCATTTCTTCTTTTTACCCAAACCAATCATCTTTTATTTTCTTTTTGACCCTTTGACTACTCGTCCAACGTGGTAAGTTAACTAGCCACGTCAACTATTCTGTTAAGCCTGTGATGGAGAATGTTAATGAGTGACTGATTTGTCACTTTTCAATAACGTTAGTGATTGATTTATTATTTTTCAAAAGTTGAGTGACTAAATTGAAACCCGAGTGACTGTTTTGTTAGTTACCCCAAAGTTAAGTGACTGTTGGTGTAATTTACCCAAAGATTAGCTCACCTTTTCTCCCTGTTATGAAACATGCAAGAAGAGACATTATAAAAATTAAGCATAAGGAGAATAAAGTGTAAGGAGAGAATTCTCACTTGAAGCTTGTTGGCAAATTTGTAACTTTTGATAGAGAGTAGATGGGAGCCATCAGGGCTCTGAGCGATAGCGACTCCAATGAGATAAGTGTTATTTTCTTATCATGATGAGGTAGAGAGACCAAGGGGCAAATAAGGACTTGAGTTGTTGTATTAAGAGATAAAAGAATTCATGTTTGTGCTGTGTGGAGGGGATTAGGAGTGAAGGATCAAAGAATAGAATGAGAGTAACCATTGATTCTAATAATGACTGCAATAGGGTTAGGGTCAATGTTTTTGAAGATGAGCTCATTTCTAGATTTCCAAATGATCTAGAAAGTGCATGCGACCAGATTGTAGAATCTCTTAGACTCTTGGGAGGAGATATCATTGTTTTCGAGCCATTGGATGATCAAATTGGAAAGATAACCAATATTTAAAAAATCTGACCATAGGGAAAGGGGTGAACCAAACCAAATGGTTTTAGTGAAATGAAAGTTGAGAAAGAGTTGATCAGTAGTTTTCCTATGGTTGGCACAAAAGGGACAAGCATAATCATCAGAAGACAAGTGTATGGAGAGGATGACTTGCAATAGCATGTTTTTCAGTGCTGTCGGGCCACAATTTCGACGAGTGAGTCTATTAATAATATTTAGCAGTTTACTTTATTTTATTTTATTGATTTTTAATTTGATAATTTTTTTTAAATGGATAATTAGTTAAGTACAAGTGGTACAATCCAAAAATCAAGTGGTTTTGGGAAATGAAGTATTTAGGTCTTGTTTTCATACGAGCTCATAAATATTATTTTTGAATATTTATGGAGCTATTATTTTAGTGGATTGAAGTTTGGTCTGAAAATTTTGATGATTTGATAGTTAATTAAGGAAAAAAGATTAAATTGTAAAAGTGATAAAAGTTAATCGCTACGAAATTTTAATTAGTTAAAGGACCAATTGAGCATTTTGGCCCACCTTAAATTAATCGACGGCAGTGGATGAAAGTTGTAAGTTACCAAATTTGTTAGTTTCATTAATTAATGTTTAATTATATTAATATTAATTTATTAATGTTAATACAAATATATATTAAATTAAAATAAAACAAATTTTTTTTTCATCTTTCTCTTCTAAAAGACCCAATGTAAGAAGGGAGAAAACCCTTGGTCACATTCAAACTTAAATTCCTCAATTGGTAAGTGATTTCAAGCCTATTTCTTGTAATTTTTATATTTTTGAGATAGTTGCAATTAGGTTCAACTAACCTATATTTCCGTTTTCAAATCTGTTAAAGATTTATAAAGATGCCATTGATGTATTTATGAAGATTTTGTGGTTATTTGGTTAGTTTTGAAGTTTAGATATGTTAATGGACTAGTTTGTAAAGTAAAAATTATTAATTTTGAACTTAGGGACTAAAATGTAATAAATTCAAAATATGCACGAAATTTATGAAATTATGAGTTCTATTGGAGCGTCGAAGGATAGAATTGAGATTGATTTCGAAATTGAAGCTCAAATGTGAAAGTTATAGTATTTTTGGTTTTAGGGGCTAAATTGAAATAAATACAAAAGTTGAGGAATTATTGTATAGATGAAATTGAGCTAAGGCATGAATGTAATATGCTGTTAAATAATGATCTAGATAGTTAATTGAATTAAATTATGATTTAGATCAAGAATTAAAACAACCAGAGGATGTATGAGGAAAATGGAAACTTGCAGACTAGTCCCTATTAGCCAAATCGATATGGTTCTGTTAGATAAATTCATATGATATAAATGATTTCAAGTTAATGTCAAGTTATGTTTAAATACTTATATATGTTCTATTGAAAGTTTGGATGGTTAATGAATTAGTATACAAGTTGGAATTAGACTTAATGGTAATGAAATCGTATTGAATTGAAGTGTTGAGATAATTTCAATGAACTTAGTAAAAGTCTCGTACATGAGTTTATAGGTTGATTTTTGATGATATTGAGCTCCAGCATTTGTTGTGGACTGGAAGATACATGTGACACAGGTTTAGCTCGAATGAGTAACTTGATGTCGTTTTATAGGGTTAGCCCAGACCGGTAACCTTACATGTATATACAGCCCTGGCCAGGCAATTTACTGTGTCATAAAGGTTTAGCCTCGACAAGTAACCTGAAACTGATGTATATGATTAGCTTGGATGAGCATCAAACGTTATTTGCACCTGTGTATTGAGTTCTTTTATAAGGTTTTATCTAGTAAAACAAAATATGAGAAATATGGAATTGTGAAGTTAATGTGGGAAAAAAGATGAATATAGAATACTTGTATATGCTATATATTGATTTGGATTTGGTATATTGTTATTTGAGATTATAAGTATGACCATAAACCAAAATCTCACCTATTTGACATTGTTTTGCTATGCCATGATAGATAAATTATTTTGAACAACGAATTGTATATATACTAAATGAATAAGGTAAGTTGTTTAAATTGTATGAGCTTACTAATTATTTTATATACTTACTCGTGTTACTACTTTTCCGTAGATTTTGGACATCCAGAATGTGTCGATTTGATTAACGAGAAGCATACACCTTTAGTCTCTTGATTTGGTAGACTTTTGATATTTTGAGTGTAACGCCCCAAAAATCCCGAAATCCCAAATTTTCTTTTTTTTCTTCGGTTCTGATAAAAAAGTGTGCTTAATATTCCCGGTTAAGTGTTAATTATGTGATAGTAGGTCTCAGTTAAGGTTTGAGTCGAACCTAGGGGTAAAGGAAATTATGGGTTAATAATTAAAAGAACCTTGATGGCAAGTAGGTGGCTTTTGAATAAATGAAGGAAGAATTAGACACAAGGAAGCCTTGTGGTGGAGTGGCAAGTGGCGTCACATGCAAAGCAAGGCAAGGGGGTATGGGGTTCGAATCCCACCTTGCACAAATGAGGGATTTATTTTTGCTTAAGAGTTGGACAGAGGTGGCGTTGGAATGAACTTTGTAGAGAGTGATAAGAGGAGAAATTTGAGGAGGGGATTAAGGGGTTATCAGGGAGGAAAACTAGGAGATGAGGAGTGAAGAAGAGGTGGAGCCGAATTGGGAATTTGGGCATGGAAATTCAACTATAGAGGCTATAAATAGGTTCCAAATGTAGGGTTGCCAGGCTAATGCTGAATTCTCCTTCACCTTGTTGCCAGAAACCTTTTTTTTTCTTTTTTCTCTCCAAGATCCAAAAGCCGAAAATCCCTTATTCTTCTTTTGTGTTCTTGTGCCGATTTTCCATTCTTCCTTAACTCAAATCTTTTTGATTCACTTTCAGTCTAGCCAATTTCTTATTTTCTTTTCCCTTGGAGCCGAATAACCCTCTTTTTGCCATACAAATCGCAAGGGTCGAATACCCTTGGTGCCGCCACTACTATTTCTAATCGGTCAGTCCTGGTGTAAGTGCTTTGTTCTCCCAGTCAGTTTTGCTAAGTATCAATTACTCTGTTCCTCACTTCTTCTAATCGGTTTTGGTAGGATTAGTATCGAATCCCAGTCTTTTGGATCCCTGCCGATTTGCTCATCAGGTGTGAGACTTTGGTAAGTGTTCTTCACTTAGTAAGGGTTGGCCGAATAGGCTTTTGTAGAAAAGGGTGACATATGTTGGATACAAGTCACCCACTATGTTTTTAACGATAAAGGTTAATGCAGATTTGAAAAGCACTCGTGGTTAGTGATAAAGGGAAAGCTATTAAAGCTTGGTGTTTCAGGTAAGGTTAAGGTGAGATTTCAGTTTTTGGTAAAGTATTCGATAAGTATGTGAGATTAATTCTTGAGTGATATCGATTGTAGGCTTGTGGCTAGAAAGATCGCAGCACACTTTCTTACCAGGTGTGTACATACATTGCACACACACAATAAGTCGGCAAATCCCGAAATACCGAAATACCGAAATACCGAAATACCGAAAATCTGAAAGTTTGGCTACAACAGACTTGCGAGTGCGCGAACACTCGTGAGGGGGAAACCGATATGTTATCTGAGGCCCCATAGGCGATTCCATGGACTTGGGCTGTGAATTGGCCAACCGGGCCAGAATGGGCTTAATGGGCCCGATAGGCTGTTCGGCCATAATAGGCGAAAATTGATAATTGATGCTATGTGATGGAAAATTCGTATGTGAGCATGACTATAAATGTGATTTGGGCCTAATGGGCCATATGAATGTGATTTGGGCCTAATGGGGCATATAAATGTGATTTGGACCTAATGGGCCATATAAATATAATTAGGCCTAGTGGGCCATATACAGGTATGTGGATTTGTCTGGGCTTTGTATAGGGTTTTGGGCCTTGTATATGATGACTACATAAAACTTAATTAATTAAATGAGACCGTGGGCAAGTCATAGGGTTAATGTGTGGCAACGGGTATATGCATGTCTAGGATTGGATCTAGGGAGAGCTTGATACTTAAGCGGTCTTAATGACTCACCTCCTCTTCTCTGGAATCCTACCTGGTGCATAGTATTCGTTCATCTTAGCTCACGGGATTTGTTAACGGGCCAAGGTAAGTAAAAACCCGCAATAAAGAAAAAATTACCGAAATGCCCCTAAAGGTAAAAATGACTAAAATACCCCTATGTGTTGAATGTAAGTTTTGTGGATGTTACATGTATATCTACTGCATACATACGATATTCTGCTTAGGTTGCATCTGGGTTGGGAATTATGGAAATGAGGAAGTATTTGAGGATTGCATGGTTGCTTGACAATCGTGGATCCACCGACAGCTTTTAAGCCCAATATATGAATGAAGGTAGTTCCACAACCGGGCTACCATTGTTGTGTATCGGTTGGGTGGGTCAATATTTATATCCCCACATGATGTGTATCAGGGGACGGAGTTGATGTGATGTGTAGCGGTTGGATTATTGGGGTGGGATTGCACTGTATTGCATTGCATGTATGATTTTACGGTGGTTGATGTTTGCTTTATGTTTGTTGAGGGTAGTACACACTGAGTTTGCGAAAACTCACCCCCTCTTTTATTTTTCTCAAGTGATGCTTAGTAGAAGGTTCGATGTTTGGAGGGACTCTAGGTGGCCAGCTAGCAGGACAACTTGGACTTGTTTTCCTTTTAAAAGCATATAAGTTTTTAGTTTTTCAAGTAATTTTCAGACCGGATTGTAATAAGGCCTTCCCTTTTTGTTATTTTTTGGATTAATATTTTTATGCGTTGTAATTACGAGAAGTTAAACATGAGTTTCCTAAATCATAGTATGTTTGTCTATGTTTTTGCATCTAAATTTTAAAATGACAGGTTTTCATAAATCATATGTTTTAAACAAGCTTTTGCTATTAAAAAGAGAGTTTTAAGAAGTTTATCAAGGTCTCATATTTTAAGGAAGGATTTTCAATGAAAACAAGGTTTTTTGCTAAAACACTTCAATGTGACTTGCCAGATACGGCCATAACGTCCGCGCTGGGTTTGGGGTGTTAAATTGAGCTTGGTTATTTGTGGCATGTATTTAGGAGGGTTAATTATTGAAATGTAAAGCTTGTGTTTGTAGTTTGGCGCGGTTGATTTTAGGTGTATATAAATATATAAATATATGCATATGGTAACTTAGTGTATACATGATAATGACAAAGACATGGATGGCGTTAGTTATTTGTTTAGATGATAGCATGAAATGGCAATGGAATTTGGTTATGTTAGGTAAATGTTTACATTTGGTGTAATTGAGTCGTGATATGAAATGGTTAAAGGCATTGGTAATTATGGTATGTTTTGCTTTGTAACAGCCTGATTTTGGGCCTAGTTGGAATAGTAGTTTCGGGACCACAAATCTGACGAGAAAAAATCTATTTTTATTATATTTTTATGGTCTAAAATTTCACGGAATGATTTCGTAAAAATTTCGTTCGAAATTTTCGACGCTTGGGCACTTAATTTAGTCAAAAGGACTAAATTTTAAAAAGTGCAAAACTTGAGTTCTAGAAGCTAGAGGTGTCTAATTGCTATGAAATTTTAAGTTGGAGGTCCTTAAATGGTAATTAGATCATTGGTTAATTTGTTGGACAAAAACAGACATGAAATAGGTGAAATAGAATATTTTTAAGTTATAGGCATTTTGGTCATTTAGTAATTAAAATGAATTAAAAACAAAATAAAAGCCAAAATTTCTTGTCCATCTTCTTACTTGGCTGAATTTTACATGAAAAAACCATGGCTAGGGTTTTCCAAGCTTCCAAGCTCGATTGTTAGTCCGTTCTTGCCCTGTTTTTAATGTTTTTTTATGTTTTTAAAATCCTCGTAACAAGACCTACCTATTTCTACCATTTATTTGAGTTATGATGAAGGTCTAGGGTTTGAACCATGTTAGAAGTTTGTGCATTTTGATGTTTAATGGTAGATTATGCATGTTTATGGTTGGAGAAACAACTTTTGCTAAGTGATTTTCGGTGAAAATCCTTAAAAGGACTAAATTGTAAAAGTTATAAAATATGTAGTAAAAGTGTGTTCTAGTGGAAATTGTGGGTTGTTATACTTATGAAAATGGTTCGGCTAGGTTTAAAGTAGAAAGAAATTGAATAAATTTCATTTTACGAGTCTAGGGGCAAAAATATAATTTTACCATTATCTGATTTTTGGGTCACAATTAATAATGTGACTAATAAATAAGCTAAATGTGACGTTATAAATCAAAGAAAATGAGGTTCAGACCTAGAACGGGGGAAAAACGAGTAATTGACAATTAGGTCCCTCTTTGGCATTTTTGGTGTCGAGGTAAGTTCATGTGTAAATAATGCAATGATATATCATGTTTTAATATTTTATTAATGTATTAGTCTCTATGATTAATTATTATGGCAAGTGTATGAACGATATTATAGTCTATGAGCATGACATTG
Organism: Gossypium longicalyx; assembly: GCA_025698465.1. Taxonomy (NCBI): domain Eukaryota; kingdom Viridiplantae; phylum Streptophyta; class Magnoliopsida; order Malvales; family Malvaceae; genus Gossypium; species Gossypium longicalyx. The sequence continues at coordinate 36,870,521 of CM046999.1, read as the reverse complement.
TGAATGAGTTCGACGAATATATGATATCGAGAAAAATCCCGTTTGAACCTTAGGAATAATTTAGGATACAATGTTACATATCACTAGGAACTATGTGATTATGAGCTCATGAGATTATGTGTATATGTGACTATGTGAATTCGGGTGCTAGTCTTATACGTTCTACCGGTGGCTGGGTAGTGCGGCATGTGTTGCGAGTACCTGTCAACTTGTGTGACCAGCCCGAGTAGTTACGTCCTGACTGTTAGCTTGTGTGAGCAAGCCCGTGATTAGCTCGAGAGCGAGAAATGTGTGATATGTGATATGAGGTAGCAAGTGGCTACGTATGAGGCACTATGTGCAAGCTTTCTGTGTATTTGATAGTATTCCAAGTGTTCAACTGGTAAACCAGTGAATTATGTGACAAGTAAGTCAATGATCAGAAAATATGAGAATGTGCTACGAGTTAGTTCAGGTATGTACTTATAACCCATGAGTAAAAGTCTCGGTATATTATGAATATGTGGTAAGAATGCATACGAGAAAGTTATGCTTGTGAAATATTGATAGTCATGTGACTAATGATCTACAATTATGATTAATGGATGTATGATAAGATTTGAAAATAATCATGTGTTAGGCTTATGAGCCTAATTGAGTTGGGATTTAGTACAATGTATATACTTAAGTTTTGATTCAATAGACATGTGAAAGATTGTTAAGCTATATGTTGAAATTATGATTACTAATAAATAATGTGCGTGTTGTTAAGCAAATTGAAATAACTTGTTAATATTGTGATATGCTATAATGGGGAGATTATGGTTGCTAGCCTAATGACAAGACAATATAATTAGTGTGTGTAAGATGAAAGAGTAAGCATTACGAATGAGTAAGTGTTAATAATGGGATTTAATGCAAATTGTAAAATAGTATCATCATGGATGGATAAAGTAAATAAATGCTAATAGTTATTCTTATTTTCATATGAACTTACTAAACTATATAGCTTACTCCCTTTTCTTTTTTACCTCTCATAGGTTTATTCAGCTAGCTCGGGTTGGAGATCGTTGGAGATTCTATCACACTATCAAACTATCATGTTGGGTAAATGAACGCAAACCTTTGAGTCTATGACATGTATAGGGACTTAGTCATTTTGTGTATGTGTCATTATGATATGGCCAAATGTATTGGCTTGTAATGAATAAGGATTTGATTTTGGTATGTAGCCATATAAATTGGCTTATATTGGCTAATGGGTTGCAAGCATATTAATTACTCATATTCCTATTCCAATGTCATTGTGTGATGTGGTTTATAATGGTATGTTAATGAAAGTTAGTATAAGGGAATCATGAAAGAGTAAAATTAGCATTAAAACAGTTTTAGACAACAGTAGTAGTACAACTTTGAAAAATCACCAAAATTGTGGAAATCGAATTCGAGTTGAATAAAATATGAAATTAAAGCTTATTGAGTCTAGTTTTAAATAGAAGAAACGATGTAAGTAAAATAATTTCATTTTATGAGATATTTGATTTTTTGTGAGACAAGGTCAAAATGATTTCGGGTTCCCCTATTCTGACTATGGAAAATCATTAAAAATTGTATAAAAATAATTTGAGGTTTAAATTTGTATGTTTAATTTCTTCAAGAGAAACAAATAGAAACATCATCCAAATCCCGTACTAAGAGATAATTAATCTTTAGTGAAGCAAGGTCAAAACTGTCAAACAACAGAAGAGAAACGAATTTGAAGAATTAACTGTACTTATTGGCTAAACTATAAATTTTGAAAATTTTATGGTTGGAAGATATTTGAGTCTTGTTTCAGAAAAATCAAGCGGACCCTAATTTAGAGTTCTATAGCTCAAGATATAAATAATTTAGTGACTATGACTCAAGTGGACAGTTTTGTTATGAACGGTAAATAATTGTTTTGATATGTTTAAGCCTTGATTATGGTTGTGTTGGTAGCTTAATTGTACCATGTTAAGTTCCATTGAAAGTGTATATGTGAGTGTGCAAATGAGGGTGGCAAATGACTTGGTAAATAGCCATTTCCTTGGCCACACAGGCAGAGACACGGCCGTGTGTCTCAACCGTGTAAAGGACATGGCCCCGAGACACGGGCTTGTGGCTTGGCCGTGTGACCCCAAATTGTGCATGATGGCATAAACAGAGAATTACACGGGCTAAGGACACGGGCATTTGACTCTCTAAAGTATGAAAATTTTCTAAGTGCAGTAAAAGTTCCAAAAGTTTTCGGTTTAGTCCCGAACCACTCCCAATGTATGTTTTGGGCCATGTGGGCCTGTATAAGGGACGATATGCATGTGATTGGATGAATTTGATTTGGTCCAAATTTTATGGCCCGGTTTTGTATGAATATTTATGTTTAAGTCCGCTAACGCCTCGAACCATGTCCTGGCATCGGATATGGGTAAGGGGTGTTACACACTTGATAAAATTGGTATAAAGTTTTAGGCCATATGTTAAACTTTTCCCATTGGTATTCTAGTTAAAGAAATGATTGCATATGAATGTTTAGGTACGATTAACTTGTCAAGAATGGTAAAGTTTGCTTGTTGTTTAATGGTTGAATTGTAGGTGCCAATGAAGGCATATTGGTTTCTTGTTTGAATGATTAGTAAATTGATGTTTTAGTATTGTAATGTGCATATTTTGGAGTAGGTTTGAATGGTGTTAAATGGCCCTATAAGGCATTTGGTATGAATGGTATGCAAATTGCTTAAAACAGGTCATTTATGCTGCACATGGGCTACCACACGGTCGTGTGCCACACATGGGTGGTTGACACAGCGTGTGTACTACACGTTCAGGGTGATTTTTAGTTCACACGACTACAATGAGTTATACGGCTTGGCAACAAAGCCATGTGATCCTGGATTACACGACATCAGTCTATTACATGGCTTGGGGAAACGACTATGTGATAGCACCACACGGTCTTAGCCTTGTCACACGACCTGGCCACACGGTCGTGTGACTCCTATTTTACTATTTTACCTATCTTTTTGTAAAAGTTTCAAAATGGTCCCAATTTAGTTCTAAGCTTGTTTAAGGACTTTTGTAAACTTGATTGAGGCTCAATTTTGTTTGAAACACATGTTAAACATAGACATAACTCATTTATATTAAATTATTAAATATTATTGAGTAATTTGTATACAAATGTTTCTATTTACTGTTGTGACATCCTGTAAGTTGGATCCGACGACTGGACCGGGTATGGGATGTTACATGACTTTTGTTGGGAGATAGTTATTTCACAATTTCCAAATGAAGACAATGATCTTAAAGTGAAGTTTAGGGTGGCATAGGTTCAACTAGACTTTTTGATTATTCTCCTTAATGGGGGTACTCTGGTGCATTCGGTAGAGATGGTGGTAGACATTTTTTACTAAAAGAAGCTGTTATTATCATTTCCAAACAAATTTTTCTTTATCACCATGAATTGAGGCGGTTCTGTTGTGAATATCTTATGCACGGTTAGTGTGAAGGAGATTAAGTGTTCTATTTTGGTTCCAATAACTAGAGTTGAAGTTAAGACAAACGCAAGCTTGGATGCCCAAATCAGTATTTCTGATAGTGTCCAACCGAGGAATATTAAAGTCTTTTTAAAGGCAATTGTTGTTGTTGGTATTTTATCAGAAAAAGAAAAATTGAAAGGTTGAGAGTTACTAAAATATGTTTTCTTTAGAGCCAAGTTGAAAGGAAGAAAAATGGACTACGGTTTTTGTTCAGCAACATTTACAATTTAAACCAAGAAAAAAAATAACAACCTACTAACAAGATGGTCTTGAGCTTAAGCCATGAACATAAACTTGAATAACAAATGCCTGAAAAATAGCAACTACTTGAAACACAACTAAACAACATTAAAATCCACATCAGTAGTCTGAAAAACGTCATCTAACATTCTTCTTTGCTTTAGGAGCTGCAAACAACAAGTTTTGTCCTCAAAACTTCAAATTTGCTTACTGGCAGTGCCTTAGTGAAGACATTAGCAACCTGCTCCTCTGTTCTACAGGGAACCAGAATAATGTTACCTTCTTTTTGTATTTCCCTCAAGAAGAAAAGCTTAATGTTGAAATGCTTGGTCTTCTCATAGAACACTAGATTTTGATAAATTGCAATGGCAGCTTGGTTATCAACTAAAATCTTTGTGCTCTCCTTCTATTCTAAGTTAAGATCACTTAATATCTTTCTCAGCCACAAAGCTTGATTAAAAGTGGCTGTTGCAGCAACAAATTATACTTTACTAGTGGATTGAACAACAGTTTCTTGCTTCTTCAAGTTCCATGAGAAAAAAAAACCAGATCCAAGAGTAAAATAGTAGACTGAGGTACTCATCATATCATCAATGGAACCTCCCCAGTAACCAGTTTGAACTCATTACTTCTTATGAATTTAGCACCAAAGCACTTGTGCCTTTGACATATCAAATCACTCTCTTGGCAGCCCTTAGATGTAATTCAATTGCACAATGCATAAACCTGGACAATATACTTAAAACATTTAAAATATTAGGACATGTTGTTGTTAGATACATCAAGCAACCAATCAAATTTCTAAAATATCCCTCATCAACTTTATCAGCTCCATCTTCCTTACACAACTTATCCTTTTGATTCATAAGAGTGCTTGCATTCTTCAAGCTTAAACTTCTTCAAAATCTCCTTGGCATACTTCTTTTGGAAAATGAAGACCTCATGCTCAGCTTTCTCAATTTCCATTCCAAGAAAGAAGGTCATCAACCCGAGATTTGTCATCTAAAAAATCTTCATCATTTCTTGTTTGAATTCCTTAACCAACCGTGCATTATTTCCTATCAGCAAAAGATCATCAACATAAAGAGAGATTATCAAAACATCATTACTCTAACATTTGACATAAAGAGTGGCCTTAGACAAGATTTTTTCAAAGCTTAAGCTCAACAAATGGTCATCTATCTTGCTGTACCAAGCTCTTAGAGCTTGTTTTAACTTATAAAGAGCCTTCTTGAGAAGAAACGCCTTGTCCTCCTCTTCTTTCTTCACAAAACCTTTAGGATACTCAACATAAATTTCTTCTTGCAAAACGCCATTTAAAAATGCTGATTTTACATCAAGCTAATACACTCTCCAATTCATTTGAGCAGTTACAACAAGCAAAAGCCTTATGGTGTCCAAACGAGCAACTGGTGCGAAAGTGTCTAAGTAGTCCAAGCCAAAAACTTGAGCATATCCTTTCACCACAAGTCTTGCTTTATGATTGTTGATTAAACCATCAACATTAAGCTTGGTTCTATACACCCACTTGACTCCAATCACCTTCCTATTTTGGGGTCTACAACCAACTCCCATGTTTTGTTTTTCTCAATCATGGACAACTCCTTCATTGCAGCCATCCAATTTTTGTCTTTCATTGCTACTTAAAAATCTACAGGTTCACACATAGCTATATTGCACCTTTCATAAATGTCAATGAGTAATGTAGTACCACTTACAGGAGCATTATCCACCAATTCATCTTGCCAATTTTCATCTTCATTTGTGGTTGAAGCAAGAAACTTAAGCTGCAGGTCTGCTATGGTTTAGCCATTTTTCTTTGCCTCATCCTAGTCTCTCTCTTTATTTTCCATGAAATGAACATCTTTCTTTAAAACAATTTTCCTATTTTGCGATTTGAAAAATTTATAAGCTTTTGCAACAGTGCTATAGTCAATAAATATGCTTGGAAGTGCTCTTTTGTGTAACTTGTCTCTCTTGATCCGTGGAATATGAGTGAAGCACAAACAACCAAATCTTTTGAGAAAACATAGAGATGGTTTATGATCATACCTAGCCTCATAGGTTGTTTGATCCTTGACTACTTTTGTATATGGTTTATTTTGCAAGAAAACCACAGTATGAGTTGACTTTGTCCAGAACTGTTTTTGTAGATTCTTCTCATGCAACATACATCTAGTCATTTCTAAGATGTATTTGTTTCTTCTTTCACTATCTCCATTTTGTTGCGAAGTGTAGGGAGCTGTTGACTAATGCTCAATGTCAGTTTCTTTACAAAATGCATTGAAATTTTCTAAGGTATACTCATTGCCATTATCATACCACAATATTTAGATTTGGTTGCCACTTTGAATTTCCAAAATCCTTTTGAACCTCCAGAGTGCTTTAGCCACTTTTGACTTGAATTTTAAGAAAAAAGATCTAATACATTGTTGTGAAATCATCAATAAAAGCAACATTGTAACGCCCCCATGCCCGAGACCGTCGCCGGAGTCGAGCTTGAGGTGTTACCGAATATAATTTATCAAATTAAGAACTTCGAATCATTTGTTTCTACATTCACAGCTTTCTAGCTACCTGCATCACAGTTACAAGAAAAATCATATCTCGAGTTACGAAACTCAAAATCAAGATCCATAAATTTTCCATAAATCTAGACTCATATATCTATTCACTAATTTTTTTCTAGAATTTTTGGTTGGGCAAATTAGTACAGTTTATTAGTTAAAGTTACCCCTATTTCAGGACTTGACTGGACTGCCCTCTGTTTACTACGAATCATATTTCTCTCTGTGAAAAATTTATATGACTATTACGTTTATTTATCCTGAAACTAGACTCAATAAGGATTCCAAGAATATAAAATATACCACGTAATTATTTTTTTACAATTTATGGTGAATTTCTAAAGTTGGAACAGGGGATCCAGAAATTGCTCTGGCCCTGTTTCACTAAAATTCAAATATCTTCTAACATATGATTTCTTTACATGTTTCGTTTGTTTTATGTGAAACTAGACATATTAGGCTTCAATTTTATATTAATCCATCACCAAATTCGATTTCTATGATTTTTAGCAAATTTTCAAACTCACATCAGTGTTGCTGCAATGTTCTATTTAAGGCAAATTTCATCTTTTCAGGAGTTTTTATGGACTAGATAACCTATTAACCTTTCAAGACATCAAACATGATCTAATTTAGCCATTTCCATGACTTATCATTATCAAGCATTTTCTCAACCAAATCACCGCCATATCACAAAATTATTTACACAAAGTAGGTATATTGCTATACATGTCATACTTAAGTTTTACAAGCCATTTACCAAAATAAAAGTCCTTCAGATAGTGTGATCGAACCTTCGACCTATCCTGATTCCCGAGCCGGCTTGTTCAAAACTACAGTGAATAAAAAGGAGGGAGTAAGCATAAATGCTTAGTAAGTTCATATGCAAATAACAAGTAACATAACAATACAATTATACCAAACAACCTTAGCATGGTATCACCAAAACATATATCACATTTCTAAACATCATTCATCATCTTACCAACTTATCGTTGTAGTATCTATTTTCAACCCGAGGGTTAAGTACATACCTGTCCAAAGTGTCCATTTCACAACACTTACCAAAACGTCACTTGCATTTTAAGTGTTCTTCCATTTCACTAGAAATTTTACCCGTTGAACACATCGGAATATAACTCGGATACATGGATAATTTGCACATAAGTGCCACATATGTAATCAAGCAATCATGTAACCCGCCCCTAAGTGAACTCGGACTCAACTCAATGAGCTCGGGCGTTCGCATCCATAAGTGAACTCGGACTCAACTCAACGAGTTCGGATGCCTAGTTACATCTCACGAACTCGGACTCAACTCAACGAGTTCGGACATTCGCATCCATAAGTGAACTCGGACTCAACTCAACGAGTTCGGATGCTCAAACCATCCTAGTGACATGTCACTTGTATCCTAATCTATTCCTAAGGTTCAAATGGGATTTTCCTCGGACACATATCCTTGCCATCTTCCGTAAAATACTGAAACCAATACTCAGTAGCACTTTATATTTAACAAATAATACACATAATTTGTATTTTATTCGAAAATAACCACAAAGCATATATTTCATGATAAAAGTCAGCATATCATATAATTAACATCAATAACTTAAAAATAACAATTATGCTACATTATTTACACATGAACTTACCTTGGTACCAAAATATAAAGATTTTGCAATTTAGTCCACAATCTTTTCTTTTCCTCGATTGGGGTCGATTCTATGTCTTTCTTGATCTAAAATAACACATTTAGCTTATTTAATACTCACATTATCAAATTATTCTTTAATTCAAATTTTAGCAAAATTACAATTTTACCCCTAAACTTTTGCATATTTACACTTTTGCCCCTAATTTCGGGATTAAACTTAATTCCTTATTATTATGTTTTATAACATGCTGATCACTTTTCCCTTCTATGGAAATATCAAATTCTCACTCTAACATGTACTTATGACTATTAGGTATTTTTGCCGATTAAGCCCTTTTACTCGTTTTCACTCAAAACCAAGTAGCACAAGTTGTCTAACTTAATTTAAAACCTCATATTCTATCATAAAACATCAAAATTCACAAATTTCACCTATGGGTATTTTACCAAATATGAACTCTAACTCAAAATATTACTATCATAAGCTATACCGAGTTACCAAGATTTCAAAAACGTAAAAATCATTAAAAACGGGGCTTGGAATCACTTACTATGAAGCTTGAAAGTTGAAGAAACCCTAGCTATGGAGAGAGGGAGCATTCGATAGCAACTAAGGAAGATGATAACCAATTTTGTGTTATTTTTCCCTTTTTATTTCATTTAATATCCAAATGACCAAAATGCCCCTCCTTACTAAACTTTCAAAAATTCCTTCCATGTCCTAATTTTTTCCATGAACTTAAAATTGGTAAAAGTACCATTTAAGACCTCCTAATTAATATTTCAAAGCAATTTCATACTAAAAACTTCTAGAATGCAAGTTTTGCAACTTATTCGATTTAATCCCTAACTTTAAATTAAACTCGTTATGCCAAAAATTTCTTCACGAAATCTTCACACAATTATGCAATCATATCATAAACCTCAAAATAATTATAAATAATTATTTCTATCTCGGATTTGTAGTCACGAAACCACTATTCCGATTAGGCCTTAATTCGGGATATTACAACTCTCCCCCCTTTAAAGATTTTCGTCCTCGAAAATCTTACCGGTAAACAGATGTGGGTATTGATTCTTCATAGTTTCTTCGGGTTCCCATGTAGCTTCTTCTACTCCATGCTTTTGCCACAACACTTTCACAAGTGCAACACTTTTGTTCCTTAGTTGTTTGACCTCTCGAGCTAAAATCTTAATCGGTTCTTGTTCATAGGTCATGTCTGGTTGTAGTTCAATTTCTGTCGGTGAAACCACATGTGAAGGATCCGAACGATACCGACGTAACATAGACACATGGAATACATTATGAATCTTCTTCAATTGAGATGGCAATGCTAACCAATAGGCTACCGGTCCAACTCTTTCAATTATTTCATACGGCCTGATAAAACGCGGACTTAATTTGCCCTTCCGTCCAAATCTAAGAACTTTCTTCCACGGAGACACTTTTAAAAATACTTTATCACCAACTTGAAATTCAATGTCTTTTCGTTTTAAATCTGCATAAGATTTTGTCTATCTCAAGCGACTTTCAAACAATCTCGAATTACCTTCACTTTTCTTGGTTTCTTTTATTAGATCAATTCCATAGATCAAATTTTCCTTGAGTTCAGTCCAATAAAAAGGCGTTCGACACTTACGACCATACAATGCTTCATAAGGTGCCATTTTCAAGCTCGTCTGATAACTATTATTGTAAGCAAATTCTACCAACGGTAAATATCTTTCCCAACTTCCTTGAAATTCCAATACACAACATCTAAGCATATCTTCAAGAATCTGAATTACTCTCTCTGATTGCCCATCAGTTTGTGGATGAAAAGCAGTACTGAAATTTAACTTCGTACCTAACGCGTCTTGCAACTTTTGCCAAAACCGCAAGGTAAACCTTGGATCTCTATCCGAAATAATTGACAATGGTATTCCGTGTAGTCTAACAATTTCTCTAACATACAGTTCAGCCAACTTGTTAAGAGAATAATCCATACGTACCGGGATAAAATGAGCCGACTTAGTTAATCTGTCAACTATTACCCAGATAATATCTTTCTTTCCTGGAGTCAATGGCAACCCTAAAACAAAATCCATAGTAATCCGATCCCATTTCCATTCAGGAACCATAATAGGCTGAAGTAATCCCGAAGGCACTTGGTGTTCAGCTTTCACCTGTTGACAAATTAAACACTTTGATACAAACTCAAAAATATCTCTTTTCATTCCACTCCACCAGTACATTTTCTTCAAGTCATTATACATTTTCGTACTGCTCGGATGAACCGCCAAACAGCCATTATGTGCTTCATGCAAAATCTTTTGAATCAACTCCTCATTTTTTGGTACACAAATCCGATTTTTAAACATCAAGCAACCATCAGAACTGATTCTGAAATCTGATCCCGTATCAGCTTCACACTGTTTTCTCTTGGCTAGCAAATCTTGATCATTTTTCTGAGCTTCAGAAATCTCTTGTCTTGCTCTTAACTCTGCTAGAATCGAACCATCATCTGACATTTTCAACTGAGTGTTCATAACTCTCAAAGCAAACAACAACTTTCTGCTTAAAGCATCGGCAACCACATTCACTTTTCCCGGATGATAATCAATAACAAGCTCGTAATCTTTCAATAACTCCAACCATCTTCGCTGTCTCAAATTCAAGTCTTTTTGTGACATCAAGTACTTAAGACTTTTCTGGTCAGTATATATCTGGCACTTTTCACCATACAAATAATGTCGCCAAATCTTCAAAGCAAACACCACCGTAGCCAATTCCAAATCGTGAGTAGGATAATTCCTCTCATGAGGTTTTAATCGCCTCAAGCATAAGCCACCACTTTTCCTTCTTGCATGAGTACACACCCCAAACCATTTAGAGAAGCATCACTATACACCACAAATTCTTTACTGATTAAATTTGTACTAATATTTGGTGCCTCTGTTAATAACTTTTTCAATTCTTCAAAACTCTATTGACATTCTTCCGTCCATTCAAATTTAACATTCTTTCGGAGTAGTCTAGTCATAGGAGCAACAATTATAGAAAATCCATTTACAAACTACCGATAATACCTAGCTAGCCCCAAGAAACTTTTAACTTCAGTTACATTTTTTGGTGGTTTCCAATCAACAATGGCTAAAATTTTACTAGGATCAACCCATATACCATCACCTGAAACAATATGACCCAAAAATCCAACTTCCCGGAGCCAAAATTCACTTTTACTAAACTTAGCATACAGCTGCTTATTTGTCAAAGTTTGCAAAACTATTCTCAAATGCTCAGCATGCTCTGTCTCATCTTTTGAATAAATTAAAATATCATCTATAAACACCACAACAAATTTGTCCAAGTATGGCCGAAATATGCGATTCATTAAATCCATAAACACAGCAGGAGCATTTGTCAACCCGAATGGCATAACTAAAAATTCATAATGACCGTACCTTGTTCTAAAAGCAGTTTTAGGCATATCCGACTCCTTTACTCGTAGAAGGTAATACCCAGATCTCAAGTCAATCTTTGAAAACCATGTCGCTCCTTTTTGCTGATCAAACAAATCATCAATTTTTGGCAACGAATACTTGTTTTTGATTGTCACCTTGTTTAACTGCCGATAATCAACACACAACCTCATAGAACCATCCTTCTTTTTCACAAATAACACAGAGCACCCCAAGGTGAAAAACTCGGTCTCATAAAGCCTTTATCAGTCAACTCTTGGCAACTGCGACTTTAACTCTTTTAACTCTGTTGGTGCCATTCTATATGGAGCAATCGAGATCGGAGTTGTTCCCGGTATCAAATCAATACCAAATTCTGCTTCCTTAACTGTAGGCAAACCCGACAATTCTTCTGGAAATACGTCCGCAAATTCACACACAACCGGCACTAATTCAACTTTCTTTTCAACTTCTTTTGTATTAATCACATACGCCAAATAAGCTTCATAACCCTTTCTCAAATATCTTTGAGCCAACATTGAAGAAATCACACTAGACAATGCCTCTGATTTATCTGATTCAATTCGCAGAGTTTCACCATTTACACACTTTAATTCTATAACCTTTTCTTTGCAATTTATTATAGCATCATGCAATGTCAACCAATCCATACCCAAAATAACATCAAACTCATCAAATGACAACAACATCAAGTAGGCCGGAAAGTAATGACCCCGAATCATTAAAGGACATTTCTTGCATACTTTATCAACTATCACACATTTGCCTAACGGATTCGACACTCTAATCATAAATTCTGTGTTCTCAACAGGTATATTCATACTAGACACCAGTTTCATGCACACATATGAATGAGTAGAACTGGGATCAATCAAAGCAATAACATTAACATCATAAAGAGAAAATATATCAGTAATCATATCGGGTGAGGAAGCATCTTCACGCGCTTTAATAGCATAAGTTCTAGCGGAGCCCTTCCTTCGAGTCTAAGCTGCTTTGCATCTCTGGCTACATTCTTATCGCTTGCTTCACTCCCAGCTTTTCTTGGATACCTTCCTCGAATCCGCATCACTTGCTTTTGTATACTGAAAATTTTCTTTCTCGGCTCTCTCTGGCGATCTCTAATAAAATGATCAGGAGAACCACATCGAAAACATTCATTTGCTCTACACGGACCAAAATGATTTTCTACCACACCGGCTTTTCGGGTTTAACAAATCTCGAGTTCCCTACACACTACTGCAAGAAGTAGTCCGGGACTTAGGACCCACATTTTGCTTCTTAGAATTCCCATATGATTGCCCAGCTGAAACTTGGGAACGAGGATTCATATTTCTTGACTTTCCGGGTTCTTTGTGAGGTGCATTACTCATTGGTCTTTTCTTCCAATTTCATGTCTCAGATTCTACCTTTTTCTTTTCCTTAAGTAGTTCTTCAGCCTTGCAAGCTCGATTGACAAGTACCACCATTTCTTTTAGTTCAAGGATTCCAACAAATACCTTGATGTCTTCGTTGAGCCCGTCTTCAAATCGTCGGCACATCTTGGCCTCTGTAGGAACATATTCTCTGGCATACTTACTCAATCGAACAAACTCTCTTTCATATTCTGTGACTATCATATTACCTTGCTTTAGCTCAAGAAACTCTTTACGTTTCTGATCAATAAATCTTTCACTAATATATTTCTTCCGAAACTCTTCTTGAAAGAATTCCCAAGTTACCCTCTCTTTCGGTACCACCGAAATCAAAGTCTTCCACCAATTATAGGCTGAATCCCTCAACAAAGATATAACATATTTCAAACATTCTTCAGGTGTACAAGATAATTCATCAAATACCCGGATAGAATTTTCAAGCCAGAACTCTGCTTTCTCGGCATCATCATCAATATTTGCCCTAAATTCTTCGGCCCCTTGTTTACGAATTCTGTCAACTGGAGTTCTGTGAAATTTTGTCATATCCACACCCTGAGGCATCGGGGGTATAGGTTGAGGAATTGGGAGAGGTGGGGGAGGTCGTACATTTGGGTTCGTACGAACGTACTCACTGTACCATGCACTCATCATTTGGAGAAAGGCTTCTCGATCCCTTTCTCCTCCTCCCTGACCAACAGTAGGAGGTGGATTTTCAGTCGGCGCTGCCCCTTCAGCCGGAGCTGGTGCATTACTCTCTACTTCATCTGCCACAGCTGGATCGGGATCCATTTACTATATAAAAAATCATTTAAAAAGGTCAGAAGTCGTCACACTATCACAATTTATACATATGACATGTATAGCAAAATCCGTACATACCACACGTAGTCCGAGAACCGACTAAACCTGCTTTGATACTACTAAATGTAACGCCCCCATGCCCGAGACCATCACCGGAGTCGAGCTTGAGGTGTTACCGAACATAATTTATCAAATTAAGAACTTCGGATCATTTGTTTCTACATTCACAGCTTTCTAGCTACCTGCGCCATAGTTACAAGAAAAATCATATCTCGAGTTACGAAACTCAAAATAAAGATCCGTAAATTTTCCCTAAATCTACACTCATATATATATTCAATAATTTTTTTCTAGAATTTCTGGTTGGGCCAATTAGTACAGTTTATTAGTTAAAGTTACCCTTGTTTCAGGACTTGACTGGACTGACATATGTTTACTACGAACCATATATCTCTCTGTGAAAAATTTATATGACTATGAAGTTTGTTTATCCTGAAAATAAACTCAATAAGGATTCCAAGAATATAAAATAAGTCACCTAATTATTTTTTTACAATTTATGGTGAATTTCTAAAGTTGGAACAGGGGATCTAGATATCGCTCTGGCCCTATTTCACTAAAATTCAAATATCTTCTAACATATAATTTCTTTACCTGTTTCGTTTGTTTTATGTGAAACTAGACATATTAGGCTTCAATTTAATATTTAATCCGTCACCAAATTCGATTTCTATGATTTTTAGTAAATTTTCAAACTCATGTCAGTGTTGCTGCAATGTTCTGTTTAAGACAAATTTCATCTTTTCATGAGTTTTTATGGACTAGATAACCTATTAACCTTCCAAGACATCAAACATGATCTAATTTAGCCATTTCCATGACTTATCATTATCAAGCATTTTCTCAACCAAATCACCGCCATATCACAAAATTATTTACACAAAGTAGGTATATTGCTATACATGCCATACTTAAGTTTTACAAGCCATTTACCAAAATAAAAGTCCTTCGGATAGTGTGATCGAACCTTCGACCTGTCCTGATTCTCGAGTCGGCTTGTTCAAAACTACAGTGAATAAAAAGAAGGGAGTAAGCATAAATGCTTAGTAAGTTCATATGCAAATAACAAGTAACATAACAATACAATTATACCAAACAACCTTAGCATGGTATCACCAAAACATATATCACATTTCTAAACATCATTCATCATCTTACCACCTTATCGTTGTAGTATCTATTTTCAACTCGAGGGTTAAGTACATACCTGTCCAAAGTGTCCATTTCACAACACTTACCAAAACGTCACTTGCATTTTAAGTATTCTTCCATTTCACTAGAAATTTTACCCGTTGAACACATCGGAATATAACTCGGATACATGGATAATTTGCACATAAGTGCCACATATGTAATCAAGCAATCATGTAACCCGCCCCTAATTGAACTCGGACTCAACTCAACGAGTTCGGATGTCTAGTTACATCTCACGAACTCGGACTCAACTCAACGAGTTCGGACATTCGCATCCATAAGTGAACTCGGACTCCACTCAACGAGTTCGGATGCTCAAACCATCCTAGTGACATGTCACTTGTATCCTAATCTATTCCTAAGGTTCAAATGGGATTTTCCTCGGACACATATCCTTGCCATCTTCCGTAAAATACTGAAACCAATACTCAGTAGCACTTTATATTTAACAAATAATACACATAATTTGCATTTTATTTGAAAATAACCACAAAGCATATATTTCATGATAAAAATCAGCATATCATATAATTAACATCAATAACTTAAAAATAACAATTATGCTACATTATTTACACATGAACTTACCTTGGTACAAAAATATAAAGATTTTGCAATTTAATCCACAATCTTTTCTTTTCCTCGATTGGGGTCGATTCCACGTCTTTCTTGATCTAAAATAACACATTTAGCTTATTTAGTACTCACATTATGAAATTAGTCTTTAATTCAAATTTTAGCAAAATTAAAATTTTACCCCTAAACTTTTGCATATTTACACTTTTGCCCCTAATCTCGGGATTAAAATTAATTCCTTATTATTATGTTTTATAACATGATGATCACTTTTCCCTTCTATGGCAACATCAAATTCTCACTCTAACATGTACTTATGAATATTAGGTATTTTTGCCGATTAAGCCCTTTTACTCGTTTTCACTCAAAACCAAGTAGCACAAGTTGTCTAACTTAATTTAAAACCTCATATTCTATCATAAAACATCAAAATTCACAAATTTCACCTATGGGTATTTTTCCAAATATGAACTCTAACTCAAAATATTACTATCATAAGCTATACCAAGTTACCGTGATTTCAAAAACGTAAAAATCATTAAAAACGGGGCTTGAAATCAGTTACTATGAAGCTTGAAAGTTGAAGAAACCCTAGCTATGGAGAGAGGGAGCATTCGGCAGCAACTAAGGAAGATGATAACCAATTTTGTGTTATTTTTCCTTTTTTTTTCATTTAATATCCAAATGACCAAAATGCCCCTCCTTACTAAACTTTCAAAAATTCCTTCCATGTCCTAATTTTGTCCATGAACTTAAAATTGGTCAAAGTACCATTTAAGACCTCCTAATTAATATTTCAAAGCAATTTCATACTAAAAACTTCTAGAATGCAAGTTTTGCAACTTATTCGATTTAATCCCTAACTTTAAATTAAACTCGTTATGCCAAAAATTTCTTCACGAAATCTTCACACAATTATGCAATCATATCATAAACCTCAAAATAATTATAAAATAATTATTTCTATCTCAGATTTGTGGTCACGAAACCACTATTTCAATTAGGCCTTAATTCGGGATATTACAATGATAATATCTACTACCTTCTAATTAAGGAGTTCTCTGAGGTTTATAAATGTTTGTGTAGACTAAGTGCAACTTACAGGTGGCTCTCCATGCTGACTTGGGAAATGGCTTTCTATTTTGCTTTCCTAATTGACAAGCCTTACAGGTTGATATATGATCATCAAACCCTAGAAGACCAATTGCCATCCTTTTGGACTTCATCTGTAGTATCCTTTGGTTATGATAGTGCCTGAGCCTCTTGTACCACACCATTGAGAGACTTTCTTTGATCAGAAAAGTTGATTGCTTCTTATGCATTGGATTGAGTGAAAAGCTCCTCCCTGCCATCTTGATTTCAAACATATTTGGACATGTAACATTCTCTATCAAACATGCCATCTCCATGTATATCACTTTGAATCCATTCTCTATTAATTAACCAACACTAAGCAGGTTTTGATCAATATCTAGTACATATAAAACATCGATGATCAACTTGGTTCCTGAACAACTTGTAATGGCTATGGTACCCTTTCTTTTGACTGCAATATGTTCATTGTTCCCAATTATGATATTCTTGGACCCGATGCTCTTTAATTCTTTAAACAACTTGTTTTCATGTGTCATATGATTAGTGCAGATACTATCAATGAGCAAACTTTCACCTATTTCATGACTCGTGAAACAAGTTGTAATGAAAAGCTGGTCTTTTTCTTGATCTGCCACTTGATCTTTTGATAGTTGTTTCCATCAAAAAGTAGCAGTGCAATTGAAGAGAAATTGGATTTAGCTTCCATGATACATCAAAAGTCCCTTAAGAAGAAAGCTCGGATACCAAATTGTTGGTATTTTATCAAAATAAGAAAAATTGAAAGGTTTAGAGTTATTGAAATGTGTTTTCTTTAGAGCCATGTTGAAAGGAAGAAAACTAGACTATGATTTTTGTTCAGCAACGTTTACAATTTAAACCAAGCAAAAATTACAACCCACTAACAAAATGGTCCTTAGCTTAAGCCATGAACATAAACTTGAATAACAAAATGCCTGAAAAATAACAACTACTTGAAACACAGCTAAACAACATTAAAATCCACATGAGCAACCCTAAACACATTGTAACAATTTTTTCTAATCTGAAGTTATATATCTTTCCCTTTAACTCTTCCTAGTAAAATACCTTTCCAAGCTTAAAAATTAGAAGGCTTAGCTTTGACTCTTTCAAAAGGATGCTGCTTACAGTATTTAGCTTTAAGAACTTTCATAAGGACATCATTATTGTCATTCACGATTCTCCAAGAAATCTTTAAAAGGAGAGCTTCATTAAAAACTTTGGCCTTCTGAATACCCAATCCTGCTTCACTCAATAGAGAGCAAATTTTATCCTAGTAACAGAGGTGAAGATTTCTTTCGTCCACTGTATGACGTCAACAAAAAGCACAAATAATTCTATCAATGGTATCACAAATATTAGCAGGAGCTTTGGGAACAGAAAGAGAGTAGAGGGGAAGAGAGGCTAAGGTGAATTTGATGAGGGTGATCCTTCCTCCAAATGCAAGGCATTTAGACTTCCAAGAAGAAAGTTTTAAATTCATCTTGTCAATGATGTCTTGGAAAAAAAATCTTTTTTCTTATTCAATTTTCCAACATCTAGTCCTAGGTATTTCCCAAACATATAAACTCTTTTAACATTAGGAATACTGTAACGTCGTTTGTGCAAGTGTACATAGTTGTTCAAGTAATAAGTAAGTAAAATGAGTTATCGTCTCCACAGAGACACTGTATAAGCTTAACCAAATATTTGTAAAATTATAACTTCACAATTTGATGTAAAAATTCAATAATTTGGATGGTGATGATTAAGCTAAGTAAAAGTAACGAGATGCAAAGATTAATCCCTATGCAATTTTAATCTAGATGCAATTTACCTAAATGTATGAATGAATGACTTTAGCAACAAAAACAATCAACATTAAATGGGCTAGGATAATTATATTAATCAATTCAATTTACTTTATCATGGTTAACAATGTTCAGAAATACTTCCACAACAACTTGATCTTTCATGAGTTTGGAAATCAAATTATGTCCTTTCGAAATCTTTTACTTAGTAAATATGCATTTTACTGATCATATTAACTAAGGGTTTTTTAGAATTTATGTAAGGTCCCATTTGCATTTACAATAATTTAATTACATAAACCTAAAAACTATGCAAGGCAATAGAGCTAACTAAAGATATTACGAACCTCAACTTAGTCGAGGTTAAGGATCTAAATTGAGCATTGCACTTTTCAATTATGTGTCTACTAGCCATCGTCTGGTTAGGACTGCTCAGCTAATTTGAGTGCACCCAATCATGTATGAATGAAATGCATTATGATATTAATTGAAAACATGATTGACTGAGGCCTAAATATGTTAAACATGAATAAAAAAGATTTTATTGAATTAAGATATTCATCCTAGAAAATAGGATTTAAAATATCATTGTTGATGTCAAAAACATTAAACTCAAAGCAAACATAATCAACATAAATAACAAAAGGAAAGAGTAAACTCTATTAAGTTCAGCAGCCTTTTGGATCTATTCTGATTGATTCAGTTTAGTAGCTTTTCGAGTCTATTCTGACTGGTGTGCTCCTCCATTCTGCTCGATGCGTCTTTTGGTAATGAGTTCTTAAGGTGGCCGACCAGAGAATGCTTTTGACAAAGCTTTTGTGACTAAAGGATGAGAAGGAGATGGGCGACTATGTAAGGGAAGGAAAAGGGAAATGAAATGTAGAAAATGCTACTGAGAGAAGAGAAATGAGTTGTGAGGGATGATGGATTAAGGGATTGGTGTATAGTATTTATAGGTAAAGGTAAGGGGTAGAGTTAGCTGAAAATAGAGTCAAAATTCCTTGTTTTTCTACCACACATGGTCGACCATATTTCAAGGAGAAGGGGTTGACTAAGTCTTCTCATTTTGAATTTAAACCAAGGCTATTAATAGCAATAGGGTGGACGGTTTCAATAGCAAAGTAGTTAGGCTGATTTTTTATTATTTTCCAACTGTAAGGACCTTCAATTAAACACCCCAATGCTTGCTTTTGGCTTACCATCTACTGGTGCCGAAACTGGGCTTTAAATCCCCCTTGTTAGACGGTTTCTTAGTCCAATAACTTAGCAGACATGTCCATCATTTAACACCTTTTTTACTGGGTCAAATTATCAACCTCATGACCCAAATTGCATGGTCTTGCCATCTACATGAATCAATTTGTGCATGTCCATGTTTCATTCACATTAATCACATCTTCAATGGTCCTCCTACATAGTGAAAAATCACATGTTAATAAATTAACATGAAATAATATAAAATATGTACAAAAATCATATAATTAAGCACAATTTCACATGCTTTATAAATTCATACCCAATATTACTAATTAAATAAAATTCACTTATTTTAATAATAATTACTCAAGATAAACATATTTATTAAATAAAAAAGTGGTAAAAGTACATGGAAAAACCCTATATAATTTTTAGTTTACAAATACCACCAAACCATATTTTATTATGGTTCCTAGTTTAGGGCTTGAGTAAGAGCTCAAATTTATGAAAATTAATTTGGATCCCTAAAAAAGCACAAAAGTCCCAAAAAAGGTTTTTCCAGTGATTTGCATGATTGAATTGAGGTGTTGAATAAAAAAATAATAGTCGTCTGCGAAAAGGAGGTGATTAATGGGGGAGCATTTTTAGAGATTTTCACTCCTTGAATGAATCCTTAATTGTCAATTTTTAATAACATGTGGGAAAGAATATTCATGCACAAGAAAGGTACGGGGAAAGAGGGCCCCCTTGACAGAGACCTCTATATAGACTAAAATGTTTGGTAAGTGAGCCATTGACAAGGATCTGATACGAGACAGTAGAGATGCACTAGTACAACAAGTTGATCCAATGTTTAGGAAAACTCATAGACTCCAAAAAAACTTTGAGGAAGTCCTAGTTGATTCTATCAAAGCTTTGATCATATCAATTTTGAAGGCGGCTAGTGATCATTTTCCTTTATTTTTCTTTTTGATAGTTAGCATGTAACACCCTATACTCGACTCAATCATCGGGTTTGAACTATGAGATGCCACATCTATTTCCAGAGCCATTAGATCTATTAAATACATAATATGACCATTTTAATATGTTTACAAATATATTGCATTATTATAATATGATACATATTGATTTACGGGCCTTATACAAAACTGTAAAGTTTGTAAAATAAATGGGTTGACATCAAGAATTTGGGGGTTCCTCATTGCGGCGTAACTCATTAACTATGTTCGGTCACGATGTTAAGGGGCTTGATGTCGCGACGTGACTGCCTATTTCTAAATGGTACTAAATTTGCATCACTTATACAAACAACCAATGCCACAATTGTACCCATTCAACAAAGGATATCATTACCATCTACTTAATTCTAGCCTTTAGTATCATATATATATGTATATATATTACATAAATTCGTTACCCCGAGTTTAATACATATGACAATTTCCATATACCAAATCATTTAAACCATTTCCATTTACTTATATCAATTTTATATATGTATTTAACAAGGTATGCACTAAATTAAACTAAATTGCCAATTTTGAAATCAGTATGACCATATCAATATAAAATCAAATCTGAAACCTAGGTACATACCATATATATATAAAAAAGGAACTATACAAACACTGTTGAGTCGAGGATCACAAATTGGATGCTGAAATCACCTGCCAGAACTTCAAGTTCCACTTATACATGCACATAGAATAAACAAACCATACGTTGAGCAATAACACTTAGTGGTACTTTTATGATTCAAGATAACATATATTAAACATTAGCAATTAGTCAGAAAGTGAAAATACATTACCTATACAATTTACATTCTATCATGCCAAGCAATTCTTTTATCAATTTCATGTAAGAGTATACATATGGCAATTAGGAAATCAATTTAGTCATCATTTCAATAGAATTGACCAATTCATTCTAGTTAAAAAAGGCCAATTTCTATATCATTTAAACATTCCATACTATATACGAAACAAACATATATATATCTTTAACATTTAAATCCAATTTCATGACCAATTTACATCATTTAACCATTTAGCTTTCATATTCAAACATGAATTCAACATCTATATACACATGTCATTGACCATAAATAATTTAAATCTCATGATTAATTCACATAATTTACCTTTTAACTTACTATTCAATCCTTTTTTGGAGTCTATCGATCAATTCGTATTCCTTTCAGCCTCTAGGGCTCGTTTTCAACCATTTTTAAAATCTCTTTTATTTATTCTCTTTAACGTGAATCACATATATCACGATTCATACCAAAGAACACATATAGTTTGATATGCATTAATCAATTCACAACTCATATAAATTTCACATAATTAATTTCATTACCATATTATATTATCAATCTATTTCTTTATATTTCCAAGTTATCAATTCTATTTCATTTATAATGTTTCACCTGATGAAATCGTAGTAAAACGGACTAGGATACAATAGTGAATTAAGTTGCTCACACAATCTGACTTTACTCACACAAAATAAGATTACAGCAGGTTACTCGTTTGGGCTAAACCTATGTTAAATATAACCCGAGAATCTGCAACAAATGTTAGATCTTGTATAATTTGCACAGACACGCATATGTCCTTATTGGCATGCGAATTGTATCCTAACATTTTACTAAGTTCACACGGGCAACATTTATACATTTATACATTATCATCCCTATAATCAATCATTTGCAATTTCAAATTCTGTAATAATTCATATTTTGTAATCAATCTCAACTATATATATACCCTGTAACCATTTTCATTACCTTTCGTACTCCATTCTCGGTTATGTTTCCATTTTTGTACCCTGTACACTATTCTACCGCGTGACAATCATTTAATTTAATCCAATTCATATATGTATATAATTGCACATTCAATTTTAGAACCGCAATTCAATTCATCATCAACACACAATATCTTCGATCATATAACATATTTCAATTCATTTTTCCATGTCACATATTATAATTAAATCATATTATTTTATATTTTATTCATTTCATTCCTCTATCTCGATATTCAACATCAATCTCAGCAAATCAATTAATACGAAAATGATATACTCACCTCGATGATTAATCATTCAATAACAAGTATATGAAAATTTCTATCTCGAATAATAAAAGAACGAACTGAAAATCTGGCGTCACTTGGCGATGACTCTCGCTTTTCCTTTCCGTCTCAGTGGCTCAGCCTCGTCTATAGCTATGTACAATAATACAAAATAAAAACAATTATCAATTTTCATCCAATTCATTGTAACACCCCTCACCCGATTCGATCATCGGACCAAAGTTATGGAGTGTTATAGTTAAACCGAAACATAATGCATTCAATTCACATTGATGAATTTAAATAAACATAGAATTACTTCATAAATATGCAATTAACATTTAGATTAAGCATGAGGTACAAAATGACTATCAATTCAATGCATAATCATCATATATAACTTTTGTTGGGCCTTAAACGAACTTACATATGCTCTAATATCAACCTAAAATTTAACTAGGACTAATTTGTAACATTTTCAAAATTATTGATCAATTAAATCATAAATAAATCTTTCAAATAATTAGTCATGTTAAAATAATTCAAATATCATGATATACAATTAAATTTGAGTCTCAATTGAGCTTATGAAATCTCTTAAATCAACCTGGGAACAAATAAAGACTTAATTGAAAACTTAACAAAATGCATGGGAATTTCTACAAATAGGGGTCACACTGTCGTGTACCTAGGCCATGTGATAAGTTGTGTCAGTGTTGAAATGGAGTCACACAGTCAAATAGCCAGGCCGTGTATCTCACTAAAGCCGTTTGGACCTAAATGCAAAAATTCACTAAAAGTGACACAATCTTATGCTTTATTTTATTTGGGAGGTCTTGGGTAACATGGTTTTAGTTTGTTACTAGGCTAACAACACGACCGTGTGGTATTGTAGATATGGTCACTAAGTTTGCACACGGTCTCAGCTTGTTACACGGCCTAGTTCGAGCTATTACATTCACACTTAAATACAAAGCCAAACATATTTTTCATTTTATTCCATTTAGTCTCTAAACTCGAGACAAACATATTTTTTGATTCCTAGCTTTGGATTAAAATTTGATTTCATATTTTTTTATTAGGGACCCTATATTTTCATTTTCTATCAAAATATCATGACAGGTTTTACATTTATTTAATGTGGTCCTTAATGTAACAAAGTTAACAAGCAAGCTAAATTACTTTATAATATAGTCTTTTTTCACAATCTAAGCTTAAAATGTAACACCCCATACCTGTATCCTACACTGGGACGGAATACATGGCATTACCTCACTTAAATTCATACTTACAACCATTTTTGGGTTTCCAAGACTTGGACAAATTTAAAAAATTTTCAAACTTAACGACATATCCTTATTATGGGCTTACGAGACCCTAAAACACACATCGGGAATCACTCGAGTTCTCCAGCCAACTTTAGAAAAATGTCACTTAACACAGGGGCACACGCCCGAGTTGAAGGGCAACACGCCCGTGTGACCATTTCGACATGGCCGTGCTGATGGCCCGTGTGGCTCACACGGCCTAAGCAATACAGGGACACGCCCGTGTCCACCACCCGTGAGGAATTAATTCTAAATGCACACCAACAGGGGTTTCACATGGCCTGACACACGCCCGTGTCCCTGGCTCGTGTCCTTCACAAGGCCATGACACGCCTGTGTCCTAGCCCGTGTGCAAAAACATGGACATTCTGTTTTTGACGTCAGCAATTCTTATGGGCCACAAGGTGAAGGCACACACCCATGTGCTAGGCTGTGTCCTTCACACGGCTGAGACACATGGCTGTGTCTCTAACCGTGCAATTACTATCATGCATACTGACTTAAAATTTTTACGTACAAGGGACACACGGTTGGACAACATGCCCATGGGGCTGGCCATCTGTCACACACGGCATAGACACACGCCCGTGTGTCTACCCGTGTGGACAATATAAGGATGTTTACCAAGCCTCTTTGCCACCCTTACTTACACAACATTACACAATAACCACCAATTCCAATATAAGAGTATCTCAAGCAACCAAATCATCCACAATAGACAACATTTCATTTACGCATTTTACTCAACCATGAAGATAACTTCATTCCATACAAATCAAAATGAACATTAGCCATCATTTGAGGCTTAATAAAAAATGAGGGATTTATCCTGAGCCAACACATTTGGCCAAGTTAATATTAATACAAAACATAAGTCTAGTTCCCTATACATGCCATATTCAAAAATATAAATCAAACTATACCGAATGCTTCAATTGATAGTGTGATAATGCTTTGATTGATAGTGTGATCGATATATCTAACTTCCTTTAATCCTTGAGCTAGATAGGCGGCCCTATAAGTAAATTAAAAAGGAGAGGGAGTAAGCATAAAGCTTAGTAAGTTGCACATAAATAAATATACAACATAACTTTACCATTCATTTGCAAGTATCACAATACACAAGTGGGCATAAGCAAAACTTACTCATTAATATTTAATACACATCATATAGCTTATATTGAGCTCATGTCTCATACATACCAAATAGGTACCTGTATCACTCACAACACAATAATACCTTCCTAATTAACTAGAAAACATAACTATCACCGTTGAACCATTTGGAACATTATCGAATATTCCATAGGCCTCAAACATGGGGTAAGGTGCCGATGCCATGTCCCAAACATGGTCTTACATAAGCTCTAGCATATTGGTGCCGATGCCATGTCCTAGACATGGTCTTACACTGACACATCTCGTAGCTAATGCACGTCCCAAACATGTCTTATACTAGCGTACGTCTCGAGGCCGATGCATGTCCTAGACATGTCTTATACTAGCACTCATCACAATGCTGATGCCATGTCCTAGACATGGTCTTACACTAGCTCTCATAATGTGGCTGATGCATGTCCCAGACATGTCTTACACTAGCCAACAATAACCCATATGTCATGGCATGAGTACCCAATATATTTCCTAGGTTCGAACGGGAACTCTACTATCTCTATTATCATCATACTTTCCCAATTTCACAATCAAGTAATCCATGCTATATCAATTCAAATACAATTCAACACATATATTAGCAATGTAGTTGTATTATTTACATACAACTTACCTTAGATTACAAAATGTGGCGACTAGTCGATTTAGTCGATTTGCTTGGCTTTTCCCCGGTCCAAGTTCGAATTCAATAATTCTTGATCTATAAAAAAATGCACTTATTTAGTCACTTTATCAACCTAGGCAATCGAAAATTTACATCTTTGGTAAAATGACCATTTTGCCCCTAGACTTTGACAAAATGACCATTTTACCCCTAGGCCCGAAAATCGATTCTTATCGAATTTATTTGTATCCTAAGACTATCCAAACCCTTTTTTCTCTTATATCAACTCTAAATTCCCACTATTTCACACATTTTTCATCTATTTTACAACTTATGCAATGTAGTCCCTTTAGGTGTTTTCATGTTAACACCTTTCACAGAAGTTATTTATAAGACACCCAAGACCCATTTTCTTCCTTTCATGAAAAACCCTATACTCTTAATCATTTTGCAAAATATTATCCTCATTTGAAAGCTTATGCTTCAAGGGTCTCAAAAGTACAAAAATATTTAAGAAAAGCCATTAAAATCACTTACTTGTGAGGGGATAGCTTGGCTGAAATTTATAAAGCTCCAAGAACCCTTATTTTGCTGAAATTTTTGGTGGTAGTGAAGAAGATGAGAAGGTGATATCATCTTTCTCTTATTTTATTTCTATTTTTAACCAATTTAGCTACCAAACCCACCAAATTTGGACTTTTTGACCAAGTTGTCTCCTATGGCTAGCCATGCCTCCCTAGAGGGTCTAATTTCCCTTTAAAGACCCCCAAATTAAGTTTCATGACAATTTAACACCCTTAGCTATCAATTTAAGACTTTTGCACTTTATGCGATTTTGTCATTTTTCTCAATTAGGTTTCTAAACGCTAAAATTGACTCACCAAATTTTTCATGCACTATTATAAACATGCTATGACTCCATATTAATAATAAAAATAATTTTTTTGACTTTGAATTTGTGATCCCGAGACCACTATTTCGACTAGGCCCTAAATCAGACTGTTACATTTCTCCCCCTTAGGGATTTTTGTCCCTGAAAATCTTACCGGTGAATAAGTTCGGGTACTGATCTCTCATAGTCTCCTCGGGTTTCCATGTGGCTTCCTTGACTCCATGTCTATGCCATAAAACTTTTACGAGCGTAATAATCTTATTCCATAACTGTTTGACTTCTCGTGCCAAAATCTTGACTGGCTCTTTGCTATAAGTCATGTCTGGATGAATCTCCACCTCTGTTGGCGCAATCATATGCGAAGGGTCTGATCTATATCGATGTAGAATGGACACATGAAACACATCGTGAATTTTTTCCAATTCTGGTGGCAAAGCCAATCAATAGGCAACCGGCCCCACTCTTTCAGTAACTTCAAAAGGTCCTATGAAACGAGGACTCAACTTACCTCTTCTACCAAACCTGAGTACTTTCTTCCACAGGGATACTTTCAAAAATACTCGATCACCGACTTAAAATTCGATCTCTTTCAGTTTCAAATCCGCATAGGATTTCTGTCTATCCGAAGTAGCCTTCAAATAGTTGCGAATCACTTTAACTTTTTCTTCAGTCTCTTTGACTAAATCAACCCCGTGAATCTGACTTTCTCTTAGCTCAGTCCAATATAAAGGTGTTCGACATTTTCACCCATATAAAGCCTCATAAGGCGCCATCTTCAAACTTGACTGATAGCTATTGTTGTAGGAGAATCCAACCAATGGTAAGTACCTTTCCCAACTACCTTGAAATTTGAGAACACAACACTGCAACATATCCTCTAAAATCTGAATCACTCTTTCCGACTGACAGTCGGTTTGCGGGTGAAATGCCGTGCTAAAACTCAACTTTGTTCCCAATACCTCTTGTAACCTTTTCTAAAACCTCGAGGTAAACCTCGGGTCCCAATCTAAAATAATCGATAATGGCACTCCATAAAGCCTCACAATTTCGGATACGTATAGGTCGGCGAATCTTTCAAGGGAGTATTCAGTACGCACTGGTATAAAATGTGCTGACTTTGTTAACCTATCCATAATAACCCAAACAACATCCTTTTTCTTCGGGGTTAATGGAAAACCCGTCACAAAGTCCATAGTAATCTGATTCCACTTCCATTCAGGGACCGTAATAGGCTGAAGTAGACCTGGAGGTACTTGATGTTCAGCCTTTACTTACTGGCACACAAGGCACTTGGAAACAAATTCTGAAATGTCTCTTTTCATCTCCAACCACCAATACATTTTCTTTAGGTTGTTGTACATTTTTACACTACCCGGGTTGATAGTCAAGCAACCACTATGCACCTCTCATAGGATTTTTTGAATAAGCTCATTATCTTTGGGTACACAAACTCTATCTTTAAACATTATACATCCATCGATACCAATATGAAAATTTGACTCGAAGCCCGACTCACACTGAGTTATCTTGGCTTGCAAATCACTGTTGTTATTCTGAGCTTCCCGAATCTCTTGCAGAAACATTGGTCTAGCTCTCAACTCTGCTAAAACTGAACCATCTTCTAACAAGGCCAAATTGGCACTCATTTCTCTCAATGCAAATAATGATTTTCTATTCAATGCATCAGCGACCACATTTGCCTTTCCCGGGTGGTAGTCGATAATCAACTCATAGTCCTTTATTAGCTCTAACCATCGTCATTGCCTTAGGTTCAACTCCTTTTGAGTCATCAAGTACTTAAGGCTCTTGTGATCGGTGAACACCCTGCACTTCTCGCCATATAGATGGTGTCTCCAGATTTTCAAAGCGAATACGATGGTAGCCAATTCTAAATCATGCGTCGGGTAATTTTTCTCATGAGGCTTTAGCTGTCTTGAAGCGTAAGCTATGACCTTACCTTCTTGCATAAGCACACACCCCAAACCATTCAAGGAGGTGTCACTATATATCACAAACTCCTTGCCCGACTTCGGTTGCACTAATATTGGGGCTTTGGTCAACAAAGCCTTTAATCTCTCGAAACTCTGTTGGCACATTTCTGTCAATTCAAACTTGACATCCTTTTACAGTAGCCTTGTCATCGGCATAGCTATCATAGAGAATCCATTTACAAACTGTCTATAATATCCTGCTAAACCCAAAAAGCTTCGAATCTCAGTCACATTCCTTAGCGGTTTCCACTCAACAATAGCCGAGATCTTGCTTGGGTCAACTCTGATCCCATCACCCGACACAATGTGCCCTAGAAATTCATCCTCTTTAAGCCAAAATTCACTCTTACTGAACTTGGCATAAATCTGCTTATCTCTCAAAGTTCGTAGAACCGTTCTCAAATACTCCGCGTGCTCACCCTTATCACGCGAGTAAATCAGTATGTTGTCAATAAAAAACACTACGAACTTATCCAAATAGGGCTGAAAAACACGGTTCATCAAGTCCATAAACATCATCGGGGCATTAGTCAAACCAAAGGGCATGACGAAGAGCTCATAATGCCTGTATCTCGTCCGAAATGTAGTCTTCGGTACATCTTGGTCCTTAACCCTTAACTGGTAAAATCCTGACCTCAGGTCAATCTTAGAAAACATGGTAGCTCCCTTTAACTGATCAAACAGATCATCAATCCTTGGTAAAGGATGCTTGTTCTTCACTGTTACCTTGTTAAGCTTTCTATAGTCAATACATAACCTCATTGAGCCGTCTTTCTTTTTTACAAAAAGTACTGGAGCACCCTACGGTGAAAAACTCGGTCTCACAAAGCCCTTATCCGTTAACTCTTGTAACTGTACCTTCAATTCTTTCAATTCCATTGGAGCCATCCTATACGGAGCCATCCTATACGGAGCAATGGAAATAGGTGCCGTGCCTGGTACCAACTCGGTTCCAAACTCTACTTCCCTCACTGGAGGTATTCCGGGAAACTCTTCTAGAAATACATCTACAAATTCACAAACTACTAGTACCAATTCAATCTTCGACTCAGATGCTCAAGTATTCAGCATAAAGGCTAGGTAAGCCTCATATCTTTTTCTCAAATACTTCTCAGTAGTCAAAGACGATACTATTACAGGCAAATTATCTGACTTATCCGGTCCAACCCGAAGAACATTTTCGTCTTCACATTTCAATTCAAGAACCTTTTTCCCACAGTCCACTACAACACTATGAGAAGTCAACCAATCCATCCTGAGGATTATATCGAATTCATTAAACGGAAATAACATCAAGTTAGCCGGAAAACAAAAACCTCTAATTGTCAAGGGACAACTTCTACACACTTGGTCAACAAGCACATGTTTGCCTAAAAGGTTGGACACTTTTACCACGAATTCAGTTGACTCTACTATCATGTTCATATGAGGTATCAATTCCATACAAATATAGGAGTGGGTAGACCCCGAGTCAATTAAAGCAACAACAGATATATCATGGAATGAAAAGGTACCTGTGATTACATCGGGAGACTCTGCCTCTTCTCGGGCACGGACAGCGTAAGTCCTTGCAGGCGCTCTACGCTCGGACCTCACTGTAGCATCTTTTGGCGTACCTCTGCTGATAGCCCCAGTTCCGAGGTTCTTTTGTGGTCTACCCCTCAAAGGAGCACTAGTAACTTTCACTTCTTACTTTTTCTCTCTCTTCTATTTGGTTGAGTACTACCGACACTCGCTACCGAGGCGGTCTGGGCTCTAAAGGCCGTGTTCTGCTTTTTTTTGTTTCTATTCGATAATCTTAGCGAAGCATTCGATCGGGTTATAAACTCTCTTGATCTTTTAATGAGGACTAATGTGATTTCGCAATCTGTCTCTTCTTTGAATCTCGCGACTCAAAAGCCGCTTTCTTCCTTTCTTTTACCAGCTCCTCTGCCTTGCATGCTCTCTCCACGAGCACTACAAATTCTCTCAACTCTAAGATGCCAATGAATACTCAGATATCCTCATTTAGACCATCCTCAAACCTTTTACACATGGCGGCTTCTGAGGATACACACTCCTGCGTATTTTTGCTGAGTTTCACAAACTCTCGTTCATACTCCATCACTGTCCTACTGTCTTGCTTTAACTCTAGAAATTCCTTTCTCTTTTAGTCTATGAACTTCTGGCTAATGTACTTCTTTCAGAACTCTTCTTGGAAGAATTCCCACGTTATTCTCTCTCTCGGTACCATAAACGTGAGGGAGTTCCACCACTAATAAGCTGAATCTCGTAGCAACGATGCTGCACACTTCACGTACTCCTCAGGCATGCACGATAGTTCATCAAATACCCTAAGGGTATTTTCCAACCAAAACTCTACTCTCTCCGGGTTGTCATCTATGTTAGCCTAGAATTCTTCAGCCCATTGCTTCTAAATTTTGTTTACTAGAGGCTTCTCCCTCCTAAACACATCTACTCTCTACGGAGCTACAGGAGCATACTGAGGAATTGGAGGAGGTGGGGGAGGTGGAGTGTTTAGATTCGCACGAATGAACTCTGTGTACCAAGCGTCCATCATTCGGAGATAGACTGTTCTAGCCCCTCCACCTTGACTGTAGTTACAGGCTCACTCTCAACTGGCGCGGTCCCTTCAGCGGGAGCCGACGCATTACTCTCCACGTTATCCACCGTGGCTCTATCAAGATCCATTTACTATGTAAAAACATAATTTATAATCGTCAAGAGTCATCACACAATCAATATACAGTTATGGCATGCATAGCTAGACTCGTACTCTCGATAGGTTAGTCCTAGAATCGACTAAACCATAGCTCTGATACCACTAAATGTAACACCCCATATTCGTATCCTATATCGAGACGGAATACATGGCATTACCTCACTTGAATTCATGCTTACAACTATTTCTGGGTTTCCAAGACTTGGATAAATTTAAAACTTTTTCAAACTTAATGACATATCCTTATTATGGGCCTACGAGACCCCAAAACACACATCGGGAATCACTCGGGTTCTCTAACCAACTTTAAAAAAATGTCACTTGACATAGGGGCACACGCTCGTGTGGAAGGGCAACACGCCCGTGTGACCATTTTGATATGGCCGTGTCGATGGCCCGTGTGGCTCACACGACCAAAGCAATACAGGGACAAGCCTGTGTCCACCACCCGTGAGGAATTAATTCTAAATGCAAACGTACAGGGGTTTTCACACGGCCTGACACACGCCTATGTCCCTGGCTCGTGTCCTTCACATGGCCATGACACGCCCGTGTCCTAGCCCGTGTGCAAAAACATGGACATTCTGTTTCTGATGTCAGCAATTCCTAAGGGCCACACGGCGAAGACACACGCTCGTGTGCTACGCTGTGTCCTTCACACGGCCTTCACACGGCTGAGACACATGGCTGTGTCTCTACCTGTGCGATTACTATCATGCATACTGACTTGAAATTTTTACCTACAGGGGACACACAACTGGACAACACGCCCATGGGGCTGGCCATGTGGCACACAAGGCCTAGACACACACCCGTGTGTCTACCTGTGTAGACAATATAAGACTATTTACCAAGCCTCTTTGCCACCTTTACTTACACAACTTTACACAATAACCACCAATTCCAATATAAGACTATCTCAAGCAACCAAATCATCCACAATAGACAACATTTTATTTATGCATTTTACTCAACCATGAAGATAACTTCAT